>OY856357.1:11666200-12916200 GCA_963693475.1 Ectropis crepuscularia | reverse complement strand
CAGCTGGTGGCAGTTGGAGAAGTAACATCGAGGATCGGGCTGAGTGGTATATTATAGGAGAGGCCTATGTCCAGCAGTGGACGAATACAGGATGATGATGATGATAAAACAAGTTTATTACATTTAACAATTTAACTTCTCTTAATTAATTTACTTGACCTACACAGACGTTTCTATCAAATGAACCAAAGTCAACAATATTCACTATGAATATACTTATTGTTTTTCGAATTTCGTTCGAATCAAATGTAATTCGTTTTTCGAATAAATAATTATATTCGTACGTTACCTACGTACGATACGATACTGCGTACACGACTGCACACTAGTCGTGTTCGTGATTCGTGTGTGTAGACACGTTCAAAATGAAGTTAACACCCCGTTTACATGATTCCAGTCCAGCGACCGAATCCAGCGCTGGATTGCTTACTGGAATAATGTAAACCGGCACTGGAATGCATTGGCACTGGATTGATGCAATTCAGTGCCGGTTTCCATTATTCCAGTAAGCAATCCAGCGCTGGATTCGGTCGCTGGACTGGAATAATGTAAACGGGGTATAATAGTCAAAATATCGCCATCGGAATAAACAACATTGAAGTGTTTGAATTTCGAAATTGAAATATCGAAAAAATCGTGTCTGAAATTCCGGAATTGCGAAATTACGGTATTCCGGTGAACATCTCCTAGCTGGATAGTACATAATAGCAAAATTTATTTGAGTGCTCTGTTTACTGTGGTGAATGCCTTTATCTGAAGGGCTACATTATACGGGTGTAATTATCAGGTTCAAAATTAACATAGCTATTTCAAAGTTACTGGATAGGAATAATTACAGTTACATTTCAATGCTAACTTTTACAATTTGCATTTTTAAGTTATGGAGTTATCTTTGCATGATATAGGTATGTACTTAGTATTATGTATAATACAATGGGACGATGAAGTAGGCTGATTGTAGGCAATACGCTTGTTCATATTAGAATAGTGCAACGGAAACATTTTAACATGAAGAGAATAAATCACTGCCTACACTACATATGTAGCCCTTTATATAAAAGCATTCACCACAAACAGAGAACTCAAGGAAGTTTTTGCGACGATGTAATATCCAGCTCTGTTTCTCAAATTGTCGTCTTTATATCCGCGGGTCTACCGCCGAACGAAAAATGTCATAGCTTTGATGTTTCTCTCTCTTTTCTTTTCGCTTGAAATGATAGAGGCAACATTAGCAACGCGATAGCCGATTTAGTTAGGCGGTAGTAGCGCCGGTCGGAGAACTTATACCTCTGTATAAGATAATTGATATCTTTGTCCTGTAATTTTTTTGGAGTCATCTTTTAATCAGGGACTCCTTTAATGTTTTATATGCACATTACTGATTGGCGGCAGAATAATTGGCTATTAAAGCTATTTTTTGAACATGTGACAGCGACATTTTCACGATTTTTCTAACAAATTTTGTGAAATACCTATGACGTTCTTGCCATAGGACGGTGGGGTCTATCTATACCTAAAGTGTGCGATTCACTATCGTGGAATTGTAGGCTCGTATCCCACCTGCACCTCTGAGTGATTTTCTAAATGTAAATGTACAAGTTTGTCACCACCGCTGGCTTTAACGGTGAAGAAAAACATCGTGAGGAAACACATATGTTCTAAGAATCTTTTGTGGTCATGCGTCATCCATCAACCCGCACTGGGTCAGTGTCCTTATTATTACGACCTTGGTTATCTCTTTGCGAGAGAAGGCCCCGAGTCCCACTAGTGGGAACATTTAGTGAGCTCTTTATGCTTTTACAGCCCACCATAGCTATAAATGTATCATAGTGAGAACTAGTACAATACTAATACTTATTCTGTGCCCGAAATTCCCTGTAATTAGTAAAATGAGGACATTTTATATTATATTTGTAACGTAGGTATACGTACAGGAATTTTATCTGTTGTCAATCGTTATTGATATTTCGTAACGTGTTCGCGTGCCTAAAGGCTATTAAATGTATGATTTGATATGATAGTATGTAACAAACTATCGTATAGGTGTTTATATTTATCTAGATTTTTAATAACAGACGATCGTCGTCAAACATTCATTAAGACTGATCCACATTTGGTCTAAAATTGTATCACACTACGAGTAGGTAATTATAAAGACGAAAATTTGTGGCTTCATAAATGTGTATATTTTTTTCCACGTAAGGTGGGTGGACCATGGAAGGTCACCGTAAGAAATAAACAGTTTTTGTTCGTAAATTTACCGGATAAATGAAAAAAAATAATTCAGTACAGGTTTGTTTAATTGCGTAGCACATAAATTACTTTATTTTTATTGTGGAGATAATGGACATTCAACAAACTTAAGTTTTCATCACCTCTTTCATTTGACCTTACAAGAAATAGGGCTCCAAATAAGACTAATATTATAAATCGATCGTTTAACTTTTTAAATCTTTAGTAGTATGTACCACTCAAAATAATCGCTTTTTAGAAAAAGCGATTATTTTGAGTGGTACATACTCTACGTTCTAGAGAACTACATGAAAATGTCTTTCATTTTAAAGAAACATTAAATGTTCAGTCCACCCACGTTATTTAGTCACAGTTAATAAAATAGGTAGGTAGGTACGTAGTACGTACATTATCGTCATATCTTCCTGAGACACATAGTAGGACTGGTGCAGCAGCTAATTCAGTCTCAAACGACGCAAATATGCAAAAAGCGGAAGTGATTAGTCTTGTCTAATTTAATATGAATCTAAGAATCTGCTAAATTTAATAACCCAAATTTCAACTTCCTCGGTTATTATTAAAGTGAAATTTCAGTGATCTATTTTGGCAAATCCCAAATAGTTAACTTAAAAACCTTTTAAGACTCACAGATCAATATAGTCTATGTGTATAAATAATCTGGGTTCAACGTGATTGAGTAACAAAAATCTGGATAGCCTAACTTTCGCAATTGTAAAATTAGTAAGATATATAGTAGGAAGTAGAATTGACATATTATGCCGTGAAAAGTATGCTCCTAAAATATCACCCAAAATGATACAAAGAATCAGTAACTCAAGATATTATTAAGTACCCTTATAGACTACAGGTCCGTGAACAAAATTTACGTATCAAATCCTACCTTTTCTAATCTATTACTCCGCAACCTGTACAAAAATCATGCGACAAGGAGAAATGATCGAGGGTTGCAGACCCCTTCGTCCTACATAGGTCTCCTGGTGGTTCATTTGATACGTAAATTTTGTTCACGGGCCTGTAGTCTATTATATTTACCTACAGGCTGGCAATTAGAAGTGAAGGCAAATCTATTTTCCACATATTTGCCAACGGTCCGATGATAACGTTAACACTCCAGGAATGCTTTCGGGTATGCAACGAGTATTTTTAAAGGAAATGTATGCACGTGTATAGTTAGTAAGCTAAGGTTAGCGAAACTCTTCACCAACGCTGAGCCAAAGTTCGGTAGGCAGAGTATATTGACCATTTGAGACCAACTGCCGTGGATCCTTATGCAAAAAAGTGTGTAAATGCACGCGCGTAAGAAGTTGTACTTTCTTCTTTATTTTTTAACCGAGTTTCAAAAACAGAGGGGATTATCAATTCGCTTGTATGTTTTTTTGATAGCGCCGCCAATTGTGAATCGATTTTGATGGTTCTGTTTTTGTTTGGCAGATCATAGTTCAGAGATGGGTCCATATAAATTTTATCGAAATCGGTGCAGCGGGTTTGGAAGTATAAACAAAAAACTATTAAAATTTACTTTCGTTACCTCGATGACTTACTTCCCATTGAATTTAGTGGTATGCTTGAATTTAATGTTAAATTGAAGTCGCTTTTTGGATTTTTGGAGAAAATAAATGATGTAGAAGTAATACTATATTTAACGCGCAACAAACGCTCCTTCTATAGAAACTATTTGAGGCTGACTGCCATGGGTCATAGGTATCTTTAAAAAAAACGCGCTATTAACTTCAGTGTGTCGAATTTGGGCGCCGGTTCGCGCGCATCGTAATAAACCACTCTGAAGAGACAGTTGTCAGCCAATTTCATCATGCCGTTTTTTGGCTATCGATGCGCGAGCTTCGTTAAAAATTCTCTAAACGTTTTTTCAGCGCGCCTTAGGAAATACACCTTCGTAAATTTCGTTGATCCGTTTCCATACTTGCTCTCCTCCTCTCCTCCTAAGTAACCCTGTACCTACAGACAACAATGTTTGATAAACGTTGATCCCACGGGCCTGTGTTTCTCACTGGATTCACCAAGACTTACGAGTTGTGATGAAAAGATGAAACTTAAAACAAAGTCGTAGAGTACGCAATTGTGTCGCCGTGTGATTAGTATTCTGAAGTTGTAGTGCTAGTTTGCAAAACAACACCACCCACTGATTTGTTCCCTGGCGCAGTATTCTATAATAGCAAAACTAAAACGCCGAAATAGATATGGTGTAACATGGCTCTGAAACTCTATGAATGTAATTGTAAGTGTATTTATATAAAAAATATTACTTTCCAAAAAAACGATTGTAAAGGAACAGCGATAAGGTTGCCATTTAAATTTAGTTTATTGTTATTCCATATTCATTCACACAACACCATCTCGCGCCAAATTACGCAAAGCTTGTTTTGTGTTTTTTTTAACTTTTATAGGCTTACACTTGACCGCCATTTCGCCAGATGTTAAGGGACGATGCGGTCTACCATGGAGCGTGTTTACCTAGAAGAAACCGATTCACACTCAATTTGAAGACACCAAGGTTATAACAATCGGGAAAAACCCACTCAGGCAACTCATTCCACTGTCTAGACGTTTTTGTCACAAAAGTAGAGTGAAACCTCTTCGATCGTGTCTTTGGAACATCAACCATGAAACCATGAAAACCAAAAAATATGAAAACCAATAAGCTAGCAATTTTTCGGCGATGTTCAAGACTTTGAAGCATCTTTAGCATAATAGCGTTTTTGCTTATAAGCCTTTTGGCACGCCTCTCGATCGATTCCAGAGCCTGAAGCTGATACTTAGCCGATCCATCCTAAAGGTGTGAAGAGTACTCCATGCAAGAGCGAATCTGTGCTTTATATTATAACAGAAAGCAATAGTTCAGATTTGAAGTACTTTCGCACCTTTGAGAGGACACGTTTTTTTGTAGTGGTAGGACTCTTAGCAGAGTCCGCCTGGGGAAGTACCACACCTATGCCAAATATTCTACCGCCAAGCAGTAATGTGCAAACATTACTGTGTTCCGGTTTGAAGGGCAATGATTCCAGAGAAATTACAGGGCTTAGAGACATAATATCTTAGATCTCTGGGTGACGAGCGCAGTGCAGTGCTAGGTAATGATTTGGACTATCATGTTCCAATAGCTGCGTGTTACTGTGCTGTTATGTGGCAGGCATGTTGTTTACCATCAGGCACATGACCTGCTCGTCTCGTCACTCTATGCTATAAAAAAAAAAAAAAACACGTAGTTTTTTGGCAGCTAATTTAGCCTTGGACTCAATATACGAGGCAAAGTTGAGCGTAAGCTCAAGATGACCAGCATGGATACCTCGCACCTCGAAATGTTGGAGTCTGTTAAGACACGCCTGCGTCTTTCCCTCGTTAAACTTGGCCAGTTTGGTTTCGCTAATTGTAATGTAATGGGTACCAGAAATACCAGATACCTAGTTGATATAATAGTAATTAAATTCATAAATCACAGATATGCTTATCTTTTATATTAGGTAATTCTACTAATATCTATTATATCTTATATATAAAATTCTCGTGTCACAGTGTTTGTTTCCTTACTCCTCCGAAGCGGCTTTACTGATTTTAACCAAATTTTATATGCATATTCAGTAGGTCTGAGAATCGGCTACTAGCTATTTTTCATACCCCTAAGAGTTAGGGGTTGTTCAGCCCAAACATTTTTTTTTAATTTTTGGTATTTTTTTTTGTTTTTATTTTTTTATAATGTGGCGTTAAAAAATACATACAACCCTAAATTTTTACCCTTTTATCACCAACCCCTGTTTTTTTATAGCCATTTTAGTAATTTAATCATTTGACAGTGAACTCCTAAACGACGGGACCGATTTGAATGTTTTTTTTTTTTGTTATACACACAGTATTCGAAGATGGTTTAAATTCACAAATAAGCCCGGCAGATGGCGCTGCAGACAGTGTCTAGGTTATGTCCGAGCGAAGCCGGAACGGGCCGCTAGTTATTTATAATAGTATTTATATGGATGGATGTACTTATGTACTTTTTTATACAAACAGTATATTGAATGTGAATATGAATGGATCGAGATTATTTACATGGATGGATGTTTGTGATGTACTCTTTTATATAAATAGTATTGAATGGATCGAGAATCGAGATGAAATTTGGTAAAGAGGTAAATTATTTACTGTCGGGAATTACACACACTGGGTAACTTTTATCACCTCATAATTACGGGAATGGAAACTACACAGGTAAAACCAAGCGCTGTTAATAGTTTAATATGTTCTACGTAGTTTTGTACGTATAAGTAATCCAACAAGTCATAACCATACTCCAAAAGGTCAGGCCATATACCAGTGGTCCTTCTGCGTTTTGAGTTTGTCGTCACAGACTACAGGGCCGGCTTCGCTGATAAGACATGAATATGCATTGAGATCTCTAGTTTTAATTTATTCCAATCCACATCAAACGGTATTCGAAATGTTCAGTTTGAATCCCACGGAACGCACCTACGTGCGAAAGTCACTCAGTTTTCCGAGTTATTACTAGTATCTACTACACATTCATCGTATGTTTGTAGTAGGTATTCTAGTAATAGTTGTTTGTAATAATAATTGTATTTGTGATAATACTCATATATACTCATATACTCATTTATTAATAACTAAGGAGTTACACGTCACGTTATTTACATTCTAATAGTCCGAAATTAATAATATGATAATAACACTCAGGTAAAAAATCAATCGTTACAAATTCTAGGAGGTACAGATTTTGATACCAGTCACAAACAAATTATAATTATAAAAACAACACACAATAAATTAATAACACAAATGACAGTATAGCGCCGACTGCGCACACCACACGGTGAGATACTCAATATTAGCCCTACTCTATGGTCCTGGGTAACAACTCGTCTACTCTGTAGAATGATTTTTCTATTAGCCAATTACTTAGTTTCAATTTAAAGGAGTGTTTTGATTGTGATTCCTTTATTTCATTCGGAAGGCGATAATAGTTAGGGTTGTAATAATAAAATACCTTTGCAATAACAATTCTGTTTGGAATAATAATCGACCGAATAATACATGGATCGACTTTTGCTCGGTTTAAATTCGGATAAAATAACGTTTTCTAAAAATGAAATAGGATCAATCTAATGCTCAGTCACGTTAGAACTTCAGAACGGATCGGGTTGAAATTTGGAACACAAGTATATTACAATCTGGAATAACACATAGGCTACTGGATAAAATTTCGGGAATGGGAATTATGCGGGTAAAACCTCGAATCACTGTAGTGCTAGTCCTTCATACACCATACTTCATACCCTAACTAAACCGGCTTTCGCTTTGCTATTGCGGTCTCTGTCATTTCAAGCGGAAAGAAAAGAGAGAGCAATATGAAAGCTAAGACAGTTCTAGTTCGGCGGTAGACCCTCAGAGCTACCCACCTATCTTGTTTGCTAGGCTAAGAAACTGGAGCAATTCTATTGGTCCATATATTCCTGACACTGCACGTGTGTGTAAAGGTTCAGCTACCCCATCAATTTCTACGTCGTGTCACTGTCGTGTTACTTTCTGATACTAAATACCCTTTCTTTCCTTAGTTCGAGATGTTCTCTACAAGATTAGAACTGTAGAGCAGATTAATGACAGATTACAACTCAATTACATCTCGCGTGCATAAAATCTACTAAAATCTTAATTGCGATATGCAAAAATTCATCCTAAATGTGAAAGTTTTGATGTTTGTTGTTCAATCACGTCGAAACGGCTGAACGAATCGGTTTGAATTTTGGAACACAGATAGTTTATAGTTTGGAATAGTAGAGGCTACTTTTAATGGCGGGAAAGTAACTGAAACTACGCGGATAAAACCGCGGGGCAGTACTAGTTCCAATTAATTTTTCACCTCTTTACTAACTTAACTGATATAAAATCGGCTAATAAGTCTATCATCTACTTAGCCTATCATCCTGTAAAAATGTATGAGTGGGTAAGTATCAGATCACGCACATCAGCTACAGACTCTTCGTAATGTATCCTATAAAAATCCTACAAACTTAACACTGCGGCTATATTCGATACTCCATAACTTTACTACGAGTATGTTTGATGTTGCTAAAAATATAAAATATGAAGTTGCTAAACTCGAATAAATATATTTTTGTGTGGAAAAACAGATTCACTCGGTTTGTGTAATGGCCACCCTTCCAAATATTTTAAAGTAAGTATTACTAATGTACTAATGAGTTCGCAAGATCAACGTTTGTGAACGAAGTAGCGCGTTCAGCTAGTTAACAATAAAATTATAAACTTGGGATAAGGAGAAGATACATTTTTTTTCCTCTCAATCCAGCATGGAAGGAAGCTTTTAAAAGGTATTTAAGCTGCTATTAGAAGGAAAAAATGACGGCTCGTAAGGAAAATGTGATAATTAATACCCATCATTACGCAGATAATGATCTGGAAGCTGTATGCAAGCGTCTTCGGCGATTTTCTTTTCTTTTCAGTCAGTGGAATTGAAACGGAGATTTAAACAGGAGTGTCATAAGTTTTATTTAATAAAAAGTGACAAGACTAGCAGGTCATGTGCATGACGTTAAGCAACACGTCTGACCATAACAGAACAGTGTCACACAGGTATTGGAACATTAATAGTCCAAATCATTACCTAGCACCATACTGCGCTCTTGACAAATTTGTCGTATTTAACTCGGTGAGTTACATAAGATACAATCTCTAATTCCAGTAATTCCTCTGGAAACATTGCTTTCAAACCGAAATACGTCATCTTTGTTCGTTCCTGCTTGGCTTTAGAATAACTGTCAAAGGTGTGGTACTTCCCCAGGCGGACTCTGCAAAGATTACAAAGAGATTTATTTTGTCTTCCAATCTCTCGCTGTGATAGATGTCTCAGCAGTGGGAGTTAATCCGTCAAATCCCGGGCGCTGCGCGGCCACCACAACGCCGTTCCTACTAACCGTGACCAGATATGGTCGCTTGGGGAATTAGTGGAAGTGGCTGCTTATAAGCATAACTAAATGATACCCACTAAATGATTCCACTGTTGGGACTCAGGGTCTTCTCTCGCAAGAAGAGAGTCGAGGTCATAATCCACCGCGGGGGCCCAATGCGGGTTGGTGGATGACGCGTCACCTCGAAAGATTCTAGTAACACGTCGGTTTTCTTACGATGTTTTCCTTGACTGTTTTGAAGTTAGCAGCATTACACATATCACTTCGAAAAGACAGTGGTGCGCGTGGGATTTGAAACCAGCAGGTCTACTACGAACACAAACTCCGAATGATCGGATCCGACCAACAGCTGAATTGGATTGTAGCCTACCATGAAAAACAGTCAGATCGATACATCTCGGTCGGAAGTTAAAGACTTAGGTCGGATGAGGGTCGAATCGAACGAAACGGCCGATCCTATCAACCGACAGTTTGTCTTTCGAGGTAGGAAAAGTCCATAAGTTCGACCGATATATCGTTTATCGGACTTCGTAGTTCCTGCCTGCAGGGTTCCAGATCGGCATTCGCCGTTCTCTCGACTAGACCAGCCGTAACTTAGATTGCAGCTTTGGTTTATTGGGCTGAGGCTACTTAGCAAGTAGCCTCAGCCTTACTTACTAGCAGAAGTAGCCAAGTGCCCACTTGGCTACTTCTGCTAACTAGTAATT
This sequence comes from Ectropis crepuscularia, assembly GCA_963693475.1. Taxonomy (NCBI): domain Eukaryota; kingdom Metazoa; phylum Arthropoda; class Insecta; order Lepidoptera; family Geometridae; genus Ectropis; species Ectropis crepuscularia. The sequence goes on along the minus strand of OY856357.1, from coordinate 12,906,290 downwards.
CACACTACTAAGAACGAAGACGCCAGACATACCATATTTACTATAAAAATTAACACTTACTCATATAACGACGGAAGACGTCAATAGCTATAGGCCTGTCTCGATCATCCCAGGGTTGGCTAAGATATTCGAGCACGGCTTGAGTTCAAGGCTGACGCAGTACTTGGAAAATTGCGAGGCGGTGAGCGACAGGCAGTACGCGTACCGGAGTGGGAGATCCACGACCTCGCTGGTCAGGGAGCTCATCCGTCGGATAATGCAGGCGCGGGAGGATCAGATGCAAGTTGCAGTTATTTTTTGCGACCTCTCGAAGGCCTTTGATGTGGTAAATCACGAGGTACTGGCGGCTAAGATGAGCCACTACGGAATCCGGGGCCCTGCGCTGAAGCTCCTAACGGACTTTATGTCTGGGAGGCGGCAGGTCGTCGTGGGAGACGGTGGCGAGACGAGGTCCCAAGCGCTGGAAACGGTCATCGGAGTGGCCCAGGGTTCCTCGCTATCCAACATAATGTTTTCGCTCCTCCTCAACGACCTTCCTGAGAACATTCCCGACGGGCATGCCCTCATGTACGCTGATGACGTCGCTGTCGTTATCACGGCACCGACCGTAGACGAGTTGCAGTTGAAATCCAATCGAGCGGCAGCTAGTCTCAGTTATTGGTTCCGAGTCAACGGGTTGTTGTTGAACGCTGGAAAAACGCAGTTAATGCACTTCAACCTGTCCGGCCGCAAATATAGACCCCTCTCTGTCGGAATCAATGATGTGAATATAAATCAAGCCGAGTCGACTCGATTCTTGGGCTTTCAGCTGGATAGTGCACTGACGTGGGAAGACCACATCGACGAAGTTTGCGCCAGGATGGGCGGTGCCTGTTTCGCTCTGCGGCGTGTAGCGGGGATCCTACCGCAACCCATGGTCTGGCAATGCTATTACGCATCTGTGCATTCGCTTCTGCAGTACGGTGTCGAGCTCTGGGGGCGCGCCGCCGACTGGGAGCGCGTCTTCAGAATGCAGAAGCGGGCAGTACGAGCGATTATGCAGGTGCCACAGGACACATCTGTCTTGCCATACTTCCGGTCCATGGGTATTATGACACTGACGAGCGAGGTGTGTCTCCAGGCGGCGCTGTACGCCAGGGACCACCCGGAGGAGTACTCCAACCTGGGGGACACGCGAGCGCACGACACGCCGCGGCACGCGCACCGGCTGTGCGCGGTACCTCACCGCCTCGCCAAGTCTGACAAACTTGTGCATGTGGCAGCGACAGAGGTATACAACAGACTGCCGAAAGTAGTAAAAACTGCGTCCTCTAGGGGATCGTACAAGCACGGTGTAAAACAGTGGCTTATCGAGCAGGCGTTCTACAAGTACTCAGAAATGATAAAGTTGAAATTAACTTAACTTTATGTTAGTTTGCTATATGTACTGATAGTATTTTTGACTTCGTTATTTTAATCATTAATTTATTGTTTGACATTTCTTTTAATTTATTGTATTCGTTTAATTTATTGTATTTTAATTTATGATTGACATGGCTTTTGTTTTTTTGTGTATTTTTTTTTTATTGATTATTGTCTGACATTTTAATTTATTTGTTTAAGTAATTGAAAGTATCTGCATGAGAGTATTTGTATGAATTAATTACATTTCGTGTAATTTTTAATATTGAAGTGTACATCTTCTATCATTCATCTTGTGACATGTAATATTATTTTATGAATAAAAATGATTATGATTATTATGATTATTATGCTGCTAAAATAATCTAACACAAAGTTACGGTTCTAAAGCAACAAAAAACACAAGCAATTGCTTTTACCTGCCTAATATGCTCTAACGGTACCGTTTTAGTACGTAGATACTTTTTTACATATCTAAATCAATATGTGTCTAATCTTTATTGTAATTTGGGCGAGTAAGTACACGAAATTACAGTAATTTGGTTCCCACCCGGCTATAATTACGTTCATGTCTACCTTACAGGTCATTGACTATAATCAAATTGCAAATACGACCTGTTAACTATACCTACTCTCCGAACTAATTGTAAGAATTGCGTGTATGGCTTGAGCACTCGTAATTGCTGCAATACCCCTTTTTGCAGCGGCGACAATTGTCGGGGCACCCTCTTGCATATTCGTCGATATTTTTAAGGATCAACAACACCAAGTCAGTATTTTTAATCAATCTCTGAAAAATATATGTTAAACAATATACGTAATTTTTGATTATAAATATGTAGAGGTATCATAAGTTGCTAGATACGGTTATAGCAGGTGGAGTAGAGTAGTGACCGAGTGGTGGCCGAGGCAAGGTAAGCGGAGTGTAGCACGCCCAGCTGCAAGATGGGTCGACGATATCGTTTCTATCGCGGGTCGCACCTGGACGTATACTCTCTTTCTACGAAAAACGTTATTTCGAAATAAACTCGTGACTTTCTTACTACGGACGAAACGACGTTTCGTCGTCCGTTTAAATGTTCTAAGCCTACTCTAATAAAGGCCGATTTAAACTGAACGAACATAGAGCTAGAGCTGGAACAAGAGCATTATTTCTCGATCTTTTAGTGTAAGTAAACGAAAGATCGTTCTTAGCGTTTTCCATATCATATAATCCATAGAATCTTTGCGAACGCAAACAAAACAACGAAAGAATGCTCTACGTTTGTTTACACCAAATGAATTTGATACAGTGGGGATAGAATGAGCATTCGCTCGTCTGATGTAAATCGGCCTTTAGACTTACAACATTTAGGCTTGTAGGCTTGGAACATTTAAACGTCAAACAATGTTCGATCGAACGATAGAAACGATATCGATCTAAGTAGAATCGGAGTAGGAAAGTCGCGACCTTATTTCGAAATTACGTTTTCGTTTCTACGAAAACAAGTAAAAGAAACGAAACGAGAGAAAACGAAAAAGAGTAGACGTCCTGGACTCGATTGGCACAGGACCGAGGAAGATGGCATGGAAAAAGAGAGGCCTATACCCACAATGGGATAGAAAAGGCTGTGGATGATGATGATGTAGCGGTAGGTATACACTATAAAAACTTGCTACCTAAAAAAACTTTTCCTTTATTTATTCGGATCTTACTAGCTTTGTAGAGTAATGGGGATGCTCATGGTAAACATAGTTTTTTGAGGACAGAAGATTACATTGGACTCACATGAGGATATTTTCCCGTTTCACTTAAAATAAATTGCTCCCGGAATTCCGTTTAGCTTTTCCTATAGGAAACTATAAATGGATACAAGGAAGTAATCGATCATTTGAGCAAATATCCGACAAGATATCCGTTTCGTTTGTTTTTATTTTCCTTCTTTATTGTAGTTTTATGATAGAGGCAAAAGAATAATATTCGGAAATAGATTCTTACATTGTATGCCAACCATGAAAAACATTATTAATTACTTACTAACCCGCTAAATGTTGCTATTCTATATAATTGGGATGTTGACTGAGTCAAAAATATACCTCATAGATTAGTAGGTACGAGTATGTCAGGTAAATTATAGGAAACGTATTTTTTTCGCCTTAAAAATAGGTAATTTCTCAATTCATATACATTTATTTTAATTAAATTATTAAAATTCGACAAAGATTGATAAATAATTGGTTAGACCATCAAACTTCCGGAGTGAGGGTTTGTGACGTCACGTCTACGTAAAAGTCGTAGGTGTATTATTATAGACGTGACGTACTAAGCACTAAGTATAACTTAGTCATTTTTTGTTTGCGGAACAAAAGAAAAAATAGGTAATTACTACGTATTCAATATTTTTAGTGATCTAACTGACGGACTAATTAATTAATTTAGTATATTTTTTTCTGATGTTTTCAATGTACCTATTTAATATCATTATTTACCATCGGGTTATTCGGTAAAGTAGATACTTATCTTTACTATCACGATTAGGGTATAAAACATTTAACAGAGGATCTCCATGAGATTATCTCAAATTAGCAATAAAGTGATGAGGAAGATCAAACATTCTTACGTACTAAGTTTTGTTGAGGTAATAATAGATATACCAAAATAATTGTTTCAAAAGTTTAATTGATATAAGTAGATAATTTATTCGTACTAAATTGTTGCCAGTGTATTCACAAACCTACATGAGTATGAAGAGTCTAAAATCCTGTCTAGCATTTCATTGCGCTGCGCTCATCATCCAGATATAGGTACTGTACCTATATGTATGTACCAATTTGGTACATACATATAACCTACTAATATTTTAAACTCGAAAGTTTGGATGTTAAACCAGTGCAGAAGCGTTTGAAAATGGCAAAAAAATAATAATTTATAGTAGGATGAAACCCATTGTAAATGGAAGAGAATATGACAAAAGTGAAAGGAAAAATAATTTACCTACGGGCGATCTGGTTTTTAATTTTTTTCTAATGTAAAAAGCCAAAATGACTAAAAAAATTGGTTTATATCTTAAATATACTTTTTTTTTAACTTAATATAATTATTTTTTTACCTTAAATTGACTTAATATTGAAAAAGTACCCTATTTTTCATTCGGAAAATCTCACGTCAAAATATCACCTTTTTCAATACAGTTAAGCTTTGTGTTCTTAGAAATGTATTTTTTCTGATAATGTAAAAAAAAATATACATTACCATGGTAAATGTTCTCAGAAAACGCTTTGAAAAAAAGACCCCATCAGTAAAATTTTTTTATTTTGGTATAAAACGCATTTAGATTGAAGTTTTTTTTAAATATAATACTGAGCTTCCAATATAAACTAACAAGTTTGATACTTACTACCTACTTATTACTAGGTAACAAATTAATAAATAAATCATACCTAGAATAATCCCACTAATATTATAAATGTCAAAGTATGGATGTTTGTTGCTCAATCACGCCGTAACGTATGAACGGATCCGGCTGAAATATGGAATACAGTTAGATTATAATCTGGAAGAACACATAGACTACTTTTTATCCCGGAAAATAAAGGGAATGACGAGGACGGGAACTACGCGGGTAAAACCGTGGGGCACTGCTAGATAAGATATAAGGAGCTTGTTTGAATAATAGCTTACGATTTAAATACTATTTCATTTTTAACACACGTAGCGATTAAATTGGCCTTAATACTATGACAGGCTTAGTACTGTTAGACTATTACTGAATAACATAATAAAGCTCATAATATCGAATATTAAATATCACCCGTGTATTTATTATGAATACATTAGTCTACTAGGTACATCACTAACTAGCAGGACCCCGCGGTTTTAAACGCGTGGTTATTTTCCGGACTCTTACTTCAGAATATAATCTAACTGTGCTTCAAATTTCAACCCAATCTACTTTGACGTTCATGCGTAATTGAAAAATAAACATCCAAACATCGAAGCTTTCGCATTTATAAAATTAGTAGGATAGCCTTGCAATATCTCTTTTCTTTGTCCTTGATCTTGAAACCAATCTCATCCACAACTAATCCAAAAATAGACGCATCGTAAACCAACAAAATGTGGAGTCAACGTGTTTTTAATATCGTTGTCATAGATGATGTCATATCCCAGTTCTTTTCCCTTCCTGTGCGTCTTTCCTCCGCCAAGCCCTCGCTACCGGAACTGCGTCCGGTGTATTGTGGTCTGGGTGTGCCAGCTATTTGCCGCTGTGATTAGCAAGCTATAAATAAACGCTTTTATATCGGAGACTACCATTAGCAATACGTTATAAGTCGAGATATGAAAGTAGACAATAATAACCACAGTATAAATGATTGGGTTACTGTAGACTCGCCACAAAGTAAATTCGTCACAATTTGTATACTCCATATACATTCGTCACATGCTATAAAAAAAAACGTCACAGGAAAATAAATAAACTATGATAATAACACCAGCACACAAAAACTTATAAGTTGTCTGTACTTTGCACCGGACCCATCTACGAGCATGTATTTCGACCCACTGAATCCGAACTTGAAGAACGTTTGGCATGGCCAATTGGCCATCCTCCATTTTTGAGTAAAATGCAAAAAACCCAAAAAAGCAAAACATTGCAAAAACTCAGTCATACTCAAAACTGGATCGGACGAAACGGACTTCAAATTCACATTCAGCGGGTATGAAATACATGCCCGTAGCCTGTAAACGGGTCTGGTCCAAAGAACAGACAATTTTTTTTGTTTTGTGTGCCGGTTTTATCCTACTAATGTAGTTTTAATGTGTAGATATTAATTGCTAAATCTCATCGGAACGTCTGATTGGATCGGGTTGCAATTTGGATCACAGTTAGATTCTAGTCTGGAATAGTACATAGCCGTTATAACCTACTTTTTATCTCAGGAAATAATGAGAACGGCAGCTGCGTTCTTACCGCGGATAAATAGTTCAATCGGATAAAACAACGGCCCATTGAATGTTCAATAATAATTGACATAATAAATCCGTTCTTTTATTACTTACGTAACTTACGTAACTAGTGTTATGGTATGTTTAATCTCCTGATATGTTAAAGAATACTGTAAGCACCTGTCAATGGTTTACATAACAGGAAATATTGTATAACTGTAAATTCACCTTTGACTTATCTAATATGCAAACTGTTGGTGTTTCTTTAAATTAAATAAATAAGTAAATAAATGGTAGGACTTTTGGCAGATTCAGCTTGGTGAAGTATCACCTTTTACCAGTTATTCTAACATCATTTAGGAATGTCCTAATGCTACTGTGTACAAGTATGACTTTCAGAGAAATTATAGGAGATGATTGCCCCCTTAGATTTGTCTATCTTATTGTATAAAGCAACAAAATAGTTGTCTGACGAACATATTTCCAAATGGAGCATGAGAACTTAAGTGAAGTTAAATTATTATTTTGGAGTTGTTAAGCAAAACGGCCGACGGAAAGTGTCTGGGAGTATTGGAACCTTGTTTTTAAGGATGTTGACTACAACATACGTTAAAATCACTTATTAGAAAACACGCGAAGTAAGTAATGTTTGTATGTACCTTCATTACCCCATATCTCAAAATTGGCCGTCTAAGCAAGTTAGCGAGTAAGCATGTGTTCTTAGTACTTACTAACTCTACTCAATCGTCCACATTTCATTCATCAGAAAATAGATGACGTCTGGGAGCTCTGGGATCTCGGACTATTATGCCAGAACAAGTATTTTTGTGCCAGGACAGTTTAATGCACAATTCAGGGTAGCACATGTGGTTCGTAATTACGCCCTTGTGATATAGATGGCGCTAGTTGTAGGTAGCGAGTTCTCATACTCTATCTGTCGTGAATGTACAAAAACAGCAACAATTCTGATGGACCAATATAACAGAATTAGTAAGCAGTATTGGTACCTGCCGGTACGTCGTTGACATTTGAGCAAGTTCAAGGTTTTGTTATTATTTTAAGCTTGTAAACACTGGAATCGGAAGGTCGAATTCTTTAAGCCCCTTACGCGAAGCCTGTTTGGCTTCTTTTTCTGTCACATTAACCTTTAAAAGTATGTCGGTTTACGCAGATCTTTGCACTAATTTGTAATTTTATTAGTAGGTATGTGACGTAGCGTGCCTTGGAGGCCCTGTTTCATAATTAGTTAGTTTTAGGGCCCAAATTAAGGAGATTGTTGTGAATAACATTTTCAACAAATTTAGTTGGGGACCCAAATGAAGGCTGAAGATTGTGACACACCTTTGGAGTCTATACGTAGCCAGGGGATCCTAGCCCGTATCATTAGGCCTATGGTATACATGTATAGTTTTAGCGTAAATATCTGCTTAATTTGTTTTCAACTGATGTAGAGTCTGAAATTGAACGCCCCGTTTTTTTTAATTTATTTAAAAACATCTTGCAAAAATTGCCAGGAAAATATCGCTTTCAGCACTGCTGCCTGCTGCGGCTGCCTACTCTAGCACTAGTTTTTTATATTGATTTTGGTGTACACAATAAGTAGTATCTGTCTATCTAGGTCGCAAGGATGTCACGATATAAGTACCTACTATATTTTTTACCGACTTTAAAAAACGATGAGGTTCACTCTATTCGGTTGTATCTTTTTTTGTATGTAGGTATGTTACGCCATAGCTCCGCTAATTGTCATTGATTGTTGTTTTTTATTTGTTTGGTATTACTTCAGAAGTTGTCCCATATAAGTTGTATCGAAACCCGTGTACTGAACCCGCGTTTATTATGCTGCTATTATGCTATTATATTTACTGCTAAGCAGTTCTCGGAATAGCACCCATAAATAATAAGCATACGCAGGATAAATGTTCCCACTGCTGGGACTCGGGGGCTCTCACAAGGAGTTAGTCAAGGCCATAATCCACCACGCTGGTCCAGTGCGGATTGGTGCCGATTTTCTTTCAATATTTTCCTTCGCCGTTTCAAGTTAGCCGCATTACGAACATGACTTCAAAAAGACAGTGGTGTGTGTGTTATTTGAAGCCGAGGCTCCGAGGGGTCTACTGCCGAACGAAATATGTCATAGCTTTGATGTTTCTCTCTCTTTTCTTTTCGCTTGAAATGATAGAGACAGCATTAGCAAAGCGACAGCTGATTTAGTTAGGCGGTAGAAGACTTATCAGCAGTCACTGTTCTCCTGACTAGACTAGTAAGCGGTAGTTTTAATACCTATCAACCAAGTTTTCAAATCTTAAAATAACTCTGAGGCGCTGCTAGTTTAGGTATTGTTAAATTAAACAATTCAGTTTACCTAAAGAACTTCAAAATATAACTAAGGTCATTAGTGTAACTCATCTAAACATTCCGTTCCGGAATTGAGTCCATTGTCAAAGCTGTTCTATTCGTGTACAGATTTACAAGATTAGCAAAAGAACTGACCAAATGCCATTACTAAAACTTGGCATAGATAACTATCGAAGGTTTATTTAGGAAAACCGATAAGAGCTCCATTATGTGTTATGTTTAGAAGTTGGCACAAGCTATGCAGCTGACCTTGACTGCAGGATGGTTCGCTCCATTGGATGATTGACCAATCTAATTCAATTGAGATTAAATCTTATGAGATAACACCTCTGCTTATGCTGAAACAGTTTAGTTTTATTGAAAACTTCGTAAATCATTTAAAAACTAACAAAGATTAAGTCATTTATTTTTATTCGTTCTCTTAAATTTTACATTGTTGGCGCGTTTTGGTGCGAAAATGTCTGATTTCACAAGCGTTGTTTCGCGGGTCGACCCCGTCTGAACCTCTTGAGTATTGTTCCAGGTTTAGATGTACAAGTTTATTAAATGCTAGCAATGCGCCGCGGTTTCATCCGCTTTGTACCCGATCCCTTTATTTTCCCGGGATAAAAGGTAGCCTATGTTACCTCTAATACCTCCAAGAATACGTGTACAAAGTTGAATGCCGTTCGGTTAAGTGGTTTTTACGTGAAAGCGTAACAAACAGGCTTATTTTCACATTTATAATATTACCTAGTATTGGTGGATTGGTGGACAATTCACACACAACACCATCTGACCCCAAACTAAGCAAAGCTTGTATGATGGCGGCCAGATAGCTGATATAATACTTATATAGTTTTAAATACATTCTTATTATACATATAAACACCCAGACACAGTGCAAACATTTGAATTCATCACACAAATATCTGCACTGGGTGGGGATCGAACCCACGACCCTCGGCTTCGCAGGCAGAGCTACTACCAACTAAGCCACGAGGCCAGTCTATTAGGATTCATTACTGGGATATACCTACTACTACTACCTACCAGCTTTTTACGAAATATCGTGGCTAAGCTGACATATTCCATGAAAGTTATTTTCCGAAGAGCTGTATGTCATCCGCCAACGCGCACTCGGCCAGCGTGGTGGATAATAGCCTCGACTTTCTCCTTATGAGATAATAAGACTCTCCAGCATACACGAATGTAAGTATTGTTGCAGAATTTTGTACCAATACTCTCCACTTCGTAATACAATAAAATTACTAATCCTACTCCTAAACCTACTAATATTATAAAAGCGGAAGTTTGGATGTTTGTTACTCAATCACGTCGGAACATTTCAACGGATCGGGTTGAAATTTGGAAGACAGATTATACGGAATAACTTGTAGGGTTTTATTTCAAGGAAATAACGGTAACCGGGTAAAACAGTGGAGAGCTGCTATTAAGATTATTTTGCAAAATTAAAGTACTCGTACCTACCTACTTTAATTTAAGCTCAGCGTAGATAATATGAACTTAAACTTACTAGAAAAAGATTTCGCTGTATTTATACCGCGAACTTAAGAAAAATCCGTAAAATCTTTTTGTTTTTGAAAATGGACTAGTAGGTAAGTCGATTTGTAATTCCTTAAAACCTGACGCCTTACTTCCAGTTGACCTTGATAATAAATGGTACCTACTTAAATGTCACCATCGCTATATAAATTAATTAATTTCATTTAATACATATTATGCACAATTGCGAAAGTAAGTAGACACTTGCGATCTAAGAACTAGGATTAGAAGTAGGCACAATAGAGCATAGAGACTGGACGTTGGTACTATTATTGGGTACTAGCAGCGCGGGTTTTCCGGGATAAAAAGTAGCCTATGTGTTCTTCCAAATTAAAATCTATCTGTGTTCCAAATTTCAGCCCGATCCGTTCATACGTTAGGACGTGATTGAGCAACAAACATCCAAACATCCATACATTGACATTTAAAATATTAGTAGGATATTAGTGGGATACCTTGGGCAATCCAATCATTACCGTAATCCAAGTGATACTTCTCCGTTCACTGTGGTTGACCACACCAACTGTGGTTGTGGTTGTGGTCTTGTGACCATGTTTTTTCGTCTTTTAAGAGTACCTGAGTTGTTAGTTTGGCGTCTTCAGAAAACCTTTTCAAAGTACCTAAATCTGAAATCGCCGGGCTAATTTCAACGTGCAATGTTGATGAATAAGTTTTCCTGTGCGGTGTAATTTTCTTATTCTATCAGTAGGTACCTACACTGAAAACATCTTTTAAAATCCATAAAGATTTTTTTTTGCTTGATATTTTATTTTAATTATAAAAATAACCTACATTATTAGAAACTTTGTAATTAAAAAATGAAAACAATAACTAGGACAATTTTACTTTATTGTCATTGTTCTATCTACTTATTACGAGTTTTTTCCTTCACGATACAACCTACCTAGATCTGTTCAAGATCAGAGTCAAAATGTACTCTTTAAGTTTGTGTACTTTTACCTTCGGCAGTATTGGCGCTTAACAATACTCGATTGAAAGGTCAAACACAGTCTTAATCAACTTTAAAAAAAAACGTCAGAAGAACATACCTGACATCTGTTCCCAATTGTTCCAAGATATTGTATCTGTGAGCTATATCTTTCTATGTGTGCGTTGCTTGAGCGCGCGTTGAATGTTGACCTCTGCAAACTGATTGCTTTGTGCCATGAGATCGAACAGGGTAGGGGGCTGATTCTGAACTCAATCCAAACGACTCAAATTAGGAATGACAATCCTTACCTATCTCTGTCGTTCCAAACGGATTTGACGTAGACCGAGACGTTTGATTTCGTGTCGAGATCAATCCGTCTAGGTTCAAAATCGCTACTCAGGAACAAAGCGTTTTCGGAATGTAAATATGTACCTACTTATATCTGTCAAAAACAGTTGTCAATTTCTCCAAAGTATGACGCCAATATTACATTTTGCTTGAGATATTGAACAAAATGAGACAACGGCACCACCTTTCACGAAAATAGACTGAAACTAAATTTATCTCCAGGTACCTATTAAACGCTTCATTGTTTTAACAAAGTTCAAATTAGGAAGGATCGCTTGTACCTATTTATTAACAAGATTTAGCGCGTGTATTCAAAACTTTTGCGATTGTAATCATTCATAGTATTTTATGACACAGGAATTAGATGATGTTATCGTATCGCCTAATTCTGAATTCAAACACGCGTCAGAGTATACAGTAAAGTCCACTAATCCATGAAGTGTTTGCTAACCTCAACTGACTGATAACCTACGAGAAATCTGCTATTATCCTACATTATTGCAACGACGCGCCAATAATGACGAAAAAATATTGCAATAAAAATTTTTAAATAACTTAAAAATAGTATGTGGTAATGTTTTTTTCGACGCTGATGATACCTTCAAAGAAGGTATCAAATTGTATACCAATTTACAAAACCAACATTGCCAGATGAAAGTAAACCTTACCTGTAATGAAAAAATAAAGGAATTGTTTGAACAGTAGACAGTTAATCAATAAATCAAAACAAAAACTTTTCTCATTTCGATATCCAAGATCGTTGTTATACAGAAGTATGCATATAGGTAGTACACAAAAGTTAAATTGAGTTCGAAAGATTTACCTTAGGGCCACTTTGGTATTTTTTTTTTATTATTTTACTAAGGGAAATTCTTCATGAGGCTGTCCTCCAGATAGCGGCCTACTGCTTACCCACTAAAACCCCTAAGGGGGTTCATCTCCGTGCTACGAGTAATAAATATGCTGGAACTGCGAGAATGCCTTCGTAATGAGAGGGTGAAAACATCGCGCGCGCCAGTTACCTATCTACTGCTTAGTTATTGGAATGCAGAGAGATGATATTGTACGCCTTCCAATCTTCATGAAAAGATACATCCCACTCATGGAGATGGAGTGGCCCTAGTGGGATTTTACTCAGGGAAATCTGCCGCTCACGCTCTGCCGCTTTTAAAGTGACGCGTGTAGTTTTTTTGTGCGCTTCTCAAGGTGGAGGTGGAGATCTATGGTTAGGAAGGCTGCCGCCACCACGGGCGATGAAAACGGGCCCGTACTTTTGACATGTAAGCACAGGAACAAAACATCTCATAGTTTTTATTGGGAAGGCCACCATTAGGTGGAGAATGCCACATTTTCACTTCCTGTAGCAGGTAAAATTCATAAATAATCTCCCTAGACAAACACTAATCTAAAATCTTGGTTAGCGTAGAAATTATCTACGGCGGAGTGCTATAAGTTAGACGTGCCTATGTATGTGTGTCAGTCTGCGGCATCGTAACTTCCGTAAAAATCAGTAAAAATGAATCGTTTTTTTTTTGTGTTTAAAAAATGAATAGTCAGAGGATTCGATTTTCAAACTACTGTGTCATCAAAATCGGTTCCACCATTTCAAAATTGTTATCAGTTCTTTTGTGAGCTGCGGGTAGACGTATAATACTAAGGTATTCATTTGCTTTACTTCCATACAAACGTGTGACTTTAAATTTAAAACAATGCGTGGGGGATTTGTAACCAACTTCAAAAACAGGAGGAGGTTCTTAAATCGGTTGTATGTTTTTTTTATTAGGCAGGTTGTTATCGATCTACTAAATAAAATAAAAAACGCGATCGGCAGATGTTCAGACGTGGTCCCATTTAAATTTGATTGAAATCGGTGTGGCGGTTTTTGAAATGTGAACGAAAACTGGATTTCATTTATCCGGATGACTTATACTAAGTATATTTACATGGCTTCTTTTTTTGTATTCGTTTGCTTTTTATATATTTGTAAACTATATTTAGGTCCTTATTGTATTGAATAAATATGGCTTCTTATGAAATTTAGTCGCGTGTCTGAATTTAACTTAAATTGGTGGTTTTTCGGAGAAAATTAATTTTTAAACATTTAATTTAAAACATATTAGTTAAAGTCTACACGGACAAAGTAACATACAGATACTACAGTAGTTGTAAAGATATAATGTTTCATAGCGGGAACACAGAGATCGCAGCAGTAGAGCCGGATACAGTAATGTCGCATTTACACGGTAATTCGTTAACCACACCGTCGCCGATCCTAATCGCCGGTCACGAGTTACGCCTTTCTTTTTTAACGCGATCTCATTTACGATTGTTAACTACCCTTGCGATTTCACCAAAATTACACATTAGAATCTCAAAACGCTCCATTTTAAACCGCCTTCATAAAAAGAGGTTCTCAATTCAGTTGTTTTTTTAGGTAGGTATGTTCCGCGATAACACCGCCAAATGTGAATCGATTTTGATGATTTTTTTTTATTAGGTTTATCATAATTTAGAGGCGATTTTGTCTAAATTGTATCGAAATCAGTGCAGCAACTTTTGAAATATTAACAAATAACTAAAATTTTGCCGACGTATTCGTACTACCTCGCTGTTTCTTTGGATACTGTGTTTTCTTTCCTGTGTTAAATTGATTTTACAAAAAATGTGGGTTTTTACATGTTTACTTATTCGGTCAACGTATGAATGTAAAAAAAATGTAATCTCCGAATTATATTACATAGCCTACGCAAAAAACTATGTACCAAAAAAAATATGAAAAAAAAAACGTTGTTTTAACCTTTGATAAATCTTTAAAATTGCTCTATTAAGAAGAAACCTGCTCCTACATATTTACTGCTAATAATACTTAAAGCCAGGTCACACAGAGGCGATCCGATAGCGAGACGATATTTTTTGTAATGTTCGAATTTGTATGCAACCTGACACACAGCAAGCGGGCGCGATCCCATACTCGGTATCAGATCGCTATCGCTATCGGATCGCTATCGCTACCGGATCGCCTCTGTGTGACCCGGCCTTTATTTAGTCCATAGAACAACTTTCAAACTCGTAAACTAAAATCTTCTTTCTAATTCACAAACAACGGCCTAAACTCAGATTTAACCAATTAAAACGCCGAGCACGTACGTCTGTGAATAGCGTGCTATGCCCGCGATGCACTCACCAGCGCAGTCGTCTCGAATGCCGAGTAGGAAGCTATCTTACAGATATAGGCATTCCAACATGCTGTCGCATGAATGGCGTGCTTAATTAGTTTGTGTATATGGAAACGGTTGTTTTTTTTACAATAGAGACATGGACGTATAAAAAAAGTCGAACGTAGTCTCGCTAAAACAAAAACTGTGTCCATAGAATCAGACATGTGTTTGATGGTAACCAACACGCATGCCCATAACATCACAGTGTCTCAAAGCTATTTCCAACATGAAGAGTCCAAATTATTACCTAGCACTGCACTGCGCTCATCACCCTATGATATAAGTTGATTTATTTGTATGCTCTATAATTTCTTTGGAAATATTCGCCTTCAGACTGGAACACGTATGCACATGTTTGCACATTTGCGGTAGAATATCTGGCAAAGATATGGAAGGCCTCCTCAGAAGGCCTCAGCAGATTCCTACCACTACCATGTATGTACCTACCTACTTATATATATGTACTTGTAGGTAGTATGCAGTAATTTAGTCTTAGCTGTAGTGGTAGGACTCTTAGCAGAGCCCGCCAGGGGAAGTACCACACCTTTGTCAGTTATTCTACCGCCAAGCAGTAATGTGCAACCATTACTGTGTTCCAGTTTGAAGGGCAATGTTTCCAGAGAAATTACAGGGCTTAGAGGCTTAGAGAGTGCGGTGCTAGGTAATGATTATGGCTATTCATGTTCCAATAGCTGCGTGTCACTGTGCTGTTATGTGGCAGACATGTTGCTTACCATCAGGCACATGTCTTGCTCGTCTAGTCACTATTTATTAAAAAAAAAAACTTGTAGTATGCAGTAACGAGGACGATTATAACAGAATTGAGCTAAGTTGTAAGTGAAAGCATGTCACAGCGTTTATTGCACAAACATAATCTTATCGAGGTGTTTTTTACAAACTGCATTTACCTATTCGCAGGATGCAGGATTCACTAACTTCTTGATAATATCAAGATTGTTTTCAGCAGGCTAAACTAGGCATCGTATTCCACAGTCTAGCTGTTTATATATACTAGCCCTTTCCGGCTTCGCTCGGATAATAACCTAGATACCAACTGCAGCGCCATCTGCCGGGCTAGTTTGTGAATCTAAACCATCCATGGCAACCCTAAACTTTAATAATAAAAATAAATGTTTATTTTTATACAACAATTTTAGATTTGCCATAAGCTCCGGGAAATTTTAATCCAAATAGACTGAAAAACATTAACAAATAAAGTGGCCAAGTGCGAGTTGGACTCGCCCATGAAGGGTTCCGTCGCAGCAAGTAACATTATATACATAGTAGGTACACATAGTTCTTGTAGTTCGTTGTAACTTTCATCGAAGTTTCAATAATAGTGTATTTATGACGTACTAAAAAAAACTACTCATCAGATCGAGTTCAAACCAATTTTCGTTGGTAGTTTACATAGTAATGTACATCATATATTTTTTTTAGATTTTTCATTCTCTTACTTTAGAAGTTGAGGGGGGGGCACACATTTTACCACTTTGGAAGTATCTCTCGCGCAAATTATTCAGTGTAGACGAAAATGATTTTTGAAACCTCAACATCATTTTTGAAGACCTATCGATAGACACCCCACACGTGTAGGTTTGATGAAAATAAAAATTTTGAGTTTCAGTTCTCAGTATGGGGGGCAACCCTAATTTTTCTTTATTGTAAATTTTTCTGTTCAAATCTTAATGCGGTTCACAGAATACATCTACTTACCAAGTTTCAAGAGTGCAGTTCTCATAGTTTCAGCAAAAAGTGGCTATGACATACGGACGGACAGACAGACAGACAGACATGACGAATCTATAAGGGTTCCGTTTTTACATTTTACGGAACCCTAAAAAGACGATAATTGATCAGTTATCGAGCGGGATGAAAAATGATTAAACTACTAAAATGGCTATTAAAAAATAGAGGTTGGTGATAATAGGGTAAAAATGTAGGGTTGTATGTAGTTTTTAATGCCACATTATAAAAAAATAAGCCCAAGGGGCGAAGCCGAGGTGAAACGCTAGTTTTATATAATATTTCACGCAGGAATTGCTATAACCACTGATTAGAGAATGTCACTTACATAGTTCTAGTCAAGTAGGTGGAAGGTCACTTCGTCTTGTTACTTAAGTTATTTGTATAAATTAATTCTTGTTATGTACTCGTATGTTATAAATCTGATTGTATCTCGATTTAGCGACTTCGTTTCATGGTTGACGTTTCAAATACTCGAACGAAGTGGGTTGATTCCACTGTTGTAGTAAGAGCATCTAAGCCTGGACGTTTACTCTCTTTCCACGAAAACGTAATTTCGTAATAAACTCGCGACTTTCCGGTGCTACTTCGATCCGTCGTTTCGGCCGTTAACATGTTCTAAGCAAATTCTAATTTTGAGTAGGCTTAGAACATTTAAACGACAGACAATGTTCTATCGGAAGAAACAAAGGATAACCGGAGTCGGAAAGTCGCGAGTTTATTTCGAAATTACGTTTTCGTAGAAAGAGAGTAGACGTCCTGCTGTGTAATGCGGTACTTGAGGTGGTATTACGGATGAATATTATAGCTGGGATGTCTCCAAATTCAAATCGACAGGCATCATCGTGATCAGCCGCAAGACGTCCACTGCTAACATAGACCTCACAAAGGTCGCTGGAAACCGCTGGTTGCAGGTTGCGCAGGACCGTTCGTTGTGAAATCGATAGTAAATCCAATTTATTATATCTCGTCATTATTATAATAAGCTATCTCCTAAGGAAGTCGTCTTGTTTCAGGATTAAAAGTAGCCATGTATTATTTCAGACCATAGGTAGGTAATCTATCTAAGTTCCAATTTCAATCTGATTCGTTATGCTTCTTACCTACACCGTGATTGAGCTACCAACATCCAAACTGTCATATTCAAATTGTAACTTTGTGTTGTTTTACCCACGCGGTTTCCATTCTCATTATTCTTTCGGACAAAAAGTAGCCTATGTACCTACTAACCCAGACTGTAAGCTAACTGTGTCCCAAATTTCGACCCGATCCGATCATATGTTGCAATTGAGAAACATCCAAACATTGACATTAATATTTTAGTAACATAGGAAGTAGAATAGTAGAATATCGGCAAATTGTCTTCCAAAGTACACATTTTGCTTAGTTTCAGGCAAGATGGAGTTGAGTGAAAATGTGTCGACTAACATATTTATTCATCCGAATTATGTTTTGTAATCCATGTAGGTGTCTGCCATTGTTCTCTGTAGCTGATGTCGCCATCGTTGCAGATGAATAACCAGTTGTAAATATGTCAAAAGGTCAACCCACATGAAACGGATTCTGTTGTTGACGTAGGGAAATCCTTATTTTGCTAATGCAAAATGGTAATCCATAGAAATAATTTGGATTCAGCGCTAACCTAAATTCATAATTGGGAACATTACTGGGTCTAAAATATACCATTCTAATTTAGTCCATTAGTTAGATTATTAAAAACACAACTGCCTGTTTCACAATTGTCAAAATTTAAGTAAATATTTCCTAATAAAGGTCTCACTCAGTCTAGCGCTCTTACTCATAGAGGCATAGTTGAGTTTAGGGGATGATTGCCCCCTTAGATTGGTCTATCTTATTGGAAAAAGCTTCAAAATAGTTGTCTGACCAACATATTTACAAATGGAGCGTGAGAACTTAAGTGAAGTTAAATTATTATTTTGGAGTTGTTAAGCAAAACGGCCGACGGAAAGTGTCTGGGAGTAATGGGACCTTATTTTTAAGGATATTGCCTACAACATACTTACGTGAAAATCACTTATTAGAAAATACGTGAAGTAAGTAATGTTTGTATGTACCTTCATTACCCCATATCTCAAAATTGGCCGTCTAAACAAGTTAGCGAGTAAGCATGTGTTCTTAGTACTTACAAACTCTACTTACTCAATCGTCCACATTTCATTCATCAGAAAATAGGTGACGTCTGGCAGCTCTGGGATCTTGGACTATATTATACATAGAAATTTACAAACATACCTACAAGAAACGCGCGAAAAACATAACCCTTCTTTCAGTCAGGTAAATATTATATTGAAGTTGTTTTATTCACCAAAAAAACAATTAAAATTAACATTAGCGGATGTTTTTTATACAACAGTATCTGGACTAAACTAAGAAAAAGAGCTTATGAACCTGGATAGCTGATTTAAAACTTTTTAAATAACACTACATAGAAACACCGATACACAGACGAAAATACACTTTCTCGTGCATATCTATGTCCTATATTAAATTGTGTAGATAGATAGATAGAAACACTTTATTTTTCACAATAAAAAAACACCTACCTACCTTGTACCTTTACCTTTTTGACGTGATAACGTCTTATAATTGGAAGAAGCCGGCTGCACGCCCACAAAACATGACGTCATGTACCGTTACCGTCGGTCGTTACCTCGCCGCATGTTTGTTACAGTTGTATTGATTATTTCGACCAGTAGTTCAAGCGGGGATGTAGTTCAGTGGTAGAGCGTTCGCTTTGCATGTGAAATGCCCCGGTTTCGATCCCCGATCGATCCATCGATTTTTTTTTGCATTGTTTTGATTGAAAATGACTAAATTCTACTGATTACTTTTTACATACAGTGCCCGGCGATAAATATTGCACATCGACACCTGGAAAGAGACAATCGGCCAACTTCGGATTCGTAGAGCGTCATCTCTGTCGCACGAAATACAAATAGTCCGGCATCTATTAGGAGCTGTTAAAACAATTTTAATTTGTTTCTTTTAATTATTATTTTTATTCTTTGTATAAAATACAATTTTTTCTATAAGTGATGGCTTTAGGTTCGGGTTAAATAAAATAAAAAAGTTCACATTATGTTTACGTATTTAATTACTTTGGAAAATGACAGCTGTAGTATACATAATAAACACCATTGTACCTATTGTTAAAGTGAGACATTGTTATAAAAATAATAATAATTATAATTCTCAATTACTTCCATTTCACTATTTGTGCTCTCAAAGAGGTCAATATCACTGTCACTATCAGCCGTATTTATCACTAGTCTATCAGTGAAATTGTCTAAACCGTGTTGAATGCTTCTATATTCATTCTCACATTGATCGTGTGATCGCAAACCTTTTTCCACTCTTCAGTCCCGATCATGTTTACTTTTTCAGTCAATAACGTTTTTACTGTAGTTAAATTCATACCCACATTTCTAGAGGCTCCATAGCCTTTTAGTTGAGATCATATATTTTCAATTGGATTAAAATCCGGATGAAACACAGTATGCCCATGTTCGGCAAGTACTTTGTTCACGGAAAACTCTGTATACCTCTCCTTGTGCTGACATAGGTATAATAGCGTAAATCTGGGGTTTTGTTAATTTTGGATCAACTGGAATTTCGTGTCTGTTTAACCAGTTGATCATTTCCTGTTTAATGGTGTTTGAGTTGGGGGGGTCTTTCAACATATTTATTGTGATAGGGTGCGTTGTCGATAACTAGAACGGAATCACTGGATATATTTGGGATTCATTGATTAACCAGCCATTTCTCGTAGTTATCGTTATTCGTTATTTCATTGTGGTAATCACCTGTAGTATCCGTGGATTTATACGTTAAAAAGGCACCGGTTACAAAGCCTTTTTTATTTCCCGCATGAAGTACTATCAAACGTTGACCTTTTGAAATTGGCTTTTTACTCCTTTTTTCTTATCATCACTCCAAGATTTCCCTTTAGTGTGGGATGTATGTATGTAAGACTCATCCATGTAGACGATATTTTTTCCTGTTTCGCGAAATTTGTGTATTTTATCGATTTATTTTCCATTCGTTTGAGACTTACATCGTGCTTTTCTTTTAAAACTTTTCGATTATCTTCCATTTTAGTTAACCGAAATTCCATCTCGTGAAGTATTTTTCGCAACGTCTTTTCAGACCCATTGTAATTAATAGCTTCAGACAATTTAGCTTTTAATGATTTTATTGTTGGCAGTTCATTAAATCGTAAGTAAAAATCATACACAATTCTTCGAACAACATCATAATCAAAATCGTCCATATCCAAACGAAATTGCTTTTTTGGTCTCCCTTTTTTTGGAGTGCTAAACTTAATTTCAGTAGAATGTGTTTCAGTACTGACTTCGTTTAATATATTGTTCAAAGTTCTTCTTGAAATTCCAGTGGGATTTGCAACTTGCGCTTGAACCTTCTTAAAATAACAACTTACATTTTCATCTTCATTTTTTTTTAATCTGTCAGCTTCGGTTACAAAACATTTATAAACATTGTATATAATTTGGCGTGACTGACCTCGTAAAGGTTTCCCTTTTTTTCCTAAAGATGCCACAGTACAACTTTAAATTATTTAAATTTGGGGGTGTTAACAACTCTAATTATATATTTTGAACTGGACGCGACTGCACTCTATCGCACTTAAACAACGACTGACAAAACGTCACATAGGTAGTGTGCGACAGAGACAATGCTCTACGAAGCCGAAATCAGCCGACTGTCTCCCTCCAAAGGCCGATGTGCAATACTTATCGCCGGGTAATGTACAAATCTATTAAACAAATGAAATTAAAATTTTCTTTTGAAAAATGCTACCATTCCATCAGTATTTTCTTAAGACGTTGTCACGTTCTATCGTCAGTAAACCGACTTTACAGACAAACATATTTTTTTTATTACCTAAACCTTTTTCGTTTATTGTTTTTTTTTCAACCCATCGTTGTCTGACAGAGGTTGGTTGCCAATTGATACCATAACTAGGTTTTACCCTAATACTTTGTTTTGTCTAATAGCAATGTTTAGCTATCTATTCATCACGTTCTTAGTGGGACTCGAACCCGCGATGGTTCTATCGGCAGAATTATTACCAACTGAGGCACCAGGCCAGTCAAATATAAGTATAGATGGGTCAAAGTTTAACTCCAGACAGAATATATACCTACTACGGACGTAGCAGGTGGGTAGCTATTCTAGATAGCTATGATGTACATGTCGTGAGTAGATATAATGTTGGTTTTAGTGGATGTGGTACGTGCCATCGTTTCAAATCACGCCACGGCTATAAAACGTTCAAGCTACGGCACTGTGCTTATTTAAAGTGCCGTAACTAACATTTTTTGATAAATATATTTACTAACTGCACCCCGCTAACGACAGCTTCACAGCTTAGTTTTTTGCAACTGTTATAGGTTTACACATGACCGCTATATCGCCTGATGTTAAGCGACGATGGAGTCATTCTCGATACCAAGATTTTAATCGTCGGGAAAAACCTACTCAAGCAACGCATTCCACAGTTTAGGTATTCTTATTACAAATGTAGAGTCAAACTCCTTCGTTCGAGTCATTTGACCATTTACATATTTATGTGTTTTAGTTTAACTGAGCTTATTCCGTAATTAGCCTCTTAATTGGGTCTCTGTGCGTGCTGTTAAACAGTTTGTCACAATAAAATAATTTCGCTAAATACGATTCACTCAAATAAATTATTTAATTAATTATCCCAACGGAAGCACTAGCTTTGAAGAAACAAAAAGCCTGGGTTAATCCATTTAATGTATTTATTCCTATAATTTCATATTCGTGCAGCCGTTAATAGCTACGTCCGTGGGAACAAACACACTCATATTCAAGCGACAAACTTGTATCTTAATAATATTAGTGTGGTAATTTATAACAATATATAAATACTGTATTAATAGAATTATACCTTCCTCTATATTTCTAATGACATCGGATCTTACACATAAAAGACATTGGAAAATGAAGAGCCCAAATCAGCCAAACACTGCACTGCGCTTAACACCCAGCTATTAAGATGATTTATCTTTGTCTGGAATATAATTTATCATTGCCATCCAAAGCGGAACACAGTGATGTTTGCAAATTGCTTGATAACAAAATAACTATCCAAGGTGTGGTACTTTCCCAGGCAGACACTGCATCACCTACCTACTACAACTGAATTACTAATTATCAAAAATGTAAGTTACTACGCTTTAGGTAAGAACGGCCGACTGTGGACATGCAATGCAGAGTAGACAACAACAATAGGCCTATAGAGCCCGAGTGAATAGCTACTGCGGTAACATCCCACGCTGTCACGCAAACCTCGATCGAAATTCTCCTCGTGCCTCATAAACTATATACCACCTACATACCTACATCACATAGACAGTATCTATATCACTATGCACCTCATATTCCAAATCAAACTTATAAATGTGAATGTTTGTCTGTCTATTACGTTTTTGAAGTGAAAACTTATTTTGTCGCGCCTAGACAGGTTTTTCGTGGGCTGTGAATTAAATTCTAGCGTCACGCTCGGGTATGATAAGAAATCTTCGGGTAAACTCGGGACCATAGCCATTGGCTATTTAGAAGTGCGTTAGTCACTGGGGAATGCTGAAAGGGCGTGGCCTGGCCATCATGGCATGGCCATCTAGAAATGCGTCAGCCAATGGGAAATGCTACCGCATTTCTAGATGGTCATGCCATGATGACCAGGCCACACCCTCCGGTTACACCCGTGTAGTTTCCAAAGTAAGCTAGCAAATTCTGAGTTATAAGTTTTCACTTCTATCGGCAGTTCCTATGACTGTCAATTTTTTTTAAGTTACGGCTGGTCTAGTCGTGTGAACGGCGACATGTGTCATCCACCAGCCCGCACTAGGCCAGCGTGGTGGATTATGAGCCTGACTCTCTCCTCACGAGAGAAGGCCCCGAGTCCCAGCAGTGGGAACATTAAGTGGGCTGTTTATGCTATTACGTTTTAAACCGCTCGAGCGATTGTGATCCATTTTGGTGTGATAATAGATCCACCTTGACTAATGACAAAGGTTAGTTTTTGTACCGTTAGTATAATGTGAAGCGTACCTATATAGTCTTGTCAACAAGTGCTTTTTAGGTCCAAATTTTTTCGCCTTCTATAATAATGCCATTCGATGCGAAATTGAATATAGGTATTTTTTGAGAAAATTCGAAGCCCGTTCGCAAAAATTGCAATAGTTATAAACAATTTAGTGAAAATAAAAAATATTGTTTCGGTATTTGCCAAATATATCAAAAACTATTTATGATACTTCCAATTTAAAAACAGATTCGCAAGGAAAAGAATATTTACTAAAAAAAAGTTCAAACTCTTTGAACTGTAGAACTAATTGTCTATATCTAACTAATATCTAGATTCAATTCCGAATCGAATGACACCTTGTTCATAATGATAGAAGAAGGCAAAAGGGACCTAAAAAGCACTTGTTGACTAGACTAATAAGATGACATAAAAGTTTGTTTACATAATAATCACTTTTAATCGAGTTGGTCGCTTCCGGGTGGACTTTCTGGGGTGAGGTCCTGGGTACTGATTCTGAACGCAATCTGAGCGATTCAAATTCGGATTATAATCCTTTTTGCTCTCTGTCATTCTAAACCAGCCTTTTTCAAAGTGGGTGATAACACCCCCTTGTGGGCGCTGCATGCCTAAAGGGGGTGTAAAGGGAGGTGGTAAGAAAAAAATTGGGGCGTTGTGTAGAGGCTTAGAGTCCATTGTGTACTACCTACTGGGCTGGCTTACTGGTTCATGAAGGGCAGTGTAATATACTAACGTAAATAAACATCGCACTCTATTTATTTTATTTATTATCAGCGTTCGAGTTTACCCACGCTGTTCCCGTTTCTATAATTTCCCCGGGATAAAAAAGTCTAGGTCTATGTGCTGTTTCAGGCTATAATCTATCCCGAGCCGTTCAGCCGTTCCGACATAATAGAGCAACAAACATTCTGACATCTAAGCATATACACTTAATATTAATAATCTTAGAAGAAGATTGTCGCACAGGCGACAAAATGAGTACATACCACTTAAGACTACGTACTAAACACTTAAGACTAGTTTGCTAAACTAAATTACAACTAAAAAAATAAAATCTCAACTAATAGCTGCACCGCACGTGATAACCTTAATTTAAAAGCACAGCAATTCTCATAAATAGTACCATTGACACAAAAATTAACACGTCCCAAGCCATAATAGGCACTTCAAATTTAATTGACACGGTTCAAATTGACAAAAGCGCGTGAAAAAACATCTTGTATAAGAAACATGCGCTCGATCGCGCAAACTGTGTCACATAACTGTCACTATATAAATCGAATGTGTGAATTAATAAAATTGTCCATAAAAATGTAAGTGACTTCAAAAACTTTAATAAACACTAAACGTAGAAAATGACTATATGTTACTGTTATATCCACTACATATTAAGTTGTTTTAAGTGGATGCTAACTTGAACTTTTACACAGGGAAATACTTGTACATATCATGTTAAATTACATCTAGTAGAAATGGGCAGAGCCTTTTTAAGAAAACTATATTATAAACATATCTCAAAAACTATTTATTTTAATTATGAAAAAATGTTCAATCCAAATACAGAATGTAGAGAATGTAATTCACTACATACTCTACAATTATGACAAAATACAATTAGCATAAAGCTCATTGAAACCGAGGTATTTGCAAAAAAAGTAGAAAAAATCGACTTTTGTGGCCCCTAGACTCCTGATTCTAAAACTTGCGGCCTTAAAATGTGTGAGTATTGAGACAAGTTTTAGGATGCCAAAATACTTACTAGTTTATACGGGGTGAAATATACGGAGTATCTCGATTTTCCGAGATTTTCAACTAATTTGGCCTAAGATGACAGGATTACTAAGCACATCCTAATTATAAGTCAGTATCATCACCAGCATGCTAGCAATGGTAATATTTATAGGCTGAGCCAAATAAACGCCGTTTGGTGTTCAAACCTTACTACCTATATGGTGACGGGAAGCTCAACACATTTAGAAAAATCTTTCAAAATGTGACCGATTAGACCGCTTTCTGGACGCAACGCGCAATTAAAATGGTGGCGTTCATTTGGATCAACTTATTAGTATGGCCGACACACTTTCAAGTGATAGTGGGCTTGAGGCTTGATTATCATTTTATCCTACTTAACTATTTCCCAAGAACCATAATCTGGAACTTTTCCAGGTCAGAGTGAATAGATATCTTCTGGGGCATCGTGCATCACCTCCGACCTCACACTGTTGCTTGCCATCAGGCTAGTTGGCAGTCCAAATACGGACCTGTGTACTTAAAAAAAATCTAGAGCTTCGGTTTCCATTTTATTATATAAGTACACAAATAAGGCACAGATTTGTAAGTGTTGTTATGTAGTTATTATTGTAATTTAGTTTTTATTGTTATTAAGTTGTATTATTTATCAATCAAGCTCTGCTTATTTAAAAACACTTAATAAGTATTATTTTTATCTCGTTGTCATTAAAATAAAAATCTTGTTTTCTGAGTTTGAAGTTCTCGTTGAAAATTAATGAGCTCGTAAGATTAACCCTTAGGTTTAAAAAGTAAGTACAATTAAACAAAAACAAATCAAAATACCACTTAAAAAACTTTACCAACCTAAGACTCGGCACAATGTAGGTTTATCTGTTAGTAGGCCTAAACAAGCTTCAATAATTAAATCATAAGTGTAATCGTGTCAAATGTTGATCGCATGGCTCAATTATTCATTGGTATCCAGAATACATACACAATGTTGGTAAGGCAACAACCTAACAGAACAGCCTTTGGTAAATAGAACAATCGATCGAAACATAAATTAGGAATTCGTAGGTATGTTGACATGTTAAACACATACAGCGTGTTCGAGAAACTGTCCCAGACAGTAAACATTCATAAGCAATTATAACAGAGAATAAGTGGTAATAGCAGGTATACCTATCTACTTGTGACTCTATGCCTACTTTTATGGTAAAGCCGTGATAGCTTACCAACGATAACGTAAGATTAAATTTCATTTCAAACGACAGAACATTTTCCTAAAGCATATGTAAGTAATGCGATGAAATCTGAATGAAAATATTAAAAAACTGCACAACAAAAACGCTGTTTTTTATTTCTTAAAGGTAATGATTATTATTTTGTAAAAAAAAGTATTGGCGGAAAATTCACAATTCAAAAATAAATAATATTTATTATATTCATCACTTCTACCCACAACTGAACAAAAGCTCCTCTTCGAGTAGGTAATAGGTATGCCTATCGTTTTGTTCCTCAAGTGCCGAGGATATGTTACATTTTGGCTATAACTTGTGATCAAAATGATGACCACTTCTTAAGTCAGTACCTGCTTTGGCATTTAACATTTAATAAGGCCAGCATGTTGCGCACGATTCCCATAGACGCCGCTCGCTTCTTAGGCTAAGTTAGTGTTTGCATGTTGTAGTTTCTGCATGCCTAATTAATAGTAGATTTTAAATACCGCTTTCCTATTTTATTGTAAGCTTTCTTTTCGCAACAGTAAATAAATAAATACATGATGCACTATAAAAATATTAGTTTATTATTACTTATTGGTATTTTAAAATGTATAATTTAGGAGTAATAAAATAAAAAAAATGGGAAATATTTCAGTAGTTTTATGGCCTTATACGCTGGGTGCTTGTGTATCGTTTTAGGCTTTGATAAAAAAACCATACCCAGACCGCCTACCGATTTTTTAAAATAACACTCTGTTTATAAAAGAACAGTGTGTTTGATTATTTGACAACTCAAACCACCAACATAAATTCGTTATTCAGCCGTGCCAGGAACGAACATACCTAAAAGTTTGCTGTTCGATAAAGGTTTCCGTTATTCAGGAGTCGAAGGTACCTTTATACAATTTGAAATTCAGACCATCTAAACAACTGTTCCGCGTTGAAACGGAATTATGTTTGATTTTATTGGACGACTGTTCGTTCGTTGAACGTGCCTAGTTATTATTACAGTTTTATCAAAGTCACAGTTTGATCTCATCATTACGCCGGACTTATATGACAAGCTATGTAGGTTAACTAGTGGTCACGGGAAGAAGCCTCTTCTCTTCATCTTATTGCGATCACGGAGGTAGTACCGTGACGGTTCTTCAAGTTATAAATCATTTTGTACTATTAATCGTTTCAATTACTACGTATAAAAATTGAGTTTTCTAAACATTATAGTATGCAGAATTTTTATCCTCATAAACCTACATATGTCCTCACATCTTTTAAAATACTACGGGGACGCCAATCTGTCTGGCCCCGGTACAGTTGTGGACAAGTTTGCCGCTCTCGTAGGCCAGTTTCAGATGACCTGCGCTAATCACGCACAAGACCCGCACATGCGCTAAACTACCTTACATTCGCACTGCTACGTGTAAATCCAATTCATTCATCGCTATGCACTATGCCTTAGCTCGTATGCGGGTTGGCATGGGGCAGGTGAACAGGTGATCAGTTGTCGCGAGCTTTGAATAAGAATAATTTGTCGGAGGTCGCGAGGCGTGTGCGGTTGAATTCCTATAATTTGAGATTTATTGATGTCTCATGACACTCAAATTATAATATGTACCTATTAAATTTCAAAACAAGTGAAATACGGTTAATAGCGCGCGTGGCGTGTATTTAGTAAGTAAATAAAGAAAGTAGGTAGGCATATAGAACGCTTTCAGAAGTTTCTAGACTAAAAAGGCACATGTATGCTTTTTGAAATCCTCTACATGAGTGTAAGAACAATTAGTAAGTGAGTTAGTATGCATCAAACAATTAGACACGAGTGCGATGTTCTTAACACAAAAATTAAAGGTTTTTGCGCGTCTGCAGAGTACATGCATCAAAAGTAAGCTACAGTCGAGGTACCTTGACCTGTATACACTGGTGGGATTGTGGTATCTAATGGCCTATGATCTATGTGGCCTTATGCCACAGATATAAAAATAATGTTA
Source organism: Ectropis crepuscularia (assembly GCA_963693475.1). Classification (NCBI taxonomy): domain Eukaryota; kingdom Metazoa; phylum Arthropoda; class Insecta; order Lepidoptera; family Geometridae; genus Ectropis; species Ectropis crepuscularia. The sequence continues at coordinate 12,877,760 of OY856357.1, read as the reverse complement.
CTTGTGCGCTAGTTCAACGTTCTAAGGCCATAATAATAAGGGTCGTAGGTTCACAGATATTAGGTCCCTTTAATTGAAGGCACATAAATCGCGCTCTGTATTTCACACGTCAAAAAAGACTACTTATATGTCAAAGCGCTTTAATTTGAATGACTGACGTAATGAATTTCTAACAGGATATGAGTCATAGAGCTATCAATTAACGCTCACGAGTTAATTTGTTAAAAGGTTCGTTGTCGCGGCTGACTTGTTTTGTTTACTTACTTAGCACATACTGCACCTATAATTTGTAGATTTTTCTATTTACTAATTTAATGATTGTTTATTAGTTACGGCTAAATGTGAAAAGATGTGTCGTAAGTTTCAAATGAATCGGTTAAAAAAATAATCAGTATACAGTGTACCTACAGAAGCCAAGCTACTTAGAACGCACGCTAAGTTACACATACATAGACACTACCTAGGTATTATTTTGCAATTTGCAGGGACCAAAAAGTATAATATGTACATTTACTACGTATAGAGTTAGAATAATCGCTAAACACCGAAAGCACGGATCGCTCTTGTCTTGGCGCTCTTGTGGAAGTGTCATACTTTTGTCGCGGCACGTCACCCTTAGGCCGCTTGTAGACGTCCGTTTTTTTCACCGGATAACGGACCGTCAATAAACGGCTATCCTTGTATACATATTTTTTTTACCGGATGGATGGACTGCCGTCTATATGCGTTAGTTTTGAACTGGTAGTCAGAGATTACACACGTGTGAAATGTCGAATAATAAGAAAAAAAAACTCGTATTGGCCTACTATTTGTACAGGAAGAAACAAAAAGAAAAACGTAAAAGGTCATCGTGGGTGCATCCTATATTATTGGAAAGGGAAAAATATGGTGCATTTCAAACTCTTTTTACGCAGTTGGAAGAAGATGAAACTAAATTTTACAATTATTTTCGGATGAAGAAAGAAACCTTTCAACTATTATTAACAGCCATATATGATAAAATAAGACACGAGGATACTGACATGCGTAAATCTATTTCCCCGGCAGAGAGATTAGCCGTTACGTTAAGGTATGTTAAAGAGATGTTCAATTTCAAATTATAGAAAAGGGGATTGATTACCTGTATTAATTAAAACAAAATTTAGTAGGTAGTAATTGTTTTATTATACTCAAAAAATAAATTAAGGAGTTTTAGAAAAATCGAAATCGTAATCAGGCGATGTGATTGAACTTAATTCAGTAATAATTGAAGATTGGGAATCATCTTGCTGCATGAGTTCTTGAGGCATCCTGGATGTGGATGGAATGAGTTGTGTTGGCTGATATTCATAGGGCATCCTGGATGTCGATGGAATGGGTTGTGTTGGTTGATATTCGTGTATCCTGTAGTCGGGTGTAGTCGGGTGTAGTCGGATGCCTCGATTAATATTGTAATTGTAATTTTGCTGCTGCATGGACGCTTGATTTCTCCGAGTTAAATTTCTCATAACTTTAATGACTTCATATTGGAATTCAACATAATCGTCATCACTATACTTGTCTACAATCGGAGCAATACCTTTGAAAAAACACATACTCTTACTCTTGTCTTCATCTTCAACTGATTTAATTAAAGTAAGCATTTGTCGATCAACTTCGCTACAGTCTGTCTTTCTCTTCTTGCTTGTTTTTGTTAAATCGGTAGTATTGGCTGGTGCGGTAGGGTCATTATTGGTTTGTGAGTCAGTTTCTTTGTTGTGAGATTGTGTGATGTTTTTTTCTGATGTAATACTTGCTTCCGTTGTTCGGCGAGTCACAATTTTACACAAAAAGAGCATTTGATCGTAGAATTTATATTTTCGTAGACTTTTTGCACCAGAGCCGGATTTACATTCCTTAACTTTTTTGTGATATTTCATCCAGTTATCTCTTGCATTGTTCCATTTTTTTATGATATCTTTGCCTAAAAAAGAAAAAATTGTTACAGATATTTAGCTGCAGGGAACACATTTAGTGATCTACATTACAGTTTCAGAATGGGTATAAAAACTATCAGCTGTATTGTACAAGAAGTATTTGAAGCATTGTGGGAAACCCTTTCTCCAATTTATATGAAACTACCATCGGAAGACGAATGGTTAACAATAGCAAAAAATTTCGAGACGAATGCAGATTTTCCTCATTGCTTGGGAGCCATTGACGGCAAACATATTAGAATCATCAAGCCAGAAGAAAGTGGATCAATGTTTTTCAACTACAAGCACTATTTCTCAATAGTATTAATGGCTGTGGTAGACACAAACTATAATTTTGTTTTTATTGATGTTGGAGCCTACGGCAAAGAATGCGATTCAGCAGTATTTAAAGAAACAGAATTTTGGAAAAGAATAGTAGGCGATAAATTAAATATTCCTCGACCTAAGCAGTTGCCAGGTGCAGGCAGTGAGTTACCTTATGTATTTGTTGCTGATGAAGCTTTCGCTTTACATCAACACGTACTTCGTCCTTACGGTGGGCATCAACTTGACTCAAAAAAAAATATTTTCAATTATCGTCTCACAAGAGCGCGACGCCACGTCGAATCCGCATTTGGTATTTTATCCAATAAATGGAGGATTTTGCATAGACCATTAAATGTTTCAACAGATACTGCTGTTAACATTGTAAAAACATGCTGCTTATTACAAAACATAATTCATAAAGTAGAGGGTATTGCTAATAATGCTACTGACAATGCTAGTTCACACATGGTGTCTACTCTATGCCATTTGCCTCGTTCCCATTCAACACGAGGTAATGTAACAGCAAATATGATTCGTAACAAATATGCAGAGTATTTCATGTCACCAGTAGGGCGTGTACCATGGCAAAATCAACATGCATAAAAAAATAATGAAAATAAAATGTTACTTACCAAAATCATTTTTTTCTTTCTCGGACATCGTTTCAAAACCTTCATTTAACGCAAGACAAATTTCTCTCCAAGCGGCAAAACTCGACTGTCTATTTTTATAGCACTCTTGGGTTTTGTCCCACAGTACAGGCCTATTTTCAACCAAACTTATTAACAATTCCATGTCAATATCATCCATTTTTGCAAAAAACGCAGGTAGACGGCACTCAATTAACAGAAAACAGGCAATACGTCCGGCAGCGTCAACACGCACCAATACACTGGCGTGGATGACCGCCATTTCTTACACCGGACCGGTGTCCGTCGCGCCGAGGGGAAGCGGTGGTGCATCCGGCGTAAATTGTTCGCCGGACCGATGTCCGGTGCATGTACACACATTCATTATAATTCATACACCACCGCGAATCCGGCAAAAAACACGGTCCGTTATCCGGTGAAAAAAACGGACGTCTACAAGCGGCCTTATTGCCTTAGCTAACATACACCTCATCTGCTAACGATTGTTACAAAGGAACCGTGCGAAAAAATCTGATCTATTTAGTTTTTCTTTATCTAAGGTATAATGCAAACTCGAGTATCAGTTTTTTTTATTTTTTTTTATTTAAACACTCCACAGACTCCGGGGTCCGTATCAGAAACGAGTATCAGTTTCAGACAAGCGTCTTGTGATGCTTTATTGCCAAAAAAGAGCAACAAATAACATTTCCTTACGAAATATACACTAATAGTTTGAATTTTTTTCAGAAGTTTTAAGTAACTCCATTTTTCATTAATTTAAAAATTGATTCTTTAAGATGTGGCCTTGCATTGGTCGAAGTCTTTTCTAAAATTTCTATAATAGGTATCGTTCTTATATATTCACTCTTAATCGTCATCTGGCTTGTTGTTAGACGACGAAGCAGTATTTAATGACCCGCAATTACATAGAAGAAACTGATTCGCTCTCGGTAATTAAGTAGGTAGATACCTTTAAGGCACTTAAACGAGATCGCACCAAGCGAGACTTTCTTAGAACTATTATTAGTAATTTAGCCGCTCAGTTAGCTGCTTTGTCGTTTTAACTGATGTGTTCATCGCATGTCGAACTTGGGTACCTAATCACACGGTTTTTTGTTCCACCTCCATACATGCCAAGCTAATTACCTGGGTTCCTACTTGCTATGCTTGTGTCGCGCACGTGAAACGACATAGGGTACCCCTTATGACGAAATATTACAGCAGTTTTTTTTTTAATGTTCGGTATGGGAAATACCAACCGATGTTTTTGACATTAAAACATCAAAATAATTTCTAACTTTTCATTACTTATTTTATTTGCTAACTATTAATTGCTTGCGTTTAGGTGGAGTATAGAAAATAATGATTTTCTTTTTTCGGAATAAAAAGGATCTAGCTTAATGCCTAGTAGCCTAGTGCTTAGTAACGATAGATTTAACTCTTAAATCTAAATTGACCTTGTGTTATCTTCGTTCCTGTTTTCAAGCAGATCCGTTCATTCATCATATCAGCCGAAGGACATCCACTGCTGGATGAAGGCCTCCCCCAAAGATCTCCACAATGACCGGTCTTGCGCCGCCCGCATCCAACGATTTCCGGCGACCTTCACCAGATCGTCGGTCCATCTTGTGGGAGAGGCCTATCAATGCTGCGTTTTCCGGTGCGTGGTCACACTTAATAACCTCCGCTCCATCCACCCCAACGGCCGTCAGTTTTGCGAGCTATGTGCCCCGCCCATTGCCACTTAAGTTTGGCAACTCGGTGAGCTATGTCGGTTACTTTGGTTATCATGCGGATTTCCTCATTTCTGATTCTATCACGCAGGGAAAATCCGAGCATGGCTCTTTCTATTGCCTTTTAACTTTGAGCTTTCTTACGAGACCCATAGTAAGCGAACACGCCTCTGTTCCATAAATATGTCATCAATGGCAGCACGCACTGGTCAAAGACTTTCGTTTTGAGTCTTGAGACACTGCGGTAGTTTGGATGAGAAGATATGTCCAGTCATATATTGGAAGGAACCAGAAACAACTAAACTGGGAATAAATTTTAGGTAATTATTTGGCCGCGTTATTTTAGATTATTTCACAGTTTACAAAAGCTTAGACCGGGCCCATAGGTGACTAGTTTCGTTGCTAGATCAAGCTGGTTCAACTATGCGTTAGTTTTTCAAAATTACTCGACTTGACTGACAGGTAGTTAGACACTAAAAGAACCTAGTTATCCCGAAAGTATTTTAATAGTTTTTTGCCGCACGGAACACGCTTCAGGGCATTGTAGTTTGTTACCATTGCGATAAGCGTACCTATTTATGGCAAACCGTAATAATAAGTACTCGTAGTAAATAGGTAGGTATTTGGTTCGGAATTTGTCTGATAATTGTATTTATTGAACGTTTGATTACAATTGCCCTCATGGAAATCGATGTGGTTTACGATAGAATACGCTTGCCCAAGAGGTGCATATTGTCTCTAGTCTTGAAGGACCTCTTTACGAGATCGATTGTATTTTCTCTAATAGTAATCTGTTAAAGTTTAAAGTTTCATTTTTCTAATAAATGTTCTTAGGTACCCTCGTGTTACGATGTTTGCACTTATTCAAAATTTCTCGGCCCATTTTCATGGTTATTTTTGCGCATTTCAAAGAAATAGACCGTACAGTATTTTTGTCCTTGTTCATTTTTGAATTGCGTTTTTAGTGTTTAAGTGAAAAAATATTTTTGTCTGAAATATACATTTTTTTTTTTTTTAAATAATAAAAATTTATTTTCATTTTAAACATTGAGGCATTATGGTTACTTATTAACTTAAATACATTTAATAGTACATTATGATATAAGTGCGGTAAGTTGATAATGACAGCCGAGGCTTTATTGCTAGCTCGAGCCGAAGGCGAGAGCTATAATTAGCAGAGGCTGTAATTATCAAAGCGCACGTATGTCATACGACGTTTTATAACATATTTGCGAGGAAATAAACAAAACTCTGACGACATTTTCAAATAAAAACAATACAGCGAAAAAAAACGCGCGGAATAATATTAATTTACTTGATCACAGATCACAGCACAGAGTAAGTAATCACTATGGATCACAGATTAGCAATGCGCGCGCATCGGCGCCTTTTTTTTTAAGCAACGGCACAGAACCAGCCGGTATGCCATTAATAATAAAGTAAATTAATATTTTTGTGTTTTGTTACAGAAAAATTAAAGTAATTTATGGTCTAAATTAATTAAATTAACGAATTTAATAATTCTATATTATATTTTACCTTTAAAGTAAATTTTATTCATAAAATGTTGACCACACTTTTCAGGTATAAAAACTCTTTACTAAGATTTAAAAAGGTACCGTTCGTTTTAGACGGAGCATATCTCTCTACCTAGTCTGTGGACGGAGCATTTTGAAACCGTGCGTTTTACATTACACATTACAGCACTAGTGCGTAATAAGATACATTACGATACAGAAATTGGTCCAATAAGAGACCCTTTACGAGCAAATATGTTATAAACCGTCTTTACAATAGTACCTAAATATAATGGAGTTTATCCGTTCTAATATATCTAAATAGTACAGTCGAGGTAGACATAAAACTAGCCTGAAATAGAAAAAATTCCGGGGAGCGATTTCTTTTATGAAACGTCGGGGAGGGTTGTTGGAAGTATAAATCTCGATTTTCTAACTTATCCCGGTAGAGGGTTCGCCACCATCTTGTTTTAAAGTTTTTGTGAAATAACTCGTTCATTTTCAACTTTAGAGCAAAAATGATGGTCACCAAAGTTGTTGGAAATTTAATTTCTCACAAGTTTGCCCCATATAGTTTTTACGCTAGGATCAATATTTGCAGAGTTATACTATCATGTTTATCAAAAAAATCGTAATGGGTGCAATTTTATTTTCTTCAACTTTGGTTCTCGCACATTTTTTACTTATTTTATTTTTAGTATTTGTTGTTACAGCGGCAATAGAAATACATCATCTGTGAAAATTTCAACTGTCTAGCTATCACCGTTCTTGAGATACAGTCTGGTGACAGACGGACGGACGGACGGACGGATGGACAGCCAAGTCTCAGTAATAGGGTTCCGTTTTTACCCTTTGGGTACGTAACCCTAAAAAGTGCGAGAACCGAATAAAATTCCACCCATTACGATTTTTTTGATAAACTTGATAGTATAACTCTGCAAATATTGATCCTAGCGTAAAACCTATTTGGGGCAAACTTGTGAAAAATTAAATTTCCAACAATTTTGGTGACCATCAGTTTTGCTCTAAAGTTGAAAATGAACGAGTTATTTCACAAAAACTTTAAAACAAGATGGCGGCGAACCCTCTACCGAGATTAGTTAGAAAATCGAGATTTATACTTCCAACAACCCTGCCCGACGTTTCATAAAAAAAAATCGCTCCCCGGATTTTTTTCTATTTCAATGTCTGCCTCGACCGTGCTAAAATAATTAACCCGCCGGCGACGTAGGCGTCGTTCACTGACGTGAAGTCATTTAAATGAACTTTACTCAATATGATTATTAAGTCACATGGCTCAACAACGTATGCGAGATTAGAGAGTAGGTATAAACATTAGACAGATTCAAAAGATTGAGTCAGTCAAATCGACAGGATTGATTCCATCGTTTCTGTTATTTTTATAGATTCAGTTGATTTGATTGCTACCATTCCTCACATCGACTGAAAACTAATGTTATTTTTTAATCCAATAAATTTCAAACAATTAGTATTAAAAACAAAACATTAATATTTTTCTTTCTAGTAAAATCAAGCCCGATTAGATGCAGTTCATACATTTTAAACACGCCTATTTCATTGTTTAACCAGTAATGTAGGCACACATTTAAAAACCGTTGCGACGCGACGGTAGGAATGCATACAAATTGGGTTTGGGCCACGGAATTTCTTTGTCAAATTCCTTTTGTGCTATTGACAAATACTGACTTACTTGTAAGTCATTCCTCACGTTCTTAATGAATAGATGAAGAGAAAGAAGTTCATTAAAGGTGTGGGGTTAAACTCTGACCTAAAAAAGAGCGTTTTAGAATGGAAATTGCCTGTATGTTCAAAAAAATATGTAATATGGTCCCGAAGAAGCCGAGGTGGCCCAAAGACAAGAACGCCCGATGTTACATACGTGAAATCGTTTATTTAATCCCGTGTTTGTGTTTCTTTCCCGTCTACATTCTACATGTTTCTTGTAATTGTACCTAAACACGGTTTGATTGACTATGTTTCCAGAGAAATTACAAAGCAAAAAGTGATAAGTTGCCTTATTTCTACTGGCAAAGAGCGTTATACAAAGCAACGTTTTCTTCTTTTCGTTTCTTCATGTTCAAATAACAATAATATTGAACTCTACTGTTATGGGTAAACAATTTGATTAGGTTGGGACAAAGATTATTGTCTTTGGGTTGGGACCATTAGATACATATGTGCTCGTACCATCACTATCTTATAAAAATCATCTAAAGAAATTATACAAGAAATCAAATATCTTTCATTGCCAAATCCGTCGGTAACATTGCCCTTCAAAACGAAATACGTAACGGTTGACACGATTTGTTGTGAACGACTGATGCAGTTATAAGCTCACGAAAATACGTGATGTTCCGATCAGTAACTGTCATAGGATCATTGATCGTAAAAGAAAGATTGGGTCCACAAGATCATGATAGCCATTCAACGAACTAAAAGAGAGGTTTTTGTTCAATTGAGCTGATTTTTTAATTGTTGACGTGACAACGTCTTATAATTGGATGAAGCCGGCTGCACGCACGAAAAAACATGACGTCATGCGGCGTTACCTCGCTCTGAGGCGTTCCATTTAAGGCTTGGAGTTGAAGTTGTCACGTTCAACTATCGTCAGTAACTTTACAGACAACCGATTTTTTTAGGGTTCCGTAAAACGTAAAAACGGAACCCTTATAGATTCGTCATGTCTGTCTGTCTGTCTGTCTGTCTGTCTGTCTGTCTGTCTGTCTGTCTGTCTGTCTGTCTGTCTGTCTGTCTGTCCGTCCGTATGTCACAGCCACTTTTTGCCGAAACTATGAGAACTACACTGTTGAAACTTGGTAAGTAGATGTATTCTGTGAACCGCATTAAGATTTCAACAGAAAAATTAAAAAAAAAGAAAAATTAGGGTTGCCCCCCATACTGAGAACTGAAACTCAAAAATTTTTTTTTCATCAAACCTACACGTGTGGGATGTCTATCGATAGGTCTTCAAAAATGATGTTAAAGTTTTTAAAATCATTTTCGTCTACACTGAATAATTTGCGCGAGAGACACTTCCAAAGTGGTAAAATGTGTGTCCCCCCCCCCCTCTAACTTCTAAAGTAAGAAAATGAAAAATCTAAAAAAAATATATGATGTACATTACCATGTAAACTACCAACGAAAATTAGTTTGAACTCGATTTGATGAGTAGTTTTTTTTAGTACGTCATAGATACACTATTATTGAAACTTCGATCAAAGTTACAACGAACTACAAGAACTATGTGTACTATGTATATAATGTTACTTGCTGCAACGGAACCCTTCATGGGCGAGTCCAACTCGCACTTGGCCACTTTATTTAGTTTGTCACGGTTTTTTACTATACTAGTACCTATAATTTTTTTGGTAAGCAACAATGCTTACCCATAAGAGCACAGTGCACACAGCGATTGGAAAATTCCAGTAGATTTCGGACGATATTGTAAAAAACCGTGACAGACTAAAACAATTAAAAAATCAGCTCAACTGAACAAAAACCTCTCTAAGTAATGATTTACCTACTTAGTACCTAATGCACTGCGCTCGGCGCCTAGAAATGTAAAATGTTTTATCTCTATGCCCTGTGATTTCAATGGAATCATTGCCCTTCAAACTGGATTACAGCGATGTTTTCACATTACCGCTTGGCGGTAGAATAACTGGCAAATGTGTGGGTGTGGTACTTCCCCAGGCGGACTCAGCAAAGAGTGGTAGGGACCACTGCTATGAACGGTGAAGCACTGAAATGGTATCGAGGACTCGTTCCACCATATGACAAGACTAAATATTCCGTAATTCGTTTTTTTAAATGTTAAGTAGTTGTTCTTTTCTTTGATATTTTCTATTTTTCCTAAGTTTTCAGCAGCGCAGGGAAAATTTCCAGTTCATTCAGAAAATCAACCACAGCATTTATTCCAAATCCAAAATTCAAACAAAATTGTTTGTGTTATTGCAATCTTCATTCCCCGACTCATTCATTTGGAGCGAAATTAATGGCACCAGTTTACTTTTCAGGTCCGACGACGAACGCGCTTCCTATAAATTGACCCAAAGATTCGTTACTATTCTTAAGGCCTATTTACATCAGACGAGCGAATGCTCATTCTATCCCCACTTTATCAAATTCATTTGGTGTAAACAAACGTAGAGCATTCTTTCGTTATTTTGTTTTCGTTCGCAAAGATTCTATGGATTATATAAAATGGAAAACGCTAAGAACGATCTTTCGTTTACACTAAAAGATCGAGAAAGAATGTTCTTGTTCCAGCTCTAGCTCTATGTTTGTTCAGTTTAAATCGGCCTTTAGGATTTGTAGATTCATGAATGTTTGTTTTCACGAACTGTCCAAAATAAATGTGTCCCAGATCAAATTATAATTGAGAGTAGGCCCGAGTTTACGCTGATCATTAGTAATTTGTGACACCACCAGTCCAACCTCGACAAGTCGTCAAGGACATCTTGAATTTGCTTTTTCTAAACCGAGCGGCTGCGTGTACCATAAAGTTAAACCAACTTATACACTCTACCCTATATGTAGTGATAGGACTCTTTGCAGAGTCCACCTGGGGAAGTACCACACTTTTGCCAGTTATTTTACCGCCAAGCTATGTGCAAACTTTACTGTGTTCCGGTTGGAAAGACAATATTTCCAGTGATATCACAGAGCATAGAAATAAAACATCTTATATCTCTGGGTGATCCTTACCATCAGGCACATGTCCTGCTCGTCTCGTCACTCTATATATACTATAAAAAAAAATTGGCAGTCATCGGAACTGCCGATGGAAGTGAAAACTTATAACTCAGAATTTGATAGCTTACCTTGGAAACTACACCGGGTGTAACCGGAGGGCGTGGCCTCGCCATCTCGGCATGGCCATCTAGATATGCGTCAGCATTTCCCATTGGCTGACGTATTTCTAGGTAGCCAACAGCCATGGTCCGAGTTTACCCGAAGCTTTCTTATCATACCCGAGCGTGACGAATGAATTCAATTGACAGCCCACGAAAAATCTGTCTAGGCGCGCCTAAAGAAGTTTTCACTTCAAAAACAACAACTCGAATTACTCTATTCACGTCATGTGAACTGTAAACGCCACACAAATGAATACAGTAAATTTACCTTCCTACCTATTCAAACAGTGAAGCACAGAAGGTAAGCTGTTTATCTCGAGACTCTGGTCACGTAAATATTATTAAAATAGCTAACATTTTGTTAACAAATTAGGAGTTGCAATGAATTCATCTGTTTTATCAATGAGATCATGCCAGTCTCACGTCAGATAACGTAGTCTTAGATTGATTGCTTCGTGAAAATGCTGATGCTTGTTGAACCCGAAGGAGATAAAAACACGTATGTGACACCAATAAGTAGTACTGTTATGCATGAATATACAACTGCCTTGCTCATACTTTGCTAATTGAAGTGAAAACTTATTTTGAAGTTATAAATAAATAAATAAAACTTCACTCGTAAATGAACTCGGGACCATAGCCATCTAGAACGACGTTGTTTTGTCTAGAGTGCCATGGTTAGAAGACTTTTATAGACTCTAGACGTCAATGCTTTGAAGATTTATTCCAGACTAGTAGCGCCCTCCGGTTCCACTTGCGTAGTTTCCTAAGTGAGCTATCAAATTCTGAGTTAAGGCCGGGTCACACAGAGGCGATCCGATAGCGATAGCGATAGCGATCCGAGACGGGATTATTTGTAATGTTCGAATTTGTATGCAACCTGACACACAGCAAGCGGACGCGATCCCATACTCGGTATCGGATCGCTATCGCTATCGGATCGCTATCGCTATCGGATCGCCTCTGTGTGACCCGGCTTTTAGGTATAAGTTTTGACTTCTATTGGTAGTCCTGTGACTGCCCTGTGACTGTGAATGATTGGCCCTTTAGATATGTCTGTCTTATTGGAAAAAGCTTTAAAATAGTTGTCTGACGAACATATTTACAAATGGAGTATGAGAATTTAAGTGAAGTTAAGTTATTATTTTGGCAAAACGGCCGACGAAAAGTCTCTGGGACTATCGGGGCCTTATTTTTAAGGATATTGCCTACAACATACGTGAAAATAAACAACATACAACATCAACAGCCCACTAAACGTTCCCACTGCTGGGACTCGGGGCCTTCTCTCGCAAGGAGAGACTACGTGAAAATCCGTTACTAGAAAATACGTGAAGTAAGTAAGTAATGTTTGTATGTACCTACCTTTATAGCCCCATATCTCAAAATTGGCCGTCTAAGCAAGTTAGCGAGTTAGTATGTGTTCTTAGTACGTACTAACTCTACTCAATCGTCCACATTTCATTCATGAGAACATACGTGACGTCTGGCAGCTCTGGGATCTTGGACTACACCAGTAGTAGTGCAGCTTGGTAGTGCCGTGGGGAACAAGGCAAGTTTTTTTTTGCGCGTTCAGGAAAAATGTTTTTTTTCCGATGCGCGCTCACTCCGTCGCGAAAAACGAACATTTACGAACGAATTTTAATAAACATTATAACTAACTTGAGGTCAATACTTATTGCATTGAATGTACTAATGTAAATAATATAATTTAATGTAAATGTAATGTCTATTTATTTTTACTTCTTAGCACGAACAATAAAGAGAACTTGCGTGCGTACATAAGTTAACATTAACTTTTTCTATTTAATATTTGATTTAGGTCCAGCTAAATTCGGAATAGAACCTTATTGAAAATAGATTTTAAAAACTGGACAGCAATGAATTTTCATATAAATTAGCTGACTCCTAAAGCTAACATAGAATAACATTCCATAGAATTTTGTCGGCGCCTATTCGGGAACTGGACAACGAACAAGGTTGTCACCATCACTATAACGAGCATACACCTAAACAAACATATAATTTCGTCACATGAATAAATTGTCTTCACAAAGTATTGTGCTGTTTCAATCTGTGAAAACGTATTGTACCTTAAAAGTCACAAATAAAAACATGTTAAGGTACAAGTTCGCGCCGCGACCGCGACGCGAGACCGCGACCGGAGACCGCGACAGGCACTTGACACTATATAATTGTATGTACGCCAGTTCGCGCCGAGACCGCGACAGGAGACCGAGACAGGTCGCGGCCGCGGTCGCGGCGCCAACTGGCGCCCATACAATTCCATAGTGTCAAGTGCCTGTCTTGGTCTCCGGTCTCGGTCTCCGGTCGCGGTCTCGCGTCGCGGTCTCCGCGCGAACTTGTACCTTTATGCGTAAAATAACGTCGTATTTAAAGCGGACCTGTAAAGGGACATACAGTTATCACACATACAACATCACGCACGTTTATCAGTGCTTTAGACATACATTTAGATTGCGCTCAGTCGTCTATAGACCTTTAGTTAGTACCCACAAACCATGTCACCAAAGAAACGAATCGAAATTTTTAGTTGTAGGACTTTTCTACGGTAGGCTGGCTACCATCGTAACTAGACTCTTCAAACTGTTATAAGCCTTCACTATCGCAGGTCTAGGAATATTTGTCTTTCCACGAAATAATGACCAAAATAAATTGACCCCTCATTAACAACAGGAGACAAGTAGGTTCGTCTGACCTCAAGTATGATTTTTTTAGAATCTACAGAGTTCTTATGAATATAATTTGTTGAATATAATAACTGGCTAACTTTGACGGGATAAAAATAGCCTATGTGTTCATTACAATATACTTATTCCGAATTCAATTTTAAATCCGTTCAGTCGTTACCAACATGCACACTAACAAAGCCACAAACTTTCGCCTTAACATAAGTGTGGTAAATTTTAACGCTAAGATGATTTTTTGCATGAACCCACAAATCTCTAGAGCTACCAGTTGGATACAAAATTTTACTACATATCCCAACGGTGAAGGCTCATACTATTTCATCTGTTAAAAACACCGAAATAAAATAAACGCTTCAACTAGCCATTAAATTAGTCTTGAAGAGTCCAACCTTTAGAATATAGATTTAATCTCATAGTTAATTTTCTTGAATGGGTTCTTTAAGATGTCACAATGACAATGTTGTTATGAAAGTGAACTGACAATGTTAGGAAAATAAATCTAAATAATTTAAATTTCGAAATGTAGCTTGACTTAAAGCTGTTCTTTTTCTGTAGTTAGTACTTATTTTATTGTATATTAAACACAGTTACTGCTAACAGCTAGTTTCTTTTAGTTTTACATTGTCCGACAACTAACAAAGTCTAATTAGAATAGACTATGAAGGTGATTTCGATTCGTTTCTCTACCTGTAGTGTTTTATTAGTAACATCGGCATCGGTAAGCGTGCATTTATCGACAGTGTTTTGTCTCCAATGCTCTACTACATCAGACATATTAAACCTATCATCAGAATATCTTTATTTGCAACTGGCAACCCGTTCCCACTTTGTTTGGGTTTACCAGTGAGATTTACTCACAAAATCGATATCCCCAGGGAAAATACTGCAGTCATAATATAATATGAGAAGAAACAGCGGATGCTCATTTACGATACTATAGTAACTTCATAAATTGATGTGATACGTATTCGTATCTATGTATATATATAGCAAATATCAACATTTTTTTTACGAGCTGATTAATTAGTTTTTTTTTACTTTTAATTATTATGCTTATCGTCAACTTTAGTAGAGCATTTACATTTTAATAATTTACCCAAAATATTAATTAAAATAACAATAATTACATTTTAGTTATTATTACTAGCGGCCCGTTTCGGCAATGCAATAGTTACCATAGAGTCACTATCGAGACCCTAAAAATCAAAATAAAAACTACCCTGTTTCTCAAGTTGAAGTTAAACGCCAAGTTTGTTAGTTGAATATCGGTTGACTTGGTGCAGATTTCACTGGTAGTACCAAACTTACTTATGACTGGATTTTTAAATATTATGATACATAGTAATGAACAAATATAGAAAGTTACAAAGGTATGCAGATAAAGACTCAATTTGCACCTTATATGCTTGTAAATCAAACAATCCCAAATTATTGCAATCCTTTGGCCTAATTAATAGGATAAGTGCGGAAAAAGCCCAGTTAAACTACTGCAGCTTTTTCCATGGAACTCTGATCGCATCTAAATTGTCTGGTGTAGCATAACATGGAGACTAGGTGACATAAGATTTGTCAGTTACCTGGGTCCTTAACAATGTGGGTGTTGTTATCGTGTATGCTGGAGCATAATATGTCCCGTTTATTTTATAGAAGTCACTCTGTAAAAAAAAGAAATTTCCATGTAAAGTGTGGATAAATCAGAACTTGCAGACATTTGTGAATGGTTAGTGTTAGACCTAGAAATACTAGATCCTCGGACTTTGTCCTTAACTTTTTTTTATAATATAGGGACAGGACGAGGACATGTGCCTGATGGTAAGCATAACGACTGTGCACAACAGCAGAGTGTCACACAGCTTTTAGAACACGAAGAGTCCAAATCATTACCTAGCACTGCACTGCGCTCGTCACGCAAAGAAATACTATGATTTATCTATATGCTCTGTAATTTCTGTGGAAACATTGCTTCTCTAATCGGAACACAGTGATGTTTCCACGTTACTGCTTGGCGGCACAATTACTGGCAAATTTAGTATGTGGTAAGTTTCCCCAGGCAGAACCTGCAAAGAGTCCCACTACTACTTACAAAAATATTGAATTTAGAAAACCTTTTTAAACTCTATTTACTCTTAAAAAGTTTTTTAATAGTTTTTATTGTGTTGTTTGTTATAATTTAAGTTAAAATGCTTTTCCAGGCTATATTTTAAGATCATTATTTCAAACTATCAAGATTCTTCACAGCACTGGAATAGGTATTTAATAGAGCTAGAACTCTTAGCAGAGTCCGCCTGGGGAAGGCCACGTCTTTGCCAGTTATTCTATCACCAAAACAATAATGTCTAAACATCAGTGTGTTCCGGTGTGAAGTGCAATGTTTCTAGAGAAATTACAGGGCATGGAGATAAGTCATTTTGTATCTCGGGTAACGAGCGCAGTACAGTGCTAGGTAATGATTTGGACTCTCAAGGTCCCAATTGCTGCGTGACACTGTGCTGTTATGGCCAGGCGTGTTGCTTACCATCAGGCACATGTCCTGTTCGTCATATAGCACAAAGTGATTGTGTTCGCATGTTTTAGCATGTGTTCACACGCTAAAAAGGTATCTCCCATTAGGACAATGCAAGTTTCCAAGACAAAAATCTTTATATTTATAGGTTTCTCGTCTACTTTATCATCTAGATTTATCCTCGAGAGTTCCAAACCTAAAGAAATGTTTCGGTGGAAGGAAGTTTGACTCCAACGATTAAATCATCACACAAAGGTTAATACATAGTTGAGTCGTCAAATATGTATTTGACCTATCATTGTTAACCTTACAAGGTTTGTGTTTCGGAAGGGATATTAAAAATTGGAGAGGCGTTGGACAAAGTGTATTGAAAGATCTTATAAAAGATCTTATCAATCTTATTAAAGATGAACTTGAAGATGAATATTTTTATATCCAAAAACTTGTTTTTTTTTAAGTCACAGTTTAATTGACCCACATTTGGTATAATTAGCTATTTATACACTTTTTGTTGTTCTTTTATTGTTATTATAAAAGGTCAGGCTATAATATTATCGCGGACATTCCATTGACTTTTCCCTCACTGTAACGAATCCCATTGGGTATTGTAATAAAATGTCAAATACCTCCTACCTCAATAAAACCACGTTAATATGTTGTGTGATGGACGACATAGTGAGATTGTTACTATTTCGATAAAGACTTTGCAAGCTAATAATTAGGTCAATTAAATATGAAAAAATACGCTCATAACTTACTTATAACGGACATAAAATTTATTACAAAATTACCGAGCGTACGAAACACGCGAAATATAAACGATTCATATTACGCTGAGCGCATTTCTTGGCTAGATTTATTTTATATAGTCCCTGGTATCTCATTCTTGAAATTCTCAGAGTGTAAATCACAATTTATTTTTTATGTGAACTTTGTACGATCTGTGTGACGACAAAACGAAGACTGATCGACCACTTCATAATTTCAGTGATGTGCGAAGTTAAATATCTACCAATAGAACGAGTTTATTTTTTGACGTCTCACACTATTGGCTCGCTTGGTGGCCTAATATTTCAAAATTTTGATATCGTTGGTTCAAATCCCACCAGCACCTCTTATCTAATTGATGTAAGTGCTGATTCCACTAAGTGCTGATGATAAGTATTCCAATAAATACACATGGCATCCACGAGCTACGATCTACCCTTCTACGGCCTAACTAAATCAGCTTTGGCTTTGCTATCGTTGTCTCTATAATTTCAAACGAAACAAAAAGAGACAGGAATGTCAAAGCTAAGACAGTTTCAGGGCGTGTTCCAAGTTCTGGCTGTAGGAAAAAAAGTGGGATGCGCTATTGGTGGAAAGTATGTATCTTCGCGCATCGTTTAGCATCTTAAAAATCATAACAGCTACATATTATGTTGAACTGGTGACTAATACAAATCATTCTACATGTTATTCAATCCCCAATAAAATTTGTAATTCAGCATAACAACACTTTTTTAGAGTTTTAAGTAGAAACATAGAAAGGTTCCGTATAAAGCGTACCTTATACAGAAAGTTAAAATAATATCTTAGTAGACTTATCGAAGGGAAATAATTCTAGCCATTGCGAAAACTCATACTATAGATACTGTTCTGTTCTGAAAATACGATAATTTCAAATCTGAAATACTCGATGAAATGTGGGTACTGGTACTGGTTTCGAAAGCCACTTTGGATTCATCTATTAGTCATAATTAGACACGATTTTTTATTTTCTTATTGAACTATTGTAGGCTTGCACTTGACCGTTATCTTGCACGAAGTTAACGTTACCATGCGGTCTACAATGAAACGTGCTTATCTTGAATAACCAATTCACCCTCAACTTGTAAGACATCGTATTAAAAAAAAAATGTTTTTAAATTACAAACAATGTGGAAAACAATCAACACTAATAAGCGTCAAATCCTATCCTAATTGTATCTTTCGTTCATGCGATTGTAGAAAACGTGAACATTCATCGGGTAATTTTATTTTAACAGTAACGTTTTGACGGTCTTTTTATGTTCTCTGATCAGCTGCTTTTGTCGCAATTTCAGGACTGGTCTAACTAAAAGTTTTTTTTGCAATTTATGTGATTATTTAGGTTATATAGGGGATAGGTATAGATACGTACCCAGTAAAAACATTCTCAGATGATCAATTTGCGCGAGAGCAAACGCAGGACTTAAACAATTTCGGCCAAAAGTATCATACGCTTCGAAAGTTGCAGCCAAAACGTCAGTCTTCCAAAACTCCATTCCATAATTTGTTAGACGTTAACTTTATTTATTGCTATGATTTATTCATTAAAATTAAAGTGATAACTTACCTCTTGATAAAACACTCGTTTGGAGTTGTAAGTGAGGTTGTACTGTTGATCTGCCACCATGAGAAGTATCGTGAATGGCAGCAGGAAGGCTGCAGCTGCGAGGAAGGCTATGCACCTTCCAAGGCGCATCATACTGACGTTTCTTCTTCCCATCGTTACACGAAACCATCCATTTGTCACTTGAATTTACACTTTTTCACTGTACTTGTCAGCACTGTCAGCTGTTTCATAACATTACTGTGGCTGGTAGACTACGTTATGTCACTTTAAAAATTATCACTGTTGATGACAATTATTTACCTAAGTTTGGAAATGATGATCATTTATTGTAGCCTCGCTAACTATGTGCTTATTGCTATTAATTAACTAATTATTATTTGTTCAGTAAATATGTAAATATGAATCGATTTGTTCAGTGAGTACGAGTACCTTACCATTGACTCTTTTTCTAACACTACCTAATGCATTGTTGCATTGATGTTAGAAATTTGCATTCGAAATTTTAATTACGTCAGTTACACAGAGCACGTACTAATCAGAAAGACCATGAAGCGTGTTTCATAAAACATGCCTGCCTAGAACAGTACCGTATTACGCAGCTATTTGAACATGAAGAGTTCAAATTATTATATTGCGCTTATTATTACCCGCAAAAGACGTTGCGGTAGACCATCTAAGCGATGGCGGGATGACCTCGACAAACATCTCAATGATTGGTATTTTCTGGCTTAGGATAGAGACAAGTGGAAAGAGGGTAGGGAAGCCTTTGCCTAGCATTGGGACATTTCAGGCTCTTAATAATTAATACTAATTATTATTACCCCGAGTTAAATGAAGATTGATACCTTTGTAGGTACTGAGTGTAAAGTAAAGTCTGGAGGACTCTTTACACACTACAGTATGTTTACTAAACGATGTGTATTCCTCTTTCATGCAAAAACGACTAAATAAGTAGATCTGGATGAAATTTAAAACAGATATAAATTATGATCTTTAGTAGGTAAATTAATTGAAAAGAACACATTCTACATTCTACTCAGGTAAAACTGCGGACGCTAGTATCTAGTAATTCGATAAATTTTATAACGATGTCTCCATTACACATAATCACACAAATGACAGCATCAATATAATTTAATTCTCAATGCTTAGAGCAAATGGCCGTCCATTTCAATAAAGTACAAAATAATGGGTCTAAAAATGTAACAAGTCTAAAATTAGCCGTCATGGCGGATGTAGCTGATTTAGCACGGCAATTTTCATTACAATTTATACAATAGGTGCGTATAGGATTTCATACCTACTGACTGTGACAAATTATCCGTTCCGGTTTGTCAGGGTCCCCCTACGAAGAAGGTGACATAAGCTTTATGTCACTGATGTTCCTTCATTTTGGGATTTGTATGAGCCAGAAACCGTGATGGCATATTAGCGAAAATGTCCAATTTCATAGTCGTAAGAGGTTCGTTAGAACTATTTGTGCATATTTCAAGTGCAGATGTCCTGAACCAGATACATTAATGATGATGGAAAACATCGTGAAGAAACCATGTTCTCAAAAAATCTTTCGGAAACCTGCATCATCCGCCAACATGCACTTGGCCAGCGTGGTGCACAATGATTATCTTTTTTTACAATTTAGAGTGACCTGTAATTGTAGTTATCGCCTGATGGTAGGCGACGATGTGATCCATAGTGGAACGCGTTAATCTACAAGCAAGGACGTTTAAAAAAAGTCGGACAGAGCCCATCCAACGACAACACTGAGGCAAGAAATTTGCGGCGGCTACTTATGTGTGCATGAATTCGGGGTTGCCATGATGACAAAATTTACACCACAAAAAACACATAGGTACAAGTAATCAATAGTCATATATTATTTTTCTTACTGCTGAATCTTAGATAGAACATTTAGCTATTCGACGGAGGTAAATTGGAAGTAAGATATTTCGCTTCCTTAAAACCTTTATCACATTTTTGCGTGGCGCGGGAGAAACGTATAAATCACACAAGTTAAACTGGAACCCGCACAAAAGCAACAAATCTCTCTTTGATAATTATAGTAGGTACCTAAAATTATTATTAATAGTAATATTATTACGCTTTATCACAAATCTATTTACAAATAAATCAATGATCTTACATCTTAGACAGTAAAGTAAGACCGGCAAAGCACATTGGTCCCTTTCGGGACTTAAAATTAAAACCTACTTCTTATACATAGAAACACCCAGACATAGAACAAATATTTGTTTTCATCACAAATATTTGTACTGGGTGGGAATCGAATCCACGACTCTCGGCTTCGCAAGCAGACTTACTACCAACTAAGCTACGAGTTATAAAATACCATACGAGTTTTAACTTAGATAGTTAATTTACCTTTTGAGGTATTGCATATGTAGCAATACGCCGGAGCCCTCCCTTTTGTTACATATATATATTATTTTCAGCTTCGAAATGTTTACTGCAAATGACACTGTATTTGTTTGGGATCCAATCGCTTTCACAGTTACTATTTCTAATTATATTGATCTAGTCATTTCGCCAAACTACCTACATTTTCTTTAGGAAATCTAGCAAACAAATTAATGAATTAAATACCTAGTGGCAACTAATATAAATTAATTAAATGTATCGATATAATGTCCGAGTCTTTATTCACACAGTTCACTAATTTTACTAGAATTAATAAATCAACTATTAATGAATAATGACAAATAATAATCAAAGTCCCATATATTTCGGGTAATTATCACAGACTAACTTTGGCAACACTGCATTTGGAATTCCCCTTTTTTGTTTTAGCGAATGAAGATTTGTTTTAATGAAAACGTGGAAATAAGTAATTGAATTATGCACCTACCTGTGAAACGTGATTCCTGGATGTTGTTTGCGTTGGTCACTACGGCTTTTACAGCATTTCACTACGCAAGACATTATGTGTGATGAGATTTTCCTTTACCGCAAAACGTGTCGACTGGCTGATGTTTGCGCGCGTAATGGCCGACTCATGTATGTATGTAAGAGTGTCAACCTGTATGTGACAGGGCACTGGCCGACTCGATATACACAGCCTTTGTATTAGCGAGACTCTGTCCGCGTTTTTTTTTCGTCCATGTCTACAAGAAACCGATTCACTTAGTGCCAAATGAGCAGCGATTGCGCGTGTACACTTTTCTTGAAATAGGCCGCAGAATGCGGCTGAAACCATATCAAACATAACTTACCCGTAAATTAAAGAAAAAAAACCGATTCAGTCAGGACTTTGTCTTAGTATACGTGCTGCGGAAGCAAATACTACATTCAATTAATTTTAAGGCTTTGTATTTTTTTTTGGTTTTGTTTTCTATCTATCTAATAATCTAATTCAAACTCCTGGCTTAAATACACCCAGAAGAACAGAATGAGGTAACTAGTGTTGCTCATTACATTCAACTAATTAACAGAATTAGGTGAAGGAAGAATTGAGGCCACATAATAAGTACTTTTAAATGCGCGGAGGTCGTTGACAAATTATCATATGCAACGTTGTTATTTACGAAAAGGTATCACACTATTGAAATACCCGTATTCCTTTGGAACAGCTGAATAGCCCTAAATAAATAAATAGTAAGGACCCCCGCCTGCTTGCACCTTGCCCCCAGCAAAAAAACAGGAAAGAAAACATCCTGAACACGTTCCGAGCACTTCTTTTCAAGACATATTTTATCCGTCAAACCGTAATTGGTAATCATAGCATGGCCTTGATCGTCTCCTTGTGAGAGAAGACCCCAATTCCCAGAACGTCAGGACGTCTACTCTCTTTCTACGAAAACGTAATTTCGAAATAAACTCGCGACTTTCCAACTCCGATTCTACTGCGATCCGTCGTTTTGTCCGATTAAATATTCTAAGCCTACTCTAATTAGAGTAAGCTTAGAACATTTAAACGTCAAACAATGTTGTAACGGACGAAACGAAGTAGAACGGGACTAGGAAAGTCGCGACTTTTTTTCGAAATTACGTTTTCGTAGAAAGAGAGTAGACGTCCAGAAGTGAGAACATAAAGTGCGCTGCTATGCTTATGCCGTTGATCTTAACAAAACTAAAATCCAGGTAACAGACACAGAACCACCACTCTATTAGTCACACAAATGGTTGTCACGTGCGGGAATGAAACCCACGAATTGAGCTGAGCGAGCGGACTCGACACTAACTGAAACCGAGGCCGGCCAAACTAAATGTTATAAGGCCATTATAGAGGTAACTGTTCTGAAAAACTTCACTTGAATAGTAGATAGTTGCGCTATCTATAAAAAAAAAATGTTTTGGTCATAGAAAAAAACTGTAGTATTTTTTAATGATATGACTAGTTGATACGTTATCAGAAATATCTTCCACTCATTATTTGTACTTCCCTGTCTTCCTATTATTCAATTCTCCTTTTCCATCCTGCGGTTGCCTGGAAGAGATCGCTCTTAGCGATAAGGCCGCCAATTGCTACTTTGTTTTTTATGTTTTGTATGTTTTTGTTTTTTGTGTTCTTATTAAGTGCAATAAAGAGTTTATCTATCAATCTATCAATCTATGCAGACGAGTGGCATTCTATCTTCCTAAATGAACAGTCTATATTACAAATTAAAATTAACTCAAGCGTCTCGCACTCACAAAACGAGTGTTTAACAAGCCACTTAGCAGTAGCAACTGTTTTCTTACCCAATTGCTGCAGATTTCTTGCCAAATGGACTGCAACCGAGAATACAATTAGCACTGCTCAGAGATTCAGCCAAAGTGTACTTAAGTGCCTGAACTGGTTTGAAATCCAGTTCGTGAGGAGACTAATGATTCATTATTCAATCTTATTATCTAAAAACAAACACAAAAGGCAGAACAGCCTTTGTTATTTCTCATCTTTGTTAGGGTTCCTCGTAACTTAGTTATTTGACAGTTTTTAGCGTTTGTAAAGTATTTCGTGACGTCAATATTTTGTCAAAATCTTTTGGATCAATAAATAATTATTGCAAATCCCGGAAAATCTTCCAGGTCATTTTTGATCAATTATATGGGAAATGGGAATGGCTAATGGGACGCTTATAAATTTCATCAGTAAATTATAATATTGAGATCTGCGATTTCGTATAAAAATCGTAATATGTATGTATACGAATATTTTAGAAAGTGTTCCGCTTTGAGTTTGCTGTTACAGAATTTCGAATTCGTATTAACTTAATGTTTTACGACAAAAAGTTTGCGGGAAAGGTCTTTTTGTGATTGTTGTGATTGAAAATTCTGATGATCACAAATTAGTCCGGTCAATTGGACATTCGGAGTTACCTAAATTACCACCTAGCTGAAAATCGGTAAGATTGTTTAAAATATAATTAAAAACAAATTAGTCCGGTCAATTGGACATTCGGAGTTACCTAAATTACCACCTAGCTGAAAATCGGTAAGATTGTTTAAAATATAATTAAAAACAAAATTTGAAAGTTCTTTCTTCCCTGTAAGGAAATTTTTTTATTCAAGGTCAAAGGTAAAAAAAATAAGTTTATCGCGATTTTCAGCAAAACGGTAAGTTTTATCATAAAAATACCGCATACAAAAAATGTAGATCATAAAATTATCTACAAAAAATGTCTCAACGCTTTTTTTTCTACGAGCCACCATTTTTGAGATATAACGATTTACAAAGTTGTAATCGTCATAATATGCACATGTTTCCGTTGTCAAGAAAGCGAATGCCGTTAGTAATAATTTCTTGTCAAGTAGAGTTACTATTGGAAATCACGAATGGAAATGGGCATTTTCACAATATGGGCATGAGAGGGGTATGTTAGAAAAATAGGCGCGTCCTTAATAAGAATAATTTGATGAAAAGAAGTATAAAATAAATGTCTAGAATGCAACATTGAGAGTTTGAGAAATACAGATCAAATTGCTAGTACTTAAAATCATAAAAAACGGTTATATTTCAAAAAAGGTGGCTCGTAGAAAAAAAAGTACCCAGACATTTTTTGTAGATAATTTTATGATCTACAATTTTTGTCTGAAGTATTTTTATGATAAAACTTACCGTTTTGCTGAAAATCGCGATAAACTCTTTTTTTTACCTTTGAACTTGAATATTTTTTTTTCCTTACAGGGCAAAGATGGGGAACTTTCAAATTTTGTTTTTAATGATATTTCAAACAATACAACAAAACAACAACTTACCGATTTTCAGCTTGGTGGGAATTTAGGTAACTTTACTCTTATTTTTTGGTCTAATTTGACTGGACTAAAATCACAATTCATCGATACGTAATAAAAGTAGACCTAATGTAAATAATGGTACTTAAATTCAAATATCTAAATAGTGTAACTAACAAACGTTTGAGTTGGGATTTAAATAACTGTTCGAGGTTATTCGGGCATTCTAAATATTTCTGAAGGAATCTAAAAGCAAGACAAGACAAGATAAAATGCAAACTGTATAAAATTATGATCCGTAATGATACCTAAGCACGTGAAAATGATGTCCAGGAAAAGTAAAAGTAGGAGAACTGATCTCATCGTTATGAGGAATACGTAAATAGAGAGCTATGTCCGTTACCCTAAAGTTGGCTTAATACTACCTATTGATCTATCGCAGAAGTTCATATTGTTCAGTTTACAGTAAGAAGCAATCGATATCCATAAATTTAAATTCCCAACATTTCATTTCCCCTAAAAGTACAAAACAAAATTTATAAAAGAACTTCTAATAAACCGGAATACAAAAGCAGAGAACCAGGTGAAGAAATATCGTAAACGTTCATTACCTCGTAAATACTTACCCTCATTCAATTTTAAAATTCAGAGCAGTAAAAGAACTCGGCAATGTCGTAGACGGAACAAGCAATTTAATTTTTCAGATTATCTTCAGATGGACTTAGCAAAGACTAGGAACCAGACTGGGAGACAAAACTTAAACAAGCGTGGGAAGAGGTGGATTGATATATTTTGTAAGTATATCAGCAGTAAGCCTAATATGAAAATACAAGCGTTTTTACCCGACTGAAAGAAGGGTCATGTTTTTCGCGCTTATATTGTGTGTTTATAAATATCTTTATTCCCACGTATCTTCCAAATGGCTGGATTGATTTTGACAATTAAAATATCGTTAGATTCGTCATAATCACATAAGTGTCTTTAGGCATGCATTGTGTAATACAATATACTAATATTGTATTACATGATGTTTTGTTATCTGTTGATTGTTTTGCAGTCGTGTTTTTTAAATTAAAGTTATTTTGTTTGATGAATCTGTCTTTGTAGAGGTATATTTGTTTTTTTTATTCATTGATAGGCTTACGTTTCGCCACTATCACGTACGATATACGTTACGGTACCTGTTCCAACGTAGACCACGATGGAACAGGTTTACAGAAGAAACCGATTGACTGACAACTTCAAGGCATCAAGAGTATATTCATCGGAAAACCCCACTCAGGCCCCGATTTCCACATTTTAACTGTTTTCAATTTGTTCTTTCTGTGAAATCTTAGCAACGATTATCAAACGTGGTTAAATGGTTTTACATAAAGTTTATCAAGGGGTCGTGTATTTAAAGATTCTAATTGTATATATAATAATAACTATATATTAAAAAAATGTGGATAGATTTGTAATTATTTATTTTCACCCTTCGTACCCACTAGGGTCGCATCCCTACCCAACCAAAGGAGACAAATTCTTTTGATTATTCGTTAGAAGTATACAATTGTACCAAATAACAGGATGCGTGCCACTCTAAAAGAAAATCTATTTGAAAGAGAAATCCCAATGTAAATAAAACTGAAACTCTCTAGTACCCACTCGTAATCCAATAGGTACTGTTTCGCGAGTCTGTTCTTCAGCAAAGCGAAGTCCAAATTTTTTCCTTCATCGTTGGATATTACCTACTATTGTGCTCGGGAAAATTGGTTTTGCGGATCCATTTCATTCTTTCCGATAGAGTAGATTGGACCCTCGCGCTGTATCGGTCCGAGATTGCATTCGCTGATAGGTAATATTCAGTTACAGGCCCATTAAAGAAGATTGCCAATTAACTTCGATAGTGTTTATGAAGTTAGAAGTTTGATAAAAAAAATATAGCCGCGTGACAAAGTGGCAATGGAAACTATTCGATGTACATATGTGCAAAGCAATTTTTTGTCACGTTTTAAACGTATGAGTTCACAAATATTGAAAATGTAAATACTGAGTACTGACTATCAAGCCTTTGACAGATTTTTGGCTTGCGAAAGGCTTACATAACAACAGCTTTAAATTTAAACGACATTCATTCTAGTCGTGGTTTTTAACCACCCTAAATAAATAAATATTGGTGGACAAATCACACACAACACCATCTGACCTCAAACTAAGCAGAGCTTGTAATATGGCGGCCAGATAGCTGATATAATACTTGTATAGTTTTAAATAACACCCAGACACAGTGCAAACATTTGAATTCATCATACAAATATTTGCACTGGGTGGGAATCGAACCCACGACCCTCGGCTTCGCAGGCAGAGCTACCCTACCTACTACCCACTAAGCCACGAGACCAGTCACCATAATTTATTGTCATATTATATTTTTCATTTCAATGTCGTTAGGCCAAGACTAATGCGCTATATATGCATGAAATTAGATGATTAGTTCTCAGATAAGTATACGTTTAGTAACGTAATACCCATCACCAACGTTTAGGACGTTGGTGATATATATGGTCCTAAGTATAATACACACTTACCTAATAGTTTATGCAAAAACTAGGCAATTTTGCATTCATCATCATTCACAGTCTTCTTTTTCCCAGAGTTCTTATATTCGTATCTTTACCATCTGTATTGGTTTCGTGCCAATCGAGTCGTTAAAAAAATAAAAATGAATAATTTTCAGTATGTCTAACAAATGCTAAAACGCTAAATAGTTCCTCAATTGTGCCACACGTAGCGTTATTATTTCTCTTTCTGAAACTTACTTCATTAGAATACGTCTATGTTGATTTACAGATCTATCCACTCATACCTGTTATTCGAAAAACGCCACATTACCCTAAAATTCCATTACCAGTTGATTGCCAGTCATCATTTGAATGGGAAATGTTCAATTACCCCGAAATTCTCCCATTATTTGCGGTCAGCAATTACCAATGAGCAAAGTTGAATCAGCAAATAAGATCAGTAAATTACAACTCATTCGATGATGAGTCGATCGCGTGCGTCTAATGTTTTTCTTTATAACACTTTTGCTGAAGTTGGAATAAAATTGGTTTAGAAAACTTTTTTTTTATAGTAAATAGTGACGACACGTGTCGCGCATGTGCCTGACGGTAAGCAACACGCATGCCCATAACATCACCGTGTCACACTATTGAAATATGAAGAGTCCATGTTATCACCTAGCTCTACACTGCACTCGTCACTCAGAGAAATTATATGGTTACTAATATACATAGATTAGATCATTATATAGTTTTATATTTTCTCCTGTTTGTAGCATTCAACAAATAAAGTTACAGAAAAGCAACATTTAAGACATAAAATTTCGCGAAACTTCAACATGGCAAAAAACCACCAAATTCATCTAGTCCCTTCATCGTAAACTCCTCGTGATCACACTACAAAAGCATCATAATTTCTTAACAAAAGAAGACCACGTTTTATAGCTCGACAACAATAAAAATGTTACGAAAATTGTCACGTTTCAAAACAATTTGCCGCAAAGAATCTGAGCAACTGTGGGAATGGGAGAAAAATATTATAAGCAATTGAACTGTCAATGACAATGACGATGATTCGGTACGGCAGTGTAGATCTAGTTGGCTTAAAGCCAAGGTTCCTTCAATTTTACTGCTTCAATGGCTCAGAATATTCTTAGTGCAGTCATTGCTGTAAGTAATTTCAGTTATTGTCTAACTACAGCAGAACAATTCACAGTTCAATATAATTTTACACAACACTATCTCTTATAATTATGTTTTTTTTTAATTTTGAATATTAAGTACCAATAATTTAATTAAGGTTTATGTCAAGCCCAAAAACCTGTCTTACTTTTGAGTGCCTGCTCATATTGGTGCAGATTTTTTCGGTGTTTGTGATGACAAAAAAACTGCAAGGGACATAATTAAGCCTGAGTCAGGTTTTGTGATACGGTGTACGGATTTTTACCGCAGCATTATTCAAATAAGGAAAAAAATATCAAAGTAAAGTTGGATATCACTTAATAAACTTAAAGATTTTTTTTTTAATACGCCTGCATCGCTAACTAAAGCGACACTTAACGCAATGACGTTTGTATGGTTTCAGCCTGTGTAATTAACACGTATACAACCTTCCGCGTAATATTTACCTAGAAGATGCAAAAATCATCTTTAAATCTGATTTCGGGATATACGAGTTTAACTCTTCAGTTAGATATTATCAGTTTAGAGTATGACTTCTATGCCTTTGCTTAAGATGGATAACGTAGCATTCTAGTTCACACACATATTTCACAAACGTTGCTTCGGAGGTTGGTATTCGAACTGCACTTTTGAGTATTTTTTCCTTGTGCCAGTATACAAGTTCGTCATTAAGTACTACTGGTACTACGGAACTTAGCAGTTCAGGAAAAATGGTCACAATTTCAAAAAAAATACTAAGTGCGTGTGTATCTGAGAGCGTGTGTGTATTTACACACGAAGTAGTACTTTTTAAATTCTTAAGAACTACTTACACAAGTAACGCTAATGCACTACTGTAGCTCTTTCTACGCCAGCCCAAAGTTGTTAGGCAGTACGTGAGGCCATTTGCCACATGTCCCTTTAAAAAAACCCGCAACTAACTTCAACATATCGATATGTAGGTATTAGGTATGTCAAAAATCTCCCTAGAAGCAGTTGTCAGCCAACTTCAACATGTCATTTTTTAAACTCGGTGTGCGCGTGCATCGTGAAATCAACAAATCAAATCAAAATCAAATCAAGTGAAATCAAAATTCACTATCATCATTTTTTCCAATCGCTCCAAAAGAAGGTAACTTCATTGTAAACATTTTCTTTCGTGTATGTGTCAGCCACCAACCAGACTGCATTAGTAGGTATTGCGACTAAAAAAACTAATTAGTCCCCCAGTTCAATTACTAAAAAATGTTGTACACGTAGTTTTTCTTTTGTTTCACATACCTACATATAATAACGAAGATATGTAGGTATAGTGCTGAGAAGTTTCGAGTGGCGTCACGTCTATATAAGGTTTTAATGGGGTTGTGAAGTCACATTCGGAAGTTTGATGATATCTATCTTTGTCGATTTTTAATTATTAGACAAAACAAAAAATACGTGTCCCAAATCCTTCCATGATTAACCTGACGGACTAACTAGAATAGTATGATTTTGAGTCAGTCATAATCCCAATCATGTCATTGAATCGTTTTGAATCCCAAGTATGGGAACATAAGTGAGCTATACATCTAAGCTTATCTATATTTACATTAGTTCAACGGTGATACCATAAGAATACCCTACACTAACCTACACTAACTATTCTGGAAAATGGTATGTGGGTTGAAGTAAGCGGTAGGTAAGTACTGTTGGTTTTGTTATTAAGTATTGAACGGTTGGAAACAGAAAGGTCAGCAAATATTTGACGATCTAAAAATAATTCTATCGATTGTTTTACAACCCAACTTTCTATTTTGGCGAGTATATTCGTCAAATTCGGGTCTTCGTAGTTGTAACTGAACTCAAAGGTAATGAAGCATTTTCAGAACAACAAATTTTCTATCAATTACATTAATTAATTGTAC
This sequence comes from Ectropis crepuscularia, assembly GCA_963693475.1. NCBI lineage: Eukaryota > Metazoa > Arthropoda > Insecta > Lepidoptera > Geometridae > Ectropis > Ectropis crepuscularia. Next base: position 12,847,394 of record OY856357.1, on the reverse strand, counting down.
TTTAAACAGGTCAAAATATATGTGCAGTTATTGACATTTGATGTTGACCATATGGATAGCAAATTTATCAAACAATTAAAATGCAATGTGTTTCAAATTTTTGCAAGGGTAAACAATAAACTAAATTGGAGGAGTTCATTTCTTGTATATAATTTGTAGTAGAGTTAAGTTCACACGATGCAGATGCATGTAGTACTCGTATTTGCATTAATTACCTACCTGTTTAATACAAATCGGATCCAGTGCTCAAAGCCTCAGGCTACTAGTGATGGGTATTTATTAATTACGGGATACTAATTGTCGTTTTATAAAATAAAGTGAATCCGCAATATTTCGAATCAGTTTAACACACCATGGTCAGATGGTCACGGGTAAACTACCCCAATTATCTCGCAGTTATACTAATGAAGCGAGTAACCGCTATAGCTTTAATACACAGTCCAAAGATTCAAATTTAAGTCGCTCTAATATTCATAGCGAATATATAATTAAAATATTTTGTAGGTCGTCCAGCTCTATCTAGCTAGTATTTTCCAAAGAACTGCCTATTACTTGTTGGTAATTGCACGCTGACGACATTGTAAACCAGAATATTTTAAGATTGTATTCTGAGAAAATCCCAAGTTTAGGTACTTATGATGCTTGCATTTAATAATAAAATTATGCTTTCAGTTTTAATCTATGTTTCTATACATGTTCTTATTATTAAAAAGAGGAAACATTTGTATGTATTTTTGTAACGAATAAACTCAGAAACTACTGGATCGATTTCTAGAGATGGATGGCTATATTTTATTGAATTTTGAACAAGTTGAATTCCAAACACATGCTCCAGGCTAACTCGTACCCAAAATGCAGTCATATTTTCAGCAAAAGCAGCAATTTTACAGCAATTTTGTACAGAAATTTTAAACGTTTTGTTACGTCAAAGAAATATAAAGAGATAAGTAGAGAGTAATACGACGGTACCTAATTATTACGCATTGAGGCAAAGAGCAGTGCGACTCTACAAATTCTTATCATAAATTTGCGTAATGTCATATACTTAGGTAATAGGTAATGTTTAGATTTCAATTAGATTTAGATGATGTTTTCATCTAATGACATGAGGCACAATAAGAAATAGGTTTTATGTAATAACTAGCAGCGCCCCGCGGTTTTACCCGCGTGGTTCCCCAACCTTACCGTTATTTTGTCGGGACATAAAAGTACTCTATGTTATCCAGACTAAACTTTAGATGTGATCCAAATTTCAGCCTGATTCATTGAGACGTTACGATGTTATTGTATGAGCAACAAACATTTAAACATCCAAACTTTGATATTGATAATATTAGTAAGATTAAATCATATCAACCATAATTTACAGCATAACATAATATAGAGGAAAAAGCCGTTGTGACCTAGTGGCAGGAACATACGCCTCACATTCGTGAGGTAGTTAGTGTGTTTGAATTCCGAATGCACATCTGAGTATGTTCCCAAGTGCAGATGTACATGTCTGTCGTCACCACTGGCTCCAACCGGCATATTCCTAGAATCTTTCGACGTCATGCGTCATTCGCAAACTCGCATTGGACCAGCGTGATGGATCATGACCTTGATTATTTGTAAGAGAAGGGGTTTCCAGCAGTGGGAACATTTAGTTAGGTGCTAAATGTCAACGATGCCAATACTTTGAATTTTGGATTGATACCATTAATTGGGTTTCACTACATCTTATATATAAAATTCTCGTGTCACAGTGTTTGTTTCCTTACTCCTCCGAAACGGCTTTACTGATTTTTACCAAATTTTATCTGCATATTTAGTAGGTCTGAGAATCGGCTACTAGCTATTTTTCATACCCCTAAGTGTTAGGGGTTGTTCACCCCAAATTTGTTTTTTTTAATTTTTGGTAAAAAAAAATTGTTTATATTTTTTTATAATGTGGCGTTAAAAAATACATACAACCCTAAATTTTTACCCTTTTATCACCAACCCCTGTTTTTTTTATAGCCATTTTAGTAATTTAATCATTTGACAGTGACCTCCTACGACGGGACCGATTTGAATGTTTTTTTTTGTGTGTGTATTCGAAGATGGTTTAAATTCACAAATAAGCCCGGCACATGGCGCTGCAGACAGTGTCTAGGTTATGTCCGAGCGAAGCCGGAACGGGCCGCTAGTCTATACTAATATTATAAAGAGGAAAGATTTGTTTGTTTGTTTGTTTGTTTGTAATGAATAGGCTCCGAAACTACTGGACCGATTTCAAAACTTCTTTCACCTTTGGAAAGCTACATCATTCCCGAGTAACATAGGCTACGGCAGATGGCGCTGCAGTTGATATCTAGGTTATTATTCGAGCGAAGCCGGAGCGGGCCGCTAGTATATTATAAATGTGTAAGTGACTGTGTCTGTCTATCTGTCTGTTACGCCTTAACGTTGAACTGATTTTGATGAAATTGTATAAAAGTAGTACAAGTAGGGAAGTACTGCCTCAGTTACTTTAAAATTTATTTTGCACGGACGAAGTCGCGGGTAAAAACTAGTGTATATATAAAAGGCAAAGGTGATTGACTGATAGATCAATGCACAACCCAAATCGTAAGAGCTAGAAAGGATAATGGTTATTTAAGTTATTATTCGACAGTCGTATTACTTTTCAAAGTGGGCACTTGCCATAAGAAACTTAAAGAACGCGAGCGAAGCCGCGGGTTAAAGCTAGTAGATACATAAAATCATATAAAAAACTACAAAGGTTTACTTTATAAATTAATTATTAGATTAGATTTAGACTTAAGCTCTACCAGTCTTCGGGGTGGGAATAACCGGCGCCACGCTGTTATCAATCCTAGATTTTTACCCTATTTCAGAGGAAATATTTTTTCACATTAAAATCTTCTTAATTTGGTGTGATACCAGTTTGAATACATAACAAATAATAATTAAATATTATCCTGTTCTGAAACCTATGCGAATGTTTACGTTGATGCATGAACATGTGAACAAAACTCTTTTTCTCAGTATGATCTCATATAGTCATCCGTCTGATCTCAAGACATAAAACAGTTAATAGCATTTGTTCATTCTATCTAGGTTTATTATTTGAATATGGGTTTTACGATTATGAATAAATCAGGATGATACTTTGAACTTTGTCCAAGTTTTTGATGGGTTCGTAAAAAGTGACCATGGGATTGGTTAGCATCTCTATTAAGTTATGAATTTTGATGAGATGGAAATTTGACACATATTGCATATGGCATGATTGTAGTGGTTGGACTCTTTGCAGACCTCGTTTGGAGAAATACCACACCTTTGCCAATAATTCTACCGCCAATCAGTAATGTGCAAACATCACTGTGTTTTGGTTTGAAGGAGAATATTCATTGTTAAATGGTGTTTATTAATCTTACGCAGTGCGGTGCTAGGTAGTTTTTTGGAATCCTATTACTGTAACAACGTGACACTGTGTTATGGGCAGACATGTTGCTAACCATCAGGCATGTATTCTGGTCGACCCGTCATTCTATACTATAAAGAAATGGTAAGTAATAGTACCTATTTAACACTTGTTTTGTACAAAATTGATTCAAGTTTGTATGTTTTTGTACATTTGTTTGTTGTAAAGCAATATGAGACCCTAGGATGATATAACATATTTGGCTAGAAAGTATGTACGTGCTTAGTCTAGATTTGCAGACACCCAGATTATACCTACGAAAAATATAATTGTATATTTCACAATTTTCCGTGCGTTGGATATACAAATCTGCCGTCTACGTACCGATGACGTTTGAGTCTATTAATAGTCTAGTCTTACTCTTGTCTAGTCTACATCTCGATTTTGGCACCACGAAGAAGAGAACACCCTCCTAAGAAATAGTCAAGTTACGCCTGCAGCATTGACTTATTTAATTATGTATGATACACAAAACAATAAAAGAAATCATCACCATTGTTCTGATAGAACGTTCGGAGCATGCAAATAATCACAAGCATTTCACATGCTTTGAGATTTGAGCGCACAGCAATTTTTGAGAGTTAGGTACAGAACTACAGAATATTGAAAAAAAAAACAATAAATTAATCCTAATAAAATTACAAATTCGAAAGGTTGTACGTACAACTTATGTTTGTTATTATGCAAAGCAAAACTAAATACTAAAATTAAACTAACCAAAGTTTAGCTATAGTGGCGGCTAAAGTTTCAGGTACCTACCTAATTTTTTAATTTTAACTACTGTTAAGAACACCAAAGTATTTCTAAAAAACTCATCGTCCGTCTCTATAAAGAACCGGGTTCATCAAAATTACATAATGTTAAGGTCAATCAATAAGTCTCGATGTCCGACCTGGGGGTCTACCGCCGAACGAAAAATGTCATCGCTTTGATGTTTCTCTCTCTTTTCTTTTCGCTTAAAATGATAGAGACAGCATTAGCAAAGCGATAGCCGATTTAGTTTGGCGGTAGAAGCGCTGGCCACATTCGACGGACATTTGGCACCACAATTGACGGACAAGATTAATATATTGGGCAACGAATTTCCTTGGGCTCCATTTGGTTAATGATGAAATTGGTAATATATATTTTTGTATCATAGACTCTATCTTATATTAGAGTAGAGACAGAGTAGTAATAGGTACGTGAAAAACGTACCGGATAAGCAATATGATGATGATGATGATGAGGATGATAGCCTATCCATAACAGCACAGTACCATACAACTAGGTATTTGAACCCTAAGAGTTCAAGTAATTGTCTAGTACTTACTACACTATGCTCGTCATCCGGAGATATACTCAAAAATCTCAACTCAATTTATCTACTCGCAAATTTATCTCTGTATTTTTAATAGATACATTGCCCTCTATATAGGGTCACAATAATGTTTGCATTATACTGTTTTGCGGTAGAATAACGGGCAACATTGTGGTACATCCCCACGCGGCCTCTGGAAACAGTCCTATCATTACCTAATAGTCTACTACTCAGTATGTTGATTAATAAAGCCATTTTTAAGAAACTCACTACAAGGCAAAATAATCTCACCGTCGAATGTCAAACAAGGCAAACGACGCAAGTCAAAAGCCTGTAAAAAATTTAGCTATTAAGTCGAGAATATAGATTTATAGATATAAAAAAATCTTATGTAATATTTTAAAACATGGCAGCTAGCTCCTCAGAATATTGATAGGGTAGAAAAGATTCGAGTTAAGTGAATGTGCAGTCAGTTTGTGTATAACTTATCAGTATCATATTGGTTCTAACGTATGTTTAACCGAGTTCATAACGTCAAATACTCGATTTTTGTCTTCAGTTTAAATAATAACCGTATTATTTAAACTGAAGATTTGTCGCAAAGAAAAATATCAAGTTATCAATAATGACTGATAATAACAACTATTCAAAATTGCACTATAAACAAAATTGAATAAAAAAATTCAATAATGTGATATATTTACAACCTAATTGATACTATGAAGAAAATTGAGTTCACTATACCTGCCTTTGTACCTATACTTTAACTTTGAATCGATAAAATCGTGTCAAATGATACAATATATCGAACGCTCGCTAGGTTTAGCCTACAAAGTTGATATCAAAAGTTTGAAAATTAACGTATAACTTATTCATAACCGTGTTTTGAACAGTTTTAGTTGAATGTTTTGTTGTGTTTTGTTTTACCTAAAACAAAACTTGATAAAGTTAAGCTTATTAGAGAATTAAAATAAACGGATAAGAATATGGAAACGCTCCGTGGTCTTATACGCGTGGTATAAAAAGTGTTCTTTAAAATCTATCTGCATTTGAAATTTCAACCCAATCTGTTGAGTAGTTTTTGCGTAAAAGAGTTACAAACATCCCATCCAGCCTTCCAGCCACTCAACGTCAGAAACTTTCCCATTTTTAATTAATAAGATTATCTACAAACGTACAAACCTCATACACAGATGCGGAGTGACGAAACAAGCTTGACATGCAAGTGATAGTAAGCAACAGGCTTGTCCTTTACATCTCAATAGCAGGCAGCTATTTGAACATGAAGAATCCAAATTACTGCTTACCGCCGCTCTACGCTCCTTACACTGAGATATAAAACTTTTTTTTTTTCTTATATTGGTTAAGCATATCTATTTATGATGAACTATTGTATAAGAAAATCAGATTGGTTTTTGTAAAATTTCTAAGAGAATTCTTCATGCCTCACCAGCGAATTGTAAAATTTTAAAATTTTGTTCTAAATGTTTTCACCTCTGAGTATTTTTTCAAGAGATGCAGATAATTATAATAGTTTGTGTTTACAGTTTACCAAACGAAGAAAATTGCTATACCAAATATTGCTCAAAAACTTTGCAAATAGGTATTTGGCTTGCGGAAGCTATGAACAAATAAATTATCGGAATACGGCACTGAGAGATTATAATAATGTTGAACAATAAGTAAAATTTCTGATTCTAATTAAAAAGCAAATGTAAGTATTATGTATTCGACTGGTATTTATGATCTTGAAATATGTTTTTGCGAATTATTAGGAACGTTAGTTTGATTTGAACGCGTTAATAATATTGTGTGAAATAAAAACGATTGCATAATACTCTTCACATATTTGGAGATAAGATTTTTTCCATATAGGTATTACAACATTGAGTGGCTAGGTATCAATCGACCAATTTCTAAACCTATCAGTCAAGATAAAGATTATCTGAAGATGCTGATTCATTTTTTTTACTAGCTTCGGAGATAACGAGAATTATTTGCTTAAGAATTGTTTAAGTAATTAATTTTTTTTTTTCGTTTTTACCTGTCATTTTAGAGGTATATCCAAACACATTGCACACCTGTTTGGCAAAAATCGCTATGAGTGATACCTACAGCTATAATTTCAATGTGAATATAATAACAGCTTCATTTATTTCCAATAAGTATCTATGTGTCACGAATATGTATTTACGATTATATAAGTATATTAGTTAACAGGTTAACAGGTTCTCATTGAACAAGCTTTGCTTAGTTTGGGGCTAGACAGCGTTGTGTAAGAATTGTCCACTAATTATAATTTATTTTTCCAACTCGTCAACAACAGTCCACGCCAGTAAGTAAGTTTATAGATAGTAGGTTCATATTGTTATTGTTAATTATTTATTTATTTATTTATTGAGATAAAAACGGATTACCAATTATAAATATCTCACACAATACTCACATAACTAACATTAAAATTTACCAATATGTGTAAAACAATTAAATTATTTTCACTGCATACTATTAGTCTTTATACAATTAGTCTTAGGAATTAGATATAAAAAGTTAAACTTCCAAAATTTGCCACAGACATTTGGAAACATTTTTCGATCATAAGATGTTCTCGTAGGTCTTTGATTTTACTAGTAATAAAAGTGCATAATAATAATAATAAAATATAAGAACATGAGTAGTCCTTGATAATCATCTTTAAATATATATATATTTTTGTGAAAACGTAAAATTAAACGTACCTATAATTGAAACCGCTATGACATATTTGAAACGTTTACCCAAGGCTAACCCAAGCGAAACACCTGATTTTGATCAACGGGAAATCGAATTAGTCTTAAAAAAATAAAAATCTCGTTGTGACATTTTTAATAAATACTCATGACATATTTTATTACATACACTAGCGGTCCGGCCTGGCTGCGCCCGTGACACATATATACATAACTACTTATATATAATATAATATAACCTAGAGCACTCGCGGGTCACGTACCTACTACCTAATTCAACAGTAAAATATTTTTTTAAATTGGTTTTAAATCTTAGCAACTAGATTAGCGCGTACAAACAAAAAACCTCTTCAGCTTTATAATATTAGATTAGATATTATTATATAATACGCCCATTAAATGGTGTAGGTATTATTTAAAAAACGTTTTTTAATTGCATTCGTACTTATTAATTCGTAATACTATAAATATTTGCATCAGATTTATTTATTATCATTAAATTTTCATCAGCTTTCATCCAGCTCATCATGCTTAAAATATTAAACTTAAGAATAGAAAATGTTTTTTGCTAAAAAACAATTATATTATTTCATTTTAAGCTTTCAAAATAAAATGTTAATAACTGTACTTCAATTTGACAGTTTTATTTCTGTCATTCTAGAATAAGTACATTTTGAAATTCAGTAATTATGGGAAAAGGTCATTTTGAGATTTGTTCATTACGGTTTTAGTACAATATAACATTCAGTCCAAACGGACCTCAACCAATTATATTTTTATTGTTTATTTCAACTAACATTCTAGAGCAATTCTAGAGTCTTTCTCAAACAACAAAATGTTTTATTTTTGGCACAATAGTGAAATTTGCAAAGAATGTGATCTCAAACGCACTCAAAGAAGCAAAATTGTTCTCAAGTCCACTCAAGTCAAGTATTGTAATACGATGATAAATCATAATTGGGGGGTACAGTTTGTTTTACAGCTGATAAGATCAACTAACAATATTTGGTTCGACTGCGGATGTATGTTTCAATATTTGTTGAGCACGATAACTTCTACATATGTATGTACACAGATACACATTATCTAATTATTATTTTTCTCAATAAAAAACTATGGACAAAAGTCCACAAAGTCTTATAAGCCCTATTGTGTTTATAAAATGTCAAAAAATAGTGTCCGCGAAGTCATGTTAATTAGAATAACCTGAAGAGCGATCGCTATCCTCTGCCCCAGAAACGATCAAGAACGGGAGTCACCACTTTGGTTACGTAAACGTATTTGAATTAATTAATTTGATGTCATCCTACTTATAAAATAAATTACATTAGGATGTTTAGATGTTTTTTGTTCAACCGCTTCGGAACCACTGAACGTATCGGGTTGAAATTTGGAACACAGATAGACTATAGTCTGGAATAACACATAGGCTACTTTTAATCCCGGGGAAATAACGGAAACGAGAACTACTTGAGTGAAACCGCGGGGCGGCACTTGTTATGTAATACGAGTAAATGGGAAAAACCATTAGGTATCGAGATACAAGTACTTTTACTAGATCAGACCTAATAGGTTCAAAATGTATTTTAAAACCAGGTTTATAACAAAGAATATTTCTTATTTACATTCAGTAAACAGGTACGGTCTCCGTAATAATAGATGGTACGTATCTCGTTGACCTCTAACCAAAATCGTGATTCAGACGAATCCACAAGGGTCTAAATGCGTCACTCACGGAAAATTCAGAGTAAAAAGCTTGTACGAACTCGCTGGAAAATATTTTATGTTACCAGTAAATGGGACAATTTAATTTCTAGTTATTTAAGTTCTAGGTTTTTTGGAATTGTTTCCTGTTTTGAAGGGAAAACCTCATTTGGAGTACTGCGCACAGATTTTTTTCGTATGCTAAGTGAACCTGACCCGTCACGTTTTGATATGAATACTGAATATATCAATGAGACAGTGAGGTTTCGGAGTAAACAAATTTAATATCATCGAAGTACGTAAATTTTGAATTTTTGTTGGTATTTCAAAAACCGCTAAGCCGATTTCGATATAGTTTATACATACCTCTGAAGTATGTTCTACCAAACAAAAAAGAATCCACCAAAATCGAGTAACTCCTCTTGTTTTGAAGCCAGTTTTTTTTTCAGGTTCCGGTTTTCTTTTTATCAGATCATCATTGTAAATACCGTTTCTGGTCCACTGTTGACAATAAACATGAAAAAGATCCTACTTTGTCTATACTTTTATTATTATTGTCTCTATCTTTATTTGAAAGCTTTGTGGTTTTTGAATAATTTGTTGACGCTATTATTATTGGTGTCTTTTTCATCACGTCAAAAAGTCAATCTGTGCGGTTTGGCACCTCCTTGATTTTAGATGCTAACTTTTGGTTGTTATGCGGACATCTACGCGTTTAGAATATTTATCAGCTCATAATAAACTCAGTCAACCAATTGTTTATGTAATACTGTTACGGTTCGATGATTTGCCACCGTTTTTCATTCAAAAAAGTATTTTATTTCGAGAAATTAACACACATTAATTTTACATCAAACATGTTGTCATCGTCCTCATTAATATCAAAAAAATCACCTTAGAAAAATATACTTGTAAAACGATTCATAAATATTCATAAACGCTTAATGTCTCTCTTAATAATACTTCATATTATTAATTACAGCAAACGTCGTTCTCTACATGTCGTAGTTTCCTCACACCCATCAGCCGTGTCAAGGAGATTATCTTTAGCACATTATCTGACGAAAGATAAATAAACAAAAACCACTAATTTATGCCTATGTTCTACATGAATTCCGACATATCCAACCTCGACATTTGATTTAGGAGAGTGTTTTAAAACTGTGGCACTAAACCGGTGGGCGGTCAGCCACGTAACGTGTCATCAATGTTGTCAAATGTTTCCACTTTCTTATGTTTTGTAATAAATTATGTCGACAACATTATTTGCAAACTCAGTTTCATTTATGAGTTTGTCTTCTTTGATCTCGTCTGACAATGTTAGAGCAATATCAAAATTTCAAAGCGCTACCGATCCCAGAAGGAAACATTAACACAACCATGCTTACATCGGCAATGGAGACATCTCTAAAACAACATTACGTAGCTCTGGTAACTCTCGTTATTATTGACGACGCTCAGTTGCTTAATATTTATGTAATTATCGTTCGTCACATTCGCTTTCACGCAAAATTTTTGTACAGTTAATTCGTAATGATCATCATTCCCACTAACGCGTTAAATCCTCACCGGAACAGCATCCAATCGTTCCGAGGTGAATGAAACTTGTGTCAAATGTGTGTTTTAATATGCACTTAATAACAATTTGTTTATAAATAAATGCTTCACTGTGATTACGAGCCGGTTGCGCAGTGCTCGGTGGAGAGGGATTCGAGTGACGCGGAATGATAGTGGGCACGACCGCGCACGGCAGAAGGCGCGGCGTTACTGAGGACGTAGATATCGACCTCTCTACATGACAATGAATGGCCAGCACCCGCAGTCAGCCGCTGCAAGCTCGCTACTGCACTGCAGCTTTATTTCTGGCAGTCACCCCAACACTTAGCGAATGGAAACACAGCATTCTGCGTTCCACGATGATTGCTGCCAACTATACGGGGCCGTGACATGCGAAGATGCGGACCACTGACCCGGTTCCAACAAACGGCACGTTTTCGCACTGTTTTTATTTAGAATTTTCGCAGTCTGCAAAATTCTGCCGCTTGCACGTTTCATGTCCGAGAAGATTTGCAGTAATTTTGGTGAAATGTATGTCTATTGTCTTGACATCACTATTTTTATGCAGATAAACTAAAGTCTTTGCACGTAAATACGTAACGTGATATACCTACGTAAGGCAGTGGTGGTTGGAGAAGAAAAGCCGAGGATATGGCTCAGTGGCGTATCTTGGGAGAGGCCTATGTCCAGCAGTGGATCAGGGTAGGCTGATAATGATGAAACTAAAGTCTTTAAAACGTGCCTGGAAAATTGTGAAAATGTTTAACGGCAAAACAACCAATGTGTCTGATTGCTGTTTGTGTACGTTAAAGCACAAACACCTTTCCATTTATTTTGTGAGTGTAATCAAGATTGACATTGACCGAGTAAGGTCGGTTGAATCGAAGTTAGGACAATAAATTTACCTTAATTAATGTAAAGATGTCAACAACATATAATTATGCAGTTGGTAGATTTTAGTAGAGTTAGTTACCCCACACGCACCACTGTCTTTTCAAAGTCAAGTGCGCAATGCCGCTAACTTAAAACGCTGAAGGAAAACATCGTGAGGAAACCGACATGTACCATGTACCTAGAATCTTTCGAAGTCATGTGTCATCCGCCAATCCGCACTGGGCCAGCGTGGTGGATCATGGCCTCAACTCTCTCCTTGCGAGAGAAGGCCCCGAGTCCCAGCAGTGGGAACGTTTAGTGGGCTGTTGATGATGATGATGATGATGATGATGAATAGAGTTAGGACTAAATATCTATATCAAATTATATATTTAATTGCAGTGACTTCGGTTTTACCTACGTTTACGTTTATTTCCAGATAAAATACAGGGCTTAGAGATCTAATATCTTAGATCTCTGGGTGATGAGCGCAGTGCAGTGCTAGGTAATGATTTGGACTCTTCATGGTCCAATACCTGTGTGTCATTGTAATGTTTTGTGGCAGGCACGTTGCTTACCATCAGGCACATGACCTGCTCGCCTCGTCACTCTATGGAATAAAAAGACGTAGACGTAGATTCACTCTCGACTTGAAGACACCAAGATTATAACTATCGAGGAAAATCCACCCTGGTAGCTCATTCCACAGCCGACGTTCTTATCACAAATGTAGGGTCAAACCTCTTTGTTCGTGTCTTAGGAACATCAACCATGAACTGATGTCGCTTTCTTGAGCTAGGAGCAGTCCCATTGAAAAAGGGGCAAGGTGGTATTAGGTTATGCAGATCAGTCGCGCGTCGCGCACTCTCCGAAATGTATCCGATAATAAACCGATAGGCTAGCAATTTTGCGGCAATGTTCAAGACGAGCAACTGACTTCAGTGTGCCGAGTTAGATTGTTGGTGTACGCGCGCATCGTAAAATTTCACTCTGACGGTACAGACTGATTTTTTTAGAGACAAAATTCACTCTCATTTACCCAATTGCGTCATAAAAAGTATTATAAAAGTATTTTAATAACAAATTTTAAAGAAATGTGGATACTATTCAGTTTATACTACACCTACTACTATGAACAGCCCACTAAAAAATGTTCCCACTGTAGCCTTAATCCACCATGTTGGCGCAGTGTGGGTTAGTAGATGACACATAACCTCGAAAGATTCTAGGTACATGTTGGTTTCCGCACGATGTTGTCCTTCACCGTTTTAAGTCAGTGGCATTACGCACATGACTTCGAAAAGACAGTGGTGCGCGTGGTTTTAAACCTGCTCGCTCCGGATCGGCAGTCGCCGTTCTCCCGACTAGACCAGCCTCAACTTTTATTCGGCTAGACTAAAATATATAACTCTATTCCAAATTTCAACCCGATCCGTTCATACGTTCCAACGTAATTGAGCAACAAACATCCAAACATTGACATTTATAAGTTAGTAGAATAGAATATCAGCTTGTGTGCTTTGTTTATTGTACGCTTTGTTGATTTCGTGCTAGAGAAGTAGTGTTGTGTGAAGAACTATTGTTTATTTTCAAATAATATAATACGTATTTTATTAATTTAACTTAGTGTTTAGAATACTGTTCGTAGAATATTTTATTTATTAACTAGTATTTAATATTGATACTTTATGGTTATAGATAGTGCAATCCACGAAGACGCGCCCCACCAATTTTCGTTTCCACCAATCGCGTTCGCTCCGAGCGTCAGTCGCGAACCATTCACCAGTCATTGTAGTGTGCGTGTGCATTCATAGGTAATACGGTGTTTGACAATGTTTAAAATATGTCATGATTTATGATCATCCTATCAGATAACACATTAAATAAACATATTTCACTCTATTTTGGAATATATAGTGTGTATCTTTTGTATAATACGCCAATGAAAATTTGACAAATACTGAATTATAATCTGCGACGTAAACGCTGTTTCTAGTCACGTGACGCGCGTGACGTCACCTGCCAGTAAATAATCAATCTACAGCAAACGGTTTCTTTCAGAACACCGATTTGTTTACTGGCGTGTGACGTCACGCGCGCCACGTGACCAGAAACAGCGTTTTTGGCGGGGGTTTTGAACTTTTTACTTTAAACATTTATTTTTAATGGTAAAACAGTGAATCTTGCGGAAATATTCATGTAGTATGGTATATTGTGTAATCAAAAATCATTTTAACGGTTTTACAAATTTAGTCAAATACCGTATTAGTGTGTACCGATAACACTCAAACATTGACGGAAGCTTGCACACATATACTATAAACGGTTAGAAGGAATAGTGGGGCGCGTCTTCGTGGATTGCCCTATCTGTACCTACTTCTTTGTTTGGATTGTATTAAATTGGGCAATAACTCCGAAATTACTCTAAATTTTGTGCTGGAATGATTTACAGCAATTTTGGTGCCAAGTGAAACAGATTATTCGTGAATGCGTTACGGCCGCGGCGACACAGTTTAAAAATCACCGTAAAATTATTCATAAGATGTGTTACGAGGCTTTCCCGTTATCCCATACTGACCCATAACATGAGTGACGTCTGTGGGGGCCTAGAGGCTGAGGCGAGTCTCATTCCCACTTGGGCGGTCGTAAGTTAAGGTGAGTCCCCCAGCAAAACGAGTTTTTTGTCCAGTTTTCAGAGCTATCTACTCATTAGCCAAAACAAATACCAACTGGTAAAAAATACATTAAATTTCTACAACTTCTTGGCTTCAAAATGGTAGTTTAATTTTTTTGTTCCTGGACTTATTGTTTAAATAATCGCCTCACAACGACCCATGAAAAAAATAAAAAAATTTAGTTATCATGCATCTCCTCGGAAAACCTCCAATATTTTGATCTTGTACTTACACCAACGGATAGACAATTCCATTACGAACGTTTTGGTAGAAATATTTTTTTCATAAGACCTTGCCTTTTTTCTATCGGACTGTTCGGAGCTCACAAAACTACATCTGATATTCCAAAGAGTCGAACGAAAAGGTTTGACACTACTTCTGTGATAAGAACGTGTAGTGCTCTAGCGTCTAGGCAGTGAAATGCGTTAACGGAGTGGATTTTTCCAGATGGTCACAATCTTGTTATCTGCAAAGCGGGAGTGATCCGGTGTTTTTCTAGCTAAGCACGCTCCATCTTAGACTGCATCGTCGCTTAACATCAGGCGAGATGGCGGTCAAGTGTAAACCTATTAAAGTTTATACCTAATAAAAGAAAAAAAATTGGCAGTGCTAGGAACTGCCGATAGAAGTGAAAAGTTATAACTCAGAATTTGATAGCTTACTTTGGAAACTACACGGGTGTACCGGAAGGCGTGGCCTGACCATCATGGCATGGCCATCTAGAAATGCGTTAGCATTTCCCATTGGCTCACGCATTTCTAGATGGTCATGCCGGGATGGTTAGGTCACGCCCTTTCAGCATTTCCCATTGGCTGACGCATTTCTAGATGGCCAATGGCCCTGGCCCCGAGTTTACCCGAAGATTTCTTATCATACCCGAGTGGAACGCTAGAATTCAATTCACACCCCACGAAAAATCTGTACAAAAGCGCGCCTGCGCGCCAAAAGAAGTTTTCACTTCATAATACTTGGGAGGTGTCAAGGGACATTCTGATGGAACGAAGCTGTACAAAATATTGCAACTCTTTACTGTTTCTGTTGGCCTGGTACTCGTACCTAGGGGCAAACGCAACTCTTTTATATTTCTGTTGTCCTGGTATCTGGAGATAAACGCTGGGCTGTTGGAGGTAGGTAATCGAAACTCTTTACTGTTTCTGTTGCTCTGGTACCTACCTGGCCGTTTTTACCGAGTTTACCCGAAGATTTCTTATCATATCCGAGCGTGACGATTGCTGAATCCATTTCACAGCCCACGAAAATTCTGTCTATAGCGCGCCTAAAGAAGTTTTCACTTCAGAAATAATATTTTCCAATGGCAGATGTTTTTAACGGCGAAGGAAAACGTAGTCAGGAAATTGGCATGTGCCAAGAAACACATCTTCCAGGGGTCATGTGTGTCACCCGCCAATCCGCACTTGACCTGCTTGATGGATTGCTTCAAATCTTCTTGAAAATTAATGTCCCGAGTCCCATCGGTGGGAAAATAAAGTGACGTGATACTAGCAGCACCCTGCCGTTTTACCCGCGTTGTTCCCGTTACTTTATTTTCCAGAGATTTTTTTTTTTTAAATAACGAGTGACGAGACGAGCAAGACATATGCCTGATGGTAAGCAACATGCCTGCCACGTAACAGCACAGTGACACGCAGCTATTGGAACATGAAGAGCCCAAATCATTACCTAGCACCGCACTGCGCTCGTCACCCAGAGATCTAAGTTGTTATATCTCTAAGCCCTGTAATTTCTCTGGAAACATTGCCCTTCAGACCGGAACACAGTAATGTTTGCACATTACTGCTTGGCGGTAGAATAATTGACAAAGGTGTGGTACTTCCCCAGGCGGACTCTGCTAAGAGTCCTACCACTACAAAATGTCACATATCAATGTCATTCCAGACTATTCCTATCTATACATGTAGGTAGCTAATGTCAACCCGATCCACTCAGACGTGCCGCCGTGATTGAGCAAGAAACCTACAAATATTCGCAATTATAATATTAGGTGGATGAATCCGTAACTAGCTCGCAGCACTGCTTGGACTCGAGATCTTTTCTCAAAAGAGTCAAGGCCAAAAACCTCGTGGGGTCAAGTGCTGTTACCGCATCAACCCGAACTCCCTACGTTTTTTTTATAGTACAGAGTGACAAGACGAGCAGGACATGTTCCTGATGGTAAGCAGCATCAAGCGCGGATCCAGGGGGTCAGGGTGATGGGGGTCATGACCCCCCTGGGCTCGGTCCAGTACCTAGGTGGATCACTGTTTAAAAAGCATGAATATAGGTACTTACCTATCGCACAATTATGTAACTTAACCGCGACTATGTGACTCCCCCTGGAGCCATGTGACTCTCTCCTGGTGCCAAAGCTGAATCCGCCCTTGAGCAACATGCCTGCTCATACCAGCATAGTGACACGCAGCTATTGGAACAGGAATAGTCCAAATCATAACCTAGCACCGCACTGTGTTCGTCACCCGAAGATGTACAACGTAGTAACATTTTCGAAACACAGGCCCTGCCCGTCTTGTTTATCGTATTTACCCACAATTTGTGAAATCTAATTGTAATTCTGAAACACAGGCCCTAGTCGCCTTGTTTTTTCATTTCTACCCACAAATTGTAAAACCCCTAATTTTGAGTTTCTTTTAATATTGTATGAAACATATTTTTAAGCACTGTCTCCCAAGACACAGAACCGACCTAGTGTAGAAAACAGAGTTCAAACCTAAGTTCATCTAAGTTAATCTTGCTAAATTGTATTACATACCTATTTTACTATTATCGCACAATGCCATGTAAACTGCTTAAATAAAGCTTTTTTGATTTATTTTGATTTTTATTTTACAAGACATACCTATTCCGAGAGCTGGTAGCAAAGTTTGGGTAGGTATTTGAGGCAAGCTGAAAACTTTTGTCACATAGTCCCTACACGGAGGTGCCGATATAGCTAGCTGAGTGGCGGGGCAAAATGAATCCCTCAATTTAGATCACCTGGCACGTAGATATTCCATCAAAAATTATCTCTCTTTTTGAGAATCCCTATTTTTAACATAGGTACTTCATTAGTTATTATAAATAACACCCAATTTAAATTGCTTCAAGGCCATTTTTTGTATTTTTTGCAAAAAATATTTGCTCTCGCCTGGCAATGTTAAAACCCCGACTAAATCCTCGGGCTTATTATTTTTTTATTATTTTTTTATTTATCTTAAGCATTAAACTTCAACATATAATAAAGTGGCCAAGTGCGAGTTGCACTCGCCCATGTAGGGTTCCGTTGCAGCAAGAAACATAATATACATAATACACATAGTTCTTGTAGTTCGTTGTAACTTTGATCGAAGTTTCAATAATAGTGTATATATGACGTACTAAAAAAAACTACTCATCGGATTGAGTTCAAACTAATTTTCGTTGGTAGTTTACATGGTAATGTACATCATATATTTTTTTTAGATTTTTCATTCTCTTACTTTAGAAGTTAGAGGGGGGGGGACACA
Organism: Ectropis crepuscularia; assembly: GCA_963693475.1. Lineage (NCBI taxonomy): Eukaryota > Metazoa > Arthropoda > Insecta > Lepidoptera > Geometridae > Ectropis > Ectropis crepuscularia. The sequence continues at coordinate 12,829,608 of OY856357.1, read as the reverse complement.
TATTTTACCACTGAAGTGTCTCTCGCGCAAATTATTAATTGTAGACGAAAATGATTTTAGAAACCTCAACATCATTTTTGAAGACCTATCGATAGACACCCCACACGTGTAGGTTTGATGAAAAAATTTTTTTTGAGTTTCAGTTCTCAGTAACGTACTTAGGGGGGCAACCCTAATTTTTCTATGTTTTAAATTTTTCATAACGAATAAGCAAACGTAGGGTTGACAGGGCCGACTACATTTTCCCGCCTTTTTTTCGCCAAATTCAAAAGGCACGAGTATACCACATAAATCTAAATAATAAATAGGTACCTTATTAGTTAGATTTCTGTGAAGTATAGGTACTTATTTACTCTATTTGCATGTCGTAAACGGCTTATTACGGACATTACGGTGTATGTACCGTAGGGCCAATCGCCGAGGTGATCACAGCGTGTCACGAGTCACGGGTATTCTGGTGCGCTGGTGATGAGGGTATGCTCCAGGGACGACCCAAAGGTAGGCAAACACGTAGGGGTCACGGAAGAATGCAATAGCTAGAATAAATAAATAAATAGCGTCCACGCGATCTCGCCATGATGCAACACCGTGGGTGTGTTATAATATTTATAGATACATCATTTATATTTTTGATCCCGATATAAAAAAGTAAAACGTGCTGATGGCGTATGTGTAAGCTTCCTGTGTACCTGTAATAAGTATGAATCTATATTTCCAATGAATCATCAGTGGCAGTTGTGTTAAGACACAGTAAATATGTTATACTGTGGTTAAGATAATCAAATTGGTTTGCTATGCTCAGGAGTGTTTTTTTGCCATTGATCACTGCCCATCGTAATAGGTGTCATACTCTGTGAAAGTTGGCGAACGTAGAGACCCAAATCCCACCCAATAGAATGAAATAAATAGCTTATTTACCTAACGCAAAGCAACGGTATGTAATGCAATACAATAGCTCTATTTTATGAAAAGCCACAATTTACAGTCAACTAAGAACTATCACTAATTAATTTTAAGGAGTAGATAATTTATATCGGTTAGAGTGATCTGTACATACCAGGCAACGGTGACACTGTTTTTATGTTTCATGAAAGATATATTTTTTATTTATTGTTTACGGTTTGTATCGAAGACGCAATATCCATAGTTTGCTATAGGATCATCACTAAATCATCGTCACGTTTTAGAGTTTTTCTGTAGCAAAAATTCAATTCGTAACAAGCAAACCATTACGGTAACTTGATACTTGTTTATTTGCAGTCAACTGGAACGATGCGACATAATTCTATTTTAGCTTCTAAATTTTGTAATTCTAAGGAATTCATTCTGAATACAGCATTCTTAGAATAACAAACTTAAATTATATATGAATAAAAAAAATTGGCAGTCATAGGAACTGCCGATAGAAGTGAAAACTTTTAACTCAGAATTTGATAGCTTACCTTGGAAACTTCACGGGTGTAACCGGAGGGCGTGGCCTCGCCATCTTGGCATGGCCATCTAGAAATGCGTCAGCATTTCCCATTGGCTGATGCGTTTCTAGATGGCCATGCCATGATAGCCTGTCCACGCCCTTTCAGCATTTCCCATTGGCTGACGTATTTCTAGATGGCCAATAGCCATGGACCCGAGTTTACCCGAACCTTTCTTATCATACCCGAGCGTGACGAATGAATTCAATTCACAGCCCACGAAAAATCTGTCTAGGCGCGCCTAGAGAAGTTTTCACTTCAAAAATGTGATAAATTATTAACTTCACACTTATCAAACTCTAAAGTGAAACATTGGCTTTAGCAAGAACATTGGCTCCTTTTTTACATAAATGAGGCTGTTTTCAAGATGCAACAAGACGTGTCAGAGACAGTCCCCAACTCCCCATTTTCACCATAAGTGGCGCTAAGTTTCATTTTGTTAGAAAAAAATTGGCAGTCATAGGAACTGCCGATAGAATTGAAAACTTAAAACTCAGAATTTACCTTGGAAACTACACGGGTGTAACCGGAGGGCGTGGCCTCGCCATCTTGGTATGGCCATCTAGAAATGCGTCAGCATTTCCCATTGGCTGATGGGTTTCTAGATGGCCATGCCATGATGGCTTGTCCACGCCCTTTCAGCATTTCCCATTGGCTGACGTATTTCTAGATGGCCAATAGCCATAGTCCCGAGTTTACCCGAAGCTTCTTATCATACCCGAGCGTGACGAATTAATTCAATTCACAGCCCACTAAAAATCTGTCTAGGCGCGCATAAAGAAATTTTCACATTTCTAAAATTCACAATAACAAACAGTGGTGCCGTGCCACACTTTGCAAAATTTTGAACTATCTTTGACAAGTCAATTGGCATCTGGAAAAGAAGAACTGTCTGTAACGTCTGTAAGAACGCAAAACTATCTTTGGTAAGAACTGTCTTTGACATGGTTGACATGTTTCTATTTTCTATCTCAGGTTTCTATTGGTTTCTATATTCAGTTTGGCTACGCCGAAATCAATCTGCTTTTTGCCTTACCTAAAGTGAAGCTTTTGTTTGAAGATTATCGATCTAGGCGTTACGTCTATGTTTTAAACCTTATTCTTCGAACGCAAATACATTTTAATTATGCTCAAGATCAAGCTCAAGAATTGTAATTTCAAGATCGCATTCCAGCAGCTCTTGACAAAAAGACTATTCGCATCATGTTGAAGGATAGATAGGTACCTATGAGCCTTCCGGTACTGAAGAAAATGTAAGTATTAGGTACCTACGCCTAAAATAAGGGAGTGAACTACAAGTATTTTCACAATCGAAAGGCTGGCTTACCTATACCTACATAATTATTATAGTGGTATAGAACAGTTAATCTATATTATATCTTCTATATGTATAAAAGCGAAAGGTCACTCATCAAGGAATCTCAGAAACTACAAATGCTAGGAATCTGAAATTTTGCATGGAGGTCCCTTTTAGCACGTTGGCGCTCGCTAAGACGGGGTTTTGCGAAATTCAACCCCTTAGAGCTTAAAAGGTGAAACAAGGGACGAATTTTCATACACGTTAAACGTTTGTTCCATTAATTTTGTAATTTCAACTGTACAAAAATGAAATTGGAGTTCAAACGGGGGATGCATGTCAATATGGAAGTTCTCAACCGGTGAAGATAAAACCATGAAACTCAGCATATAGACACTTGACACGCAGCAAACGAATGTTTGTTTTATCAATTTCGTAATTTCGAACTGTACGGGGGTGAAATTGGTGTTGAAATGGGGGATGAATGTCAATATGGAAGTTGCCAACCGTTGAAGATAACCGCTTAAAACCCCTTGGTCCCTTTAGGGACCACTAACGCAAATCAAACAAGCTTATCTTTTGCGGTTGGGTTTTTGGCGCCAAAAAAAATAATTCGTATTTTCATTTGGGAAGGTTACCCATATTTTTTTGTTTAATGGCATCTCCTTGAACCGGTCTTTATTTTGACATAAACTACATTAAAATTAAAGTTAATTTACATAGAAACTTCGTAAAATGTAAATAAAAAAAATGTTCTATTTTGGCGGGATAATGGTCCCGAAGTATTGAAATATTAAAAAAAAACGAATTTATGCTATAGAATGCAGTTTTTTTGATTTTTCATGTTTGTTATATTGTATACAACAAATTTAAAACAAAAAATCACTACGTCTATCTTATAATTTAAAATCTTATAGCTTCAGAATTCAGAACACTCGAGAACTCGAAAAAAAATCGAGTCAAGTGTCAAAAATGTTAGTTTACATTTCAAGTAGGTACACTAATTAAAAACAAAAGGTACCGTTAGAAGCGTCTTGAAACGCTCTTGGGAATAATGGGAATAAATTCCCGCCAAAATGGTAAAACGCAAATACCTACGGGAATAACAAGCGATATAAAACAATAAACCTTTGTAAAATATAGCCACTTGACATGATGCAAACAAATTAATGTTTGTTCTGGCAATTTTGTAATTTTAAACTGTACGGGGATGAAATTGGGGTTGAATCGGGGGATGGCTGTCAATATGAAAGTTCCCAACCGTTGAAGATAAAACCATGAAACTCTGTATATAGACACTTGACACGAAGCAAACTAATGTTTGTTCTATCAATTTCGTGATTTCGAACTGTAGAGGGTGAAATTGGGGTTAAAATGGGGAATGACTGTTAATATGAAAGTACAGGTCGCGGCATATAAGTCTATCGTTGAGCGAAGTGTGGAGGGGTTGGCTGCGCATGAGTTTAGTATGGCGGTCAACATGCGCAGCCCTCCCCTCCACAGTACCCTCAGCGCTAGACTTACGTGCCGCTAGTTGTTCCCAACCGTTGAAGATAAAACCATGAAACTATACAGGGTTACTGGTAATCAGCCTGCATCCGTTTAAGGTCATGTTCTGTATATTTAAACAAACAACTTTTGTTCTACAACTTTCGTTAAAACTTAATAGATAACCCAAAAAAAAATTGTATTTGTTACCCTTTTTTGTACTGTTTAGCGACTTTTTAGTGTTTATTCACTTCGGTACATCATTTTTTGCGCGTTAAAGAGCTTACGCGCTCTCGTTACAAATTGTTACGAAGAGTTCGATACTTTTAGACCAAGCAAATGCACTTTTTATTTATTTTGTAAAAGAAAAAAAAACATATTTTTTTAAACTGTAGAAAAAAAGTTGACTTATTGAATGTACCTAACATCCCCTTAAAAGGATGCAGGCTGATTACCAATAACCCTGTATATAGACACTTGACACGAAGCAAACGAATGTTCCTTCTAGCAATTTTGTAATTTCGAACTGTACGGGGTGAAATTGGGGTTGAAATGGGGAATGACTGTTAATATGAAAGTACAGGTCGCGGCATATAAGTCTATCGTTGAGCGAAGTGTGGAGGGGGTGGCTGCGCATGAGTTTAGTATGGCGATCAACATGCGCAGCCCTCCCCTCCACAGTACCCTCAGCGCTAGACTTACGTGCCGCTAGTTGTTCCCAACCGTTGAAGATAAAACCATGAAACTCTGTAAATAGACACTTGACACGAAGCAAACAAATAATGTTTGTTCTATCAGTTTTGTAATTTCAAACTGTACTAATACGAAACTACTGGGGTGAAATTGGAGTTGAAATGGGGGATGAATCTATACTAATACTAGCTGACCCCGCAAACGTTGTTTTGCCATATAAAGAAAGGTATGAAAAATAGCTAGTAGCCGATTCTCAGACCTACTGAATATGCATATAAATTTTGGTTAAAATCAGTAAAGCCGTTTCGGAGGAGTAAGGAAACAAACACTGTGACACGAGAATTTTATATATAAGAAGATTATAAAGCTGAAGAGTTTGTTTGTTTGTTTGTTTGAACGCTAGGATCTCGGAAACTACTGGACCGATAGGAAAGATTCTTTTTTTGTTGGATACTCCATTTATCGAGGAAGGCTATAGGGTATATAACATTACGCTACTATCAATAGGTACGGAGTATGAGTGAAGAATGTAAAGAAAACGGGGAAAAATATTTCTCTTCGAGAGCTTTAGTTCCGTGAACTTAAATTCTCTTTGGTCGTTGAAGTCTGTGACGGCGCGTGTCTACATTTGAAGTTGGTGTCATTTGAAGTAATCAAACTTGTTCTAGAGTGCTCGCAATATAACTCTGCGCGTAGCAAAATATGGAACTAATTGACAGGCCGTCAACTTCTTATTTACGTCAGTTGACAAAAGTTTGTTTACGTTTGGTGTATTTATTAATTTCCAAAATAATTAATAGCTTTTATTATGCCGAAAGTGATTAAAAGTGCTGGCCGTGGCTGGTTCTTGAAAACCAATTGTGGTTGTGAAGAAGAACGATACAATAACGGGCCAAAAGTGCAGTTTTTCAAACGCAGAGCTATTTGACAACTAACATCTAGGGATACCATAGCAATCAAATCTCCACCTATTACCGGCATATTTTAAAGCTGAGGCTTTAGGTTGAGGTGCGGCTTTGGGTTTGATTGTTTATAGCCAATTTGTGAAAAAATGTGTGTGCTTAAGACCGAATGTGAGAAACTAGTTATAAATGTTTTTTTTTTCATAATATACAAATCAAAATAGAAAACACAGTGACACAGAAGTGAAGATCAGCTGATTGTATCTTTCTCGCTTGGGTACACTCGGCGGTTCCATGTTCAACCGATCGACCCTTTCACCTAACAGCGGTGCGCCAAAATAAATTTTACTTAATTTGTTTTTCAACGTTAGCTTGGATGCTCTTTGATCCTTAACTCTGTATTAATTACTATATTTTTATTGTAGGCGTCTCAGAACGTACTGTCACGTGGTAATGGACAACGCATTATACCACTGCACTCAGATAAATAAAGCGGCTACAATGGGCAATGTAAAAGAAGAAAGCCAAAAGTGGCTTAAGAAAAATGAAATAGATTTCGACGATTGTAGGACAAATCCGCAGTTACTCGAATAAAGAGGCACAAAGAAGACCCACAATACCAAGTAGAATAACTATTAAAGGAACATGGACAGGAACTTTTGCGGTTACCGCCGTGATTCATCGTGATTTTAACCCTATTTAAAAAAGAAGATGATTCTATGGAAGCCAATGACTCAATAAAATAACGTTTATGCGCCAAATTTTCAAATAGTGTTATTTATGGGGGTCTATATGGGGTGGCATAACATTTTTCGTCCTATTTTAGCTAGGCATAACGTTTTTAGGACTAACGATAATTTACCATAACAACTAAACGCATAACTGTCTTCGCATAATGTTAACTAGCATAATCATATATGACATAACGATAACTTAGCATAATGTTTAAACGCATAGCCATATATTATATAGCATACAGATAACTTAGTATAATGTTTCGACGCATAACTATAAATAGCATAATGTTTAAAGGCACACATTGAGAAAAGCATAACAATACTTAAACATAATGATCAACGGCATAAACTTTAAACGCCTAACTAACATAATGATCAACGGCAATACGTTTTACGTGGCAATAACGTTTTTAGGACTTAAGAACCTACATACACCGAAGACATAATATGGTGCACTTTTTGACTCCGGGTGGGCTCCCGCCAGAAGCTCCCGCATTTTTTAAATACACTCTATGGGTAGTAGCGACAAGGCTAGGTGGAGTCGGGGTGCTCCGAGTCGGATCTGGACCCTATATAACCTGGTTAATTATTACGTAGCACAACAAATAATTATAAAAAAACTAAATGCGTCTGAGCAACAGTCGAATTGAATGTAGTACAATAGATTTTTATGATTAAAATACAAAACGCCAAAAAACGATTATGCAAAAGTTACATTATGACACTATATGTTATGCTACATTAATTATGAAAAAGTAAATTAGGGAAAAAAATATGCGATTTAATCGGCACCTTCAAAAAAAATAGAACAAATAAAAAAATGCCTAAAAACTATTATGCGTCTCATCAATAGTCGAATTAAACGTAGTACAATAGATTGTTATGCTTAAAACACATGACGCCAAAAGATGATTATGCGAAAGTTGCATTATGACACTATACATTATGCTACATTCATTATGACAAAGTAAATTAGGAACAAAAAGTTATGCGTTCTAATAGGCTCCCATTTATGGTCCCAATAAAAGGTTTACAAGTTTAAATTAAATTCTTGTTATTTCGATTTTGGTGTAGGTTGAAAATGACAGATTTTTTATAATGTAATAAACTATAATAAAGTTTTCCTGGTGGTAAGAGACTCAGACAGCCTGCACCAATTACCAATGATACTTGGTCATACTGAACCAAACCAGCACTGCAAAGGCTTATATTACTTCGAGACATTCGTTCTTGAGTCTCAGTTGTCGTGTAGTTACTTAAATTGCTTCCCTGAAAAATCCCTTCCCGTACCTGTTTTATGAAGTTGTACGTTCCCAATGAACGGGAAGGGAACCTATTAGCTTGACCTGGCAACATTAAGTACGCCACCAGTCGCGCGCAGACTTATACTGCGAGCACTATACAACAATGCATTGTTGCTTATTTACGTATTTTTAGGGTTCCGTAAAACGTAATAAAGTGGCCAACAATGGATATTTTAGTATGGATTTTCCTCACATAGACGAGGGTGAAACCGCGGGGCACAGCTAGTGTAAATATAAAAGTACCCAACCGTTGAAACTAAAACCATGAAACTCTGTATCTAGGCACTTGACACGAAGCAAACTAATGTTTGTTCTATCAATTTCGTAATATCGAACTGAACATGGGTGAAATAGTGGTTGAAATGGGGATGAATGTTAATATGAAAGTACCCAACCATTGAAAATAAAACCATGAAACTCTGTATCTAGGCACTTGACACGAAGCAAACTAATGTTTGTTCCATCAATTTCGTAATTTCGAACTGTATAGGGGTGAAATAGTGGTTGAAATGGGGGATGAATGTTAATATGAAAGTACCCAACCGTTGAAGATAAAACCATGAAACTCTGTTGACACAAAGCAAACGAATGTTTGTTATCTCAGTTTTATAATTTTGAATTGTACAGGAGTGAAATAGGGTATGAATGTCAATTTGAAAGTACCCAACCGTTGAAAATAAATCCATGAAACTCTGTATATAGACACTTGACACGAAGCAAACGAATGTTCGTTCTATCAGTTTCGTAATGTCGAACTGTACAGGAGTGAAATAGGGGTTGAAATGGTAATTAATGGCAGTATGAAAGTACCCAACTGTTGAAAATAAAACCACGAAACTCTGTATCTAGGCACTTGACACGAAGCAAATGAATGTTTGTTGTATCAGTTTCATAATTTCGAACTGTATACGGCGTTGCGGAATAGTGGGTAAGAAGAGGTATTGCAACTGTATGGAACCGATGCCGTACAGTATCAAATTACCAAATTTTCCCTCAAAATTTCCGGATTATCAATAATGTTTCCGACTTCGTGGATCACTATTTTTGTACGGCACTACGCGTTTTCTCATTATTTTTCATGGATCTATTGGATGGTAAGAATGCCGTACAGAAACAAATTACCAAAATGTACCCACTCTACTTGCACTTTTGTATTCTCACCTGCACTCAGTTGGACAGCTTACAAGTGACGGCATAGTGCTGAATCTTATTATTTTGTACCCGTCTATCATCCTACATAGGTCTCCTGCTGGTTCATTTGACCCGTAAATTTTGTTCACGGGCCTGTAGTCTAGAACGAATGTTTGTTCTATCAGTTTTGTAATTTTGAACTGTACGGTGCGTTACGGTTCGATGAATGTCAATATGAAAGTACCCAACCGTTGAAGATAAAACAATTGAACTCTGTACCTATATAGGCACTTGACACGAAGCAAATAAATGTTTGTTCTAGCAATTTTGTAATTTCGAACTTTATGGGGATGAAATTGGAGTTGAAATGGGGGATGGGACGAATGTCTCTTACGCTTGCACACCAAAACAACTGAACTAATTTTGGTGAAATTGTATAAATTGTTTTATTTTAACCTGTTTTTAGTGTAGCCTGAGCTACCTTAGTATTTTTTTCTCGCGGACGAAGTCGCCCGCGACAGCTAGTTTCGGATAAAATATACAGGGTTATTGGTAATCAGCCTGCATCCTTTTAAGGGGATGTTAGGTACATTCAATACATCAACTTTTGTTCTACAGTTTTTGAAAAAATGAGTTTTTTTTTCTTTTAAGTACAAAAAAAATTAAAAAAATATTTGCACGGTCTAAAAGCATCGAACTCTTCGTAACAATTCGTAACAAGAGCACGTACGCTCTTTAACGCGCAAAAAATGATGTGCCGAAGTGAATAAACACTAAAAAGTCGCTAAACAGTACAAAATAGGGCAACAAACACTATTTTTTTTTGGGTTGTCTATTGAGTTTTAACGAAAGTTGTAGAACAAAAGTTGTTTGTTTAAATATACAGAACATGCCCTTAAACGGATGCAGGCTGATTACCAATAACCCTGTATAAGGATATTCGGATAAAAAGAAAAAGTTTGATTTGCATAAAATCAAAACAAAACCTAAATTTCTAACTTGTTTCCCATTTTTCAAAAATACGATCCACAGTGAAACTACCTTATTCAGGTAACTGTGTGTGTTTTTTACTTTTGCCATCTTCTACCAGATACACACGTAACGATATATCGTAGCGATTATTCTGTGCAAACTGCAGGTCTACTACGAAAACAAACTCCGAATGATCGGATCCGACCGACAGCTGAATCGGATTGTTGCCTACCACGAAAAAAATTGGCAGTCATAGGAACTGCTGATAGAAGTGAAAACTTAAAACTCAGAATTTGATTTGAGCTTACCTTGGAAACTACACGGGTGTAACCGGTGGGCGTGGCCTCGCCATCATGGCATGGCCATCTAGAAATGCGTCAGCATTTCCCATTGGCTCACGCATTTCTAGATGGCCATGCCATGATGGCGAGGCCACACCCTTTCAGCATTTCCCATTGGCTGACGCATTTCTAGATGCCCAATCGCCAAGGTCCCGAGTTTACCCAAAGATTTTTTATCATACCCGAGCGTGATGCCAGAATTCAATTTACACCTCACGAAAGAATTGTCTAGGTGCGCCTAAAGAAGTTTTCACTTCAAAACACTCGGATCGAAACATCTCGGTCGGAAGTTATAGACTTAGGTCGGATGAGCGTCGGATCGAACGAAACGGCCGATCCGATCAACCGACCGATTGTCTTTCGTGGTAGGAAACGTCCATAACTTCGGCCGATAAATTGTTTATCGGACTTCGTAGTAGACCTGCTGATTTGCGTAGATTTATCGATCGATCGTGTTATGATAAATCGTTATGTTCGCAGATTATCGTTTATCGGTGGCCAAAGACACGGACTAAGAGGTTTGACTCTACTTTTGTGATACGAACGTCTAGACGTAGCCAGAGTGGGTTTTCCCTGATAGTTATGACCTACCTATAAACCTTTATTCATAGGCGGTAGGTCGAAATTCAAAAGAACCCTCGGAGCGGCGGCGGTCGAAATTCAAAAATACCCTCGGATCGGCGAGACTAAGCGCGTGTGCACGGCTTGCGCCGTTGTTATTTTATACCTAGTGATCGATTAGTTCGATCTAGGCACCTTTGAGTTACTTTATCATAAAGCTATTGAAATAAGCTACAAAACGATATATAATAATTATATAAAATATAATACAGAACAATTATTGTTCTGTATTATATTTTTAGTTTATTTTACACGGATTTTTCTTTGTACCCGAAGTCGAAAAAAGTTACACTTTTGAAAAAGTGGGTGTTTGTGAAGAAAATATATTGTTTTATGTATAGGTTGTTATGATTTTTTATAAACAGCTATATCTACCCCTTATAAATCGAAACTAAAAAGTATATGCTTTCATACTAATATTTTTATATTTTCGACTCGGAAAAATACACAACAGAACAGAAATTGCATGCCGATTACAACCGGTTTTAAAAAAATTTCGTGTGGTACGATTTAGGTATTTAGGCATTATATTTATATGTATACCGATCGATAGAAAATATATTCAGGAATCTTATAAAGATTCTAGTAGAACCGATAATTAAAATGGCGAAATTCCGAGAAATTTGTTCTGAGTGAATGCCGTTATCGGTCTCATTTTGTAGCTCTATCCAATAGGTATTATATCAATAAAACAGTCATGGGAATATCAACCTTCGCCTATACGAAATACGGCTCGAAAGCCGCAAAAAAAAAGTGAGTCCATATGGACTCAGCCGATTTCAACGGTCGCGTGGCGGAGTGAGTCCATATGGCCTCAGCCGATCCCAAAGGGTAAAAGGTAGGTACCAGGGCAACAGAAACAGTGAAGAGTTTCGATAACCCACCTCCAACAGCCCAGCGTTTATCTCTAGATACCAGGGCAACAGAAATATAAAAGAGTTGCGTTTGCCCCTAGGTACCAGTACCAGGGCAACAGAAACAGTAAAGAGTTGCAATATTTTGTACAACTTCGTTCCATCAGAATGTCCCTTGACACCTCCCAAGTATTTTGAAGTGAAAACTTCTTTTGGCGCGCTGACGCGCTTTTAGGCAGATTTTTCGTGGGGTGTGAATTGAATTCTAGCGTCACGCTCGGGTATGATAAGAAATCTTCGGGTAAACTCGGGGCCACGGCCATTGGCCATCTAGAAATGCGTCAGCCAATGGGAAATGCTGAAAGGGCGTGGCCTTACCATCACGGCATGACCATCTAGAAATGCGTGAGCCAATGGGAAATGCTAACGCATTTCTAGATGGCCATGCCATAATGGTCAGGCCACGCCTTCCGGTACACCCGTGTAATTTACAAAGTAAGCTATCAAATTCTGAGTCATAAGTTTTCACTTCTATCAGCAGTTCCTATGACTGCCAATTCTTTTTTTTTTTGTTAATAAATCATTGCCGATTGCGTTTGTGCAGTTTTATCGTCGCGTGTGGATAGTGATAGCTTAGTTCGGCAGTACTTCGCAGAGCTCGCTTGCGTACCTACGTGCGAATTGCTCTATATAAAACAAACATTTCGAAAGAAGGAAGAAAAATAAAAGTAAAAAATTATACGTAGGCACCTATATGTAAATAAGCATTTATTAATACCACACCTAAAATTATAGTATTATAAATAGGTAGTGGAAATACTTTTAAAAAGTATAGTAGATATTGACCTATCCTATCCTACTATCCTTTTTTTAATTAAAACACATTGTTACACATAATAACTAGGCCTAATATCGAAATTATTTGTGTCATCATCTATCAACGTGGATGGCATGTTTCTCATGTGAGCTTTTTGCGGAGAACTGACAAACGACGATCGACGCAGTTATCTGCAGGTCTACTACGAAGTCCGATAAACGATATATCGGCTGAACTTATGGACATTTCTTACCACGAAACACAATCAGTCGGTTGATCGAATCGGGCGTTTCGTTCGATCCGACCCTCATCCGACTTAAGTCTAAAACTTCCGACCGAGATGTATCGATCCGAGTGTTTTGAAGTGAAAACTTCTGCGCACCTAGACAATTCTTTCGTGGGGTGTAAATTGAATTCTGGCATCACGCTCGGGTATGATAAGAAATCTTCGGGTAAACTCGGGACCTTGGCGATTGGGCATCTAGAAATGCACAGTCAACACAATATGTGAACAGTCAGAAATCGCCACTATATATCGTTACGTGTATAGCCGGCATAACTGTGTTCTATATATTACAACCAGGACGTCTACTCTAATTCAACGAAAACGTAATTTCGAAATAAACTCGCGATTTTCCAACTCCGATTCTACTGCGATCCGTCGTTTTGTCCGTTTAAATGTTCTAAGCATACTCTAATTAGAGTAGGCTAAAAAAGATTTAAAAGTCAAACAATGTTGTATCGGACGAAACGAAGTAGAACTAGAGAAGGAATGTCGCGAGTTTTTTTTCGAAATTTCGTTTTCGTAGAAACAGAGTAGACGTCCAGATCCGTTCAGACATTCCGTCGTGAAGAAACAAACGTCCAATTTTTCAACATCTAAAGCCCCCCCCCATACACACTGGCCGAGTGGAGATCAACGCGAGCGTGTACAAAACGGTACATGGCCAGTGGTAGCATCCACACACTGGCCCAGCGCAAGCCAATGCGAGCGCCTTTGTTTTGTGCACAAAAACCGACACCGGTTCGAATCGAGGCAAGTGGTCACGAGCGAGGGCAAGCGGAGACGAGCCAAGGCGAATGAGCCCTACATTCACTAGCAAGCGACGCGACGGCGAGTGATCTGCAGGTCTACTACGAAAACAACCTCCGAATAATCGGATCCGACTGACAGCTATCCGAATATACGGTACAAGAACTGTCAAATCTATGTCGGTCGGAATTCGAAATAAAACGCCCGATCCGATCAACCGACTGTTGTGTTTCGTGGTAAGAAATGTCCATAAGTTCGGCCGATATATCGTTTATCGGACTTCGTAGTAGACCTGTTTAAGTCAAGGCAAATAGCCTCTCTACACACTGGCGTTGTCCTTCACTCACCGGCGCTCGGGCAGTAGGTATAGGGGGCATAAGACTAAGACGTCGTTGATGAGAGAAGAGAACACGAGTCTGACGTGGGACGTGGGTAATTTTATGGGCAAGGAATGTAAAATCGATACTTTTGCCACAATAATAATACTATCACAGTGAATTTAGACCACAATAATTACACCACACATGTTTTGTGTTCCTAACTAATAATAGTGGAATAATAGTGCTGGCAGCACAATGTTTGTGTTCTGTTCAGTATGCGGCTGAAGGAGTAGTATCCATGCAATCCAAGACCAAGAATAAATATTTAAAAAAAAATCTGTTGTTTTGTTATTTGTTTGTTATTGTTTCGCGGTTTTCACTTTTCAGTTTCATGCTGTGGTTTCATGTTTCAAACGGTAGAACCGTTCTACTTCTACTTTTTTCTAAAAAGGAAGGTATTTTAAAAATGTATTCAATAAAATGAGTGTGCGAATTATAAAGTTACCTTCTTACATGCTCAAGCATTCCCTTACACTTCTTAGTTGACACGAATATAGTTACATACCTACCAACTACCAAGAGTAATCTAAAATATTATTTCCTATTAAAACAACACAATGGATACTTACGAAAATGCGACGAAAGTGATGAAAAGCCTAATTCCAACATCTTTAATAAGTGAAATAGCTTGTTTTGTGTTTTACGACAACCATCCGAAAGATGAGAAGAAGAACATCGATGTCACAATTTGTACAAAAAGCGGAGAGATCAGAGAATATTTTCAGCGTGATTTGCGGTCGTCTTTAGAATTAGACATTGTAATACAACAGCCAGCGAAACTAAGTATCGCTCGTAATAGTAACTCTGAATTATTTTACCTACTCTCAGCCAACGACGAGTTTTATGTTATATCAAGCAATGGATTCCTTCAGGTCCGTAGAATACTGACAAATGTAGATCGTTATGAGATCACTGACCCAACCTGCAGCGGTTCAAGCTATCTCAAGATTATAAAGAAAGATGACGCTGTACCTTTAATTTATAACAACAATTTTGAATTAGAAGACCGTGGAGTTATTTTTAACGACCCAGAAAAGTCTAGAGACTCCTATCCAATTTTTAGTGAAGTAAAAAGCAAGCTTGTGGAGGCCAGGTATGCAGCTAAATGTAATGAGAAAGCGCACACACATTATCTTAGTTTGCACCAGCAAGAGTCACTGTTAACTTCCCAAAATCAACAGCCATCTACAAATGATCATGTTTTTCAAGATAATGTAAATGTAAGTTGCTCTGAATATGTTATTTTTGGGAATGGACAATGTATAATAGTAGGTTAAAAAAAATAATTGTTGCAATTATTTTGTTAAGCCTTGTTGCTTAGTGACAAGATCAATCAATTCACAATTAAGTGGTTATAAAGTGCACAATACACCACTAGCGGGACGTCAGTGCAGGTCGATCACCCCCACCCTGGATTAGAATTAGAAGTGGTTATAAGTTTGAATTTTCCCTCATGTGTTTTTTTCCAAGTGTGGCAAACATTCATCATAACCACTGCCTTTCACAGTGAATGAAAATGTGAGGAAACGAATGTGTACCAAGATACATAGACAATACGTATGTAGGTAGAGGACATGTGTCGTCCATCAACCACATCTGGTCAGCTTGGTGGAATATGGCCTTGACTGTCTCCTTGTGAGAGAAGGCTCCTAGTCTTTATTTATATTTGACTATTTCCATACTACAACTTGCACTCTTGGTTTGTATTGTGTAAAGTGCACATTACATTCAAAGTAGAATATCAGTGCAGCAGCTGATTCACCCCATCGCTGTATTAGAGTAGAGTTAGTGTACTGTACTATTTGGAATCAAAAGCAGGTCCATGCTAGTTGTAATTAAAACTAAAATATTACTTGTATTATATACTAGTAGCACTCCACAGTTTTACCTGTGTAGTTTCCATACTCATTATTTTCCCAGGATAAAAGTAGCTTAACATATTATGTATATTTATGTTCCAGACCATTATCTTGTATTCCAAATTTCAACTTGATACATTCAAATGTTTTGACGTGATTAAACAACATCTAAACATACAAACTTTCACATTTATAATATCAGTAGCATGAGTAGTATAAGTACCTACATTGTAATCAATAATTGTTTTAAAACTGTCATGGTTGTTCAGAGCAATGTTTTTAACAAACAAACATTCAAAACACATTTTATTAATATGTAAGTGTACTTATTACATTTACAGGTAACTAGTGCATTGAAGCTGAAATCACGCAGACCATGGGTCAAGATATGTAACAAGAAGATAGTATTAGTGCTGAATGCTGTTGTTTGTGCAGAAAAGTAAGCATTGTGTTTGGACTCAGGGGTACTATTCACAATATATTGTTGCTGAAGGGGCTAGGTTATTTTTATCCTACTAACATTATAAATAAATCTGAAAGGTTGTGTGCATGTTTGTTACTCTTTTTCACACAAAACTGAAGAGATCTGGATGAAATTTGGTACGTAGATAGTAGTCTGGAATGACACAATCTTGGGAAATCTTGGGAAAATGACCGGATCTAGAACTATGCGAGTGAAAATCGAGGCAATGATTGTTACAAATAATAAAGTTGCAACATTATTAATTGAGGTACATACATTACACTGAGAAAAGAAAATGAAAGAGCTCTAAAACATGCTACTCTTGTTTCATTGTCAAATTGTAATTGGTACAACTAATTAATTTGGTGGTAAAATTACAACTAAGTAAATTACAGTGGTAATTTTTTCATGGAAAATTTAATTAATTGTGAAAAAAACAACCCTTGAGTATATCACAAGTCCTTTTAAAAAACTAAAGGTTTCCTTCCAAACCTTTTGATTCCAAACTCTGCTGCTTGTGACAGTGCTGCTGGAGCACTATTATACAGATTATACTGTTCCCTATAATGTATAGTCTCTATAAGTTTGTGTTGCAGCCGACTAGCTTAATCAATCGTTCAATTAACTTTTTACCTAGCCTGTTTGCTAAACAGTGTCTAGTTATCGTTTAACTAGTGGCCTTGAATGATATTCAGCCATACTTTATCATTTGTTACAACATTTAAGAAACTTGCTGGCTAATAGTACGAACATATTTTAATTATTTTATCATTACTTTTTAAAATTTGTGTACTATTGGGTGTTTATATTATGATCTTGTTTAACTTTTGTACTGATTTCAGGCCCATTTGTAACTTAATACTAATCGTCCAGAACACATATAAACCAACCCTTATCTACAAAACAAAAGTTTTCATAAGAGTACCCACACCCCCGTTTTGGCAAGATACATACAAAAGAACAGTCCAACCTGATCATGAATGTGCCATTGTAGCTGTCATGGACTTGGACGAGCTTCAACAGAATGTGTTCACCAATATTGAGCTGAGTGGGTCGGTAGTTTATGAAATGAATGAGCATGAGTACTTGGTGCCATTTGATAATGTTGTGATATCGTCAACAGTTGTGATGCAAGATGAGTTTGATGTGCTATCAAGTAGTATAATGGGTAAGTTGATTAAATACAGTATATTTTTTATAATTTATATCACCATTATCACCCTCAAGACGGTACAGCATACAGTGCAACTTGCAACCAGCGGTTTCCAGCAACCTTAGTGACGTTATCTGTCCATCTAGAGCTAGAGGGAGGCTGTACAACACTGTGTATTCTGGTTCATGGTCACCCCTTGAGAACCTTTCTTCGTCATTGGTTGTCGGTTCTGGGAGCGATGTGGCCTGCCCATTGCCACTTCAACTTGCATACTCTCTGAGCTATGTCGCCTACTTTCGTTCCTTTGCAAATATCTTCATTTCGTATTCTGTCGTGCAAAGTGACTCCGAACACTGTTCTCTCCATAGTTCGCTGTGCGGCTTTAACCTTTGAGTTATGAAGCCCATGGTTAATAATTTTTATAATTAAATAGAAAACTCTTTGTACAAGTAGGTACTGATTGGGACAAGAAGAAATAAATTAAAGGGTGAGTTTCAAATCCCACTTCCATCTCTGACTATTTTTCCAAGTTCAGATGATATTATATTTCGCTATAGATTATCATTATATAATATATAATATATTAATTTTTCGAGAACATCCGCACTTGGCTAGTGTAGTGAGGAAACTCATGCTTAAAGGGTAACATAAAATGGTCTGCTATGTTTACATACATAGTTACACAAACCAGTTGTATTCCGAGAGCTGGCACAAAATTTTGGGGAGATGTTTGCAAACTGAACTCGAGCTGAGCCAAAGAATCGAACAAATATGTCTGACTCTACTTTTGTGATAAGAACGTCTCGGGTGTACAATGAGTTGCCTGAGTAGGTGGGATGTGAGTGGGTTTCCCGATGGCTACAATCTTGGTGTCTTCAAATCGAGAGTGAATTTGTCTCTTCTAGGTAAACACGCTCCATCGTAGACCGCATGGTCTCTTAGCATAAGGCGAGAAGGCGATCAAGTGAAAATCTATAAAAGTAAAAAAGGAACATCCATATAGGTATTTTTACGCGTTTATAATATTAGTAGGATAGGTAAATTAAATTTTAAATTGATAATTTTCAGAGGAAGAAAACAGCATCATAGCGATCCTGGCGGCTACAGAAAGTATAGAACTATGCTTCAGGCATATTAGAAGAGATGGTGAACCAGATATCTCGTTGTCGGATCTATTTTGCATCCACTTACAAATGGAAAGAGTTGGAAATGCTGAAAACGTTGTTATGTATCGAAGATCTCCATACCATGCCCTCAATGGAATTGTACTCATCTTTCACGAAAACCATTCTGATAGTGTATCAGTGATACCAGTATCTGCGCATACAAGGTAAATTCTATAAGTATTTGTTTTTGAAGTGAAAACTTCGTTTGGCACACCACACACAGATTTTTCGAGGGCTGTGAATGTAGCTCATCGTCACGCACGGAAATGAAATAAATTTTCGTGTGTACCTACTAGTAACGTAACGCATTTCTAGATTGCCATTTAAAAGACTAATCTCATCTAGATTGGCCACATCGCCATGCTTTTTATACTAATCTAGATGGCTGTGCTTAGAAGACTTATCTAGATGGCCATTCCTTGAAAATGTATTCCAGACTAGCAGCGCCCTCCGGTTTCACCCACGTAGTTTTCAAAGTGAGCTATCAAATTTTGAGTTGGTTTTAGACAGTTTTCACTTTTATCAGCAGTCCCTATAACTACCAAGTTTTTTTACCAGAATGTAGCTGTGTCCACTAACTCGCCTGTTGGTAAAGTATATTCAAAAAGTAAAATAACTAGGGATGGGCCGAAATTCGTTTTATATTCGGTTTAACCGAACTTCGGCAGCTTGAACCGAACTTCGTCATTTGGCCGAATTTCGGTTAAAATGCCGAACATTCTGCACTAAATATACTTGGACTATCATAATAGAAATTAATGAAAAAACATATCTGTAGTAACAGTGAAATAAAATAAGTCTGATATACTCATAGTCATTTATTTGAATTAGACAAAGTAATCATACGTGATAAACAAAAAACTTAAATTGGTATTTTTAACTACCTACCAGTCTCAAAAATCTTTGGTTACTCAATCAAAACACAAAATTAAACCGCTCTTCTTACTAACCAAACCAGCCTTAGAAATCTTTCTTTCTTAGTCATAAAACAAAATTTTACTGCTCTACTCAACAAGTCTTAGAAATCTCTCTTACTTAATCAAAAAACAAAAATTAAACTACTTTTCTAAACAATAATAATAACATTAATAACCAACCATTACAAATCTCTCTTACCTAGTCAAAACACACAATGAAACTGGAAGATCTCAATAATGAGTTTTAGAAATCTTTGCATAGGTAGGTACTTAGCTTAGTAAAAATTTGCGGCGAAATTGAACCGAAGTTCGGCCGAATTTTTCATTTTTACCGAATGTTCGGCCAATCCCTAAAAATAACTATACATGGCCTGTTGACTCCACACACTAGCCGTAGGCCACAAG
This sequence comes from Ectropis crepuscularia, assembly GCA_963693475.1. Taxonomy (NCBI): domain Eukaryota; kingdom Metazoa; phylum Arthropoda; class Insecta; order Lepidoptera; family Geometridae; genus Ectropis; species Ectropis crepuscularia. Next base: position 12,809,603 of record OY856357.1, on the reverse strand, counting down.
TGCTAGATCCTCTCCGCTAAGGCCAACCCTGGGATGCCAGGTCGTTCCTTAATATTTCCTATCAGTGGGTGATCAAGCCGAGGTTGTCTCGCCTGAGCCTTGCGCTAGTCATCGTGCGAGATGTAATACTCGTTGATTATGATATTACTGAATAATAATATAGAATCAAAAAACAATGAGAATTATGACAGTTGGTTTCACGTGGCCTATACTGCCTACCTAACTTAGAGTTACAGCAGAAGGCGTAATAAAATAAGAGTAGATTGTGGGGTTAATAAATGTTTGCCCTTGCGACGCACTATGGGACAGAACGGTGCGTTCCATCTCATAAATCAATAACTTTTTTGTTTCTTGATATTTTGAAACTAAATTTTGTGTATCTATTCTTGGATATCTAAGCCATTTGAAAATTAAAACATTTCTACTGTACTAACTATATTAATTTAGTAAAAAAAAAACAAAAAAAAATATTGAAATTTTCATTTTTAAATTAATTTAAAAACAGCTTAACATTAAAAATACACGTAGGAAAGTAATATTTGTTTTTTTTTTGCTGACGTTAGGTTAATTAAAATTATTAATAAGTTACAAAAAGCAGATTAAACTATAAAAATACTTGTCATCACTTGTTATACTATAAGCTCTTTAGCTTCGTCAAGTAATTCTTTCAGTATCATAATACTTGATCTATTTAGGCTAGATATATACTGATCAGAAGTATATAACAATATGTGCAGAACGTTTTCCATTGTCGCTGACCTGGAACACTTCCGAGCGTGAAGCAGCCTATATTTCTTATAGTCTTTATTTCGAGCTTCTTGAGCCTATTCAGATAATTGACTTATTGGCAAAACTGCGAAATGGTCGATTATTTTGGAACCATGTACAAGAATTTTGTGGACTGAAGATGGCATATAGTACCAGCTATTTTTACTAAGTAAGATGGAGAGTATCCGTATTTAAATGCATCTTCATTCGCAACGCTTGCAGCTACTTTTGTTAGATCATTCATCTGGCTCGGAGTTGATCCACAAACAGTGAACGAAGCACTCGAAAAAGTCACTTGAGCAACTTCAATGTAAAAAAATCTCACATGATAATATTTTGTATCGACCTATGACTAACTTCCGTATGCTATTTTATGCCTACTCGTTAAATAACCATAACGGATTTCAATCGCGTACAAAATGCGAAATGGTGGAAATGGTGCACACATTTTTTGTTGTTTTTTCAAAAACGATTCAGCCGAATTTGATAAAATTAAATGGTACTATTTTTGAAGTATCTAGGATCTTTTGAACAAAAAAAGAAACATTCAAACCGGTTTATTGTTAGCGGAGTAATCGCGTAACATCCATATAAAAAAAAAAACAAAGAGATGAAAGAAAAGGAGGCTATCACCTCCTTTTTTGAAGTTGGTTAAAAAGTATGTTATTGTAATTAAACAATAAGTACTTTTTTGTATCTACAAAGGTCATAAATAAGTATAAATTACAAAAATCGACAATTTACTTTTTTCCCTCCATCGACATATTTGTATCTAGCTCGAAAAGGCGCAGTAATGACGCAGGTTTTTTTGCTTTTTTATTAAAACTGAATAGTTAACAAATCTAAAAATGATATTAACTCGACATCGGCAGCTATCGGCAACAAAAAAACCTCAACTTGAAAATTGGAAAGTCTGAAAATTTTCTTATGTCCCTTAAAATTTAAAATAAAATAAAAAAATAACATTTTAACAAAAAACATAAACGTATTCATAAACCAAAAATCTTGAGCAATCCAAAAATATGTAATACTTATATGTTTCTTTGAAGAACTTTTACAATATCTTATGTTAAACTTCCATAACGAGTGGACTTGTTAATATGAAATTATCAAAGTTCAAAGTTTGGGTGTAATTTTATGTACATAAAACTGATTGTTTATTTTTATTTACTATACTATCGAATAGCTCCATTTTCCTAGAATATAAAGTAATCAAAACATCTTCAGTGACATGACTTTTGTTCAAACCATTTTTGAGATGGAACGCACCGTTCTGTCCCATAGTGCGACGCGGGGTCCTATCGCTGACTAAATACTTATATGTAATGTTATTGATTCCAGATCACCAAAACAAGTGCTAACGCTTCTCCACTCAATTTACGACACAATACCAGCAAAGATCGTCATCACAACATCAAAATACAGAATAACTGCTAAAACAGACGACCTCGTGCAATACAACGAAGACACGACATGCCTAACACCAATACGGAACTACAAAAACTACGTCATCTCGATGGAGGAACGTTGTAAAAAAATCTTGGGTCATGTAGACCAGGCATTGATTAAAATGTTTGCGAGTGGAGATGCAGCGATTCGGAGAAAACTTGGGACTCATATAGACTTGTATGCGGCAGGAATGGGTACTTTTAACGAATTGAAGGACACTTTGAGGGAAGAATCTGATAAAAGCATCCTCTATTTCATGGAGGACTTTGAAAGTGATGAACCGAGCGGTAGTGGTATAAATGAAAGACAAGAGATGGATTCGTTGATAACGTTGGACAGCCCCGATGAAAATATGGAACATGATGTATATTTCGAGTGATATCTAAGTTTTAATCAAAATGAGTTTCGCCTAATAATTTGTATGTGGAGAAAAATGAATCCTATGCTTCCTATGCTGATCGAAAAACCGTAATTCATTAATTAATTTTATTTTGAACTCTTGAAAAGATAGATCGAATTCATTTTTACAAAAAACGTGGCTACCGTTTTGCTTCTATCTGACGTCATAGGATCCTAATATTTTCTTATCTTTGATGTTTGTTTGTTCTTCTATGTACAAACTCTGCACAAATTTGTCCCTTTATGAGTGACTAGTGACCCACCCAGACTTAGTTTGGATTGAAAAACTTTCTACAGATTGTTATGTATTCTATTTATTATACCTATAATTAAATACGTAACAATGTAGAATAATGTATTTTGACAAATTATGAAAAGCTTCACCAAAATCATTATTTCATATATTAAGACTTAATCGCAACCTGAGTTTTAACGCGATAGAAACAAATCCCCCTATTGATAACTGCTTAGTTACATGTTAGTTGATTATAAATGTATGTATTAGATGCATATAATAAATATCCATTTGGCAGCCAAAACGCAACTTCTCCCATGTTCGAAATCTGTTAAAAATTTCTAGATTTAAGTGTTAATTAAATGAAAGACATTGTTAAAAGTTCCAAATATATTAAACAATATTTCCTTAAGTACAAAGTACACGTTAAGTGGTTTAAAACCTGTATAATAAACTTATAACTATGTGAAAATCTGATAACATAAATACTTAAAAAACTGAAGTCTAATTTTCTTTAACCTAAGTATATTAAAACGTAATTATACTTAAGTATATCTTATTTAAATATACATCTAAGATCTCACACAATTCCCATAGGGGTAGGCAGATCACCACTTTCATCAGACATAACACTAAACTTAGTGTCACAGTACAATTTAATAAGTAATGGTAGCCAATATGTAAAAAATACGAATACTGGCTGTAAAGAGAGTAGAACAAAAATACTGAAACAGAAAACCTGTACTGGGTCGAAAAGTCGTTCTATTATACGAGTATTGATTCTATACTCATAAATAAGTAAAGAACATTTTTTTTTCCTGCATCTACCCTAAAATCTCTAAAACTAAAAAGCGGTTGTTAATTTTGAATTCGATTTTGGGACTCGGCGAAATTACAACTTTTCAAGGTTTGAGTAAACGTCTGTCCATACCGTCGCTCACCACCAGGCAAGTTGGTGGTCATATGGAACAGGTGATTTAATTCTCAATTTTATGATGGTTTTCTTAGTACAGGCTTTCTGTGTTATATATCATATTATCATATTCTGTGTGATAATTTCAAAGACAATACATACATTTTGTTACACGGTGAAACAGCTCGTATTGTAAATACTTTAGTAGGTAAATATGCTTGTATCATGGAAACCAGATAGCTGATAACATAATTACGATACATAGATAGAAATACCTAGATACAGAAAAAACATCCATATGTATATTAAATATGAAAGACCAAGAATGACACTATATTGTTTTAAGTTTTTACATTTTAAATATATCTATAAAATAGCTTAAATTACGTGAAATTATTTCCAATTAATAAAACGCAAAATAATTATTTCCAATTAATAAAACACGAGTGTAATATAGTCCGCGGAATGCGACTAAGTTTCAACTGCAATCAGCGGCCGAACGAATGAAATTTCAACCGCGTCGTACCTATTTGTCTATGCTGTTTGTTAATTGAAAATGTGTTACAACAACCATAATATTTTTATACAATTATAATCTTGAGCACTTTTTTAAAATTATTTGAGACTTTAAATCTATTACCTAATACAATACTAACAATAAAACAAAACCGTCGACTTAACTAATGCTTAATAATAAAAAATAATCTAATACAAATAAATATTAACAAATGTTCCGTAACACAGAAACGATCTCTAGGACTTACTAAAAATAATTACATGTGAACTTAGAAATTAAATTTCCAATTTAATATCCTATTAATTCTAAGTAAAATAGCTCACTTATTTTAATGAATATTGATTTTTGATACTAGCATTTTATGTTACACAAGGCACAGTACCATTCTGATATTGAGCGTTGTTTGTACAAGCTTGAAATTATGAATTGCGACTGGTCTTAAAATTACGAAAAAACAATCGTTCAAAACCAAATTGAATTTTAGAAAATGCGCAAAATGTATGAAAGAATGTTTAACTACAGTTTTTATGCTGCCTATACATACTGGGCCAGTGCAGGCCAACGCCAGTGTGTGGAGGGTCGTTTTGTGATGACTCGCGTCGCTCGCCTCGCTGGCCGAGTGAGTAAGAGTATACTCATCAGCATCGTTTTTTTAATGCTATATTTACATACTTATTTCATTACATACAAATTAAAAAAAAAGTAAAACTCTTCACTTTGACAACAATGTAAAAAGCAGTCTTTTTAGAACAATAAATATTTTTTTTAGTTTAATTTTTTATTTCGAGGCAAATTTTCGTGTATAGCTTACCTACTGCTGCTATTTGATCGTTCCTTTCGGGTTTTTTACTTTATTCTTTGTGACCTCGAAATCAAGATAAACATAGCACACGTAGCTTAACAAAGACAACATATTCAAAGAACTGATACTGAAACGATGTTGGTCTGTAAAAACTACCAACTGTATTTATAAACTTAAAAATATTTACCCGGTTTCCCCATTTGCGTTTTTAGCACCATTAAATCAGCTACAATAAAACTAAAAATTAAAGCTAGCCTCAACCGAAAAAAAGGAAACCCCTGACTGTTGGAAACGAGCAATCCAAAAAGATGCGAAACAAAATAATTTCGGATCAAACGACCAGGCGCTTGTATTTATATTAGATTTAAAAATAGATACAACTCCTGTTCTTTAAAAAAAATTAGATTGAAAGAAGTAGGTATTTAATAAATAGAATTAACTGCCCTTAGAAATACCCTTAGATACTCGTACCCATTTATTTATATATTTTATAGATTCGTAGGCAAGTATTGTAGAATCAATAAGCATTCAATACGCCTGACAAATCTTCTGTAGGCCTAACGTATTTCTCATATTTATCTCGTTCTAAGGAAATGTAAAACAAATGACGATTAATTTTTCTCTTGACTCTCATTTATTTGCGGTTGATAGTACCATAAACCATTTTACTGGAATCTGAACCTGAACCTATAACAATACTGATCGAATTAATGCTACAAGTAGTATATTTTTGTTAAATTTTGTAAATTTTGACAAATTTGTGTACCTATCAGATTTAGTTGATATTTTTATGGCATGATTGCTTGTTCCCAACCAACGTCTATAGATGCTAAAAGCCAGCCTGTCCTCTACAGAGGGGAATTATACGTTAGTCCCTCTCTGGAGGACTCATTATGTCAGGTACTAGGAAGCTACTTTTGCCGCCTGACTCTGCTTATCTCATATTTACATTGTTTAATTATTCTAATAAAAAGTATAGGTATAAAAATAGCACTTAGTTTATTGCATAAAATGTTACTTAAATGTCTATTATTAAAACGTACAAAACAACCTTACTGAGATACTTATGTTCATGAAAATTTGTATAAAATTATAATTAATTTAGCAATATTATTTTATCGTATGTTTAAAAAACTAATCTTATTGTTTAACTACTCTATTATTGCATTGCACTTCCGGCCATTTTGAGCTTAAATCGTATACATCTAAGGTTTATTTATAACTATGATATATTACAAGCATAAATTAAAGATAACAATAACAATCCGTTTTCAATACTATCAATACATCGTGTATTTACATATTATTGCACTTGATATTGCACAGTTTATTCATTATTGCACATTAATGTCTACTAATAGGAATTCAGAATCGTTCATTCATACGATTCAGCTTTCTACTACTGTCTCGTGAGCTTTTACTGTTATTGTTATAACTATAATCACTTTCGATGTCCATTGGCTTTCTAAAGTTGTCAAAATACACTGAATGAGTCTCGACACTTTCGGCACCGGATTCACTGCGAGCTTCGTTCTCTGTATCATCACTTTCACTGCAACTCACTATTTTTGCAACTACTAACTTCCTTGGCGCTTGTCTTGAACCAGTTGAATCGCTGCTTAAATATCCTGAGTCTTGTATAATAGTTTTCTTTCGCCTAAACCTTTTGCTTTCAGTTTTAATACCCTTCACAAACGTATTCGTATTTATACCGCTGCCACTACCTCGTTCCGGGCGTCTCCTTGTAAAGTTTCTAAAGGAGTTTCCCGCTATTCTTTGTACTGGAACTGGGTCTAAATTCTCGTATTCCGAGGACTGCGATTGGACAGAAGCTCTCAATGGACTGCAGGTTGATTCGGCAGCTACAAATGAACTATCGCTCGTAAAAGGCTCATTTGCTGTATTTTTGGTAAATGTCCTCGGACTGAGGCTTCTGCCATTCACGTTTTTTGAATGCGATTCTAGTGACATTCTCTCAGATTCTACCCTTCGTGGAGGGAAGGGAGGATGCTCGTAGATCGGTTCCTCGTCACTGGGTGGTAAAGGTGGCAAAACATCGGGTCGTGCTAAGGTCTTTATCTGTTTTATCGTCGGAGGAGTACTCTGTCGTTGCCTTTTTGAATGACGCAGTTCTAACGTCAATATACGACCTTCTTCTGTTTCCCATTCAGGTGCTTCTTCCCAAATATCTTCAGTGTATGTATCTTCCAAGCTTTTAGCTCCACTGAATATACCAGGTATCACTTTGGGACGTTCGAATTCGCGCTGTTCGATTTCAGTTCTCAAACTGTGAAATTTCGGGGAAGAGTCTTCTCCATTGATCGCTTTTTTGAATGTCCCATTGCTTCGAAGCTGTATTCTTTGGCTTGCCCGGGTTGAATCTGAATTATAGTTTAACAGATTTTCTCCGAATTCAACGCTTCCCATAATGCTTTTATGCTTAGGATGTTTCCTGTCCAGTGTGTCTGGTTCAAAGCCATCTGATTCATGAATTTTAATGTAATTTTCTGGGGAATCTTTTACTTCTATTGTTAGACAGCCTGGCAGATCTTCTGATTGGTTATTTATTGCAACTAATTTTCTGCTGCCCATAGAACATTCTGAACCACTAGGAGACGTTGGGGCGCTTCCGAAATTGTAATTATTGTTGACATAAACTTCGCTTACTAAGCTGTAGTCATTATTTGATTTTGTACTATTTTCATTAGTGAGTACAGGGGTGGTTTGTTTCACTGTTTTCCCCATGGATTCGTAGTGACTTTGTTCTATATTAATTTCTCGATGTGGTGAAGGCGTATTACTATTACTACTACTCTTGTACACAGCATTTCTCATGGTTAGTTCTTCTTCGAGTGGTAATGCTGCACTCAAACTTGGGCTGGCTTGTGATGATGGAATTTCTGGATATTCGTTAGGTGTTGCCCTACCTTTTTTAATTGTGCTTCGTTCCAAGCTATCAGTCTCGTAATCATTAGTAACTGAACTTTCAGATGGATTTCGTATAAATTGATGTTGAATTACGGCAGTTGGGCTATTTAGGAAATGTTCTTCATCAGAGCTGCTTTGATTGTATGATTTGGTGCAGTGATCTAGGGCTATAGCTTCGTTTACCATATCTGGCAAATCGGCTTTCTTTCTTCTTGGCGATGTTAAATTGTTCTTTAGACTTCCTGGCCGATGGCCGAATCCTATGGGATTTATGTCACTAACTTGACCAATAGTTTGAGCATAGTAGTTATAATTGTGCGTAGGACAGTTGGGATTTTCAAATTCTGGCAATGGGAGATTATAGTTGTGTTTTCGCATACCAGGTTCTGATCGCACTGACATTGTAGACCGTTTTCTTGGCTTTGAAAAGTTCTCTGTTGAATACATAGCACCAGACGAGGTGAAACTGTTTTGCTTCTTTACTCTATGCCTATGATCTGTGATTGGAAGAGACAGTAAAGAGTTAGCTAGTTGATGTTGGCTAGCATTGGGCAAAAAATCGTTGTAAACTTGCTTTGCTGGAGGAATATTTTCCAACCACTGTCGTATGCTGTGTTGTTTGTCGCCTTTACCTGTCGTACAGTTAGTACACGGTGGTACGTTGTGTTTCATTGAATGTGACAAGTCATTTTCATGTTCAGACTTACAACCCGGACATCCAAGGCAATTCTTTTTACGACTGTTTTCCCTCTTCAAACTTATCATGCTACTTCTTTGACTTCCTAAGCCTTGGTACATGTCTATACTGTTTCCGTTGGATGAGTATGTCTCTTCTTCTGGTATTTCGTTTAAGATGGGTTGGTAACGTTTGGATTCCATTTTGTGCTTTGCGATTGATATTACTTCTCTTATTTTAACTAAAAACTCCAGAGCAGCCGGTGGTGGGTCCTGAAATTAAATGAATGGTTAACGTTTAAGTAAACCACACATTACTGCTGAAGCTGAATGCTTCTTTTGCAATTCTACATAACTCTGTCAGCAATGTTAGTTTGGGGTCAGATGGTGTTGTATGTGCAATTGTGCATTGTCCACCAATATAAAAAAAAAAACATTCAAATGTAAACCAAACATACATCCCATAATAGCTTAGTTCTACGTTTAACTCTCTTTGGATAATAAGGGTTGGTTCAGTAAAATGCTGGTCAAACTCAAAAAGTAGTATTGTCATTTTTATAATAATTATTATACTAACCGCCATAAGCTGTGGTTCAAAATAAGCAGGATTGAAGTAGAGCTTCCTTCTCGTAGTGCCCACTGGTCGAGGTATTTCGCGGTCGTCAGTTGTCTCTACTATAGACACATGTTCGTCGGGTAATCTCTCAATGCCTGATTCGTCTCGATGGCTGAGTTCTGCGTTATCGTTACATATTTTTATATCGTCGTGGTGTTGATGAATTAACGCTGCAGTTGTTTTAGTCTGAAAATGTAAGAAAGTAAGATAAAGTTTTGTCTTAATTTATATCTAAGTTTTATATAGAGACTTACTTATACTTACATGATACAAGTTATCCTCGCTCCTAGCACTGCTGTCTCCAAAATCTTCCGAGTCAGATAAGTTGCTCCCAGAATCGCTGGGAAAGCTTTTGCTATCGTGGAATCTATTCATGGACAAAAGCGGGTTTTTCTTGATGACTCCGTTGTCTTGACCCATTGAATTTTGGAGCGTTTGTATTCTCTCATTATTTACTCGCACTATATCCCTTTCGGTTATTGACGAACCGTCTTTCTTTTTCAATCCTTTTAATTTTCTCAAGCTGTCCCCTTCGTCTGATGCTGCTTTGCGTCGTTTTCTTATGTGAAGGAAAAGAAAAACAGAAGCAACGTAAACTAAGCCGAGGAGTAGCGAGCTGATGCCGATAGCGACGTATTCTGTGACTGTTAGACCTGCCGCGTTGTTGGCTTCTGCAGTGTGGGCGTTTAAAGCGAACTGTACTTCTGTAACATCTGTAAAAATGATTTCTTAATTTAAAATTAGTTACGTTTGTCCACTACTTGTGTGTAGGGGCGTCTTTCCATTCTATACGAGGCCAGAACGCAAGGGTATGAAACTAATCACGTATAGATTGGAAATACGTTTTTTACTAAGTTCTTCCAAACCATACAAGAGCAGTAGGTACCTACGCAAATACTTGCGTATACTTTGTAGTAACGTAGAAGTATTATGTTGTTCCAAAATATACAGCGCCAGTACGCATACGGACTAATCGTGTATGTTTTAGGAATAAGCGCGCTAAACTCTAACTTTATAATTTGTACATGCAACTGTGCATGCTCGACATTTTGATTTATTGACCTCTTTTGATTGATTTATTGTAGATGTTGGTTTCCCAGATCCGACTCGGAGCACCCCGACTCCACCTAGTCTTGTCGCTACTACCCCTAGAGTGTATGTAAAAAATGCGGGAGCCAGAAGCTCAAGGGAGGTCCTGAGTGGAGCTCAGGCCGAGTATGGAGAAGCGACACTCAAGCTGACCGCAGAGCTTCTGGCGGGAGCCTACCCAGAGTCAAATCTCAGTGATAGCCCCTCACCGGATCGACAACATACACAATCAGTACGGAAATTTCTTGTAATAACTGATTCAAAACAATATTACAATATAATATACTCGTACGCGAACAGTTTCCTATGGCTGCGTTCTGGCGTTGTATAGAACGGAAAGACGCGACGCGAGCATCCACGTTACAAACTATACTCGATCAGTACGCACAACTCTTGTATTGTTTGTAATAACAGATTTTAAAACAACATTACAATATATACGTGAGCTGTTTCCTATGGCTGCGTTCTGGCGTTGTATAGAATGGAAAGACGCTGTGTAGGGTGGAAACTAATGTTGTAGGTGTACTAAGTAAATGTGGGTGTAATATGGGTGTAAATATGAGTGGGGTTGTGGAAAGCAATGTTATGGGAAATAATCCACGTATTCCTAGTAGTTAGGTATAGATTCGTAATGATTAATTCTCGGCTTGAAGGCATATACAAGTAGGTCTTAAAGTCAAGTTACCCGAATAACCCGCCCGTAACTGAAGGTAGCCAACGCCAAATCGCCCATAACACTGGCAGCATTGCACCGTTGAGTGGCTATAAGTGACCTTTGTATCAAGCATGAGTCGGAGCGGGAGTCACCGTCCTTCTCCTTGAACTTTCGATTTTTGTGTGGATTTGGGGTAAACCAAGAAATTTCACGAGCAAGTTTGTTATCACTGGACAGGGCGCAGTACGATTTAGACTCTAAATTTTAGAGAATGATTCTTACTGGATTTATGCGGAGTCCCCTGCACCCTGAAAGCGACGCACGGCGTAAAGACGCCTCGCAGGTCGAGGGGAGACGTGGGCGCGGCAGCCACGTCTCTGCAAAGGAGACGCACCACCATCACCCGGCCCGTCATCCGAGCGCGGACGTCATCCTCTCCGCTCCACTGGAATCCAAATAAATAATCATTATCGGCCCGTTAAATGTTGCCACTGTTGACACACGGGTGACACGGAGTCTTTTCTCGCAAGAAAACAATCAAGGCTAAAATCCACAAAGCTGGCCCAGAACAGGTGGGTGGATAACGCATGTATGTAATTATTTATTGGTAGTCACTATTTATCCTGAAACTAAACATAGCTTGATCTGTGGGAATCAGTGACGTGCTGTAAAAATAGTTAGGTAATACAAACTTGTGATATATATTATATCACAAGTTTGTATTATATTATGTATATGTATAAATAAAATACAAAATCCGACAAATATTATAAATGTCAATGTTTGGGTGTTTGTTGCTCAATCACGTTCTAACGTATGAACGGATTGGGCTGTAATTTGGAACACAGATTATAATCTGGAAGAACACAGGCTACTTTTATCCCGATAAAACAACGGGAACGGGAACTACGTGGGTAAAACCGTGGCGCTGCTAGCATAAAATATAAACATACTGAAAAAAAAGAAGAGGATTTAATTTGGGCTGGATGTTTTTTTGTGTTTATACCATCGTTATAAACCATTAGATGTGCCCTGATCACATTGAAATTGGTAATACACAGAGTGTTTGTGTAGTACTAGTGTGTGTAGCGTAAGTGGTTTTCACACCACCAATCTACTTGACCTCTAGAATCGATTTTGATAGTAATTTTTTGTTTAGTAGATAATAACTCATAGGTAAACCTACACAACCACACAAATTTTATCAAAATCAGTGTAGCAGTTTTTGAAATATTAAAAAAAAACTAAATGTTTGCCTTTAACCGACCACGTATTTGTAGATTTTACAAAAACTGTGAAATTTAGTCGAGTTTAATTTTAAACTGAAGTGGGTTTTGGTTGTTTTGGAGAAAATTAAATTACCTAAGTACTTACTAATGTATTAAAAGAAATCAAGAAGTCATGTTTACGCTAGTTTTAGGTACTGTACCTGCAAGAAAGTTCTTCCTTCATCGCGGAATAGGTTGAAAGGGACATCGGCGTCGAGGGTATTCCGAAGATCCAGGAACCCTTTACGAGTCAGAAACTGTGCTCCAGACACGGCGCATATTGGTGTTTTCACGTCTGAGGAAAAATTTAAAAAAAAAGTTATTTGACAACTCTTAATTAAATTTAAAATTATGTGATTAGAATTCGTAATAGAACAAACTTTGTACAACGTTATTTTGATGATAATGTTAGAATCGACAGTTTCACCGCTGTTGTCGGTAGAATAACTTGCAAAGGTGGTAGGTTACCTAAGTACTTCCGCAGTCCTCAGGCTGTCTCTTCAAAAAGTCCTACCACTACAGCAAAAACTTCTACGGAAACGACCTAAGACACAAAAGACTTCGCAGAAGATAAGTTTTATAACATAGTCCCAACTACACGGGCACGTCTTGAGAACTAATTAGAGAGACTTTATCCCAGTGTCGACTTTTGTGTAAAACGGATTACCTATGTTGAATAAAAAACAGAATAAATCCTTTTACAAAAAGTTGTACATTTAAATTCAATAATTTTGTTCTTGCTTAGGTAGGTATTTCATATTTGTGTGCTTAGTTGACATACATTTTGTTTTCAGGGACTTTGTGCTCCCATTGACACTGCAGTGAATCCGAGCCATCTCCCACAAAAATAGACTTTAATAAGGCCGCCCTGATGATCAAGTCGTAGAAAGGAGTCTTTCTTTAGCACATGCCGGTTTCACCTCAAAGTTTCCTCGCCTGTTATCTTGTTATAGCCTGGTGGTGATCACTAACTTGCACATATTATAACGTAATTAAGTACATAAATCGCAATGTAATTAGTGGAGCAAGCGTTATTCGTACCTAGGTACGACATCACGGTTGTAAAATTGGAAATTCTGACCACTAGTATCTCTACATACACCACAGGATTTCTATATTCCATATTTTAGTAATTACCTACCTATATTCGCTGTTTGACATCGTGTACCTAATTGTAATTTAAATGATTTTGTTTGTTAATGTGTAATCATTATTATTTTATTGACATGTACAGAGAGTATGAAACAAATGAATTGCAGGGTACTTAACAATAATTTTGTAGGTAAACAACATTTGTTTCGTCTATAAAAATCGTAGCCTGAAATAAGTCGCCGATGAAGAAAGCTGACATAATAGTATTTTTGAACGAAACTATCAAATATAATGAGAAAAGGTAATCAAGTTATTGTTACGAAGGCTGTAAAGTGATGTTAGTTTCCGATAAATACTGCTAAGAGGAAAGCTACAGGCATGCACTAACCCGCGTCCGCAGTCTTCGATAATTGAAAATGTAATCTCATTTGTTGCTAGCGTTCCAAAGAGGTCGTAAAGTTAATGACATCTAGTCTTACATTTATTCATCGACATTTAAAAACATTAGACTACCATCATTAACTAAGCGACTTTAATCCTAACATGGAAGTAATTTAACTAACTAAGGTAGAGTACAACGTATTGCCTACACAGCACCATGTCGAATCTTTTCTCTTCAGTTAGGTAGGGTTGCACAGCTTATGTACCTACTAAACAAGTAGTACTAAACAAGTATGAACTTAAGTAGGTATTTATTAGGTATAATTAATTATTTATAGTAAGTAAATTGAGTTACACAAACTCTTACATTAAGCCAGAAAGTGTGGTATGCACACTATCCATCACATCCATCACATCCACCACATCCACATAATATTATTAATGTTGTAAATGTGAAAGTTTGGGTGTTTGTTACTCAATCACGTCAGATCGACTGAAAGGATCGAATTGAAATTTGAAACGTTTGTAGATTTTTATTAATTAGAAGTTACGGCTGATTTAGACGGGAAAACGGCAACTGCCGATCCAGAGGATGCTTCGAATTTCGAATCTCACGTGATATCACTGTGTTTTCAAAACCATGTGCGTATTGCCGCTAACTTAAAAAATGGAGTAGGAAAACATCGCGAGCAAACCCGACATGTCCCTAGAATCGTTCTAGGTCATGTGTCATCCTGTCATCCACCAATCCGTACTGGGCCAGCGTGGTGGATTAGGTATAGCCTCCATCTGAGAGAAAAGGCCCTGAGTCCCAGCAGTGGAAATATTGAAGTAGTGTGGTGTACCTCTAGTAGGTATAGGGCTTATTAGAACAAGAACGGGAAATATGGGGGTTAAAACGTGGGACGATATTCGTACATTTATAAACGTCAGGTTTTTAAGTACCTAGATAGGTACTTACAAGTAGTTTTTGGTACAATGTTTATTTTAATTAATATTCTGCGCTGAGCAGATGTAGATTAAGTTATTATCATTAGATCTCACTACGAAATAAGTACTTATGAGTTGTACTTACTTTTTATATTTGCACGAGTATGAGACAATTAGTTGCTCAGTTTGCAAAGAATTCGTCGTGGTAGGACTCTTAGCAGAGTCCGCCTGGGGAAGTACCACACCTTTGTCAATTATTCTACCGCCAAGCAGTAATGTGCAAACATTACTGTGTTCCGGTTTGAAGGGCAATGTTTCCAGAGAAATTACAGGGCTTAGAGATATAACAACTTAAATCTCTGGGTGACGAGCGCAGTGCGGTGGTAGGTAATGATTTTGGCTCTTCATGTTCCAATAGCTGCGTGTCACTGTGCTGTTATGTGGCAGGCATGTTGCTTACCATCAGGCACATGTCCTGCTCGTCTCGTCACTTTTTAATAAATAAAAAAAAATGAATTGTGGCGGTAGAACAGTGACTCTACAGCTATGTAAAACATTAGATACCTACCTACTGTCTTCTGCTTTGAAGCGCAATGTTTCAAAAGAAATTGGCACGATGACTGGGTCAAAAATGTATCTAGTGTTCTAATTAGTTTCTGTTTTCTCAAATTATTAAAAATCGCCAAAGAAATAGATCATCCAACTTCCAGAGTGAGGGTTGTTAGAAGTTTAAATCTAGTAAGATTTACGAAAAAGTGCCGTCTATCGATAGTTCTAAGGACTGTATCCTTTGCATTTTTTTTGTTTGTGAAACAACAAAATAATGTGTTTGCAGTAGTTTTCAATAGTCTAACTGACGGACTAATTAGTTTTTTAGTCGTCTCGACTATTAGAAGGCAAAGAGAGAAATATAATAGAACGGTTGTCTCCGGTCTATCTTACTATATAATATTATAAATGTTAATGTATGGATGTTTGGACATTTGGATGTTTGGATGTTTGTTGCTCAATCACGACCTAACGTATGAACGGATCTGGCTGAAATTTGGAACACAGATAGATTATAGTCTGAAAGAACCCATAAGCTTCTTTTTATCCCGAAAAAAAAACCAAAACAACGGGAACGAAAAATACGCGGGTAACACCGCGGAGCGCTGCTAGCGTATAATACACCATTCACATCCAAATATCGAATTTTAAATAAATATCTATAATTACGTAATATTATTAGTAGGTAACAATTTTCTGTGCAATCTGTGCCTACATATAATATGTTCAGGGAAGAAAATCTAGCCCATGCACTCAGTAGGTACATACGTTGTACTATACATAACAATTTGAGTAAGTACCTAATTACCTTTACCATAATAAACCGTCACCTAAGTCAAGCTCTCTCAAAATAAAGTCCTTAATTTGCAGCTGCTACCGTTGTACAACATAGTAAACCTATTTACTACATATTACTATCATAAAAAGGAATACTTAATTTTATCACACACATGTCGTAGTAGCGTGTAAAATTAGTTTTTTTTTATAATAGGTACACAGGGACGGGACGAGTAACATATGGACATGATGGTAAGCAAAACTTCTCCTAATCACAGCATCGTGTTACAAAGCTATTTGAACCTAAATATGCACTGCACTCGTCACCTAGAGTGACGATGTATGGTGATATATTTATTTGCTCTGTAATTTGGAAACATTGCCCCTCAAACCCGTTCATAGAATGTTTGCACATTGCTGCTTGGCTGTAGAATAACTGCTAAAGCTGTGGTACTTCCCAGGTAGACTGTGCAGAATGTTACTATACTACAAAACAAATGAAAAAAAACATTTTTTTTAAACTCTTCTCAACACCAACTCCACAGACTGAGTCCAGGGTTCATGTTGTTTTAATGTTATGCTATCTTTTTTCTAAAATGTCTATTTACGAGTACCTACGATGTGTGAGGCAGGAAGCATTACGAACTGTAGTGCCACCAACTTATATGTACCTAAAGCGGCCAAAAACGGAACTACTGACTCCCACAGAACACAAGTTGTTTAATTTTGTGTAATGTGTAATAATATATGTATGTTTTATATGACAATATTTTTCGATCGTAGCGCCATCCCTACAATCTAAAGGTAAGTCGGTCGTACTGTTAGGTATTTTCTATACACGAGAAGTAATTTTTAAATGAAATAAGGTCGTGTAGAGAAGTATTTACAATAAACAAAATAGATTTTACGCATACTCACTTTTGAAAGTAATTTCTCGGGACGGATGAATGATTTGTCCCTTCAGTGGTAGATATACGAACGGAATACGCTGAGTTGCGGCGCCCGTACCAAACGTGGCCAATGAACATTCTGGAAGACAAATATTAAATACATTAAAAAAATCATGTAGACTAGTTTAGACCTTACAAATAAACAAAAAATTGGTACTTAGTCTAATGCCCGAGCCACAGGAGGCTAATTTTTCAAGCTAGAATATCAAGCTACTGTTAGTAAGCTAGCAAAGCTAGAGTTTTGTCTACACGAAGCTGGAAGTACCTACTAGCTTGCTAGCTTACTAACACTAGCTTGAAAAACTAGCGTCGTGTAGCTCGGGCATAAGGGACTGTCGATGTCCCGATGGAAGTGAAAAATTATAACGTATTTTACGTTATTTTAAAGTATTAAATGGTTTGCCATTACCAATAGATGATGATAAATGAACTGTTTATTGCGAGCTAAAACGGTGATGGAAAACTTTGTAATGCCCGCCATACACGCTACGGTCTGGCGGAGAGGTCTACCTGTGCAGTTATCGCTGCGCAGTCCAATCGAACAGAATTGATTTTCGATCTTGCTCTGGTCGCCTGTGCAGGCTTCCCACACACACTCCGGTCTACCTGCGCAGGCATAACTGCACAGGTAGACCTCTCCGGCAGACCGTAGCGTGTATGGCGGGCTTAAGTAAATCAACCCCCCACTGGGCTAGAGTGGTATATTGTGGCGTTGTCCTTCTCCTTGTGAGAGAAGGCCCCAAATCCCAGCAGTGGGAACATAGCGAAAGCTTACGCACATCGTTTGAGGGACCTAAGACAGTCTCGCTATTTTCGGAACTTTTGGCCAGCGCTGAAGGCGTAGGGGAAGGGCGGATCCAGGGAGAGTGTCATGACATGACCCCCCCTAGGCAGGTACCGAACCTAGGTAATCCACTAATAAATACGCACGGACGCACTTGTCACACGGTCTTGCCATTTGACCACTACTATGTCACCCTCTCCTAATGTCAAAGCTGGGGATCCGCACTTGGCGTTGGGCCGCATCTAAATTCACCAACAATAACTTCATATACATACCTACATTAATAGAGTTATATGGTTCCTTTTTTATCGTTCAAGATTTACATACTCTTAGAGATCAATATATTAATCCTTTGATTTCTTCTCAAGCCGAGGACGAGCATTCGCTAACATTCTACCTTGTCAAAATATAAGTTTATTAGTGTATTGTTCTACCAGTCGGCAGGTCAAAACAAATAATGTAACTTGATTTAGCTGCTAAGTTGTCTGAAGAAGCCCGACAAGACACTAAAGTATATTGTGTAATACTAAATTATTATTATCCGTATTTCGACGCGGGTTAAACCGCGCGGCACAGCAAGTTAAAAATAAATATGAGTGCTAGATAAGAATAGATTCAGTGTGATAGACAACCACACTGAATAATGCTGCTACAGTCACTGCTTGTAGAACATGTTTGACAGACACGGGCAGAAAATATAAGTAGATCTACCGGCTAACATGGATTAGAAACCATTTCGTACAAATCTAATAATCTATCAATGTCAATTATGTTATTACCACCACCGCTCCTTTGGCATGTACCTACTTAGTCTGGAGTCTGGAACGACTTTTTTTCTTCCGAAAACGGCTAATTATGACACCAACTGCATTTATTTCTATTAGAAACAAATTTCAACAATACCTACTTGATAATAAAGACGCATTTCATCTTTACTAATGCCCATGTTCGATCGCAAATGATAACCTTTTCAACTTTGAAGATGATTTTGCTTAAAACTCGACTATAAATAGTAATAATCACTTTCTCGTCGTCATTACTATTTAACATCAAGTTAAATATTTTGTAAGCTATTCTAGTAACATAGATAACAAGACGGTAATTCCAGGTTATAATGGCGACGCTGGTGAGATAGAAATCACTAGAAAGTGGTAGAAATGTGCTTAGCAGTTTGTAAAGTCATCATCGTTGGCTTAGTTCTGTATGTGCTCTTAGGTCAGTGTAGTCTTTACACGAATTTATTTAACACTAGCGATCCGCCTTGACTTCGCCTGTGGTACATAATATATAGCACTCAGGGATTACGTACCTACATAGGTACAACAACAGTGACATTTTTTATGTTATCTATCCTGTAGTTTTCGAGATTAGCGCGTTCAAACGAAAAAAACTCTTCAGCTTCATAATATGAGTATACATTTTCATAGGTCTTGTGCTAAGAATTCTGACTTCAACCATAGAATAGAAAATGGGTACATATTTTCAACGCAAGAAGATTTATCTGAAGTATATAACTATAAAATGCGAATTTCGGTCGTGGTGAAGGCTTTGAGCCGGGAGGAGGCGACTTATGAAATAGAGTCGGCCTAAAAAGCACTAGAATTATCCTGAAAATGTTCCCTACTCTACTACTACCCTACTCTATTTTCCTTTTCTTCTCCCAATCCAAGACATATTACCTATGTAAAAAAATAGAACCCAAATCATCCCAAATGACAAAAGTCACTGACCCTGGCGTCGCTGGAGTTGCTTTATTTTAAAGTTAGATATTTACAGTTACAATATTTAACTTCAGGGTGTCGGTGTTTCGTGACGATGTGCATAAATGTATAAATTTACTCTTGTCATTGTTCCCTAACGTGCAAAAGAAGTAGGTACCTACGAGTAGGTATTACCTAATACCTAATATGCTACTAATATTATAAATGTCAATCTTTGGGTGTTTGGATATTTGGATGTTTGTTGCTCAATCACGTCGAAACGTATGAACGGATCACGGCTGAAATTTGGAAGACAGATAGTTCGGAAGAACACATAGGCTACTTTTTATCTCGGGAAAATAACGGAAACGGAAATTACGCGGGTAAAACTGCGGGGTGGTAGATGAATAAATAATAAATTACCTAAAATAATAATAACTCCCGCTCCGGCTTGTAGTAGTTGGCACAAAGGTTGTCCATCGCTATTCAGCGGGTTAATGCTGCCAGTGTAATGGGCAATGTTGTGCCGGGTACCGTTAGAGTTGGGTTAGTTGGGCTGGGTTGAGACTGATGAATTTATTTTTAATGGTGTGAATTAGTAGCTTATACTATAAAGAATAAAAAAATATTTCTAATCAAAATAATAATAATAAGATTTAAATATACCTGGTAGATTGTCGACGCAGAGTTCGCGATCCTCCCGGAAGAGCGGAGCTCGCGCCGGACATGCGCAAGCGCACGCGCCGATGTACTCTCCACGTGTCATCGCAGCGCCGTGTTCCGCGCATTGCGTCGCGTTGCACGCGTCGCCTTCTGGAAACGAAACATATGCTAAAGGCAGGCGAGTCGCTCACTATCGTATGCTCGACTGGCTCGTCTCATTACTTTTTTACACAGTCCTAAAAAGATACGCATCATCATTTTCTAGTTGAAGAAAACTACAACACAAACACTAGACAACATTCAGACCAATATATCTTATCATAATCTACTTGAAGTGAAATCTTCTTTTGGCGCCCCACATACAGATTTTCCTTGGGCTGTGAATTGAACTCAAGCTTCACGTTCGTAAATAACAGAAATCTTCGGGTAAACTTGGATGATCTAAGTAGATGGCAATGATGGTCTTGACTACGCCCTCCGGTATCTCCCGCGTAGTTTCCAAATTGAGCTATCAAATTCTGAGTTATTAGTTTTTACTTCTGTCGGCAGTCCCTATGACTACCATTTTTTTATTAAACGTGGTTAATTATGCTTATTGTCCTAAGTAATATTATAAATTGGATGTTAGTTGATCGATCACATCGGAGCGTCTGAAAGGATCCGGTTAATCCACTATGGTGTGCTTGTTCGAATAGCGTGTTTTGTTTACCATTAGGGAAACGTCTTGATCTAACTTAACAATCCAAAAACTAAAACGTATAATCATATACCAAAGAAATGACTTGGTTATAAAATAACGTAAGTGTCCATTTTTGTTCAACAGCTTGAATAAATATACCTAAGTAAGTACCTAATACTCAACATTAAAATTCAAGAAACTGCATTAATTCCGGTGAAGCAGTAACTTTTAGATCATGATAATAATTCGTGTAAGCATGATCCGTCGCTGTCTTCAAGTAGTCTGCACTTGAAAACATTTTCTCAAAATGTAACAAACTGTACCATTAAGTGTCGCTCCAATTCGTATGTACTTAACACTTTAGAAACGTCATTCAGCCAAGAATTTTCGTACATTTTTAGACTCTTCATCGGCATAAAGCGGTTAAGTTTAAACTAGTGCTTAAGAATGTATTAAAGCTTACATTTGCGGAGATGTAAGCAAACAAGACTACGAAGCGTGTTTGCTCTAGAATTGGTTTTTTGTGCAACGTAAGCAGTTTTGCTTCAAGTTTTGTGTAAGTAGACTTTATGGCTACTTGTTAATTTGATGACTTCATTGCGACTGCACTGGTTCTAATACGGTACTCAGTCACTTCACTCCAATACACGGTGCACAGTAAAGTTAAGTTTTGATTAACATTAGACCAGGAATTTAGTTTTAGGACGAAGATTCTCAGAAAACTTCGGCTGAAGGGAATTTTTGAAGTGAAAACTTCTTTAGGCGCGCTATAGACAGAATTTTCGTGGGCTGTGAAATGGATTCATCAATCGTCACGCTTGGATATGATAATGGATCGGATCGGATCGGATCGGATATGAAATCTTCGGGTAAACTCGGTAAAAACGGCCAGGTAGGTACCAGGGTAACAGAAACAGTAAAGAATTTCGATTAGGTACCTACCTTCAACAGCCCAGCGTTTATCTCCAGATACCAGGACAATAGAAATATAAATAAAAGAGTTGCGTTTGCCCCTAGGTACCAGTATCAGGGCAACAGAAACAGTAAAGAGTTGCAATATTCTGTATAATTACGTTGATATAAAACTACATGGCGCAACCATCGATTTAGCTGGCGGTGTTGAAATTATGCGAATGTACATAGACCTACGATGGTTTAACAGATAATTTGTCTTCTGACAAGGTAATAGATAACTTAGACAATTCAATTAAAAGTGAAAACATTTGAGTCACAAGTTTTCACTTCTATCGGCAGTTCCTATGACTACCAATTTTTTTCTATAAGGTAAAAATATGCAGCACCAAGTTCGTCAATGTTACTTTTAAGCTCAAAAATAAGTACTTAATGTTTACATAGGTATAAGTAGATAGTCGAAATTTGCTAGAAAACTCGCTCCAGGAATATGTCACCGGTATTCACCAGGCGTTTACTCATTAGGTCCGAAATTAAGCTAACATCTCAATCTTCCAACTCTTGGAATTGATCTTGCTAAGTGAATAAAATAAATCTCGTGTGGCTAGTATTCCTCTGTCTCTAAGGGATACTATTCGATTAGATTACATTCTGGTGATACTTTATTTCTTTATCTTATAGTTTACAATACTTTATATTTAATATATTTACAATATTTCTAATATTCCTCCGTGTCAGGGGTCCGAGACACTGCTCATTGTCGATATAGCTGTACTATCACAACCTTTTCTATATCTGCCTCCTAGTGTCAGAGCTCCAGAGCATCTTTCACACCAATTCCAGGCGCTAGGGGACGTGACTAGCAGTAGCCGCATCGAAGATATGATACTCACCACCACCCCTGACCCTGCCCCTTGTACCCTAATTGTAGCAACTGGCTTCGTAGAGTAAATATGTATCCACAATAAACGCACTGGGACAGCGTGGTATTATCGTCCTGACTCTCTCCATGTGAGAAAAGGCTCTGAGTTCCAGCAGCGGGAAACTTAGTGGGCTGCTGCTGCTATACCTATGGTAGGTCTCTGGTAGGTCTGTCCATGTTTCCGTGGCCACTGCTAGCGTGGTTTCTCCCACCACATCGCGTCAACAGCAACAGAAACATTGTGGCCATGCTACCGTCCCTCTTCATAGCATCGTTGTCAGCTCCTATAACTGACTTCACAGAGTAAAGATGTTTTTAGTTTCCCTCTGCGCTGGATCAAGCCAGGTATCTGAAGTGTCACTAACTTCGTTGCCATCTCTCCTCATAGCATCATTATCAGCACTTATAAACTGACCTTCCAGAGTGAAGATGTCTGCAGTATCTCTCAGCACTACATCAGCCCAGATCTCCAAGGGGACGTGAGGGTTGTACTAACCTCTTCTTAGCATCACTCTCAGCTCCTATAACCTATAACTTACCTCGCTGAGTGAAGATGTCACCAGTATCTGCGGTAGTTCAGGCCAGGTCTTCGCGGTGATGCTAGTGTCGTTACCATCCCACCTCATCGCATCATTCGTAGCTCCTATAACTGACCTCGCAGAGTGAAGATGTCTCCAGTCTCCCTCCGCGCCAGGTCCCCGAGGCGCGCGGCCGCGGCCGTGGCCACCAGCAGCAGCAGCCGTGCGGCCATGCTACCCCGCGCCGCCCGCGCACCCTCCCCCGCCCTCCCGCATCGCTGTCAACACCTGCAACCAAGATACACTACTGTTAGATCACTATGTAGTTTTACTATAACAATAGATAGAAACTCTTTACACTGAAACACTTATGAACTAGCGCCACAAATGTTTTGTTCATATTTCAAAAACCGCTACACTGATTTCGATTTAATTTACATGGGAGCATGGGACCATCTCTGAACTATGATATGACAACAAAAAAAAAGAAACATCAAAATTGATTCACAATTGACGGAGCTATCGCGAAACATAAGTACCTACTTACCTACATGAAAAAAAAAACTAACTAGGCAATAGGACCTAATAAAAAAAATAAGGCTCTATTTTTTAACGATCATCATACAGATAAGCTCTGTACACCGTCCGAAATGCATAACCAATAACCACGTATAGCTTTGAGTATAGTTTTTTCTATAGATAATAGTCATTCAGTTAATCTCGATAACCTCCGGGCAATTACGGCTTAACATTTACACCTTCGGAGGTTGAAATTGTTTTTCAGATTAAAATGAGCTCAACTTGGAGTAGAATCAGATTGAATTTAGAAAAAAAAACAGGTATAAAATTGCCGGAATTTATCGTAACTACAACTTTATTTTTCAAAAAACGGTTAAAACAGAAAAATTTGCTCTAAAATCTACCCTCAAAAAAAAAAAATTGGCAGTCGTAGGAACTGCCCATAGAAGTGAAAACTTATATATCCACGGGTGTAACCGGAGGGTGTGGTCTGGCATGACCATCTAGAAATCCGTCAGCATTTCCCATTGGCTGACGCATTTCTAGATGGCCATGCCATGATGGCAAGGCCACGCCCTTTCAGCATTTCCCATTGGCTGACACATTTATATTTGGCTAATGGCTATGGTCCCGACTTTACCCGAAGATTTCTTATCATAGCCGAGCGTGACGCTAGAATTCAATTCACAGCCCACGAAAAATCTGTCTAGGCGCGCCTAAAGAAGTTTTCACTTCAAAAAACAATCGAATTGATAACCTCGTCCTGCTTGAACTCGGTTAGTGAAAACAAAAGACGAAAGGCAACGGCAAGGCCGCCTACTGCCTGTGATTGCGTAATTATTTCAGCCTAATCAAATTTTTGATGATTATAAGTCTATTAAGTTACTTTCAAAATCCATTATTTTCGGAATCCCGAAAGTCCTTGGTCTCGTTAAGTGTACAATACAGTAAAGAATGCGGCCACCTGCGCAAACAAACAATGGTCGGAACCCGTACCTTGAGCTCTCATTTCAATGATTTTACGAGTCCTTTGACGCTTAATATTTTGTACACTTCAACTCTGGACCGTATTTCTCGGTATTAAGGTTCGCGGTCGCTGTACATGAAATGTTAAAAGCCGGCTTGTTAAATCATTTTTTCTAGAGTTCAGAGTAAAGGCACAGTGCTTCACTGGAGAATGGTTGAGCTTTGACACGAGCCACTTCAGAAGAGTGCACTCTGAGGTTAAGCTTAAAACATCACGTTCAGACTTCTGAGCTAAAAAAATGAGGGCTAACTTACTTTTACTATTTATGTTAGGTTCGACGAAAAAAATATTATTTTTAATTCTTAATTTATTCATTGAACTTCTAGACCAATTTTATTGATTTGGATGAGTCTCTGTTCAATCCATATTTACATAACAATACAGTGTTGACTGTTGAATTATTAGCTCGCGTGAGCTTTGTATGAAAGTTTGATAAACGTAGAACAAGTATTCCACATCACCCGAAACTTCAGTAGGCAGTAGAGACCACAAAACATCTCGATTGGTTATGTAACCCTATATAAAACTGTTACCATAATATGTCCTAAGAAAACTTCATAAGTAAATTACTCTCTATCTGCCTTGACATATGAATGAAAGTAATTTCTAGTGTATCTCATTCGAGACATGATAAAAATATGAAATGCACAGTGAGAGCTGCAAAAATGCATCTCCATTGTTAAATGTTCGATTTCCCTGAGTTCGCAGTGTTCACATGATTTCCTCTGTGCATTCGACCTTCGAGATTAGTATGGGAAAATCTACCCGTGTAATTATTCACCTTATTAAGTTCATTACAGTTTGAGCTATAGTCGGTAAGACAAAGAGATTATCTTCACAGTTATGAAATAAGTTAATTGACTTGTTATCTAACCATTACTTTGATATTTTTTCCAGCCGCTATGTTTTTGTAGTGAAAAGTTACTTTGTATTTTGGCTTTGACTTTAACTTTAACATTCGGGCCTCCTTCATCTTGAAATATTTCTCAAAGTGAAGACGTACAAATGTGTCATCATTGACTTTAAACAGTGAAGAAAAAGACGGTGAGGAAACTGACGTTTGTTAAAGAAGATATGCTTGGAGGACGTGTGCTATTTCTCCTTATGAGAGGAGGCCCTGAACCCGAGCAATGGGAATACAATGTTTTGTGTTTTGTGTCTATGTGGAAATAATCGTAAAATCGTAATAAAATCAGTTATATGACACAAACAAACACTTTAAATGAGTAAATGTTTTGCTTAAAATAAGAGTAAATCGTGACCGTACAGGGTTTTTTACTTAGGTCTGCGTTTGACCACCAACTCGATTCATAGTAAGGTTGATGTTCTCTGACCTTATAGAAGATCAAGTAAGTATCTACAGATCTTCACAGTGTATTTTTAAATATCCATCAGAAAACAAAGAAACTGGGGGTTTATTCCATACCCATGTATATACTTATTTATGTAGATGTTATATTGCATAAGTATTTTTTGTAACAGATACTAAGGTCTAAGGTCAACATTACCGTTCTTTAAGTCATGAAACATCTGTACTACTTTTGAAACGATAATTACGAAATCGAAACTTTTAATACAAACATTTCACAAACGTTTCAAATAACCGATAAGAAGATTTCAATCTTTTCACGAAATCCAAGAACGTAAACAGAATTATAACATTCGTACGTCGTTTAAACTAAATTTCGTTTAAAAAGGTGTGAAATACAATGAAATGGCACTTCCAATTTGCTCTGCTACACTTTAAAACAGTACAGCACGCGTCATTTGTGTTTACCTTTCGTAATTACTTACTATCTCACCAATTTCATCTTGTATTGCTTTGGGGAATCGAATTTCGTCTCAAATAACTAAGCAATAAGGCACACCATTACGAAGATATATGTGCGGTCGAATGGTCATGTGGTTCCGTGCTCTGTGAGATTTTCGTGATTATTTGTTTAACTGTTTTCCAAAATCGCAGTTTAAGAACAAGAACGGTATTTAAAAGTGACAGTGCCAGTAAACTGTTTAATGATGTAGGCAAACTAGCTCGGTGGTGGGTCTTGTTGGGGGGCACCGTACACCATGCAACCGGCGAAGAAAAATATTGCTGCTATCTGCTGTCCAGTAATTGATTTCACTGTACAAGTGGTCACCCTGTGGTCGAAATTTGACCATAATCTAAATAAATTAAAGAGTACATAGTGTGTGTGTGTGTGAAATACATGGTAGTATGTGCATTGTTTTTTTTTCAGATTTAATGTATTGTTAAGGGATAACATTGAAAAATATTTGCCCATAATCGTTACATAACATGAGAAGACGGTCAAGTGCAAACCTTTCATTGCCAATTTTTTTTTTTTTTTTTTTAAATAAAGAGTGACGAGACGAGCAGGAAATGTGCCTGATGGTAAGCAACATGCCTGCCACATAACAGCACAGTGACACCCAGCTATTGGAACATGAAGAGTCCAAATCATTACCTAGCATTGCACTGCGCTCGTCACCCAGAGATCCAAGTTGTTATATCTCTAAGCCCTGTAATTTCTCTGGAAACATTGCCCTTCAAACCGGAACACAGTAATGTTTGCACATTACTGCTTGGCGGTAGAATAATTGGCAAAGGTGTGGTACTTCCCCAGGCGGACTCTGCTAAGAGTCCTACCACAACACAAAACTCAAATATATGTATATATGCTCAAAACTGCAGGCGGGATCTGAGTCTGTGATTTCACGGCTGAAACTGCACTAAAGACAATTTTGTCTGTTTGAGATAACGTCGAATATATCGATATCGATTTTACTTTACTCAAAGATTTGGCAAGGTTTGGTTCGCGTAAGCTCTTTGCTGGAAATATCAGTTTGGAATTGGATAATCTATCAAATCCAGCAGTCAGTCATGAGAGCTTCGTTTACCGTGATTTTAGAGGTTAGTTTTGAAATATAGCTGCAGATTTCCGCAAGACTGATGACGATTTATCGACGTAATTCATTCATCGCTAATAGAAGTTGCGTTGGTAATGGCGCAGACCGCTATTCTGCAATATGTTTGTTACAATTTGTTACTAAATAGATAAACCAATGACTAGGCATTAATTTTCTTTGTATTTAGGTAATATTTGTATGTTTTTTTTAAAATAAAGAGTGACGAGACGAGCAGTACGTGTGTTTGATGGTAAGCAACATGCCTGCCGCATATCATCACAGTGACACGCTGCTATTGGAACATGAAAAGTCCAAATCATTACCTAGCATTGCACTGCGCTAGTCAACCAGAGGTTTAAGGTTTGACATCTCTAAGCCCTGTAATTTCTCTGGAAACATTGCCCTTCAAACCGGAACACAGTAATATTTGCACATTACTGCTTGGCGGTAGAATAACTGGGTATTATAGTATAGTCATAGTACTTCCCCAGGGGGACTCTGCCAAGTGTCCTACCACAACAAAATGTCTGTCTACACTACAAGTATGTCTGTTTTAAATTCTACTATTTTATAAACTAGCAGCGTGCTAAACCGTGGGATTTAGCCCGCGTAATTCCCGTTCCGGGATTACATTCTCATTATTTTCCGGGATAAAAATTGGTCGTGTACTGAAATTGAACCCACACTTTTGTGGCCTTTGTGGACAGAAATATTATAAACTGAAACAAAAGACAAGTCAAACTGTGGTTGTTATTTACAATTTACTTGGTAATTTATTTAATAGTCCATTGTTACAGTGATATTTCAGTTCAGTGCAAAACGCTAGTCTTCATTTGAACTTTACTCAGTTTCATTACTAGCACGGATCTAGGTATTAACAGTAAGTACTAAAAAGTCTCACTGAGAATCGATAGTACAAATTGCAAGGCTTTGTTTTGTTTTGGTAAGCTTACAGCACTTCAATTTGATTAATGTCTCTATGTGGATTAGCATTACAATTCCGCCAATTATAGCACTTATTTGATTTCTTACATAATAATTCAACAAATACCTACTTATCGGTAATGTGTTTTATGATTTGTTATATTTCTAAGAGCTATATGGACATATACATAATACATAGAAATTCAAAAAATCTGTGTATATTACTCTGTGTATGTACACGTAGCAAGATTTTCACAAGCTTTGCGTAGTTTGAGGTTAAATTGTGCTGTGTGAACGTCGTCCTACATTTATTTGTTAATTTTGTTTATCGAAATTGCACTGCTTACTTTAAATGTAAGATTTAATTAAATAAAAGGTTTTTGAGCTGACAATACCAAATAAAGTTAAGTACAGTCACGTATTTATGTAACCGAAAAGGTCAGGTTCAAATAAAGTGTATTTCGTCAGCATTCAAAACTATTACTTACTTCGGAGTTTCGACTCCGAACGATACTGCCTTGATCTGCTTTTATTTACTGATTCTCTAAAAGTACAGGGTTAGGTTCAAAAACATTTTTTCATAATTGTCTGGCCTCGTGGCTTAGTTGGTAGTAGCTCTGCCTGCCAAGCCGAGGGTCGTGGGTTCGATTCCCACCCAGTGCAAATATTTGTGTGATGAATTCAAATGTTTGCACTATGTCTGGGTGTTTCTATGCAAAATAAGTATGTATTTAAAATTATATAAGTATACTCAAATATTTAGTCAAAAACACGGATAATAGTCAACGAGTAATATGTCACGTGGTATTAGCATTATTTTAATAGGAACATAACACAATTTGGCTCTTTCCCAATATAGAATTGGTTTCTTCTAGGCGCACGGACTCGTACATTGACCGTTGCGTTATCAGGCGTAGCATTCAAGCACAAAGACATTATTGATATAATTATTTTTCTCTAAAAAACGAAACAACCGACTTCAATTTCAAAAATAAACTTACTTAGTTTATAACGTTTAATGGAATTAATAATAAATCACAAAATCATCGACGCATGTTTTTTTTTGTTGCTGTTATTACAAAAATACGTTTACCAATTTTTTTTTGATATTATTAAAATTCAATAAAATGTATGGATAATTTGGGAAGTATAAATAAAAAATATATTTACGAAAAAAATTTTATCAAATTCGGTCTGGGCGTCCTTGAGATATCGGGGAACATATAATACATAAAAAATATTGTCGAACTCATAACCTTCTTTTTTGAAGGCTGTTAAAAAAAATTAAAATGTTTTAACAGACAGTAACAAGACGCGTAATAAATGACACCATGTGGAAACTGAAAAGTGAAGGCAAGGATTCTTCATTTTAGAATTGCAAAGATGAAAGCTTCCTTACTACATGTAATGCCTGTAAGTCATGGTTTCCAATAAAGAAGAGGTGGTTTGTGGCTGTAATGGTGACCGACGCATCTGCCAGCTCGCTGGAATCACAGCCCGCTGAGAATCAATAACGAACAACTGTTGTGTTCTGTAACTGTTCTTCTGATAGAACTACCCGTAGAGTGAATATTACTGCTAAGTAGATTGCTAAAACTGCACCCATTGATTATGGTATGTATGTATATACATGTTTTGTCAGTTATGCTTCGAGTGAGCTATATACTTACTATGTTTGTGCGTAAGATATATTCACATACATATGTACGAGTACGTCACATATATAGCAGTTATAGCGTACCTGAAAGCATATATGTATATGAAACTTGTTTGCTATTTACATATATACCGCAGCCAACGAGTGCCATTTTTTTGGTTATAATGTACCTGATACGCAGTAATATGCACTCTACGTAGTTTAATTCCATTATAAAGAGATTGTTTTATTTATTAAAATATCATTCTCTAAATTAGTTGTTACCCTTCACTAATGTGATGTTCTAATATTTACCAATAGTTAAAGTAAAAACCGGGATATAATCATTACAAATTTATCACTACAAATAAGTACACCTACGACAAATCATTTAGCTTCTTAAACTGTATACCAAAGTGGAAAACTCCTCAGGGCTTTAGCGATCTTAATATAAGTATTTGAATTTTACGAAAACTTGACTAAAACCCAAGTCGGTTTAGATTTTCTTTGTGTCGTCAAAAGAAAACAGCAGTGACACAAAATTCTGCTTGTTAAATTTTGAAATACGGTGGTCAGCCCCATTCCCAAAACTAGCTAACAAACACCATTACACAAATACATAAACTAAATCCGTAATCCGTTCAGGAGCCGTACAAACTGTACAAAGTGCCATTAAACTAAAACTGTGTTTTAAACCAAGCATTGCTGGGAAATCAATCGACTTGTAGATTTACGATATTACTGATATCTTCGATCTGAAATAGCTCAGTGGTAGCGTTGCCACAGAATTAATGCAGATGCCTGGTAGGAGTAATATCTGTAATAGTTAGGATAATGACAGGAATAGGTATCGAAGCTCAGGATTGATCATTACGTGTAGTTAATAATATTCAGTATTATACGGTAATTTACAATAGGTACTTAACTGTGGTTGGTTGAGTTGAGTTTTAAACATGTCATATTTAAGTTTAAAAGCGAAGATGCTGCATATGAATTACGCAAAACATGTTTTACTTCTGTATTTAAAAACTTATCGTATTGGAAAATTCACAATCCTGTCTCAATGAATTATTTTAACGTCAGAAACGTTGTCTAATTATATTATGCTGGTTTATAAATTATTTTTTTTAGCTCTCGTAAGCTCTGAAAAAAAATTTGCAATGAGCCAGTAGTACCTTATAAGCTCCGGGCAAGCTTGACAATAATGTATTTTGTAAGCTGTGTTCCATTAAAATCAGTCCAGCTGTTTCAGAAATAGCCCGAAACAAGCAGATAGACAGACTTTTCTAAGTAAGGTAGTACCCTTGGTATACAATATACACGTCCATATGCATTTAGTGAAAGTTCAGTAATTATTTAGTTAATTTAATATTTAATTAGTTTAGTAACAATTTAAAGTTTACACTACATTTTTATTTCAAAGTATAGAAATGGCGTAAATGTCTCAATTATTATTACACAAACACTTAAAAAATATTCAACAAACTCAGCGGACTCCATCTTTAAGACCAAATTGAAAATTATCTCTTATTATGGACCACACATTTATAATTATGATTCTGCTGTGTAGTCGACGAGTATGATGACGCATGTAGAATACATTTTACCGATCACAGATAATCTTATTCTGTCTTACCAACTCAGTTATCAAATCTTTTGAACAGCCTTTGCACGTCATGCTTCTTTATATTCGCTCCCTTTAACATGTTATATCGAGAGAAATGTCGGTCCTTTGCGCCGTACCATTACTGGCGAGACCGCCCCGGAAGCCTAGATCCATCCATAGATTGCCAACTCCAAGATAATACTTGACGCATGACCACCATTCTAGTCAGGACTGCCTCTACTTTGACAAAATACCGTATTTATCCTGTGAAAAGACACATGTTGGGGTCTAATTTTATTGGTTTGGATGGAGCTACTCTGAAGTCAAATTTGAACTTTGTTGCTTTGGGATAAGGATGTCAAATGTTAGCAGTGTGATTTGTTAAAATAACAGTGTATGTAGAGTAGAATTACGGGGTAGTTTTGGAGCCCTAGGCCGTGAAGATTGACAGTGTTGGAACTGGTTAATTGCTGCTCATCATTACCAGTGTAATGGTGAGTTCTTCTTGATACTTATGAGGACTGATGATAGATGGTTAAGGTCTGCAGGACGGTAAACTGTTCCGGTTACAAAGCTATTTCACGCAAGTTGCAACTAATGTTACTTTTGAAGCTATTTTAAAATAAGTACGAGTTAGATACTCGTACTTATTTTATAGTTGTTTTTTTCTTCACTCTTTTAATTTTTTTTAACCGAGGTTAAGCAACGGATAAACCTTGCCGATCAGATGATCGCCATGATTTGTTTTAATTTAGTTTACGTTAAATACGTTTTTCATTCATTTTTAAAAGTCAATAACGATGAAGCTCTGAGAGTCTATCAATACCAAATGCAACTCATCAAGTCTTGAATATATTGTAGATTACTGTATTGTTTGATTAGTTGGTAAATTTATGTAAATGTATTTTTAATTTATGTTATGTATAACAGCTATCATGGGTATGATAAAAATACTATAATATAATTACCTGCGATCAAATTTCTGTATTAAGTTATCACGGTTGCATGAAGATGCATTGAAATATGGAGGACTCGCTCCAACCATTAAACGACTATATATGTATCGTAATTAATTTTGCTAGTGTAACAATGTAATGATTAAATAAACTTTATCCCAGTTAAATGGAATTTAGAACATTTGGATAAACGAATTTCAGTCACGTATACCGCTATTTAGTAGAGACGGAATTTCGCATAGCTCTAACCTACGCAACAGCGCCTTAAAAGCAAAATGAACTATCTTAATGTTGTCATTGTACTAATTAATATTAATTGAGCAAGGAATATCTTCTAGGGTAATAATATGCAAGTAGCGCTATTGTTCTATAACTTTTAGGTTGACTATAGGTACTGAACAATAATACACTTCAAAAGTTTTTTTTTATATTTAATGTGTACCTACGTGGTTTCACATGTCCAGATGTGTGTTAAGAACCCACATAAAGATTATTTAGTGCCATAAAAATATTCTACTTTTTTATTGTGGCGTAACCCACTTCATGACCTCACTGTTGGGACAACATCAACAACATCAACAGCCCACTAAACGTTCCCACTGCTGGGACTCGGGGAGAGAGTTAAGGCCATAATCCACCACGCTGGCCCAGTGCGGGTTGCCGGATGACACATGACACTTCGAAAGATTCTAGGTACATGTCGGTTTCCTCACGATGTTTTCCTTCACCGTTTTAAGTTAGCGGCATTACGCACATGACTTCGAAAAGACAGTGGTGCGTGTGGGGTTTGAACCCGGGGTCTCCGGATCGGCAGCTGCCGTTCTCCCGACTAGACCACCGTAACTTTTTCACTCACTGTTGGGACACGAAGGATTATTTTTGTAGTTAATATATAGTAATTTTACGTAATTTGGTAATCATGCATGTCAAACGCTTAAATCAACGAGAAAAAAAAATAACTTGAGTGTAAAGCCAATTTAATTTTAGAATATATTTTAGTAGCAGACTGCGAGAGAAGCAGATAAGGGTTCAGATTTTATTCATGCTATAATTTTTTTGACTGACTGTGTAGGTACTATTTTACTAAATACTGAATAATATGTAATTTCATGCCATCGGAAGTGGAATGGAACAAGTAATAGCCATTATAAATATATGCTAGTTCAGAAGAACGAGCATTTTCTCAGATATAGGTTCAATTGGATCACCAATTTGCTTCATAAGCGACGGTGTAAAAAGATGAATTCTTTGAATCCAACCATTATTCGAATATTTCGTTAATTCTTATTCTTCATTTAAAAAAAAGTTCAACTTAGTATTTTTGGACTCGTTTGAACGTTAGATACGTTGAAAATGTGTATACCAATTTGAGTTTACTCAAAAACTTGGCTCGTTTTTGGCTCACGTAAGCTTTGGAATAATATTTGAAATAGGTACTATCGTCGTTTAGACTAGTAAAGTACTAAAAACGGTGTGACGGTAAGTGTTTGTATACTGAGAGTAACTTTTTTTTTATCAAATAAAGAGTGACGAGACGAGCAGGGCATGTGCCTGATGGTAAGCAACATGCCTGCCACATAACAGCACAGTGACACGCAGTTATTGGAACATGAGTCCAAATCATTACCTAACACTGCACTCGTCACCCAGAGATCTAAGATGTTATGTCTCTAAGCCTTGTAATTCCTCTGGCAACATTGCCCTTCAAACCGGAACACAATAATGTTTGCACATTACTGCTTGACGGTAGAATAACTGGCAAAGGTGTGGTGCTTCCCCAGGCGGACTCTGCTAAGAGTCCTACCACTACTAATAATAAAATATTGGTGGTGGGCATTTCACACACAATACTATTTAGCCTCAAACTAAACAAAGCTTGTAGTATGGGAGCCAGATATTAACTAAGTACTAAATTGTAACTACTAGGTACTAGGTAATAATAATTCATCTACCATGATCAATACACCGACATGATTGCAAATTACCGATGGACCTAACAAGTTTTTCCCACTAGCATTCCTCCTACCGGCTTAATCAACTCTTGTTTTTGTCGGGACCACCCCTTAATGATATTATGTACCTAATAACTAACAACATTAGAATAACCATCTATTACCTGGTAATGACTGCTACCTCACAGCCGTGTCCCGTAATAACAGTGCTTCAGATATTCGTCAATATAAGCTTGATCACAGGTCCTGATTGCACGATGAATAAGATTGAATCTTAAAATATTATGACAATTTATTTGTTTCAAATAATGATGTAATAAAACTCATTTTTTTCATTTATGTAGGTTTAATGTTGTTGGAATTACAATTACGGTAAATTTCAAAGATAAATAGAAAAAAAATGGGAACTGCCGATAGAAGTAAAAACTTATAACTCAAAATTTGATAGCTTACTTTGGAAACTACGCGAGGGAAACCGGAGGGCGTGGCCCGGTCATCATAGCATGGCCATCTAGAAATGCGTCAGCATTTCCCATTGGCACGCATTTCTAGATGGCCATGCCATGAAGGCCGGGCCACGCCTGTTCAGCATTTCCCATTGGCTGACGCATTTCTAGATGGCCAGTGGTCATGGTCCCGAGTTTACTCGAAGATTTCTTATCATACTCGAGCGTGACGCTAGAATTCAATTCACATCTCACGAAAATTCTGTCTAGGCGCGCCAAAAGAAGTTTTCACAAACGAACGAAGTTCCACGTCACACTAACCAGTCAAGATTCAGTATTTTCAAAAGAAAATGCCCAAGTAAAATGTCTTATGACAGAATTTGATAAATATGTTTTGTAAATAACCACTGAACAGGAAATGAAAATACTTATTCTCAAAGTAGTTCCTAACTATTTTATACAAAAAAAAAAAACAAGTAATTAACGCATTGTCTTACTTAGTAGGTATTGGAACGGAGCGTAATTTAGATAGATGGATAAATATTATTGTGAAATCAACAAATACTCGTAGAAATATGAAATATTGCAATAAAACACTTATGAACTAGCACCAAAAATGATGGCCTTATACCTGAGAAAAATCTCTTCCAAGAAACTAACTAGGTACTATTTAATGAATAACCAAACCAGTTCAAATTAAGTTATCTAGTTGATGTGTATCAAGTAATTTAATATTATCAATACGGTTCTAGAATCAAGGTGACGATATAATCACAATTTGATTGGATACGTGCGCTGCCAGTGTTTATTATCCAGCGAGATACCGGTCATCGGGCATACTGGGCCGGACGTGGATTCATAATAATATTCATTTGCGGGTTTCAATGATTTTCAAATTGATAGTGTAGAATGTGATTAATTAGATTTTTTAACGAGACGAGTAGATCAGTACGTCTACCATCTAACGATATTAATTTTGTCTGTCCTATTGCGCTCTCAATTCAAAATAAAATTCTCACTTCAAATTCGTTTGGAGCAAAAGGAGGTAAATACCTAGGAAAGAAATAAAATACTTTTTGGCAGTAAAGACCCCGAACAATTTTTAGCTAGTTTTACCTATTTTTATACTGGGAGACAAATCTAGAGTCAAGGGATTTTAAACTCTATTAAGACTGACCTTTTACAACTGATAAAGCTGTGCACTATAACCAGGTATCATGTTACTAGATAAAAACATAGAAACAGTCTAGTTAATAGACATTGCAGTATCCAACACTTACAATCTTGCTTCCACAAACACCAAAATCATTGCCAAATACAGCGATTTAAGAGTTGAAATAAAATCTCAATGGAAGGTTAAGATGGGAAAGACGGTGACTACATACCTTCTGTTATCTCCACGGCAGGCGTAGAGCCCTGTTCACTTTTCAGAAGCCTCATGAAGTTAGTAATTCATAAACTCACCTTAATAATGTTCCAAAAGACAGTTGCTAAACAGTTACAATAACCTCTGGCTTGGCGGACTGACTTACTACTAAGCAACGATACCTGTCTCTTGTTATTAATTTCATTTTGTTCTCTCGTTATTTTTGCTTAAAATTGAGGAAAAAACAATATCAAAGCCGTTAACGTTTTAGATAGGTAGTCGTAAAGCCGGTCATGTTTCAATCAAGGTCAGGTTCAACCCGCAGCAGTGGTCGACCCATCTAGCTGATGTCAATGGACGATAGACGACGAGGGTCTATGGAAGGAGGCCAGTTGGTTTGCCGTACACACGCAATAATATTGACAATAAAGAACGTATTGTCAATAATATTGTGTGTGTGTGTACTGTGTACGGTATGTATTGCGGTATTATTCAATAATATTGTTGATATCCAGAAAATCTGATTTTTACCGTCAAGATCGGGGGGAGGACAATGCCCCAGGGGTATTCACAATACCCCTGGGTAATTGTAATTAATATTGTCGTGTGCGGGCTCGCGGCAATATTTTAGTTGAAGAAAAGATCTCGAATTAATGCAACACTCAATTTCTGATTTCTAAAAACAAAACTACTTTTTTCTTCCTATCCATTATGTTAAACGTGCACACACAAATCTAGCTACAGAGCAACTGATTCAGATTTTAGGCTTTTGAGGCTACATATATGTATAATGTATATCCATTGATGAATATTTTCGACAATCTTACATTGACAATATATTGATCGATTGACAGAATAGTACCTACTAAACTAGGCGTACGTCTGCCACCGAAAGTAGACATACCATCGTACGTAGGTATAGCTCGAACGCGGTACGCATTTTCGCGGCGATGTATCTTAATTATCACAAGAACATCTTACTCGACAAACTACGTAGCTTAGCATCAGTGGAAACGGTCATATAGTTTCCGAGTATAGCTTATCCAACACAGATAGGTAATTTTTTATTTTTTTTATAAATAAAAAGTGACGAGACGAGCAGGACATGTGCCTGAAGGTAAGCAACATGCCTGCCACATAACAGCACAGTGACACGCAGCTATTGGAACATGAAGAGTCCAAATAATTACTATACACTGCACTGCGCTCGTCACCCAGCGATCTAAGATGTTATATCTCTAAGCCCTGTAATTTCTCTAGAAACATTTCCCTTCAATCCGGAACACAGTAATGTTTGCACATTACTGCTTGGCGGTAGAATAACTGGCAAAGGTGTGGTACTTCCCCAGGCAGACTCTACCAAGAGCCGTACCACTACCTGGTAAATGGTCGAAACCTATCCAAATAAAGATATACCTATGTAGATGAGATCGACTCGGTAAAAAATAGTCAACTGTTCAAGGATGTATTCCAAAGTCACAAGCCATATCCTAAGGAGGTCGTTGAAATTTTACTTGAAGCAGTTAAAACTGGCCTAAAGCTCACAGGTGGGCAAATACTTACTGCTTATATTGACGTTTGCGTTATTTGAAAAATAATGAGAAAAAATATTTAGTTTTATAAAAAAGATTTGCTAATATACGCATAAACGCGCGTACACTCTTCACCAGTTCGAATTAGTTTATTTCTATTTATTTTTCTTCTCGAAAAATAGTTAAATTAATTCTCAAAAATAGTTTTGGACTAGTTTTTTAAAGCCCAGATTATATAGAATTACCCAAGTCAGAATTAAGGCTACAATACATTATCCTAAGTTACGAGTAGGTATCATAGGAAATAATATTTAAGTTAGGTACTATAAAATATTTTACGTTATAAGCAAATTTTAGGATTGACCATTGAACATGGCACCCGTTTATGTAGATCTCACTTCTTTTGTCGTTGAAACCAACTACCAAGGCATATATCATAATATTTAACTAGGCTCTCATTTCACATTCATGTTTTCGATGGGATCATTAATTACTGGACGTCTACTCTCTTTCTACGAAAACGTAATTTCGAAATAAACTCGCGATTTTCCAATTCCGATTCTACTTCGATCCGTCGTTTTGTCCGTTTAAATGTTATAAGCCTACTCTAATTAGAGTATGCTTAGAACATTTAAACGTCAAACAATGTTGTATCGGACGAAATGAAGAAGAACAAGAGCAGGAAAGTCGCGAGTTTTTTTTTCGAAATTACGTTTTCGGAGAAATAGAGTAGACGTCCTGGATATTTTCCGTGCCGGAGAAAGTCCTTGGCATTTTGATGCAGTTTCACACTCTATGCCAATAAAATGCTAATAATTTAACATTATCAGGCGCACTTGGTACAACACCATGATTCAAACTTTCTATATTGAACGCGTGCCGAGCACTCAAAGATTATTGTAATTCTTCTCAAATCGGATGGCGAAGCTGACGTATTCCTTGCGATACGATGAATCGGAATGAATAGTAAAATATCGAAATGGTAACGCATTTTCTTCATTTTGTCAAACATTTTTTTAATGTATCGAAATAACCAAGTTCAGAGGATCTTAGGAGCGGTACATTTACATAGTAATTATGTCATTTATACAAACGAAATTTATACTTAGTGATAATCTTGAGCTTGAGAGATAATCTGCCGTGTTGCCACCAATCTTGAATTAGGTAAGCTTATTCTGTATGTTTTAATTTGTCTGACGTCATATTTATGTACATATTTTTTAAGATACGGTCGATAAACTTGATTGAGATGATATTGTGACAGTTTTTAGGTTTTGCTGATAAAATGTTCTCGTTTCAAAATCTTACAAACTGTTTATCTAAAACAGCGTTTGTATGTTCGTTATGTTAAAATAAATAAAGTAAAAATAATCCGTTAATTTGAAAAATCGGATGTATTAAAGGAGTTTCCGAGCAGACGATCAGTCTAGCAAGCTATACTCAACTAATATTTATCAAACATCAATTTTCAAATAGCCGTATTTGCTCGTCCAAGATTTCCACGCACCATTAGACATGTATGGAATCTGAGAGCTAAGTTTTTCGGTGAAATGTTTGTGTTCCCTTTATGTACGTTTTGTGGAAGTTGTCAAGCGAGTTAATATTCAAGAACACTTGTTAAAACTTGGAATATAATGGGCAAGTTACTACGAGAACGTGTGTTGGTTTGTTGATTGTGAGAACCGGCTCGCGTTCAAAGTTCCAAACTATAAAATTTAGTGTCTTATTTTATTGTTGGTGACTTATTTTGACTGGCCTTGCGTTTCAATGAGTCTGGTCTTTAAACTGTAGGTCGTAGATGCAATTCCCACTTAGTAGGTACAAATATTATTTGTGTTACAATGACAGAATGATGTTTGTTCGATGTCTGGGTGTTAATACTAGCAGGGTCCCGCGGTTTTATTTTATTTTATTTTATTTTATTATTTTATTTTATTTTAACCTAACTGTATTTCAAATTTCAGCCTGATCCGTTCATACGTTACGGCGTGATTGAGAAACAAACATCCAAATATCCAAACATCCATACTTTGACATTTATAATAATAAATAGTGGGATATCATAAATATGTATATAAGGTATTTAAAATGATTTGTGTATTATATCAGTTATCTGTTTTTCATAGTTTCTAGCTTTATTTTGGTACTAGAAAGTGAAGCTAAATTTTTTTCTGGATTAAAAAAATATTTTAAACTAGCAGCGCCCCGCGGTGTTACCCGCGAAGTTCCTGTTCCCGTTGTTCCCGTCGTTTTTCCGGGATAAAGTGTTCTTCCAGACTATAATCTATCTGTGTTCCAAATTTCAGCCCGATCCGTTCATACGTTAGGACGTGATTGAGCAACAAACATCCAAACATCCATACATTCACATTTATAATATTAGTAGGATAATAGCATAGCAGCTTACGTTTTGTTCCAACTACGTTGAAATTAAGTTCGGTGGATGCCACAAATCCACAAAAGAAAAAGTACTACTTTCTTATTACGCCAGTGGTGACGTTAAATGTATAATTACACATGTGTTGTACCGTCTATGTTAGATAATAATTAGAAATATTTTTACGCACATATTACGATAAATCCAAATCAAAATTTGGATGTACTATTATACTACTTAGGGACTGTCTAAAAACTACTTATTAATATAATGTGTCATGTAAATCTTATACATTCTGAATTCTGTATCATCTGATTTCAAATAATAAGACGCTGCGCTGTTTGTAATCCGATATTTGACCCAATTCAAATCTTCTCTAATGATTATGAGATCATATATCGCAATAAACTTTATCTCGAGATATTTATCGGATCTTGTCAGAAACTGGTCGGTGCTAAAAATAATACATGTTTTGCAGTTATTTTAATACTTTTATTCCGTAGTGGTACTAAAGTAACTTTGCACTTAGAACTTTCAATGGTATTTTTTAAGTACAAACCTCTTTAGTCGCTTGTTGGTTGGTAGCTTTAGCACTTTTTAGTAGTAGAAAATCTTATAGTTTCGAGTCCCTGACATGGTAATATATCAGCGTAGCGTCAGAGCGGCGACGGAACACCTTAGCGGGAAATATACACTTTTTGGATGAGTGAATTGTTGTGAGTTTACGTCACCTACATTTCCATCTGCATAAAATAACAATTCTTAGTTCAATAGTTCATCTCGAAACGTCTGAACCCACCAATTATATTACAATTACAAAATATATAATTAAAATCATAAATAAATTGACAGGGTCCCATACTGTAATCAATAAAAGTTGTACTTAGTGTGTGTAAGTAATTTGAAGCAAATCAATCATTAGCGAAGTCGTAAAGACGAGTGCTAAAGATGATAAGTGAACGGTATTACTATCAATCAAGTTGATCGGGTACGGTTAGTCTCGGTCATTACCGACTACTGCAGTCGTCATTAATTTAGCACCTGTTTTTTATATACACTGTAAACTCCATGTAACGTCACTCGATTTACGAGAAACTCCCTAAAGCGTCTAAATTACTGAGCTTTGGTTGGTTAGCTTGTATTCCATACAATTACTCACTATAGCATTACAGCCACTCTCAATAACTACGAACATATCGAAAATAAACCAACACAAAGTACTTTTTAAGTTGCCAAAATCAGTAGAATTCTTTGTATGTTCTTTTGTAATTTTATTAACCTAGGCAATAAAGTTAACTGTTGGGTTTATACATGCCGAACTTTCTAAAAAATCATTCTTTTGTTTTTACGTCTTTTTGTTTTTCTAGTGCAGATTTTTCTTCTTTCCATTTTACGACAAGTTTAACGTCAAAATAATGCACAGTCCGTTGGGCCTAGGTAGGCCTTCTCTCACAAGGAGAGAGTCAAGGCCACCACGAGGCAATCCACCACGCTGGCCCAGTGCGGGTTGGGACATTGTAGACACATGTTCTCGAAAGATTCTAGGAACATGTCGGTTTCTTTCGCTGTTTTAAGTTTACGCACGCATTACGCACAGGACTTCGAAAAGACACTGGTGCGGGTGGGATTTGAACCCGAGGGCTCCGGCCCTTCTACCGCCTAACTAAATCGTTGTTATTGATGTCCCTATCATTTCAAACGAAAAGAAAAAAAGAAAAGAGAGAGAAACATCAAAGCTAAGGCAGTTTTCGTTCGGTGGTAAACCCTCCGGTCGGCAGTCGCCGTTCACCCGACTAGACCAGCCGTAACTTTTAATGTATATTAAATTTAAGCATAATTAAAAAAAAATGCATTCTGCACTCCTTCTCCACTCCATAAGAGTGAGAAATTTCGTACTCTTCCATGCAATTTTAAATGTAAAAGGTACAAAGTTTTTGCTTCTCGTATTTATAAAATGTAGGTATAGATGTTTGTGGTAGAGAATATCTAGACAGTAACCTAAATCTAGATCTAGCAGACGGTCCGCTAAATGTCAAAAGGTAGCCACGGCTAATTTACATGAGAACAAGGTTTTTAATTAATTATCGTGTGACGTAATCGATCGAGAAGTTGAATGCTATTTATGAAGCTAAGATCCGACTGCAGAATTGGTGCATTAATCGCGTATTTGCTAAAAAAAAACAAATTTTACGCATAAAATATACAATTGAGTTAATATGTATCTACCAGGTTGCCTATCAAGATGTGGCCGCTTGTATTTTGAATTAAGTTAGGTACTTAAAAATATTAATTGATTTTTCGGGGAAAAATATTCAATTGTTCGATAAATAAAGTATCGCCCACGTCACGGAAATATATTATGTATAGACTGAAAAATCACGGGTGCCATAGCGCACTTGGTCGCGACTCTTCGCAGCCAGGTGTTCAGGACGTCTACACTCTTTTCACGAAAACGTATCTTCGAAATAAACTGCGATTTTCCAACTCCAATTCTACTTCGATCCTTCGTTTTGTCCATTTAAATCTTCTAGGCCTACTCTAATTAGAGTATGCTTAGAGCTTAGAACATTTAAACGTCAAACAATGTTGTATTGGACAAAACGAAGTAGAACGAGTGCAGGAAAGTCACGAGATTTTTTTCGAAATTACGTTTTCTTAGAAATAGAGTAGACGTCCAGGTATAATTTCATTTATGCGTTCATTAAAAATGAAGGATTTTTTTTCTATTTATTATGATACACGATTGCCTTATTAAATTTGGCCGCAAATAAGGGTTCCCGTCTGTAATGTCTGAGCTACACAAGGGGTACTACCTTGCTAGCTTACTATCCTAGCTTGAAAAGCTAGCCTTGTGCAGCTCGGGCATTGAAGATACTAAATATTTAAGGTGGAGGGAAGGAGAGTTAGCTTGTTATTTTAGTTAAAATCAGAGTTTAAGAAGTAAGCACTGAGCAGGTAGGGTATACATTTTAATTACTCAATTGTTTTATTATTATTTTCTGTATAGCTTACAATTTTGTTGCTCTAAATTACAAAGACATGTGACTAATGGTTAGCATAACTCCTGCCTATAACATCACAGTGCCACGCAGCTATCTGAACTTGAAGAGTCCATATTGCTACCTAGAACGGCCCTGCGCGCGTCACATAGTGAGATAACGATATTAAGGAGGCGACGAGGACACAGACAGCTCATATTGAAAATAGATTTTAAAATACATGCAACTTCTAGTTAAATTAACATATATACTTCAAATCTTAAATCTTCTTTAGACTGGCAACACTATAATTACCTATGTAAATAGAGGAAGGAATACCAAAGTTTATGTATTCATAGAAATAGTATTTTTTGCTTTACTATTACGATGTTACAACTTCGAAGGTCATAAGTAAATGTCATTCGAAGATGATACTGAAGCAACCTTGATTTAGATTATGGATGCATCCAAACTATTAACAAATCGCAAGATCTTGTTATTTATGATATGTAGATTGAATATTAATCCGTTTTAGAATGCCATGTCAATGCTAATTTTGTAATAGCCGTTAGTTACCTAATATCCTAATGTTATCTATACGTAAATATTTAGAACATTCCCACAATCTAGCAAACATGAAGTGAAAACTGATATAGCCACTTTAGGGGAATATATTATAGATTCGCATAACTGCCATCTAATCATTAATTTATTTATTTGTCAGATAACACACAAGATCCATTTCAGTAATTAAAAAAATGGTAGTCATAGGAACTGCCGATAGAAGTGAAAACTTATAACACAGAGTTTGATAGCTTAATTTGGAAACTACGCGGGTAAAACCGGAGGGCGTGGCCATGAACATGGCCATCTAGAAATGCGCGAGCATTTGGCCGTGGCCAATGGCGATGGTTCCGAGTTTACCCGAAAACCTCTTTTCATTCCCGAGCGTGACGCTAGAATTCAATTCACATCCCACGAAAACTCTGTGGCGCGCCAAAATAAGTTTTAGCTTCCAAAACTTATGGTTCTGTCGTAAAGGTACAAGTTCGCGCCGCGAGACCGCGACCGGAGACCGCGACCGGAGACCAAGACAGGCACTTGACACTATGGAATTGTATGGGCGCCAGTTCGCGCCGCGACCGCGACCGCGACCGGTCTCGGTCTCCTGTCGCGGTCGCGGCGCGAACTGGTGTCTATACAATTCTATAGTGTCAAGTGCCTGTCGCGGTCTCCTGTCTCGGTCTCCGGTCGCGATCTCGCGTCGCGGTCGCGGCGCGAACTTGTACTTTAACTGTGCTTTAAAACCAAAAACAAAAATACCAGCAGTGACAAATAAAACAGGTTGTTTAATTGTTTTTTTTTTTAAATAAAAAGTGACGAGACGAGAATGACATGTGCCTGATGGTAAGCAACATGCCTGCCACATAACAGCACAGTGGACCGCAGCTATTGGAACATGAAGAGTCCAAATCATTGCCTAGCGCTGCACTGCGCTTATCACCCAGAGATCTAAGTTGTTAAATCT
Organism: Ectropis crepuscularia; assembly: GCA_963693475.1. Taxonomy (NCBI): domain Eukaryota; kingdom Metazoa; phylum Arthropoda; class Insecta; order Lepidoptera; family Geometridae; genus Ectropis; species Ectropis crepuscularia. The sequence goes on along the minus strand of OY856357.1, from coordinate 12,764,678 downwards.
CTAAGCCCTGTAATTTCTCTGGAAACATTACCCTTCAAACCGGAATACAGTAATGTTTGCGCGTTACTGCTTGGCGGTAGAATAACTGGCAAAGGTGTGGTACTTCCCCAGGCGGACTCTGCTAAGAGTCCTACCACTACATAAATTGTTGCCACATTGTTGCCACTATTACGCAGAAAAGTATCTAGTGCGTTCAAATTTTTTACTCTGTAACGATTTATCCTTCTCCAATCTATCGGAATAATGCAATTCATCAATCATGTTTATAACTGATTTAAATATTACTTGCGCATACGCAAGTAGGTACTAATTACAGTTTAATTTCTTTATTTCCACTTGTTACAAATTGATTTTTAATAAGTGTATGGCAACACGCTCTTAATTGCAAGGCACCTGTCTATCAAACCTTCTTCACTTGACACGGTTCGAATGTATTCTTTAGAAAGAATTTTAATTACAAAACAATCAATGTCATTTCTTCAATTTGCGCTATTATTTTCGTCGAGACATGTAACCGTGTGAAACTTGAGACATACAAGGGTTATACAGCAAATATGCAATGTGCCAAAAGGGACATTATGCAAAAAAAATACCATAGGACTAAACAAAAAAAAAAAAAATTGGCAGTCATAGGAACTGCGGATAAAATTAACAGCTAATAATTTCGAATTTTAGTACTAAACAGCACTCAGAAGATTTCACCATTCCAATCGACTAAATCGCACGTCCCTCTCCGATGCTCCGCCGCCGACCCGACGTTACGCCGCTGCATTAGCATGTTAGTTACACGATTACATCATTTTTTCTCTTACCAAAGAGTGCTCAACAAATCTCATTTTTGAATGAAATATAAACTTTGAAATAACACACATGCACATTTTTATACCAATAAGTATCGGGAACTACGCGGTTAATACAGCGAGACCACTTTCAGCATAGTAATCCCTTTGTGTGTAATCCTTTTAAGGTATGAGAGCCAGATATCGTGACGGATGACGTCAAGACAATTGTCGATTGGTTGCCAACTATTACGCTGGGTTTGAACTGAAGCTGCGATTCCCATGGCGAGACTATTTCGCGTGCGCGTGCGATTCTGTACACACTTGAGTGAGAGATTTCGATTTTCGCATCAGTTAAAAAATACTGATAGATATTAGGCACGATGACTATAATACTGGAATACTTACTGGAATAATGTAAACCGACACTGGAAAGCATCAATCCAGTGCCAATGCATTCCAGTGCCGGTTTCGGCCGCTGGACTGGAATAATGTAAACGGGGTATAAAACTAATTAGTCCGTCAGTAAGAGAATTTAATAATGTTGTACACGTGTTTTTTATTTGAATTCACAAACAACAAATGACGTAGATATAGTGTCTAGCAGTTTCAAGTGACGTCATCTCGTTGTACGACTTGTACCAAGTCGTGACGTACCCCGACCACAAAAGTTTGGTGATCTATATCTTTGTCGATTTAATTTGATATAAGAATTTAATTTGATTTGTAACTCCCTACCCTACCTACTAATCAGAATGGTAGGACGCAGTGATCAACCCAATTTTGAAAGAGTTCATCAATACATTTTATTCTATCATTCTATCCTTCCGTATTCCAATTTTTTTTTGTAAAATTTACTGTCCAGAGGTTGGTAAAAAACACAAAAAATATAATTTAGTCATATTTTGAAATGTATGGCGATATCAGATAGATAAATTCTCTTAATGTCAGTTTAGCTGTTAAGTGTACCGAGCTGGGATTCATAAATGCAAATAAACGTAGTTTTATTAATGTTGATTAACATAATTAATTATATTTTACTCAATGCGATTTGTTGCACAAATCTCTTAATTTTAAATTCTTCGCTCTGTTTCACATTTGACTTATATTTCCTGATATCAATGGTAGCTTGGAAGAAATCATTATAAGTGGCCACTGAAATACGGCCACAATTTATGGCACTAGGCACTTATCAAAGATTTTTACCAACTCTAGTGTGCTCCAAAATAGGGATTATGACGGTCAAAATATATTATTAGGTATAATTATTAGGTATAATTATTAGGTATAATCCAAGATGTTATAATGTTATTCTTAATTTATATAAACTTTCTGAGATTGCATATTCTCTTTAATGTTATGTATTTACTGTTTTTGCGTATTCGTATATTTTCCGTAAAATTTTCTATTGCATTAAAAAAAAAAATGACTTAAGGATAACATTGTGATATTACCGTATTCTTGAATTATGTACGCATATTATTCTTAATTTTAATTTTCAATCAAATCAGATTCAAATCAAATTCAATTTCAATCAGATTTAAATTGACTTGTTTTATATCAGAATAAGGTTTTAGACAAAGCCCCTATACAGCACAAATTGTCTATTACTATTAGTAAAATTGAATTATTTTTGACATAAACATGTAAGTACAAACATATCTTGTACATCAAATTGTAATGTGACGAATCTGTGTAGTGGTGTTCATACAACTTAATTTTTGTAATTACAGTATGTGTGAATGTTACTTCCATGAAAATAAATAATATTCTATTCTATTCTATTCTAATAAGACCGTCAGGTGAATTATGAAAATATATGGGACACGTATTTTTTGTTTTTTAAATTTGTCGCCACCTTTAGACGCAATCAGGTGTTTTCAGATTACAAATATTCCTGTCTAAGATTATTTATTATTAGTTATTTCTCAATATCGGCAAAAGTGGTGCCTATGTTTAACTTTGTTATTTTTCTAACAAAATGAAATTAATTGGCGACACCATCTTAGACAGTTTTATACGATGATATTAGGCGGAAAGTGACAAACATATTTTAGAAATAATCATTTGGAATATAGAGGTTATTACCGACGTTTTTATCTGTAAGCTTTTACCCTCCACCTCAAACTATTCTTTTAGATTTAAACGTACCTTTCTTTCTGTACATCCAATTGGGATGTCATCTGCAGCGAAGTGGAATTGTAGATTTCTATAATTTCGATATCTTTATCGAGTATTAAGGAAAACATTTTGACTTTTTTTTAACAAATATCGCGTGGATAAGTTTACAATCTTGTGCATTTTTAGTCCTTCCATTTTATGTATTTTATTGACACATATATTGCTGTTACTGGCAAAATTAAATGTTAATTTATTTTAGTACTGTTTGCATGTTTGTGGAATTGAGAGGCGTCGGATACACCCGACAAATGGGGGACGCTTCTGCAATCCAATCACGATTTTAAGTGTCCAAAATAAAAATTACACCAAAATTACTTAGCATTTTATATTACTGCAGTAGCATATAATTTACGTCATATTGGGTGATATTAAAAACGGCGTTAAACGCGATAAGCGTTACTGCGGTGCTAAATACGGGCAACCGCGTTTATTGCGTGGCTTGGCCATCAATTACTATGTTGTGTTCAACTTATCAACATGTTGATTTTTGCCATTTCAGAGTGCCTTACGACTCTGTTTTTTTATAATGTGAAGGGACACAACGAGCAAGTAATGTGCCTGATGCCTGATTATAAGGTTTAAGACACTTTTAATGCCCACACCGAGACGGGTGACGGTGTCAATGCTAGCTAATACATTTATTCGAAATGTTATGTTTTTCATAACAACTTTCATAAACCTTTCTTTCTTAACTAGCAGCGCCCCGCGGTGTTACCCGCGAAGTTCCCGTTCCCGTTGTTTCCGTTGTTTTTCCGGGATAAAAAGTGTACTTCCAGACTATAATCTATCTATGTTCCAAATTTCAGCCCGATCCGTTCATACGTTAGGACGTGATTGAGCAACAAACATCCAAACATCCAAACATTGACATTTATAATATTAGTAGTATTCAAAAAATGTCTAAGAGTAAATAATTATATCACAAATACATCTTTCTTAGAAAAACGTAACAAGAAACTCCATAGCTGACGTAGGTACATTTTATCGATCTCCTATTGCTCTGTTTTCAGTATGTTGTTAAGTTTCGTTTAAAATCAAAATAATTGAATGGAATTTGTAACGCTAATAAAAAAAATAGATGTCATTATAATATAGACTAAATTGGCTAAGTAAAGCGGCTATAAAAGGGGCCTTGTGGAATGGATGCAGCTGTGATTGTCCCTTGGCAAAAATATCAATATAAATATGTCAACATAACCAGTTTCAAACATTATCATGTCGATTTCTTATTAAATTTGAGAGTATGATGGACCCGTCGAAGAGTATTGTGAACATATTTGTTTTGAAATCTCATGTTAATAATATTTGTGAGGTCTTCTCAAATGAAACCCATTACGATAACAAGAAATAATTTTCAAGCCATTTAATAATAATTCAAGCTGATTGGATTAAGATCATTTTAAGTTAAGCACTAACATTGATTCAATTCAGATATGCACATTTTTCTGTCAATTTAGTATTTCAATAATTATTTTGGCGCCAAATTCGATTTTTTCACTTGGTTAATAAAGCCTATTCGGGGCCTTCTCTCGCAATGAGCCAAGCCAAGGCCACGCTGGCCCATAGCGTTGGTGGATGGCGACTGACCTCGGAAGATTCTTGGAGTAGGTACACTGATTTCTTCACGATGTATTCCTTCACTGTTATTTTTTTTATTATAGCTAGTAATGAAACCAACTTGTGCACCTGCACTTGAAAAAATTTTCATAGGCTCAGACGGGATTCAAACCATAGTTTTAAAATGTGGTTGACGAATTTCAATTTCATTACTTTATAAGTAGGAATTACTTGCATCTTTCCAGACTAAAAGACATCAACGCGGGGTCATAAGATGTGATCAATAAGTTTGGATAAACATTTTAAATGTTATTGTTATTTTCTCGACCAAAAAAAGTAATAATGAGCCTAATTCGAACTTGATGTGATCGATAAACTAAAAACTAAAACTAAATAAGTACGTAAACTAATAGAATATTTGATGTGGACGTTTTTTAACATTTACATTTCGAATGAAATTACCACAGACTATGTAGAGAGAGAGATAGACTCCACGTTCCGTTTTACTTGGTTTATGAGTTAAGTAATTTTACCTACAAAATATAGGCCATAAAGTGTTTAAATTTCGAGAGGCATTTAATAAAATAAAAAAAAAATGATTTATGCTCCTTAAAATGAAATGAAATGGAAAAAATACTAGGCCACAATTTAGGCTTAGTATTTTTTTCATTTATATCACGAAATTCAAATTATTATACAATTTATATTTTTCTTAATAGGAAGCTCAACATTAAATTTATTTCAGTTCATTGATTAGACTAAATAAATCAGCTTCATCACAAATTTAATTAACATTTAAATCTAACATGAATATGATAAAATCGTCAGACGAAGTCACATTTTAAAAATAAAGGTCAACCTAAAATTGGGTCGAAAATTCTGAAAACATGAGCTCTTTGATTATAAATTTATGTTTTCTGTTATCTACTCAAAATTAGGATAAATTTTAGGCTCGCGAAAAGCTTCAGCCTATGTTTGGTAGGTATATTTACTAAAAAAAATATTCGAGTTGGCACCACCTTCGAAAAAATGACTAGATGGCGGACGTAATCGTCGTTTTAGCCATGTATATACTACCTTTTTTGAAGTACTTATTATAGTACCTATAAAATTATATAATAACACGAGAAAAAAAAATGGCAGTCATAGGAATTGCCGATAAAAGTGAAAACTTGTAACGCAGAATTTGATAGCTTACTTTGGAAACTAAGCGAGTGTAATGGGCAATGGGAAATACTGACGCAATTCTAGATGGCCAATGGTCATGGTCCCGAGTATATCTACCCGAAGATTTCTATCATTCCCGAGGTCAAAATTGCTTGAGGGCAATTCACAGGCCACGAAAAATCTGTCTGTGGTGCACCAAAAGAAGATATCACTTCAAAAATATAAAAAATTGGCAGTCATAGGAACTGGCGATAGAAGTGAAAACTTATAACTCAGAATTTGATAGCTTACTTTGGAAACTACACGGGTGTAACCGGAGGGCGTGGCCTCGCCATCTTGGCATGGCCATCTAGAAATGCGTCAGCATTTCCTATTGGCTGCAGCATTTCTAGATGGCCATGGCATTATGCCCAGGCTACGCCCTTTCAGCATTTCCCATTGGCTGACGCATTTCTAAATGGCCAATGGCTATGGTCCCGAGTTTAACCGAAGATTTCTTATCATACCCGAGCGTGAGAATTCAATTCACAGCCCACGAAATATCTGTCTAGGCGCGCCTAAAGAAGTTTTCACTTCAAAAATTGGTAGATAAAACTGCCTGAAATCTAAAATGCTGGGACAATTTTGGTTCAAATCTTAAGTTATGTGATTGATGAAAGGGATAATAGACAAACGTTTTGACAAAAAAAACTAAATTTCTCAAGTTGTACTAATTATGTTTTTGAGTAAAATGTTTGATCTATTTCTATTTAATATTGCAATTATCATCACATACTAACAATTGTAAGTCATAGAAAAAACTGTTGGTCACCTGAAAACTAGTTATTTTTGCCTACAATAAAAAAGCAAGTGTTGGCGATGGCAAAGAAAAACTAATCAATTTCAATAATGCCATCAACTACATAGTTTTCTGATAATGTCAAATTATTACATATCCCGACAAAACGGCCATCTAAAGTGAGTACCTACAAGTTAATTACTAAACTTAGTTGTAACGTTAAAAACTGAGGTATGAAATAAAACACAGCTTTAACCAATCACTTTATTTATGTTTCACCTATAGCCGTTCAGTAATTCTTTCTAGAAAGAATAATAAATATCATCCATCCTCGGTAGCATTACGTTTACAACTTAAATAATTATAATATTCTCAGTTCCTCAGTTGGTATGTAACTCAAAACTAGAAGACAGCGAGGACCGGTAAACGGTCCGTTGCAAAATAGATGGGATCATAGACAGTAATGTCGACTTGTTTAACTGGACATCATAATGTGGAGGAGTTATTTCTACTCAAACAATATCAGATCTCAATTCTCGGTATGTGCAATGTATTTGCATACTTTACTTACTAAAAATATAAGAATTTTCAACTTTACATTATAATTGACGAATTATTTTATAGTTGAATTTCGATAGGAGGCAGTTGCACCTAATACATTTATTTGTTGTTGAAATTAAGCCTTAATTTTAATTTTCTTTTTAACTAAGCTTAAATTTAGCCGGGAAAATAACGGGAACGGGAAATACTAAGATCTATTCTATCTAAGATCTAAGAATCTAAGATAATTATAATTTTATAAAACATTTCATTTTTCAAATTAAGAACATAGTATGTCCCAACTAAGACGGTGCGATAGACTGAACACGGACTGTGCGATAAATCTCATTCAGTTATGTAAGAATTCAACGCGTTTTTAGATAAAAATACGTATCCAATGTAGCTGTATATCAGAGTAATCTATATTTTCTACGGTAAGGCACGCGCTCATACCCATTTAGTGATTAAGCACCGTCAAATCTGACAGCAATTCCGCTAATCTGATAATCCGGTAAGACCGTCTCCAATAGCGTGCAGTCATTTAGAGTCACGCTCGTTCAGTGGTATAGTCTGTCATATCGTACTTTTTTTTATTACTATGTACATGACTTAACCACAATGTTTCATGTTGTAAATTATGTAAAAGTTTCTTTGTACTAATACCTACAACTTTTTAGAAATTGAACTGAAGAGATAAACTAGTCAAAACTTCCGATATTACTGTCTTTTGATGGGTGGGTTCATCTCGTAGTAAATTTTAATTTTGGAAAAATTTGAACATGTGATTTGTCGATAAAAAACGTTTGATTATGATAATTATTTATTTTTAATCATTCAAATAAGCTGGTTACCGTTAGAGGCGGGTTAGTTTTTCATGTTTGAAATGTAGTTTTTAACCTAGTTCATACAAGACGAGATTATCAATTTGGCCGGTATTTTTGAAGTTAAAACTTCTTTTGGCACCACAGAAAGATTTTTCGTGGTCTGTGAATTGAATTCTAGTCACGTTCGGGAATGATAAGAACTTTTCGGGTGAACTCGGGACCATGGCCATCCTCATGGCCACGCCCTCGTCACCCGCGTAGTTTCCAAAGTGAGCTATCAAATTCTGAGTTGTTAGTTTTTACTTCTATCGGCAGTTCCTATGACTGCCAATTTTTTTTAAGTATGTATATCGATTGATCCCAGATTTTTAGTAGTGTTTTTGATTTCTATAAGTTTTATGTCCCTTTCCTAAGATTGTTAAAGAAAAATCTATGGTAGCCTAGTGTTTAGAATGATGGAATAAAGTCGTGGGTTTGTACGTTCAAATCTCTTCTGCATCTACTTTTCTAAGTGCACAGCACTAGATTTAATAGTGAAGAAAAACATTTTGAGGAAGCCGGCAAATTTCAAGAATGAGACATCTTTCGAGGACATGCAACTATCACAACGTCAACTGGCAGTTGACTATCGTATTATGACCTTGAATCACCAGCGTGGTGTATAATGACCTTGACTCTCCCCATGAAACAAAGTCTCAGAAATGGGAGCTTTTGCTGACACCTTAAAAGTTTCGTATTTGCGTACGTTCAGGTATGATTCCTTGAGTCTGTTTGAATAATTGAGAATCCAGCAGAAGATTATTTTCGCATGATTTTCTATGCCTGATGTGTAATCTGCATGGTGAGTCTAAAACGGCTCAATTCGATTCGCTCTTGAATTTGTTACGTGTCGTTATTAGTAGATTCATGTAACGGGCGGGTGCACGTGAGTCGATCGCGTGGAAACCATTCACGGTAGAATGGTCCTAAGGGTTAAAACATAATCCTATCTTACAGCAACATAACCGGTTTGTAAGCCAGGTCGAAGAAAACTCTGTTAATGTGAAATGCTTCCCTGATAGATAGCTGAATTCGTAATCTTGCTACGATTTCTTTGGTGAGATAACCCATTCTAATATTTTGTTTTAAAGCGATTATTGCAAGCGATTTGATGTTGCATTTTGAAGTGAAATCTTCTTTAGGTGCGCCTAGACAAATTTTTCGTGGGGTGTAAATTGATTTCTAGCGTCACGCTCATGATAAGAAATCTTCGGGTAAACTCGGCACCTTGGCGATTGGACATCTAGAAATGCGTCAGCCAATGGGAAATGCTGCAAGGGCGTGGCCTCGCTATCATGGCATGGCTACCTAGAAATGCGTGAGCCAATGGGAAATGCTGACGCATTTCTAGATGGCCATGCCATGTTGGCGAGGCCACGCCCTCCGGTTACACCCGTGTAGTTTCCAAGGTAAGTTATCAAATTCTGAGTTATAAGTTTTCACTTCTATCGGCAGTTCCTATGACTGCTAATTCTTTTTTTTTTTGATTTTGATTTATAATTTGTTGGCGGTCTAAGTTCAGTACGTTGAGTAGGTACTTCTGACAGTACTTACCTAAATGTGTTTTTGTTTTAAATCAAACAGAATAGTTACTTAAGATCAATACTACATTGTCGCTTAGCATCAGCCGAACCGGCGGACAAGTCCATACCTATCATTATTAAAAGAAACGTATTTTAGAAAATATATCAAAAGAAATAATTCAAATTTGTTTACTTGTCCAAAAATAACGTCAATATAATAGCTCATAAAAGTAATATTTGTTTCATTAGTTTTATGAGCGTTGCAAACGTCGTTGAAGCAATAAATAAGATCGTTCTACGCATCTAATTCCACGGCTTGTCCACCCGCTTTTCTATGGGACGTGCAATAACCCATGCTGAGATTAAACACGAGCCATTCTCCGACGTGACATTAGATACACGAAGATATCTAAGATTGCAAAGATATCTCTTACTCTCATCTGGATGACATTGTAAGATCTTATTTTCCACACTAGTGGATAAATATAATTTGTCCTTGGCTTTAAAATAGGTCTCTTTATAGGATGTTCGAGTACCTACCTAGTTAAATTTCAAACGCGGAAAGGTATTTTAATTATTATCGAAGATAAACAAATATTGTTACATATTATGCAGTTTTTTTCAATTAATTTTCAATTATAACCATTATTCAAAACCAAATTCCAAATCTAAAGTGTATGTATGAAATAGAAATCTAAATAATAGTAGTACCTTATTATTTAGCTTTCTGTGACGTATGGAGACGGTAATGTTTAAAATTTAACGACATATTCTAAGTTTAAAAAAAAAATTAAAGGGATTTGTCGCTGAGCGACCATTTATTCTAAGTTGAAACCAAAGGGCTTACGGGCTTCGATTATTCTAAAAAGAAACTTATGTTATTTGATAAGATTATTACACTATTTTAATTAGTAAACTAAGTAGTAAATAATAGTTCACAATATCTACTCTAGAAACAGAAAAGTTACTTCATCATCAATCATCAACAGCCCACTAAACGTTCCCACTGCTGGGACTCGGGGCCTTCTCTTGCAAGGAGAGAGTTAAGGCCATAATCCACCACGCTGGCCCAGTGCGGGTTGGCGGTTACTTCACCAGTAGGGAAATCGACCTAATGGAAATATAGTATTTACTACAAGCAACGCTTCAGCTATTTGGTGTGTTTACTTTCAATTATTTTTTTATGCAATTTCTGTACAAAGATGAAAACATATCTAACTATTTTTTTACTCAATGACACTAATAGTCTGGGAAACTAGGTCTACTTATTGACAAGAGAATGGACTATCAATACAATACAGCTGAAATGAAATAATTATCCCTATCTCAATAGCATTCACACCAACAGAACACCATAAAACCCACCGATTTCATGCTCTTTATAGTATGTGCCAATATTATTGACCACTGTTGTAACGATGCAATAGTTATGGCAAATCGAGTAACATTGGAACCGATGACACCGCTATCTAAGGCCGTTTACTGAGATTGTTTACTTCTTTACGGCAACGAATTTCAAGAGTTTTGGCACGAATTGTAAATAGTAACTGTCTCTGTAAAATAACTGCATGCCAGATGAAAACCGTAACTTTATAACTTCAGGCTTAAGTGGAATGTGTTCTAAATTTGATTCAAAAGCAAACGTCAGCAGTTGGGCGTGAATTTTATGATAGAACTACTACGTAAGATATGAATGGAAAATTGTGGAACACTGGTTCAGGAAACATGAATTCTATTTCCATAGAAACGTGTCTAAATTTTGAAGGTTTTAACAAAATAGAAAATACACATTGTTACGGTGTTTCGGGCACCATAAATCAATCGAGCTATTTAAAAAAAAAAGGTAAATATCTACGTCAAAAATTTAGTTTAGTAAATTTATTTAGTATTTACATATACATTTTAAAATCTCTCTGAGCTTGAACAAGTCTAAAAAAAAGACGTTTGACTTGCGCAGCATAAGGATCTCACAAAATGTTCCCACTGCTGGGATTCGGGGTATTCTCTTGCAAGCACATATTGCTGGTCTAGCGCGGGTTGGTCGGTGACACGAAATATGTCTTTCTAGAAACATCGGTTTCTAGAAAAAAGATGAAAGAAAACATCGGTTTCACCACGATGTTTTCTTTCACCTTTCAAACGAATTGCGAGGACAATATACCTATCTGCACTTGGAAAAATATTGAAGTTTTCGAACCCACGTCCCCATGATTGAGATATCGGATATTCCAGCCACCTAGCCACCATGGCTTATCTTAATCTAGAGCAGAATCACAACGAGCCCTATTTTATGAATTTTACTTTCAGAAATCGTATATAAACCGAAAAATGCGAATTGAAGTACTTACTACTCAGAGGTCACTGGTTTTTCAAATAAATAATTAAGACCGTTTTATTAATATTCTTGATTATGAGAATGAAGTATTTATTAAGTGTAAAATGTTTACGCTACAGTAAACTTATTTATTGGCTAAAAACTTTATACAGCGAACGTAACGGCTTTACAGTAATTTGTTTGGGTTATAAAAGGTATTTATTACCTGCCAGTAATGCGACGAACCTTCGGTAGATCGATCGGATATGTAGTGATGTCTACCAATATGCTTCTTTAGATAGGTAATACATCATTTGCCGTGGTGGAAAATATAATCAGTGATTTTTATCCTGGCCCTGTGGCTTAGTTGGTAGTATCCTGCGAATATTTGTGTGATGAATATAAATATTTGATTTGTGCCTGGGTGTTTACTATGCACAATAAGTATGTATTTGAATTTATATAAGTATTATCTCAGCTGTCTGGCTCCCCATAGTACAATATTAGATTAGTTATATTAGTCATATAGATAGCCCCATAAATGGTGTGGTGTGAAAAAAATCCACCACCAAACCCTCCTTTTGCGGTAGGCCAAAGTTGGCTTGGTAAAAGAGACCGCATGAAGCCATATTAGTTGAGTTGCGTTAATACTCGTACTTCTGAAACATTATAGTGTTATAAGTTTTTGCGTGCGTATACATAATATATGTACAGTATATACACACCTTGTTAATCATAATCTTCTTTTATGTTTTTTTTTATTTTACACAGTTAACATTTTTTATGGCTGAAATGGTTGAAATTTCGGGAACTTACATATTTGTATTTGTTCATTAAACAACATGCACAATCCCTCGGAATAGTTTCCCTAAATTCTGAGTAAAATATCTGATAGCGAGATCGAGGGATAAACTTGCAAACACAATGTTTCAGAAAAAAAAGCGATTACAAAAATACATCGCAAACATTGCTTCATGCACTACGTACTCACCAAGTACTCAATATTGCATGTTCTTAAATTACCTACCTATATATATAAAAATCAATGCCACTTTTCGTTGTCATTGAACTCCTCCTAAACGGCTAAACCGATTTCAATGATTTTTTCTGTATGCGTTTGGGTAAGGCCCTCGATGGTTTAGATTCACAAATCAGCCCGGCAGATGGCGCTGCAGTTGATATCTAGGTTATTATCCGAGCAAAGCCGGAACGGGCCGCTAGTTTATTATATTTTTACAGATCGTCAGATTTTCATAATACTATCGTTAACATAAATCGCTGCATGATGATGTACAGCTAATTAAGACAATTACTAGTTTGTACGTGACCTCGTTATTTTTTGTCTATAACCAGTCGCTCGCGAATTCGTCCGTGTAAAATTTTAAAAGACTATTCCCGAAATAGCTCATCATGCTTTTAGCGATAAGGCCGCCGACTTGTCGCACTAGTTTTAAATTTATATTTAAATATTTTTGTGTATCCAATTGTTTTGGTGTGTCAATAAAGTGTATATCTATCATGTTTTAGCCTCGTATTCGTATTCGTCGACGTCTCGATGCGCCTATTTTGCGTGTGTGGGAAGTAGGCTTCACCCCTGCCAACCCAGCTCCAGCAGGAAGCCCAGCAGCGTCTTCACGTTGCCGCATGCTTCGCGGAGCGTCCCCGGTGTGCCCGTTTTAGCCTATTTTTAGCCTCATTCTGCATCAGATGCATCTCCAACTTTTGGCCAGCACAGAACGCACAGCGCCCCAATAACCTTACTAGTTTACTAACTAACCATACTTATGCAAAAAACGTAGAGCTTACTTGAAAGCATACTCAAATCATATCTATCTCGGGATTGCACATGATGTGTTGATTTAAATAATAATATGTCATAGTTGTAAATTTCACCCCGAGGGATTGCACATGATGTGTTGATTTAAATAATAATATCTCTGAGGTATAAATTTCAAACATTTACATTTATTATTTTGATATGATTATATATAGGCTCGTGTACGAACTGTTTAACTCTAAACTGACCCTATCCTTTTGTGTAAATAAAGGTTTCCTCAGATTGGCTAAAGAGTAATTAAGAGGATAAGTACGTAGTATATATTTATTGTCTAATCTAAGTGCAGTTAGACGACACTATTCGCATTTTTATTGGATAAGTTCAAGCAATATCCCTCACTGTCACACGCTGGTCCCACGGTGTGCTATGTGTTCGGAGGTTATAGGGGTAACCAACGTATAGTTATCTTGTTTGGACATTAAATAGTTTTAAAGACGTAAATATAACGCATTCATTCATACGTTATAAGCAAGGGCCTGACGTAGAACCGATAGAGTAGAGACGGGTCAGGACGTCTACTCTAATTCAACGAAAACGTAATTTCGAAAAAAAACTTGTGACTTTCCTGCTCTCGTTCTACTTCGTTTCGTCCGATACAACATTGTTTGACGTTTAAATGATCTAAGCCTACTCTAATTAGAGTATGCTTAGAACATTTAAACGGACAAAACGACGGATCGAAGTAGAATCGGGGTTGGGAAGTCGCGAGTTTATTTCGAAATTACGTTTTCGTAGAAAGAGAGTAGACGTTCAGGTGATCTGAAAACCTTGGATTCTTTTCATCATTCTAGACAACTTTTACTATGCTCACCAAAAAATCAGGTGCTCCACATAAAAATGCATTTTTGGCTCGACAAAATGTAAACCTCTGATTTTTTTCAAGCTCAGGGTTGGCCTTACTTTTAAAGTTGATTAAACTATGATTAACTTTACTGCGTAACTCTGTGCTTGGACAAAAAGTGTGCTCATTTCATTACTCAATAATTAATCATTTATTGCATCATTATGTTATCAACATCATCATCAACAGCACACTAAACGTTCCCACTGCTGGGACTCGGGGCCTTCTCTCGCTAGGAGAGAGTTAAGGCCATAATCCACCACGCTGGCCCAGTGCGGGTTGGCGGATGGCACATGACTTCGAAAGATTCTAGGTACATGTCGGTTTCCTCACGATGTTTTCCTTCAGCGTTTTAAGTTAGCGGCATTACGCACATGACTTCGAAAAGACAGTGGTGCGTGTGGGGTTTGAACCCGGGGTCTCCGGATCGGCAGCCGCCGTTCTCCCGACTAGACCAGCCGTAACTCGTAACTGGCCGTAAACCGTAACGTTATGTTATGGATAGAATTAAAATTATACAAATATATATTTGGTCAAAATTAAATCGCAACACAACGTGGGTACGTTCAATCGGGCATTGCAATTTAGTTATAATTTTGGAGCGAAGTTTTATGTTTCACAGTCAATTTTTAAGTTTTCATAAATGAAGGTTCTCAGGTAATCAGATAAAGTATAGTAGGCTTTGGACAGCAGCAGATTTTTCACTCTTAATAAACCTACGCTCATCATCAAGTTCCTTTATTTTCATGGAAAGCTTATTAAATATTTTTTGACAATCAACATTATTTTTTCCTAGATCATAATTGCTTTTTTATTTCATTTCGGCACAAAATATCTGCCTGAATAGAAAAGTATTTATTTCTATCGGTACCACTTATTGTGTTGTCACGACGACTTAGTTACAACATAATAAAAAAAATACACTTTCAAAATAAGCTGTCAATTAATGTCACCAATAATGATCAAATGTACGTCAATACACATTTTCAAATAAATAATAATACTTCAGTGCCACTTTTAACATATTAACGATTGTGAAAACTGTAAACTACTGTAAGATCTACAAGCTTGGGTTTGTGGTTAAAAACAGAGGGAACAAATTTATTACAGTAAATTTTGTTAAAATAGTTGATAGTGGCGCTTTTATTAGAATCTACAAATAGCGTGGCCGCACTGCAGTGTAAACAGTGGCACATAATAGCTGTCAAATTAACGTCAGCGGGACAAGTTATAATGAGATTCAACTCATAATGGTTAACTTATATAGATTGACCACTTCGAGTCAACTACAATACCTACTAAAAGTAAAACTTATAGTCAAGTTTACTTTTAAATCAATGAATGAATTTTTATCGCTATTTTTAAATTTGGAATATAAAATAAAAGCAAAAATATTTCTTTCAAAAATAAAGGTATTATGTTTACTATTAGAACATTTAAAATAAGCATTATTTTTTTTATTTTTTTAAATAAGGGTAAATTTTTTTACTTAAACACAAAATGCAGGACAGTCTGAAACTAGACGGAGTGACAATATACGTAAAGACGCTCTAGCCTACTTAATTACTTATGACGGCAATACAATACGCAGCGCTATAAATACGAAGAGTCCAAATTGCTGCCTGACACTGTACTGTCCCACTGTTCTCGACTCCCAGAAATGAAAGTTGATTTATCTCTTTGTTCTGTAATTTATCTGAAAACGTTACCATTTAAATCGGAACATATTACTGCTTGACGATAGAATTACTGGCACTTGTGGGGTACTTTCCCAGGCAGACTTTGCAAAGAATTATATCACTAATATGCTCATAAGATAAAAAGGAAGGTTTATTTGCAACTCACTTTATACTCGTATTTAGACAGTTTTATTCAGTCAGTGTTTTCTATCATCCGTGTCCTATCCTAGTTAACGTGGTCAAACTATAAAATAGAATTGGTCTCCCAAAAATTAAACATTATCAAACGTAGCGCTGCGTTCGTGGTGTACAATAAACGGTTTATAATTTAAATCAGCAATTTAGTGAACCCTATTTATGGTACTAAATTAGGTATAGTAAATTTAATAAAGCTTTCGTAACATAAATAAGCATAGGTAAGAAGCCCATTGTATGTTCCCACTGCTCGGATTCTGGGCCTTCTTATGTAGGACAGACTCAAGACCTCAATTTGAATGACGGGACGAGCAGAACATGAACTTGTAAGCAGCACACCTGCTCATAACAGCACAGTGTCCTACAGCTATGAAAACAAAAAGAGTCTATATCAATACCTAGCAAGGACTGCACTGCGCTCGTCGCCTAGAGATATAAGATAATTCATCTCCACCATCCATCTCCCAGTAATTTCTCTGTAAACGTTGTCATTCAAACCGTAACACAAGGATGTAATCTCGGGAAACCAACGTTAAAAGATTACGTGATTAAATGAAACAAATGAAACCTTTTTTTAATACTCAAAAAGAATCGACAAGAAACCAAAAGCGATAAACGATTTCTATCGGGAAAATTTATATAGAGTGGAAAGTAGATAATGTACATTTAGACAAATCAACAATTTTGGGCTTATATTATTATGCAAAATTTTAGATATCTAGATGTTTAGACGTAATTGACGTGGCGTCGGAACATATTAACGGACAGGGTTAAAATTTGGAACATAGTAATGTTAAAGTTTGGATTAGGCACATAGGCTACTTTTTATCAATCGAACGGAAACTACGAAAGCTTAATTAATTAAGTATTTAGCAAAATCTGTTAACTTTAGATCAACGTATAAAGTTAGGTATACGATCTAAGAAAGTACACATTTACAAATGCTCTACCTGGTAGGTCTACTACAATAATCATTGTACATGTTAAAGCTAGTTTCACACACTTTTTACATCCGATATATTTAGTATCCATTCAATTATATTTCATACATATAAGTATCGGTTTCGACTAGTTTCCTATTGATGCCAAAAGATTTTTTGACGTCAGTGATCGGTTGAAAGGCCCCTGATTGACCGAACATAGACTTATCAATTCTTCATTCATCTGATCAGAATAATCTTCATTTTTCATGTAATTTCGTAATTATATTTGATACTAACTTTAATTGTGTTCTGTCAAAATGCGGTAGCTTGTCAATCTTGTATAATTTCTGGGTGTAGTTTACAAAGGGTATACAATTATGTCGTTGGCAGCTTTTGAGCGAGCTTTTTATAATTTCTAGTAGGTAACTTAACATTGGTCGAAATGTGATGGCTACAATTCACTGAACTGTTGTGTAATATTTTTAATACGAAATATTATGTTAACTTTAATGAAATAATTGTGAATATTTCATATTTAGCACTAGTTCACCTCAAACTTAGCAGAGCTCGTTTTATGGGAGCGCGCGTGTAGTGTGTAGTTGATATAGGAATACCTACAGAGGTACAATAGGTACAATTTACTGAAACTTGATAAGTTTAATATATACGGAAACACCCAGAGTCGCAACAAACTTTCGTGTTCTGTACACAAATATTTGTCATGGGTGGGAATCGACCACAGGACTAAAGGCACTGTGGACAAACTTACTGACGTCAGTCAGTAAGTTTGTACTGTCGAGCAAGTCATGAAGCCAAAGCTATAGCTACCACACACGACAGCCCTTTAGCCCTTTAGAAGTATCTTTTAGAAGTTTTTTTTTAATATTAATGACGTCAACTTTTTGTACTCTACTAATTATATTCAAGTAAGCACGCTTGAGCTCTAAGTCCTACGGAACGTAATTTTAGCATTTTATTTACATTTCGACTGTTACGTATGCAAAATAATCGAAAGTGCTATTCGCTGCTGAGGGTAATACGAGTATATTTGAAATCTAGGCATTAAATAAATAGTTTAATAGGCAAATAAAGGTAATAATAACAACAACATTTTTTTAATGCCACAATCTACTTTGATTACGAAGTGAATAATCAAGTAGGTAGTTATTAAAAAGATAATTCATTTTCCATTTACATTAGATTGTTTAGTGTTTGGGTTTTAACACGCAAGTTTAATTACATATTAGATTTTAAAGGCTTCGTTTCTAGCATCAGACTGTTCTAATGTAGCAAAATTGAAAATGTTATTTTCAATAAATATCACGCGTAAAATACATGATTGTAACCCATCTCTTTATCAAATTCTTGACAAGCATTTTTTACTAGCTAAAAATCAATTGTAAAAATTTCGATAGTCATGCGCGATAGCCAAAACCATCAATGCCAGGTTTTGATGGCCAGGATAAAAGGAAATAACGAGGAGATAAATTAGTTTGGTAGATTTAACTCGTGCCTTGTACTTTCCATAATTATAATGATAAAAGAGTCCGCCCACGCGACGTAACGAGCTGTTTTAGTAGTATTTTTTGTTTAACAATAAGCGAATCTACAGGGAGATTCGTTTTGATTTGTTTGTGCAAAAATAATGAATAATCTTGATACTCAAATCAAATTATTACAACTTATGCTTTTACAGACTCTGAAATTCTTGCATTCCTTTCATCCATCACGTATGCATACTTATATATGTACAAGTAATCACGCGAAAGTTGTTCTGCCATTTCATTATTTATCAACCAAATAAAATAGTATCAAATTAAGAAGACATTGATATGACAATGGCTGTCAATAAACAATGGTTAAATTATTTGGATGTGTTTTACACAAAAATACTCAGTAAAATCGCGATTAAAATTGAAGAGTTGGAGCATGACAAACTTAATGATATGGAAAAGGTGACTTTTATAATATCAAAGGAACTCAAACAAATCAAACTATACGGCGCGGCGTTGAAATCATGTAACAACGATTTGTCATTCCACCAAATGATCATAGTCATCAATATTACATTGCATCCTTGAAACAGAAATCACCTTGCAATCAGATAAAGAACTACACAGCATATATGTGCAAGAATCCTATTGAAGTATTTATATTCGTCATTTGCATTATGTATGCTAATTTGATTCTAGTAAAGTCATTAATCCTTTAACTCCATTACTCCTGACTGATGGACCAGTCAATGATCCTGTTTGTGGATCAGGGAATTTGAGATCAAGCTGATAGATAGCCGATATTAACGATGTAGGTTTATGCCAGCCTGGTACAATCCAGCTAACAAATGAATGTATGTTCTATCTCGTAGCGCCGTGAGTTTATAATTGGTGTTTTGTCGTAACTAGGAGAGAGTATCTAGTATATAGTAACATTTTATTTTTAGAGAAGTAGTACAAATTATATTGTGAAGAATAGTTTGTTGATTAATTGAACGGATAAAAGAAAGAAGATAGCGTAATAATAAGGTTCTCAATTCTACTGTTATATTTGGTACATCGAATTTTCGTTTTATTTGATATGTACTCACTTATACATAAATATCGATGAACATTCCTTGCCACACTATCCAGCCCAAAAACTAAGCAAAACTTGTACTATGCTAACAATTTTGCTGATATAATACATATAATTATGTGAATGGCATGCCGACTAAAAAAAACTAATGAATCCGTTTGTTAGATTATTGAAGAATATTGTACACGTATTTTTATTTTGTTTCATAAACACAATAATAACAAAGATTGAGTGATTACCTTTAATAGTGATTAGACGTTTCGAGTGGCGTGACGTCTATATGGGATATTTATGTAGGCGTGACGTCACAACAAAGTCAGAAAGTTTTGTCGATTTTTAATAATGTGATAACAACAAACATACGATTTCCATTTTTACTACGAAACGGAACGGCACGGGAACTATGCTTGGGTTCAGATTTATTGCGCACTAGACTTTGATTTTTCTTTTCTGTAGTAAGAGTACTAGGTTCTGTACTAGATAAGGATTTATCGATAGACTGATCTATTATCCCGGTATATCATCTAACTCCAGATTAGCTAAAGCTTGTTCTAAACAAAACAGACTCCTACATATCTGATGTAATTGAATTTATAAAAATGACAAATTATAGCATAGTACCTAGCTCTACTTTTATAATAATACGTACATTTTGATACACAAAAACACCTAGACTTAGAACAAACATCTATAGAGGAACAGATAGATATAGGCTAAGGACATGTTTGTCATGGATTGGAATCCAACCACGACCTACGGCTAATAAATAATAGACTCACTACCAACTGAGCCACAGGATTAGCCAACAGTCAAGTACGTACTAGCTTCTCAACCATATTACAAAGTGCAAGTACACAAATAGGGCTGTATGTCGTCTTTTGCCTCATAAGGAAAACTTTCTTCAACTAGTCCTACGATCTGATATGGTAAACTGACACATTACATACTCCAAGTTCTTATTCTAGCGATAGTGAAAATCTATCCTTAATAGGTAGAAAAGTTTCTATAAACATTGCACAGAAAATCTAGAAAAGAGATTTAAATTCTAATTGATTCTAAGTGTGCATATAGGTCAAATGAAGTTGGAAGGGGTAATAATACATAGGTGGAGCAGAGTCGTTATCGAATAGTGGCCGAGGCAAGGTAAGTGAAGTGTAGGATGTTCAGCTGCAAGATGGGTCGGTGTTACCATCTTTAACAATGGTAGACTTGATAGGTGCAGAACCGAGGAAACTATAATGATAAAAGAGAGGCCTAAACTAAGCACATTACTACGCAATGAACGGTAGACAGCAAATGTCGATGCGACAGACCGAGAAAACGATAGCGACATGAGAGAAGAGAGTGACGAGATCTATATGTTATGTACGCCTAATTAAATAAATAAAATATAATATATTAGTCACATAATATAATCCTATACAACACTGTTGATTAATATCGTTTTTGATTTTAATAAATATAATAATAATAATCATCATCATTTCATTGGCCCAACCCAGTGAGGCTTATAAATTGATATATCTGTCGTCAAATTTTGTGTTAATTTGGAGGCATGGTATGGAGGCGTAATAGTGGTAAGTATTTACTTACTTTTTAAATGGCACAGTTTCGTTCTGGTATGGAGTACTGTTCGAACCTTTAGTATGTATTGGATATAGAGGCTTAGAATTCGATCGAAAGACTTGTCAAAAGACACATAGTTAACAACTTCTTTGTTCAGAAAATGCTTTTATGTTTTGAACATTGCCGCAAACCCTTCCTTTCTTACTAACCTTTTTTATCTTGGAACATTATAATATAATATTGGTCCTATTGTGAAGAGTATCTGAATGTTTTTGCGAGAGCATCACAACATACTTACGTTTTCGATATCTAATTGACACGTCTTGGAGTTCATGATTAATCTTTTCTACTCTTATTATATAGGTTTGTTATAAGACGTGTGGTGATAGAAAAAAAATATGATAAGGACTTAAATTGTATTTCTATACGTATAATCACATACCACGTAGTGATATAGTAGGTATATGTACCTATAATATTGCAATGTTTCCACATACATGTGTGGAGTTACACAAAATTAAACTCTATGTATCTATAAGCATCGTAACACTATCTAAATAAATACCTGGATTAGGCAGATATTTTTATGACAAAAGTAAAATGAAATATAATGGGATGGCAATCATGGGATCGAGATAGTCACACTATTTTAAGTAAAGTTTTAACTACTTAAGATATATTAATATTATCATATGGATAGTATGTAAAATAAGTCAAAATATCCAAAAATGGTATAAGCATTTATTCGATCCCTTACTTTCTAAAAGCGAGTTAATAGTTCTCACAGTGTATAGATATTAGCACTACTTAAATTTACCTACTTTCCTGTATTGTGTGAGTGCTACGTTAGGAGGTTCAATGACTACAATAGGTGTGCCAAAATAAAGATGTTAAATACCTAAAGATTTGACCTTTGGGGATTTCACTGTAAGATTAGTCACGGTGTCTATCTTGGGTCATCATCTCTGCCATTGTTTAGAAGTTCGGGTAACAATTATTGTCAAACTTGTAGGTACTTCGTTATGGTGTTGTGAACAATGGAAATTACAATGACCTGTCGATATTGGTAGGTGTCTACTACTGGCCCAGCGGAGATTTAAATTCGACCATAATTACTTTTTAAAATAGTTGCTTTTTATTTTAAGTTATCATGCTTTATCTTCTTACATACTTTAACGTAGTAGATACACTATTATAACTATGGGCATGTTAAAACTTTTTGTGTCAATATGTTTTAGAAGGAGCGGCGGAGGAAGCATTCGTTTTACTTGATAGTAAGCGGACCTTTACTTTTTTTAAGGTAGGTACTTATCTCTCTAGTAGATTAGATTACAAAATTATTTTAACAATTATCACATTTAATGAGAGACAAAAAGTACCTATCGAAAACATGACCAAAGAGTTAAACTAAAGTTCCGTTTATAGCGAAAACTCTTTTGCACATTTTTTTTATCTAATTAAATAAAATAAATAAATAAATAAATATTTGTGGACTGGTGAATATCTGACCCCAAACTAAGCAAAGCTTGTGTGATGGCGGCCAGATAGCTGATATAATACTTATATATTTTTAAATACATACTTATTATACATAGAAACACCCAGACACAGTGCAAACATTTGACATAGACATTTCGTTATTTCAGCGCCATCTATTCAGTACCATAGAGAGCATTATTATTCTTTTTTAAATAGCTCTCATTGACTATGAAATGACGAGTTAAAGAAACTCTCCAACAAAACCGTATAATTTTTGAAGAGGTTTACAAACAAGAATTTGTTTCATCTGTGTTCACAACCATACAATTATTGAGCAGAGTATTCCCGAGACTCGATGGAGGCAAAAGGTCAAGCATGAGAAGACACCTGACATAAGCCAAATGTCGCACTTTTATCTTGGCTAGCATTTGTTTAGGATGTGAATATAAAAACTCGACGTTGGGATACATTTGAAATTGTTTGTTCTTAAAAAAAAATCCTCGTGAAATTACATTTAATACCTTTTCGTTGATGTTTAACTAAATTCCTTGCTGTAAACAAAGGGGAGATTCTCAATTTCGTTGTACGTAAGTTTTTTATGTACGTGATAGCTCCTAACTAATTGTGAATCGGTTTTGACGATTTATTTTTGTTTGGTACAAAATACTTTAGAGGTAGTCCCATATTAATTTTATCGAAATCGGCGTGGCCGTTTCTCAAATAACAAAAAAAAAAAATTGCTTTCATTTATCTGAGCCACGTAGTTATAGCTTCTTATGAAATTTAGAGTGTCTGAATTTAATTTTAAATAATAATAATAATAATAATGCCAGTGTAATGGGCACCT
The DNA here is from genome assembly GCA_963693475.1 of Ectropis crepuscularia. NCBI lineage: Eukaryota > Metazoa > Arthropoda > Insecta > Lepidoptera > Geometridae > Ectropis > Ectropis crepuscularia. The sequence continues at coordinate 12,741,038 of OY856357.1, read as the reverse complement.
TAGTGCCGGGTACCGTTAGGGGTGGGTTATGTGACTGATGAATTTATTGTTGATATTATTTTTAATAATGTGATTTAGTAACATTAATCTTAGATATAAATTTTGTCCATTCAATTAGTTAATAAAAATTTTTTTTTTTTTTTTTTTAAATTGAAGTTGGTTTTTAGTTTTTCGGGGAAAACTCAATTATTTTTTCTCTTTTCTCCTAATATAGAGTGACGAGACATTCATCTAGTTTCATAATCATCAAAACGATTTACTCAAGGCAAAGAAGTGACCATCGAAGTGACTAACTTGCGGTCGACACTCGTTCGTGAAAATCGAAGCCAATTTTCTACACAACTCTGATTGCTGTGGTCAAATGACAGTTTTCTTCCATATGGTGTCGTATCCACTCGCATGGGCTAGCAATTTACTGCAATTCCCAAGGCGGGTAATGGCCCGGATGTCTCAGGACAGATGGACGGTAAGAGGCACTTGTTTATTAAGTATATATGTAATGAGGGACATACTGATTGCTGCTAACGTGTGCCCGAAATTGCCGTAAGTATTCTACTAATAGGATTTTATTTAAATTCTTAATTTAGGTAGAGCTCTTTGTAGAGTCCTGGGGTAGTACCACACTTTTGCTTGTTTTACTTTCAGTATTGTGCAAAGAGAAAATCGTTATTTTTCTGAGTAATCATTGCTGTGCAACGTGCAGTACCAGGCGGTGATTTGAGCTCTTCGTGTTCAAAGAGCAGCGTGACACTGCGCTATTATAGGTAGACTAGTTACCTACCTACCATCATGTGAATGTCTATTTTATCTTGTTACTTTGGAAAACAAAATAACAATAATTTATTGTGACAATTTTTTTTTGGTTTTAGTAGAAATGTTTTTTGGTGACATTTTCAAGTTTGTATTGTATGGATGTGTGCATCTTTTCAATCAAAAATCGCCAAAGAGGTCTGGATGAAATGTTGTACATAGTAAGATAGGTAATAATAGTGTGGAATAACACATTCGTTACTTTTTATCCCTGGGAGTAATGAGATCAGCAACTGGCAACTGGGCCAGTAACTTCGCGGAATGCTATTAGTAATTTTCATAATAGCCAGGTTTTCTAACACGATGCCAAGATGCACATAACTGTGCATCCTATTTATTAAACATATAAAATAAATTGAAATGAAATTAATCGAAAACTGTTTATAACTAATTGTACAAAATGTCTTTTCTACGGATTATATAAATTTTATAAACGTACATCTTCACATTAATCGCACTAATCACTTATTAGACGCCCAGTTATACGACAGCGTAAAATAATCATCGGTTGACGTCACAAGAAAGTCATTAATCAACGATGTGGACATGCGTCTTGAATCTTCAATCAGCAGCTTGGCAAAAACCGGGTGTTAAGCTTGGCGGAAGAGCAAGGGAATAATAATAATGTTGCCAGAACAAAAAAAATACATTTAGCAAAAAAGAGTGTAAAAATGGTACTCCTTTTATCGCAAATACTTAGGTACTTTATGAAGTTTACCATGTTTTCATTGTTTCAGTTTTATGAATAAAAGACAATTTAATACAATAATATGTGATAATTATTATGTCTACTATATAAAATAAATATATTAGTAAAAGATATTATTAAAAAATAATTAAATTACTTTTGAAAATTGGAGAAGCGGTAAAGCCCGTGTTTTTTTAGATTATATTGTACTTTGTTAGATTAATTATAATTCAGGGAATTTAAATTTCTTAATTTTTCATTGTCTTCAAATGTAGGCACGTTACGTTCGAAGTTAAAATTGCCACTTATAAATCCGTGTACTTTTCAACGTAAAATTGTAAAAACCGTAAGATTGTGATATAACGACGTTCGTTATATTACTGACATATCAATTTGTAAGCTTTATGCAAAAATAGCGATAATTAATTAAATAAATAAGGATAAAATAAATTTATCCTTAACATTGTTAGATAAACATCTTAAAAGGATAGGTTAATAATTTGACGTATTTTTTCAGCCATGTATCACTCACATCTGTCATTTTGAAAATGTCTCGTTAATATTTAATTAAACTATCGCTATCCATATATTGAGTTAGCTGTAACAACACTTTATTACTCACATCTCGTAAAATGCGTAATATACACCCGTATTTATGATTTTATGACGGTAGTATAAAAATATACACTACTGTCCTTAGTACGACGTCTTCGTTTAAAATTATTTGAAACGAATATGTTTTAAATTGTAAAACAGATTCTTAAAAGAATATTTAAATTTTTGCTTGTCTGTCTGTTTGTTCTGTCTAATCTCTGAAACGGCTGATGTTAATGGGAATTGCACTGGCAGATAACTGATGTTATAAGGAATATGTACATAATTTGAAATACTTTTATTTTAGAAAAAAAAAATAGAGTCCCGTGGATAAAAAATGTAACGATATTGAACAATTTCAGAACGGAACTAATACATTTTTTATAAAAATGAGTGGCAAAGCACACGGTTGTCTTGATAGTAAACGGTCGCTTATCTCCAAGATCAGATACCCTGATGACGTCTTACAAGCTCGGAAAGATGTTTGAACCCCATACCTTTCGTAAATTGAACTGTTAAGCTACTAGCCACTAGCTCTTGGTCTATAAAGCGTCTTCACTTTGATTTATCATTCTCATTAATCAAGCGGTCATCAAAGATACATTAACGAAATTTCATCCGAACAATTATAGCGGAAAGTCGGTCAGACTCGGCCATAGATATCAATGGGGTCCATACGACCTTTTACACTTGACCTCTTCTGAACTAAATAATGAGTCTCCAATACTAACCGATTTGATGAATTTATAGCCAAATGTATATATTTTTATACTTATTTTCAGTGACCCGTGCTTAATCCGCATTGGTGCGTTATCCTTCTATTCATGTGGGTTTAGTTATTTTTGTGTTGTGGTCGTGTTTGTAAGATTTCGAAACGATTTAATAAAAATTTTTTGTTTAGGTCAGAAAAAAATCGGTCTTTCCTGATTTTCTCCCAATTAAAAATGAAGAGTGAGAATACTTTTCAGAGCTCACGGGAACATATCTTCAATGCTATTTTTGAAATTAAATCTGATTCATTTACAAACAAACTGACCGACATTAATTGCCCAATACATCAAACTAGATAATGATACAAAATACTCTACATATAATGACTTATATCAGTATTCAGTTTAATGTATGGTCTAAAAATAGAGTAAGAAGTAGAAGAAGTACTTTTTGCGATCTAAACAATTTGAACATTAAAAGTTCACAGCCTAGCAACGAACTGCGCTTGCTACGTGAAAATTCAAGATGAACCATAATTAAATTTAAAAAATATATTTTTTTTTCTGGAGAGACTGCTTGTCAAACCGGACACTGTTAGGTTAGGTTTAGCTTAGAAGTACCTATAACTTTCACATTGATAACTGGCAAAATTGTGGCAAGCGGGCTCTACAAGGAGTCCTACCACTATAAAAATGAAGGTATTTTGCTTGTTAAATTCTACGACATTTAGATCACAGGAAACAGTTGAAATCACATATCACTAAACTAACGACAATCAAGGGGCATCGTATCACAAATTACAGTCCTTATGGTCTATGAGATGAGCGTCGCAAAAAAACCGCATTCCGTCAGTGGCACGCGCGCGTAATATGCGCTCTGATTGACGCATTAGACGCGCATACCGGGAACATTCAATGCTAGGACGAGCTGGGGAAAAATGAGGGATTGACACTTAGATTGATAGCATGAGGAATCGGCTATGCGAACGTAATAGTATCAAACAATAAATAGGTTTTTTTTTACTTTTATAGGTTTACACTTGACCACCATCTCGCCTGATGTGAAGCGACGATGTAGTTTACGATGGAGCGTGTTTACGTAGAAGAAACCGATTGACTCTCGATTTGAAGACACCAAGATTATACCTATCAGGAAAAACTCACTCAGGCAACTCATTCCACAGCCTAGACGTTCTTATCACAAAAGTAGAGTCAAATCTCATCGTTCGTGTCTTTGGAACATCAACCATGAACCGGTGCCACCCCTTCGAGCTACGAGAAGTCCGATAGAAAAAAGGGAAGGTGGAATTAGATCAGTTGCACAGTTGCAAGGGCAGATCAGTTGCACACTCTCCGAAGAATATCCGATAAAAAACCGATAAGCTAGCAATTTTGCGACGATGTTCAAGACTTTGAAGTCTTTTCCGCACTAGAGTGTATTTGCCTATGAGCCTTTTGGCACGCCTTTAGATCGCTTTCAAGCGTTTACTGCGTACTTACACTAGATAGTACATTTATTTTAAAAGTTGCAAGTTCTTGCGTTGCTAGTTAAAATGTAGTTTAATAAAAAACGTCTTCTTTTTGTGTAAACATGAGACAAAAAGAAAGTGATATCTACACAAGTTAACATAGTAAAAATGTAACTATAATAAATGTCTGCATTTTAGAAAACTAATAAATCTAAAATAGGAAACCTTTTTAAGCCCTCTAAATCCATGAAAAAAATATAAAGCTTGGCTAGTTTAAGGTCCATTGTCCAAGCCTACGAGCACCATAAGTTGCATAAAGCATTTGTCCCTGAATTCCAAAGTAAAATCTCTACCTTACGACCTTCACTTGATGGCTCGGCACGCGCCAATGTACCTGCAACTAAAGCTTAGCATCCACGTGGGGTGGGTAAGGTAAATGACTGCATGGTTGGCGACGAAAGCATCAAGCAACAATGCGAGAATAATAAAAAGTTAAATGTTTTGGGTTTGAAATAGGAGTACCTACGTTTATTATTTAGCGCAAGCATAGTTGATTGCCAGCGCCGATTAAATCATACCCAATTATAATCGTCACAGTTGGGATGGATGTTTGTTGCTCAATCACGTTGGAACGGCTGAACGGTTCGGGTTGAACTTTTGAACATAGATTAGAATCTGGAATGGCACATAAGCTACTTTTTATTACGGCAAAATGACGGGAACGGGAACAGCGTGTTAAAACAGTGAAACGCTGTTAGTACAAATTATTTTTAAATCCATTTTAACCAACTATTCCAGTGTTTTATTGTGCACAATATACTCGTATTTTTGAAAATTATTTCTAACAATTTAATCATCGCTCCTTGATTGCGTTACGTAAATTATCACGTCACTTTGACTTTTTTTTTATAAATAGAACAACGTTCACGGAGTCTGCTAGTAGGTACTAATACGTAGTATAACTTATTTATGTAAACAGATTCGAACAATTCATTCAAGTTTCTCGCCTCGCCCTCCTTGTGGATTCTCCGCCTTACTATTCTGCAGTTTCTATGGAACCATTAGCCTAGGCTTCGCTGGCGTGACTGAATATATGACCAATAGAACAATTGACAGAACAGACGAATATTGGTCATGCGTCGCTTGGCTTGGAGTACCATTCATTCAACTCTACTGCGTATTGTAAACAGTCCATTCAAAGGTAGTAACTGAAGATTTGCTTATCTATTGAATATGAAATGACAGTGATAACTTTTTGTGCGGTTGAGGATAAAATGATGTGTATTTTATTTGTTGTTTATTGTATGAGGATATGAAGAACCAAAGATGACCAAAGCACAGTGTAAAAATATTACTCTACTAACGATCCTCCTCCGGCTTTGCCCGTGGTACATATAAAATATATCAGAGTCGTAGTATTTATTTATAACCAATTATGTTACATGTCAAACTTAAAAAACATTATGTATTCGAAAATATCTCGGTATAGCCGATAAATGTAATAATTAATATATATTAGGGATGGGCCGAATGTGGTTTGAACCGAATACGAACTTCGGCCGAACATTCGGTAAAAATGAAAAATTCGGCCGAAGTTCGGTTCAATTTCGTCCATATGGCTGGTAGGCTAAGAATAAAGACAAGTTCCCTAACATGAGTTATCTAGCTCGGATATTTTGTCGTCTCCTGGAAGCTCTGTATATTCTGAGCGACTTTTCTCAGAGGCAGGAAATGTGTATGAACAAAAACGAAACTTCTGGCTTCTGCCAGAAAAGATCGAGTCTTTAGTGTTTTTGCACCATAACCTGCCTCTGGTTAATTTCAAATATGAATATGTAGATGTATATTTTTACTAATTAGTCTATATTTGACAGAAATACCGTTTAATAATAGTCCAAAATGTTAAATAATTAATGATTCCTAAATGTTGCCAAAATGAAAAAAAAAACCTAATTGCTGGTGTACGTTAGATAGAAGTATTCTTTTTTTCTAATTCAATTTACGAATGAACCTTATTAAGATGTGTATCAGAAGAATGCAAAGTTAGAAAGTTAGAAATGTAAGTTTTGTTACAGATCTTGTAAAGATTTTTTTTACACCAACTATTGAAGAGACCAATATAATTTAGTATTTTTATTAAGTTAGCTACCTACCTATCCAAAGATTTCTAAAACTCATTATTAAGATCTTCCAGTTTCATTGTGTGTTCTGACTAGGTAAGAGATATTTCTAATGGTTGGTTATTAATGTTTTTATTATTGTTTAGAAAAGTAGTTTAATTTTTGTTATTTGATTAAGTAAGACAGAATTCTAAGGCGGCTGGTTTGGTTAGAAAGAAAAGCGGTTTAATTTTTTTTTTTTTTAATAAAGTAGTCAAAGATTTTTGAGACTGGTAGATTATCTATTCTATGCTGGTAGTTAAAAAGACCAATTTAAGTTTTTTGTTTATATCACGTATGATTACTTTTTCTGATTCAAATAAATTACTATGAGTATATCTGACTTATTATGTGTTGTTTCATTAATTTCTATTATGATAGTGCGTATATTTAGTGCAGAATGTTTGGTATTTAAACCGAAATTCGGCTGAATGACGAAGTTCGGTTCAAGCTGCCGAAGTTCGGTTAAACCGAATGTAAAACGAATTTCGGCCCATCCCTAATATATATATATATTAATTATTACATTTTCACAGAATAAATATTACTACAATCATTTAACATAATATGTATATGTCAGAAACTAATATAAATGTCAGCTCAAAAAAAAAATTACTGATACCAATCAAATAATAACTTAATAACATGTCACATTTTTTTTTTTTTTAATTTATTGTTAATTAATCAGATTAGAATATGAACATGTCCGTTAAAAAAGTACTACTAGTAACAATTTAAGAATCAATTCAAATCAAATCAAATCAAATTTATTTCAACCAAAATAACAAACAATTATAGGAAGTACAGAATAAACTAAACAAAATTATTTAAAATAAAGAGCCTTTTAATATTTAATCGAACTTATAGAATGCCTGTTCGATAAGCCAGTCTTTCAGATATGCTCCTTTCGAGGGCGCATCGCGCACGTCCTGTGGCAACCTATTGCAAATGATTGGCGCTGTGGCGTGAACCAGCTTCCTTTCGAGGGCGCATCGCGCACGTCCTGTGGCAACCTATTGCAAATGATTGGCGCTGTGGCGTGAACCAGCTTCCTTTCGAGGGCGCATCGCGCACGTCCTGTGGCAACCTATTGCAAATGATTGGCGCTGTGGCGTGAACCAGCTTCCTTTCGAGGGCGCATCGCGCACGTCCTGTGGCAACCTATTGCAAATGATTGGCGCTGTGGCGTGAACCAGCTTCCTTTCGAGGGCGCATCGCGCACGTCCTGTGGCAACCTATTGCAAATGATTGGCGCTGTGGCGTGAACCAGCTTCCTTTCGAGGGCGCATCGCGCACGTCCTGTGGCAACCTATTGCAAATGATTGGCGCTGTGGCGTGAACCAGCTTCCTTTCGAGGGCGCATCGCGCACGTCCTGTGGCAACCTATTGTAAATGATTGGCGCTGTGGCGTAAACCAGCTTCCCGGTCCGAGTATCCTATAGCACTCAGGGATTACCTACGTAGGTACCTACATATCCAACGCAACGAGAAAATATTATTGAAATCGGTCCAGTAGTTCATGAGATTGCCGCGTTCAAACAAAAAACCTCTCCAGCCTCATAATATTGTCATAGATACTTATGTTTGCAAATCTATATATATAAAAATCAATGCCACTTTTCGTTGTTATATTGAACTCCTCCCAAACGGCTGGACCGATTTGAATGATTTTTTTTGTATACGTTTGGGTAGGGCACTGGAAGGTTTAGATTCACAAATCAGCCCTGCAGATGGCGCTGCAGTTGATATCTAGGTTATTATTCGAGCGAAGCCGGAGCGGGCCGCTAGTTATGTATATTTATGTTTGCGGAACTATCGTTAGTTTGTAAGCTTATAGATTAGTTGGAACATGCACCTTCTACGTTAGCCCAAAAAACGATAAACAATAGAGACACCATCTGATGCCAACTTCTATAGAAAAAACCGTCAGTACCTACTTGTATGGAAGAAATGCCATAATGCTCATTGCCAGAAAGATATTGCTCTCAACAATGAAACAGCCACTTCTGGTCCAAGTTCGTGTTTTACTGCAATATGTTAGTTAGCAGACTTGAAAAAAGAAGAGGATCTTAATTCGGTTGTGTGGATTGTTTTTTGTATATTACGCGATAGTTCCGCCAACGCGAATCAATATTGATGAATTTGTTTGAACTTCCTTTTTTTGTTTGGTAGATAATAGAGAGACCTTCACGTACTACGCTGACGACACCGACGACGCCATCGGTCGGTTCGTGCGGCGAGCGTTGGCTGCATCACCGAAGACCATCCGAGAGTTCAACCTACAGATGGCCATCAGGGACAGAAATGCAGCCGTAGTGGAGGCTCTCAGCCGGGAGGAGGTGGCTTAGGCAAATGGCAATAAGGCAAAGAATCGATGTCGAGTCGATTACTAGCGGAATCCCAACCGGTAGTGATCGGCTCAACAGACGAGCACACTAACTAGTATAAGGTTTAAAATGTTCCCAACTCCCCCCTTATTTTCCTCTTCTTCTGATTATCCAAGAAATATGTAAAAATAAATAAGAATTTAAATGACAAAAGTCACGGATCCCGGAGTCTGTGGAGTTGCAATTTTGAATAAAAAAAAAAAAAAGGTCCCACATACATTTTTATAACAACAATGAAACATGAACAAAAACTTTTTTTTTTAAATAAAGATTGACGAGACGTGCAGGACATGTGCGTGATGGCAAGGACCATGCCTGCCACATAACAACACAGTGAAACGCAGCTATTGGAACATGAAGAGTCCAAATCATTACCTAGCACTGCACTGCGCTCGTCACCCAGAGATCTAAGTTGTTAGATCTCTAAGCCCTGTAATTTCTCTAGAAACATTGCCTTCAAACCGGAACACAGTAATGTTTGCACATTACTGCTTGGCGGTAGAATAACTGGCAAAGGTGTGGTCCTTCCCCAGACGGATTCTGCCAAGAGTCCTACCACTACACTAGATTCTAGGTCTGTTATCTAGATGACGTATAATGATGAGGGCTTCTTATGTTATTGTAGTATAGTGTCAGAATGATTTTTTTTATTGAAGTTTGTTTTTGTTTTTTCGGAAAAAACTATAAAATGTCACAATTCAGAGGTTTACATAAGTTATTTATCGAAAAATAAGTTATGTTAACTTTTTCCTTTTTTATCTTCATCGATGTTGCGGCGTTGTGTGAACCGTTTTAAATTTATATACATAGTTACATAATTACTAATAATAATTCTTGTTATGGTTGTATGGAAATTGTGTATAATAAAGGATACATGATTAAGTTCTTGTAGTTAGCTATAAATGGTTTTTGCTTTAGAATCCTGCGGTCGCAGCGCGTGATCATCGGAAACGCTAAGGATAAAGCATTAATTCGGTGAGCGACTACTGTGAAAGTAGATTAATAAATTTACTAGATTGATAAGTGAACGAAATAAGTAAAATTTTGATGTAGAAGTAAATTGTGCATATATCTTCCAAAATAATAAAATTTCTATTTTATTATTTACTATAAGTTGAGTTATTTTTACTATAAGTTGACATTTGAAACCGTTATTTTAATCTGGAATAGTATCTATTATAAACATTTTTCACCGCGGGAAAATTACTAGAACGGGAAGTACGCCGATAGATTTATTTTTATTTAGATACTCGTAGCACCGCTAGTTAAATAAAAATAAACATTGTGCCTGGGTGTATCCTGTGTATAATATTACTAATCCCACTAATATTATAAATGTGAAAGTATGGATGAATATTTTGGATGTTTGTTGCTCAATCACGCCGAAACGTATGAACGGATCAGGCTGAAATTTGAAGCACAGTTAGGTTATAGTCTGGAAGAACACATAGGATTTTTATCCCGGGAAAATAATGGCAACGACGGGAACGGGAACTACGCGGGTGAAACCGCGGGGCACTGCTTGTACTATAATATTTATAAGTCAGCTTCAGCATCAGCTATCTGGCTCCCATAGCTTTGCATAGCTTGGCTAGATAGTGTTGTATGTGAAATGTCCACCGTTATTTATTTATTACTAGCTGAACGCGCGCGCGTTGCTACGCCATCTATCGAAAATCGATCGTAACAATTCAAATTTTGAACAAATTCGGTTACGTTAGGTTCTAATTACGCAACCTTTAAAATATGACATATGCTGTCACGCAACGAAAGCTCTCAAAAAGCAATATTTTTTCCCGTTTTTGTTACATTTTTCATTCCTCGGCTCCTGTTGATAGTAGCGTAATGTTAAATAGCCTATAGCCTTCCTCTATAAATGGACTATCCTACAAAGAAAGAATCGTTCAATTCGGACCAGTAGTTCCAGAGATCCTTGCGTTCAAACAAACAAACATACAAACAAACTCTTCAGCTTTATAATATTGGTATAGATTATATGGGTATTTTATCAGTGCTGTCTAAAATAGTTATTGTGTAAAGAAAAAATACAGGGAAAATTAAAACACATAATATTCAGTTTTTTTTTCTAAGTAGTCCGTTTCCGCCACGCTTATACGTTGTACGACATCGATCGCGTGCCGATCGCATGCGCAGCTAAACGCACCGATTTGCGGTTAGGCGGCTGCGGCGACCACGCAGTATAGAGTAATGGCTTGTCTAATGGACGATTAGGCGGGCAAAGTAGTGTTGGTTCTAGACTATTGTTTGAAGTACTAAGCGTCTTCCATGTTCCTATAAAATGCTTTAATAATTAAAGGTAGTTAATAAATTTGCATTGCAACCGATTTTGTCAATATCACAGGCGTTAATTGTGAAGAAAAATTTCGCAGAGAAAATTAAATGTTCAGACGCATGTCATATAGACTACAGGCCCGTGAACAAAATTTACGTAGTAAATGGGTGGTTCATTTACTACGTAAATTTTGTTCACGGGCCTGTAGTCTATATGACATGACATTTTTTTTAGTTTCAATACCTCTTCTAATCTATTATTCTGCAACGCCGTACAAAAATCATGCGACAAGGAGAAATGCTCGAGGGTTGCAACCCCCCCTCTTCGACTGTACTCAGTTGGACAGCTTACAAGTGACGGCATAGTGCTGAATCTTATTACTTTATACCCTACTATCATCCTACATAGGTCTCCTGGTGTTTCATTTACTACGTAAATTTTGTTCACGGGCCTTTAGTCTAAAATATACGTTTAGTTTCTTAAACATAGCGTTTTGTATTATTGACTCTGTCTTACGGTGAAGACTCTGGGTTATAATATCTACTACAGGAAACATATAGAGGAAACGAGGGATATTGTATTGTAGCTATTTCTGTTATAAAATAATGTATCCCGTAGAGCAGGGGTTATATCACCTAACTATAATGGTCTTCGCTTTGATATTATTCTATTTCTCTATAATTTCCCTTTCTGGTTTGAAGGGCAATGTTTCCAGAGAAATTACAGGGCTTAGAGAAATAATATCTTAGATCTCTGGATGACGTGCGCAGTGCAGTGCTAGGTAATGATTTGGACTCTTCATGTTCCAATAGCTGCGTGTCACTGTGCTGTTATGTGGCAGGCATGTTGCTTACCATCAGGCACATGTCCCGTTCGTCTCGCCACTCATTTAAAAAATAAAACAAAAAAATATGGAGTTATCATTAGAAAAGCCATAGCCATTATTTGTTTAGGGGATAAATTCTTCGCAGACGAATTCGCGAGCATTTGCTAGTAGATAATAGGTATGCTTTTCTCAGCAATCTATCAATAAAAATGATAATAAAGGTGCATGGCTACTAAACTTTAAGAGCACTAAGCAACATGTTTTCAACACACAAAGATAAGAAAAACACTTAATCTTTAGCTTAAACTTTGGCTTCTTCTGTATAAGTAGGTTTTTTTTTTTTTTTTTTTTTTTAACATTTATAGGTTTACACTTGACCACCATCTCGCCTGATGTTAAGCGACGATGCGGTCTAAGATGGAGCGTGCTTACCTAGAAGAAACCGATTCACTCTCGATTTGAAGACACCAAGATTATAACCATCGGGAAAAACCCACTCAGGCAACTCATTCCACAGTCGAGACGTTCTTATCACAAAAGTAGAGTCAAACCTCTTTGTTCGTGTCTTTGGAACATCAACCATGAAACGATGCCGCTTCTTCGAGTTACGAGAAGTCCGATAGAAAAAAGGGCTAGGTGGTATTAGATCATGCAGATCAGATGCACACTCTCCGAAGTGTATCCGATAATAAACCGATAAGCTAGCAATTTTCCGGCGATGTTCAAGAGTTTGCAGTCTTTTTCGCACAAGAGAATTATTGCCTATGAGCCTTAAAACTAGGTTAAAACTACATTATTAGGTACGTTTATTTTTTTAGCCTAAGCTTAAGGAGCCCTCTTAATATGCTATAGCTGTAGGAATATAACACACAAAGAGAAAGAGTAGACCGAACACGGTGGCCAAGTGCGAGTTGGTTTAAAACACATACCCTCGAAAGTGTTTTTTTGGAACATGCCGGTTTTCTCACGATGATTTCCTTCACCGTTAAAACGAGTGTCGATGTCAAACTTGTACATCTACAATTGGAAAAATATTTAAAAGTAAAAACGGGATTTGAACCAACGACATCACTATTGTGAACCTGACATTCTCACCACTAAGCCAGCACGTCTTACGACACGGCATTTCTTTAAGTAACTATCTAACAGTAAAATAATCCCTAAGTACTAGCTATAAATTACTTCCCCGTAGTAAAATGTTAGTTAGCAACATTGTCAATAGTGGTATTTTATAGCTCTATGATTATGGCAGGTGCAACCTGGGAATCCGTGAAGGTCCTATAGGGACCATAACTTCACAGATTTAACCTCATAACTAGTGGCGTAGCTTTAACGTAGATGGGGCCCTCTTAGTAAAAATGGGCATTTAGTAGCCTGACTTTGATTTATTTATTTTTTGATTTTATTTACCTAATTGGGCAAATTGGAAACTCACGTGTAATATGGTCGGTCAATCCGACTCGAGTTTCAGCCGCGTCCAGCGGCCTTTTTCAAGGTGAGTGCACGCGCGCGATGGCTGCCCGTTTGGCACTCAATATTATTTAATTCTTTTTTACTAGCTGAACGCGCGCGCGTTGCTACTCCATCTATCGAAAATTGGTCGTACCAATTAAAATTTTGACCAAATTCGGTTAGTTTAGGTTCTAATGACGCAACCTTTAAAATATGACATTATGCTGTCACGCAACGAAAGCTCTCAAAAAGCAATATTTTTTCCCGTTTTTGTTACATTTTTCATTCATGCTCGGCTCCTGTTGATAGTAGCGTAATGTAATATAGCCTATAGCCTTCCTCGATAAATGGACTATCCTACAAACAAAGAATCTTTCAATTTGGGCCAGTAGTTCCAGAGATCCTTGCGTTCAAACAAACAAACATACAAACAAACAAACTCTTCAGCTTTATAATATTAGTATAGATCGAAATTTATATTATACCTAGCTGTGCTCCTCAATGTGAAAACCGTGGCTCAACAACCACCGATTTTGCGTACCTATCTGTAATTTTCCACGATAAAAAGTAGATTTTGTACCACTCCGGAATATTCTAATTGTGTTTAAAATTACAGTCATTTCAACTGTGACTGAACTACAAACACCCAAACTTTATGGTTTTAGCATTGTTTATGGTCTTTAATTATGTCTTAGTTTATTTGATTGTCAGTTTTCTTATGCACTCTATTTAGCAGTGCTTTACCAGTTTTACCTGCGTAGTTCACGTTCTCACTGTTTTTCGATTTCGAGCTCCATCCGTTCATACGTTACGATGTGATTGAGCAATAAATATACAAAGATTGAAATTTATAGTATTAAATTAAAAGGAAGTATAATTGTTTGTAATTAATTTTGATAAAATCATAGCACGTCTCACCTCGCAGTTTTCAAGTCCCGGGGCCTATGGCACTGAATCAGCCCTATTCTGAATGAATACGTCACTGGTCCGAACTTTATTACGTAAAATAAGCATAAACATTGCACAAGCACAAATAGCCCATTTATGCTCGCACTTACTACTCTGACTTGAGAGCTTTTCTCCCTTTTTTCTATCGGACTGCTCATAGCTCAAAAAAGCGACATCATTTCATGGTTGACGTTCCAAAGACTCGAACGAAGAGGTTTGACTCTACGTTTGTGAAAAGTACGTCTAGGTTGAGGAATGCGTTGCTTGAGTGGAGGTTTCCCGATGGTTGCAATCTTGCTGTCTTAAAATTGAGAGTGAATTCTTATAGATATGCAACCTCAATCGTAGACCGCATCATGGCTTAATAAATTAACATCAGCCAAGATGGATCATACCAAAATAAAAACAGTTATTATACAGACAAAGAAAAACAATAAAATAAACTTGTGATATATACATTAGACGGCCTTATCACTGAAAGCGATCTCTTCTTTGGGTAGATTTGGTTTTAGACAGTTTTTAAAAGGCGAGCCGTGCAATTTAAGACTATCTCTTTTAAATTCAACTCAAGTAGTACCTACTTACTATTTACGCAAAAATAAAACAAATTGGCAGTCATAGGAACTGCCGATAGAAGTGAAAACTTATAACTGAGAATTTGATAGCTTACTTTGGAAACTACACGGGTGTAACCGGAGGTTGTGGCCTAGTCATCATGGCATGACCATCTAGAAATGCACCGGCATTTCCCATTGGCTGACGCATTTCTAGATGGCCATGCCATGATGGGCAGGCCACGCTCTTTTAGCATTTCCCATTGGATGACGCATTTTTAGATAGCCAATGGCTATGGTCCCGAGTTTACCCGAAGATTTCTTATCATATCCGAGCGTGACGCTAGAACTCATTTCACAGCTCACGAAAAATCTGTCTAGGCGCGCCAAAAGAAGTTTTAACTTCAATAAAAAACTAATACTTACATACCTAGGTACTAAAGTAATTTGGAATATAAAATTTCACCATCTATAGATTTTAAGATAATGCAGCCTTCACATATAAATACCAAACGTAAAATAAAATTTAATGACAACAAAAACATCAAAGCTCCGCTAGCTGATTTTATATTGAACTATTGTTAAAAACGACAGTTAATTTTTATGTTCATAGTTTTCATTATAAGTAATGACATGTGGTTTGCTGATGCAATGGGAAGGAGATATTTTTATGTTTTAAATTACTAGGTTTTGGTTGCAAACTCATTAGTTTGGTAAGATTAAAAAAATACACAATTTCTTATCAGGGTTACCACCCTGCTTGTTGGCTGCTAAAATTCTACTACAGCTTGCAATTTCACTAATTACGGTGAGTTTAAAACTAGTTACCTATTTTTTTCCAAACGGGCAGAGCCTTTATTAACAAAACTAAAATACAATGAGTACTACGCTACATACCTAACTACTTACACTAAGCACACCTGAACTATCCATAGACCAATGAAGGTCCACAGATAATCAAGATATTCAAGCTATGTTTATGTTATCTATAAAATGGCGAATGATTGATGTTCTGGAGACAGGACAAATCAAAATAAGGTTCACCCAGAAGAAGAAAAAGATACCTCGCCAACGTAGGTACGTAACAAAAAGATGCATTTCACTAATTGCTTTAATTTTTGTGAAAAAAAAACAAATACAATTTAGACAATAATATTATGCAAAGCTGTAGAAACTCGAATATGGTGTGTAACTTTCCATATCACATTCATTTTTCTGGCTTAGCAACCTCCATTAGAATTCATTACATTGTGATTTCAGCTGGAATCTCTGTCTCTACAGAACTCTTTTATCAAATACCTCTGTATGTGAAAAAATTTACTATATACCGTAAAACGAAACGTAATGAGTTCAGTAACTACAGGACGCATGCGCGGTCCACAATTAGCTTCTGAACATTTTGGCGCCTAAGATATGAACACTAACAACTTTTTTTTTCTTCAAAACTGTTGCGTGTTTTTTTTTATTTGGCTCGTGTGAGTTCGGCGTTAACACTTCTGGAAATCTACAACCTAACTAACTCAAATTGTTACGGCATTAGGTATTCCCCGCTCTTTAATGTCAAGTTAAAAGAAAGAGAGAGTAACAGAAAATATATAATGAATAAAAGAACAAAGGTGGTAAAAAAGCTGTTAGTTTAATAATTTGACTACTATTATAGTTTGCGAGTTTGTGGTTGGATAGTTTAGTGTCAAAATGTACCAATGTGTTTCCTGTACCATTTTTTCCTTTTTACTCTTAGTATTAGGGTAAACCTTTCAAATCATTATAATCTCACACTCGATAGTTACAATTTATATGATCAAGGTTAAATCCATAACGTTTTATTAAATATAGAATGACGTGTAAGACATTCATCTAATGGCAAACAACTAAATATTTGACCATCGATGTTACAAATCACTGCTGCCTAATACTGCACTGCGCTTTTACCCGTATAAGATGATTTATCTCTTTGGCGTGTAATTTCTCATTTAAGGCTTCCCTTCAAACCAGACAATAGCAATGTTTGTATATTACCACTTTGCGGTAGAATAACTGGCATAAGTGTTATACTCTCACATGCGGACTCTGTGAAGAGTACGGCTGGACTATTTCTCACCCACCTCAGGGACAACGTCCTGTCACCGATGCACCCACGGCCCGCTGTGACTTCTCGGCGATCAACCGTGTGCCCGACGCCATCACGTTTGGAGACCCTTGATCCCCCGGCACGGTCCTGATATTCGGCCCCATTGTCAAACTATTATCTTATCTGTGACTCGACTACCACCATCCGGCTCCAGAGGACAGGGAGAGCGGCACACCAACATAGTTTTATGGGTTCTGCGTTATGTTCGCAAACCCTAAGTTTGGTACAGACTCGATTATCAGTTGGGACTGAGATCATTTGGATTATTATCTACCTATTTCGCCGACTTTTAAACGTCCATATAAATGATACAAAAAAGGTTGGCTCAAGTGAGATGTCAGTTCTATATTAAATTTATTCTCACTTATAATAACTCATTCGTATTATGTCGAAAGCATTCTAGCCTCTGACTGTTGACCTGTCGAGCCCAACACCGGCATTCAATTGTTGAACAATGACGATTACATTATACATTGGTTGTTTAGATAATGGGTGTTAATGTTCAGTCAAAGATCAAACAGTAAACGATCGCAAGATTAGTGCTGAAACTATTATAGTCTTTAGATACTTACTTCACTTGTTTAACTGCAGTTTGCATTTTGGTTCATTTGGTTTCTCGATATTTTGTGATTATCATAAAAATTACCAAAAACCGCGATAACCTAGTTCCGAGAAAACCTGATTTATAATCTGAGGTCATAGGTTCGATGCCGAAAAAATTGTTTTTTACGTGTAGATGTATATGTAAGTTTGTTATCACCTCTGGTTTAACGGTGAAAGTAAAGCTCGTGAAGAAGCCAGCATGTTTCAAGAATATACTTAACAGGACCATGCGTCATCTGCCAATTCGAAATGGGGCAGCTTGGTGGAGTAGCCTTAACTGTCTTCTTGTGAGATAAGGCCCCAAGCCCCAGCAGTGGTTACCTATAGGTATTTAGTGGGCAGCGAAAGTCGAAAACTATGCAGTTCCATAAAAACATAACATTTGTTCCCGCCAAAATGCATAAGAAAATTATGTACCAATCCAGAAAGCTCAAAGTTACTTTTTCGAGATTCTCATATCAGGGTTGATGCCATTATGAAGAGTTCATTGTTATTAATAAATCGCATTCGTTCCGGTAAGTTTACCGCCTAACTAACATGTTCTTGACTTTGATATTGAACTTATCTACTTTATTTTCGCTTAAAATGAATGAGAGCATTGGCTCAGACAGTCAGACATAACCTCTTTAGTTCGGCGTCAAAGGGCTGCTTAGCACAGTCGATTTGGGTACTATTTTTAAGTTGGTAGCGCCATTTGTGTCACTGTGATGTTAGTAGCTCCATGGTGGTGCCTTCTGGGGGTCTACCGCCTAACGAAAAACGCTTTGATGCTTTGACGCTTTGGCATTGCCGTCTCTTTCATTTCAAGCGAGAAGAAAAGAGACAGCAATGTCAAACCATCAAAGCGTCAAAGCGTTTTTCGTTAGGCGGTAGAAGCGCTGGTCTAGGCCAAAGTTTGAAGTCAGAAATTGAAATGGTCGTCTGGCAACACCGAGATAAGGTAATGATGATGAGTGGCTGAAGGACTAATATCCATGGCCAATAATGAATTTAAAAAAAGTAATGATGACGATGTACGGCAGAAGGACTAGTATCCATGGCCAAGTACAAATTAAAAAAATTAATGATGATGCTAGAAAGAAAAAAATGATGGTTTAAAATTCTAACAATATTTTTTTATTTCATCTTGGTACCTATTTAATTTTAGTAACATACCTAATTTAAAAAAGAAAAACTCACCTTATTGTCCCATCTTCATAGTGATTCGAAGTTGAAAACCTGGAAAAGAAAAATTTATTTATGATCATGATCGATTTAATTATTTTTTTGTTAGTCTAGCTGGTATTTGCTTTACCACACCACATTTTACGAAAACTAAATCAGGTAAAGTTAGTAGTAATGTGTAAACATTTTTTTTGCCTAACCTAGTGGTCATCAAATTTTCCTGCGCAAACCATAGGTCGTGGGTTAAATATCCAGTACAAATATTTGTATGATGAAATTTTTTTTTTGTGTCTTTTGGTTGTATTTACAGCCATTACTAAATCAGCTATCTGGTTCCTATAGTAATTAAGTAAATAATTAAGTAGCTTTGCTTAGTTTAGGGCTATAAGCTGTAGTGGGAGAAATGTCCACCAATATATTTTATTACACCTATTCCAGTTTAAAGAGCAATATTTCTAAAAAACTACAAGCAAAGGGATAAATCACCTTCTATATCTAAACAAAGCGTGTAGTGCAATGCTATTTTAAGTTTTTTGCTCCCTGTCTCTTGAAAGTAGGTAAAGCACTGACGCATAATAGGCGTTTTATTTTGCCCCGCCCAATGTTCTAAAGATGACATCCGCTTACTAACCGTTGACTATACCAATTTGTTCGCTAAGTCATGACCTGTAATTTAAGCAAACAATTTTAACGCTATCTTTGTCCTTCCAACTTCATTAAGACATTTTTGAATAATATTAGAAAGACTAGTTCCGTGGCTTCTGTATTTACCTTTAAATATTTACTCGTACATTGGAAAAAACACGGATGATATGGAACAATAAACATATTAAAATTGTTTGTTTGTCGTGACTCATGGTACGGAATAACAGTAGCTCAAATGGATGAACTAAATTTGAAGATTTATCTGCCGTGTGTAGTCTAAGTATCAGGTTTAAAACCAGACATAGTCATAGAAAAGAAATTGGCCACAAAACATATTTGAAACTAACAAAAATGTTACAATGTTACATATTTCATAAGAATCTATCACTATATCGTCTAAATACATGAAAGCAAATGTATAGTTTTTTGTTCTTAGTTTAAAAACCGTCACACCGATTTTGATAAAATTTATATGCGTCCACCTCTGAACATCATAACAAAATTGCGTATTCAGGTAACAAATACAACGTTGAATCTTTATTTTCCCTTAAGCTATCCTACTGTCATTAGCTTCACAAACTGGGCACATATTTCACAGGCAGTTCTCAGCCCTCCCACAAAGCTAATGGACTGCAAGCTCTTGTTAACCACGTTAATAGCGCTGTCTTGTAGAAACAGTTCGTTTGCCCAAATATCCCTGCGGTACCGCAAGAATCGTTAATTATTCAGAATAAATTTACTACACAAATAATAAAGTTATGAGACCGTAGTTCATTCACTTACGAGCAATTATCTCGGGGCCAATGAGTGGAGCACTTGACTGATCATGTCTAATTTCTAACCTTTAACGTGAACGGATTAAGGGCTATTTTAGTCTGTATGATGTGTGATATGACGGGTGCGATATGGTAGGATGGGCGGCGCTGAAGCGTGCCGAATTACAGCTTTGAGGTGCTCAGAGCATGGTTAAGGCATCTTCCTAGTCTTTATACGCCGGAAATTAATACTTATTATTTTTTTAATGGTAAAACTGTGCCGAGATTCTAAGCCATCGCAGATTAGATAGACGCTTTCTCGGAAAAGTGCTTGAAATGACCGAGATTGGAGTTTCCAGATAGATCGATAAAGCGATCGTCAAATATTTGAGAATGAGCACGTGGACTCATCAATGACGAAACGATCGTATCTGAAGAGCATAATCACCTTTCAAGAGCTGATCGGTTATTGAAAAATAAGTTCTGCGCTTTTATGTTTTAAGTGTTTATCGAATAAGTGCTTAACGACTTGAGAGTTTTGGTGTTGGGGATTTTTGTATAGAAGTTTGTACAAATTTTATTTCTTTTCCGCTGCGATAGTCAAGAAATTAACTTCACAATGGGGACGCTATTTTAGTATTATAATTGTATCATCATTTATAACATTCGGATCCCATTTTTAAGAGACGGCCTCTCTTTTACTACCTTTCGCAGTCCTGTGATAAATGAGTTCAAATGCGACCCGCAAGAGTGACAAGATACCCACAACAGTGTCCAGAGTCGCAAATGTAACACATGCAAACTACCTACCAAATATCTATGTATTCATAATATATACATGGTGGCCTAAATTATTATTATACATTAGTTACTATTTTTCCAAAGACAAATCTATCATCAACACTGGCGTGTTCTATGTGATATCTACCAACCCGCTCTTGACCAGTGTGGTTTACGGTCTTGACTCTCGCCTTATAAGAGAAGACTTCCAGCAGAGAAAAATAAAATGTGCTGTTTTCGAAAATAAACATTGGGTCATTTAATTCTTTGATATTAATTGTGTACAAATTTAAACCTTTTAACGTCTATCTTGTTCCTAGTAGCTATTTAATACCCAGTAATTTTCTAACCGGACATTGCCTCTTTTGAGTAACGAATTAGAAAGAAAACAATAACAGTAATGCTACCTTATAATCAGATAAATCAAATAATTTATGTCGTAATACAGCATTCAATTATTTTCTCATATTAGTTTTCGTATACAATACAGTAATGCACAGTCGGGAAACAGAACCGGTTAACATGTCTGCTGATGACTGCATTGTTTCGAATATTTCATACTTCACCGTCTTCCATAGCCTTCTTTATTTATATACGATTACTATTGACGATGTTACGAGCATATTTCACTATATACCTACGAGGTTTTATGTGTTCTTGTAATATTAAGACAAACTGACAATACAGATTTAACTACTGTGAATCTACTATTTAAATTTGAATTCAGCGTTGGACAGGCTCTTAGATTATCATTCGATCCAAAAAAGTGTATATGAAATACTATGTGTTATTCCAGACTATAATTCTATCTGTGTTCTAAATTTCAGCCCGATCCGTTCAGACATTACGAAGTGATTGAGCAACAAAACATGCAAACGTTGACATTTATAGGAAACTTGCAGTGCCCCGCGGTTTTACCCGTGTAGTTTCCGTTCCCGTTATTTTCCCAGGATAAACAATAGCCTATGTGTTCTTCCAGACTATAATCTAACTGTATTCCAAATTTCAGCCTGATCCGTTCATACGTTACCGCGTGATTGAGCAACAAACATCCAAATATCCATGCGTTGACATTTATAATATTAGTGGGATTTTAGTAGGATAATAATAGTATATTAGGATGTTGTACACTATGCAAGTTTGTTTTGGTCCAGAACGCTAGTTAACTCCACTCTATCTGTATAGTCCTTTATACATTCTAATTTGCGACCTGCTCATTACGTGATTATTACATGCAATCTGTTTAACTTTACCAACTACTGCGGTTAGCAGCTTGAGACAGTGTGGGAACCCGGGGTGGCTAACTAGTCTCACCAAGATTTCCTTATATACCTAATAGTGTGGTGGACTCTTTGCAGAGTCCATCTGGGGAAACATCACACCTTTTTAGGTAATTATTTTATCGCCGGTATTGTCAAAATATTACAGTGGTCCGTTTTTAAGGGACTCCAGAGAGATTACACGGCTATGACTGGCCTTGTGGCTAAGTGGTTAGTAGCTCTGCCTGCGAAGCCGAGGGTCGTGGGTTCGATCCCCACCCAGTGCAAATATTTGTGTGATGAATTCAAATGTTTGCACTGTGTCTGGGTGTTTCTATGTATAATAAGTATGTATTTAAAACTTTATAAGGATTATATCAGCTATCTGGCCGCCATCACACAAGCTTTGCTTAGTTTGGGGTCAGACGGTGTTGTGTGTGAATTGTCCACCAATATTTTTTTTTTATTATTATTTATGAGATAAATCATACTCCTGTATATTTCCGAGCAATAGTATATAGTCTTTATTTTTTAAATTATTCAATGTATTTAATAAATCATGAATACGTATTTATTGTTACACAAACAAACTACTTTTTTAGGGTTCCGTAAAACGTAAAAACGGAACCCTTATAGATTCGTCATGTCTGTCTGTCTGTCCGTCCGTATGTCACAGACACTTTTTGCCGAAACTATGAGAACTACACTATTGAAACTAGATAAGTATATGTATTCTGTGAACCGCATTAAGATTTGTAAAAAAAATAAAAAAAAATTAGGGTTGCCCCCCATACTGAGAACTGAAACTCAAACATTTTTTTTTCATCTAACCTACCCGAGGGGGTGTCTATCGATAGGTCTTCAAAAATGATGTTGAGGTTTCTAAAATAATTTTTATCTACACTAAATAATTTGCGCGAGAGACACTTCCAAAGTGATAAAATGTGTGTGTGTGTGTCTCCCTCTAACTTCTAAAGTAAGAGAATGAAAAAACTAAAAAATATATATGATGTACATTACCATGCAAACTACCAACAAAAATTGGTTTGAACTCGATCTGATGAGTAGATTTTTTTTAGTACGTCATTATTAAAACTTTGATCAAAGTTACAACGAACTACAAGAGTTATGTGTACTATGTATATTATGTTACTTGCTGCAACGGAACCCTTCATGGGCGAGTCCAACTCGCACTTGGCCACTTTATTTATTTTATTTTCATATATCGGTATCAAAAGTGTTAATGTATTTACAATTATTTTAATATATTATGAGCTGTCTGGCTCACTTATGACATAGGTAAGTATGCGTACACGTTTTGGCAAAATAGTTATTTATTCATTATTTATTTAATTGTAAATTATTATTGTTAAAGAAGTAAATCAATCTTAAATATATAAAAGATTGTTTGACTTCTTTAACAATACTAATTTAACAGCCAATGAATACATTACATAAGAATATTGCATTGCAAATTTCAGTAAAAACATCTTTCTTTCATTGTATAATCAATCAATCGTTTATAAAATCGGACATGTTTTCGTATCCGTGACTAGAATACGATTACATGTGATAAATTTCACATGTTTAGTTGCTTGTACAAAGTTGGTCAAAAAGAAGAGGAAATGTTTAGTATTTTGAGCACTAAAACTTACGTGAATATTGGGGGATTGGCCATTTGAAAGCTCAATAATCATTCGTTTAAACGATTTAGGAATTTTAAAAGCAAAAAACAACAAATTGCATCGAAATCGTAAGTATTAACATCAAAGATTGGAAACCGAACAGTTTTGTAAATGTTATTGTGGCCAATGAGCTAACCTGTCCGTCTGTCACTAAGTAATATTTTTTTTCTGTCAGCTACAGAGAACGAAACAGGCTTGAGCCTGTAGGCAAGCAAAACACCAGCCCATTTTAGACGACACATGACGACACAGCTATGAACATGAAGAGTTGAAATCACTGCCTAGTGCTCCTTAGTGCCTTGACCTCTAATTTAATTCAGGAACATTGCCCTTCTAGTCGGATCAAAAACTCGTCGAAGTAATAAAACTACCATAAACGCTGTAGTAGGTATTAGAATATGGTAGTATATAGGTACGTAATTTATAACTTATTTTTTCGACTACGTCTCATTATGAAGGTAGTAAATATGTATTAGTGTTATGGAAGAGTTTTAACTAACCAATATCGTAAAATTTAAATTCGTTAATTACTACTTAATATGGATTGATTGGGAGCCGATGTTCCGTTTGATAGTTCCATCAAATTTCTATAAATGTAACGAATATAGCAAAAACAACTTTATAGTCTCAGCATCATGTTCCAAATGCATTTACTCACTTTCTAACCAATAGAAGTTTCACCTGCAGTAAACTTAGTTGCATCACGACCCAGACAAAATGATGATCGACAAACTTAACTATTGCGCTAATCAAATCATGAAACAAATAGATTTGTATGGATGACTGTCGACTTTGTTAAAAGAATACGTAACTGGTTAATTTTTGAATTGTAGGTATAAGTTTGTAGTTGTTGGAATAGACCGTTCACTAAAATAACACATTCGAAATGCAAACACTGGTGACAAATTCGCGACGTTTGACTACTTTTACTTGATTTACAACTAGATACTTATAATGTACCTACATATTATGTAGTATATCTACAGACTACGCCACAAGCCACAACTATTAAACCGCTATGAATACGTTGTACTTATAGCCACGACAAACCATCGAACGTGTACGTTTTTTTATAATTTAAGTGACGGGACGAGCAAGACATGCGTCTGATGGTAAGCAACACGTCTGCCCATATCAGCACAGTGTCACGCAGCTATTGGAACAGAGTCCAAGTTATTATCTAGCATTGCACAGCGCTCGTAACCCAGAGAATAAGATTATTTATATAAATGACCTGTAATTTCTCTGGAAACATTGACCGTCAAACCGGAACACAGTGATGTTTACATTGCTGCTTACGTGAATTGGTGGTTGAATGACTGGCAAAGGTGTGGTACTTAGGTACTTTCCCAGGTGGACCCTGTAAAGAGTCCTACCACTACAAGATGTGATCTTATTAATCTTATAAATGTGCAAAACCTCCAAATATTATTTAAATTAAGTCAAATATGAAATTATTAATAACCTATTATACCTATTGCTGTTTTAATAGCGAAATCGCAAAAAAAACAAATGCCGTTATAACCATGTATGACGTACTTTAGTGTTCAAAGACTTACTCGTATAATGTTTATATTGTACGGGTCCTAATCACGTGAGTGTACAAATCGCGAAAGTTTAAAAACAAGACTTAGGTACTAGAGTTAGGGCTTAGGATCTGTCAAATAGCGAATACTTTTCTTGTTGATACATAGAACATGGAGTGGTCGACTGTGATCCATCTCAGTTAAGTATGTCTGGCTTTCAATATAATCTTAAACTTAAATATCACGTGTTCTTCATATTGGAGGAATTTTGAAAACCCTGCGGCCGGCTTACTGCCAACCAAACCACGGGGTTTTTTTTAATTTGGGGGATTTTCTTTTAAGCATGCCCACCATGCAGGGACATGGTGCGGTATGTCGGGCTCGACACCATGGGATACGACATGGTGCCCCTACCCACCACACCATCACACAACAAGATGCCACCGAGGGCAGTTGTTGTGTAATGCCCAGGGTGCACCACGTGAGGTTTCCGACCCACGCACCCCACCACGGAGCCAGCCTATTTCTACGCAATCTGACTACTAATTTATGGTTTAGTAGTAAACGACAAAACATAACCATAAATCAAGTCATAATCTTTACTATAAAATTATAGGGTTAGGCAAAATATCAAGAAAAACCAAAAACATCTAGTTTGAACCACTTTAAAAAAGATCAGTCTTACAAAAAATACACATAAAATTTGTTGTTAACTAAAAACACAGCCCTATTAAAAAATTGTTGCTTGTAAAGTCAGTTTATGGACTGTCATTTTACGGGATGACGTCATAAAAAAACGTTGATGAAAAGTTGTCGATGGCGTGGAAAGGCGATAAGCTTTGGTCTGGTGATCATGACGCACAACGCTGCGGTATGCGGTATGCGTCGCCGGACACTCAATCATATGAAAAACGTCGAGAATGGTCTCGTGTTCCGTCGCAGTATGCGTCAGCGGCGAGGGGCAAGCGCGGTGAAGTGGGGAGGTGTACTCCCGCACAGCGCGGCGTCATTCTCGGTTCAACGCTGCGGTGTGCGGTGTGCGTCATTGGCCAATATGGAATTTTTCGAAGACAATTTAATATAATTAGTTCGCAACTATCCTTCTTTATATAAAAATAAAGACAAAAAACATAAAAGTTTGATAGAAATTTACAAGTTTGATAAAAAATTACAGAAAAATTGTTCATGTTCACGTCTACCTTGGTAGCTGCGGCAAAATCAACTGACCACCTCTTCGCAGGGACGCTAAATGCTGCGTCGTGACGCTACGTTGCGGCGCACACCGCAGCGTTGTGCGTCATGATCACCAGACCAAAGCTTTAGCAGAGTCCGCTTGGGGAAGTACACCTTTAAGCTTTGGTCTGGTGATCATGACGCACAACGCTGCGGTATGCGGTATGCGTCGCCGGACACTCAATCATATGAAAAACGTCGAGAATGGTCTCTTGTTCCGTCGCAGCATGCGTCAGCGGCGAGGGGCAAGCGCGGTGAAGTGGGGAGGTGTACTCCCGCACAGCGCGGCGTCATTCTCGGTTCAACGCTGCGGTGTTCGGTGTGCGTCACGGGCCAATACGGAATTTTTCGAAGACAATTTAATAGAATTAGTTCGCAACTATCCTTCTTTATATAAAATTAAAGACAAAAAACATAAAAGTTTGATAGAAATTTACAAGTTTGATAAAAAATTACAGAAAAATTGTTCGTGTTCACGTCGACCTTGGTAGCTGCGGCAAAATCAACTGACCACCTCTCCGCAGGGACGCTAAATGCTGCATCGTGACGCTGCGTTGCGGCGCACACCGCAGCGTTGTGCGTCATGATCACCAGACCAAAGCTTTAAGCTTGATTTTTGATTCTTGATTTGATTTTGCCGCAGCTACCTAATTGTCTTCAAAAAATTCCATATTGACCCGTGACGCACACCGCACACCGCAGCGTTGAACCGAGAATGACGCCGCGCTGTGCGGGAGTACACCTCCCCACTTCACCGCGCTTGCCCCTCGCCGCTGACGCATACTGCGACGGAACACGAGACCATTCTCGACGTTTTTCATATGATTGAGTGTCCGGCAACGCATACCGCATACCGCAGCGTTGTGCGTCATGATCACCAGACCAAAGCTTCAGCCAGTTATTCTACCACCAACCAGTAACATTACTGTGCTCCGTATTGAAGGGCAATATTTCTGGAGAAATTACAGGGCTTAGAGATAAATATCTTACAGCTCTGGGTGACGAACACGGTGCAGTGCTAGGTAATGATTTGGACTCTTCACGTTCTGCGTGCGTTCAATAGCTGCGTGTACTGTGCTGTTATGTGGCAGACATGTTGTTTACCATCAGGTACATGTCTAGCTCGTCTCGTCACTCTATACTATAAAAAAATGGGTCACAAGCCGGACGTTTAGGCCGACGGGCACCTCTAGTGCTTGTTCCGCGCTTTCGCTTGCACGCTCGGCTGAGGCGTAACGTGACACTTTTTCGTGCGTACAGCCGGCGTTCATAGACATATAACCTATAATACGTTATCACATCAAAAACCTGCTCATTTTAGTAGTAGGTATGAATGACCGTAATTAGATAGTGGAATTCCCAAATTCCCAATATTTGGATGTAGTTATATGCGCCCACAGATTACAGAAATCTGTAATCTGTGTATGCGCCATGTTCACGGGTAAACTGACGATTAGCAGTAGTTAACACAAAAGTTTCTAATAATATTGATTGGATGACTCTGTTTTTTTCGAACATTCATGGTTTGATTTTTCTTATGTCAAAAAATGTTTCCTACGAAGTTTATACTGGCCAGCGTTTTGCCACAACTCACTTGATGGAACCCGGTATTGTGGTTTAAAATATACCATTCTTGCCAATGATGAATCATTTAATTTATATTTACCTACTTTATATTAAAAAGTCAGAAAATACCAATACTGGGAGAGCATTTCACTTATTTGCGCACTAGGTTTTTTGAAACATTGCGTCATTCGACAACCAACCTGCACTTGGCCAGTACGGTGGATTATGGCACTCACTCTGTCCGTGTGAGAGAAAACCCCGTGTACCAGCAGTTGGAACATAGGTTGGATGGCTATGCCTATGCTGTATCTGTTTATAATATGTCGATAGTCTGATTAGGTATTATATTTGTTGCTTGAAACATTGCCAATAAAAAGGAAAGACCTACATTAAAGGCTGGGTCACACAGAGGCGATCTGATAGCGATATCGATAGCGATAGCGATAGAGATAGCGACAGCGATAGCGATCCGAGACGGGATATGTTGTAATGTTCGAATTGTATGCAACCTGACACACAGAAAGCGGGCGCGATCCCATACGCGGTATCGGATCGCTATCGCTATCAGATCGCCTCTGTGTGACCCGGCTTTAATCCGTGTAGCTATCAGTACTAGTAAATGAGGACAGAAATTTCACAAAATAAATAGCTCTGTTTGGACAGTCAAACTGTCACTTAAGGGCGTTTATATAGTTCCGAAGAAGTTACGGCAAGCGCAGCGGTACGACCTGTGTTGCCAGCCGTAAAACCGCACTAAACGTGATCGCACATTAGTGTTGCCAGTTAAATAAACACGCGAAACGCTCACTCTTTATTACGTGTTTACTTATTTCTATGAATGTTATTGGTCTGCTAAGTGATTTGATTTTTTTTATTTGATTAGTTTTTAGAAAGTAGAGCTAATAAAAGAGAACATCCCTTTTTTAATGTGTTAATTTAAAAACTAATAGATACTTATGTAATAAAATATTGAATGAAAGGGAGTAATCTAGCGCTACTCTTGACTGTGAAAAAGCATCCATGTTCTAATTAAATATTTCTTCCTTTAAAAATATTTGTTCGTATCTTGGAAATTCGAAGCTTGATTTAATGTATTCGACATTATTTTTAGTATTTTTATTGTTTAGTCGCATGTTTAAATATAACGTGTGTTTACTGTTTAAGTGAGTTATCATTATTTTAAGTGAGTGTTCATTAAATAATTTTGTTTTGTATTATATTCACAAAATTTCACCCAAAGAGTTTACACAATATACTAAATCTAAAATGTCACCCATCCAACACCCAAAAAGCGTATAATGCACCCTTCTTGTTCCATTGCTCCGCCGCTATTTCTACGTTACGCCGCCGCCGCCTGACATTATAAAACCGGTGACGCCAACTCATAAGATTTTCCCATTTTAAAGAGTACTCAACATGGCTTAAGAAGCCGTTTCAATTCAAGAACTGTAATATTTGTCAGTACATTACCTGTACCTTCATTGGTTTATGGATAATTCAGGACGTCTATTCTCTTTCTACGAAAACGTAATTTCGAAATGAACTCGCGACCTTCCAACTCCGATTCGAAATTACTTTTTTCGTAGAAAGAGAGTAGACGTCCAGGTGTGCTTAGAGTAAGTACTTAGTTAGGTATGTAGCGTAGTGTAGTTCTCATTGTATATTAGTTATGTTAATAAAAACTCAGAGAAGAGAAGACAAAAAGAAAGATAATAATTTAAAAAAGTTCCGATTCTGCAAAGACGAAACTGCCACAGCCATCCTATGAACTCAATATGAACTGTAAAACGTTCTGTAAAGCACACGTCAAAATCCTGCAAATCACCTCACCGCGTAGTTCCGTAATCCGTATGTCTCAATAACCTGATCGACATAACGTGTGTTACGGAAAATCGCGTGTAATAATAAAATTGTCCGTTACCAGTCCAGTTATGGAATTGACCATAATGCTTAAATAACGGCACGTGCCTCGACTTTTTCTTAATTAATTTTGAGTTTTCAAGTATTTTATTATTGTGTTAATTTGAGAGTACTTAACTTCGATGTTATTGATCTGGCGATGAAGTTGTTTGCTTGTACGTACTGGGGTATTTCGGACCACCGCCGAAGTGGTTTTTGTAAGATTGAAACGTTTATTCGTCGAAGTAGGTCTTGCAGTGGTAGGATTCTTTGTTCGAAGAGAATCCCGCTTCGGGAAGTATCACATTATTGCCAGTTATTCTACTGCGAAGCAGTTATGTGCAAACATTACTATGTTGCAGTTTAAAAGACATATTTCATACAGCAAAACTGTTTTTATAATGTTTCATTTCAATACGAGCATGAAAAATTAGGAAACTAAAGGTGAGATTGCGGATATAGGTTATGCAAACTTCCCTAATAACATTATAAATTAACTCTGTTTGTTAATTTTTCACGCTTAAAATACTGAACCGATTTAAATTAAGTTTCGTACAAAGATAGCCTGAGATAAGACACAAGTTACTTTTATTACGAAAATTGGGTTGTCTTGTGTTGAAAAGAGAAATGACAAATTGCGACAAAAGTAATTACTGCCCACAAAATGAGAGTACTTACGCTCTTGTGACAGAACTTGTGCGAAATATTATAAAAAAACTACACAAAAGTATAGTACAAACCCACACACGTGAGTCTTTTAATCGCAGTTTTTCTGTCGAAAAAACACTTCATCACTTTATAAGTTTTTGTGATATTTAGTTGGCAAATTTTCAACGTTGTCAGATAAGTACAGTTCAGTTTGTCCAGCGGTGGGGATCGAAACACCTCTGCCACCGTTATCTTGCCCACATTGGCCGGTCGAATACGCCTTCCACAGAGGCGGTACGCAAATATGTTTACGTCAGAGATCAGAGCAAATGTTTTTGTTGATGCGTTATAAATGCGAGAGCTCCCGAATTACTAGTGTGCTACAAGATTTTCCCGCTATTCTATTCAAGCATTTATTTTTAGGATAAAATATTTACAAATAGTAGCATCCCGCGTTTTCAATAGCCTTGTCCTTAGTCCCCACCCGGTTACTTTCTTGGCTTCCTTACTTAATTTTTGTTTAAGGGGGTTTACATAGTTTTTTCTTCACGTACCTATTAATATTATGTATGTAGGTACCTACCTCTACATAAAAGAGATATAGAGATGTGAAGAGTCAGAGATAGATAATAATATAGCACTGCTGTTGGTTGATTTCTATATTATGAATGGGAAAGTAAGAATGTTTGTTGCTCAGTTACTACGTAGTAACTGAGCAACAAACATCGTCGGAACGGCTGAAAGGATCGGCTAGAAAAACCCCGTTAGAATGCAAATGATTTAGGCTGGAATAGCATATTACCTACTTTTTAATCGCGAAAAATAACGGAAAATTAAACGCAAATAAAAGCGTGGGGCACGGCTAGTTATTGCATCAATAATGTTCGGTGCATCCTATTATTTCTTAACCAAAAACGGTATAGGACTACCGCTTCCTACCGACTACCGGTCAGTAAAAACTCTAACCAAAGAATAATCAGGCTTCTATACGTTTTTTACAATACTAATTAAACAATACGTTTCGCACTGTAGTCAATTTAATAATTCATTATCCTTCTAACAAAGAATAAGAAACAAGGAAATGTACCTATTTGCAGGAAAACACAATTTTTCAAAAAAGTTTCCAGAAAATAAATTACTAGTACTAAATCAAAGAAACAATAAGGCGAGGAATACTAGAAGTTGTTAGTCATTATCTTGTGGAAATTCTGGTATAATCACAAACAATGTGCACTTAGTCTTTTAAACAATTACCTTATTATCAAAGCAAAAGAAAAATCACATTGTGATTTTTAGGGTTCCGTAAAACGTAAAAACGGAACCCTTATAGATTCGTCATGTCTGTCTGTCTGTCTGTCCGTTCGTATGTCACAGCCACTTTTTGCCGAAACTATGAGAACTGCACTATTGAAACTTGGTAAGTAGATGTATTCTGTGAACCGCGTTAAGATTTGAACAAAAAAAAAAAAAAAATAGGTTTCCTCCTTGAGACTGAGAACTGAAACTCAAAAATGTTTTTTTCATCTAACCTACACGTGTGGGGTGTCTATCGATAGGTCTTCAGAAATCATGTTGAGGTCTAAAATAATTTTTGTCTACACTGAATAATTTGCGCGAGAGACACTTCCAAAGTGGTAAAATGTGTCCCCCCCCCTCTAACTTCTAAAGTAAGGGAAGGAAAAACCTAAAAAATATATATGATGTACATTACCGTGTAAACTACCAACGAAAATTAGTTTGAACTCGATTTGATGAGTAGTTTTTTTTAGTACGTCATAAATACACTATTATTGAAACTTCGATCAAAGTTACAACGAACTACAAGAACTATGTGTACTATGTATATTATATTACTTGCTGCAACGGAACCCTTCATGGGCAAGTCCAACTCGCACTTGGCCACTTTTTTTAAGTTACAAGTATGAAATAAAATGATGAATCAAAGGTTTGATGCCACTTTCGATATGCGTACAGCTAGACTGTGGAAGGCATTGCCTGAGTGGCTTTGTTCCGATGAACACAACTTTGGTGTCTTCAAAATCATGAGACATTCTGTTTAACGCTCCGGTTTGAAGGGCAATGTTTGTTTGTATACTATACAAAAAGTCCAAATTTCGATTGGTACTAAAAGTCATCTGAAGCCAACTCTGCCACAGGGCGCTTACAAAAAAGAAAGTTATACCAAATTTGTCTTTGTTATAATGACTTTTTGATATTCAAAAGGCGTAATGTAATTATTACCGATAATGTCGAGAACTTCAATTGAATTTTGGCAAAGCTCCAAATTGATACTTATGCAATTGCTACATAATAGAAAGTTAATTCTAAAGTTAAAACACGTTTTTACCTCTATAACCAGACTATTATTGATCGAAAAAACGAAATAACATTAAATAAACGTTGTGTGCGCTTCTGTACACAGAATGCGCATTGCTCACTTGAGCAGTGCACAAAGCTGCGTACGCGCATAGTGATTGGAATCAGGGCTGCAATTAATTTTGAATTATGTAAAAATGCAAGTTCTGCTCGTAATAATGGATAGTTACAGTGCTTGAACCTGGCCGATGGAGTGGAACAGGGTAAAGAATACGTGTGTAGAATTACTTCCGTGATATTCTGCATTTGTGTTATTATCAAAGAACCTTTGTCTGAATCAGAATTTATTTATTGCTGCACTATTTTTTTTTTCAATATTATGGGTAATCAAATCAGGCCACAGCTTCAGAGCAGCTATATCTATAACTTAAAAAATAATCCTCAATTTATGATTAAAAAGGAGTATTTTTTATCGATTGAAATGTGTATTCTAGTTTTAAATCGTAAATTGACGATTCTTTTTTAAGTTATAGTTAAAGCTGCTCTAAAGCTGTGGCCTGATTTTCCATAATATTGAAAAATAAATAGTGAATGTATTGAAGAAAAAAGTTCACAACAATAACAACCCACACTCGCAACCATCGTACAAATACATAAGTTCACAATACAAATGCTATAAATACATAAATAGATAGATAGATGGAAACTCTTTATTGTGATACAGACAAATTAATAAAATTACAGTGAAATACTTATGAACTAGTATAACTACCACAAATGGCGGCCTTATTGCTAAGAGCAATCTCTTCCAGGCAACCATCCTTATAATATTTAATAAGACGTATTTAATTTAATTGTGATGCGTTCAACCGTTACAAAGATAACGAAACAAAAATACACGCTTACAAACCCACAAAGCCTCTCCGAATATTTAAAAAAAAATAATGTTACGTTTTCACATATTCAACACATATTGAAAATATTCTGCAAAGCTTAATCGCAATTTAAATGTTAATTATATTTCCTCCCGTCGATGTTTTGATCGCGTCACAACCACGATATGACACTAAGTAGATACTTATGCAATTAATATTCCGAGAGCTAGCATCGAATTTTAGGTAAGTATTTGAGGCAAGCTAACCTAAAACCTGGCACATGGCTCTCCTATACTCGTAATACCCCGACACGGAGCTGTAGACCTGGCGGTTGAGTAGCGAGGCAATATGAATATATTTATTTTTTTAAATCTTATGTTTGATGCAACATTGTTTTTTTATACGTTGTACTTTAATTTTTAAAGTATAAAAAAACACAAGCCAGACGATTTAATCGGGGTTTTAACGTTGCCGGACCCGTGCAAAAACGTATTGAAAAAAAAAAATGTATTTGAGGCAATTTAAAATTTTTGTTGGATATTATACATCTATGACAAAAATATAGGGATTTGCAAAAATACCCACCCAATATTCTGTACCATAATATAAGTCCTGTATAACGATTTTGAAATGAGCCAAACATAAAGTAGTGCATAATAGTAATAGTGCATAGTAGTAATCAGCATTTCCATTTTTATTTCATTCCTCGTTATTTCTAACGGATCCGGAACGGAAATAAATTAAACCTAAACCATAGCAACCTCATGCAATGGAGCATCAAATTAAAGACGATTCGGATCATACTAGAATTATAATCTGTAGCAGAAAAGCTGTCTCGTTAAAATTATTGTAGGTTCGTAATATGGAACTCCCGTATAATTTAGTGTCGGTATTAAATGTCGGGTCATTCCTGAGCGGTCAACATGACTACAAAATTAGGTACACCAAATAACTTTAGAATGTAACACGTTGGACCAAATCGTATTTGTGATTCGTAGTTTAGTCTCTTTATTTTTCTAATATATACATATTTGTATGCTATTTTAAATACGAATACAAATAAACCCATTTAAATGGGTAATTTTGTAATAAACTATGATAAACTGAAGTTTGTCAACGCAGTGCTCAGCAGCAAATTGTATCAGAGATTACTTTAAACGTTGTAACTTGGTCTTAATATCAATTTTCAATGTGTAAAAGTAAAAGTTACAACAAATTAAGTTGTTTCTTTACCAAGCTGACGTAAGCGTCCACTCGTGTCGAACACGTAAGTCGTGCCGTCAATCGCAGTCGTGTCACTCGCTCAGATGTACTCACTTTTTTGGAATCAAACTTCGCATAATAACTAGCTCAGTATAAGGTAATAGGGTCATTACCCCTAATACGGGTGTAGGTATTCGATCAGCCATATCGGACAGTCATTACTGGGAACACGACTGATTACTACCGATGATATTCAAATTCGAAAAACTAACGCTTTTTTGTCGTGAGCTATGAATAAAGCTCTGTTAGGTCGGTATTACAAAAGCACCTGCTTCAAAAGTAGATCGTATTAAGGTAACAATTGACGATCTGTGTTCTACTTTTGTGGTTGTGTATGTATTTGTGTACCTACTAACTGTGTACCTACATTGCATCCCTACAATAATACTAGTTCATCGAAAAACATGTACAATTTTTGAGTTAAGTCAAACTGGTTTAAAAAAATCCGATATTGGTCACGTCAAACCACAGAAATCTAAATAATATTACCTTATTATTTAGATTTCTGTGCGTCAAACAGACTCTAGAAGACAGTAAGCTGTTAGTAGGCCATCTTATCAATAAAAAACTCAAAACTTACGTGGACGATTTAATATCAAATAATACTTTTGATGATATTTGTATTTGTGCGACGTACCGGCATAGCGTGATTTGGCAATGCATAATATATACCTATATTTTATATACCTTGTTATTACACGTACTTGCACATTTTCTGTATAAAACTCACTCCGGTTGTATAATGTATATCTTTATCCGTCTAAGCAAACTAGAACTCTACGTATCTCGGAATTCCAAATAGGAGAGTAGAATCTCAAATTTTGCTTTCATGAATGAAATTATAATTACCTCCAAATACTGAGACGTTAACTATAAAATACCTAACAGCACTCAACCTAGCTCCACACAAACAGCACTTTACGCGCCGAACCATTTTTTTTTATCGCAAATAGGTCCGCGTTTGATCACCAACTCGCCTGATGGTAAGCGACGGTGTGGTCGAAGATGACGCACGTTGACCTAGAAAGTACCTATTCACTCTGACCTTGAAAAGTTCTAGATTGTATCTCTCAGGGAACAAGCAGCCATGCCGACTAGTTCTTGCATTTCGATTTTTGTAACGAAGTTCCTTACAAAAAAAGAGGCGAAACGGATTTAACTGCGCGACTGAACTGAAAAAAATGTGAGATCGAAACAACTTCCACTGTTTTTTCTTTACGTTACTTCATTAACATCAAAATCATCAACAGCCCTCGAGACCTTCTCTCGCAATGAGAGAGTTAAGGGCATTATCCACCACGCTGGTCCAGTGCTGGTTGCTGGATGACACATGAGTTCGAAAGATTCTAGGTACATGTCGGTTTCCTCACGATGTTTTCCTTCACCGTTTTAAGTAAGCGGCATTACGCACATGACTTCGAAAAGACAGTGGTGCGTATGGGGTTTGAACCCGGGGTCTCCGGATCGGAAGGCGCCGTTCTCCCGACTAGACCAGCCGTAACTTACGTTACTTACCTGCAATATTTTACGAAGTTTTGAAATTAAGCGGGTTTTTATTGGCGCCTGAACCTTATAATATTATTACTCATATATCTCTGTCAATCAATGACATCGGTGTCCTTAAATATGTTCAATTTTTGTGAAATCTAAGAACTGTGTAATCGACACTGAGTTACAAGTCTAGGCTATTAGCATAGGTCATTACAACCGTGACACATAAAACTAGTCTCCTCCGATTATTATTCATAATACTATGTCTCAATTGTTTTTTTTAATATTCACACCCTATACACGACTTTGTATGTTAAGAGTTTTGAGTTTCCTAACGTAATAAGTATGGCTTGTTAAATGATTGCCATTGCCTTTTCTACCGCTTTTCTATTGGAAATGAGTAATCAGTATTTTTACTTTAGAAAAGTATGTACTTGACTTAGAATTAATTTCGAGTGCTGAGATAAACAACACACTAGTTTCATGATAATTTACACTTTTGGCGGTAGCAGCACCGCAGTATTTTTAAAAAGAAGATTTCGAACAACGGAATTTCAAAAACATTGCCCTGTAAATCCCTGATAGTTAAGTTTGAGGTTCACAACTCGTAGTTCAGTTGGTAGTGATAGTGAGTCTGCTCACTAAGGCATAGGTTGGGTCACCTTGGACTAAAACTTATTTGTGTGTCGAAAATGTGCAGAAGTTTGTTGTGCAAACACACAACAAATACCCAAACGGGTATTTGTATCAAAAGTGTTACATCCAAACTTTTTTAGTATAAGATTAAATAATGTTGTGTGAAAAATGTCCACCAATATTTATTTATTTTTTACTTAGGTGTTAGAATACCTTAGATGTTGTAGGTGCCTACCTCTACGCCCCGACTTTCTAATGTAGATAATTTTATAAATTTAGAATTAAAAGCAGTTGTTTTTTGTATCAAATTTTACTAAATCTAGATTTAGGATCTATGTGTGTCGATGACATAGAAGGTCTAGACTGTTTCTGACCGTCTATCGCCTAGTCCAGATCAGGGTTTCTCAAAGTAGAACTAGGATCCATAAGTTTAATGTAGGTTTGAGGTAGATTGGCGCATTATTGGTGTAAGATTATAATAAATTTACGTGATATAATATGGTGTGATATTCTTTTATTGTGCATCACACAGTACAACATGCACTTTATATTATTAGATAAATATCTATTAAAATGTTTGTTGAAATCCGAGTTCTTCTAAAACAGGTCCTAAGTGCAGCAAAAAGCAACCTAATAACTATATAATTAGTTTTAGTAATTATTAATAATTTAACTTTACAATTATATGAATTAAAATTGTTGGTTTTGTAATATTACTGAAAGATAACAAAAAATATATATAATTAATAATAATAATCGCACGACTATCTTATTACTTCACTGCTGTACTTTGTATTTTATAAAATTTTAAATTTTTATTAAAACACATTAATATACATTGTGTCTACAGCCAGCCGCAAATTTAATAGTTAGTCGTAACCTTCATTTTCAAGTCTAAAAGAAGAGACATTTACAATTCAATCTGGATACCGACCAAATTCCAAAAGAACATCCTGCTTAAACACAAGACATTGGCGAAATTATGGTCATACAACCGAATGGAAGCCAGAAATAACAAAGAAGTTGAAGAAGAGACATTTTACGAGATTTACTATCAGTTTATTTCGTTATATATCTGTGACTGAAACGTAAAAAAAATCTGAGCAATCGTGGTTTCCGAATTCTTGCTCAAGATGTATTATGCGAGTAAATAATAAAGTCAAATCTATAGTCAAACTATTAATGTCAAAGGCATTATAAACATTTTATTATGTAATTTTGGAATACGGAGGTAAGTCCAATAAATTAGCTTTAGTTTAGAATTAAATAACTTGAATATCTGCACCATTAGAGCATGTATACCAGAGCATCAAAGCCTCGGTCGATAATTCAAAAATGTAGACTGCCTCAACTGGTGAAACAAGAATACCGTTTTTTTGCTTAGCATAAACAGCCGTCTTCTCAAAAAAAATCTGTCGCAAGTAGAGAGTCAAGGCCATAATCCATCACGCTGGCCCAGTGCGGGTAGGTGGATGACACATGACTTCGAAAGATTCTAGGTACGTGTTAGTTTGCTCACGATGGTTTCCTTCATTTCTTGCCTAATACTTCCTACATGCTATCATAGCAAAAGCAACCAAATATTTTTATGTTTCTACTGCTGGGTCATATGTTAGAAAGATGAGCGTTATAGGTCATAATATCTATCTAGCCAAGTGCGAGTTGGAAGATGTTTCTTCAAAATGTATTTTTCACCGTTGGCCAGTGTCAATGACAGCTTTCAGACAGACAGAGGTTCAAATCCTGGCTAAGGTTTGAACCTCATGTTTGTGATTATGTTCTCGCCAGTAGATTATCCCGATTTTTCACCAATTGCTACCATATTGTAAACATTATACAGGATTTAATCACGATCTAAATTATTATTAATTACCTCGACGTTTTGGCAGCGTTACAAACGCCACACCGTGGACACGAGAAGACTCAATATGAGTTGTTACTTGCGAAAGTTTAAAAACTACAAATTCTACCAAATGTAATTTAAATGTAATATGTATTTTTTTTTAATGTGCGTCAATCTTATTTTCTACATATTTATTTGCTTACGTTTCAAATCGTTAACGGAGGTTACAATATCCAACTTCGCCTAAAGAACTCATCACCGCCATGTTGCACAGTAGGTACTAAGGAGCGAGTGACGTTGAACTTTGAGAAACACTGGCGTAGGTCATTAGAATCGTGTCACGTAGAACCTGTCGCATCTCCGATTACCTCTCACGAATACAAGGACGATGCCTCACATATTATCGGAGTTTTGTGCAATCTCAATTTTCGCAAGAAATCCAGTCACATTCTAATAGACTTTCACTCGGTAAACGGCTACAAATCTGACGGTTTGCATGCGTTTACACGGACTGTTGCGAGGTTAAGATACTGCGATGCATATGTTTATAACCTTACATAATTTCACTTAGAATAATACATCGAAAATGTATTTCGTTTTTGTAGTTTTAGATAAATTGGCAATCCACTAAATGTCCCAACTGCTGTGAGAGAAAGCCCCGTTACACAAGAGTGTTAAGGTCATAATCCACCACGCTGACTAAGTGCAGCTTGGTGGATAGTTTAAAGTTTTAAGACGTTTAGTTTAAATTTTAAACTAGTAGCTCCCCGCGGTTTTACCTGCATATTTCCCGATTCCGGGATCTTCCCGGCTACAAATTAACGTCAAAGTAGGTATGTGTTATTCCAGAACATACATATCAATTTATGTTCAAATTTGGTATGTAGTTTTTTTTTTAAATGAAGTTTGGTACGTAGATAAGTTTTTTTTTAACGGAGCCTTTAATAGCAAGTCTAAAATACAATGAGAACTACACTACGCTACATACTACTCACATTAAGCACATTTAAATTATTCATAGACCAATTATTTTTTAACTTTTATAGGTTCGCACTTGAGCCCCATCTCGCCTGATGGCGGTCTACGATGGAGCGTGACCAATGAACTATCTACAGATAATCCAGATTATCAAGCCTACTACCAGTCGGAAACGTGCCCAGCACGCTGGCGGCATTACCACGCTGAATGGCAGTGTTTGTACACTTTTTCTCAATGTTCCCTAGCTACATACATAAAAGTTATATTTCACATTGAAGCAATTTTAAATACTACACAAAGGCAAATCCGTGGAAGACGTATTTTCCAGGTAATAAAGTAATTATGCCTTAGTATCTGAGCCCGCAATAAATAATGTATTATGTTTGCATGTATGCGTTCCACGTCTATTAACCATGGTTAATGATTGAGTTCTCCTTTTTACAGCGATGCTTCTGTGGGAACACACCGGAACAATATTATCGGTACTTAGAACTGTAGGTGGGAGAAAACATTTCCTATTTCTGCTTGAAGTTAATTTTACCGCGGTATTGCAAATGTTTGCTGTGTTTTTCTCGTATCATAAGTTAGTACTTACATTTGTATACCTAAGTAGTAACAGCCCGTTGCGGCTTTGCTCGGATATTGTCATATAAAGACTATTAATCGAAATAAAAACTTTCCTGTCTTTCATGTTGGATCAAACTGCACACGTGAAAATTTGATTAAAATCGGTTTAGTAGTCCAGAAGTCCATCCCGGACAAACAACTTGACCCGTAATTTAAATATTAGGTAAGATTATGGCTGCTTTCTGTCTCCCAGAGCACAAGCTTTGCTAAGTTTTGAGCTTATATTCTCAGAGTCTGAAATAAATTAAAAAATAATACCAAAATGTACAAAATAACCATATTGTGTTAGATTAATAGTCATAGCATGTTTTTGCAATTTTTTACGTTACAAAAATGTATTTATTTATGCATTGTTCCGAAAAATACAAGGAAAACGGAAAATCCGTTAATCGATTGTATTTCAATACTCTGCATAATATGGGATGATAGTGATTTTACGATAACAGCTCTTATAGACAACTCTAATAATACGTTTTGATATATGTACCTACTGTTAAAACACATAAAATTTTATATACGACAATTTTTTTTTTTTTATGTAAAATTTTTTTTTTACTATAATCGTAGGAAGTAAGCTAACTGGTTCCCGTACAAACTTTGCTTAGTTTTGATTACGTTATCATGTTTATGATATGTAGTAAATGTAGCGGCGATTTTTAAATTAACATACCTACCTATAACTAGAAAACGGCCTCACCACCATTTCATATTTAACTACCAATTTTAATAAAATCAGATTAGAAAATTCTGATTAAATACCTAATAACTCTAAAATATGTATCATTTTTTGTTTTATGCTCAAACCATTACATAAAGCCTATTAGAGAAGAAGTGGCTCATGAAATTGATACCGTTACGCAAGATTATAAAATTAATGAACTATATGCTTCAATTTAAATAAAAACAAAGTTCATCAAAACTAATTTCGTATTAATGTTAATTTTGACATTTTATTATGTTATAACTTACTGCTAATTAGATCATTTAAATTTAAAAATCGAGTTTCGTTTTGCAAATGCTTTTAATCTTTTTTTTTTTGTATGCAACCAGCATCATTAATTTCGTAAAATATCGTATAAGTACTTTAAAAATCGAAATTTATAATATAGAGTGCGACACGAGCAGGTCTCGTACCTTATGGAAACCACATTTACATTACAGCATGGTGATACGCAACTATTGGAACATGAAGAGTTAAATCATATCTTATCTATGTTTATTTAAAAAATCTGGATTTTTTGAGAGAGACAAGAAATACGGAACTGTCAAATAATTCAATTATCTTCTGTTACCACTGCAATATACCTCAATGCAATAAATTCATGACAAACATGATATTAGATCAACATGAACTCTTATGCTATAAAAAAAAAAACATGGCTATGATGATGATGATTCGATATACAGGTCTTGTTTTTTCTCTTTGGTTAAGAGCAATTAAAAAAATAGGTAATTAATAATTCTAGAAAATATTCAAAAGTTATGAAATAATTAATAATAGATGCTTCACTAAAGCATCAATTTAAACTATCGTGACAATAACTACTAAAAAAATAATTAATCTGAATTCTTACCTAACAATGTTTGGCGCGACGACCGTGCGAAATTCAACTGCTGAAACAATACATTGCAATATTTCAACTGACATTAAATCACTATTCGAACACAACACTGGCTATCAATTAAAAAATATAGATTTATTTAAAAAATAAATACGGATTTCAAATTGGAACACGCGCGCCAAAATCGCTAGGGATGGGATAATCGATCGGTTTTCCGATTCGCGTCGGTTCCCGGTGAGTGCCCGCGAAGTGACTCGCCGGTACCGCGAGTGTCTCGTAAATGGCGAATGCACGCCACCTGCCTCTCATCCGACGGTATTGCACCGGCATATTTTACACACGTGAGATTTTTTACACATTTTGAATCTTCTTCGTTTGGTATAAGGTTTAGAAGGTTGAGGAAGTAAAGAAGAGTTAGATTGGTTTCGGTAAAATTTTAAGTTACCGTATTCAGTTTTGCGGTTTGACAGTTTTCTCTAGACACGCAAATAAGTAAGTACAAAGTTAAAAATACTAAGACGTTAAACTATCTTGTATTCGTTAGTAATGTTTTGAATTGGGCTGAAATCGGGTCGCTTCGTTAAAAAACTGTTTTGTAAATGAAAGTGTTTTTACACTTTTCTGTGAAATTACTTGTTAATACAATTAT
This sequence comes from Ectropis crepuscularia, assembly GCA_963693475.1. NCBI lineage: Eukaryota > Metazoa > Arthropoda > Insecta > Lepidoptera > Geometridae > Ectropis > Ectropis crepuscularia. The sequence goes on along the minus strand of OY856357.1, from coordinate 12,698,014 downwards.
TGAGAAGGGTAGTAACACATTACAAATCTTAGGCAGTGACTGCAAATGTAACCGTAGGATGCAACTATAACTTCATAACCAGCCAGGATTTCATAACACATAATTAAACAGCTCACTAAATGCCAGTCCTTCTCTCGCAAGGAGAGACTGAATGCCAAAATCCACCAAACAGCTCTAGTGGGGGTTGACAGATGACGCACTACCTCGAAAGATTCTTTGAAATGTCGGTTTCCTCAGGATATTTTCCTTAACCCTTAAATTAACACCACGACAACTAATGTCATTCCGAGAGCTGGTAGCAAAATTTGGGTAGGTATTTGAGGCAAGCTGAAAACTTGTCACATTGTTCTCCTATTATATCCCGAAAAGAAATAATATATGTCGATTTTTTATAAAGTTATACCAATGTTAATTAACAATTTTTTTTCCGGTAAGTATCTGTTTTTATAAAATACGAAATAAAAGTTCAAATAATAATTGGTCTACAAATTGGCTTCCTGGGAGCTCTTTTCATTTAAGTGTTTCAAAAAATAAAGCAACAAAATATATCAAAGATTTTTGTTTTGGTAGTTATGATTGGTTTTATATCTACAAAAAATGAAATTTACAAAAAATAAAATCATACATTATTTTTATTAATATCTTTATATTGCTGTTTGCATCTAATATACATATGTAGAATATTAAGAAACATTAGAAGAAAAAAAATACGTCACTGTTTAGGAATTGTTTTAAAAAAAAACGGGATATCTTAGGATTTACACAATATTTTATTTACCATCTTATAGCATAGTTTTTTTTAAGATTTATTATATAACATTATTGAAAATGATGTGTTTGTACAAAATATATTTTTATATATTGTTTTTCATTTATTTTAATCGTTTTTTTACATTTCAGTGGTGTAAATCATTAATTAAATATTTAATTCTTAAAAGCCATCATTGACCCTATTCAATAGGTTAAAACAGAGGTATATTTATAAAACATTTATTTTTTTGATAACCAAGGGTTTATCAACTTTAACAAAGTGGTATAGATAAACAAATTATATTAACCATTATAATGTCTTCGAAAATTTGAAAATTTGAGATTTTACTAAAAAATATATACTAAGATATTACTAAATAAAGTAGTCAAGTGCGAGTTGGACTCGCCCATGAAGGGTTCCGTTCCAGCAAGTAACATAATATGTACATAGTACACATAGTTCTTGTAGTTCGTTGTAACTTTGATCGAAGTTTTAATAATAGTGTATTTATGACGTACTAAAAAAAACTACTCATCAGATCGAGTTCAAACTAATTTTCGTTGGTAGTTTTTATAGTAATGTACATCATATATTTTTTTTAGTTTTTTCATTCTCTTACTTTAGAAGTTAGAGGGGGACACACACACATTTTACCACTTTGGAAGCGTCTCTCGCGCAAGTTATTCAGTGTAGACAAAAATTATATTAGAAACCTCAACATCATTTTTGAAGACCTATCGATAGACACCCCACACGTGTAGGTTTGATGAAAAAAAAATTTTTGAGCTTCAGTTCTCAGTATGGAGAGCACCCCTAATTTTTGTTTTTTTAAAAAACTTTTGTAAAAATCTTAATGCGGTTCACAGAATACATCTACTTACCAAGTTTCAACAGTGTAGTTCTCATAGTTTCGGCAAAAAGTGGCTGTGACATACGGACGGACAGACAGACAGACAGACAGACAGACAGACAGACAGACATGACGAATCTATAAGGGTTCCGTTTTTACGTTTTACGGAACCCTAAAAATAATGGATCATACCAATTTTTATAAATTTTATTTATTTGTTGATAAAAAACAAAACACCAATAAGCATTAATGTATATTTTACGAAACACTTAAATGAGAAGAGCTCGACTAAGCGAAAACATTTGTAGACCAATTATGTAAACTTTAATCCCGTAATTTATAAAAACAGATACCGGAAAAAGATTAGTAAATTAACATTGCTATAACTTTATGAAAAATCGACATATATTATTTCTTTTACCAAAATTTTGTACATTGAAGTATCTAAAACACGTAATATATTTTTCAAATTTTTAAATTATTGTTTAATACTGTAAAAGAAATATTTTAGATGATATGATGATGCGGCTTTTTAGACGCCGCATCTTTGCCGTAGCGACGCGACGCGACGTCGCGGACCTCTACTTTCAGCGTTAAAAAAAAGTGTAAAAATAATAAAGATAGAGTTCTAGGAGTTAAGACTTTTTATTGGAAATTTCCTCTTCTTTCAGGATCTTTTTTTTAAATTCCTTAAGTATCATTTGAACAGAAATTATTAAGTAATAACTAAATGTTTTCTTTTCGTTATCTTATTTTGTTAATAACTGACGTAATTTTTTGTGTGCTAATAAACCCTTATAAACATTTTTCTAGACGTTATTCCGAATCGAATGATACCTCATTGTTCATTGCACATGTTTCTAGGAGCTTTATTTCTATTTAGCACGTTTTTGAACTTGTTGACTAGACTAATTCGAAAGTAATGAAATCTTTGACTACTTTTTGAAGTCTTTTCGAAGAAAAAGTAACATTTTTTGTAATCAGTTGAAAATATCCAGACGTGCATACGAGATTCGCACCAAAGACTTTACGATTATAAACGTTCTAGCCACAAAGCCACCTATAAAAGTCAAAATTTTGAGGTTTATTGCTCAATCACGTCGAAACGGCTGTACGGATCGGGTCGAAATTTGGTAAGTCCACAGTTATGTTTTGATCACATACCTACGCTACTTTTCATCGTGAGAAAATAACGTGAACTACGTGGGTAAAACTGCGGGGTTCTGATAGTGTATAATGTTTTTAATGTTCAATAAGGCCATAATGCTACCTGCCGTTTATTTGTCACAACGTTTTAAGAATTGCCATTTGGCGTGGTAATGCCGCCAGCATACTGGGCACGCTTCCGAATGGTTGTAGACTTTATCATATCTAGACCTTCATGACCCTATGAATAATTCAGATGTGCTTAGAGTGTAAGTATGTAGGTAATGTGTTTGTGTAATATAGTTTTGTTAGTTCAGTTTTCATAGCATATAAGTTACGGTGGTCTAGTCGAGAGAACGGCGGCTGCCAAACCGGAGACCCCGGGTTCAAACCCCACACGCACCACTGTCTTTTCGAAGTCATGTGCGTAATGCCGCTAACTTAAAACGGTGAAGGAAAACATCGTGAGGAAACCGACATGTACCTAGAATCTTTCGAAGTCATGTCATCCGCCAACCCGCACTGGGCCAGCGTGGTGGATTATGGCCTTAACTCTCTCCTTGCGAGAGAAGGCCCCGAGTCCCAGCAGTGGGAACGTTTAGTGGGCTGTTGATGAAGATGAATGATTTAATTGCAGATATCCACCAACTAGTGAAAAAGTGAGTAGTAATAAATAAATTGCTCAAACCAAATGACAGCAAAAAGCTACTGGCAGCGGTGGGATTCGAACCCACGCCTCCGAAGAGACTGGTGCCTTAAACCAGCGCCTTAGACCGCTCGGCCACGCTACCGTGTGGACTAGATGTTCAAATTGTGAAATGTTTTTTTTTACCTAATTTCTAAAGTAAAAAATAAAAATAATATTATTTTAAACGTTATTTATGGAACTGATTCACTGCAAAGTTTGATTATTTTACAAAAACAATTATTTCTAAAATACATAAATTATTGTTTTTTTTAATAAGTAGGTATAAATTACAGGCACTTTTCCATGTGTTTGGTGACGACGCAATTTACGATAGAGCGCGTTTACCAGAAAACAAATACGATTCGTTCTCGATTTGAAGACACTTATACTATTTCTACCACGGAAAACAAACTCAAGCATTTTAATGTAATTATGGCAGACAATTTAGAGGTAAAACAGTCCTAGAAAGTAACCGTAACCGCCGTATAACAAAATATGAGATTATCTCAAGCTTGGCCCTTTGACGTCACAAACTTCAAAAATTTATAAGTAAACCAATTTCACTACACACGGACTCTCCCAATGTTCAAACGCTGAACGCTGCCGCTGGCTAAGTGCTTAAACTAAGGTACATTAAAAAAAAAATATTGATTTCACGTTTTTTGGCATACTTAAGCTTCGGTAAATATTTGGAATGAGGCATTTTGTATAACATAAGAAAATTTGTCATATCATAACGATTTTCAAACGTGCGTGCGTGTTCTAAGTGGTCGAGAAATATGACATTTATTATGTGAACTGAGAACGTGTAAAACGTAACAAGGTGTTATTTGTAGAACGTTCCTGTCTCACGTATTCACGCTAACATACAAAAGAAAGTTTGACTTTTTGAAGTGAAAACTTCTTTTAGCGGGCACAGATTTTTAATGGGCTGTGAATTGAATTGGGACGACGATAGAGTCAAAAATACACCATTCAAATTAGTTCGTCAGCTAGATTATGAAAAAATATGGGACCCTTATTTTTTGCTCTACCTAATTATCAAAAATTACAGAGATATAGATCATCAAACTTCCGGAGTGTGGGGTTGTGACGTCACTCTATAGTAAAAATCGTACCATATCGTGACGTTACTTGAAACTTCTAAGCATTGTATCTTCGTCATTTTTTGTTTGTGAAACATAAGAAAAAAATACGTGGACAGTATTTTTTAATAATCTAACTGACGGACTAATTCGTTTTTTTTCAGTCGTCTCGCCTATTCTAGCGTCACGCTCGGGTATGATAAAAAGTTTTCGGGTGAACTTGGAATGCTAGAGCGAGAAAGATAATATGGTCAACTGCTCTTCGCTTTTTTATCGCGACATTTAACTTCTAGATACTTTCCACATTAATTGAACCTGCCACGAAATATTACATTTGCATTTCACATCCATTGCAATCAAAGTTTTGGTTGTAAATATCTAAAAAATTAATATAAGTGAGTCAAACGCTATTTCCAACCCGTTTAAAAAAATGTTTTTAATTTATTCTTGGCCATGGATACTAAGTTATTCAGGCGCATGTTACTCTTGTGTTGCTGTGCTTCGTAGGCTAAAAAAGTATTAAACTCTTTGTTACCAGGTATATTCCATTTCAATTTATAAATCGTTTTTAGTTTTAATTAATACTATTATTTAGTAGTCTTTATTAGTTATGTATTTCTTAGTTTAGTTTTCACTTCTGCCGTGCGGGTCTCAAGCGCATACTTTTTTTTATAACTTATCAGCGGCCCATTCCGGCTTCGTACAGATTTTGTCATAAAGAGATCATTGCTAAAAATCTCAGCTCGAAATAAACTATCCTATCTGTCAAGTTGGACCAAATTACACACAAATGCCACCTTTCGTGAATGTGGCTTAACTTACTGAAGAGTTCACTCAGAGAACAAACATCATGACTCTGATTTTTTACATTAAGATAGACCTTCGCAAGACAATATCATTATTCAATAATTATGTATTATCAATATTTATGTTTTTGTAAACAAACTACCACAGGATCTGTGTTCTTTGTCAGAATTTATTAGTCTATGTGCGTCTTCTAATTCTATTATTCCGCAATGCCGTAAAAAAATCATGCGACAAGGAGAAAAGATCGAGGGTTGCAATCCCCCTCTTCAACTTGTTCTCAGTTGGATGGCTTACAAATGCCGGCATAATGCTGAATCTTATTATTTCATACCCTTCTATCATCCTTCATAGGTCTCCTGGTCCATATGACCCATATATTTTGTTTGCGGGCCTGTCACTATAATTAGAATGACTAGAATGTGGAGTGCGATGCCTTAGTCGGTTTTGTTCTGATGACTTTCAATTTTTTTTTAAATAGTTTTTTTTCTTTGAGACAAGCAGGACATATGCCTGATGGTAAGCAACATGCCTGCTACATAACAGCACAGTGGCACACAGCTATTGGAACATGAAGATACTATGTATGCTGTGGACGAATGTGTGGACGTATGTGTGTACGACTAGGCTGTGGAGTGCGATGCCTTAGTCGGTTTTGTTCTGATGACTATCAATTTTTTTTTCTTTGAGACAAGCAGGACATATGCCTGATGGTAAGCAACATGCCTGCTACATAACAGCACAGTGGCACACAGCTATTGGAACATGAAGATACTATGTACTTATATTGAATATTCAATGCTCAAGAATAAATCTTGGTGTCTTCAAGTCGGGAGTGAATTGGTTTCTTCTTGCACGCTACTATGGAGAATGTAGACCGCAAGTCGCAAAATCAGACAAGTTGGCGGTAAAACGAAAACCTTTTATCGACAAAAAAATGACACACAATTTACGAGTAAGCCTACCTTATTTAATTTTACAGGCCATTAAACTTAGAAAACTAACCAAATACCAAGTGTCTTCACCTCTTTACTCTTATTGATTGCCTACAAGGCAAACAATTTTACGACTTGCCAAACTTTGCTCAGTCATATGCAAAATATTTTAGTGATTATTATTACTACCGCGCCATTACACCCGTCCTAGACCAAAAGATGGAACTACGCTTTTTCTAAGAAAGCGTTTCAACTTTTTACTCGAATTTTATTTTATTTTACTCGAAAAATCGATTGTGATGCCTCTTGTACTGGGCAAGAGTATTGCCACGGACCCTAAGTGAAAAGGCAGTAGGCACTTAGACTCTACCTTTGTTTAATTTTAACTAAAAATAGCTTCATATATCACATAGAATGATTTACATGTCGTAAGATAACATAATTAACATATCTCGTGTTTCGGATTTCGTTTTTAAGTGGCTATAAAATAACTTTCATTTTTGGCGGCAAATGTTTCACTTCCCGAAAAGAGTTAAGTACTTATTTAGTTTGAAAAAAGAGTCGCAATTAATTTTTTTTGTTTTTTCTGGCTAAATACATTGTTACTATACCGTAGTATACTTAGTAATTATTGAAGTGAAAACTTCTTTTGGCGCGCCTAGACAGATTTTTCGTGGCCTGTGATTTGAATTCTACCGTCACGCTCGGGTATGATAAGAAATCTTTGGGTAAACTCGGGACCATAGCCATTGGCCATCTAGAAGTGCGTCAGCCAATGGGAAATGCTAAAAGGGCGTGGACTGCCCATCATGGCATGGCCATCTAGAAATGTGTCAGCCAATGGGAAATGCTGACGCATTTCTAGATGGTCATGCCATGATGGCTAGGCCACACCCTCCGGTTACACCCGTGTAGTTTCCAAAGTAAGCTATCTAATTCTGAGTTATAAGTTTTTATTTTTAACGGCAGTTCCTATGACTGACAATTTTTTTTTGTCCAAAATCCCTCAACTACCAGACCTTCGTTGTTTTATAAAAGCTAATTTTTTTTCTATGTACGTTCCCACAGGTAATTACAATCCCCGGCTATAAAGTTTAGGTAGTGATTGACAGAAAACATACCTACCTTTCGTATATTACAAAGTTCGATTTTTGTACAATGCCTTTAAATTATATTTTCAAAATAATATTTAAAATATAATGCCGTACCGCAATCTCACTTTGTTTGGTTCTAAACCCCTGCTGACACCCTTAAACTGTACTCATTCTTGATTATACTTACGGTAACTTTAACGTACTAACCAAAGCTAATTTTGGTATATTTTATGTTACTGAGGAGATTATTATAATTTGTTTTGTCAGTCGCCAGACTTTTGGTGGTTCCTGCTTCTTGCCAGACACATCCAAATCCTTACGTAAGTGCGAAGACGAAGAAGAGAACCGACTTCAATTTAAAATTAAACTCAAACACTCGACAAAGTTTTTTTTTTTTTGATAAATCTATGAATACGTCGTCCAGGTAAATTTTTTTTTGATTTTTGTTGATTTTTCAACAACGCCGCTGAACTCATAATACAAAATACTTTTTATGAAATCACTTCTGAAATATTATCTACCGAGCCAAAATTATTTATCAAAATTTATTTGCTATTGGTGGACCTATACACACATACACTTACAATAAAATTGAAGTCGGTTAAAAAGAGGCCAACATTCGTGTGTATGAATAATTTTCGGACCAATGAGAGCTCATATTTTAGCTGATGGCTAATATCGGCTTCATTTGATTGGTGGTTGACGGAGGCGATTTCTATTTGAATGTGTGAGAACGTCGTGAGAACTCTACATCCTCAAAGACACAGCGTACACGCATGCGTAGTAAGGTAGTAACGCATCCATGGATTTTATTTTACCTATACCTACCTATTTTATAAACATCTATTCATACATTTGTGAATTTTAAACAAAATAAGCTAAGCTGCTAACATTGAAGAGTAATCCAAAGGGATGGATATAAGTCGATACTATAGGCAGATTTCTGCTACAAATTATTTCTTTAAGAATATTACGCACGGTAAAGATACATAAGACGTTCGTTATAACGTTACAATGTAATACTAGGTCACCGATGGTAATCAATGTCGCCATTTAGATACACGACAATCGTAGTATATGGTAATTCACGATAAGTTTCAGATACTTCTAGCAGCTTCTTCCAAATATGCGGCAATTTTACGACTCAAGAAGTCCGTATTTTCCACAGAAATCTTAATAATAAGGTACGTTATTATTTAGATTTCTGTGGTATTTTCATTTGGCGTTATATGTTTGTATTTAATATGAACGCCATTGTGGCTTTGTGGCTTAATGGTGAGAATGTGCGATTTCAAAGTCTTGTACCTCTCGGTATTATTTTTCCAAGTGTACTAGACGTTTCAACTTATTATTACCACTAGCTTTGGCGGTGAATGAAAGAAAACATCGCGATAAAAAAAACGCCAGTTCTCAAAAAAACACAGGACATATTATATCATCCACCAACCCGCATTTGGCCAGCGGGGTGGATTAATATCATGACTCTCTAAATGTAAGCAAAAGCTTCAATTCCCAGCGGTGGGAACTTTAAGTGGACTGCTTAAAATGCTCTAGCTATAAAACCGAAAGTGCCGCGTTGACATTTCATTTACCTACTGTTTATTTTTTGGTATCCGTTCTTTTAATAAACTTTTTTTTACAAATCGACATGTGATAACCAACGTTTGACAAAATCACGGGTAGTGAAATGATTATTATACAAAAAAATTTTTAGTACATTGATTATATCCAAAGTAATTATTTGACAAGCATTCATTATACGTAATATTTGACAAATGGTTCATTTAATATTTTTGTTAACTACCAAATGCTCATAAACAAAACTAAACTTAGACAAATTATCATTTAATACTGTGTTGTTTGGCAAGCAACTCAATTTATAAAACAAACATTTATTAAATTACATGAAAACTTGATTATAATTTTTGACTACATCGGAATGATTAAGTTACTTAGAACCCAAATCCGACTCGGAGCACCCCGACTCCACCTAGTCTTGTCGCTACTACCCCTAGAGTGTATATAAAAAATGCGGGAGCCAGAAGCCAGAGCCAGAAAGCTCAAGGGAGGTCCTGAGTGGAGCGAGCCATGCGAGGCTAACCGTAGCGAAGTGGGGAGGTGGCGAGCAAAGCGAGCCGGTGACCTCCGTAGTGGTGCGCAGGCCGAGTATGGAGAAGCGACACTCAGGGCTGACCGCAGAGCTTCTGGCGGGAGCCCACCCGGAGTTAAATCTCAGTGATAGACCCTAATCGGAGCGGTAGTTAAAAGTCAATGACAGAACCAAATCAAAATTGACAGTTTACATAGACCATACATCAGGTACTTTTAAAATATTTGTTGCAAATTCTATTTTGGTAAAAATGTTAAATTAGTAAAAAGAAAAATTTATAAAATTAAAAATGTACAAATAACAAAATGTCATTCGATATATTGTCGAAGTGAAACGTTTGCCACGTAATTAGTTATAAAATGATGGTTTGTAAAATAAAACATTTGTTGATGTAAGATATTTTTGAAATAAATATCATCCAAAACGTTGTTTGTAAAATAAGACACTTTTATATTGTAAAGTTTTTGCAATGAATATTATAACGATAAGTTGGTTTTAAAGTGATGTTTTGTCAAAAAATGTTTGTGAAACAATAGTGAACCTTATTTTTTAAATAAGGCCTCTTAGCAATGGGCTTCAGGTCGTGTTTACTGCCTATCGAACTATGGGTTAGGGCAGAAGGCGTAAGGCTCTACTAATACAACTAAACTAAACATACTAATACAATGTATTGAGATTTTAAATTATTATTAGACTAACAGTTCCCCGCGGTTTATCCACGTAGGTACTTAGTTCCCATTCCCGCTATGTCACCGATATAAAAACTATCCTATGTGCTATTCCAGGCTAAGTCTGTGTTCCCAATTTCAACTCTATTTTTTCAGTCATTCCGACGCGATTGAGCAACAACCATCCAAAAATTCGCATATATAATATATTTTAGGAAAGGACAAACATTCAAGGATTCTACTACAATCATCGCTTTTTACAACCAAGGACAGTAGTTATTAAATAGTACAAAGCTTTCAAATGTTGCCATTTTGATTTAATGGACTGCCATTTGTAATTAATGACCAATGAAATGCACATTTTAATAGGAATATATTTGTTAATGACCGCATATACATATGTAGGTTGTAAATAAAGTCGTCAGTATTCACAATTTACATAAAAAGTTAATTAATTGATCAATTATTGTAGATTTTGTTTATTTCTGAGACGATCTAATTTTTTTTATTTCAACCGAGTACTCTATCATCAGTTTATTTTGGCTGGTTGGTCACATTTTCCTTCTGAGTATTTTAATAATTTATCGGAATATTTTCACATTACATTCACATTAGGTACCTACCTACTGCTAAAAATAAATAATACTCTATCCATATAGACTCATGGTGTTAAATTTAACATCTAAAATAACTTTATACATCATCGCCAACGTTACAAACAGTAAAAATGTGTATTATTGTTTTCAATGAACAAACTTTAAATCTAGTTTTTTTTACTGCACTCTTCAAAAAAACAAAACGCCTGTTTTGAGAAATGATAAATACTTGCAAAATATTCCATTACATTTAACGCGCCAAAAATAATGTAGGTACTCTATGGTTATAAATATGTTATGGTATATGGTTTGGAAACACTTTATTTTTTTACTTTCGTTCCATTTACATTCTAGAGTTGTTCTTCAATATTAAAACAGCTCTTTTATTTTTTTAAACCTAATTATAACGCAAATTTAGGAACATTCTCTGAGTGAATTATTTGACTGAAAGTTCTGAAAATTACAAAGTAATGTAATTGAAAAAAACATGCCGATATGTATTTTTTTTGCTTTTAAGGCTAAATAAATTGTGTATACTTTCGTAAGAAACCTTGTTTCTCGTAATCTTAGATCCCATGACTAACAGATCTTCGTTATTTTGAAAGTTATTCTGAAAAGGTGAAAGTTTTTCTATGTGAGTTCCAAATACAGGTAATAACAATCCCCAGACCTATAAAGTTTACGTTAGGTAAAAATTTGGCAATTATCAGGGTATAAAATTCAACCTAACTTTCGTTAGAACACAAAGTTCAATCTATGCTAGTAAATATTATAAATCTGAAGAGTTTATATATTATAGAAACCAATGTACCTACCACTACAACTATGTCTTTAGAGCACAACAGAGTTTATATTATAGAAACCAATGTACTACTACAACTATGTTTTTTAAACTGGAGCACAACGATGTTCTCACAGTACCTACTGCGTAGCGGTAGAATAACTGGCGAAGGTGTGGTACTTCCCTAGGCGGATTCTACAAAGAGTCTTACCACTGTAAACATGTTTCTATAAAAGTTTTTTAAAGTGCTCGTTTTCGAAAATAAATAAAAAACTAGTGTGGCCCATGAGGGGATCGAACCCGCGACCTTCGCGTTATTAGCACGACGCTCTAACCAACTGAGCTAATGGGCCGACACAACTTTTTCCAAAAATGTGACATTTTATGCCTTGTCAGATTAATTTATCATTATTTTATCACAAACAATAAATAAAAATTATTTACAAAGACTCTTCAAATAGATTGTTTGGATAAGTTTGGATTTGTATTTTAATGATATAAAGTGGCAACGAGCAACATGCGTGCCCATCACGGGCGTTCGAAAATAGGGGGCAGCACATGTCACGAAACCATGATACCGACACTGTGAAATATTAGACGAATTCTTTTCCCCTGTAATTTGTATTTACAAAAACAACAGACAAAATGCACAGAAATAATGTTACTTAGTGCCTAGTTATAATACAATAATATTTTGTTTGAGTTAGCTATTCAAGCCGAGCATAGTCAGAGCGAGCTGCTAGTATATTTAAAGAAATTATCCATTTATCGTATGTTTAATCTATTTGAGACCATAAAATATAGTGACAATATGTTGATCTGATACTAATCAAGCCCTGAAAATTCTAACTTTCAGAGATAATTTTATCGGCCCATTAGCTCAGTTGGTTAGAGCGTCGTGCTAATAACGCGAAGGTCGCGGGTTCGATCCCCTCATGGGCCACAACCATTTTTTATTCTAATGTGCGAGAAAGCCTTTCCTCATAATATATGACTTGAGAAATGTGTAGTTGTACATTAAAAACACTAAAAATAAGTATGGAAACAATAATTAAGTATGCAAAACGTTAGTTCAGGCGTTTTAATTCGTTTTTTTTTGATAAAGTGTGTCGAGACGACTGAGACTTCGCTGTCCGTCCGTTCGTCCGTCCGTCTGTCACCAGACTGTATCTCAAGAACGGTGATAGCTAGACAGTTGTCATTTTCATAGATGCTGTATTTATATTACCACTGCAACAACAAATACTAAAAACAACATAAAATAAATATTTAAGAGGGGCTCCGATAGAACAAATTTCATTCTTTAACCGTTTCTTGCTCGATACTAATTACGGTGACAAGTAGACGCTTTAACTGTTCACACAATAATTATTTCGTTTTATGTTCTCTTTAAATTATTAATTAAAATTAATGATTAAAGAGGCTTCCATACAATAAAAGAAGTTTTCGCCGTTTATTTGCTAACTAGGTGTTACCCGCGACTTCGTCCGCGCCCGCGACTTCGTCCACACGCAATAAATACTAAGGTAACTCAAGCAGTACCTATTTGTAGACCCATACACATTTACAGATACTAAAAATAAGTTATAATAAAACAATTTTATATAATTTCATCAAAATCGGTTCTGTTAAGGTAGCGTAAGAGACTTCATCCCCATCCCCATTGCAACTACAATTTCATCCCCATACAGGTCGAAATTACAAAATTGCTAAACCAAACATTAATTTGCTTCGTACCAAGTGCCTATATTCAGAGTTCCATGGTTTTATCTTTAACGATTAGGAACTTCCATTTTGAAATTCATCGCCCATTTCAACCGCAATCATCCCCGTATGGTTTAAAGTTACAAAATTGCTAGAACAAATATTCGTTTGTTTTGTGTGAAGTGTCTCTATGTAAAGAGTTTCATGGTTTTATCTTCAACGGTTGAGAACTTCCCCATATACATTAATTCCCTATTTCAACCCCAATTTCATCCCCGTACAGTTTGAAATTAAAAAAATGCTAGAACAAACATTTATTTGCTTCATGTCAAGTGCAAATACAGAATTTTATGGTTTTATCTGCAACGATTGGGAACTTTCATATTAACATTCATCCCCCATTTCAACCCCAATTTCATCCCAGTACAGTTCGAAAATTACAAAATTGCTAGAAAAACATTAGTTTTCTTCGTATCAAGTGTCGATATACAGAGTTTCATGGTTTTATCTTCAACGATTGGAAACTTCCATATTGGCATTCATCCCCCATTTCAACCCCAATTTCAACCTCGTAGAGTTCGAAATTTAAAAATTGTAGAAGAAACATTTAATTGCTTTGTGTCAAGTGTCTAGATACAAAATTGGATATCTTTAAAGATCACGAATTTTCATACAACCGTTCATCCCTTGTTTCACAAAAATACTTTTTATGAAATCACCTCTGAAATATTATCTACCGAGCCAAAATTATTTATCAAAATTTATTTGCTATTGGTGGACCTATACACACATACACTTACAATAAAATTGAAGTCGGTTAAAAAGAGGCCAACATTCGTGTGTATGAATAATTTTCGGACCAATGAGAGCTCATATTTTAGCTGATGGCTAATATCAGCTTTATTGATTGGTGGTTGACGGAGACGATTTCTATTTCTATTTCTATTCGAATGTGTGAGAATGTCGTGAGAACTCTACGTCCTCAAAGACACTGGTATATGGATCTTATGTTACTCTACCTATTCTACAAACATCTATACATATAGGTGAATTCTAAAAAAAAAAGGCTAAGCTGCTAACATTGAAGAGTAATCCAAATGGATGGATATAAGTCAATATTATAGGCAGATTTCTGCTACAAATTATTTCTTTAAGAATATTACGCACGATAAAGATACATAAGACGTTCGTTATAACGTTACAATGTAATACTAGGTCACCGATGCGATGGTAATCAATGTTGCCATTTAGATACACGTCAATTGTAGTATATGGTAATTCACGATAAGTTTCAGAGACTTCTAGCAGCTTCTTCCAAATATACTTACGGCAATTTTACGACTCAAGAAGTCCGTATTTTCATCTGGCGTTATATGTTTGTATTTAATTTGAACACCATTGTGGCTTTGTGGCTTAATGGTGAGAATGTGCGATTTCAAAGTCTTGTACCTCTCGGTATTATTTTTCCGAGTGTAGACGTTTCAATTTATTATTACCACTAGCTATGGTGGTGACTGAAAAAAAACATCGCAATCAAAAAAACCCCAGTTCCCAAAAAAACACAAGACATATATCATCCACCAACCCGCACTTGGCCAGTGGGGTGGATTAACATCATGATCATGACTCTCTAAATGTAAGCGAATGCTTCAACTCCCAGCGGTGGGAACTTAAAGTGGACTGCTTAATGCTCTGGCTTTCTATAAAACCGAAAGTGACGCATTGACATCTCATTTGCTGTTTATTTTTTATATAAGGCCTCTTAGCAATGGGCTTCAGATCGTGTTTACTGCCTATCGAACTATGGGTTAGGGCAGAAGGCGTAGGGCTCTACTAATACAACTAAAGTAAAGATACTAATACAATGTATTGAGATTATAATATGTATATTAGACTAACAGCTCCCCGCAGTTTATCCACCTAGGTACTTAGTTCCCATTCCCGCTATTTCGCCGATATGAAAACTATCCTGTGTGCTATTCCAGGCTAAATCTGTGTTCCCAATTTCAATACGCGGATTTGTTTAAGCATAACAGAGGAATACCAAGATCGCGGCCTGGCCGAGTTTGGGTTCCACTTCCTATTTGTTAAAATTGTATTGTCAAACATGTAAACTGAATAAAGATTGATCTTATCTTATTTTAACTCTATATTTTCAGTCATTCCGACGTGATTGAGCAACAACCATCCAAAAATTCGCATGTATAATATTAGTAGGAGAGGACAAAGATTCAAGGATTCTACTGCAATCACCACTTTCACATACACACATCTTTTTACAATCAAGGACAATAGTTATTAAATAGTACAAAGCTTTCAAATGTTGCCATTTTGATTTAATGGACTGCCATTTGTAATTAATGACCAATAAAATGCATATTAGTCCGAGATCCGGCTGCAGAATCTCTACGTTCATCGCGTAGTTAATCCAATTCACATTTGAACAAACATTTATGATTAGGAGAATACATTGATAATAGGTTGCCAGTCAATAAGTGGCCGCAAGTAATTTTAACTAAATGGATGTTAGTTAATTTTCTTATTAATAAAAAAAAAACACCGTCCGCCGTTACACAGTCGGCCGCAACTACTTTGCAGCCAGGTGTAAACAGGTAATATTTTGGTGTATTTATACTTTCATAACGTAGGTAGGGGAGACCAAGGTGAGTTGTGACAGAGGAGAGTTGTGACAAAGACGATTACTCGGAACCTATGACCGTTAGCGAGTTGGCAATACGGCCCAATTGTTTCTTTAGAGACACGCTAGTTGACACGGTACGCGCCAGAGGTTCATGGCAAGCGGTTACGCGAGTGCGACGACTGCATGAAAAAAACCCCGAAAAGTAAGTTTTTTATTGAAATTGTGATTGTTTATATGTACTGACATATTGCATTCACATGATTAGGCTATTTTTCCATATATTGAGTGGCTTTTGATGTTTCAAATCGTGGCATTGTCTTCCTATGTTTCCATCATGTTTTGAAATTATGAATTATTATTCTAACCAACTCGCAATTTTTGGCACCTGGGAGAATTGTGACAAGCTGTCACAACTCTCCTATGTAAGCTTATTTTATGAATTATGAATATAATACATATAAATTAGCTTATTTTAATTGGTGTCAACAGTGTTTTTTGTTTGTATAATATGTATGCTCGTTTGTTTCTGTCAATTTTTACAACCTAAGTTTGAGATAAGTAAATGTTTTTGCCAGAATCAGTAAGCTGTTGCCAAAGGCTCCACCAAGACAAAAATACTCAACCTAATAGACGCAATATCAAATCAGCTATTCTTACAGACACACCTACAGAAGATGAAATAGATGTCATAGAAGCCAGTAGAAAAATAAAAAGTGTGAAAAAGCGTGTTTTAAATGAAGAAAAGAAGAAACCGAAAAAAGCCAACAAGAAAAGTGCAGAACATGCCTAAGAAGATGCAAAAAATGCTTATTATTGCTTGTGCTGGAATTTTATAGCCGGCCAAATGAGAAGTGGGTTCAGTGCTTGGAATGTAAAGACTGGTCTCATGAAGATTGCTCTGGGGGCGAGCTACAATACATCTGTCATAACTGTTTGTCAGATTATATTTTGATTTTTGATTTTTAGATTTGATTTTGATCTCATTAAGTAACTATTTTTTTATAGTATAGAGTAAGGAGATGAGCAGAACATGTACCTGATAATAAGCAAGATGCTTGCCACATAACATCACATTGACAAGCACTGACAAGACACATTAACAAGACTGGATGAAGAGTCCAAATCATTATAGGTAATGAATTGGACTCTTTATCCAACTGCACTGCACTGCTCTCGTCACCCAGAGTTCTAAGATATTATATCTCTAAGCCCTGTAATTTCTCTGGAAACATTGCCTTTCAAACCGGAACACAGCAATGTTTGCACATTACTGTTTGGCGGTAGAATAACTGGCAAAGGTGTGGTATTTCCCCAGGCGGACTCTACCAAGAGTCCTACCACTACTAAATACCTACTGATAAAATAATGAATACTTGTTATTTTGATGTTTAATACTTCATGTTATTGTTTCTTACTATTAATTTGAAAATTAAAGTACTTTTATGCAAAAAACGTGTTTTGTTAATTACAAAAATATATTTATCGGTCAAATGTAGTCTAGATACACAGCTGTCACAACTAACCTTGGTACCTGTTACAACTTACCTCGGTGTTAGGAGAGTTGTGACAATAGGAGTATTTTAAGTTTATGTGTATTTTCTCAGTCACCATGTATTTTTAATTGCTTTTGATTACTATTTTTAAAAGAGTTATAATTGGGATGCATTTTGGCATAACGTTTATCATTGTGGTATGTTTCTTTATTGAGATATGTTGCTCTAAGTAAAAATTGTCACAATACTCCTCGGTCTCCCCTACATATATGATTTATATATCAAATTAAAGCAAATTTTTTTCTGTTTATTATTACATACGGTTGCTTAATTAAATCTGGCCGCAAATAAGGGTTGACGGATGTTAAAAATTACAAATCTGAAAGATAAAGTGAAAGAGAGCTAGCGCGTAACATCACTAGTCAGGAAAGTCTTCAATCAAAATTCCTTCAGCCGTTCCGACGTGATTGAGCTATAAACCTCCAAACATTCGTATAGTCGGTTAGGATCTTAATAACACTGAAAAAAAATCGAAAGGAAAGTTGGTCACATTCTACTTTTCCCCAGACCCAACACAAAGTAAACAAGTGAATATTCAACTGGTACAAAAAAAAACGTCTCTACCAATACAATAATCGCCCGTAATACCTTTTAATTAAATGACAATTTTCTACCATTGTTAACTAAGACTAATTTACAATCGTAGGACAATACAGTGTAATAGCGTGACACTGTTACGCCACTGTGTGAATGGTGCCAAATGAGGCATACATTCCCACACTCAGACAATAGTTAGAGAGGCCTGCTATCATACATCGATAATAACAATTATTAATGTTGGGCTGATAAAATAATTAGAAAACATAATACGAGGACCTTATTTAACGTTTGATTGATTACAAGTTAACTAAACTAATCATTTAGCTTTATTTGGTTACGAACTCAACTAAAAGCTATTTAAACTTGAATACAAAACTCTAAAACTCTACTTAGGTACCTAGCACTAGCACCGCAGGTTGGTTAATATGATGATGATTTAGCTTTTTACTGTATCTTTTCTGAAAACATTGCCATTAAACTGGAACATAGGATTAGTGCATTACTGCTTGGCGGTAGAATAACTGGCAAAATTGGGCCTGATTGGTACTTTTGGGCATAGACAATGAGGGACAATGTACGAGTAGAGTATGTGTATCAAAAAAAGACCAAAAACTGCAAAACGAAACTTGGCCCATGAGGGGATCGAACCCGCGACCTTCGCGTTATTAGCACGACGCTCTAACCAACTGAGCTAATGGGCCGATGATGACAGGGTCCAATTTTCCTGTTTACTTCTCAGGGTTTTATTCCCGTTGTCCCATAAGAAGTTATCAGTATTTTCATAATAATAATAATAGGTCTGGTCTTGAAGAACAGGTGGTGACCTATTTCTGTATTCATAAATAAAACACATTTAAAAATAGTTTAAACTGGGCATAGTTCTGATTAAAATAAAATGTTCAGTTTTACACAATTAAGGTTAAGTAGGTATTTAACAGATTAATTAATTCATGTTAGTAACGGTAGTGGAAATGACTAGAAAATCGAAATAGGCCCACCTATAGTTTGATTTGGGGCATAGGCATAAACCACAGTAAATTAAATCATACAGTCGTTCGACGAAGTTGTCTAGACGGGGCAATTGTGCGAGGCGTGCGGGGTGAGACGCGGGAAGCGCGCTCCCGAAATTGCCAACATTACAATGTAGTATTTCTTAATACTGTAGGTATATAAACATAGGAGTGTCTATCCCACTCCCCCCGTCATTAATGATACTTAGTTACGACTAGCTGTGCCCGCGGCTTCACACGCACTTTAAGGGTTTTTAAATATTATTATCTTAGTATACAATATAAATCTCCTGTCACGATGTTTGTGCGCGATGGATTCCTAAAGTACTTAACCGATTTTAAATTAAATTGGCACACCGCGAGCAGTCTGGTCCAACTTGAGAGATAGGATAGTTTTTATTTCGATTAATAGTCTTTAAATGACAATATCCGAGCGCAGCCGGAATGGGCCGCTATTATCTATAATATCAAAATGAATCGCAAAATGTGTTGGTAAGCGCATCACTCAACAACGCCTGGACCGATTTGGACAATTCTTTTTTTAAAATGTTCGTATAAGTTCAAGGATGGTTTTTACGGCGAGAATAAATCGAATAATTGCCAGGAAAACCCTAAAAACAGCCCTTTTCTTTTTCCCATACAAACGTTTTCTAACTAAAATGTTAAGGCAATTTGAGCTTTATTCCTACGAAATAAAATTCATATTAATTAAAGTGCTTTCCCATACAAACGTTTTCTAACTAAAATGTTAAGGCAATTTGAGCTCTATTGCTATAGCATAAAGTTCATATTAAATAACAAGCACTCACATAAGTCTAAGCAATATATGTGTGTTCCTAACGTCAAGGAGTCAATTTGCACTTTGGTCCCGCTGCACAAAGTTCAAATTCCATCATATATTCTATCTAAACAGTGTGCGTGTGTGCGTTGAAGGATAGGAGGATTGTCGCGTTCCGAAAATAACTCAGAAGAAACTCAACAAAAGTGATAACATCGAGAACCAGATCAAACTGAATAGTCACAAAATGTAAGACTCATACATCATTAGTACTGGTTTTCAATTTGGTCGGCTTCACTGTATAATTTATTTTGATTTAGTTTCGGCACGCGACGTAAAATGCGTCAATTTTCACGTTATAATATCAAGTGTCAGTCAAAAACAAACCGCGTTATCAAACGTGTTTTATTATTTTGAATTATTAATTTAGTATCCCTATCTGTGCAAAATTATTTAAATACACACGTTTGCCAACGGGCTCTGCGCTCCGTGCAGTATTTTTGAAGTAAAACTAACGGACAGAATACGAAACACCATACTGCATTCCAAATTCCAAAAGCGGAATAGCCGATGTGACTCAAAAAGCAGCCAATTTGAAGTGGGATTGGGCATATTTGCCGCATGTCGGATGATCATTGGGTCAAAATTACCATGCGGAGGAAGCCAGACTCCAAACGACGACGCGGCAGACCAAAGAAACTATGGCGAAGACAACCTCCACAAATATCAGAATGACTGCACTTTATTAGCCATAGAAAGGAAAAAGTGGAAGGAGGGTATGGAAGCCGTTGCCAAACATTAGGACAAGACAGCTACATGATAAAAAAATATTAACATTACGTAAATGAGATGGATGCAAATGAATTAAATTTCAAAATTCAAGAACAAATTACAGGCGAACTGAAGATTTATAAATCAGTTAATTCGGTGACTAATCAAAATGATGTCGTCAACAACTATCCACCGGAATTTTTGAACTCGCTGGTAATCGGTAGCTAAAATGTTGCGGCACACGGTTACCTATCAAAATACTGAACAACGTGATAGAAGGAACTATGAAAGGAAAGTAGGTATAAAGGACAACGTTTTGATACCACGCATCCCAATGATTCCAACTGATGTACCATTTAAGTTTAAACGACCACAGTTTTCAGTGCGGCTTGCTTTTGCTATGACCATAAACAAGTCCCAGGGCCAACCTTAACAAGTTCAGCGCCAAGCCCTATCTATATGCAAACACTACAAAATTTCCACAACTTTCAATTTGTGTTTTTTTTGTGTTGTGAGTTGTGAGGTGTTAAAATAGTATATCAAATAATCAGACCCCTCCTCCGTCATCCCTTTTTTTTTTACCAGTGTTTATATTTTTTTGGACGTGGCCTGGGAATACTTTTTATAGATGAACTATTCCCCAGGCCATGTGTATCAATAAAAATACATATTTCGTAATATTATTTCTCTTTGTTTCTCTCTTGAATGCACATTTATTATTCAACCAAATATTATCTAAAACTTACTATCACTCAATTCAGGGAACAAATAATTGTAGTTTTACTAAAACGATCTGCTCAGTTAGCTGGAGATAAAGTGTCATCAGCCCCTACTATGACAAGAAGACCGTTTAATAGAAAACATTATCTCATAAGTAACAAAGTTGAAAAGAAAATTTTACGCTGAAGATGTGCAGAGGTGCTATAAAAGTATGACAGGAAAATTATTGGTGGCCAGGCTTTCAAAGCAGCTCAAAAAACTACAAAATGCTCTGTATGTGAAAGTTTTCTGTGTCAAAAATGTTTCAATAATTTTCACTGATTTATTTTGAACTTAATAAATTGATTATTTAGTTTCTAAGTAACTTTATTCATAAAATTATGTCAAGGTGATTATTCTTATTCTCTTAATATCGCCGTAACTGATTGTCCGATTCCCAACCCAAAGCCACTGGGAAAATGTATAGGAAGCGTGCGCATTTCGGATACACACTGCTTTTACTGAAATGGGTAGTGTGAATCATAAACTATACACACTCCTTATGTCAGTGTGTATCCTAAACGATACACATGGCACTGAGCGTGTTATAGTGTTTTTGGTATTAATCTAGAAAACCCATGTTTCTCACATGGTCGATTGTATGTTGCATATTCCCTCCCGTGTTCGAAAACCATCAGATTTGTTTGTTTATGTGCCAGGTAATCAAACAAAAAATATCGTAGGTATATCACAAATCACTACAATGAAAATAAAACTGATTTTGGTAATAACTTGATTAACAATAAAAGGATTCATCATCATCATCTGCCTATTTAATATTCGTTCACTACTGGACGTAGGCCTCTCCTAATGAACACCACAAGGCGCGGTCTTCTGCATTCTGCATAGAGGTATTATTACTTGCGTTTAAATGCTTTTAAACGTTGAAATAAATATGTTATTTAATAAAATACGGTGATTTGATGCGGTTCACAGAATACATCTCTTAGCAAGTATATTCAACAGTATAGTTCTTACAATTTCGAAAAAAGTGGTTGTGACATACGGATGGACAGACAGACAGACATGACGAACCCATAAGGGTTCAGTTAGTACGTTTTACGGAACCGTAAAAATGGATCTTCGAAATGCATGTACGCTCATAACTTTGAATGACTGCACCAAATATGATGATTCTTTATTTTATGTATTTGTTATTGTCAGGACAATATTTGTGCAGCAGAAAGTTTAAAAAATGTAGACGAAAAAAAAAAGGTGGTACGAAGTTCACCGGGTCAGCTAGTATTATATATATTTCCCGGAACCCTATACATTTTCCTCAAGTAATAGTACATTAGAACATCAGCTACTTATGTTAATGAAATCCCCGTCAGCTAATCAAAAGGCTAGGAAATGCAAGAAAGAACGCAATTATAAACCAACTTAATGTTAGATTAAATACCTATAGTTTATGATTTCATATCAAATCGCATCCAATAAAACTGCTGATTAAAACGAAGCCGGTTTAGAGGATATAAAATGCTTTGATAAACCTTGGTAAAATGAAGAGGAGTAGATAAGAATGTATTTTCATTAAAATATCAACACTTAGGCATTTCATTTTAATTATTCTAAGTTATCTATATATATAAAAATCAATGCCACTTTTCGTTGTAGTAAGTGAACTCCTCCTAAATGGCTTGACCGATTTGAATGATTTTTTTGCATACGTTTGTGTAGTGCCCTGGATGGTTTAGATTCACAAATCAGCCCGGCAGATGGCGCTGCAATTGGTATATAGGCTATTATCCGAGCGAAGCTGGAATGGGCCGCTAGTATCTTATGAGATTATGACACAATCAATTTAATAATTAGTTTCACATACCTCCAAGGCAATATTTTTTTGTGAAGAGGAATATTAAGGCACTTGGTTTCAAATGGTATCTATTGCTTACAGAACGTTGGACTAGCTCAGGACACGCAGAGTTTATGATTACACTTGGGCTTTGTAACATTACATATTGATTACAATATGTAAATGTACATTTTACCACTATTTTCATCTCAAAACTAGCATCTATCCATAGAATTCTTAGATATTTACATACCAAAATTTTCATATCATTAATTCCCTTTTAATTGTGTTCATTCGATGGACAATAATTTTCTGATTATTGTGATATATTTCTTGTATCATATATCTTATTCTAAATCTACAATAATTACGTTTTTCCAAAAATTTAGTTTGTTTACATAATGTAAACATGTCAAAAAACTATTTGTCACTTAGCAATTTTACTCTTTTTCATAAGGTTGTATAGTTTTTAGAATTAATCCTCTTTGAATTGTCAATATTAAAATAAAGTTTATTTTCTCCAGATTCAAATCATCAAAAGTTTACTTTATGAATCTCATCGGCTGAGAAGGTCAGTGAGAAATCAGCTTCCAACAGAAGAACATTAACCTACAAAAGACTTCTAAGCGATCAAGATCAGTAATAAACCTTGAAAGGTCTAAACGGCTGAGAGCCACTATCGTTCAACGATCACATCCCTTGAAATAACTTGGAAGTACTTACACCCTGAAAAACTGTTGGAAGCAACTACCTCCACGAAGACTGCTGGCAGAGAAGCTCTACCGTGCTAGGTGGAGCCGGAAGCAACTACCTCCACGAAGACTGCTGGCAGAGAAGCTCTACCGTGCTAGGTGGAGCCAGAAACAACTACCTTCACGAAGACTGCTGGCAGAGAAGCTCTACCGTGCTAGGTGGAGCTGGAAGCAACTACCTTCACGAAGACTGCTGACAGGGAGCTCTACCGTGCTGAGTGGAGCCCTTTTCGTTTGGAAGCAGCTACATCCACGGGGACTGCTGGCAAGAGATCTCTACCGTGCTAGGTGGAGCCCTCCTCGTGGACATCTGTGAGCCCAGACTGATCACAACTACATCCAGGAAACCTGTTGGGAAGCATTTACTCACTGGCCTTCAAGATAATTAATTTCGAAATTTTCTCATTTTAAGTTACGTTTTCTTTCTTTTTATCCTATTCAATCTTTATTTATTTCTTTAATATACTTGTTTTATAACTGTTTATCATTCCACCTTCATCTACCTCTCCCACCTAAACCTCATAGGTTCACTAACGTGACATTTGGCGCCCAACCTTCAAAAACAACCCCCCCTCTCTTGCTTATTCTTTGATTCCTCAACCCTTGATTTCCTCAACCTTTACCCCCTTAACCTTTGATTCCTCAACCCCTGAATTTCTTCTAAATTCTAAAACATACTTACACTAGTATATATACCTAATATTTTCTTTTCGGCACTCTTTGGATTAATAACTTCCCTCTTTTATCCTCTCCTCCCCTCATCTCCCTTCATCCTCATAATATCTCATCTAAACATTTCATCACTTGATCATTCATTTACTCTAATCACTATTGATCTAATATCTAGATAATTATTACTCTAACAATGGACAGAACCATTAAATTTGAGTACCTCAACAAATCCGAACTGGAATATGAGGTTAAGATTAGACTAGAGGAGCCAGTCTCTTCCATCTCTTTACTGCGCAAGCAAATTGCACAATTAAGTCAACAGTTTCCCTCTGAGGAAATTTTTAACTCACCTTATACTATCGAAGAGGATTTATGTCAAACTGAAATAACGCTGAATTATGTTGAATCAAAATTAAACAAACTAACAAAATCCGACTCGAGATTAATCAAATTTATTCAGACCTTTTTAAACCATTTACATTTTAGACTCGATCGGATCGACATTGACATAAATCCTACCTTCTTAGATACATTCAAAACACTTAAGGAAAAATATGACAGTTTAATCAATAAATTTAACTTATTTATTCTTCCAGACCCGATTCAACCTGAAATTGTATTGGCGGAGGTCGTTAACGCAGGTCGGTCGAACCCTCCACAGTTTTCTTCTGCGACTCAACAAGTCGCCCACTCACAGGTACCTCTTAATGATTCTGAACTCTTCAAAGATCTTAGACGTCACTCTTTCGATGGTAAATCTTGTCCAAGATCATTTTTACTTAAACTAGACGAATATTGTTTTTGTCGTAGAATTGATAGAAATTTATTAATTTCAAGAGCCTATGAAATTTTTACTGACAACGCGTTACACTGGTTTCGTTTTAAAATTGGTCAAAATCCAAATTTAACTTGGGACGATGTTTCTAATTCTCTCATTAAGGACTTTGGTGAACATGATTACGATTTCAAATTACTTGAAGCTATTAAAAATCGTACTCAAGGTTCGAACGAGAATATTATAATCTATATTTCAATAATGTCAGGTATGTTTTCTAGACTCTCTAGAAAATTATCCGAATCTGAAAAAGTAGAAATTTTATTGCGTAACATTAGACCCTGTTACTCTGTCTTTGTAGCATTAAAGGACATTTCCTCCATTGATTCTTTAATAGCTACTTGTCAAAACTATGAGAAATTTCTCGATAGAGACAAACAATTTAAAGAACCAGTTAATAGTTCTCTCATGCCTGAGTTTTCTTATAAAAATACTGCTTCAACTTCATATAGAAATTCGTCCCAAAACTATACGAAACAAGTAAACACCGTTTCTAAAAATACACAGTCTAATTCTATGACAAATTCTAATTTATTTTGTGTACGTTGTCGTACAACAAATCATAACTTAAAAACATGTAAAGAACCTCATTATACTGTATGTTTTAAATGCGGTCTGAAAGGATTTAGAACTCCTGATTGCCCTAAATGTTCTAAATCTAATTCAAAAAACTAAACTATGACTTAAAAAGTAAATTTGATATTGATGACTGGAAAAATTGGTTAGAAACTATTAAAAAATTTTTCTCTTGTTACAAAATTTCTTCAACTCTTTACTCTAATGAAATCGATTTTAAACGACCTTTCATCAATATTAATATTAATAACTTATCTATTTCTGGGTTATTAGACTCAGGTAGTTCTATAACTATCTTGGGAAATAACTCTCATCTAGAAATAATTAAACTCGGTTACAAACTTTTTAAGTCAGATTTTATTACCGTCTCTACAGCTAATAACGAAAAAGTCAATTCTTTGGGTTACTTTGACTTACCTATACAGTTTAATAACCAAACACATTGTATCAGGACCCATGTTTTTCCTGAGATTTCACCATCTTTAATTCTAGGAATCGATTTTTGGCAAAAATTTAATCTTTTACCAAAAGTTCTTTCCTCTTTGATTAAATCTGAACATAATTGCCAATCTATCTCAGAAAATAAATTAGTGTTACCGTATGATAACTTATCGTCTAACCAGAAAATTATTGCGGACGACATTATTCAACGCTTCAAACTTATTTCTTTTGAAGAAAAAGGAGAACTGGGCTTGACTAATCTCATAACTCACAAAATTGACACTGGAGATGCTCTTCCTTTCAAACAGAGATGTTATCGATTATCTCCTGAAAAACAAAAAGCTTTAATTAACGAAGTTGACAAAATGCTACAATGGAAAGTGATTGAAAAAAGCGAAAGTCCTTGGCAATCTCCAGTAATCATCACTCCGAAGAAAAATGGCGAATGGCGTTTTTGCGTAGACAGCAGAAAACTCAATTCTATCACTCGTCGTGATGCTTATAACCTACCACTGATTAGTGAAATTTTGGATAACCTCAGAAATGCGAAATATCTATCTAGCATCGATATTGCTAAAGCATTTTGGGAAATTCCGCTAGATGTCGCTGATAGAGACAAGACTGCTTTTTATGTACCTGGAAGAGGTATGTTCAGGTTCACAGTTATGCCGTTCGGATTAACCAACTCGCCGGCAACTCAACAAAGGCTGATGGATATGTTATTCACTCCAGAGTTTGAAAACAAGGTATTTTGTTATTTAGATGATATAATTATAATTAGTGAAAACTTCGAAGAACATATCTCTCTGTTAGTGAAAGTTCACGAAAAATTATCTTTTGCTAACCTAACTATCAATTTTACAAAGACTCAATTTTTTAGAAAGGAACTCAAGTATCTTGGTTTCGTCGTGGATGAATTTGGTCTACGAGCTGATCCTGAAAAAATAAAATCAATTCTTGAATATCCTGTACCTACCAACAGAAAAGAAGTTCGAAGATTCATTGGCACTTGCAGTTGGTTCAGAAGATTTATTCCAAACTTCAGCACTATTGCATTTCCTCTTAATAGATTGACGTGCTCTGGGAAAAATGCACCTAAGTTTCTCTGGAATACGGATGCTGCTTTGGCTTTTCAAAAACTTAAAGAAGTTTTGGTTACAGCTCCTATTCTTGCCTGCCCAGATTTTAATCTTCCATTTTCAGTTCATTGTGACGCATCAAACTATGGTATTGGCGCAATGCTGACTCAACACCAAAATGATCAAGAAGTTGTGATTGCATACATGAGCAGAGCTCTTAACAAGCATCAACAAAACTATTCTACCACTGAACGTGAAACCCTTGCAGTTATTACGGCCCTGGA
Source organism: Ectropis crepuscularia (assembly GCA_963693475.1). Classification (NCBI taxonomy): domain Eukaryota; kingdom Metazoa; phylum Arthropoda; class Insecta; order Lepidoptera; family Geometridae; genus Ectropis; species Ectropis crepuscularia. The sequence continues at coordinate 12,670,316 of OY856357.1, read as the reverse complement.
ACATTGGCGTTGCTACTTAGACAACGGGATGCTATTCACTATTTACACAGATCATGCTGCTCTTAAGTGGTTTCAAAACTTATCAAATCCTTCGGGAAGACTTGCTAGATGGTCTCTCCGTTTATCCTGCTTCAATTTTATTTTGAAACATAAGAAGGGTAAAGATAATGTTGTTCCTGATCTTCTCTCTAGATCTACAAATCAAGATTCTGGAATTCAAGGAATCAATCCCATCTCTACAAGTAATCCTGTCGTCGATCGTGATCTAGAACACTACAACAAGATATTTCTCGCCTGTAACTCTAATCCCGATAGTTATCCTAATTATCATATTAGAGATAATAAACTCTTTCGTTGTATTCACTCTTCTAATGAAATTAATGAAGATTTCATTTGGAAAGAAGTTCCTCTACCAAGTGAAAGAGCTGCCATAATTATCAACAATCACAGTACTCCTCAAGAACCTCATCTTGGAATCTTCAAGACTTACAAGAAAATCTCTTTATTATATTATTGGCCTGGAATTTTTAAAGACATTACAAATTTCATTAATAAATGTGACACGTGTTTGTCTTATAAACATCCTAATCATTCTCCTTACGGACTTATGGGCAAACCAAAAATTTGCTCTAGACCATTTCAATCTATTTCTTTAGATTTAATGGGTCCTCTTCCAATGACTAGAAAACGTAATCAATATATACTGGTTATTAACTGTAACTTTACTAAATATACTTTAATTTTTCCAATTAAACGGGCTACCGCGTCTATTATTATTGACATTCTAGAAAACTGTGTATTTTTAGTCCACGGTACTCCTCAAACTATAATAATGGACAATGGCTCTCAGTTTCAATCTCATGAATTTAATAATTTTCTCAATAAATACAAGGTTCCTTTTATCTTTTATTCTCCTTTTTATCATCCACAGTGTAATCCCACTGAACGTTACAATAAAACTATTGTTACAGCTTTGGCTTCTTTAGTCGGTGACGATCATAGATCCTGGGATATCTTCCTGCCGAAGATCCAGTTCGCAATGAATTGTAATGTTAACCTAACAACTGGTTACTCTCCATCATTTTTAGTGTTTGGTAGAGAAATTATCCCTTGTGGATCTCTTTATACTCCAACTGAAAACATAGAAGAGTTAGTTTTCTTGCCTCGGGATATTTATGCATTGAATTCTGGTCTTCTCTCTTCTACTTTTGATAAAGTACATCTTGAACTTTTAAGAGCACATGCTAGAAACAGTGCTCATTATGACTTACGTCGTTCTGTTAAGGAATTTAATGTTGGTGATACTGTTTGGCGTAAGAATTATGTTCAAAGTAACGCTGCCACCTATTTTAGTGCTAAATTAGCTCCAAAATTTATAAAATCTAAAATCATAAATAAATTGTCCCCTTTAGTTTACATTTTAGAAGATGCTAACGGTATCACTGGCAAATGGCATATCAAAGATATAAAAGGATAAGCCATCGTTTCTTAATTTTCTTTATTTTTTATCATCCCTTTAACTTTTACTACATTTACTTACATTACATTTACTAACATTACATTAACCTCCATTATTTTAATTACTCTTTAGTATTTTTAACGTATTTAAACGTTACCCAAGACTTAGTGGTCTTTTGTTTTTTTTTACTTTCTCAAGTTAATGAGCTCTAAACTCATTAACTCTTTAACCAATGAGTAACCAACTCTTGGAATTTGTATGAACACTAAACTCATACTCTTATCTTGAACCCTAACGTTCAAGATATCTTTTGAGCTCTACCGCTCATGTTAGCTTTTGAGCCCTTATGCTCACCCTTAATTACTTTTTTTTCCCTTATAAAGAGCGGATGATAACTCTATAAATAAGCCTAACTATCAAGCCCTATGTTCATCCCTTTTATCATCCTTATTTCTTCTATCCATAGAGCGGGTGATAACTCTTTAAATAAGCCGACTATTAGAGCGGTCGATGACTCTTTAAAAAAGCCTGCCATCGCCGAGAGTGCATGCTTTGAGTGTTCGTCATTGAATGTGAACTTACACCCAAACAGAATGGAAGTGATGAGTGAAAGACTTGAAAGGTTACGTGAATGAATTTGTTTGTGTGAAGGTAATACCTCTCTTAAACCCATTAGAAATTCTTACCAAATTTTACAGAAGCGTAAAATTTCCGCAGTCGTGGGGAATAATGTAACATTACATATTGATTACAATATGTAAATGTACATTTTACCACTATTTTCATCTCAAAACTAGCATCTATCCATAGAATTCTTAGATATTTACATACCAAAATTTTCATATCATTAATTCCCTTTTAATTGTGTTCATTCGATGGACAATAATTTTCTGATTATTGTGATATATTTCTTGTATCATATATCTTATTCTAAATCTACAATAATTACGTTTTTCCAAAAATTTAGTTTGTTTACATAATGTAAACATGTCAAAAAACTATTTGTCACTTAGCAATTTTACTCTTTTTCATAAGGTTGTATAGTTTTTAGAATTAATCCTCTTTGAATTGTCAATATTAAAATAAAGTTTATTTTCTCCAGATTCAAATCATCAAAAGTTTACTTTATGAATCTCATCGGCTGAGAAGGTCAGTGAGAAATCAGCTTCCAACAGAAGAACATTAACCTACAAAAGACTTCTAAGCGATCAAGATCAGTAATAAACCTTGAAAGGTCTAAACGGCTGAGAGCCACTATCGTTCAACGATCACATCCCTTGAAATAACTTGGAAGTACTTACACCCTGAAAAACTGTTGGAAGCAACTACCTCCACGAAGACTGCTGGCAGAGAAGCTCTACCGTGCTAGGTGGAGCCGGAAGCAACTACCTCCACGAAGACTGCTGGCAGAGAAGCTCTACCGTGCTAGGTGGAGCCAGAAACAACTACCTTCACGAAGACTGCTGGCAGAGAAGCTCTACCGTGCTAGGTGGAGCTGGAAGCAACTACCTTCACGAAGACTGCTGACAGGGAGCTCTACCGTGCTGAGTGGAGCCCTTTTCGTTTGGAAGCAGCTACATCCACGGGGACTGCTGGCAAGAGATCTCTACCGTGCTAGGTGGAGCCCTCCTCGTGGACATCTGTGAGCCCAGACTGATCACAACTACATCCAGGAAACCTGTTGGGAAGCATTTACTCACTGGCCTTCAAGATAATTAATTTCGAAATTTTCTCATTTTAAGTTACGTTTTCTTTCTTTTTATCCTATTCAATCTTTATTTATTTCTTTAATATACTTGTTTTATAACTGTTTATCATTCCACCTTCATCTACCTCTCCCACCTAAACCTCATAGGTTCACTAACGTGACAGCTTATAGTAAGCTATAAACACGTATATTTATATATAAGTGACGACTTTTTAATTTTTATAATTTTGTTTTCCCCTCACACCCTGCTTTTTCCTGCCTTTAATGGTTGTATGGAAGAAATCGCTATTCGCGATTAGAGGCCGCCATTTATGACACTTAAGTTATATGTATTTTCTGTTTTTGTAAAAGTTTTTTTTTTCATTTTTTAACTTTACCTACTGGTGTGCATAATAAAATGTTTCTGTCTGTCTATATTTAGCGGTATATCTAAAATATAAAAGGAACACATTCCAATCAAACTGCATTCGATTTGCTTACGAAACTGCTCCACCGTACCTGCTATATTTTGTACAACTAGCGCAAGGGCTCCTCAAATGGTTTGACCCCCAGCTTAGGCTGCCGCATTATGTCTCATGGCTTTAGCGAAGACTTCTGGCTGACTTGTAGATGTTACGTAGAGTTAATAATGAAGTCAAAAAAGTTACCAATGGGAATAACAGCACAAAGCAAAGCGCACTGCCCAATTATTATTTTTTTACTTTTAGGTATAGGTTTACTCTTGACTGCCATCTCGCCTGATGTTAAGCGACGTTGCGGTCTACGATGGAGCGTGTTTACCTAGAAGAAACCGATTCACTCTCGATTTGAAGACACCAATATTATCGGGAAACCCCACTCAGGCAACTCATTCCACAGTCTAGACGTTCTTATCACAAAAGTAGAGTCAAACCTCTTCGTCCGTGTCTTAAATTTGAATTGTTCTAAAATTATTATTCCTATATTATCATCTGTTCAATGAAAAATATTTACATAACTTTGTTTTATATTTCTAAAAATTAAACGAAAGATAACAAAAAAAATCTTTATTCATACAAAAATATTTTCTTAAAATAACTTTGAATTCAAAGTACGAAAATATTCACTCCTTGTTTTTTTTAAATCTACGGTACATTTTTCAACTTAACTACATTAACTTAAATAACATCATAAATATATTTAAATCTAAAAATATTTTCAATAAATAATAAATTGAGCCTCTTAATACGATACCAAGCACCATAATATCTTTTAGTTTTCGATTTGTTACATCCCGAAAAACTATAAAAAATCTTTAATTGCACAACCGGCCGGCTATCTTTACAGCTTGTATGTTATAATAATATCATTTATTTACATTTTTATTATTCTAGAGGGGATAAAAACATTGCGATTTTAAATGATCAAGACTTGGGTAATAAGTAACCTGGCAAATCAGATCAAAGGAGGTAAAGCCGTGACCGACCAACTTTCATCATTAAACCAAAGCTACAGGCTACAAACTTAACTGATCCACTGAACAGCGTCGCTACTAAAGCTTCCGCTACGCATCTTATACTAACATAGTGAAACATTCTTAAGCTGTCTCGGTATTTACCATTGTAATATAATAAAATTACATACGGGATATTTACTCTGGTTATTTAGTGAAACTAGTTCACGATATTATGTTCATGAGATAGGTACTCAGGTGATAATGTTTTATGAAGCTGCACCGAATATCAGAGATTTGTTCCTACTCGTTTGATACTCGTGTTGATACTCGTATCCCCGGTATTTGTTATTTTATACTACACCTGCTCGGAAAGTACCTTGACACTTTATCAAATTTACGGTAGAAAGTACGTCATTGCATATCGAACAAATATGCGGCGAGAAAACGCATCTGAGCGGGAGAGAAAAGTGTATGAAAATCCATTTCTTACGTGGTTTTTCTTTTTTAATTTTGGGTAAGACTATGCGCTGGTAACCTAAATATCAAAAGCCAAAAAGTTTTTACAGTGAGTTTTTATCTCCAAGTTCGCAAAATGACACTGGCCACTAGCTGTGTGTTGGATGGTGTCAAACAATTTGAAAAAAGAACATGTGAAAATTGCAGACGCCATTGGCGCCATTTTCAATATGTGTGTTGTTTGAGGATTCAGTTTTCGTAGAAAAGTAAAATAAATTTATTTTCGTCGTAGGTGTAGTATAAAGCACTATGTATCACTCGAGAGAAAGTGCGATTCCCGATCTCGGGTGTTTTAAAGCCCTCGCCTACGGCTCGGGCTTCAAACGACACCCTCGACGGTAATCGGTCACTTTCTCCTCTCGGTGAATAATGTACTATTAATTAACATTATTAGTTTCAGTTCGGATCACAGAGACGCATAAGTTTGTGTTATGTGTAAAACTTCATGGTAACCCATCAGAATTGGTTGAGTATGCTAAAACCCACAGCTTTCATAAAATGACGTAGGTTTATTTATTATCTACGGACGAAAAGGTCACAAAGACGAACAATCAATCACTTTATCACTCTATACTCATATTATAGTTCCTGATTTGTACGAACTAGCAGAATAAATAATATAAACTTCTAGGGTTAAGTTGGCTTTGCTTAGTATGAGGCTAGCTAGTTTTTATTTGCCAGGAAACCGATGGACGTAGTTAATATACGTTAACTGAATCAAAAAATAAATACATTTGGGAATAAAATATTCATTGATTTCTTTTACGTGGTTTAGATACTAAAATTGGCACTTCAAAAAGGGTGGGATTTTATGTGAATCTAACCCAGGTTTTTACAAAATTGTAATTAGAACAATCCAACAATTATTACATTGAGCCTTACGGAAAAGGCGAAAAAATATTAGATTGAGGTAAAATGGCAACTAACAAATTCAAATTATGTGGTAAATATGGTTAAGAATTTCTATAAAATATAAATCAGTTAGTGATAATTTTATTCTCAATGTTAATTTGTGGTTAACATAATATGTTATCGAAATAACTCTACTACGAGTAGGTATGTTTTGTTAATTCCTAGAAATACTTAAACTATCTGAAGTGTTCAACTAAGCTATTTAATAAGGTACCTATGTAGTTGCACTCGTTATATTAAAATTATTAAATGGCCTAAATTAACATACACAATTAATATTTACATACACATGAAAAAGTTATATGATTTAAAATAATATGATGCTTCAGCACTCTATGGTACGCATATATGGCGATTTTTCAACTTTTTTCACTATCCCAGGTGGGCGACTCTCTCTTCCTGTCATTATAGAAATGACGCTCCTGTGGTCTGAGTCGCTGTCACCACTTAGGATGATGTTCGTTTCTCCCATAAATCCAGAATCAATTTGTTCGTGTACTTGCGTCATCTTGCTTCGAGGTTCAAAAGTATGCAGACCTAATTCTGCAAGTAACTCCTTTGAATCATCAAAGTGGCCAAAAAATACTGAATCTGTTTCCACACTCTCTCCGCCAGATTCACTTCTTCCATCACAAAGTGATTCCAAATCGTCCGTGTCTGATTCTATTACTACAGGTGCTTTATTAACAGTTCTAATTGGAGCCATGTTGAGTTCAGGTAAAATATTTTTCGGTCTCAATTGCATTAAATATTTTGCTCTACGTTTAGACTCGTTTGAATCGGTACTCATATATCCTGAATCTTCAGTTCGATGCAATTTTCTCAAGTCCGTGCGACGTGATCTTGTTCTCGCGGAACGTCGCCCAGATCGTCGTGCATTCAGATTTTCAGCTCGAGAGTATGCCCCAAATCTGTCTCTATCTTCTAACGCCCTACGACGATCTGGTGGACTCTCCCTAGCAGAACTAGAGAACTTTGGAGACAAGTCAGAACCATGACGGTACTTAGGAGGAATGGGTGGTTTTGGATCCTTATGGCTCTCAAGATGACGAATCAAATCTGGAGTTTTCAAGGCTTTCATGAAGTCAGCTAGATCTTTGCCGCCATACTGTAAGCTACCTCTCCTCTTGTAGAAGGGACTTTCTTCTTCCTGGGACTTAGCCTTAGACTCATATATTTGACGTAAATTGCCAATTCGGTTCTTGAATATAACTTCAGGAGACTTTTTGTGAGGAGACTCGCTTTCGGAAGATGTAGATTTGTATTTAAAGCTTCCTGCGGATTTGAGAAGAATCTTTTCAACTCGTTTCTTAACATCACGCTTGGGTTTTCTATCGAGAGTATCGGGATCGAAATCTTCTTGAGTATTACGTCTAATTTCCACGGGAGATCCTCTTACTTGGATAGTCAATGGGCCTGGTTTTGAGAGATTATCGTAGAATGGTTCAGATTCAGCTATGAAAACTTCGCTAACTGGGCTATTTTTATTATGTAAATGAGAACATTTAATAGGAGGTAATTCAGCATCTTCAAATCCTCTATTCATATCAATCCAGCTGCTCGCCATCCTTTGTCGGTCTAAGAATGACATAGGATCTCTACGGAATTCTTCTCTCTGCATCAATTCTGGACCACATGCTAATGAGAATCTTCGCCTCCTCACCATAGTTCGCTCTAAGCTATCAAAGTCCATAGTGCTATCGCGATGTGCATGCAAATCAGATTTTTTAGGGAAAAGTAAATTATCGTCACTGAAATAGTGAGAATCAGCTGCAACGACAGGTATTATAATTTTAGGAGCAGGAATAGGTTGTATAGTTTCTAACTTCATTTCTTCTATTTCAATCGGTTCAACGCGACGACAATCATTCAGTTCCTTAATAACTGCTTCCATCTTAACTTTAACTTCAGGTGGTATAGGTTCTGCATCATCAGTTTTAGCGGCTTCTGAGGGTTTGTTTGGTGGAGGGGGTGGAGGTGGCAACTTCTTTCGGATTTTTCTAGAAGCATGTTTTGTTGGGCTTTTCTTTTCGTCGTTTACTGGAGGCTTTATTAATTTTGCCACGGGCTCATCAGTTGTATTGTTTATTTTATTTTTATCTGAACTATCTATTTTGGTAACAGCTTCCACTAATAAGTTTGGATTTTCTCTCGGGACACTGTCAATAATACGTTTTTTAGGTGAACCATCTGCAAGTTTATTAGCTTTACTATTGTCTGCTGCTTTAGTAGATTTATTAGGTACAGTTTCTGTCATGATAGATGTTATATTCGGGATGATTTCAGTCAATTTGGAAGATTTCTTTGGGATACTTTCTGTTACTTTAGGTGGTTTCTTAGAAGGATTTTCTGCGCCTGTCTGTGGCTTCAATTCTTCTTTCTTACTAATAGGCTCTGTTGATTTTGGCCGTTCAAGTTCTTTAGCTTTAGACTCAATTGCTCTTGGCGTTCCATGTACTTTGACAACCGACTTAATAGGTTTTACTGCAGTGGCTGGGGCCGGTACTTCGTCAAGCCATTTCCTGACTATTTTTTGTTTATAGTCTTCGCTAACACAAGATTTGCATGAGTTGGATCTAGTTAACGCTATTTTTTGTAAAGGCTTAGTTTTGCTATCGCAGCCAGGACAACCGGCACACTGTCCACTTCGGCGACTGTTCTCTTGTTTAAGACTAATGGCACTAAACCTACGGCCACGTCTAGCGCAAGGGAAGTCCCATCCAAGGTCAACGCTTTGGTATAGATCTTCTTCAGGTATATCGGACAGCAGTGGCAAAAATCTTCTGGAAGTCATCTTATCCTTGGCAATTGACATCACTTCCCGTATTTTTACAAGAAATTCAACTGCTGCTGGAGGAGGATTCTAAAACAAAAAGTACAAGTAAGGCAAAACATATACAACAAAATATCGAAATAATATCTATTTTCAGACTTTCAAGTGTCATCCGGGAACAAAGTGCTTGTTCGCCTTGACACTTTCTTTGTGATTAACGGTCTATAGTCCTAGCAGTGGCTACATGATTGAAATGTATTGTATCTAAACATTCAAATTGTACCAGAAATCTAGAGGATATTATAATAAAATTTTAAAATAGTGGTTTTAAATATTCACCTTGAGATGTTCAGTTTCGAAAAACACAGGGTTAAAGTAAAGTTTTCTCCTAATTACAGGTTCTCCATCTGAGGAACGGATATATCTGCTATCAGCGGGGTGGTCTTCCACGCTACAATCCACGATCGATAGGTCTGACTGCGGAGCCCTTTCGAAAGTATCGGGGGATGACGATCGTCTTTGGATGCGTTCATTGTACTTGTCGGAATTCGCAGCTTGCCTTAAAGAAGGCCGTGGAGGTTTCTTTACCTTTTTAGAATGAACCATGGCTGATATGACGTTTGAGTTCATTTTCTGAAACTGAATGAATGACAAATTTACTCAAAATCGTATCTCAGAAATTATTTAATTTTATTTTGTCAGTAAAACTAAATTTACCTTATGACTGTTGTGGCTGTGGTTGTTGGTTGAAGAAGATTCAACAGTATCATCAGTTCTTTCACTTCCATCGGAGAATCCACTTTCGTGCATAAAGTCATTCCCCATACCACCTAACTTTAACAGTGGATTGGTTTTTAACATCTAAAACCGAAAGATAAGATAAACATTATGTATACTACTGTCAATATTAAGCATTTGTGAAAAAAATGTATCTCATTTTGTTTATCTTACTTACCACATTGCTCATGTCGATTCTAGCCTCCATCGCAGAACCATTCTCGGAAGAGTTGCTCGACATGTTTTGCTCTGGGTCTTTCTGTTTTCTCTTCTGCTTCTGCTTATAGTGGACGTAAAAGATGATGCCAGCAGCGTATATAAATATAAGCATCAAGACGCAGACGCCTATAGCCAGCGCTTCTAGCACACTGAGTCCTTGATTCTGGGCAGGTTGCTCTGTTGTCACAATTTCGCCAGCGTGGAATGGAATTGATCGGACATCTGTAACAAATAGATATAAATAAAAAATCAAATCGTTTTAAATAATCAGCTGCTGACTCATATTATTTGACTTTCATCAAACTCAGATATAATATAATACAGAATCGTAATAGAAACTAAGTCATTGTCAAGAAAAATGTTGTGTTTCTAATAACGAACATCTCTTTTCCCCTGGGACAGCGTCCTTATGAGACCTTAGTAAAGAGTTTCGCCTTCAAATGAAACCCTCTCCAACATTAAAGCAGATAAAACAAATGTCTGACATAGTCATTGACCTCTAACGTGTCTGTTTCTGCATTAGTTGTAGTCCCTAGTCTTTAATGAAAGGCCTTTTTTCTTGTTTGCTGCTGACACTGACATGATCAAAATGGTGTTTACATAACTAGTGGCAACTTTAGTAGGTATGAAAACTAACGTGGTTATTTTACATTTTAAAGTAAATACACGGGTAACTCACGCATAATATAGTAGTGGCAACTTTAATGTTTTTTTTTATTAATAAGAGTGAACTTACCAAGCAAAGCGTTTTGCGAGGCCCCGGCAATCCTGAAGGCAGCACAGGAGGCGGCCAGGTGCGACGCTGATGATCCAGAGCATAGTACGTGCGCGGCCACCAGCCGGCCCTCGAGTCGGGCGTGAAGAGCCGCTGACCCTCGCCACTAGACATCACAATACACACATCTTAATATATAAAAAAAAAAATTTTAATTCTAATCTAGTGTGTTTCCAAATGAACTCTTCACCTATTCAATCGACATTCAGGAAACTGCATTAATGTACAATATGGTCCAACTTGATAGATAAGTTAGTAGGGTTAGGTAAGAGTTAAGTACAGTATTATAGCTCATTGATGGTATTTTTTTTTTGCAAATTATTAGTTTATTGATATGGTAATTTCATACAAGACGCGAGCGAAACCGGAAAAGGTCACTAGTGCGATTATAAATAATTACGATACAATTATTTATGGAATAGAAAATAAACACAAAAACATAACAGAAATATTACAGTAAAACAGTTGTGAACTAGCACTTAAAACCTTATTGCTGAGAGCAAAGCAAAAATTATTATCTTTCAGGCAACCTCCCTAAAGGTAATTCTTATACATACAAGGTTAAGCAAGGGAAGGTGACATTTTAAATCAATATTAGAGTGCTCGCAATATAACTCTGCGCGTAGCAAAATATGGAACTAATTGACAGGCCGTCAACTTCTTGTTTACGTCAGTTGACAAAAGTTTGTTTACGTTTGTTGTATTTATTAATTTCCAAAGTAATTATTAGCTTTTATTATGCCGAAAGTGATTAAAAGTACTGGCCGTGGCTAGTTCTTGAAAATCAATCGTGGTTGTGAAGAAGAACGATACAATAGCAGGCCAAAAGTGCAGTTTTCCAAACGCAGAGCTATTTGACAACTAATATGTAGGGATACCATAGGAATCAAACCTCCACCTATTATCGGCGGATTTTTAAGCTGAGGCTTTATTTTTGAGGTTTGATTGTTTTATCGCCAATGTCAATCAATAACCGTGGGAAAAAAATGTGAGTGCTTAAGACCGAATGTGAGAAACAAGTTATATTTAAATATTTTTTTTTCATAACATACAAATCAAAATAGGAAACACAGTGACACAGCAGTAAAGATCAGCTGATTGTATCTTTCTCGCTCGGGTACACTCGACGGTCCTACGTTCACCCGATCGACCCTTTCACCTAACAGCGTCAGCTTCCTTTACCACCGAAGCGAAAATATGTGGGCGGTGCGCCAAAAGAAATTTCACTTATTTTTTTTAGCCTGGATGCCCTGTAATCATTTACTCCGTATTAGTTACTGTTTGTTTTATTATAGGCGTTTCAGAACGTACAATTACGTGGTAATGGACAACGCATCATACCACTGCACTCAGACTAAAGAGGCTACAATGTATGTAATAAAGAGGCACAAAGAAGACCCACAATACTAAGTAGAATGACTGTTAAAAGGACATGGACAAGAAGTTTTGCGGTTACCGCTGTGATCCATCGTGATCTAAACCCTTTTGAAAATAAGATGATCCTTCAAAGAGCATTCATACGCCAAATTTTCAAATAGTGTTATTTATGGTCGCAATAAAAGATTTCCAAGTTTAAATTATATTATCATTATTTCGTTGTTGGTGTAGTTTGAAAATGACAGATTTTTATAATGTAATTAACTAAAATAAAGTTCTCCTGGTGGTAAGAGACTCAGACAGTCATTAACCTGTACCAATGATACTTGGTCATACTGAACCAAACTGCACTGAACCAGCCGTTCCGTTTCATTACTTCGAGACATTAGTTCTTATCTCAGTTGTCCTATAATTTATAAATAGTTAGTTATATTGCTTCCCTGAAAAATCCCTTCCCGTACCTGTTTTATGAAGTTGTAAGTTCCCAATGAACGGGAAGGGAACCTATTAGCTTGACCTGGCAACATTAAGTACGCCACCAGTCGCGCGCAGACTTATACTGCGAGCACTATACTACTATTTTTAATAACGAAACTGTAACGGATCAAATGCAGTAAATTGAAGACATTTTGTAATAATTGATGGGCGCTCTGTAATCAATTCAGACTTTGATTCCGTGGAAGATGGGACGGCCCTTGGTCTGGGATGCCACTTGCGTCGATACTTTGGCGCCGTCTCATCTTTCTAGGACACAGGTCAGAGCTGGCGCGGCAGCTGAGCAAGCTGAAGACCTCAAAAGGCGCAAATATAGCTGTATCGATAGCGGATACATGTTTGAGCCATTTGGGGTCGAAACTTTGGGACCGTGGGGACTGAGTGCCAAAACCATTTACAAAGATTTATGTAAGCGGCTTTGTGATGCAACTCGGGACCAAAATGCTGGCCTTTTTTTTGCTCAACGCATAAGTATCGCCATCCAACGTGGCAATGGGGCCAGCATTTTGGGCACAATTCCCACTGGCACCGGTCTTTTAGATTAAGTTTATGTATATATTGTAAATAAAGTGTATTAAGGTTAATTAATAGTATACTGTGCAATTAAATAAATACAGTATTTATTTATATAACATTACTAGTAAATACATATTTGCAACTTCTTGCGCGTAAAATGAAAACAGTTTATGTAAGTCTATTTCTGTATATTTTCGGGGCATAAAGTATTCATAAGTAAATTATTCTAAATTTAAACGTGATCTCTGTTTATAGCTTCCCGCTATTTTTCGGATTTTGGATTAGTAGATTCTGGATCTGGAAGTAGCCTGTGTTCTTCCAGACTATATTTTTTTATTAATAAAATATTTTATTTATTTATTTTAATTTTTTTTTAATTTAATTTTTTTTGTAGTGGTAGGACTCTTAGCAGAGTCCGCCTGGAGAAGTACCACACCTTTGCCAAATATTCTACCGCCAAGCAGTAATGTGCAAACAATACAGTGTTCCGGTTTGAAGGGCAATGATTCCAGAGAAATTACAGGGCTTAGAGACATAATATCTTAGATCTCTGGGTGACGAGCGCAGTGCAGTGCTAGGTAATGATTTGGACTATCATGTTCCAATAGCTGCGTGTTACTGTGCTGTTATGTGGCAGGCATGTTGCTTACCATCAGGCACATGACATGCTCGTCTCGTCACTCTATGCTATAAAAAAAAAATATACGCGATATATGAAATATAACGCGGGCGTTCCAAATTTCAACCTGATCCGTTCAGACGTACCTACCTACTTTGATACTTACCTATGTTACGTGATTGAGCAATAAACATCGAAACAGCCAAACTAGGAGAATTAAATTTTTTTTCAACTTTTATAGATAGATAGATAGAAACACTTTATTGTGACACAAAAAAAAATATTACATAGAGTTACTTATTAACTAGTGCCACAAGTGGCGGCCTTATTGCTGAGAGCAATCTCTTCCAGGCAACCAGCATAGATTTACACTTGACCGCCATCTCTCCTGATTAACAATCTCCAAACTTTTACATCGATAATATTAGAAGGACAATACGTTATAAGCGTAAGTTCGGGCTGGTCTAGTCGGGAGAACGGCGACTGCCGATCCGGAGACCCCGGGTTCAAAACCCCCACGCACCACTGTCTTTTCGAAGTCATGTGCGTAATGCCGCTAACTTAAAACGGTGAAGGAAAACATCGTGAGGAAACCGACATGTACCTAGAATCTTTTGAAGTCATGTGTCATCCACCAACCCGCACTGGGCCCGCGTGGTGGATTATGGCCTTAACTCTCTCCTGGCGAGAGAAGGCCCCGAGTCCCAGCAGTGGGAACGTTTAGTGGGCTGTTGATGTTGATGTTGAATACGTTATAGCTTGCGTATTGCATAAGTTTCGTAAGTTTCGGTTCCGGTTTTTACAGAGGTAGGTACATAATATAGTATACGTGCAGAAACATTTTCGGGAGGTCACCCGCCCCATTCCTCAAGACAATAAACTAACGACTTTGACCACTCGGCCCTGTCCTGTGCTTCTTATCCAGTAATAAAGTATCTGCCCAAATTCGTGAATCGGCTTATCACAATATTTCAGTTTAAAGTAAAAATTCAATAAGCTTCTTTCGACTCAAAATCTTTAAGAAGATTAAATCAACAGTTATCAAAGGCAAATGCGGTATTGCGATTTGTCAGAATCTCAAATAATGGTCATAAATCTCATGAAATATGAAAGTTTATCATGTAAAAGTTAAGTGTGGAAGCGAGCGAATTTGTTTAACAAGAGCGTAAGTGAGAGCACGATAAATGATTGTTAGTACAGAAGCGACTTTTTGGAGGAGAAAAAAAAAACGACAATAGAAGTTTCTATTGTCGTCTTTTTTATTTTGCAGTTTCTTTTACTATTTCACTTGTTTCGTTTTTATTTTTTATTTGATATGATCGTACTTGGACTACTTATTGTAGACGAATCTGAGTTAACTACTGACATAAACTTAGTCTAAGAAACCCGTAGGTACCTGTAAGAATCGCCTCGAATTACTAGCAGCGCCGCAGTCCCCGTTCCCGTTACTTGCCAGTTAAAAAGTAGCCCATGTTTCTATTTCCCCACTATAATCTAAGTGTGTTCGAAACGACAATGTCCATTTTTGACCCGCCAAAATATTTGTCGTGTAGACATATGAGTTATATATTAAAAAATCGGTGATTTTTTTGTTGTACTCGTGTGCGAAGTTATATAACTTTCTAACATTGCAAAACAAAATAATTAAACACAGTAAAATTATTCCGATTGTTCAAAAGAGATTGCTCCAGGAAGATAACATTTTTTGAGCTTCTTTGCAGTGCGTAGAGAAATATTAGGAATAAGAAGAATATTATTAATTCCTAATCGGACACCAACGACAACTCAAGTTTTTGTAACGGAATTTATATTGGTTTTGTTAAAACTGGGAATTATGTGATTAAGTGCTCCTTATTACTTAGGTGCGTAATTGTGGTAATAATTACATAAAACCATATATGCTTGTGTTGTCTGATAAAAACCCTCGATTGTTCTGGACCTTCTAAGGACACTGTCTCGAATATCAAAATAGTAGGATATTTATATCACAATTAAGATATTCCCTTCTGTGACAATATTTCTATGCAAATGAAGTGTTCATACGTATGGTAATCAGTTGGTAGTGAGAAGTACTATTATTCCTATTTATTCTGATAAGAAATATGTTTTGAAAGATAATACCATAGTTCTTTCTTTTCTTTTCTGTTCTAATCCGATAGAAAACATAACTCTAATGTATTTTGGCAGTAAATTTGAAAGGTTTTTCAATGTATGGGATGTGGGCATTGTCCTTTTATCCCGAGCCGTTTAGATGTTCCGACGTGATTGATCAACAAACATGCAAACAAACATCTTACCAAAGTTTCGCGTTTGCCTATTATATTAGTAGGGTAAGGAATAATTATATTAAGATAAGGTGAATAGAAATCATATTATTTATTTGTTGATAAGGTTATAAGCGAACCCATTTAAATATACTTACAACTTATTTTATTAGTATAAATAGGAACAAGTTGAGAAATCAAAGAGTCAGATTTAAAAACAAAGTCTCATACATTTTATTTGTATAGTGAATGATCTAAAAACCTGATCAAGCGACGTACATTAATAAGTACGACGTAATTGTATTTCTTGTGTTTCAATTGCCGTGATTTTCTCACATGAGGGAAAATGCTTGCCTGGGATAAAGCAGACTATTATTTCCCTTTTCTCAGTCCTTGGCTATTGTCATTATAATCTTTGACTCGTTTCAATTTTGCTCTCAGTTTTAGTCCCCGAGAGATTAGGTAAGTATTTTATGCAAGTGTCTCTTCTATATTGTATTTTATTTGTTATTCTCGAGTCCTAACCGCTTCTTTTCGAGCGGGTTTCATTTGAACCGTGAATTCATCTCCGTTATCAGCGCGAATGATCTAAGCTCAGAATATTTGGGCAGATTATACAAATTGCTTGTTCGTTCACTTCGCCGCCTTTGGACTTATCTCATGAACTCATCGTACCACCATTTCAACACTCAGACGAAAAACTCACGATTGATGAATTGGTCAAACGCAGTCGCGAGCCAACACCGACTAAAAGTTGGATTGCGATGTTAATCTAAGCAATCTTTCTCCGACAATTCCCGTTTGTGGACCAATTTAAAATCTGAAATTGAATTTTCGATTTTATGCGACTGTGACACGATTATACGATTGTCGAAACATTTTTAACGGTTTAGGATTATTTTTATCAATGCATACAAGTGGCGGAGTGGCTAAACTTTCAATTGAGCGCGGTCTTGTAGCTCATTTGTTAGTCTGTCTTGGATTCAATTCCCATCTAACCGAACCGAACCGTCGAAACTGACATGTACCCACCTAGAATCTTTCGAGGTCATGTATCACCCACCAACCCGCACTGGGGTAGCGTGGTGGATTATGGCCTTGACTCTCTCCTTGCGAGAGAAGGCCCCGAGTCCCAGCGGTAAGAACATTATTTAGTGGGTTGCTTAAGCTTGGATTCAATTCCCATCTAGGAGGAATTAGTCAATAATCCCTATAATATTATTCTTTTGTTTTGTATTGTTTGTTTTTTTTGTGCTTTATGGCTTTTCAATAAAGACTTTTGTGTAATGTATTTTTGTTCGATGTCTGGCTGGTTATGTGTAACATAAGTATTTACTACTAATAGGTACTTATTTGAAATATTTTCAGAAACGGTTACTTAATGATTGTTACTACTACGCACCAGTTACGCTGTTAAACAAACATTTACTTAATTCCATTTCAACATTTATATAATCAATTAATGCCGTGTTGATCTAATGGTCTAATGGCATAACGTTCGATTTCATGATCTTGAGGTATGATTTGAATAGCTTGCACCTCTACGTATATTTCAAGTAGATATAAGTATAATGTAGAAGTTTATCATCACCGCTGATTTAAATATCGTATGAAAATTAGCATGTTTCAAGAAAAAATTCTGTCTTAGACAAAATCTGTCATCGTTCAATGCCCTCAGTTTGCTCTAGTGCATTATAGCTTCGACTGGTAAATCCCAGCAGTGGACTAACAACAAACGAATTGAGTTAAGTATAATCTGTATAATCTTTGAAACTCTCTAGTCACCGTTCCCCCAATTCCTGGTATCAGTTTGATGATATCTTTCTCGTCTCTGTCTGCTCGAGATCTTAGCATCATAGTGAAAACTGGTTTTTCAGGAACTGTGTGTTTTATTGTTGCAAATCGCTGGTAAAGGCAATGTACCTGTAGGTTAAAAAAGCCTCTACTCCAAACAAGTCATTTACGTTTTATAGCACCTACCGTTAAAATTGTCGTCACAACTCCACATACATTTTGGGTATATAGGTAGTTTAATAAGTCTTAGGATTAGAATTAGCAATACTTTGGATACTATTTTAAAATTGATTCAATTGCTTTTTGAAGTGAACACTTCTTTTGGCGCGCCGTAGACAGAAGTTGTTTTGCTGGGCTGAATTCTAGCGTCACGCTCGGAAATGATAAGAAATCTTCGGGTAAACTCGGTAACATGGCCCTTGGTTATTTGAAAACGCGACAGCATTTTTGATGGCCATGCTCATGGCCACGCCCTCCAGTTTCACCCGCGTAGTTTCCAAAGCAAGCCATCAAATTCTGAGTATAAGTTTTATCAGTTCCTGTGACTGCCAATTTTTTTCCTTTATTTAATACACCGATACATCACTCTCAATATATGCTAAGAGTATAATCTGTTTCAAATTTCTATCCGATCCGTTCAGCTGTTCCGACGTAAATGAGTAACAACGATCCAAACATCTAAACATCCAAACTTTTGCATTTATTATAAAATGCACTTAAAGATAAAAATAAGTACTTATACAGCTAGACTGTTTACTTTATTCCAATCAGCATAGCTGGGCATTAACTCGTTAATCCGTTAATTAACGAAGTTAACATTTTGATTAACGGATTAACTTTTAAGTTAACTTTTAAAAATGTTAACGGACGTGTTAACTTCCGTTAATTATGCAGAAGTCCGTTAATCGTTAATCCAATGCTTACTATGTACCGCACGGCACCTCGGCGCGGCGCAGGGTTCCTGCAATTTTGGCAGGATTGAGGCGTCATTTTAGCCTGTGGCATGATCGGTTGGCGTTATATGAAAACAAATATAATTTTGTTATCATAAGTGATATTTCCGATAATCTCGAGTTCTTTTTGGCTGTAAATTTGAGCATACACATACTCGAATTTGACTGACGTTTACAATTTAGTTGAATATTTCACACGTCCCTAGTAAACCAAGTAGATTATAGTAATCCATAGCTAGTGTATTGTAACTCTCTTTTAATAAAATCGGTGGTAGTTCATTTCAACTAACCAAAGAAAAGTTAAACAAAATGAACAAATCAATGTATAAGAATGAAGAAATGGAGGTATACAATGAAAATTCCAGTGTTTAACATCTTACTAATATTATAAATGGCAATTTTTGGATGTTGTAATGTTTGTTGTTTTATCACGTCAGAACGTCTGGGAACGGGAAAGGACTGGGTTGAAATTTGGAAAACAGCCCTTAAACGCTGCAGTTGAACGTCTGCTATCCACGGGTAAAGACATTTTAACACCAGAGCGAGCCTCGCTTTCATACGAGAACTTCGACATGTTAATGTTCATGAGGGGAAATAGATACTTATGCTCGGCGATTAAATCACACATTAAATAAAATAAAAAAAATTGGCAGTCATAGAAACTGCCGATAGAAGTGAAAACTTATAACGCAGAATTTTATAGCTTACCTTGGAAACTACACGGGTGTAACCGGAGGGCGTGGCCTGGCCATCATGGCATGGCCATCTAGAAAAGCACCAGCATTTCCTATTGGCTGATGCATTTCTAGATGGCCATGCCATGATGGCCAGGCCACGCCCTTTCAGCATTTCCCATTGGCTGACGCATTTCTAGATGGCCAATAGCCATGGTCCCGAGTTTACCCGAAGATTTCTTATTATACCCGAGCGTGACGCTAGAATTCAATTCACAGCCCACGAAAAATCTGTCTCGGCGCGCCTAAAGAAGTTTTCACTTCAATAATAAAATTAAACTCTACAAGTATTTGGTTTTTTCCTAACCTGTTAACTTCCAGAACCTAAACCAACAGGTTTTATAAGTTCACTAACGCAACGATATGAAATTCCAATACGCATGGTAACGGATTAACGATTAACGTTAACTTCCGTTAATTCTTACGAAATGTAACGCTTTAACGTTTAACGAAGTTAACTTTTTTTGTAACGGATTAACGATTAACGAAGTTAACTATTTGATTAACGGTGCCCAGCTATGCCAATCAGTAATTTCGCCCAATAACTCTGCATTGGACATTTATAGTAGGTACTTAGAATATTATAGTCGTATACTCAATGGAAGTCAAATGAAATGCGAAAAGAGTTATTACACTTGGTTAAATACAATGACTGAATTCAGAAGCAAAAATAAATAATAATAAAAGCAAGGTTATTCGACTAAATTCAGAAACAAGTTTAGAGTACAAGTTAAAAGCAAGCAATGCTCGATTCAGAATTCAGTACCTAGTGACTAAATTTAGTCAACTTAATTTAGCTAAAGAGTTTACATATACTACTATTATTTATCTAAGGGTATAAGTCTTTTAAGAAGAAAAAGCTAACCATGGCTTAGTTTATGTACCTACTGTGCTATGCAGATGTGTTACCGTTACTTGCAAATATCGTCAGTTTTTAGGGTTCCGTACCCAAAGGGTAAAAACGGAACCCTATTACTGAGACTTGTCTGTCTGTCCGTCCGTCCGTCTGTCACCAGGCTGTATCTCAAGAACGGTGATAGGTAGACAGTTGAAATTTTCACAGATGATGTATTTCTATTGCTGCTATACCAACAAATACTCAAAATAAAATAAAATAAATATTTAACGGGGGCTCCCATACAAAAAACTTGATTTTTTTACCGTTTCTTGCTTGATTAGTCCGTTCCAAATAAACTAGATGGCACCACTAGTACACTAAAACGCGCATTCGACCTCGTCGTTAAAATCGTAAGGTTAAAATCAAAATTTCAGAAATTTTTTGGTTGAAAGCCTGTCTGTGGAAACTGCGATGGTTTATGTATAGTGAATTCAAATAAAGGCAGAGGTTTTCGCCGTTTATTTGCTAATGGTAATGGTACGGAACCCTTCGTGCGGGAGTCCCACACGCACTTGGCTACTTTTATTTAAACGCTTCAGATTTCAAACCTGTGATAGGTTGGTTAGTTTCTAATCTAATAATATATTATAACCTGACTGTATTTACAATTTGCCATTGACATAATACATTTAATTGATGGAATTAATTTAATCGCCGTAAAACTTTTATTGGTCGCTCCATTTCGATTCCGATTTTGATAACGATTTTATCAGCCGATTGCATAAAGTTGTTATTTCGATATAAGCGCATATTTACGAGAGTTTATTACAGAAGCAATACCGGGCTACGCATAACAAGTGCATTCAACCGAAAGGGTTTTTTATTGTGTTTTTTTAGGACTCTATGGTTCCAGGAAAGTGTGGTAGTAACCAGGCCAAGTCCGCTTGTTGAATACCACACATTTGCCAGTCAATCAACGGCGAAGCAAGTTTAATGTTTAACGTTTGACATTTTAGTGTTCCGGTTTGAAGATCAATGTTTTTATTAAAAATACAAGGTCAATGACATAAATCATATAATATAGAGGTATATCAATATAGTAAAATTACGTAATATTGGCATATACTTATGTGATTAAAAATATTATTTTAAAAATAATTTAAAAAAAAATTACGTTTATGTAAAAATTTATACGATACTAAATGTCGAATATGAATGAGTAAATGATTACTTAGTTAATTATAAGTAAGTATGTAGTTTTCATAGAAAATTGGTTTTGTTTATAAAAGCTCTGCCCAATTTAAAAAAGTAAAACTAATGTATTAAAAATCAATCGTAAAATTGGTATTGTAACGAATTTTAATGATATCGAAACAACTTGTTTTGCTATTTCAAAAGTGTTTTACTGTTACGCGTCTTTTTTATTGTTTCACAACAAAAAGTTTTTATCATTCGATCTTTAGGTATTCTTTTTTTTTCAATGACAAAAAAACCACCATAGACCTGGACGTCTACTCTATTTCTACGAAAACGTAATTTCGAAAAAAACTCGCGACTTTCCTACTTTCGTTCTACTTCGTTTCATCCGATACAACATTGTTTGATATTCAAATCTACTCAGCATACTTTAATTAGAGTAGGCTTAGAACATTTAAACGGACAAAACGATGGATCGAAGTAGAATAGGAGTTGGAAATTGGACAGTCGCGAGTTTATTCCGAAATTACGTTTTCGTGGAAAGAGAGTAGACGTCCTGTGCTATATATATCTATCACCACAAAATTGTATTGTAAGTACCTACCTATGGGTTATATGTTATGAGGTATTTATAATTTTACTGTGGCTTAGATGTATTTTGGCTAAGTAGAGTCTTTCTGAATAACCCTGCATTATTCTGGACATCATAAACGACTTTGTTTCGAATCGTAACCTCAGTATGGCACGAGGAAAATCGAATTATTTAATTACAAAAATTTGTGTTGCCCTAATAAAAATAATGGCCAAAATTATTTCTCCCGCCAAAATTATTGTGTAGAGTAGTTAAGTGGCATCTTTGCCGGTGGTCTAAACCACCCGGTTGGAAAAATCGGTTTTTATAGTATGACATACTTAGTATAAGCAACTTATTTATGTTCCTGTTGTTGGGATTGGAGGCATTTTATCATAAGGAGAGACTCAATGCTGTAACCCACCACGCTGGCTAAGTGATTATTGGCATATGCCACATGTCTCCAAAAGAAGTATTTACATCAGTGATAATTGTAATTGATAAATTAACTGGACTAGCAAAACTTGCACCTGATGTTAAGTCTTAGTAACACGTTTGCCCATAACAGGACAGTGACAGGCAACTATTTAAAAATTAAAGTTCTTCCCTTGTTCTCGTCACCCGGAAAAACGAGAATATAGAAAGTTTAAATATATATATATATATAGTTTAAAGAAGATAGTTTAAATATCTTTGATCTATCTATCTCGATATTTTCTCCTGAAGTGTTGCCCTTTAAACCGACACAGCAATGTCTTCTCATTACATTCTGAATAATTAGCAACGGAACAAACAAATAATTTAACTTTGGCTTCAGAAATGTGTGAAGCAGCCGATTTTTATCACGATTTCAGATTTGGTAGATACCATGATAAAAGTAGCATGGTAAAAGTTAATTAGGCATCCGTTTCCGGTTAGTAAGTAGATACATGCATTCAGAAATACATATATTACTAGCGGCCCATTCCGGCTGCGCTCGGATATTGTCATTTAAAGACTATTTAATCGAAATAAAAACTATCCTATCTCTCAAGTTGGACCAGACTTCTCACATTGTGCCAATTTTATTTAAAATCGTTTAAGTAGTTTAGGAATCCATCGCGGACAAACATCGTGACAGGAGATTTATATATATTAAGATATACTTAGTAGATTTAAATAGTGACAAGACGAACAGGACATTTATGCCTGATGGTAAGCAACATGCCTGCACATAACAGCACAGTGACACGCCGCTATTGGAACATGAAGAGACCAGATCATAACCTAGCACTGCTCTACGCTCGTCACCCAGAGACAAGATGTTTGATCTCTATGCCCTATCCTATAATTATTATTTCACTCGCCTTTCAAACCAGAACCACAGTCGTGTTTTCACATTACTGCTTTGCGGTAAAATATCTGGCACAAGTTATAGTACTTAACAAGTCGGGCTCTGCAAAGGGTCCTACAAAACATAACACAAATATCATTATAGACTAACCTGTAAGAAAGTGCTGCCCTCATCCCTGTACAGGCCAAATGGAACATCATTATCGACGAGGTCCCGAAGGTTCACCCATCCCGAAGGCGACAGGTACTGAGCGCTGGTCACAGCGCAAATCGCGTCTTCCACGTCTGGAATTACAATATTAAACTTATAACAAGGGCATAAAGCTATTTTTGCCTCGGCTGGTGTCTGTGATGAATAAAATGAACATCAATTTCTAATTTAGAATCAAGCTGTGAAATACTGGTTAAAGTCCCTACTTACTATTTATATTGGTGTGACACATGCTACAAAGTATTTCTTTTTGTTCTTATATTGAAATACTAATTTACTATTTCAACAACACTGTCAAGATCCGATATGGTCTAGTGGCTAGGATACCTGGCTCTCACCCAGGAGGCTCGGGTTCGATTCCCGGTATCGGAATATTCTTTTTGCACTATTTTATTTTTCAGAAAAAAAATTGTACAACTTACCTGTAAAAATAATTTCTTTCGAAGGATAAATAATTTGACCCTTTAGTGGGAGAAAGACGAACGGAATCTGTGGCTTCGTCGCACCACGGCCGAAACTGGCCATCACGCATTCTGGAAATCGAAATAGATTTGATAAAACATAATTACTTATAACAACAAGCCAAAGTTAAATTTATTTCTTAGATTAAGATAGTGCTGAAAGTTTTGTGTCTTCGTTTATTTAATTTGATTTAACATAAATTATTTTATTTTTTTGACATAACAAAACAATAAGTAATTAATTTGTATTTTTGTGGACTGTAGTCTGAAACAAATGAATAAATAAAATTTAAAAAATAATTAAGTGTTATCCAGATGCAAATTGACTTGTCAAAGATAGTAAAAATATACCTAGGTAAAGAGTGGGTAAAGATAGTAAGGTGATTTTTGCGATGACAAGTCACGGCAAATGGCTGTCCACACGTTGACGTTGGCCTTCACTCGCGATCGCACGGACAATGTACATTTTTAAAATAAAGAGTGACGAGACGAGCAGGACATGTGCCTGATGGTAAGCAACATGCCTGCCACATAACAGCACAGTGACACGCAGCTATTGGAACATGAAGAGTCCAAGTCATTATCTAGCACTGCACTGCGCTCGTCACCCAGAGATCTAAGATGTTACATCTCTAAGCCCTGTAGTTTCTCTGGAAACATTGCCCTTCGAACCGGAACACAGTAATGCGTGCACATTACTGCTTTAATGTGTACACATAATTATAATTATATTTGGGATGACGACAGGGTCAAAAATATACTATTCTAATTAGTCCAGTAGAGTAGTAGTAAAGTAGATTGTGGAAAAATGGACACGTATTTTTATCAAATTATCAAAAATTGTCAAAGATATAAATCGCCAAATTTCCGGAGTGGCGGGTTGTGACGTCACTGTATCGTACAAATCGTGCCATAACGTGACGTCACTCGAAACTTAGCACTGTATCCAAGCGCGGATCCATGTTGTGTCATCCATGATCCATGGGGTCATGAGTGCTATGACGACCTTGGATCCGCCCTTAAACCTACGCCCGTGTCACAAGTCTCGGGATCTACTCGGGATTTCTCTCTCTGCCACACGATGGACCCGGCACCCGCACGGGGAATCCATGGAATGCTAAGAAGTTCGTCTCGTCTCTCTGTTATTTTTTGTAGTGGTAGGACTCTTAGCAGAGTCCGCCTGGGGAAGTACCACACCTTTGTCAATTATTCTACCGCCAAGCAGTAATGTGGAAAAATTTCTGTGTTCCGGTTCTAAGGGCAATGTTTCCAGAGAAATTACAGGGCTTAGAGATATAACAACTTAGATCTCTGGGTGACGAGCGCAGTGCGGTGCTAGGTAATGATTTTGGCTCTTCATGTTCCAATAGCTACGTGTCACTGTGCTGTTATGTGGCAGGCATGTTGCTTACCATCAGGCACATGTGCTGCTCGTCTCGTCACTCTTTATTTAAAAAAAAAAATGGTTGTCTGTAAAGTCGGTTTACTGACGATAGTTGAACGTGACAACTTCAACTACGCCTTAGAGCGAGGTAACGACGCATGACGTCATGCGGCGAGGTAACGGCGTTAACGGCACATGACGTCATGTTTTGCGGGCGTGCAGCCGGCTTCATCGAATTATAAGACGTTGTCACGTCAAAAAAAAACTATCTGATGGACGAATTTCTTTGAAGGCTGTTTCTTACCATCGATGTGGTTGACACAGACGCGTCGGTCTTCGCGGAAGGCGGGCGTGTCGCGACGGCAGCGACACACGCAGCCGTCGCCGAGGGCGGCCAACGCCGTGCCGTGTGAAACCTCCATGCAACGCGTCGGGCCGCAATCATCACCTGGAATCATACACGTCTCATAACTACCTATATTTATTTATAAAAAAGTCTGACGTAATCTCACTAAAACAAAAACTGTGTCTATAGAGTCGGCCACATATATGATATTATGCACGTGAGCGTTGTCACTGATAAGCTGACACGCTGATGTGTGTATGCGTGCGTTTCAGCCTGTATATCACAGCGCACACGCGCATATTATGTGGCCGACTCAATAGACACACTTATAAATATTATAGATATTTGTTTTAGCGATACTACGTCCAACTTTTATACGTCCATGATTGAAGTGAAACTTATTTTGGCGCACCACAGACAGATTTTTTCGTGGGCTGTGAATTGAGCTCAAGCGTCACGTTCGTAAATGAAATAAATCTTCGGGTAAACCCGGGACCATGGCCACGGTCATGGCCGCGCCCATACGCTGGTTTCACCCGCGTAGTTTCCAAAGCGAGCTATCAAATTCTGAGTTATAAGTTTTCAGTTCTATCGGCAATCCCTATGACTGCCATTTTTTTAATGTAGTTAAACAACTTAATATATTAATAACGCCGGTATTAATTTGTGTTTAGATGATAGTGCTTTCTAAATCTTCACACTCCATTATACATAAATGCATTCAATAAAAGAATTACAATTATTGCTATTTTTGCATTATCGTCAAACACTTTTTCTTGCTTTCAACGAAAGCTAGAAATGTATTTTTTTTACTAAAATTCATTTTAGTGAAAATATATTATTAAATAGACTTTAGTAAGAATTTATAAAAAAAATAGACTTACCAATGAGTGAGAAAAGATCTCCCGTAGTCAAACGAGTGATGTTCTCTAGCGCCATCTCTCCAGCGGAGGTAGCAAACACGCTCAACAAGAACAAGAAAAGTTTTGCTGCCATCTTGTGTGTTTATCTTGAACCACTTTGTGAAACTTTTGTCGTCATTCCGGTGTTTTTGTGTAGATGGCGCTGTTTTTAGCGCTCTTTCGCAATTTGTTCATTTTCGATCTTGATACAGCGGAATGTTTCATTTTCTGTAACAAAAATAAAAGCATATTAGATAACAATTATTAAAACTCAAAACTATTAAGTAAATAATAAATCAATCTGTAAAATAAAAATCTATTAGATAAGAATAATTAAAACTATTAAATAATAAATCAATCTGAAGAAATAAAAAACTTTGTTCAAAATTGCCTACGAACTAAATAAAGATCAACTTCTCGATTATTTCCTACCTACCAAGACGTCGAATAATTGAGATAGTGCAATCTTTTCATATTTTATTTTTTTCAGTTTGAATGGAAATACTCAAAATTAAGTCCCCGAGCGACATTCGCCAATAATAACTACTAATACCCGGTTTACATTATTCCCGTCCATCGGTCGAATCTAGCGCTGGATTGCTTACTAGAACAATGTAAACCGGCACTGGAATGCATTAGCACTACTTTAATTTAACATATTAATTTACCTACTGGCTTACGAAAGACATTTTCAGCTAAAGTTTATATTTACACCGTAGAAAAAAACGCATTATTTTACCTTGTACTCACTACTTAGGACAAATATAAGTACAAAACAACTGAAAAACAAAATTACAAACTGCAAAACATAATAAGGTTGGGTAGAAATTGAATTCAAAATATTATAAGTAGGTAGGTAGGTACACTTTTAACGTTTATTTCGTGCTGTACTAAAACTTAGGTGCTCAAGGGTAACGCGAGACAAAAAGTTGTTAAATTTGTGAAAAAAGACAAATCAGCCGAAAATTATGAAAAATGAACATTAGGTTTGTGTTTCAAGACAAAGGAAGTTTAGGAGCAAATAGTTAAAATTCACAAAACTAAACGTATTTGAGAAAATTAATATCACTGCTATGTCTGTTGCCAATTTGCAATAGGTATATTTTATATTAATTAATCATCTACTTCACGATGTCTTAATGAATTTTATAACTAGGTCTTAATTAAGTTAATTTCAATATTATGAAGATGTCACTAGATCACCTTGGTATCAGATGTTAATTCGATTTATTGCATACCCGTCTGATTTAAAACTAGGTGGACAAGGTGGTTTGGTCTACATTTGAGTAAAATTCATGCATCGCCGTATTTTAATACCAAATTCAATACCAT
This sequence comes from Ectropis crepuscularia, assembly GCA_963693475.1. Taxonomy (NCBI): domain Eukaryota; kingdom Metazoa; phylum Arthropoda; class Insecta; order Lepidoptera; family Geometridae; genus Ectropis; species Ectropis crepuscularia. The sequence goes on along the minus strand of OY856357.1, from coordinate 12,642,437 downwards.
TTTTGCATGTCCGTAATGGATGAAACTGTTGTTTCTACAATATTTAAACAAAACAGTTGTATCTATTTGTTTATTTCTACCGAGAATATTACCATATTTTCGGTACACTTATTAGTAGGATTTTGTAATGCGTTAACCGTGTACCTATAAATAAATAAGAACATTTATACCGATCTGTAAGTGTACCGAGAATACACCGAGTATTCTCTTCAGAATCAGATAGATATGTAGGTAGATACTTTAGTAGGTACTTAGAGTATATATATTAGTTATTTATTCTCTAAGAGTAGGTAGGTACCTATTATTCATACTAGATATGCGTTACAGTAAACAAAGATTAGCTAGTCAATAATTTTAACGTCCCTAGTTTTTGCACAAGACAAGTTTGGCGTGTTTTCTGTCTTTGTTTTAGTTTGTGGATTTTTTCTAGAAATACTTGTTTTTTCAGATATCGTTTCTTCTGTAATAAGTAATGAAGAATTTGAAGCTTTCGTCGCTTAACATCGGGCGAGATGGCGGTCAAGTGAAAACCTATACAAGTAAAAAAAAACCGTTTGTTTTTTAATTTACACCCTGGCGTCATACGTACTCGTAGGCGTAGTGATGTGTTATGCCATCATTTTCTTTATTTTAATCTTTTGTACGTGTGTTTATACATAACAAACGGTCTGATAGGAACCGAGGAAAGACACCAATTTTTGTTTTTTTTTCCTCTGAAGCCGTGGTGTGGTGGCCTAGTGAAGAGGACATCCGTTTTTGATGTTGGTAGGTTCGAATCCCAGTTGCTCCTCAAAGCATTTTGCCAAGTAAATATGTTCAAGTTTTACATCACGACTGACTATAAAGAAAAACATTGCGAGGAAACCGACATTTTCCAAAAAGACATGTGGCCAACAGGATGGACCATGTCCTTAACTTCTTGAGAACTTCAGCCGCTTTAAGTTGGCTGAATTGGTTTATGCCTTATTTATGAGGCAGGGGTCCATAAAAATGTACGGTGAAATTGCTAGACTTTGAGCAATTTTGATTCTATCTACATTTTAATGTTATACCAAGATCGAGCTCTCAAATTATACGATGATTGTAACTCAACAGGTAAAATAAGCAGTCAGGATGGATTTCTATGGTCACCACAATTGCCCTTCCTACCCAAGGGCTATTTCCTTTGAAATTACACTAATTTTATACCGTCCAGTATCAAGCCTGTGGTTCAAAGAGTAGAGTTATAATAAAATTAAAGCTTTGCATTATTTAGAATAATAAATCTGCGGAAATAATAGTGGGTATGTTTACAAAATGCGTGGGCTACCTTTGGTATATCTACATCTTTATTACAAAAACAAAAATTTACTCCATTTGTAACAGTAGAAATCCTATCTAATATTATATTGAAATGCGAAAGTTTGTATGTATGGACAGGACACTAACTTGTTAGTATTCCAGGTATACAGAAGCGATCTAGATGAAAGTGCTCCCAAGAAAATAACGGGGTCGGGAACTAAACGAGTGAAACCGCGGGATGTTACTGATAAATCATGAACTGAAATTTTGTAGTGGCAGGACTCTTAGCAGAGTCTGCCTGGGGAAGTACCACACCTTTGCCAGTTATTCTACCGCCAAGCAGTAATGTGCAAACATTATTGTGTTCCGGTTTGAAGGGCAATGTTTCCAGAGAAATTACAGGGCTTAGAGAGATAACAACTTAGATCTCTGGGTGACGAGCGCAGTGCAGTGCTAGGTAATGTTTTGGACTCTTCATGTTCCAATAGCTGCGTGTCACTGTGCTGTTATATGGCAGGCATGTTGCTTACCATAGGAAATTTTAACCCCATCCGTATTAGTGTTTCGACATGATTGAGCAGCAAATATCTAAACGTTTCGAACTTTCGCATTGATAATATTAGTAGGATTAGGTTTGTAATTTTCAAAACGAAAGTTTTTTTACAAATTTATTAAACCGATTTTTTTAATAATCTTGATTAGAAGATAAAAACAGCTGATATATTTTACTAAATGTATCACCCCGATCATGAGAGCTAAGGAGTTATTCCAAATCGTCTATTTTTTAGAAACAAAACTTCGAAATGAAAGACACTAACGACTATCGATTAATTTTGATATTTCGGACGACCGTTAAAAGCTCCGTCCATTAGAATATTAATCGATTCATGTCTACATAATCCATCCATAAGCCACAGGCAAATTAAATTCACACTTTTCTATTTCGTAAACAACCGGTACACAAAATTTTTGTATGAAAGTGAAACTAATCTATGGTCTCAGTACATTATGAAGGCATATTACCGGATTATGCGTTCAAATCTTATTGATTACAGCCTATAGTCGGCCTTTGACCGGTGCAATTAATATATTTTTTTAATTTACTAATAATAATGTGTGATGACCTTTTAGTGAACTCTACCTCTTGCTTCTGATGGGTGTTTTGGGTACAAATTAAGTACGGTTCGGCTCCATACTATAATTGACGTAAATAATGTTTAAAAGAATTTAATGATTGATTGAAGAGGTTCTAACTTTTGTGAATCTCATTGTACGACACTCTGGGATGGGTAAATGATTGAATTTTAATTTTGATTGCTGAGTCACATTTTTCTAATGAGGTATTTGGGTAACATGCGTAAAAAAGATGTTGGGTTCGTAACTGTATTCTCGAGTTATTGTTGGACACAAGTTTACCAAAGTGTATTTATGTCTAATAGGTGTAAAGTGTTTGTGATTTTATCTTGTTACTTTTTGAGGTTCTTTGTTGTTACTGGTAAGTACCGAGGTTTTATTTATTTGTTATTATTTATGTTTTATCTGTTGTGTGGCAATACATTTCGGTAAATAATAAGTAGGTACAAAATATTACTAATATCTGAATATCACATACCTAATCCAGGTTAAGTTGTAAAGTTACGTAAAAAAATAGCACGAAGAGGAGCGAAGGAATGAACTATTCTAAATATAGTTTTTAAAATCTCAACTATTATTCCTGGAATAGGTACATAAAATATTACCTAGATGTTATTTTTTTTTTTTCATTTTTGTGGTAAATATTTTAATCATAGTTTAGATTGTTATTCACGTATCAAAAAGTCACATTCTAACTCCGCTCAACAAAATAAGCACAATCAAGTGAAAAGATACACCGTCGTGATCATCAGTATCACATTATCACAGATTGTCCGTCTGTCAGTATAATGTTTGCAAATAGGTCGATGGGAAAGTAGGCTGAGATTATAAAACTTTTATTAAAAGTATGATAAGCAAAAACGCATAATAGGAATCCAATTGGATAGTATGTCAGACGGTATGTCACAGTCATCTGAACCGCAAAAAATACATGATTTTATTTGTATAGACACATAGTAATATGTTTTATTGTAATGATCACTATTGATGTTAATGTTGGTATACACAGTTACTTGGTGAGTTGGCTATTGGATGTGTACGTCATTGGAAAATCTATATTTATTTTAATAACTATAGGTATGTTAGACAGCATTGTGGAGTAAAATCGAGAAGGCCTTGGACTCAGTAAAGAGGTCCTTTATAATGAAATGGAATAATAGATTATGTTTTAAATTTGTAATGAAGTGGTTTGATAAATATGATTCAATTATAATTTATATTTATATAAAAATTATTTAAATTTTGATAATGTCACTTTATGAATTTAATTAAGGAATAAATAAGGCTAATGACAGTGTTTTTTTATTTGCGTAAAAGCCTTGAAAATTAGCATGTTGGTATTTAATTTACTCTAAAAGCAAGCATACAACATAATAAATACTAACAGCAGGTTCACCCACGTAGTTCCCGTTACTTTACTACGATGAAAAGTAGCCTATATTATGTTATTCCAGACTGCAATCTATCTGCATTCCAAAGTTAAAACCGATCCGTTCTGGAGCTCCGACGTGACCGAGCAACAAACAACCGTCCAAACTTTCGCATTTAAAATATTATATTAGTAGGATAAGAAAGATATTATCTATTGCAGTTAATTACAAATCTTTCCGAAACTAAATTAATTGATACCCATCTCTTGACAGCCTGTACTTTACCGCTTTCGCTTTTCCCTAAAATGATGTATAGGTATATTCACTACACTTTTCTTAATAACAGATGCCTAAAGATTGATATTAACGGGTAATTTCTCGCTGTTAACCTAATGCTCACGGTGTGACCTCTCCGAGCTATGATACGAGAGATATAGTATGACCACAACAATAACTTGCAAAAATGATCAATGTTTGAATGATATGTAAATTCTTTAAAAATAGCTTTCCTTTACACATTAAAAAAGCGTGATAATAGTAATTGAGAATCGTAGGTTAAATTTTCACTATAACGAATATTTGAGCAATGTTCCTTCTGTGTCTAGATGCTTCTATCTATCATATAATTATATATTTACAATTATAATACAAGCATTCATATAATTTATGTCGTTCCTAAAGTGCAAGGATTTCTTAGTTTGAGGTTGAAAGCACAATCCTGTTTTTGAAAAATTACCAAAATAATATAAAATCAATACTCATGTTTAGGTTTTTTTTCAACAATGATTACCTACATATCTTACTTTTATGGAGGTTAACGGATGGCGCTATGGAAAGAAGTTCAATGTCAAATAGTATGTCATTAAAAATGTTAGGTTTGGGCTGCTTGATTGTGAACCTATTTGACATCTATTCTCCAATTACATCATCACTTGAACCAGGTGCGGTCCCAGCCTCGAATTTTGGAGGGGTCACCAGTACACAGCCTCAGTTTGGGGGGGGGGTCACGAGTAGAAATACAATTAATCAAGTAAAAAGACTACTAGTAGCGCCCAATTTTACTGTAACGTATACGATTTTGGGGGGGGATCATGTCCCCTGTGCCCCCCCCCTCGGACCGCGCATGACTTGAACTCTGTAATTTAACTAGTATGTACCGTATTTGAATCGTCCATGATATAGTGGTCAAGCTATCCGGTGCTTTGCATTAGCAAAAACTATTAATTAATTCGTGTTGATTTCATGCGTGGTTGCGGATATATTTATCTTAAGCATACTTTTATGAGTTGTAAAATTGGCCAGTGGTAGCCTAATTCTGCCAATTACGCATGTTTTTAACCTGTGTCTTTCTACCGGAGTATTTCCACATGCTTTCAAGAAAGCCCTTGTTCATCCCATTTTCAAGAGTGGCAGCAGAAACAGTGTCAACAACTATAGACCCATCTCGGTTTTATCTACATTATCTAAGCTGCTAGAGAAGGTGGTAAATCGTAGATTAACAAGCTATATCCATTCTAAAAATCTTCTTGCAGAAAACCAATACGGATTTAGGAAAGGGAAATCTACCGAAGACGCAGTCTTAGACTTCACTGGCAGTGTCGTACGCAACATGGAACTTAAAAATAAAGTGATATGTATCTTTCTTGACCTTTCTAAGGCTTTTGACACTGTTTCTATTCCACTTTTGCTACAAAGGCTAGAGAACATGGGCATACGCGGCGTAGTTCTAGATTTTTTCCAAGACTACCTCACGAACAGGACACAGTGTGTCAAGATAGGTAACTTCATAAGCTCGGATAGAATCATTTCATACGGTGTGCCTCAAGGTAGCGTGGTAGGCCCCACTTTGTTCACAGCGTACATTGACAATGTTTGCAAGCTCTCTATCCCATACTGTAGTATCTTCACTTATGCCGATGACACAGCTCTTTTGGTGCATGGCAAGAATTGGGATGAGGTGCGTAAAAACGCGGAATATGCATTAAAGATCATCATGGCCTCCTTGACGGAAAGCATGCTCACGTTAAATCTTGAGAAGACGAGGTTTGTGGCGTTTTCTGGAAACAAAAAATCGCAACCGCGAGATTCGTTTGTAATTAAGGCTCATACCTGTGTTCTCGATACGATTGCTGAGTGTTCATGTGTTGAGATAGCCCGTGCTTCTGAATTTAAGTATTTGGGAGTTATTATTGACAGTACTTTAAACTGGAATGGACATCTTAAATCAGTGACGCAGCGTGTAAGGAAACTTTTATTTGTATTTAAGAGGTTGAGAACGGTTGCCCCATTTGAGGTCCTTAAACAGGTGTACTGTGCTCTGGGACAGTCCATACTCTCATATTGCGTTTCGGTGTGGGGTGGTACTCACACTACTAGCATGAAGCGTTTGGAAGTGGCCCAGAGGGCAGTTCTGAAGGTTATGATGGGTAAGCCATACAGGTTTCCAACTGCTGAACTATACGGGTTGTGTTCTGTACTCACAGTTCGTCAGCTTTTTATATTTCAAGTGGTCTTACGTAAACATAAAGACCTGGGTATTGACTTTGCTGAACATAGAAACAGGCGTAGGAAGGATAAAGTGTGTAAAATTAAAAGGTGTAGAACTGCTTTGGCCTCCCGCCATTACGAATTCATTAGCTCTTACTTATATAATGTTATCGGCAGATCCATTAGCATTTATACCCTTAATCGGATTGAATGCAAAAGGATTCTGGTGGGCTGGCTTAAATCCTTAAGTTATTCAGACACTGAAGACCTCTTAAAAAACCCTGAAATAAAATAATGAACTCATATCCGACTACAGCAATATCTGCTCTTATTATAAGTCATGTAATATTGAATTAAATGGTTGATGTCGAATTGTATACCTAATCTATGCTAAATTTCAAACATTTCCTTATTAATTATAAAATGCAAAATTCTTGTTTTTTAAATTTAATTAAGTAGACATATTTTATATTCTGACATAATTTAATGAATAATTTACTAATATTGACTAAAAGTTAAAATTAATGCATGTAACTGATTTTTTGGATAATGTAATGTAATAAATACTCATATTTTGTATATAGTGAAGAATGTACAACATTGTTATCTAACGAAGGAACTAACCACCAAGACACGGGTTTTTAACACCCAGTTTGGTGATTAGAGTAGTGTGACACCATGAATGTACAATTTTTAATGAATAAATGATTTGAAAAATGATTTGATTTTTGGTAAATGTTAAATAGTGATGAAAAAATAAACGTAATAACGCGTCATAATATAATAGATTGTGCATTTTGCGTACTCTTGAATAATGTATTTATTTTTACTGTGGGCTTATTAATCTACTTGACGGACTAATTTGATTGTTATATTTTGGGCTCAGTCATCATTTCCGTTATTGTTTCTGAAATATTTCCATAGAAACCATGGGGTAGAAGTAAAATATCCGTTAAAATCGGTTCGACCTTTCGTAGACTATAAAACCGTCTCTACAGGTGCTATCTCTACATTTTGAATATTTTAAAAGTTAAAGTTTTTTTATTGGTTCTGTCTGAACTTTTTAGCCCACTTTTCTTAGCAATAAATTTTTATTATTAACGTGTGAGTTAGTTTTAGATTTTAAGATATCAAATCAATTTTTATATTAATTAATTAATTATCATACACGACTTTCATATTTTAGGATATTATCTTAAAATATGAAAGGTGAATAACATCTTAACACTGCTCGTGTCCCACAGTCCAACCCTTGCAGAACTATGATTGTAATGATTATTTGAATTTTAACTCTTCATATTCAAACAGTCACTATGGTGTTCTCGTTGCTCGTTGCTTACCATTAGGAGCGCATCTAGTCCGTACCGTAAAATAATTATTATAATAGTTAAATAAACTAAAAAACATGCTTTTGCATTTCAAAAAGCCAATCCGCCACCTTGGAACTATTATTTTTTTCGTATCCCATTCAGCAAACCCTTTCTTACCTACATAGTTAGTTACAAGTGAAGCTAATAGAAGCGGCCGCCATATTGGATTTGTAATGACTATTCTTAGCTAGTCATGTATTGTCATCAGATTCAAATCAAAATTTCATCCTAATCGAAGACCGGGAAGTAGGTCAAATGAAGATTCCAAGATTTTCTTACATACATAGTTAGTTACAAGTGAAGCTAATAAAAGCGTGTTCAAAATTCAATGTCAAAGTCACAAAACTGTACCAATAAAGTGATTGACACCAAAACCAGCCTCTCATAAATCTGTTGACAAGCGTTAAATGATAACACCCATTTGATTGTTAACGCGATCATAAACAAACTCGACGCTACCGCATTGTGCATATTCGGTACGTACTCTTATAACGTAAGAAAAATTGAGATTGTTGTGATACGAGTAGTTATGTAATCTAGTATCTAGTAAACGTTTTCGGCCATTTCGATTGGTCTCGTCGCTTAGTTGGTGCTTAGCCAGGCAGACGCCTGCAAAGCCGTGGATTTGATTCCCACACAGTACAATTATTGTGGTTCTTATTAATACAGGGTTATATCCGCATTAGTTGGAGCTAAATAAACCATAAAGACCTTCGTAATAAGTTCTTAGTTCCACAATATGATTAAACAAATTGGGTGCTATTTTGAGCATATCATCGGCCGTAGGATCCAGGCTATATAGGATAGAGGTCATAGAATGTTTTGAGGTTCACATGTCATCCACCAACCCGCACTCGGCCAGTGCGATGGATTTTAGTCTTGACTTACAAGAGAAGGCCCCGATTCCCAGCGCTGAGGACAATATTCAGTGGGGTACTTATGTTTTGGGTCATAAGCTTTAGTTACAATATTTGCTTAAGAAATCGTAAAAAACAGTGTGAAATAGCCCAGTGAAGAGAGGCATACTTTCGTTTGGAAAGGTAAATAGCGGCGGCCTTGTGGTTACGGACGGCCGGGCGCTCTAAGTGAAGTGAGCTTCGAGCCTTCCTCACGATTCAGGGACACATTGTGACCACCTAATTTAGTGGCGAACAAAAGTATGTAAAAGAAAAAGTTACATTGTTAATTTTAACCGAAAAAACAAAAAAACTACTTCAAATAAACTCAGACCATAGAATAGATAATCTCAGACACTCGACCAAATTTAATAATACTCCATGGGCATCCAGATAAAGCAATTTTTGTTGATATTTCAAAAACTACTCACAGGTTTTAAACAATATTTAAATGGGACCTCTGAACTATGATCACCAACTATCCAATTGCCAGCATCATCGAAAGTGCATCTTTCCTACAATAACATTACTGAATGATGACCATTTCTTAACAGACTTTAAAAAAAATATTATTAGACTACAGGCCCGTGAATAAAATTTATGGGTCAAATGAACCACCAGGATGATATAAGTATGTAGGATGATAGAAGGGCATAAAGTAATAATATTCAGCACTATGCCGTTACTTGTAAGCTGTCCAACTTTACTAAGTGCAGTTGAAGAGGGGGTTTGTAATCCTCGATCATTTCTCCTTGTCGCATGATTATGTACGGCGTTGCGAAATAATGGATTAGAGGAGGTATTGAAACTGTATGGAACCAATGGCGTACATAACCAAATGATCAAATTTACTCCGTAAATCATCGGAAAATCATGAATTTTTCCGACAAACTAGTACCACATACATGAAAAAATCAAAATGTATAATTTTTATAGTTTCCATACCTCTCTAATCTATTATTCCGCAACGCCATACAAAAATCATGCGACAAGGAGAAATGATCGAGGGTTGCAACCCCCGACACTATGTATAACACCCAAATATCACTGTGTTCCTGTTTGACGGGCAATGTTTCCAGAGAAATAACAGGGGACCATAAATATCTAGGTGGCTGAAGTGCTAGGTAATGATATGGACTCTTCCTGTTCTAATAGCAGTGACACTGTACTGTTATGAGCAGGCGTGTTGCTTACCATCAATAGGGTACAATCCTCAAAAAAACTAAGTAGCCCGTTAGTTAGATTGCCAAAAAATATTGTACACGTATTTTTTCTTTTGTTTCACAAACAAAAAATGACGAAGATACAGCGCTTCGAAGTTTCGTGTGACGTCACTTGTGAGTACGATTTTTACTCACGAGTGACGTCGCGGCCCCCCACTCTCGAAGTTTGATGGTCTATATCTTTGACGATTTTTAATATTATGAAAAAACAAAAAAAATGTGTCCAATATTTTTCCATGATCTAGCTGACGGACTAATTAGGATGGTGTATTTTTGACCCAGTCCGGTACCGTATTATCCTGCTCTTGTCAACACCTTTTACTATAAAAGTTAAATAAAATGGGCTGTTAATGCTTACGTACATATATTATGTACAAATACAACGAGTAAAATTACACCTTTAACCCACAGATATCGTGTTTTAGAAATACAGGAAAAAGCACGATTTCTGGGTCTCGAGCGCAATCAGCGTATGCGTACGGTTCATTTATGTTCTTATTTAGGTGTAAGTGACTTAAAAATGAAGCAATTTAACTTTACGTTTTAATTGCGAGATGATCAAGATGTTACGCAACATTCGTGAGGATGCTTTCGTTCTGTGACCGTAATTTATGGAATACCTATTAGATAAGATCATAATTAATAGGTTAATATTGAACTGTGTCAGAAGTGAAGTACAGTCGTACCTTCGAGAAGTTATTATTATAGTAGGTGTCAAAGTTAAGTTACTAAAAATATATTTATTTTGTGACGTTTTTTTAACTTTCATAGGTGTAGTAGGTACACTTGACCGCCATCTCGCCTGACGTTAAGCGACGATTCGAACTAAGATGGAGCATGCCTACCTAGAAAAAAAAAACTATTCATTCTCGATTTAAAGACAACAAGATTGTAACCATCGGGAAAAACCAACTCCGGCAAAGCATTTCACAGCCTAGACGTTCGTATCACTAAATTAGACTTTTTCGTTCGAGTCTTTGGAACATCAACCATGAAACGATGTCGCTTTTGCGAGCTACGAGCAGTCCGATAGAAAAAAGGCCAAGGTGGTATTAGATCATGCAGATCAGTTGCACACTCACCGAAGTGTATCCAATAAAAACCGATAAGCTAGCAATTTTGGGGCGATACGACGGCAAGTTTTAAGTCCTTAAAACACTTTTATTTCCTGGATTCGACATCAGCGGCTCCTAAAAGTGCTATCAACCCACATTTTTAAACCTCCGAGTATTCTGTGACACAAATACATACTACAAAATGGGATGTTTACTAGCAGAACAGGCAAATATGAGTCTTAAAGCTGTTGCAATAAGACTACTTCGTGACTTACCGTCCAATATCTTGAAAATCATAATATATATTCAAAACTTTTATAAGCGATAAATCACGATCTCAGATCAGTAAACGCAATTAAAAAGATCGTAAAATTCAGCTTCTCAACTTTCATCTATTAGTTTAGAATATGTAAATAGCGCCCAATAACTTCGTAAAGCGATTTGTAAATAAGTTTTCACTTGTATTTTGTGGTAATTATGCAACTGAGTTGCTTAACTTTGGTTAACTTAATTTTTGTTTTCACTTTTTACATATGTATTATTATTCATTATAAATAAAGATATTTGAAAGAAATTAATAAGAAATTGAATTGTTATGTGTTAATAATCCAGTGGAGCTCTGCGACAGAACCCTCAGAACTCACAAACCATCTTGTAGTATTTCCTCTGCTCCCAAAAGCCTAACTAACACCTATACACCGATTGACATGTGAAGCAGGGATGTAACGGAGGTGATTTTATCGGAACCGAAAGTTGCATAGCAAACAAATAGGAAACAAAATAAATCAAATTAATTGGCTTCAAAAGTAGTGTCTGTATTATATACTTTACGAAGCTTTGAAGCTTTGTCTCCGTCTAATCTATTTCGCGTCACTAAAAAGTGGTTCGCTACCGAGTCCGGTGGACACGCTAAACATTGGCAGGCAATTGATAGGGGTTGGGATTTTGTATTTCCATTTCCACCAAAATAAGGGTCATCACTAATATATAAGTATTAGTATCATCACTTTGTTTAGGTACCTACCGATTAAAACCTGCGCTTTTAAAGTTTCGGAACCGAAGGTGTTATAATAATCGGAAGTTCCGACTTAACGGAGTCGGAGCCGAAGCTCCGTAACATTACTGGTTTGAAGCAAATCCCATCGATCCCAATTGGAATGATGACTGAGTAAAAAAAATACCTTTGAAAAATATGGGACACGTATTTTTTTGTTTTAAACCACAGACATCTAAATAATAAGATACCTACTTATTTAGATCACTGTTTAGAACAATCTAACAGACGGGCTAATTCACTATTGAGACCTACTGACATTATTTATGCAAAAGTTTAGATGTTTTTTTGATACTCAATCATGTTGCAACAACTGAATGAACCTTTACTTCTAAGATACCAATTATTTTTCTAATAATATAGTGAAACGATCTACACAGCAAAAATCCTAATAATACAAATATCATACTTTAGATGTTTGTGGCTCAACCACCTTGTAACGGCAGAATGTATTGCATTGACATTTGGAACACAGTCAGATAGTAATCTGGAACAACACATAACTACTAAAACAACAATTTTTTATCCCGGGAAAATAGCGGAAATATGAAATATAATAAATATATAATATATAACTATTCGGATAAAAAGCGGGGTGCTGCTACTCAGTTATAACTTAATTGGACTTGTTCATCTACTCAAGATACGTTACATCAATCCTGCCTAATTATTTCCAAATATGATATACGCTAGTAATAGTTGATACCACTTCGCAAACTTCACTAATTATCAATAAATTTTAATCAATACTGAGAGATCGGTTCAAAGAGGCGTGGCTAATACAGGATGCTTGTTATGTATAAGATTTTAATTAAATAATTTCGACGTGAGTTACTTACTATATATAGCAATTACTCTTTGAGTACAGTGGCAGAGACCATGTAGTCAGCATTTTAGCCATATTTATTTTCGCCGTCGGTCGGGAGTCTTTTATTTCTGTTGTTTAATTTATTGTGTTTGTATGTTTTGAATTATTTTACCTGTTACATGTACCTATGTACCTAGTCATGATAAAAACAAGTCCTGCACCTGACAAATTTACTCATGATTTTTCTTATTCATGCACTGAAAAGAAATGCCTGGCTGGGAAAATATCGTATATCTGCGCTTGGAAAAACACTACAGAGGTGCTGGCGATTTTCGAACCTACAACCTCAAGATTGTGAAATCGAGCTGTATCGCCACTATGGGCTAGTGGCGTTTCACCTTTAAATATATTTTTCCAAGTTCTTGTATAACAGTTTGTTTTTACCGCTGACTGATGGAATATATCCTTGATTCTCCCCTTCTAAGAGAATGCCCAGAGTTCCAGCATTAAAAACATAAAGGTTTATGTTTATGCTTATCCTACTTCCTACCAATATTATAAATGTCACTGTTTGAGTGTTGTCTGTTGCCCAATCATGTCGAAACAACTGAACTGAGTTGAAATGTATAGTCTGGAATAACAGGTTTTTATTCCGGAAAAATAAAGCGGACGGGGACTATGGACCCGCATATACCTAGGTATAACCGCGGGCCACTGCTAGTTCTTATATAATTTAAATTAGTTAATAGAAAAAGTGGCGTACGAGATTCCGGGAGACCAAGTTCACGGTACGGTCACAGTAGTAATAAGTAGAACGAAAACATTTAAAAACAACAAGGTCATACAACATTGTCGTAGAGAAAATGTGGTAAATTTCCGCGATAACATCGCAACTATAACGTTATGATTCCAAGAGCATCAGGAAATCAAAGCGACATTCTTTAAAAAACTCCGGAACTTGCATACCTGATACACGATTTCAAGTTAAAGAACATGAAAAAATAAACTATGAACTAGTGAAATAAATGAATGGAATTTGTCTTAACATTTGCTTTTGAACACTGGTTTTAATAATTAACAGTTAAGCTGTCTAGCCCCGGGAGGCCAGATTTGGGCAAAACCGGTTTTGAGAATTAAAAACCTTATTTTTTCATTATATACAATATATACATACTTGAATATTAGTTTATTTTGATGCCTAAGAGATAGGCGATAATATTAATTAATTCATTGTCGTTTACAGACACACAAAGTTTGGTTTCATTTTTTAGTAATGATTTTTTGTGTGACGTCACGACGCCGGCCGCGTCGCGAGTCGGGCTTAATGGGTTAAGTAGTGACTAACGAGAATATTGAGACAAAGATACCCTTTTGTAAATAAAGCGTATTCGGTTAACTTTTAGCTTTTAAGGAGATGAAAAGTCAAGGTTTAAATTTGTTTGTCAAAGTTACAACCTGTGAAATTCTTGAGTAGGTACGATAAAAAAATAAATCCGAAAATCCTACAAAATGTTCTTAGTTCGTGTTGTCAAAGTAACTCAACGGAATAAAATTGAGATTGAGTCAAGTTTATTTTTAACACGCTTTTATTAGCTTCACTTGTAACTAACTATGTATGTATGTAAGGTTATTATGGATTAAGGATTAGGATGAAATTTTGCACACGCTCTGAGTTCTGATGACAATACATGACTAGCTAAGAAACGTCATTACAAATCCAATATGGTGGCCTCCAAAAGATGGCGGACTGGCTGTTTGAAAATATGGGTATTAAATGAAAGCAGAAAGCAAAGAAAATGAATTTGCTGAATGGGATACGAAAAAAAGAATCACGTAACCTATAAAATCCAACATGGCGGCCGTTCCAAGGTGGCGGATCGGCTATTTGAAATGCAAAAGCGTGTTTTTTACTATTATAATAATTATTTACCGATAAAATGCACTTGACCGTCATATCGTCTGATGGCAAACAATGATACGGTCTACACTGGAGTGCGCTCACCTAGCAGTTCAGCTGCGCAGTTTCTGAAATGCATGAAAAACCTTATAGCCTATGTTCAAGACTTCCAGACATGCTGAGTAATACGAGAAAACGAAACAAAAAGTGTTTAATTTAACGTTTTAGAAAACGGAAATGAGAAGTCAATCATTACTTACGCATATAATTTGAAACTGGAAGTTTTTCCAATTACTTCGTATGTACAAAATTAGTGAGTATAATTTTATTTTCTTTGTGTATTGTTACGTAATTATCGACAGAATGAGTAGTGAAATAGAGCGTTACCGACTTGACAAGTTCATAACTATGTATGAGTGGTCTGGCCCAAACCGATTGCATCTTTATGCAACCTGTCCCTCGTATATCAAACAATTTATGTTGTGGAAACCGCTATTATAGCGCGTAGTACATTTTTTACAGGTTTAATTTGTGTTTCAGTTAGATGTTCGTCTGTGTCCTCATTTGTTTTAAGGTTACTAAGAATGTATGATTGATGAACACACACACACATTTTAGTAGTGGTAGGACTCTTGGCAGTGTCCGCATGGGGAAGTACCACAACTTTGTCAGTTATTCTACCGCCAAGCAGTAATGTGCAAACATTGCTGTGATCCGGTTTGAAGGGCAATGTTTCCAGAGAAATTACAGGGCTTAGAGATAAAACAACTAAGATCTCTGGGTGACGAGCGCAGTACAGTGCTAGGTAATGATTTGGACTCTTGACTCGTTTGACTTTTGGAATGACGCGTTTCTTCAAATATGGCTCACAATATTTTCTTTCTCCAACAAATTCAGTGGTGCTTGTAAATCTGCATTGGAAAAATACTCAGTGATGCTGGTGATATTCGAACCTATGACCTCGCGATTGTGATTCAGGACATTGTCGCCGTCAAGTCACTACGACATTAGACTTACGAGTAATTTGGTAAGAGTTGAAACTCCCCATCACCGCCTATCTCTGCACGGCGCTCGTCACCCAGATATGGAAGATACCTCTTTGTCCTGTATTTTTTATGGAAATATTGCCCTTTAAGCCGGAACACACTTTTGTTTGTAAATTACTAATCGACAGTAGAATAACTGCTTTTGTTATTCGTTTTACTATTTAATAGTATAATGAAATAATAAATAAACTGATTGGCGACAGCTGACTCGCAGTTTTACTTTTTAATGAAATTAGTGATTCTACGATCACATGTAACACCCACAACCACATACTTAATTATTTTAATGGTTTTTTTATACTTTATAGACGGCCGGTAACCATATATTTATTAGCATCAATTAGATAAAAGCAAACTAATACCTATAGTTTCACTTTTACGGAAACTGTTGTAAATGCGTTTCCGTGAGAGAAGTTTCATTGAATAAATTAATCATGGTTCACTTAGATGTTGGATTTCTTACTTAGAACTTACATAATATACTCGTAGTAACTTCATTAAATATTTAAGAACCAAATAGTTCTTACTGCTGGTATGTTTCTAAGATCTAATTCTTTTTTTTAAATAAAGAGTGACGAGACGAGCAGGATATGTGCCTGATGGAAAGCAACATGCCTGCCACATAACAGCACAGTCACACGCAGCTATGACATGAACATGAAGAGTCCAAATCATTACCTAGCACTGCACTGCGCTCGTCACCCAGAGATCTAAGATCTTATGTCTCTAAGGCCTGTAATTTGTTTAGAAACATTGGACTACAAACCGGAACACAGTAATGTTTACACATTACTGCTTGGCGGTAGAATAACTGGCAAAGGTTCGGTACTTCCCCAGGCGGACTCTGCCACGAGTCCTACCACTACGAACACGTTACAATCCTTTTACCCATACTTATTGATGTACAATACTACCTATGTGAATTAATTAGTAAGTTTGGGTTAGTAGACCCATGTGCCTTCTGCGGTATCTCAAAGATTGCGAGACAGTAGAGAACTTTTGAGGAAAAACAGCTATAGACTCTTTATAAATAAAAATAAACTTATGTTTATTAATGGGTACAGCTTAGGCTATGCGTCCACAGGAAGTAACTTATACATAAACAATGGATCAATGATTTCTACCTCATGTTATTGTAAGTGAGAACTCTTCAATATATTTATGTACATAGGTACCTCTTGAGAGAAAAACAAAAGTATTTGCTATTTTCACATTAAAAAACGGAATGGTAGTGATACAATTAGTTATTTCAGCTCCTGTGCACACTCACTCTAGTTCATAAAAGCTAGCGAGAAATGCCTGGCTGTCCTTGTCATTAATTAACTTAATGGCGCGTTTTTTCGCAATTATATTAAAATAACGTAGTTGGTATTTTAGTTCAAACTTAAACGTATCTAACCATCTAACAAATTCACATTTCTATGAACTACCTTTACACAATTTTAAATGAACTTCTATTGAGTAGGTAGATCGTCAGTTATTATTAATCTTCTTTCTCAAATGTAGCACAAAAGTGAATTTTACGACATTATTTTCATTTCCCATCAATAGAATTAGAATAAATTTAATCGCATTCGACACATCAAATCTATATACATATTTCAAAAAGAGAGAGTGATTTTCTTATGATTATGATAATTTCCGGAACAACTGCATCTATTTGGAAAAAAATTCGCCATTTGAAAAGTTCATTGATTGTTTCAGGATATTATAGGTTACTAAGCGCTTAGTAGACGAATGCAGTTATGTTGTGTAAATTATTAAATTCCACACAAAATATCAAGTACCTATTCCTGAGGTTAATAAATCTTTACAATACCTATTTAAAAATGGATCTTTGAAATGTATGCTTTGCTCATAACTTTTGAAATTTGGACCAAATTGGACGATTATTTGTTTTATTGTTAGTGTCGCGACAAAGTTTGTATAGTAGAAAATGTTGACGAAAAAAAGGATGATATGAAGTTTGCCGGGTCAGTTAGTAATTCAATAAAAATATTCGGAGATTATAAATAAATAAATAAATATTGGTGGACAATTCACACACAACACCATCTGACCCCAAACTAAGCAAAGCTTAATAATACAAAATTAATAATATTTTGAAACCGAACCGCTAGCCGCTAGAGCATGGAATATCTTGCCGCCTTGCTTGTTACCTGGGACCTATTGGGTGTCATTAAGTCAAGACAATCTTCGGCTACTATTTCGCTTTCTACCAGATAAGTTAAAGAACAAACGTAGTCTTACTCTTAAAAAAAAAACCTACCAAATACCTACACATTAAAAAATTGGTAAAATCGGATAATATTTTCTATGCTTATGAGACTTTCCTAAAAAAATATCTGAGTTTTTTCTGGGTCTTTTAAATACGGAATCTATACTAACATTATAAAGCTGAAGAATATAATTTGTTTGAACGCGCTAAATCTCCGGAACTACTAGGCCGAATTCAAAAATTAATTTACCATTGGATATGTACGTGATCCCTGAGTGCTATTGGTTTTATAATTTCTCCCACGAGTGTAGCCGGAGCGGACCGCTAGCCGCTATTAGTATACTATAACAAGTATTATCTAGTGTTATATAAAGAACAATAATTACAAATTAACATAAACTGTTTCACCACGACAATACTGTCGGATGTTTTCACATGCTCCGGTAGTTATCCTCTCATTTCCACTGAGACCCTATGAGAAAGGAAATAGGCAATTAAGATACCATCACTTGTACGATCATAGTAAATGTCGCGGCAAATAGAACTCAGAACAAATAAACAGAAGAACAAAAGCAAAAAACAATTTTATTTTATTTTATTGTAGTAGGAATCTTGAGGCAGTACACCTTTGCACAGTTATTTAACCAACAACCAGTAATGTGCAAACATTACTGTATTCCGGTTTGAAGAGCAATTGTTTCCAAATAAATAACAGGTCAACGAGATAAATCATTTTAAATCGCTGTGATGATTACAGTAAGTTGCTGTTTATGTTAAAATAATACTATCTACAAATTTAATTAAAACGTATAAATTGAGACTTATGTTCAATTACAAAAAATCAACACAATGTATTGTGAAGTAAAAGTATGATAAATTGGATTTAATGCTTACTGTGCAAAAACCCTATATCCCCTTTCTTGACACGCTGATAATAATCGATAATTACTAATCAATCATATCCACCGTTAGCGTCTAACATACGGTAAGCTAACTGCCGTATTGTAGCCGAGCCAAAAAGCTCCCAGAATTTTGAGTCGATCGGTATAGAAATTTTTGACATTGAGGATTTCACGTGGAACAATCTGTTGTATTATTACGTACTTACTAGTCCGCTCCGGCTTTGCCCGTAGTAAATATTAAATAGTACAAGTAGCCAGGACGTCTACTCTATTTGTACGAAAACGTAATTTCGAAATCAACTCGCGATTTTCTATTTCCGATTCTCCTTCGATCCGTCGTTTTGTCCGTTTAAATGATCTAAGCCTACTCTAACTAGAGTATGCTTAGAACATTTAAACGTCAAATAATGTTGTATCGGACGAAACGAAGTAGAACGAGATGCGAGTTTTTTACTCTCGTTCTACTTGGTTTTGTCCGATACAAAATTGTTTGACGTTTAAATGATCTAAGCATACTCTATTTAGAGTACGCTTAGAACAATTAACCGGTCAAAACGACGGATCGAAGTAGAATCGGAGTTGGAAAGTCGCGAGTTTATTTCGAAATTACGTATTCGCAGAAAGAGAGTAGACGTCCTGGAATCACGTACATCTCTCACGGTGAAAGAATTTTTGAAATCAGTGTAATATTTCCTGAGATTAGCTCGTTTAAACAAAAAAACTAGTTAGCTTTATAATATTAGTACATATAGATTATTAAATAAAATAAAATTATTAAATGGTAGCAATGTAGTACAACAAAACTCCCTACCGACATCTACTTTGGAAGAATATTTTTTTAAGTGAAAACTTTTTGCAGCTCGCCAGTACAATTATTTTTTCGTAGCCTGTAAGTGACTTTGAAGTGAAAGGCTCGATCGGGTG
This sequence comes from Ectropis crepuscularia, assembly GCA_963693475.1. Classification (NCBI taxonomy): domain Eukaryota; kingdom Metazoa; phylum Arthropoda; class Insecta; order Lepidoptera; family Geometridae; genus Ectropis; species Ectropis crepuscularia. The sequence continues at coordinate 12,622,772 of OY856357.1, read as the reverse complement.
AACTCGGGATCGCCGAGTGTATCCGAGCGAGAAAGATACAGTCAGCTGCTCTGATGTGTCTCGTTTCACTGATGTCTCACTATGTTAAATTTACCTATAGATATATTAATTTTAAAATTGAATATTTATGAATTATTCAATTTTAAAATAATAATTAAAGAAAAATAAGAAGCAAATAAATAATTCGATTCGTATAGAATTTTAGCAAACGTAGCTTTAATTTCTAACTTGTTTCTCAATTATATCACTAAAGCAATCCATAATAAGATTACGTAACACATAATATAATTTACATTTATCCTACTAAAATCATATTTAAATAAATGCCAATGTTTGTTGCTCAATCACGTCGTAAAGTATGAACGGATCGGACTGCAATTTGGAACACAGATTATAGTCGGAAAAATCACTTAGGCTACTTTTTAATACGAGAAAATAACGAGAACGGGAACTAAGCGGATAAAACCGTGGGACCCTGCTAGTATAGGTACATATAAATTACCAATTACAGGTACATATAAATAGCCAATTAAGTTTTCACTGCTGCCGACACATTTTTTTTCTGACAACATCTTATTAAACTTAAGTTTGTTTAAGTAAATATACTCGTAATTCAAATAACCAATCATCTGTGAAATAATAATCATTTTTATAACTCCCAATTATTAGATCCATCTCATTTCAAATTGATCATAAGTTTTAGCGTTTTTGCATCTATATATCTTAATCTGAGCATAAACTTTTACAATCACAACTCCTAAGATTTAGTTTCTCTCAATTTAGCAGAATTAACGGTACATTTAAAAATGTCTGTTCGATTTATATTCATAGCTAAATTTGCAATAATACAATGTGTTTTAGATTGGTTTTATCGTCTATTGGATAGGATTTATTGCATAGTTTACATGGATACATTTTTTAAACATTAGGTTGTTTTTTTTTGGATGTGGTGGCCTAATGGCTAAAACGTCTGATTTCACATGTGTAAGGTCGTAGGATCAAATTCTGCCTGTGTCTCTGTACTCAGTACTTTATACATCAAGATAAGTGTTAAAAAATGTGCAGATGGTGGATATACCTACACATTAAATTTGTCATCAACACTGGTAATCACTATTACCTAAGGAATTTCCTTTGTAAGGAAACTGGCTTGTTTCAGGTAATACAGATTTTGCGAACATCTTACTAATATTTTAAATGCGAATGTTTGGGTGATTGTTGCTCAACCACGGCGGCATACATTAACAGAGCGGGTCGAAATATATGGTACTGAGAACGTTGCTTGGACTAGGACTTAGGCTACTTTTGCCGAGAATTCATTAATTCATCTTTACAATCAACCTTAGAACTAATTATAAACGTAAAATTCCCACTAATAAAAAAAACTAGAATAACCTAACCCGCCCCGAACTGTTCCAGGCGCAAATGTTCCCAAAGCGCTGCTGGCTACGTTGCCGTGCCGAATAGCAATGGCTGTCCTCTACTTCAGAAACGAACAGATTAAATGTTTCTTAGAAACATGTCGAATGTTAGAGTAATAAAAATCTACTTAACTTCGAATAAATCAAATATAAATCATAACAAATTTCTGCAATATGCTTTTAACAATCCAACTTAGGTACTTCTAGACAAAGGGCAATAAAGTATTCTTATTAAGTGATGAAGAATTAACAATTATGTTCAAAGTAATTTTAGCAAATTTGCTGTTTGACAACAGTACTAAAGTGATAAAAGTATGTTCTCGTGTTGTCTTTGGAATAAACAGGTAAACTTACTTCGAAATGCATCTAGAGTACGCGCAAATTAACTCTGCGCGTAGCAAAATTTGGAACTAATTGACGCGCCGTCATCTTCTTGCTTACGTCAGATGACAAGAGTTTGTTTACATTTGGTGTTTTTATTCATTTCTAAAGTAATTAATTGCTTTAATTATGCCGAAAGTAATTAAAAGTGCTGGCCGTGTCTGGTTCTTGAAAATCAATCGTGGTTGTGAAGAAGAACGAGACAATAACGGGCCAAAAGTACCGTTTTCCAAAAGCAGATCTATTTGACAGGTAATATGTAGAGATACCATAGCAATCAAATCTCCACCTATTATCGGCATATTTTTAAGCTGAGGTTTTATTTTTGAGGTTTGTTTTATCGCCAATATTTAATACCCGTGAGAAAAAATGTGAGTACTTAAGACCGAATGTGAGAAACTAGTTAGTTATAAATGTTTTTTTTTTCATAACATACAAATCAAAATAGGAAACACAGTGACACAGCAGTGAAGATCAGCTGATTGTATCTTTCTCGCTCGAGTACACTCGGCGGTCCCACGTTCACCCGATCGACCCTTTCACCTAACAGCGTCAGCTTCATTTACCACCTAAGGGAAAATCTGTGGGCGGTGCGCCAAAAGAAATTTTACTTAATTTTTTTTTAAACGTTAGCTTGGATGCTCTTTGATCATTGACTCTGTATTTATTACTCTATTTCTATTATAGGCGTTTTAGAACATTCTGTCACGTGGTAATGGACAACGCATTATACCACTGCACTCAGATAAATAAAGCGGCTACAATGGGCAATGTAAAAGCAGAACGCCAAAAGTGACTTAAGAAAAATTAATTAGATTTCGACGGTTGTTGGACAAAACCGCAGTTACTCGAATAAAGAGGCACAAAGAAGACCCACAATACCAAGTAGAAAAACTTTTAAAGGAACATGGACAGGAAGTTTTGCGGTTACCGCCGCAATCCATAGTGATTTTAACCCTATTGAAAAAAGAAGATGATCCTATGGAAGCCATTGACCCATTAAAAGAGCATTCAGGTGCCAAATTTTCAAATAGTTGTTATATAATATGTAGTTATATATGGTCTCAAAGTTACGGCTGGTCTAGTCGGGAGAACGGCGGCTGCCGATCCGGAGACCCCGGGTTCAAACCCCACACGCACCACTGTCTTTTCGAAGTCATGTACGTAATGCCGCTAACTTAAAACGGTGAAGGAAAATATCGTGAGGAAACCGACATGTACCTAGAATCTTTCGAAGTCATGTGTCATCCGCCAACCCGCACTGGCCCAGCGTGGTGGATTATGGCCTTAACTCTCTCCTTGCGAGAGAAGGCCCTGAGTCCCAGCAGTGGGAACGTTCAGTGGGCTGTTGATGATAATTGATGATGGTCTCAATTAAAGATTTGCAAGTTTAAATTCAATTATTGTTATTTCGTTGTTGGTGTAGGTTGAAAATGACAGATTTTTTTATAATGTAATAAACTACAATAAAGTTCTCCTGGTGGTAAGAGACTCAGACAGCCTGTACCAATTACCAATGTACCAATACTTGGTCATACTGAACCAAACCAGCACTGCAACGGCGTTCATTACTTCGAGACATTCGTTCTTGAGTCTCAGTTGTAGTGTAACTTATTTGTGTAGTTACTTATATTGCTTCCCTGAAAAATCCCTTTTTGTGCCTGTTTTATGAAGTTGTAAGTTCTCAATGAACGGGAAGGGAACCTATTAGCTTGACCTGGCAACATTAAGTACGCCACCAGTCGCGCGCAGACTAATATTGCGAGCACTATACGTAGTTATTTGTTAAAAGTTTGCTTGGCAATAAACTTTTCTTTTTTTTTTCTCTTAATACGCAACCTAATTTTTAATAAGCTACCTCCTTGTTTGTTTTTTTCACGCCTATGTGTGGGAATTTCTATGTATTTAGGTGTGTAAGACATGCTCATAATGACAAGCAATACGCCTGCCAATTGCAGCACAGTATCACAACTACATCAAGAAGTGTCTAAATTACTGTATAATACTACGGTTGTAACCCAGATATATAAAATGATTTTCCTATTCATCCTATAATATTTCTCGAAACAATGCCCTTGATATCGGAACACAGTAACGTTTCCACATTGGTTGGCTATAGAATAACTTTCAAAGGTGTGGTACTTCTCCAGGCAGATTCTAGAACGAGGCCTTCCGCAACATAAACCTTTCGGGAAACACAGTGTAGAGCTGTAGAGTGCAGGGCGTTAATCTCTCGTGAATAAGTTTAAATAGAATTAAACTTATTTAGCGTCTTGCTGAACATAACAGCGCTACAAATAACTAGAAAGAAGGACACGGCATTCCGAAATATGTTTTACTAGCGGCCCGTTCCAGCTTCGCTCGGATAATAACCTAGATAATATAATCAAATACCCTCGGATATTAAAAAAAAAAACTCGTTTCACGCATTCAAAAAGGGACTTACTGGACATGTACTTAAGATGCATGTGTAGTTAAAATAGGCACCTATCCAATCTAAATCTGTTTTGTTGAACGTGTATCAATCATTTGTTTATTGTTATAGGTTTCAATTATTTAAATCTGTTTTTGTTTTTATAGATTTATTATATGAAGTATTAAGTTTTTCTGCGGCGACGAACTACCTAATGTATTTATTTATAAGTGTTCTCATGGAAGTGATAATTATCTTATATGAGAATAAATGTCTATAAGCCTAAACCTAGATACCAACTGCAGCGCCATCTGCCGGGCTGATTTGTGAATCTAAACCATCGAGGGCCCTACCCAAACGCATACAGAAAAATTCATTTAAATCGTTTCAGCCGTTAGGAGGAGTTCACTTACAACGAAAAGTGGCATTGATTTTTATATACATATATAGATAACGAGTTCGGTGACTGTGAATCCACATTTTGTGTCATTTAAACAATAAAATAATTTCAGTTTGAGTTTGAAAAAGAATTTTACAAAGTCATATAAAAATTAACCATACGTAGTAGTATCGTGGCATTAGAAACGTTATACAGTTTTTGACGTGATAACGTCTTATAATTCGGTGAAGCCGGCTGCACGCCCGCAAAACATGACGTCATGTAACGTTACCGTTACCGTTAGTTCGTCGTCCGTGCCATGCGGACGAAACTGAGCGCTGAGGGCGCCACCCGCCGAGTCGAGCGGTATCACTACTCGCGCTATCAGCGTACTGATTTCTTAAGACGTTGTCACGTTTAACTATCGTCAGTAAACCGACTTTACAGACAACCATTTTTTTTCCAGGAGAATATTTTCCTTTCATGTTATAAAACATACATCTTGTATGATAGATACCTACATAATATTATATTATCAGTTTGTGTATTATTTGGCAATGTAGGTCCTGAACGGACGAACTTGTTTTGATATATTGTTTTTGGCTGAAAAGATGACCTAATCAAAGTGCTGCAAAGTTATAATTTACGTCGGGAACTATTAAAAAAAATAACATTTCCTATTTAAGAAGTATAAAAGGGATGAGTTGCACTAGGTTTAAGATGTCATCTACTACCTAGGTACTAAACTAATACAGAACTAATGCAGAAGGCATTGAGCCCTATTAATTTAAGTAAGACTTTTGGCAAACTCCGCCTGGGGAAGTACTACACCTTTGCCAGTTATTCTACCGCCAAGCAATAAGGTGCAAACAGTACTGTGTTCCGGTTTGAAGGGCAATGTTTCTAGAGAAATTAGGCTTAGAGATACAATATTTTAGATATCTGGGTGACGAGTGCAGTGCAATGCTAGTTAATGATTTGGACTATTCGTGTTCCAATATCTGCGTGTCACTGCGCTGTATTGGGCACGCATGTTGCTTACCATCAAGCACATGTCCTGCTCGTCTCGTCACTCTATACTAAAAAAACAAGTTTTTAACGAAAAAAAGACAGTGCGTTTTTTTTTTACTTGACTGTATTGTTTGCCTCTTAAATAGCGTCAAATGTATTCCAAATTAAAAACTAAGCTGTACCTATTTTTATTAGGATATAGCAATTTGAAAAAAAAAATGTAAATGGTTACGACGTCGAACCTCCTTACAGATAAATAAAAAATAACACTAGTATTATTTTTACGGTATAATAAGAAACCACAATCACAATCAATGTAATTTGAATAAATTTTAAACATACATACCTACTTAAATCAAGAGCTTGTGACAATAATGTAAAGCCACTACAGGTCGTGACCTCTGCCTACTTTGAATATGTAAAATGGAAAGAGTACATTTTACTGAGTAACGTAACAAAACAGCTGTTTATGCATGTTTTAGTACACGACGTCTTGGCACTTGACAGTGTAGCTTGTCAAAAGTGACAGGCCGCTGTAGGTGGCAATTTAAAATGAATACAGAAATAGAGATAAGACACATGTATAATTAAAGTGTTTGTATCTAATTACAGTTACTTATCTGATCGTAAATCATTTTAGTTTAAATGAAAAAGACATCGTCACTTAACATCAGGTGAGATGGTGGTCAAGTATACCTAAACTAATAAAAGTTAAAAAATCCTTCGCCAATATACCTATAGAGGACACTTCCAACTGGTGGACTTGAACACTAATGATTAAAAATAAGTGAGAAGGTATATAGGTAATTTGACTAATTAAAAAAATCTAAAATAAATAAAAGTATTCAAATTAATAATAGCATTTTATTTTACAAAATAACATGAAATGGTATTCTGAAAGCTTATTTCATCAAAAAATACGTATGCAATAATTTCGGCTTCAAACTAAGCAGTTTGTTTCTGAAAGTCTAAGTAATGAAAAGTTTTTCTTTGATAATAAATTCTTAATCCTTATCTCCCAAAAAAAAACAAGTAATTAAAGTAACTCACCAAACAAAACCATCTCCAAGAGAATCATCCAATAATAAACTCCACATACAAACAAAACATTACAATCCTGACACTATCACATCCAAAATTTTAAAAAAGTCACATTTGTCCAAGACCGGAAATGTCAACGAAGTGTCAAAAGTTTTCCCGCGCGAATCGCCGCGGCAACCGCCACCGCGTTCTAATCGTCGAATGTTGACTATGCTAGAGAATCGACTGCGTCGCGACCTGCCAGTGGCATACCATTCGACTCCATTCGACCTCGGTTACGGATCATTCAGCCAGCATCGAAAAACACGGTCAGTGTGCCTTATTGACGAAATATGAAAATTCACGTTCGAAACTTGAATTTTTGGAAGGCGGGACGGTATTGGGTTAATTTAGTAGTTGGAAATTCTAATGTATGGGCGGAATGGCACCGGATATGCGGAAGGTGTTTTGATGGGATTTTTATACATTTTCACTTTCGTTTTTCTATACTGTTTATAATAATCCGTATAAAAGTAAAAGAGAAAAGTTGGGTTTGGTTATTTCATGGGCTCATTTTAATTTTTATGCTTTGTTTTCAGATTACAAAATATCATAGAGAATACTTATCTAATCAGAAAGTAGCTTTGAGATTTACCATAAATAATAATCGGAAGATTTTACTCCTTTTCTACGGTAATTGTTTATTCTGTAGATGAAGAATAAATAACCATATTAATAATAATCATGACCATAATTACTCCGATGCGTAGAGTCTAGCAAATGTTTAGAAAAATATAAGAACGGAAGTCAAAATAACTACTTACGTTTTATATACCTACATATTACGTATCCATAGCGTTTGCGATATTAACAAAACACTGGTATACGTACAAGTATTTCATCACCACTGGCTTTAACGGTGAAGGAAAACATTGTGAGGAAACCGGCATGTTCCAAGAAAAATATCCGAGTTCACGCGTTATATCTGCACTTGATTAACGAACTCATGAGCGAAAAAGGCTTCAAAGTCTTGAACATCGCCACAATATTGCTAGCTTATCGGTTTTTTAATCGGATACATTTCGGAGAGTGTGCTACTGATCTTCATGATTCAATACCAACTTTTTAGTATTAAAATTTACGATGGTTAAACGGATAACTCATGTTTCATATGGCCGGTCCAATCCACCTTACCTTATCGGACTGCTCGTAGATCGAAAAAACGACACTGTTTCGTGGACAAGTGTTAACCTGATCGTAATTGAAAGGCTCATTAAAATATTGACCAGTTAACTTCAGAGTATCGTATTTTCGTGACTGTGTGCGCGCGCATCGTAAAAATTTTTTGGTACATACTCCCATAATAGAGCTAAAAGAAGTATGTACCTATAACTACCCTCCCCCCCCCCCCTAAATAACCCCCCCCCCCCCACGTGAGAATATATGACTTGAGATTTGACTCGACGCCCCTAATACCATACCTACTCTCTTTTTTTTACTTTTATAGGTTTACACTTGACCGCCATTTCGCCTGATGTTAAGCGACGATGCGGTCTACGATGGAGCGTGTTTACCTAGAAAAAAACCGATTCACTTTCGATTTGAAGGCACAAAGATTGTAACCATCGGAGAAACCCCACTCAGGCAACGTATTCCACAGCCTAGATGTTCTTATCACAAAAGTCGAGTCGAATCTTCGTGTCTTTGAACATCTACCATGAAACAATGTCGCTTTTTTGAGCTACGGCCATTCCGATAGGAAAAAGGCCAAGGTGGTATTAGATCATGTAGATCAGTTGCACATTCGCCGAAGTGTATCCGATAAAAAACCGATAGGCTAGCAATTTTAGGCGATGTTCAAGATTCTGCTGTCTTTCCCGCACAAGAGTGCGCAAGGGTGTACTCCACTTCAAACTATCTAACTTAGTAATAATTCAATAGTTTAATGAAATTCTGATTTGATTTTAAAAGAGTCCAAATATTTACCTAGCACTGCACTGCGCTCGTCACTCAGAGATATAAAATGTTTGATCTATGTGCCCAGTAATTTCACTGGAAACGTTGCCTTTCAAACCGGAACACAGCGATGTTTAGACATTACTGCTTGACGCCAGAATAACTAGCATAGGTGTTGTACTTCCCCAGGCGGGCTCTGCAAAGAGTCCTACCACTACTTACTACCATTCTGTCTCCCGAAAGGTAATCTTGGGCGTCTTCAAATCTAGAATAAACTAGAACCTTCTAGATAAATCAAATTGCTTTATTACTTAATTTCTGTATCACAATGTTGATCCACCGTCTCCGAACTAGTTAAAAACTGTATTTCGGAGTCCGGTGGCCTCCTCCTTAGGTACATGATTTTCCAATATATTAAGCAAAAAAATAAATAAATTACAAAATAAATAATATTATTAAAAAATTAAATTAAATTACAATCCAAGTTAATAGGTTAAATTCCAAATAACAATTAACAAAAAATAAAATACGAGAAATAAAATAAATTTAGTGAATTTATACATGAAATGATCAACATGAGATGGCTGCAATTAAAGATAAGTTTTTAATCTTTTAATGCCGTCACGGGACTCCGCAGTCACCAATTTCAATTTAAACAATACTACAAAAAATACTACACAAAATACAAATGTATTACAAAAACTAAGCCGTGATACTGTTTAACAGGCAAAACGTATCGACTCTTACATATACATATCTTATAAAACAAAAAATCTGAAAATTGATTTTGCATAAATCATAAGCGTCGGCTTTCACTTCACCTAACTTTTTTTTATAAAAATTAAAACAATCGATCGATCATCACGACCTGCTATTATTATAAATCCGGAATCTCCTCTGCTATTAAAACACTATTATTTGCAGATCTTAACTGAATGCTAGCGTTATTTATGGTTTTATGAATTTACTATAAGATAAATGAATTGGGCGGTTCCGTAAGCAAGATTTATGATATTGATTGTGACATCTGATGATTATTATGAATATGTGATGTACCTGTATAGTCTATATGTCATACTCATATAATGATATTAAGTATGTGCATAAATAATGTCTAGAGTTCAATTAGATTTTAAACGGCTTCAAGAAACGAGGAGGTTCCCAATTCGGTAGTATTTATGTTACGCGATAGGTCCCTCCGCCAATAGGGTACCGGACTGGGTCAAAAATACACCATACTAATTAGTCCGTCAGCTAGATCATGGAAAAATATTGGACACGTCTTTTTTGTTTTTTCATAATATTAATAAAGTGGCCAAGTGCGAGTTGGACTCGCCCATGAAGGGTTCCGTTGCAGCAAGTAACATAACATACATAGTTCACATACATAGTTCTTGTAGGTCGTTGTAACTTTGATCGAAGTTTCAATAATAGTGTATTTATGACGTACTAAAAAAAACTACTCATCAGATCGAGTTCAAACTAATTTTCGTTGGTAGTTTACATGGTAATGTACATCATATATTTTTTTTAGATTTTTCATTTTCTTACTTTAGAAGTTAGAGGGGGGGGGACACACATTTTACCACTTTGGAAGTGTCTCTCGCGCAAATTATTCAGTGTAGACGAAAATGATTTTAGAAACCTCAACATCATTTTTGAAGACCTATCGATAGACACCCCACACGTGTAGGTTTGATGAAAAAAAATTTTTTGAGTTTCAGTTCTCAGTATGGGGGGGCAACCCTAATTTATCTTTTATTTTTATTTTTTTGTTCAAATCTTAATGCGGTTCACAGAATACATCTACTTACCAAGTTTCAACAGTGTAGTTCTCATAGTTTCAGCAAAAAGTGGCTGTGACATACGGACGGACGGACAGACAGACAGACAGACAGACATGACGAATCTATAAGGGTTCCGTTTTTATGTTTTACGGAACCCTAAAAATCGACAAAGATATAGACCATCAAACTTCGAGAGTGGGGGGTCGCGACGCGACGTCACTCGTGAGCAAAAATCGTACTCACAAGTGACGTCACACGAAACTTCGAAGCGCTGTATCTTCGTCACTTTTTGTTTGTGAAACAAAAGAAATAAAGTAGCCAAGTGCGAGTTGGACTCGCCCATGAAGGGTTCCGTTGCAGCAAGTAACATAATATACATAGTACACATAGTTCTTGTAGTTCGTTGTAACTTTGATCGAAGTTTTAATAATAGTATATTTATGACGTACTAAAAAAAACTACTCATCAGATCGAGTTCAAACTAATTTTCGTTGGTAATTTTCATGGTAATGTACATCATATATTTTTTTTAGTTTTTTCATTCTGTTACTTTAGAAGTTAGAGGGGGGGGGACACACATTTTACCACTTTGGAAGCGTCTCTCGCGCAAATTATTCAGTGTAGACAAAAATGGTGTTAGAAACCTCAACATCATTTTTGAAGACCTATCGATAGAAATCCCACACGTGTAGGTTTGATGAAAAAAAATTTTTTTACTTTCAGTCCTCAGTATGGGGGGCAACCCTAATTTTTGTTTTTTTTTTAAACTTTTGTAAAAATCTTAATGCGGTTCACAGAATACATCTACTTACTAAGTTTCAACAGTGTAGTTCTCATAGTTTCGGCAAAAAGTGGCTGTGACATACGGACGGACAGACAGACAGACAGACAGACAGACAGACAGACAGACATGACGAATCTATAAGGGTTCCGTTTTTACGTTTCACGGAACCCTAAAAATACGTGTACAATATTTTTTGGCAATCTAACTAACGGGCTACTTAGTTTTTTTGAGGATTATACCCTATTGTGTATCGAGTTTGTTGATTTGAGTTTGTTGATTATGTTTTGTTTGGTAGATAATATTTTAGAACTGGTCCCATTATACATTTTATCGAAATCGGTGTGGCGGTTTCTGAAATAACAGCAAAAACTAAAATTTGCTATCAGTCATCAGGACGACAGATTTAATTTTAAATTGAAGTTTGTTTTTGTATTTTCGGAGAAAATTAGTTTATGTCGAGAATAGGTGAACAAGTTTATTATCACAGCTGTCATTAGCGGCGAAGGAAAACATCGCGATGACACCGGCATGTTCTAAGAATCTTTCGAGGTCATGCGTTACCTGCAATAAGCCAGCATTGTGGATTATGGCCTTGACTCTCTCCTTGTGAGAGAAGGGCCCGAATACCAGTTGTGGGCATAGATCGTAGAATCCAAGATGGGCCCTCCCAAACTTCAGGGCGCACGCAATCATGTCAACGTTTGGAAGAGTGAGCTCACTCTTTCCGTTCTAGTCGGTTGCAGGACGCGGTGGAAGCCGGACGTTTTTACCTATCCTTATTCATTGTCAACAACCAAAATAAGAAGAACCACAGCAAATCTCGCCGCTAGCGATTATAGGGGTCAAGTAGATCGGTTGTTTGTAAACCACTTACGATACACACAGAGACGCAGTTTATTCCAAGGTGCTCAGGTGCTATTGATTTATATCGATGGTAGTGGGTATATTTAATGGAAGCCTTATGCTAAAAGCAGGTTTGTTTAAAAAAAAAACTTTGTGCTTTTATAAGAATACTAGCTGTTACCCGCGACTTTGTCCGCGCGAAATAATTACTAAGGTAACTCAGGCAGTACCTATTTTTATACACAGACGCATTACTAAATTATTTTTAGTAATGTGTCTTTACTAAAAATAGCTTAAAATAAAACAATTTCATCAAAATCGCTTCAGTTGTTTAGGTGTGAAAGCGTAAGAGACATTCGTCCCCCATTTCAACTCCAATTTCATTCTCGTACAGTTCGAAATTACAATATTGCTAGAACAAACATTTATTGGCTTCGATTTCAACGATTGGGAACTTCCATATTGACATTCATCCCCCATTTCAACCTCAATTTCATCCCTGAACGGTTTGAAATTACAAAATTGCTAGACTAACAAACATTTATTTGCTTAGTGTCAAGTGCCTAAATTAAATACAGAGTTTCATGATTTTATCTTCAACGATTGGAAACTTCCATGTATACTTTCATCCCCCCTTTCAATCCCAATTTCATCCCTATACAATTTGAAATTACAAAATTGCTAGAACAATCATTCGTTTGCTTCGTGTCAAGTGCCTATACACAGAGTTTCATGGTTTTATCTTCAACCGTTGGGAACTTTCATAATGACTTTCATCCCCCATTTCATCTCCAATTTCACCCCCGTACAGTTCGAAATTACAAAATTGATAGAACAAACATTTAATTGCTTCGTGTCAAGTGTCTAGATACAAAATTGTATAACTTTGAAAATCACGAATTTTCATACAACCGTTCATCCCTCGTTTCACCCTCTTAGGGGTTGAATTTTGCAAAACCCCGTCTTAGCGAGCGCCTATGTGCTAAAAAATCCATGCAAAATTTCAGATTCCTACCATTTGTAGTTTCTGAGATTCCTTGATGAGTGACCTTTCGCTTTTTAGGGTTCCGTAAAACGTAAAAACGGAACCCTTATAGATTCGTCATGTCTGTCTGTCTGTCTGTCTGTCTGTCTGTCTGTCCGTCCGTATGTCACAGCCACTTTTTGCCGAAACTATGATAACTACACTGTTGAAACTTGGTAAGTAGATGTATTCTGTGAACCGCATTAAGATTTGAACAAAATAATTTAAAAAAAAGATAAACTAGGGTTGCCCCCCATACTGAGAACTGAAACTCAAAAATTTTTTTTTAACCCAACCTACACGTATGGGGTGTCTATCGATAGGTCTTCAAAAATGATATTGAGGTTTCTATAATCATTTTCGTCTACACTAAATAATATGCGCAAGAGACACTTCCAAAGTGGAAAAAAGTTGGTCCCCCCCCCCTCTAATTTCTAAAGTAAGAGAATGAAAAATCTAAAAAAATATATATGATGTACATTATCATGTAAACTACCAACGAAAATTGGTTTGAACTCGATCTGATGAGTAGTTTTTTTTTAGTACGTCATAAATACACTATTATTGAAACTTCGATCAAAGTTACAACGAACTACAAGAACTATGTGTACTATGTATATTATGTTACTTGCTGCAACGGAACCCTTCATGGGCGAGTCCAACTTGCACTTGGCCACTTTATTACGTTTTACGGAACCCTAAAAACTAAAAAAAATATATGATGTACATTACCAAGCAAACTACCAACGAAAATTAGTTTGAACTCGATCTGATGAGTAGTTTTTTTTATAGATTCGTCATGTCTGTCTGTCTGTCTGTCTGTCTGTCTGTCTGTCTGTCTGTCCGTCCGTATGTCACAGCCACTTTTTGCCGAAACTATGAGAACTACACTGTTGAAACTTGGTGAGTAGATGTATTCTGTGAACCGCATTAGGGTTTGAACAAAAAAATTTAAAAAAAAGAAAAATTAGGGTTGCCTCCCATACTGAGAACTGAAACTCAAATCATTTTTTTTCATCAACCCTACACATGTGGGGTGTCTATCGATAGGTCTTCAAAAATGATGTTAAGGTTTCTAAAATCATTTTCCTCTACACTGAATAGTTTGCGCGAGAGACACTTCCAAAGTGGTAAAATGTGTGTCCCCCCCCCTCTAACTTCTAAAGTACCCGAATGAAAAATCTAAAAAAAATATGTGATGTACATTACCATGTAAACTACCAACGAAAATTAGTTTGAGCTCGATCTGATGAGTACTTTTTTTTTAGTACGTCATAAATACACTATTATTGAAAATTCGATCAAAGTTACAACGAACTACAAGAACTATGTGTACTATGTATATTATGTTACTTGCTGCAACGGAACCCTTCATGGGCGAGTCCAACTCGCACTTGGCTACTTTATATATATATAGATCAATAGCACATTATTTGAAGATCGGTTACCCAATACACAATAAAAACTTTTAATTCCCATTTCTTGTTTTGATTAACATCGTTGTACGCATAGGTGTAAATATTTCTAGAATAAAATATCCTGCTAGCAAACAATGTTCATAAATCTTACAGGAACCCCATTTTGCTGTAATTTATTGTAGGTAAATGTAATCGTATAACAATAACCCAAGCACTTCTATTAAATAAAATACTTTTATATTACCGGACTTCACATTAAACACTACAAAGATGTATGTTGAAACGATATAACTTTGTCACATTACGTTTTTCCATATTATTTTCGTTATTATGTATGACAATTATAGGATTTGTTACTGCGATAAGATCCTTGAATGCTAAGTACATTTATAGTGTGACCATTTATTGAAGAGCTTTTTGAGCCGTGCGCAAGGAGCTGCGCAGTACAGGATTTTCGTAACAAAATACCGAATTCCTGCGCTGTAGTTCCAAGAACCAACTTCAGAGAGTTCTTCTTAAAATGGTCAAAGAGTACTTTGTTTATTTCAAAGTAGAAGTGTGTCAACTAGACAGAATCTTCATTACAATAAGTTTTCCTGATATTAGACACTACATTTGTAGGATTATGGGAAGATATAGTCAAAATGTGAATAGGATACTTCCATTACAATATCTCTTTTTAAGTAGGTTATGTGAACTTGGTTGTAAAATCAATTTGTGACATTGTTGGAGTCCAGACATTGTTAATGGTTATGATAGAAAGAAAATATTAATACGAAATCTTCTAGTATTTGATTTTTTATGAAAATCCGAGAAGAGGCTTGCCTACGCATTTTGCGTAATACCACCAAATTTAAATAGGGCAAACCCCTTAAAACCCCATAAAAACTATTACTATTACATATTTTTGGCAAAACAATTATTAAATACGAGAACATTTTACAAGAACAGGCATTGTTATTTGTTGTCTATGGCTGAGATCTTCTATCTTATAGTTTTAGGTAGGTATAGATTAGAAAAAAAGCATTGAAATCATCTGTGAAACATTAAAAGCTGTGTCTGTTATTTACTCATGTCTTATAAATGAATGCAATAAAAAACATAGGTACGTTTACTCAATACACCAGGATCCACTAACCCGCACTAGGTCAGCGTGGTGTATTATGGCCTTGTCTCTCTCCTTGCGAGAGAAGGCCCCGAGTCCCAGAAGTGAGAACATTTTTTGGTGGGCTGTTTATGCAATACACCAGAAGTAAACCGTAAGAAATGTAATTCTACTAATAATAATTAAAGATTTACTACATATTACTATGGGGTTAAACATGCAATTTCGAAAAAAAACAGCAATATACGAAGAACTACCTAAGTAGCAAGTTTCAACATTGGGACGCATAGTTCACTAGTATCAATATA
Organism: Ectropis crepuscularia; assembly: GCA_963693475.1. Lineage (NCBI taxonomy): Eukaryota > Metazoa > Arthropoda > Insecta > Lepidoptera > Geometridae > Ectropis > Ectropis crepuscularia. The sequence continues at coordinate 12,606,922 of OY856357.1, read as the reverse complement.
CTTATAGGTACTTAAAGCGAAACTTTAAACAGCTTATGGGGAATTTAATGACCAGAGAGTCTACGATGAAAAGCACCTAAATTATTATTAGACGTTTAAGTATCGACCGCATCTTGCACATAATATAAAAGTAATTGACACGGGTTAAACATTCGTAAGAGGTCAAAGAAAGTGGAGATTAGTCCTAGCATGTAAAGTGATATTATGCTTTATAATAAATACATATTTATCTGTATAGAGCTCGAAGCTCGTGCGAGCAAACACGGATGGATGCCTGTTAAATATTTATGACATCTATACTTTTAAGATGGTGATACACGGGCTTTGATAAACGCATAAGCGGATGGAGAATTCAAAACGGTTTAATAAAACAAAATTTGGTGACAGACGACAGATGACGATGAATCGATTATTTATTTAAAAATCTTGGTGATATTTTTTTATTTTAGTGACATTGATATTTATTTTTTATCTATCATCTGCATTCTAATCCTAGTCCACTACTAACTGCGTCCACTATTTTTGCACCAACCACTAATACTCGTCTTACAAATATCATCATTTCAAAAAAAATTGGGCCGTTCTACGCCCTGTGATGTTATTTACCTATTTATTTATATATTTAGATATGGTTAAATATAACTCTGATAACACAACATCATTTTTTAACACAGATCATACTCGTAGATTTTAAAACAAAATCATAGATTTTTCTCCCTGAAGTCAAAAATAAAAACATTTTTATCAGATATTTACATGCGTGCTTTTGTTCTGTGTATCTTAGGACTAACAATTAAAATATTTCACACCTAATAGTAAATATTTATATAAAAAATATTATACATTTACATTGCAGTAATATATTCTAGGAAAGTTTGACATCACCTTAGATCGGTTTGGCGCACCCCGCTGTCAAACGAAACCGACGTCTTGTCCAAACAACGAATCAGAATATAACAAAGTATTTAAGCGCAAGTACACACACATAGTCTCTTAGCCGCTTTGAATATTAAGAAGTATTGAATATTTAATTATTCTGTATTATATAAGTAAAGGCCCGTTCCGGCTTCGCTCGGATATTGTCATATTAAGTCTATTAATCGAAATAAAAACTATCCTATCTTTCAAGTTGGATCAAACGGCAGACAGAGTGCAAATTTGATTAAAATCGTTTTAGTAGTTTAGAAGTCCATCGGGGACAAACAACGTGAAGGGTAATTTATTTATTCAAGATTAGTTAAGATAGTTAGGAAAAATAATTGATTCTTCTTTGCTGATCTTAATTTCTCATACAAATTAATACATTAGTCTGAGAAATTAAGATGGTCAATTTTGTAGTTACTTTAAATGTTTGCAGTAAAAAGCAACATGCCTGCCACCTAAAGGTACAAGTTCGCGCTGAAACCGCGACGCGAGACCGCGACCGGAGACCGCGACCGGAGACCAAGACAGGCACTTGACACTATGGAATTGTATGGGCGTCAGTTCGCGGTCGCGGTGCGAACTGGCGCCCATACAATTCCATAGTGTCAAGTGCCTGTCTTGGTCTCCGGTCGCGGTCTCACAGCGACACGCAGCTAAGTCCAAATCATTACCTAGCACTGCACTGCACTCGATGCCCTGTAACTTCACTAGAAACATTGCATTTCAAACGGGAACACGGTAATGTATGTTACAGTTTACTTTCCCAGGAGAATTCTGCAAAGAATGCTACCGCAGCAAACTTACTTAAAGTGGCATGTCAAGTTTGACATTTTATTCAGTTAATTATAATAGGGTACCGGACTGGATCAAAAATACACAGTCCGTCAGCTAGATCATGGAAAAATATTGGACACGTATTTTTTGTTTTTTCATAGTTTAAAAAATCGTCAAAGATATAGACCACAAAACTTCGAGAGTGGGGGGTCGCGACGTCACTCGTGAGTAAAAATCGTACTCACAAGACAAGTGACGTCACACAAAACTTCGAAGCGCTGTATCTTCGTCATTTTTTGTTTGTGAAACAAAAGAAAAAATACGTGTACAATATTTTTTGGCAATCTAACTAACGGGCTACTTAGTTTTTTTTGAGGATTGTACCCTATTTAATCATTTAGCCAAACAATTTTTACGGAGTTAGCTGGTCTAAAGACCAGTCTAAAAACTCGATTTTATAAATAAAATTGAGTGCCAAGACTCACTAGAGTAGGATCGTAGCGCCACTGTAGTTACTCTTAGTGATATCTTTTCCCAAGGATACGTTTTATAGATACGAGTATTTATGTTGAAAGAAAAACAATTAATACCCTCCATATAATTCCAGTAAATATTACCGACAGTCCATCACCTGTCTGCCTGCGACTAGGCAAATGACTCCGGGCAAAAACTCGGCTCCGAGTTTAACGGCGAATGAAAATATGTGCTGCCGTCTTAATGCCCTTCCTAGCTATGATTATAATGTGAACTGTGCTGAGAATGCAATTACCACTCTCGGATTGATAATTTTGGAAAAGATAAAAAGAGTACAAAATAAAAGACAAATTGTGCAAAAAAGAGTTTAAAAAAATCTTATGTTGTTGTTTATGTCTCACACACTCTGGGCTAGAGCAGATGATATTATGGAAATAATTTAAGTTACATCGATAAAAAAAAATTACGGAAATTAGCTCTACAGTTGAGCCATTTTTTTTTTTTAGTTATTTTGCTCTCCAACATCGACAATTTCAGTATAGCTTTACTCTACTTTGCTCAAAAAATTCTACAGATCTTTTTCAACAAAATTCTGTTCTTATAAATATTTACTTCAACATTGACTTACATTTACCATACATCTGGGGGCACGGCAGTGCCCCCGCCAAGTCGAGCGCGAAGCAAACACTGCTGTACCATCCTTTACTGGAACCATTTCGTCGCATTTTCAGGCCCCTATTTGAGAACCTCTGGATAAGACCAGAACGCTGAAATTTTCATCATCTAGTAAGCTATAATTACGTACTTAAAATCCAAAATATCAAGTCTGTACGTCATTTAGTTCCGAAGTTAAGCGAACGCAAAGTTTCGCATTTACGAAACTCATTCACTCACTCATGATCATCAAAATAGAACTAGTACTTCCCATAAACTCAGAGAGCTGAAATTTGGTACAGACTTAGGGTTTAATGCCCACATAAAGGGAAAACTATAAAAACTAGGAATATCGAAAATCTGGAGTACCTGGTGGTATACCTGGTTATTTGAAAACACGCCTTTACAAAAAATACCTTCAACCTTGTTTGTCTCTTCGTTTGATGTCAAAAATCGAAGGTCTGAAGTATCTGATGAAGAACCCTCAGCTCGTCTCAGCTGTATAAGAGATATAGTAATGCCCCATTCTACTATTGGTACAAAAAAAAATCGACTGTCATTGCAAAAATCCAGCGTAGTGGGACACATCTTCGAATTTAATCTAGCCTATTGCTTCCCACTACTGGGCGAATGCCTCCCCTTCTGCTTTTAATACGCATATAAATAAAATTTAAGTAAAACTTTGGATAAGGCTAGACTGGCCTTTATTTATTTGCAAGCTTCTTCCAATCTTCTAAAGTTCTTTGCCTATTATGGAGAGTCTACTTAAATAATGAACGCGAATGGGCAATACTCAAAACTGTTGCTACTGTACAAGAATCAGAACCGGAAAAAAAGAAAAGAAAGATTTGTAATAATAAAAAAGTACTTACTCCTAAAGAGAAAAAAAAATGTGTCAAATAATACAATGTGTTTAGTTAGGATAACAATATAATGTATGGTCGGAGTCAAAATTTTAATACGCATATATGTATATAAATAAAATTAAAGGAAAACTCTGGATAAAGCTAGACTGGTTTTTATTTATTTGCAGTCTTCTTCCAATCTTCTAAAGTTCTTTGCCTATTATGGAGAGTCCACTTACATAAATAATGAACGCGAATGGGCAATACGAAAAACTGTTGCTACTGTACAATAATCAGAACCGGTGAAAAAGAATATGTGACAAATAATACATCTAATATAATAAATCAATAAGTCCACGTTTCTACAAAAAGAAGTGAAATCCCACCAAAAACATTATGTAAAAAGCTAGCCAAGTCTCGATGAAGCTGCATATTTATCTCTAAAAAGTAATGAAATCTAGACAAAGCCGTGCCAAGTCTAAGGTTCCTTACTGCGATTTCTTTATTATTATAGTTAATGTTGTGTGACTTGGCCGTTGAACATTCTCTATACGTTAGTCTGTTAGTGGATACAAGTCAATTTTGTTTACACGCTATGTTGTATCTGTTGTAACTACTTATGTTTGTTAAGCAAGATAATACCCTATACTGGTATTGGTAATTGGACGCTAGTGTCTCTTAATAGGCTGTTGTTAATCAACAGCAACACCTGCATTCAGCATCGAATGCTGACTTCTGCAGACGGTACAGACGGTCGTCTGCTGTACAGACGGACTTCTATCAATGAATAGAAGTCCGTCTAGACTGGAAATATTTTTTTTAACTGTTTGTTTCTGGCTCGCCCACACATAAGTATTATTGAAATTCTTTGTTGTTCACACCATATAGGATACACACAATTTAGGTAAATAGTAAAACAAAAACAATTGACTGGTTATTGAATCAACGTTTTCCAAGTGGCCATTTTCCAGCGTCAATGGTAGCGGTTCTGGCGACAGATTGGTGCAATGGTGTCATGGAGCACCTGGTTTTGTACCCTTGTGTACCCTTCAACGGCCAATTCACACAACATTAACTATAATAATAAAGAAATCGCAGTAAGGAACCTTAGACTTGGCACGGCTTTGTCTAGATTTCATTACTTTTTAGAGATAAATATGCAGCTTCATCGAGACTTGGCTAGCTTTTTACATAATGTTTTTGGTGGGATTGATATTACTAACATGGTTTCGAAGTTTCTTTCTGGTTTATTCAAGTTGTAACAGCTGAACGGATCGGTTTGAAATCTGGAACACAGATATTAAGATTTTATAGACGAAATAAAGAGTTTCAGGTATGCTTTACGAATTTTAGTAGATTATGTTGGTAGAGTTTTGCAACTTTTGCGCCAACTTTGGAAAGCGGTAGAGGCCATCTAAAACCAACATACATAGGTCCCTTAATGAAATAAACATTTCAAAAGAATAGTTACAAGGGTTGTTAAAACGCGCATCGCGAAAATTAAAAAAAAAACAATAAAAACCCTTCACTACGTTTCTATGTTTTTAGGGTTCCGTAAAACGTAAAAACGGAACCCTTATAGATTCGTCATGTCTGTCTGTCTGTCTGTCTGTCCGTCCGTATGTCACAGCCACTTTTTGCCGAAACTATGAGAACTACACTGTTGAAACTTGGTAAGTAGATGTATTCTGTGAACCGCATTAAGATTTGAACAAAAAAAAATAAAAATTAGGGTTGCTCCCCATACTGAGAACTGAAACTCAAAAATGTTTTTTTCATCAAACCTACACGTGTGGGGTGTCTATCGATAGGTCTTTAAAAATGATGTTGAGGTTTCTAAAATCATTTTCGTCTACACTGAATAATTTGCGCGAGAGACACTTCCAAAGTGGTAAAATGCGTGTCCCCCCCCCCCCTCTAACTTCTAAAGTAAGAGAATGAAAAATCTAAAAAAAATGTATGATGTACATTACCATGTAAACTACCAACGAAAATTAGTTTGAACTCGATCTGATGAGTAGTTTTTTTAGTACGTCATAAATACACTATTATTGAAACTTCGATCAAAGTTACAACAAACTACAAGAACTATGTGTACTATGTATATTTATTATGTTACTTGCTGCAACGGAACCCTTCATGGGCGAGTCCAACTCGCACTTGGCCACTTTATTTTTTTAAGTTACCGTTGCCCTGTATAAGCTACTTTGATTTGGCTTCTATAGAACGCGCAGGGCCCTACAATGTTTCTATGTTTATTAACAAAAAAATGAGACTAGACGCTCATGAATGACGCGTAATCTACCCGTGAATCACGTAATCTGATTCTAATTACCTTGCTACAATTTCGCCGAAGATTCGTCGAAGTGAACAATGGCACCGTTCCATCGATGCTCACTTCCCGGACGGTGCGTTTCTCACAATATCAACATGTTTTCCTGGTACTTGGATTGTTGATCTATAAAAAGTTAACGACAAAACGCTTTCGGAAATGCGTTTGTTGCTTTGGTTTTGGATAATTAGTGTCATATCCGTCAAAAACAGCTATAACCGTCAATCAAAAGGCTAATATTAGCGCTGTAAATTTATTTATCCGGGAATGGTCGACTTTTCGTGAACAGTTGAAAGCTAATATAGAGTGTAGATAGTTTAAGTGGTATTTTTCCACACTTAGCCTCTTAATTGGGTCATAGTGCGTGGCTCACTCTCCTTTCTCTACTTAAACCAGCCTAGGCCTATTCAGATTGTTATAAGCTTCCAAATATAAGTCTTATTTAAGGTGTCATTGTCTGATTCGCAATTACATGTTGAGTTTTGGAGCTTAGTGGTACGAAATTTTGTAAAATCTGGCTGCAAATGTACTGCACCTTTGCCTATTACAATTACACTGCAAACAATAATGTGCAAACATTATAATACTACGAATATGTGTTATGTATTCGACAAAAACTGTGACAAATCTTCTGGGTACTCCTTAGACTTTATCTACACCCTGTACTTATGTTCTATGTATAGGCGTAAGTATGATTAGTGAGTTTAGGTTACATACTGCTTTCTGTACTAAATGACGCTATATAGAAGTATGTAATCATCTGATGCCAACAGTTATAGGATCATGTACAACAAAAACGAAACTCTGTATTACATGTGGTGCAAGTTTAAACAAAAGCCTATTCAGTGCACAAAATAAGTTCCACTATTGGGAAACAAATATTCGTCTATAAATACAAAGGGGTTTGGGTACTTTTGTATGGGCCCGTGGCGTCGTTTTTTTTTTTAGCGGCCAGAGATCTGTTATCATTTTCTTGTAACAATAAAATACCCCGATGCTATCTGTGCAATCGGATTTGCTCTAAGTCATATCGGAGCTGAGTTATAGCCTGTCAAAGTTATTTATTTTTTTGATTTTTTGTATGGGCAAGTGGCGTCGTTTTTTTATTTTAGCGGCCATCGATCAGTTATCACTTTCTTGTAACAATAAAATACCTTGATGCTATCTGTGCAATCAGATTTGCTGTAAGTAATATCGGAGCTGAGTTATGGCCCCTCAAAGTTTTTTTTTTTTTGTTTTCTTTGTATGTACTAGTGGCGCCATTTCCTATAGCGGCCAAACATCCGTTAGCACTTTTGTGAAACATTATTTTTACCCTAAGGTACCTGTGTAATCAGATTTGTTGCAAACTATATCGGAGCTGAGTTATGGCCACTCAAAGTTTTTTTTTTTGTTTTCTTTGTATGTACTAGTGGCGCCATTTCCTACAGCGGCCAAACATCCATTAGCACTTTTGTGAAACATTATTTTTATCCTAAGGTACCTGTGTAATCAGATTTGTTGCAAACTATATCGGAGCTGAGTTATGGCCACTTAAAGTTTTTTTTTTGGTTTTCTTTGTATGGACTAGTGGCGCCATTTCCTACAGCGGCCAAACATCCATTAGCACTTTTATGAAACATTATTTTTACCCTAAGGTACCTGTGTAATCAGATTTGTTGCAAACTATATCGGAGCTGAGTTATGGCCACTTAAAGTTTTTTTTTTGTTTTCTTTGTATGGACTAGTGGCGCCATTTCCTACAGCGGCCAAACATCCATTAGCACTTTTATGAAACATAATTTTTACCTTAAGGTACCTGTGTAATCAGATTTGTTGCAAACTATATCGGAGCTAAGTTATGGCCACTCAAAGTTTTTTTTTTGGTTTTCTTTGTATGTACTAGTGGCGCCATTTCCTACAGCGGCCAAACATCCGTTAGCACTTTTATGAAACATTATTTTTACTTTAAGGTACTTGTGTAATCAGATTTGCTGCAAACTATATCGGAGCTGAGTTATGGCCCCTCAAAGTTTTTTTTTTGGTTTTCTTTGTATGTACTAGTGGCGCCATTTCCTACAGCGGCCAATCATCCGTTAGCACTTTTATGAAACATTATTTTTACTTAAAGGTACCTGTGTAATCAGATTTGCTGCAAACTATATCGGAGCTGAGTTATGGCCCCTCAAAGTTTTTTTTTTGGTTTTCTTTGTATGTACTAGTGGCGCCATTTCCTATAGCGGCCAAACATCCGATAGCACTTTTATGTAACATTATTTTTACCTTAAGGTACCTGTGTAATCAGATTTGTTGCAAACTATATCGGAGCTGAGTTATGGCCACTCAAAGATTTTTTTTTGTTTTCTTTGTATGTACTAGTGGCGCCATTTCCTACAGCGGCCAAACATCCATTAGCACTTTTGTGAAACATTATTTTTACCCTAAGGTACCTGTGTAATCAGATTTGTTGCAAACTATATCGGAGCTGAGTTATGGCCACTTAAAGTTTTTTTTTTGGTTTTCTTTGTATGGACTAGTGGTGCCATTTCCTACAGCGGCCAAACATCTATTAGCACTTTTATGAAACATTACTTTTACCCTAAGGTACCTGTGTAATCAGATTTGTTGCAAACTATATCGGAGCTGAGTTATGGCCACTTAAAGTTTTTTTTTTTTGTTTTCTTTGTATGGACTAGTGGCGCCATTTCCTACAGCGGCCAAACATCCATTAGCACTTTTATGAAACATCATTTTTACCTTAAGGTACCTGTGTAATCAGATTTGTTGCAAACTATATCGGAGCTAAGTTATGGCCACTCAAAGTTTTTTTTTTGGTTTTCTTTGTATGTACTAGTGGCGCCATTTCCTACAGCGGCCAAACATCCATTAGCACTTTTATGAAACATTATTTTTACCCTAAGGTACCTGTGTAATCAGATTTGTTGCAAACTATATCGGAGCTGAGTTATGGCCACTTAAAGTTTTTTTTTTGGTTTTCTTTGTATGGACTACTGGCGCCATTTCCTACAGCGGCCAAACATCCATTAGCACTTTTGTGAAACATTATTTTTACCCTAAGGTACCTGTGTAATCAGATTTGTTGCAAACTATATCGGAGCTGAGTTATGGCCACTTAAAGTTTTTTTTTTTGGTTTTCTTTGTATGGACTAGTGGCGCCATTTCCTACAGCGGCCAAACATCCATAAGCACTTTTATGAAACATAATTTTTACCTTAAGGTACCTGTGTAATCAGATTTGTTGCAAACTATATCGGAGCTAAGTTATGGCCACTCAAAGTTTTTTTTTTGGTTTTCTTTGTATGTACTAGTGGCGCCATTTCCTACAGCGGCCAAACATCCGTTAGCACTTTTATGAAACATTATTTTTACTTTAAGGTACTTGTGTAATCAGATTTGCTGCAAACTATATCGGAGCTGAGTTATGGCCCCTCAAAGTTTTTTTTTTGGTTTTCTTTGTATGTACTAGTGGCGCCATTTCCTACAGCGGCCAATCATCCGTTAGCACTTTTATGAAACATTATTTTTACTTAAAGGTACCTGTGTAATCAGATTTGCTGCAAACTATATCGGAGCTGAGTTATGGCCCCTCAAAGTTTTTTTTTTGGTTTTCTTTGTATGTACTAGTGGCGCCATTTCCTACAGCGGCCAAACATCCATTAGCACTTTTATGAAACATAATTTTTACCTTAAGGTACCTGTGTAATCAGATTTGTTGCAAACTATATCGGAGCTAAGTTATGGCCACTCAAAGTATTTTTTTTGGTTTTCTTTGTATGTACTAGTGGCGCCATTTCCTACAGCGGCCAATCATCCGTTAGCACTTTTATGAAACATTATTTTTACTTAAAGGTACGTGTGTAATCAGATTTGCTGCAAACTATATCGGAGCTGAGTTATGGCCACTTAAAGTTTTTTTTTTTGTTTTCTTTGTATGTACTAGTGGCGCCATTTCCTACAGCGGCCAAACATCCGTTACCACTTTTATGAAACATTATTTTTACTTTAAGGTACTTGTGTAATCAGATTTGCTGCAAACTATATCGGAGCTGAGTTATGGCCACTCAAAGTTTTTTTTTTGGTTTTCTTTGTATGTACTAGTGGCGCCATTTCCTACAGCGGCCAATCATCCGTTAGCACTTTTATGAAACATTATTTTTACTTAAAGGTACGTGTGTAATCAGATTTGCTGCAAACTATATCGGAGCTGAGTTATGGCCCCTCAAAGTTTTTTTTTTGGTTTTCTTTGTATGTACTAGTGGCGCCATTTCCTACAGCGGCCAAACATTCGTTAGCACTTTTATGAAACATTATTTTTACCTTAGGGTACCTGTGTAATCAGATTTGCTGCAAACTATATCGGAGCTGAGTTATGGCCCCTCAAAGTTTTTTTTTTGGTTTTCTTTGTATGTACTAGTGGCGCCATTTCCTACAGCGGCCAATCATCCGTTAGCACTTTTATGAAACATTATTTTTACTTAAAGGTACGTGTGTAATCAGATTTGCTGCAAACTATATCGGAGCTGAGTTATGGCCACTTAAAGTTTTTTTTTTTGTTTTCTTTGTATGTACTAGTGGCGCCATTTCCTACAGCGGCCAAACATCCGTTACCACTTTTATGAAACATTATTTTTACTTTAAGGTACTTGTGTAATCAGATTTGCTGCAAACTATATCGGAGCTGAGTTATGGCCACTCAAAGTTTTTTTTTTGGTTTTCTTTGTATGTACTAGTGGCGCCATTTCCTACAGCGGCCAAACATCCGTTACCACTTTTATGAAACATTATTTTTACTTTAAGGTACTTGTGTAATCAGATTTGCTGCAAACTATATCGGAGCTGAGTTATGGCCACTCAAAGTTTTTTTTTTGGTTTTCTTTGTATGTACTAGTGGCGCCATTTCCTACAGCGGCCAATCATCCGTTAGCACTTTTATGAAACATTATTTTTACTTAAAGGTACGTGTGTAATCAGATTTGCTGCAAACTATATCGGAGCTGAGTTATGGCCACTTAAAGTTTTTTTTTTTGTTTTCTTTGTATGTACTAGTGGCGCCATTTCCTACAGCGGCCAAACATCCGTTACCACTTTTATGAAACATTATTTTTACTTTAAGGTACTTGTGTAATCAGATTTGCTGCAAACTATATCGGAGCTGAGTTATGGCCACTCAAAGTTTTTTTTTTGGTTTTCTTTGTATGTACTAGTGGCGCCATTTCCTACAGCGGCCAATCATCCGTTAGCACTTTTATGAAACATTATTTTTACTTAAAGGTACGTGTGTAATCAGATTTGCTGCAAACTATATCGGAGCTGAGTTATGGCCCCTCAAAGTTTTTTTTTTGGTTTTCTTTGTATGTACTAGTGGCGCCATTTCCTACAGCGGCCAAACATTCGTTAGCACTTTTATGAAACATTATTTTTACCTTAGGGTACCTGTGTAATCAGATTTGCTGCAAACTATATCGGAGCTGAGTTATGGCCCCTCAAAGTTTTTTTTTTGGTTTTCTTTGTATGTACTAGTGGCGCCATTTCCTATAGCGGCTAAACATCCGTTAGCACTTTTGTGAAACATTATTTTTACCTTAAGGTACCTGTGTAATCAGATTTGTTGCAAACTATATCGGAGCTGAGTTATGGCCACTCAAAGTTTTTTTTTTGTTTTCTTTGTATGTACTAGTGGCGCCATTTCCTACAGCGGCCAAACATCCGTTAGCACTTTTATGAAACATTATTTTTACTTAAAGGTACCTCTGTAATCAGATTTGTTGCAAACTATATCGGAGCTGAGTTATGGCCACTTAAAGTTTTTTTTTGTTTTCTTTGTATGGACTAGTGGCGCCATTTCCTACAGCGGCCAAACATCCGTTAGCACTTTTATGAAACATTATTTTTACCTTAAGGTACCTGTGTAATCAGATTTGCTGCAAACTATATCGGAGCTGAGTTATGGCCCCTCAAAGTTTTTTTTTGGTTTTCTTTGTATGTACTAGTGGCGCCATTTCCTATAGCGGCTAAACATCCGTTAGCACTTTTATGAAACATTATTTTTACCTTAAGGTACCTATGTAATCAGATTTGTTGCAAACTATATCGGAGCTGAGTTATGGGCCCTAAAAGAAAACCAAAAAAAAAACTTTGAGGGGCCATTACTCAGCTCCGATATAGTTTGGAGCAAATCTGATTACACAGGTACCCTAAGGTAAAAATAATGTTTCATAAAAGTGCTAACGAATGTTTGGCCGCTGTAGGAAATGGCGCCACTAGTACATACAAAGAAAACAAAAAAAAAAACTTTGAGTGGCCATAACTCAGCTCCGATATAGTTTGCAGCAAATCTGATTACACAGGTACCTTTAAGTAAAAATAATGTTTCATAAAAGTGCTAACGAATGTTTGGCCGCTGTAGGAAATGGCGCCACTAGTACATACAAAGAAAACCGAAACAAAAACTTTGAGTGGCCATAACTCAGCTCCGATATAGTTTGCAACAAATCTGATTACACAGGTACCTTAAGGTAAAAATTATGTTTCATAAAAGTGGTAATGGATGTTTGGCCGCTGTAGGAAATGGCGCCACTAGTCCATACAAAGAAAACCAAAAAAAAAAAACTTTAAGTGGCCATAACTCAGCTCCGATATAGTTTGCAACAAATCTGATTACACAGGTACCTTAGGGTAAAAATAATGTTTCACAAAAGGGCTAACGGATGTTTGGCCGCTATAGGAAATGGCGCCACTAGTACATACAAAGAAAACCAAAAAAAAAAACTTTGATGGGCCATAACTCAGCTCCGATATTACTTACAGCAAATCTGATTGCACAGATAGCATCAGGGTATTTTATTGTTACAAGAAAGTGATAACAGATCTCTGGCCGCTAAAATGAAAAAACGACGCCACTTGCCCATACAAAAAATCCAAAAAATAAATAACTTCGACAGGCTATAACTCAGCTCCGATATGACTTAGAGCAAATCCGATTGCACAGATAGCATCAGGGTATTTTATTGTTACAAGAAAGTGATAACAGATCTCTGGCCGCTAAAATGAAAAAACGACGCCACTTGCCCATACAAAAAATCCAAAAAATAAATAACTTTGACAGGCTATAACTCAGCTCCGATATGACTTAGAGCAAATCCGATTGCACAGATAGCATCAGGGTGTTTTATTGTTACAAGAAAGTGATAACAGATCTCTGGCCGCTAAAAAAAAAAACGACGCCAACTTTACCCAAACCCCTTTCACAATGTTACGAGAAAGTAGAATATTACGCATGTCCTATTCATATAGCACAAACCGTAGCAATAAAAACAGTACCTTTGAGTACCTACGTAGGTTGTAGGATTTTATGCATGTCGTACGTATACCACAAAACAAGAAGATGGTTATTTAGATAGCTATGTAATAGCCGCTACACCAGCGCAGATGCGTTGTATCTTTGATTTCCATAAGTGAAACTTTATGAGGATGATGCAGGCGCTACTTAAGTGATGCTATTAGCCAATTAAACACATTCAAGTGTAATTGCTCGGTGCTAAAGGGAGCCGGTACAAGTTTTCTGTAATCGTATCAATGACACGAAGGCATTAATATAAAAATAGATATTGTAATTGCTTCTAGCACCGTCTTTGGAGATAATTATTTACAAATACAACAAACACAAACACTTTTTTTTATCAAATTACGCATATGTACAAAAGCTTGCCGATAAGTCCCAAACTAAGCTTAAGCTTGTAGCTTGAGACTCACGAGTTAAGTATTACGAAACATAGTAAAGTAAAATACGGCGTAACAAAATTTACAAAGAAAAGTTACTAAGTAAATCAGTGAAAACAATGGTCAGCAGAGAACTTGTTAGCCAAACTGGGTGATCCACCAAGAGCGAAAACCCAAAATACCGGAACAATTCGCACCGGGTTGAGTACTTATTATAACACAAATTCCTACTAAACTTTAAGATAGATTCCATGAGTCAGGGTTTCAGAATTGAAGTGAAAATGCTACACCTAATCCCAATTTACTTTATACTACAACCATAATTAGCACCAACGGGAAGTCGGAAGAACGAATCCCTTGGGCAATTTTGAGTTTTTATTTTATTTTGCACTTGGGCAAAGAAAACATCGTGACCCACAACACATTCCCACTACTGGAACTTTCTCCGTTGGTTTTCTTACGATACTGTTTTCACCATTAAAGCGAGTCATCATAATAGACTTGTAACATCCTTAACATCTGGATTTGGAAAATACTTCAGAAGTGCAGGTGGGATTTGAAGCCTCACGATTCTAAAATCGGATCTTCTCGCCACTAAGCCACCAAAGCATTATTTTTCATACATAGATAGTTCAGCATACCACAATACAAACAAATACTATCAATATACTGTGAGGAGGTCTGTATACTAAGTATTGTATAACATAACATACGAGTAGATTGTATTTTACTGATGGTAGATTATAGTAGGCTGTATAGTGGCAGTATAAAAGCTCAAAACGGGTGGCAATTAACGACTCCGTAAAAGTTATTTACGACTGTTCTTGTATCAGAGCTTCTGATCATGTTCAGGTGTTCACTATTCAAACAAAATGATTTCTAAAATTCTAAACATTTCATCCGACTTCAGAAAACGAGGAGATTTTTAATTTGGTTGTATTTTTAGAACGAGTTCCTAACGTTTTTTTGTATGTTTGTTATGCGATAGCTCCGCCAATTGTGAATCAACTTTATTTTGTTCGGTAGATTATATTTCAGGGGTGATCCTATTTAAATTGTATCGCAATCGGTTTAGCCGTTTTTGAAAAGCCAACAAAAATATCAAGTGTCTATTCAATTCAATTCATTTATTCGAACCATAAATTCATAAGAACACTAAACTTGGTAACGTCATTAACAAAAAGGCATAAGAATCCGTGTACATAATAAGATAAAATAACAATGTCAAAATGAATAAAGCTGTAAAGGAGCCTCGTCAATCAAATACAGCTGTAAAAAGGCTTTGTCAAAGACAAAATAACAAATAATTAATACATACAGTATACAGATACTACATGAGTACAATGTTCCATTCAAAAATTTTATAAATCTATTACTTTACCTTATTACAAGATTCTAGTTTCAACACAGTTCTCTTCCATACGTTACTATCTTTAACAAAGTCATCTATATTATAATATGCCTTGCTCAATAGGTAGCTTTTTATTTCATTTTTAAACTTTGTTTTAATAAGACTTTCGACTTGTGCAGGGATTGCATTATAGAAGCGAATACCATTACATTTGAAAGAGTTATTTGTTTTCTGAAGTCTGCACTTAGGAAATACAATTTTGTGCTTATGGTGCGCTTTTGGATTCAGATCAGTTAGTTTCTTCAGTTAACTTCGATTTTTTCTTACATACATTATACATTCATAAATATACAATGAAGGGACTGTTAATATGTTTATAGTTTTGAAAATCTCCCGTACTGAATCTCTAGCTGATAAATTATATAGACCACGGATTGCTCTCTTTTGCAATATGAAAACTGAGTTTCTGTCCGCAGCTGAACCCCATAATAAAATCGCGTAGGACATAATGCTATGAAAATAGCCAAAATAAACAAGCCTAGCTGTTGCGACGTCCGATATTTTTTTAATTTGACGAACAGCGTGGGCAGCTGAACTAAGTCGGTCAGCCAGTGTCTCTATGTGAGGACCCCATTGAAACTTTGAATCTACTGAAATACCCAGAAATCGAGTAGATTGTACAGGTTCGATGAGTTCATCTTTCAGTCTTATATCAAGTTTACCGCACATTACATTGCAGAGTGAGAATTTTATACATTTCGTTTTAGTTGGATTAAGTACTAGATTATTTGCATCAAACCATTTGTACGCAATGTCTAAAATTACGTTAATTTCTGTGAAATCGTTTATTCCTCTCTTCACTTTGAATAGAAGTGGTGTATCATCGGCGAACATAACTATTTCTATATTTTTATGTTTCTTAATCATGAAAGGTAGATCATTTATGTAAATAAGAAACAGGAAAGGTCCAAGTATGGAACCTTGTGGTACACCCATTCTTATAGGCGACTCATTTGATTGCACACCGTCAACATCGACTATCTGTACACGGTCTTTAAGATATGAAGAAATAAAATTTAGAGCTGGTTTCGATACCCCATAGAACTGTAAGTTTCTTCAAAAGAGTTTCATGATGAACACAGTCGAAAGCTTTTGATAAGACACAAAATACTCCTAGAACGTCATGATGGTCTTCCCAGGCTTTCAATATATAATTGGTTAGTTCAATACCTGCATCGGTAGTGGAACGTCCTTTTGTAAATCCAAATTGGTTACTATGTAAAAGGTTATTAATATTAAAGTAAGACAAAAGTTGCTTGAGAACTAGTTTCTCGAATATTTTGCTGATGCAGGGCAAAACCGAGATGGGTCTGTAGTTTCCAAGTTCGTTTTTGTCTCCAGATTTAAATAAGGGTATCACTTTACTATACTTCATCATGTCAGGAAATGTGCCATTTTTGATACATTCGTTAAATAATTCTGCTAAATATGGGGCAATGTTATTAATTATCCCCTCAAGTACCTTAACAGATAATCCCCATAAGTCCTCTGTATTCTTAACTTTAATGTCTTTGAACGTTTTTAGTATTGCAGTGGCAGTAACATGATGAAACTCAAATGTAGATGAAGGACAATCAACATTTTCTGTCAACATTTCCTCTGCAAGAGAGGGAGACGAAGTTAGGTGTTTAGTTGTCTCTAAGGGAATATCAGCAAAATAAGCCCTGAAAGCATCTACAATGTCCGATTTTTTTGTAGTGACATTTTCGCCAACCCGAACTGCGCGCATCATTTCACGACTTTTGGTTTTACCAGACTCCTTGTTTATTATCTTCCACGTGCTTTTTATCACGTTGTTGGAGTTTTTAATTTGATCCCGAATGAATATTGCTTTTGCTCGAATACACAAATTCCTAAGAATATTTGAATACCTCTTAACATAGACTTTTGTTGCATCGTCGTTGCAGTATGTCTTTAGTTTATATAAATTGTAAAGATTGTTTCGACTTTTAATAAGTCCTGGTGTTGCCCATTCGGCAAACTTCGGTTTTGCGTTAATATTAATTAATTTGGTATGAAAAATATTATTATAATGTGTACTCAGCATTTAAAAAAACTCAGAATAATTACGATTAGGATCATCAATAGTCATGTCGAAAAAATTGTTCGAAAAATGATTAGATATCGCGGTATTTAAAGCTGACATACGGGACAATGTAATGGGTCTAACAAGCACTTTCTCTTCCGTCCTTTTCATACAGGCAGGAAGAGAAATGCTCAAGCCCCTATGGTCCGAACGCAAACAATCTAGGACTTCAGAATGAATGTATTCACAGTTTACAAAAACATTATCAATGCAGGTTGCAGAACAACCTTTCTTAGTTACTGTGACCCTTGTGGGTTCCGTGAACACTTTTGTCAAATTAAACGATTGGCATAACATTAATATATTGCTCTTATTACGAGATTCCGAAAGTATGTCTGTGTTGAAGTCTCCACACATCACAATTTGTTTTACTTTTCTTAGATATTCTACTCAATGCTTCCTCTAAAGTAGTTAGGAAGATCTCAATTACGGCACTAGGTGGCTTATAAACGCATAAAACAACATATCGATCCAATTCTACGCAAGCTAGTTCACAATGGCGTTCAACAGTTATATTTTCTACATCTTTTCGGGACTTATATTTCACATTATTGCTTACAAAAATTATGCAACCACCTCCTATTGCCAATTTTCTATAGTATATACTACCTATTGTGTAATTGTTTAGGCAAAAATTCAATTCACATTTCGATAACCAGGTCTCAGTGAAACAAATTAAATCGTAATTGTGTGAGCTTTCCAAGAATAGCTCTATTTCTTCTAGTTTACCTAACAGCCTGTTTATATTCTGGTATAAAAGATAAACGGTGTTCTCTTGAAACTAGTATATTACGACGCTTTGTTGTAACATAATGAGGCCTCTCTGTTGTCAGGGATTTCAGTTTAAACAGCCACTGTTGGTTGTCGCAATATTTGTCAAGTTTTGAAATTTCCTTTTTCGCTCGTTTGACAATGTAAAAACAATCAGTTTAGCTATTTTAACTTTTAAGTGTCGGGCTAAGAATTGTTTCCCATTGGACAATACAAAATTGTGTATAAAATTATTAATATCAAATAATCTAAAATCTCCGCCTTTGTTTGAAATAAGGTTGTGTAAAATAACATTCAAAGAATATATTTTTTGATTTTGTCTATCGCTCAAAGAAGTCGAATAAAGTCTAGTTACAAAACTTCAACGTTTTATCTTCAACGATGACGAACTTCTGTATTAAATATTTTTCATTCCCCATTTCAACCCCTATTTCACCCCTGTACAGTTCGAAATTACAAAATTGCTAGAACGAACAAGTGTCTAGATACGAAGTTTCATGGTTTTATCGTCAACAATTGCGAACTTTCATATAAACTTTCATCCCCTATTCCGACCCCTTTTTTCCGCAATGAAAAGTAACCTATGCCCTTTCTTGACATCCAGTCTATATGATAATGCGGTGATTTTGTGTCTTCATGTACAAATAATTGGATGCATATTTTACTACGCATATTTTATTACATAAACAGCCCACTAAATGTTCCCACTGCTGGGACTCGGGACCTTTTTTATTCTTTAAACATTAAACAACAACATTTAAAATTGGATACTGGCTTATCATCCTCATCAACAAACCACTAAATGTTCCCACTGCTGGAACTCGGCGCCTTCTCTTGCAAGGAGAGAGTTCAGGCCATAATCCACCACGCTGGACCAGTGCGGGTTGGTGGATGACACATGACTTCGAAAGATTCTAGGTACATGTCGGTTTCCTCACGATGTTTTTCTTCGCCGTTTTAAGTTAGCGGCATAACGCACATGACTTCGAAAAGACAGTGGTGCGCGTGGTTTTGAACCCGGGGTCTCCGGATCGGCAGTCGCCGTTCTCCCGACTAGACCAGCCGTAACTTATATACTAATATATATAGGAGTATTTTTCTAGTTCCGAGAAATAAACATGATTTTATTACACAAAAATCTTGTTATATCTATATATCTCGTTATTATACGTCAAAATATAAAAAACATAAAATCTTGTTTATTTTTCTATGATTTCCATAACTTAAACATAACTTTTTTTGAGTAGCCTCCTATAAATTCACCCACAAATCGTTACTGTTTTACAATCTTGTAAATAGACTGGTCAATCGTAAAAATGCTAAATCTGATGATTAATACAAGCTAAAAAATAATTGGGATCTAGTTTCACAATCTCATAAACTCATGATTACTTACTAACTTTCTTTTAGGTCGTAAACGGAAATTACACTGCTTTATAATGCAAAATGTTCTGAAACACAGATTTTTTTTTATAGCGATCGGACGAGCAGACATATATGTACTTTGCCAATCGGCTATCTACCTTTGTCTCTAATATAACATGACATCTGGTTATTATCTAGGTTATATACCTAAGTAGTAAACGTACG
Organism: Ectropis crepuscularia; assembly: GCA_963693475.1. NCBI lineage: Eukaryota > Metazoa > Arthropoda > Insecta > Lepidoptera > Geometridae > Ectropis > Ectropis crepuscularia. The sequence goes on along the minus strand of OY856357.1, from coordinate 12,587,342 downwards.
TTATGAAGGCATTTTTTTATTGAAGATTAAAATTAAAGAGGGGATATTTAAATATTAAAGGTACGTATAATTGGCTGATGACTGATCCAAAAAGCTGCTAAGTTGAAGTGAAATTGGGCTGGCCACGTTAGCCATAACTCAGATGATTACTGAGCCAAGATAGCACAGTAGAAGACAGATAGCAAACGACGCTGCGGTACACCAACTAAACGATGGCGGTACGTCCTCGAAAACAACTCAATGATTAGTATATGGTGGCTCGATATAGATATAAAAGGAAAGAAGGAGGCGCATTGGGACATTTTAGAATCAATTTCAAACGGACTTCAAATAAGGAAGATGTTTTCAGTTTGGCAGTAATTTTTTTTCTGTATGTTCGTGGCACGAAGGCTCCGCTACAGATAGTGCAATCCACGAAGACGCGCCCCACTATTCCTCCTAACCGTTTATAGTATACCTATGTGTGCAAGCTTCCGTCAATGTTTGAGTGTTATCGGTACACACTAATTACCTATGAATGCACACGCACACTACAATGACTGGTGAATGGTTCGCGACTGAAGCTCGGAGCAAACGCGATTGGTGGAGAAAAAAATTGGTGGGGCGCGTCTTCGTAGATTGCACTATCTATAATTGCGAATCATATTTTTTATTTGGTAGATCATACTTCAGTGGTGTCCTCATATAAATTTCATCGAGAAGAGGTTAGTGGTTTTCTAAAAATTTACAAAAATCTAAAATTGCATACATCGTACGTTGACGTTATTAATCCGTAAAGTTGGTTTCACAAAATTTGGCCGAGTGTTTTTGGGTTTAATATTAAATTGATGTTGGTGTTTAGTTTTCGAAGAAAAATAATTTTCATTCTATCAATTCCAGTTTTTTTTTTCCGATATCAACGATGTATACCGAGCCAACCTGCGGATACTTCAAAGTAAATCATGGTCCAATGCTCTTTGAACTGAGTTGACTGATGATGCGCTATATAGTATTATTACTAATGCGTGTTAGGTAACTAAGTCGTTAGTATTCTGTTTCTTTTTATATAACCGTTTATTTACAAGTTTGGCTCGGTTACGTATATTTTTTGCACGAATGAGGAAACGTATACACGTAGTCTGTTTTGTAATTCATTAATAGGGTATATTGAACGGCTCCAAATATCGTGGGCTAGCGGTAAATTACCCGTAAATAAGAATGCCTACCTACTATAGTTCAAAACAATAGTTCATCAATTAGAACGCCTGAGTCAATTTTTTTTGTTTCATTGGGTATTCTTCCCAGGTGATTCCAATAGAATAGGTATAAGTATTCAGATGTAATTAAATAGTTTCAGAAACTACTACTTACAGAAATAGTACTGGATCGACGCCGACGGTAGTGGATTTTAATACCTACTACATTTTCACTACCAATAATCTTTATAAAATATGTAAATGTTCTGTGCGTGTTTGTAATTAAACTCGCACTGAACGGAGGGCATCCTAAACTGCTGAACCAATTTTGACGTTCTGTGAATTGGATTTGAGAATTAGAGGTTTTGATTCAGTTAGGTGGGTAGGTCTGTAGGTGTAAATTTCGGCGGGTCAATTTTTGAAGTAAACATTTCTTTTTTCACCGCAGACAGATTTTTCGTGGGATGTGAATTGAATTCTAGCGTCACGCTCGGGAATGATAAGATTTTTTTTTTATAGCATAGAGTGACGAGACGAGCAGGTCATGTGCCTGATGGTAAGCAACATGCCAGCCACATAACAGCACAGTAACACGCAGCTATTGAAACATGAGCTATTGATAAGAAATCTTCGGGTAAACTCGGGACCATGGCCATTGGCCATCTAAAGTTTTCACTTCTATCGGCAGTTCCTGATACAGCAATTTTTTAAAAATAGTACACAAAAGATATATGACGTTTTTAAATCTTTATTTCATCAGAAAACGATTAATTGAATATCATCGAAACCATCAAATCAGTTTTCGAAAAAAAAATTAACATACATAAAATTTGTAAACACCGACGGTATTTTTGATACGTTTTTTGGCTTTCCTACGATATTTGCTTTCGATTTTTTTATTATAATAAGGTTAAGATTTTTTTCATATAAGTTGGAGTAAAATATTATTTTACATTCTAAATTATATATTCATAAAAAAGTCATTAAGTTACATAATTCTATACAATCTCTAGATTATTTTTGGGACATAAATATTATTTATATGGCGAAATTTTATACAGACCAAAACTAATTCCTTATATTTAAATGTTCTAGACGCAACGTGAATGTGTTTTCTCTAAAAGAGTTCTTTGGAATGATAATTAATTGTTTTAATTACTGCGCTTGATTTAAACTCGGTTTCCGTTTCTTTGTCAACATTTCTAAATCTGACTTTTGTTAAAAAAAAAAGAGTTGTGGCTTTCGTACCTAAGTTAAAGTTAAGTAAGTGTTCCGTATAATCGGGCAACATTATATCGGCCATCGAAATATAGCGGATCTATGTTTTGACAGCCGGCATTCTAGTGACGTTGTCTCGTTTCGCCGGTACGTTCGAGAGACTCCTGGTTTGCTTTTCTGGATAAAAGTGTTATAGTTCGCGGGAACGACGAGTTTTTCGGGATAAAAGATTTAGTATTGTGCGGGAACACATTATTAACGTTAAGTGTGACTACTGGATTAGTGCTGGACTGTTAATTGTGAAGTGGCTGCTGGATTGGCCGCTTCTACAACGCAGGATCGTTCTGGAACGGGAAGTCTACGGAACTACTGTCTGGTTTGGTATTCCAAATTCTTTCCAACCCTGTTCCCTTTATCCTTGACGACCAAACTGGACTTTGGACGACGCCGGGAACCCTATGTAAGTAATTTCTTTTCGGTACCTTGTTTGCAATTAGGGGGTAAATATTAAAATCGGTATAAACGCAAAATAATAATGTTTAATTCTCGCTTATGGGCCCCGAGACGGTAATTTCTGGATAAAATACTGTACATTTTTTGGTAGACAGAGCGCGGTTAGCCGTAAATACCCCTTTTTTGTTTTTAGTTTTCTGGGAAAATATATCGGGTAGGCCAGATATTTGGGGGTTCCCAGTTTATAATTTCTCCCCAAACTGTAGGGAAATTAGTATTAAGTGGTATCCGGCTTAATAGGTTGCGGATATAATTGTTGTGACATTGTCCGAACTTTAGGTTTATTTAAAATTTAAATTTAAATTTAAAATGGCTTCGGATTTGGCCAACCAGCTCCGGTGGTTTGAATCCTTGCAAGGATTGGTCGGCAGGAGAGACCGGGAGGAGGCGCTGCTAAACAGGGCAGAACACCTCGACAGGCGCCTGGAGATCGCTGAGAGGAGCACAGGATTGCTGCGGGATACAAGGCCGCCTCCACCTGAGGAGCAGATGGAGAGGATCGACGCGGACATGCGGCGCATCCTGGATTTGTACGACGAGGTCTCCGAAGGGGTTCGCCAGCTGGAGAGGTCTCGTCAGGGAAGGGCGAACTCGGGACCCGTCATCAGGGATGCGGGTTCGGGTGTAGTGGGACGCCTTCCCACCCTGGACTTGCCCAGGTTTACAGGTAACCTGCGGGAGTGGAGCGGCTTCCGGAGCATGTTCGCCTCTCTCGTAGATTCACGCACCGACTTGACGAGGGCGGAGAAACTGGCGTATCTCCGCACGTCACTGGAGGGTGAGGCACTCTCCCTGATCCAGCACCTGGAGCTGGACGACGACAACTTCGGCACGGCGATGGAGTTGCTGGAGACGAGGTTCCAAAACCCTCGGCTCCTCGCCGACGCTCACGTGTTCCAAATACTGGGGCTGCCGAAGGTGACTGAGAGGTCTCAGTTGAGGCCGCTAATCCTCACGCCCGTGAAGGTGGCGTACAACGCCTTGCGCAGCTTGGGACTGCCAGTAGAACACTGGTCGTTTCTGCTGGTCCACATTCTGCTGGGCAAGGTGCCGCTGGAGTTGCGCGCCCGGTTCGAGCGGGAAAGGGGCCTTCACGGCGACCCGAAGGTCTTCCCCACGTTTGAGGAGCTGCTTCGGGTCCTGGAGTGGGAGGCGAGGATGGTCGAGTCGGCGCTGCAGGAGGCGCAGCCCGCCGCTTCAGCTCGTGGCCCTGCCGGAACAGGACCGCGACCTACCAATCCCCGCACTCAGGGTGGGGTAAAGCGGACGGCGACGGTGACGACTGCGTCGGAGCAGGATTGCCCGAACTGTGGCCAGCTTCACGCGCTGGTGCAGTGTCCGGCCCTGCTTGCGAGGACGAATTCCGACCGACGAGGGATCGTTCGGAAGTTGCGTCGGTGCTACGGGTGCCTGGGGGGTCATTTGTACAATGACTGCCCCACGGCACGGCCGTGTCCTGGGTGTGGGGGACCACACCACCAGCTCTTGTGCACCAGGAGCGATGGTGCTGGTCGACAGCCCTCAGGGAAGGGGGCCCTCCACGGGCGGGGGCGCTCCCACGCAGAGCCACGCATTGTACAACAATGAAGTGGCTACAGCGTGGAGCACACCCCCTCCACCCCAACCCACGGCAGCACCGGGCAGCCCAACAAGGGGCGTCCTACACGCGGCTCGGTCACCGACCTCACAGCCCGCGCGGACGCGGGCGAACTGGAGAGGTGGAAGGGTGATACCGGAGTCACCACGGGGGCCACCTCCCCAGCGTTATCCTTCTCCGCCGCTGGATCCGCGATTAATGCAATGGAGGGCGTACACGCCTCCCCTCCATGAGCATCCGAGGCTGGACTACCACCCGCCCTACTTTCAGTATGGCAGGGCAGCTGGATATGCCCCCCCTCCGATGGCCCTTATGACTCGGCAGCCATACTGGGCTGGGCCCTGTAGTCCGACGGGTTCGGACGGGCCTCGGAGGGATTGACTAGCCTCCGTTCCCTTGGCACAGGATCAACCAGTGGTCCTGCTGCCCACCCTCTGGTTAAGGGTTTGGGGTCCAAGAGGCGACTACGTCCGGATACGAGCGCTCTTGGACACAGGGTCCCAGGGGTGTATTCTGACAACCCGGGTTGCTCATCGCCTGGGCCTGGCTAGGTTTCCGTCACCGACTCCGTTACGAGGAGTCGGGAACACAGAGGTAAGGTTGGCTGGACAGACCCGCCTCTCCTTCTCGTCCGTACATTCCTATTCGGAAAGGATTGCGGTCAGGGCCACCGTCATGGATTCGGTTGTCGGTTGGCTTCCTCAGGCGGACATAGATCCGGATCTTTTGTCCTGTACTAAGGGTCTCAGGTTGGCGGATCCCCGCTTCGGGATGGCGGGTCCGGTAGATCTTTTGTTGGGTTCTGATGTACTGGGTTACATCATGAACGGCAAGCCTAGACTGCTGGATCAGTCTTCGCTGATGGCGCTGCCCACCATCTACGGGAACGCCATTTTGGGAATGGTGGATGAGTGGCAGCAGTCGAATCAGGCTTCTTTTACGGGAACGGCCCTCGCTCAGATCATGCAGAGGTTCTGGGAGATCGAAGAGCCGCCTACCGTGTCTCGGCTGGATCCCGAGCACGTGGAGTGTGAGAACTTTTATCAGGCTCACACTCGGAGAATGGTTTCTGGGCGATTGGAGACTAGGCTGCCTTTCCGGGATAACCCCCCGCGTCTGGGCCAGTCTCGATCATTGGCCGAGAAAAGGCTCAGGTCCATGGAGCGACGCATGGCTCGAGATCCTGTACTTCGGGAAAAGTACATCGAGTTCATGAGGGAGTATGAGGCACTGGGCCACATGTCTCCGGCTCGCGACGACTGGTCGACCATGGACCACTACTTTTTGCCTCATCACGCCGTTTTGAAGGCGTCGACGGGCAAACTCAGGACGGTGTTCGATGGATCCGCTCCGACTTCGACAGGAGTGTCACTGAACCAGTGCCTCCACGCTGGACCGAAGTTACATCGGGATATTGTAGACATCATCCTGAATTTCCGTAGGCATCAGGTGGTGTTGGGAGCGGACATCCGTATGATGTTCCGACAAACGGTCATACACCCCGAGGACAGGAGGTTCCAGTTGATCCTCTGGCGGGAAAGTCCTCAGGACCCTATGATGGTGTATGAGTTGAACACCAACACCTATGGGTTGAGATCAAGCCCCTTCATTGCGATCCGCTCACTGCTGGAGTTGGCGGAGCAAGAACGGGCTCGGTACCCACGTGCAGCCGCAGTTCTGGAACGCGACCTGTACGTGGACGACGTTTGCACTGGTGCGCAGACGGTGGAGGAAGCTCTGTTGCTCCGGGATGAGCTTACAGAGCTTCTCGCATCTGGAGGCTATGAGCTTCGGAAATGGCTCTCTAACGACCCCAACGTCCTGGCTGGTATCCCGGACGATCACCAGCAGGATCCGGGGCTCTTCGAGGAAGGTGACGATCCGCACGGGATTGCGGTTCTGGGCATGCAGTATCAACCGGTTGCTGACATCTTCACCTTTCGGGTGGCACTGGAAGCCACACGCGCGTGGACAAAACGGACGGTTTTGTCCACCATCGCCAGGATGTTTGATCCAAACGGTTGGATCAGTCCGGTTCTGTTCGCAGCCAAGTGTCTGTTACAGCGACTTTGGACTCTGAAGGTCTCGTGGGACGACCCCCTGGTTGGAGACTCGCTTATTATTTGGCTTCGTTTAATATCTGACCTCGAAACGGTCAATCGAGTGGCGTTGCCCCGTCGCATTCTGCCACCAGGCTGTAGCCGGATCAGCCTGCACGGGTTCTGTGATGCGTCCGAGCTGGGCTATGCCGCATCTGTGTACTTGCGTACAGTTGACGCTGGAGGCCACGTCAATGTCACGCTCTTATTGGGGAAGAGCAAGGTAGCTCCTATCAGGACACGACTCACTATTCCGAAACTGGAATTGAGCGGAGCCACATTACTTGCTCGGCTGCTTAAGCACGTATATCAGGAACTGTCCACCTCGATAGACATCCGGAAGGTCTATGCGTGGTCAGACAGTCAGGTCGTACTTGCCTGGTTACGAGCAGCCCCTCACACCTTGGAGACTTTTGTGGGAAATCGGGTTTCCCAAATCCAAAACAATGGACTGGACATTGTTTGGAGACATGTCCCGGGTGAGTTGAACCCCGCTGACTGTGCTTCGCGCGGCTGTTCCGCGCCGGAGCTAGTTGATCACCCCTTATGGTGGGGTCCGGACTGGCTGCGGGAGCCAGAAGCTTCCTGGCCAGCTCTCGGCGCGGACTCGGAGCGAGCGGAGCTGCCCGGAGTCCGCGTGCATGCGATTGTGGCGGAAGTGCCCCCAGACCCTGATTGGTTGACGGGTCGTTACAGCAAGCTGGATAAATTGCTGGGGGTAACTAGCTGGATTAAGCGCTTCATCCACAACTGTCGTCACCCTCGTCAGAGGAGGAGTGACCAGATCGCCACTGTGGAGGAGCGTCGGAGTTCCTTGCTGCACCTCATTCGGCTGGTACAGGGTGAGAGGTTTCCGACGGAACTTGAGGCGCTGCGCTGCGGTCGCGCTCGCTTGAAGGGTGCGGTCGCTAAGTTGAACCCTTTCACAGATCAGGATGGTCTTCTGCGCGTAGGAGGTCGGCTCCGGAAAGCCAACCTGCCGTACGGCAGCAGGCACCCCCTGTTGCTACCTAAAGGATGTCCTCTGGTGGACCTGCTGATCACCGATCGGCATATCGGTAACGCGCACGCTGGATGTGGCGCGCTTCTCGCTGTGTTGCAGCGTGAATTCTGGATCTTGTCGGCTCGCAGGGCGGTCCGAAACGTGCTGTTTAGATGTGTCCCTTGTTATAGGCTCAAGGCGTCTACCATGCAGCCCATGATGGGAGATCTTCCTCCGGATAGGATTTCTCCCTCGAGGCCGTTCGACGGGGTCGGAACGGACTTCGCTGGGCCCTTCTCGGTCAAGTCATCGACGTTGCGTAACGCCAAGGTCGTTAAAGCCTACCTGTGCGTCTTTGTGTGTTTGGCCACCAAAGCAGTCCACCTGGAGCTGGTCTCTGCGCTGTCTACGGAGGCCTTTGTCGCGGCGCTGGATCGCTTTGTAGCGCGAAGAGGAGTACCCTCTTTAATACGTTCGGACAATGGCACAAATTATCGAGGGGCGGCGAATTATTTACGCGAAGTTAATAATTTTTTAAAGTCTGGTAATAATAGTTTAAGTCTGGCTCTCGCCCAGCGGGGAATCAGCTGGCAATTTAGTGTGCCGGCCTGTCCTCACTGGGGAGGAATTTTTGAGGCTGCGGTGAAGTCTGCTAAAACCCATCTCCGCCGTGTCATCGGGGAGACCGTGTTAACTTGGGAAGAGTTAGTCACGGTACTATGCCGCGTGGAGGCAGTGCTTAATTCCCGTCCTCTCTGTCCAATCTCGCCTGACCCTAACGATCTAGAAGTCTTGACGCCGGGTCACTTCTTGATCGGTCAGCCTTTAACCGCGTTGCCGGAGTATCCCTGGAAGGATGAGCGCCCCGGACGCCTGTCCCGTTTTCAGTTATTGCAGCAAATAAGTCAAGACTTCTGGAGGCGCTGGTCGGCCGAGTACTTGCATCTGTTGCAACAACGGGTAAAATGGACAGATAGGACAGAGGCCCCTCGGGAAGGGGACTTAGTATTATTAAAAGAGGCAAATTTGGCCCCCCTACTCTGGCGTAGGGGACGTATTTTAAAATTGATATCTGGTACTGATGGCACACCCCGCGTGGCGGAGATTCTGGTTTCTGGTTCCAGACTTCAGCGCGCGGTGTCCTCTCTGGCCCGCTTGCCTCTTTATTAGATATACGTATTTGTCAAGGTTAAAATTTAATTTTATTTTATTACTAAGTTTTTTTTGGTTTGATTTCCACTTTCGGGTCAAAGCTGGGAATTTAGTTTTATTTGGGGTCCGGATACTGCTAAATACTGATTGCTAGAATTGAGCTGGAGTTCAATTGGTCGGGGGTTTTGTTCCGTATAATCGGGCAACATTATATCGGCCATCGAAATATAGCGGATCTATGTTTTGACAGCCGGCATTCTAGTGACGTTGTCTCGTTTCGCCGGTACGTTCGAGAGACTCCTGGTTTGCTTTTCTGGATAAAAGTGTTATAGTTCGCGGGAACGACGAGTTTTTCGGGATAAAAGATTTAGTATTGTGCGGGAACACATTATTAACGTTAAGTGTGACTACTGGATTAGTGCTGGACTGTTAATTGTGAAGTGGCTGCTGGATTGGCCGCTTCTACAACGCAGGATCGTTCTGGAACGGGAAGTCTACGGAACTACTGTCTGGTTTGGTATTCCAAATTCTTTCCAACCCTGTTCCCTTTATCCTTGACGACCAAACTGGACTTTGGACGACGCCGGGAACCCTATGTAAGTAATTTCTTTTCGGTACCTTGTTTGCAATTAGGGGGTAAATATTAAAATCGGTATAAACGCAAAATAATAATGTTTAATTCTCGCTTATGGGCCCCGAGACGGTAATTTCTGGATAAAATACTGTACAGTAAGTAAGTATGTGGTTGGGGAATCGGAGATTACTTAGTCCACATATCCGGCTCAACAGTTCATAAGTTACTTTTTACTTTCCTGATTTTTTTAAACGCAGAGCGAAGAGGCTAAAAGGAGTCCTTTCCAACTGACTCCAACTTTTAGAGGTGTATCCGTGCCGGTCTCTGACCGTCTTGAACTTTTGGGCGTTACTTTGACCTCTACGCTCAACTTTGGCTCGTTTATCGAGTCCAAGGCTAAATTTGCTGCCAAAAAACTTGGTGTCCTCTCAAAGGTGCGAAGGTACTTCAAGTCTGAACAGTTGCTTACACTATATCAAGCACAGATTCGCTCCTGTATGGAGTACTGTTCGCACCTTTGGGATGGATCGGCTAAGTATCAGCTGGAGGCTCTGGAATCGAACGAGAGACGTGCCAAAAGGCTCATAGGCAACGACACTCTTGTGCTAAAAAGACTTCAAAGTCTTGAACATCGCCGAAAAATTGCTAGCCTATCGGTTTTTTATCGGATACACTTCGGAGAGTGTGCGACTGATTTGCATGATCTGATACCACCTTGTCCTTTTTTCTATCGGAATCCTCGTAGCTCGAAAAAGCGACATCGTTTCATGGTTGATGTTCCAAAGACACGAACGAAGAGATTCGACTCTACTTTTGTGATAAGAACGTCTAAGCTGTGGAATACGTTGCCTGAGTGGGTTTTCCCCGATGGTTACAATCTTTGTGTCTTCAAATCGAGAGTGAATCGGTTTTATCTAGGTAAACACGCTCCATCGTAGACCGCATCGTCGCTTAACATCAGGCGAGATGGCGGTCAAGTGTAAACCTATAGAAGTTAAAAAAAAAAAAAAGAGGCAAGCACGTCATGCTCCTGGTGGTAAGCAACACGGCTGTCCATAACATCAGTGTCAGGCAGCTATTGGAACTCTTCATCCAAATCATTGGGTACTTTGCACTCCAATGCGCTCGTCTCCCAAGTATATCAATAAGGTAATTTATCTTGATGTCCTATAATTTACCTGCAAAAATTGTCCATCAAGTCATAACACAGTGATGTTTGCACATTTCTTCTTGGCGGTAGAATAACTAGTAAAGGTTCCCCTTCTTTCCTTGCTTCCCTAGGCGGACTCTGGAAAGAGTCCTCCTAGATACTGTACACATGTATACAAAATGTATTGCACACACAGAAATCTAAATAATAAGGTACTAGAAGTCGCATGACCGCGTGACATTGTCGCCGCACAGGTGACTTGTAGGCCACCAGTGCTCGAATTGTAGTTTAGTCTTGTTCGAACCGGCAGGCGTGAATCATCTTTAAAAACTTGTGTTATGCAGCATAAACAACTGTGGAATTTCTTCCACAACTTGCAATTATACCAATAATGAGATTACATTTCACCGATAGGTATTTTATTTTATTTTAATTGTATTTTTTAATAAAATAAACGGAGCCCAATGATTCCCTATGATAGTTATAAATTTTTGGTGTGATCGTCATTTTGCATACCATTGCTGCATACATTAATTAACATCTAAAGTGGTACAAGATTAAACAGCAATGTAATGTAAAATTTAAGATATCGTCATTACCTCTAATCTTCCATGGTACAACCGCAGGTAGCGATTGTGAGTTAGTGCTGTGACGGTCCAATTTTACTTTCCCAAAAATAAACGATGAAAATTTTATTTTAAATTTTACATAGTTTTTTCGATAAAGTAACATAATAAATCGATGAAAAAAATTGTACGCAATTAACATTACACCCGTACGTACAATCTTTTAATTCGCGGTAAACATTACTTCATAATTCATTAATTATTAACAAAAGTATATACATACTGGCTATAACGCGCGATTGTTCGTCCGTGCAAAATAAATATTAGGATAACTGAGGCAGTATTTATCTATTGTAAGCTTTTATTTTTAAGACTTTATTAGTTTTCATACAAAATCAACGAGCAACACGGAAGGGAGTAGGCATACACAGCGTTTCCCCTCTGTCAAAGTACAAGTCCGCGTGGACCATGGAGTTTGATAATATACTGTGGCGTGGAATACACTGAGGGCGGGGCTAGATTTGTGAATGGTGCTTTATTTTTTATGTGTTAGTGATTTGGCTGTGTGAGTATGGTCGGCAATGGATCGGTACAGGTATGTTTTGTATGTAATAGTGCGGCTTTACGCTAGTGTGCAACTTTCCCCTCCCGCAAGAAATGACAGAAAGATTTGAACAATATTTTTTAGCAAAGGCTACTTCCCTTCCGTGCTTGCGCGGAAGATCGAGTTGCTCGATGTACAAAATATACAACAACCTTTTTCTTCAACTATACCTAAGCCCATGTGGTGTCAGAATTACATAGTTCAGTTTTCGAAACAATAGTATACCCCGTGTGACTCACTTATTTTATAGGTAGGCATATTTACTTTGTTGTAGTGTAATACACCTAATTAATGAAATCAATAATAACCTTTATCGAATGTTAAAATTGGACCGTACTTTGAAATATCGATATGTTTTAATTTTTGTCAAGCACTAGCGTATACGTGAAAAATTGTTAATTTTTCAATGTATTAGTAGGTTCACTGATAAGCGTTTATGGATGTGTGTGGTGCAATCACAGACCCAGGTTGATAATGTGCACCTATTGGTGTGTGAGTGGAGCTCTATTTGAATACTACGCGCATGTAGTAGTGATCGCGGGGGTAGGGGAAATGTGGCGACAAGCGTTTTGCAAGTAATTTGAGAGTTATGCCATTTCTATTACCTTATTATTTAGATTTCTGTGATTGCACACCATAGTACCTCTACAAAAATTTGTCCACATATCCGGCTCTGCAGTTCATAATCTACTTTATACGTTTCTGGTATTATAACTGTACATTTTAATCAGTTTTCCCCATCCACATAACATAGCCAAGGTCAAATTATTTTGATGTCGAGATTATTATAATATTAAATTAAGTTCCAGTGGTACGCCACAGGCTGATTTCTCAGCCACTTTCCCTATATTGAGTTCCGACTAAGCAGTTCGTAGCATCTTTTTATGGGTTTTGAATATTTTAATGAATGTTTACGAGTTGTTCACTGATATATTACCGGACCAACTTCACTTTCTAGGTGGTGTGTTCAGGTGTCAGTCAAAAGTCTTAAGGTTAAATGAAACCACTTGAACAGGAAATTCATACTGCAGTACTTAGTTGCAACCCGCGGTTTTCTTAATCTATTAGTTTTTTTAAATTTTTTTTGTATTTTTATAATGAAGTGTGTACTAGACGACATGTAAGCCGATGGTAAGCAACATGCCTACCCATAACAGCACAGTGACCCGCAGCTATTAGAACATGAAGAGTCCAAATCATTACCTACCCAGTACTGCACTGCACTGCACTCGTCACCCAGAAATATGAGATGTTTTATCGCTATGCCCTGTAATTTCACTAGAAATTAGTAGAGGCCTTTTTCAGGCTTTAGATTATCTCTATACCAAATTTTATTTTATTTGGTTCAGTAGTTTAGGCTTGGTGGTACAGCAGACAGAGTTACTAGCGTATTTAAAATAGATATTTTATAGTAGGAATTTGATTTTACATTTTACGGGTCGATATAAATTGTTTGCGAATAAAATAGAGATTCCCGACAATACTCGCAGTAAAACCTTTGCTCAACATTAGGCACAATGGGCTCTTAATAATAAAAAAATAGGTTACAACTGATCGTCATCTCGCGTGATGTTAAGCGACGGTGCAGTCTACGATGGAGATTGTTTACCTAAAAAAACTGATTCACTCTCGGTTTGTGTTACCTAGATTGTAACCATCGGGAAACCTCTACTCAGGCAACGCATTCCTCAACTCAATCACAAAAGTAGAGACAAACCTCAATTAAAACAATTTCGTAAATACGGATACGGATACAGAGCCAAGTGGTGAAACAATAATAGGAATTATATCCCCATCACCTATGTGGGATATACATATATTATAAGTAGGCAAGAAGATAGCTTAACACTTGATTTCAAAATCATTTTCATACATTACGTGACGATAACGTAAATACTATAGACGTATTTAAGTTCAAGTAAATCCGAAAATGGCCCGATTGTTTCATAGAGAATAGCGTGCATTCACACAAGAAGGGAAGCGGCTGAGGAAACAACATTCCTCGTGAACTATACACGGCCGCTTCCTAACTGTGGGAATCTACGCAACATTGTTCTGTGAATATGATTAACATTACAATCTGATCGTGTTACCGATAGACAACTTGAACGTGCAAAGACAAGCAGATAAACATACAACAAAAAGTAGTTATGAAGATATACAAACACACATGACACCGTAAAACTGCAATCACTGCCAGTTTACAATATAACGCATGAGATTATTATCGCATGGGATCTAGTATCTAGTCGGTCTAGTCGGGGGAACGGTGACTGCCGATCCGGAGCTCAAAACTCAGATTAGAAATCTCACGCGCACCAGAGTTTTCGAAGTGATGTGCGTAACGCCGCTAAATTAAAAACTATAAAGGAAAGATCGTGAGAAAACTGACATGGACCTAAAATGTTTTAAAGTCATCCACCAACCCTCACTAAGCTAGCGGCAGCGTGGAGGATTGACTCTCTCAATCATGACCTTCTCTCTTGCGAGAGAAGGCCCCGCGTCTCAGCAGTTACATTTAGTGGGCAGCTTTCCTATATCAAGAAAAAATCCATATTTTTTCCCAATCAGCGGGAATGTTTCTTCAGTGTAATATGTATGTATAACCATTAGTGGAACGTGAGCGAAATATATTTAATTGAACGCTATTTATGGGTACATTTACATCATGCCTAGTTCTATGTTTTATATTGGTTAATCGTACGTGTAGATGAACATGTTCATCCTAAAATAATTCTGTCGTCGACTATGTTAACACGAACATGAGACAAGACGGGTAAGAGTATAAAAAATAAATATATTTTTGTATTACAAACAGATAATCCAGTTTTATCTATACTTCTACACTAATCTATACTAATATTATAAAGCTCAAGAGTTTGTTTGTTTGAACGCTAGGATCTCGGAAACTACTGGACCGGTACGAAAGATAATTTTTTTGTTGGATACTCCATTTATCGAGGAAGGCTATAGGGTATATAACATTACGCTACTATCAATAGGTACGGAGTATGAGTGAAGAATGTAAAGAAAACGGGGAAAAATGTTTCTCTTCGAGAGCTTTAGTTCCGTGAATTTAAATTCTCTTTGGTCGCTGAAGTCTGTGACGGCACGTGTCTACATTTGAAGTTTGTGTCATTTGAAGTAATCAAATTTGTTCTAGAGTGCTCGCAATATAACTCTGCGCGTAGCAAAATATGGAACTAATTGACAGGCCGTCAACTTCTTATTTACGTCAGTTGACAAAAGTTTGTTTACGTTTATTTGGTGTATTTATTAATTTCCAAAATAATTAATAGCTTTTATTATGCCGAAAGTAATTAAAAGTGCTGGCCGTGGCTGGTTCTTGTAAATCAATCGTGGTTGTGAAGAAGAACGATACAATAACGGGCCAAAAGTGCAGTTTTCCAAACGCAGAGCTATTTGACAACTAACATGTAGGGATACCATAGCAATCAAATCTCCACCTATTATCGGCATATTTTAAAGCTGAGGCTTTAGGTTGAGGTGCGGCTTTGGGTTTGATTGTTTTGTCGCCAATTTACCCGTGGGAAAAAATGTGAATGCTTAAGACCGAATGTGAGAAACTAGTTATAAACGTTTTTTTTTCATAAAATACAAATCAAAATAGAAAACACAGTGACACAGCAGTGAAGATCAGCTGATTATATCTTTCTCGCTCGGATACACTCGGTTCCATGTTCACCCGATCGACCCTTTCACCTAACAGCGCCAAAAGAAATTTTACTTAATTTTTTTTTCAACGTTAGCTTGGATGCTCTTTGGTCCTTAACTCTGTATTCATTACTGTATTTTTATTGTAGGCGTTTCAGAACGTACTGTCGTGGTAATGGAAAACGCATTATACCACCCATATATTGCCCATATGGGCAATGTAAAAGAAGAAAGCCAAAAGTGGCTTAAGAAAAATGAAATAGATTTCGACGATTGTAGGACAAATCCGCAGTTGCTCGAATAAAGAGGCACAAAGAAGACCCACAATACCAAGTAGAATAACTATTAAAGGAACATGGACAGGAACTTTTGCGGTTATCGCCGTGATTCATCGTGATTTTAACCCTATTGAAAAAAGAAGATGATTCTATGGAAGCAAATGACTCATTAAAAGAACGTTTATGCGCCAAATTTTCAAATAGTGTTATTTATGGTCTCAATAAAAGATTTACAAGTTTAAATTAAATTCTTGTTATTTCGATGTTGGTGTAGGTTAAAAATGACAGATTTTTATAATGTAATAAACTATAATAAAGTTTTCCTGGTGGTAAGAGACTCAGACAGCCTGTAACAATTACCAATGATACTTGGTCATACTGCACCAAACCAGCACTGCAAAGGCATTCATTACTTCGAGACATTCGTTCTTGAGTCGTGTAGTTACTTAAATTGCTTCCCTGAAAAATCCCTTCCCGTACCTGTTTTATGAAGTTGTACGTTCCCAATGAAAGGGAAGGGAACCTATTAGCTTGACCTGGCAACATTAAGTACGCCACCAGTCGCGCGCAGACTTATACTGCGAGCACTATACAACAATGCATTGTTGCTTATTTACGTATTTTTAGGGTTCCTTAAAACGTAATGAAGTGGCCAGCAATGGATATTTTAGTATGGATTTTCCTCAAATAGACGCGGGTGAAACCGCGGGGCACAGCTAGTATATTATAAAGCTGAAGAGTTTGTTTGTTTGAACGCAAGGATCTCGTGAACTACTGGTCCGAATTTAAAGACTCTTTCGCTGTTGGATAGTCCATTTATCGAGGAAGGCTATGGGTTATTTAACATTACGCTACTATCAACAGGAACGAAGGATGAATGAAAAATGTAACAAAAACGGGTGAAAATATTGCTTTTTGAGTGCTTTAGATGATGTAGCAACACCAACTATCGAAAATTGGTCGTACCAATTCAAATCTAGAACAAATTTGGTTACCTTAGATTCTAATGACGCAACCTTTTAAGATAGACACATGCTGTCACGCAACGAAAGCACTCAAAAAGCAATATTTTTACCCGTTTTGTTACATTTTTCATTCGGATGAATGATTGTTACATTTTAATAAGATTCCAGTTAGAATTGTCTTCGGAGAAAGGTCCCTTTTGGTAGAGAGAGCATGTACATAATACATAAGCTGAATCATATGCGCGCGTTTGTGTTATGTTTGTTTGAACGCAAGGATCTCGTGAACTACTGGTCCGAATTTAAAGACTCTTTCTCTGTTGGATAGTCCATTTATCGAGGAAGGCTATGGGTTATTTAACATTACGCTACTATCAACAGGAGCGGAGCATGACTGAAAAATGTAACAAAAACGGGGGAAAATATTGCTTTTTGAGAGCTTTCGTTGCGTGACAGCATGTGTCTATCTTTTAAAAGGTTACGTCATAAGAATCTAAGGTAACCAAATTTGTTCTAGATTTGAATTGGTACGACCAATTTTCGATGTATGGCGTAGCAACGCGCGCACGGATCAGCTAGTTTATTTATAAAACACATAGTATGTAGTCACTTGATCGACTAATTCTTCTTGACATGTCCATTTAGATATAATGACGCGTGAGAACGAATGTAAAAATTACGAAAATAATTTTAAAATAACAAAATGCCGCTTTTATCTCAAAGTAATATGTAATTACCATGGATTTAGGTACAATTAGTCCACGTATATTAATTCTTCGTAGGATTGATGCGAGATTATGCAAAATAAGTGGTTTAATCCAAAACGGACGTGTGATACCTAGATTGTGGACCACTTTTACTTAGCCTAGCCAATGATACCGTGCCAGAGTATGTCAAAATGTCAGCTGTTCCATATAAAATTCATTTTCATCTAAATACAAAGTCATACAAAATGTTGTATGTATCAAAATATTATTCAAAATGATCAGAGTCCATAACGCCTTATACTTCCCAGCAATAGGGATGTTAACAATTTTTCGGAATTGCTTTTATTTTGAAGATCGACGCTTGTTAAAAAAAAAATATTTTAAAGTTTTAGTATTTTCGATGAGTACCTAATACAATAATAGAGTTATTTTAAATTTTACCGCTAAAACACTGACGACTGGCATGACGTCACTAGTCACAAAACATTGGTCGCGATTCATGACTTTATGCCCAGTTTACGTGTTTTTTATTTGTTGAATTATTTAGTTTATAAAGAATTCCTACCCTTGCGTGGTAATCTGGTAATACCACTAGGAAGCCATTATTACGTTACCGCATACAGGACTAGACCATCTGGATTCAATTTAGACCTTTATTGGTTTATGGAAAATTGGGATGGTGACTGGGTCATTAATATATAAGTTATTTTAAATAGTCTGTCACATAGATTGTGGGAAATATGAAATATATATTTTTGTTTTATCAAATTACTTAAAATGGACATAGATATAGATCATCAAACTTCAAACGTAAGGGTTATGACGTCACGTCTTCGTAAATTGAAATGACGTCATTCGAAACTTCCAAGTACTGTACCAGACCGATCTTCGACATTTTTATTAGTAAAACACGAACGCAAACGAAAAAAATTAGTGTACGTATAACAATACTATGGTAATACTACTTCCGACTAATATAGACATTAATTTTCAGTAAAAAAACTTGCAACATCACGTCATTTTTGCGTCGGGGCATACAAATTTAGTCCAACATGTCTTCCTAACATTGCACTAGATACATCGTATATTTTAGGTGTGGACGTAATATAAATTCCATTTTTGCATCAATAAACTGCATCGAATGCTCATGTCACCGACCAAATAAACACCCAGTCAGTATTGTACGATTTTCAAATGTAGACTAATGATATTCATGTATTAGTAAAACAGAAATAAAATAAAATGCAATGGAAAAGAGAATGTGGGACAACGGTCGCGCGAACTGCGAAAATTATGCTAAAAGCAAAAAACAATATAAAACTGGTTATTGTATTACCCCCGTATTCTAAACGCTTATGCGTTATGAGAATCAGAAATCTACCTAACTCCAAAAGAGTTAACACGTTTGCTGCGTGGCCATTTTTCGTAGACCTTCAACTAGTGCGGATGAGGTCTTTTCGAGGCAAAATTGACCTACCTTTCAGTGCGTATGAGACCTTTTGTGCCTCACAAAATTGTTTTTAAGAATACCTTTAATATTATGTTCATTTGTAATAGTAATTGCTTGAAAATTTACCAATATTAATTTAAAGAGTTGTTAAAGTGGAATCCAGCTTCGCCCACAGTTATGTAATTTAGGTATTGAGTAAATGAAAATTATATATATGACATCTGTTCTGCCTCACACCGCATTGAAATAAAGTTATATTAGTGTCTCGACTAGTGTTGTGAATAGATAGATATACTCTTTATTAACACACCAAAGAAAAAGAAATACAGAAAAAAAATAACAACACATTTTAAAGTAGTGCGACAGTGGGTGGCCTTATCACTGAAAGCGATCTCTTCCAGGCAACCTTAGGATAGATAATAAGATTTGGACAAGTATACGGGGTGTGCGAATAGGAATTAAACTTAGTAAAATTATATACATACATATAAATTGGAAATAAAATAAAAATTATGAAAAAAAATATAGAGAGAGTTGCAGTTACGATATTAAAACAATTTATGAAATAAGATCAAGTCATATGTTTTTCATTAAAACCGGTTAAGTAGAAAGATTTTTTACGAATTGGACACGAAATAACCCAACAGTATTTTTTTTTGCTACCTAGCTACTTTTTACACAAGCCTTAATTTACCGTAGCAGCCTACACAGCTCTTTCGTTGGCCATTTCGTCAATTTCGTTGAAATTGTCAGGAAGAACAATACGACCCTTTAATTAGTCTCAAAACTGCCTTTTTGCTATGATCTTGCTCGAGATGATAGCTTTGTTTGTCTCTTTAACTAAGTATTTATTATTATTTATTTATTTATTTTTTATGTATTGGCGCAATTTAAGTCGGCCTTGCCACGATATTTTAGATGTATCAATGATTATAATTTCTCTAAGACGAAACACTTGTTGACATCGAGAATTTAATATATATTTGGCGATTTTTATATAACTTATCCCCAGTATCAATTTATAAGTCGCAAAATCGCCAAATTAATAAAGATAACCAGAAATCTGTCCCTGGAAATTGCTGAGCACATGTACTAATATCTATACAATATTGACTTGTTAGACAAATAGTCGTTAGCATGTAGCACTGTGTATTAATTAGCGAGTGCATCAACTTGCAGTATGCTTTCGTATCGATATTTTTTATCACGTCACTAAGTTAGGATACGCAGGTGCCTCGCCATCCGCACCTCACTTCGTGCGGCTGTGAGGCCTACAATTTTGAGGCAGATTATACCTCACTTCGCACTGTGCGAAACTAATTAATACTCAGTGCGTTTGAGGCCTTTTAAACCTCATTTTGTTTTAACTTCGCTCTTAGCTAAGGCTTTGCAAGAGAAGCAATTTTATATATTTGTCTCTGTTATACTCATAGAAATGTTAATATAATCGCCCCCCGCACAGAGTGAAAGAACACCATTTTGACTACCGCACCGGCGAGAAGCTACGCATGTGGCGTTTTCGACCTCATAATGCAGCAAACGTGTTAATAAGTTCTTTAGTTGTGTAGGGCTCTTTTTGATTGGTGTTTGCGTCACCATGTTGGTGTACATAATGTAGAGGCGTAGTGTCAGAGGTGACAGAATTTGGAATACGGATAATAATTTATAGCCTGGAATAACATACAGGCTTTTCAGCGCGAGAAAATTACGGGAATGGAATTGTGGGAAAACCGCGGGGCGCTACTAGTAAGTTGTAATTATTTTTTGACGTGATAACGTCTTATAATTCGATGAAGACGGCTGCACGCCCACAAAACATGACGTCATGTAGCGTTACCGTCGGTCGTTACCGTCGGTCGTTACCTCGCCGCATGTTTGTTACAGCTGTATTAATTATTTCGACCAGTAGTTCAAGCGGGGATGTAGCTCAGTGGTAGAGCGTTCGCTTTGCATGTGAAATGCCCAAGGTTCGATCCCCGGCATCTAAAAGCTTTTTTGCATTGTTTTGATTGAAAATGGCTAAATTCTACTGATTACTTTTTACATACAAATCTATTAAACAAATGAAATTAAAATTTTCATTTGAAAAATGCTACCATTCCCTCAGTATTTTCTTAAGACGTTGTCACGTTCTATCGTCAGTAAACCGACTTTACAGACAAAATTTGTGTTTGTTTACAAAAGTAATGCGGACTGGGTCAAAAATAAACCATTCTAATTAGTCTGTCAGCTAGATCATAGAAAAATATGGGACATGTATTTTTTCTTTTATCAATTTTTCATAAATCGACAGATCATCATAGATCATACATCATCGAATTTCTAGAAGAGCCGTGGCGTCACTTGTCTAAAAATCGTACTCACAAGTGACGTCACTCGAAACTTCTAAGCACTGTATCTTCGTCATTTTTGTTTGTGAAATAAAAAAAAAATTGGCAGTCATAGGAACTGCCGATAGAAGTGAAAACTTAAAACTCAGAATTTAATAGCTTACTTTGAAAACTACATGTGTGTAACCGGAGGGTGTGGTCTGGGCATCATGGCATGGCCATCTAGAAATGCGTCAGCATTTCCTATGGGCTGATGCATTTCTAGATGGCCATGGTATGATGCCGACGCCACGTCCTTTCAGCATTTACCATTGGCTGACGCATTTCTAAATGGCCAATAGCCATGGTCCCGAGTTTACCCGAAGATTTCTTATCATACCCGAGCGTGACGCTAGAATCCAATTAACAGCCCACGAAATATCAGTCTAGGCGCGCCTAAAGAAGTTTTCACTTCAAAAAAAGAAAAATTTATAAATACGTGTACAACATTTTTTACTAACAACCCGAATCTAACTGACAAACTAATTTGTTTTTTAGGATTATGGCCTATTCTGATAGTACTGACTTAACTTACTACAACAAATTGCATACCACCTGTAGAAACGTTACTTCGATTTCGTTCAAGTCGTAGATTAATGATGCGATATTTTATCACATAGAATAGCACTTTCATTCTAATCTAAGATAACAGACTAGAATATTCGTCACACCAGGTACCCGATTCACTTTGACCAATAAGCTAGACGCGCTTGTTTGTCGGTATAACTGGACCCTAACATGCCCTAACGGAAATTACGCGAGACAAAACCAAAGACCCAGCAAAATGTTGGTATAAAATAAAATTGATGTTTAAACTTTCGAGCTTTGTCGTCGAACCAACTCAAAGCGAAAAAAAATTAATTCAATTCAAGTTTCATAATACGTGGGTAATACACAGTAGGCATGTCTCATTGTTGTTGCTGTAGTTCTGCGCAAATGTGGTTCTGTGGTCTGTGGTTTTTTAATACTATAGTGTGATGGTACGAACAAGACTTGCACCTGAAGGTAAGTAACCCGATTGCCTATTGCAACACAATTCCACGAAACTATTTTAACATGAAGAATCCAAATTACTACACAGCACCGCACGGTACTCGTCAGAAGAAAGGTGTGATCCTCAGGCGGCCTCTACAAAGAGTTCTTACAAAGAGAGAGAACTTTTTATAGTGGTAGGACTCATTGCAGAGTCCGCCTGGGGCCTGGGAAAGTGCCTCACCTTTGCCAGTTACTCTGTCGCCAAGCAGTAGTGTGCAAACATTACTGTGTTCCGATTTGAAGGGCAATATTTCCAGACAAATTACTAGGTATTTAGACTAAGAGATAAAACACCTTATATCTCAGGGTGACGCGAGCAGTGCGTTGCTAGGTTATGATTTGGATCTTCATCTTCATCGTCCAATAGCAGCATTTTGCTCTGCTGTTATAGGCAGGCATGTGGCTTACCATCATGCCCTGCTCGTCTAGTCACTCCATACGTACTACATTTTTTTTTATTTTTATAATAAAGAGTGACGAGACGAGCAGGACATTTGCCTGATGGTAAGCAACATGCCTGCTACATAACAGCACAGTAACACGTAGCTATTGGAACATGAAGAGTCCAAATCATTACCTAGCACTGCACTGCGCTCGTCACCCAGAGATCTAAGATGTAAACATAAAACTAAAAAAAGTAAGTGAACTTATATAGATTTATGTTTGTTTGGACAGTCATCGCGAATATGGCCGCTATGATGACAGCTCGCAATCAATTAACAAGTTGCTACTATTGCCGAATAACTTTGATGAATGATTTGGTTCCGTATTTAAATGCTAACTTAAATTTAAGATAAAAAATCTTTCGCTTTCACTTTTGCGTAGGCATTGTATTTCGACAATGGCTACTACATTTTTAAGGTTTTGTATACTTTGTTTTCTAATTAGGTACTTAAGTGAAATAAAGAATTAATCTATCTATCTTTACAATCGACGCGACGTGGACAGTTTTGAGCTTTTGAGCAAGTTATTAAGTTATATATACACAGATCAGTCGACTGCAACATTACGTATGTTTTTAACGTATAATTATAAAACAAAACAATACTTACTTAGCTATTTAGCAACTCCACAGACTCCGGGGTCCTTGACCTTTGCCATTTGGGTTCTTCTTTTAAATTTATTTTAGATTAGGAGAAGAAAAGGTAATACGGGAGAGTAGAGAATATTTTAAACCTAACTCTAGTGTTCTTTATTTTGTTAGTCGCCTTCCCCCGGCACAGAGCCTCCACCACGACCACATTTCTGTCCCTGATGGTAATCTCTAAGTTTATCATTTATACATATTTTTATAATAAAAATTAATAAAGAGTGACGAGACGAGCTGGACATGTGCCTGATGGTAAGCAACATGCCTGCTACATAACAGCAGTGACACGCAGCTATTGGAACATGAAGAGTCCAAACCATTACCTAGCACTGCACTGCGCTCGTCACGCAGAGTTCTAAGTTGTTACATCTCGAAGCCCTGTAATTTCTCTGGAAACATTGCCCTTCAAACCGGAACACAGTAATATTTCCACATTACTGCTTGGCGGTAGAATAACTGGCAAAGGTGTGGTCCTTCCCCAGGCGGACTCTGCCAAGAGTCCTACCACTACAAAACATATCAGATAACTGGTTCCTTTGTGGAAGGGTTCTAGGTTAAGGTTAGGGTAAGGTTCTGTCTAGACTAGCAAGATAGTGTTGTGTAAGAAATGTCTACCAATATACATAATTTGCTATGCCTGTCGACGTAGCACATGCCATAAACACCACTAATTTTAGCGAGATAGTAGCCTATACATTAATCTAGATAATGTTCTATTAACTTAGTAGGTATTTCATTTTATTCTGATCTGTAAAAAAGTTACAGAGATATATGTAGGAACAAACATTTATACTTAAAAACGCAAAATTCCGTATTTATAGTATTAATGTGATTTAACAAATAATAGGTACCTTCATACAAAACTACAATAAATCAGATACCATTACTACTAGTTAGTGGCAACTTTAAATACGTATTTCAAATAACATTACAATTATTTTGTCGGGTTTGTTTGTTTATGGATGTTAATTATGTTCTCTGGTATGAAAACATCAAAAGTCGGACCTTGAAAATATTTTTTTGAATTACGTGTTTTAATCCTTTAATTTTAAACATAGGTATAAACATGAATCTCAAGTAATCAATGGTGCTTAAGAACGAAAACTGGGTACTTACAAGCTGTCAACAGAATAATTAAGATAGGAGATTTGAATTCAATTTCTTCGCAAATCGGTTTAGAAATGTGCCTAATGTTAATGTATGCATATGCAAATGTCAAGAGTACACTGATTATATGCACAGTTATGTTAAACCAAAAAAGGAAACAAGTTCCATTAAAAGTAGGCGTTTTAGAAATTATCTAATAAGTTAGATAGGTATTTGAACTCTAAAAACGTTTTAGTATTGCTTGTTTTCACACCATATGAGGTTGTTTCCGGAATTGTAACTATAGCTTTTATGATTTAAAATATTCAGAATAGACCGATAAATGCAAACTTACAAGGGCAAATAAAAGAAATCTACCTATACACTAGGAATGTACCTACGATTTTTCGATCGTGAGGAGGTGATGCCGAATCCCTCCTGCGCCTCTAAACATTTTTCCAAGTGTCAGTACCAATGGCTTTAACAGTGAACGAAAACACCGCGCGGAAAACTGTATGCTCAAAAGAGACATCTTTTGAGGAAATACGTTCTAGGTTATAAATAAGGTGCGTGTCTTTCTCGTCTTGTCACTCTATATCAGGGGTTCCTAAACTTATTTGGTTTGCTGTCCACTTAAATTATTTTTTAGCGCCCCAATTTTTTCAAATACTTAAAAACCACTATATGTAACTTCAAACTAAATGATTAATTATTGTGAGCTAAATTAGCTGAGATCAAACATTCATTCTAAATTAGACTCTATAACCCGCAAGAGTTAACTTCAGGCCTGAGCCCAGTAGGTAGTCGGTACGCAATAGACTCCAAGGCTCTACACAACGCCCCCATTTTTTTCTGGGTCTCTTACCGCCCCCCTTTTGGCCTGCAGCTCCTTCCAGGGGGGCGTTAACACCACTTTGGGAAAGGCTGCTCTATATTATGAAAAAATATGTTATCATTATTTAAATGGATTGAAATTGGTCACACATGAAAATACAATCAAAATGAAAACCTCCTTCTTGTTTTTGGTTAATCTAAAAAGCGGCGACGCTACATTGCATAATTTGTAATTTGTTACAATTTAAAATCAAATGGCTTCCAAATCGAAAAACTAGATTTCACATAAACTCTAATTGATCATTTACATGGTAAAAAACTAGCTGAACAGCTTACGAACCACCCCTTCACGAAGTCAAAGCCATAAAAAGTTATAAAATTAACATTTTAATTGCTGTCATGAATCCTGATCATTTGTTTTTTTCTAGTAATCTGTTCAATTAAGACTTAGGTCACAAGTTATGTAACAGTGAAAGTTTACGGCAAAACTACGGTAAACGGATGAATAGACTCAAATAACAGATATAACGCTATGAAATTACAGTTTAATAACATAATCTTTTGTTTGGCGAACAAAACCGTGTTTGGAATTCCGCTGAAATTGTTGATTAGGAAGTGAATGTGTTAATCACCGATTATGTGTATTTTATACAAGCGTCTCTATCCAGTTATAATCATCATTATGGCTTTATGATAGTCAATTTTTAGACAAAGGCCTCTTCTCCCTTTTTCCACTTCTGGCGGTCTTCGGTCTTGTCCCTAACCCATCTATCTAGTCTCGACTTCCGTGTCGTCTGACGCCATTTTAAGCTATCTGTACCTAATAATAAATAAATAGTTATTTGTATCTGCTAATTACTGCTGCATCGCTGACCCATATTTATTAACATAGGTTTGCACCAAGACACGAATTGCAGCGTCAGCTCTTCATGACGCCCGACCGAGGCGACCTGCAGCCGCCTTTCTAGTCTAGTCTACACTATATTATGTACATCAGTTAAGCTCGCTAGGTTAGGTTTATTTAGCAATAATTAGTTGTTATACCTAAAATTCGTTCATTAAATTCATTCCTAAAAACTTTTTGTTTTTTTTTAATCCTCCATCTGTAGCTAACGTAATTTGCTCTAGGTCGGGTTCCGAGATTCATCAATAGAAAGTACTGGCAGTGTACAATATCTGGACCACTGTCACCGGCCACGTACACAGTCATTACTGGGACGCTCTGATTGACATCCGGGACGTCTGATCTCTATCCAGAGGTACTTACAATCTTGGTGTCGAATCGAGAGTGAATCTGTTTTTTTTTCTTTTTCAAAGTATAGAGCGACAGTACGAGCAGGACATGTGCCTGATGGTAAGCAACATGCCTGCCATGAAAGCACAGTAGCACGCAGCTATTGGACCATGAAGAGCTCAATTACCTAGCACTGCACTGCGCTCGGCAATCACAGATATATTATGTGTGTACAATTATACATGGAGGACAATTCACACACAGCACTATCTGACCCCTAGCTAAGCAAAGCTTGTACTATGGTGACCAGATGTCCGATATGATACTTATATAGTTTTAAATACATACTTACTATACATAGAAACACCCAGACACAGTGTAAATATTTGAATTCATCACACAAATATTTGCACTGGGTAGGAATCGAACCCACAACCCTCAGCTTCGCAGGCAGAGTTACTACCCACTAAGCCACGAGGCCAGTCACAGATGTAAGATGTTTTGTGTCTCTAAGCCTTGTAATTTCTCTGGAAACATTGCCCTTTTATACCGGAACACAATAATGTTTGCACGTTACTGCTTTGCGTTGGAATAACTGGCAAAGGTGTGGTAATTTTCCTTTTAACTATAATAGGTACGCACTTGACAACCATCTCGTCTGATGTTAAGCGACGATGCGATCTACGATGGAACGTACTTAGGTACCTAGAAGAAACCGATTCACTCTCGATTTGAAGACACCATCATTGTAACTATCGTTAAAAACCCATTCAGGCAACGTAGGTATTCCACAATCTAGATGTTCTTATCACAAACGTGGAGTCAAATCTCTTCGTTCGTGTTTTTGGAACATCGACCATGATACGATGTCGCTTTTTTGAGATACGATAATTCCGATAGAAGAAAGGGCAAGGTGGTATTAGATCATGCAGATCAGTTGCACACTCTCCTAAGTGTATCCGATAAAAAACCGATAAGCTAGCAATTTTGGGGCGATGATCAAGACTTTGAAGTCTTTAATAATTGGTAATTCCCCAGGTGAACTCTGCAAGTAGTCCTACCATAACTAAAACTACTATAATCTCTTCTAGGTAAGCACGCGCTATCGTTGATCGCATCGTCACACATCCGAGTGTATACCGCCTATAACTAAAACTGTCTTGGCTTTGATATTGCTCTCTCTTTTCTTTTAATATGGGCTGATAGTGATAGAGACAATAATAGAAAAGCCAAAGCCGATTTAGTTAGGCTGGTAGAAGGGCAGGTGAGACGCCGAACAATTAATTGTAATCCTACAAAAGTGAAAAAAATATGTATCTACGAAAAACATATCTTCTTATCCCGAGTCCAAAAATAATAAATAGATAACGATGGCGATGTAAAATGTCAACCGCTGAATGCGATTAATGCGAAAGATATAGAGATAGACAGAAACAGTTTATTATGCACACCAAAAAAGTAAAATGATACAAAACATAAAAGACTTATAACTAGTGTCATAAATGAGGGCCTTATCGCTAATAGCGATAGTGTCATGGCCTTTAAGAAAGTCACTTTTTGTAAGGTAATTAGTGACTTTCCTGTGATGCAAGATGGTTTGGTGGCGGAAATTCCGCTGAGCTACTAAACTTAGTTTATCTGTCTTCGTTTCCGCTTTCATTGCAATTTAAAATAGCTATGTGTCATCATCATCAACAGCCACTAAACGTTCCCACTGCTGGGACTCGGGGCCTTCTCTCGCAAAGAGAGAGTTAAGACCATAATCCACCACGCTGGCCCAGTGCGGGTTGGTGGATGACACATGACTTCGAAAGATTCTAGGTACATGTCGGTTTCCTCACGATGTTTTCCTTCACCGTTTTAAGTTAGCGGCATTACGCACATGACTTCGAAAAGACAGTGGTGCGTGTGGGGTTTGAACCCGGGGTCTCCGGATCGGTAGTCGGCGTTCTCCCGACTAGACCAGCCGTAACTTCTACTATTAAGTTATGTGTAATTGTGTACAACTTACAAACCACTAAGTCTTCCTGAGAGCACCAGGCGTGCGAAACTGCATCAAAATTTCGGGAACTCGCCCTACCACTGTAACCATGGCATATATTATGTCATAAGTCAAAGTCAAAGTCAAAGTACTTTATTCATAAATGTACAATTTACACGTCAATAAATAAAAAATAAAAACAAAAGAAAGAGCATACAAATTGTATACATTTTCAAAGTTTGAAATGACTACTTTACTGTATTATAATAATTATTGTACAGAAAACTGTCAAGCATTATATGAGTATAATATATTTTTATAACAATTGTACTGACCCATGTCAAATTTTTGTATACATTTTTATAGGACTTTGCCATCACTCTCTAAAAATTCGGTGTAACTGTAAAAAGTTTGATCGATAAGCCAGCACTTTAATTTGTTTTTGAAGCTGCCAAAACTTGGGGCAGATATAACTATTTTGGGAAGAGTGTTATAAACTTCAGGTCCCATAATGTGAGTTAGCTTCCGTGACCTTGTGAGAGAGTGTGATATGACATCCAGCTTGTCCGCGTTACGTATGTTTCGAGAATGTCTCTCTCCTCGCGTATTGTATGATTCTAGATTATTTCTAACATACACCGCCACCTGGTATATCAATATAGCAGGTAACGTAAGTATGCCAAGCTCTTTGAAATATGGTCTGACGGATGTGCATTGCGATACGCCAACGATGGCACGTACGGCACGTTTTTGGGCGCGGAACGCACGCTCCCAGTCGGCAGCGCGCGCGTATAGCTCGGCGCCGTATTGTAACCGAGAATGCACTGTGGCGAAGTAACACGCACGTGACACTTCCGCAGACACCACTCGGGATACTCGTTTTAGAGCAAAGCACGCACTGCTGACTTTAGCACACATCTTGTCGATGTGGTGTTCCCACGTCAAGCTGCGATCAATCTCGAATCCTAAAAATGTGGTGGTCTGTACTTGCTCAATCCTTACACCGTTTAGCGAAACTTTAAGCGATTTTGTATGATGGCCCGACAGACAAAAGTGAACGAAATGAGTCTTTTTTGAATTTAACATAAAACCATTAGCTCTAAACCATGAATTTGAGCCGTTAATTACAATATTTAATTTCTCTTCTAAATCCTCAATTGAAAGAGCTGTTACTACGGCAGCCACATCATCTGCATACATGAATATGCCTGCACCCTTTACGGCATCAGGGAGATCGTTTAGTAGGAGAGAGAACAGTATATTTGAAATTGACGAACCCTGCGGTACTCCCATAGACGAAGGCAGCGGATCTGATTTATTATCGCTATCGCCAGCATCCACTACCTGAGAGCTGCCTCGTAACATGTCAGTCAACACCTCGTATGATTTCCCAGCTATGCCACAGTGTTTCAGCTTTAAAGCTAAGGTCTCGTGGTCTGCGACATCGAAGGCCTTCGATAAGTCACAGCACAAGACAGCTACTTGCTCTTTACGTTCACGGGCAGCCAACACACTACGTATCACTTCACGCGTTAGAAAAATCGTAGACCTCCCTTCGCGGTATGCGTATTGTTGTTCACACAGCGCCTCAGTTTCCGATAGGTAGGCCACTAATCGTGAACTCAAGCCGTTTTCGAACACTTTGGCTATTGCTGGTATAATCGATACTGGTCTATATCCATCAATATCGTCCTTTTTGCCCTTGCCTTTAAATATCGGGGACACTTTCGATATTTTCAGCGACGACGGGTACGAGCCTTCTCTAAGACACTTATTAAACAGTGTTGCGAGAACCGGAGCTAGAGGCAAAATTGCTAGTTTAATTAGCTCCATCGACACACCGTATATGTCTTTCGACTTTTTTGGGGGTATTTTGGAGGATACTATGCGGAATACCTCATCAGCCGAGAAACTTGTTAGTCTGAGGGAACGGGTCATAATTAATGATGTTACACGTAGATAGCATAATCTTGTTGAAGTTGAAAGTTTTAAATTGCAAAAATAATTAAAATAGTCCAACTATTGCTAATCAAATTTCATAAGCTTGCCTTATATGCAACAATTTAATGTACGTAGCATTAAATTTCACATAGTCAATTGTAACTGTTGATTGATGGGTTGTTAGAACCTAATCCTTTGAAGCAAAACGAATTCTTGAGCCAGGGTAACCTAAAACATGAAATACTTCGTAATCATACTCATTAATTACGTCTCGGTACTTACTTTGATTCGTAAACAAATTATGGAAGTCGACAGAAACAGCAGTCGGAAAACATCAGTTTGGAAAACATGCTAAAATACGTAAAAAATATTCGTTTTCGTGTGACCAAATTTGAAGAGAAAGCCTCTATACTACGTGAAAAAATTGGGTCTGAATATTTGCGGCTCTGGTCAAGGATCTAGAGGCTGATCTATTAGAAGGTGGAACGCCATAGTCCATACTGAAGTATCGTGAGGGCAAGCGCGGATCCAGCCCCCTCTCTCGATCCGGGGGTCACGACCCTTCCCCTCCTGGGCTGGGTTCAGTATCTAGGTGGACATTCACTAACACGACTATGTGACCCGTGTGAGGGGGGCCCTGGGGCCAAAGCTAGATCCGCGTGAGGGTCAAGCTTTTTGAAATGCTAGCTGTGATCCTTTAAATCTGAAAGTAATATTTAGCCAAAATCAGTTCAATAGTGGCGACAACTCGCCATTTGTCTTTAGTCATAAGGAGGTTAGATGATTAATAAGTATTCAATCATTTATTGCTTCGTAATGTTGCAAATAGAAAATATTACAAAGATCAAAGATTGATACAAAATTGGGTAAGTCGTAACATAACGTACCTACCTACCTCAATCGAGTATTGCAATTTAAAGTTAGAGGAAGTTTGCAAGTAGGTACCAGTGATGAGAAGAACTAATTTATTGGGCACGTTATAAGTACGGATAGTACATAGTTTTTTTGGTTAAGTACATAGTCTTTCTATGTAATCATAAAAACTATGTAAAGATCCAGGTTGATCGGGCAACGGAACATATTATTGGGAAACGGTTTCTCGATTTCCCCAGCTATCGCGTCCGTTTACTAATCAAAATACAAAGTTGATAATCCTAGCAATATGGTGCTATCAAACTCGGAAATATGAGAGAGAGTGAGAGAAAAGCGACCCCGCCCAAACGTTAAAATGGCTCAAGTAGTCTTAGTGATGTTTCAAATCTATTGCATATATATTTTTTATGGCGTATCCCGTACTTATTCTGACACTTTTCATTACCAAAAAACTAGAAAACTTATTTAACGCGGTTATAGTTAGTTAGTTCCCGTTTCCGTTATTTCCTCGGGATAAAAGGTTGCCTATGTGTCTTTCCAGACTATACTGTAACTGTGTTCCACTTTCAACCAGATCGGATCAGATGTTACGGCGTGATTGACCGACAAACATCCAAATATCCAAACATTGAAATTCTACTATCCTACTAACATTATAAAAACGACAATGTATGTATATTTGGATGTTTGTTGCTCTATCAATGCTTCAATGGATCGGGTTGAAATTTTGAACACATATATTATGGTGTGGAATGACACATGAGTTACTTTTCGTCCCGGGAAAATGACAGGAACGGGAACTACGCATAGTTAAAGCTAAGTACTCTAGTGGTACAAAAGTAGCGGCGTATAGTCTCAATTCTGCCATGTATTTGAACGTACTCAATTTTAACAAAAAATGTTGCAAAAATTACAAAAATAAGTGACGATCGCCTAAGGCTACAGCATTGCGGTACCCAGCATTATAACAGCGGTGATCCACAGCACCGTTTGACATGTTTGTTGTTAGTTATATTTACAAAACTGTTAACTGTCGACACTGGTCATTATCCAGCGTGAGTCGCTTGTTTTGTGCCGCTACATTTAAATCTAGAATTGTGTTTATGCTGCCGCAATAATTGTATACACGTGCTTCTGGTCATAACATGTAGAGCACTGTGTCATACTGGATATGCGACCTAAGTTGATAGGTGGTAGCGGCTACTTGAGGTCAAGTGCCATAGGACGCTTTACAACAAGTAAAAATAGGACTAAAGTGAGTTTTATGGATAGAAATGCAATGTATTTTTATATAATTAATATACCTAGTATGAAGTAACGGGACGTTCAAGACATGCGCCTGCTCCTAACAGTGTAACACAGCTATTGGATCGTGAATAGTCCAAATTATTATCCAGCACTGTACCAAGCTTTTCACTTAGATATATAAGGAAACATTGAAACTAGAACTGTGGAACTGGAAACATTGCTCTTCAAACCGGAACACAGTGATGTTTACACATTACTACTTAACGGTTGAATAACTGGCAAACGTGTGGTACTTCACTACGAGAACTCTACCTACAGCTGAGCTCAAAGTACTAGGTATATATAAGTATACCCACAGAAATAGAAATTATATATTCAGATTTCTGTGTGTATAACCAACACACAATAGCTATACTGACACACCTTTTTTTACACTTGACCGCAATCTCGCCTGATGATAAGCGACGATGCGGTCTACGATAGAGCGTGTTCACCTAGAAAAAACCGATTCACTCTCGATTTGAAGATACAAAGATGTAACCATCGAGTAAAACCCACTCAGGCAACGTATTCCACAGCCGAGACATTCTTACCACAATAGTAGAGTCAAATTTGTAAAATACATATTTTATAAATTTGATCATACTTGCATAAAAGTATACCATACTTGCAAAGTATGGCTACATTCACAAGTGCTGTTCTAACAGTCTACAGATAGTTCAACTCATCTGTGCGCGCGGGCCTATGAGTGGGTAAGCTTGTACATATACAGTTACTTTGTATGCTCGTCACGTTTTGCTCGGACGACGACTGCCGCGCCACTGCCACACAAATGAAAGTTGTATAATTACAAGCGCACGCACACATAGCGCCGCGCGCACAGATGAGTTGAACTATCTGTAACATTTTTTTCTAGTTAAGTTAATTTATCTCCTCAGCTTCCTGGGCCCTGGGCTTTTATCTACTTACTTTAACTTAACTTTATTTTATTTACTACTTACTTTGAATTTAAAAAATCGACACTGTACCTAAGCAATAGATTAAAAAATGTTGTTATTATACATACGTGAATAACACAGGAAACATGATATACTTACGAATATTAAAATCATGTAAATAACCATATAATTGGCAAAGTTTGGCTCTGATTACTTTAATCGAATAGCTGCGTTACAAAACCAGAGATTACGAGAATTGTTGCAGCTTAATAATTAGTACCTGGTTGACCGAGCTTTGCTCGGTTTTTTTTTCGTAAAATTATGTTTAGGAAGATACGAATTACGTACTGATGAAATATCACTACATACCTAGTATAAAACGCTTCCCGCTGTCCTTCTCTCCCTACATACCACATATATATTTAGATCTTTCAAACCACGCAAAGGATTTGATGTATTTTAAATAGGTCCCCTAAGCATACATAGGTACATAAAAAGGATTACAAAAAAGTCCGTTGTTGTATATATCTATCTTTAACGGCTTAATATTGCTTAAAATCGCTTTGTAAATAAGGTATTATTGACGAAGCGATTTAAAACAATATTCAATTGAGTTCTTAACTTAAATAGGTTCATTGTGCATTTCATATAGATCAATATAGGCCTTAGGCACATCATGTAATTTAAATTAATGCTTTCGAGGATATTACCGATTTAATATGCAATGCAATGGGACATTTTTACCAGCATTGCACCCGTGCAAAGCCGGAGCGGGTCGCTAGTGAATAATTTTCTTTTTTTAATCTTGCCGGAATAACATAAAAAAAATTTAACGGGATATTTTTTCAATAAAGCATCTTCGAGTCTTGCTTAACAGCGCCATCTATTATACTGTTATACTGTTGCTGTATCAGTTAGTTTGTATAGGAACATTAAGTTACAAGTATTGTATTGTAACTTACATTTATCAAGCACAGATTCGCTCCTGTATGGAGTGAGTACTGCTCGCACCTTTGGCATGGATCGGCTAAGTATCACCTGAAGGCTTTGGAATCGATCGAGAGACGCGCCAAAAAGCTCATAGGCAACGACACTCTTGTGCGAAAAAGACTTCAAAGTCTTGAACATCGCCGAAAAGTTGCTAGCCAATCGGTTTTTATCGTATACATTTCGGCGAGAGTGCGACTGATTTCCATGATCTTATCCCACATTGTCCTTTTTACATCGGAATGCTCGTAGCTCGATAAAGCGACATCGTTTCATGGTTGATTTTCCAAAGACACGAACAAAGAGATTTGACTCTACTTTTGTGATAAGAACGTCTAGGCTATGGAAATACGTTGCCTGAGTGGGCTTTTCCCGTTGGCTACAACTTTTGTGTCTTCAAATCTAGAGTGAATCGGTTTTTTTCTAGGTAAGCACGCTCCATCGTAGACCGCATCGTCGTTTAACATCAGGCGAGATGGCGGTCAAGTGTAAACCTATTAAAGTTAAAAAAAACGCCAATACTTGGATAAAATTTGTTCGTGTTTTTTTAGATTCTATTAAATTAGAAGGACTCACAGTAAATGAGGAATTTGAAAAAAATGGTTTGATCTGGTTTCGAACCGCGCACTTCTGTATTTGAAACCGCCCAATTTCTCGGTTGTGATATAACGACACTAAACACAATCATGTACGAAATACGCATTCGTATTCTAATGATATTGTAGCAATTCTTAATTGCTTCAAAATGCGCTTAAAACGCCGTTTTTGACCCTACCTAAATCCTAGCTAAATCGATTTATCGCCTCCGAAACCCCCTGCATAGAGACTAAATTTCATCAAAATCGTTGAAGCCGTTGCCGAGATTCAGATTCTGTATACTAAATACATATAAACATACATCCAGGAATTGCTCGTTTAAAGGTTTACAAATAATAGGATTTTCTATGAAGAAAACATAAGCGACTTCAATTTAAAATAAAATTCAGACACGACTAAATTTTATAAGAAGCTATGAATGACTACGTGGACTATTAGGAAACCGCCACACCAATTTCCATAAAATTTATATGAGGTCACCTCTCAAGTATTTTGTACCAAAAAAATGAAGATAGCGGAGCTATCGCGCAAGATACGTACCAGAATATACAACGGAATTGAGAACCTCCCCTATTTTAAAGTCGGTTAAAAAGATAAAAATTTTGTCACGTAAGCGAATAATTGATTATTATTATTGGTCTAGCCTCAAACCAAATACTCCTAGTAGGCTTAGTAGTGCAACGCCATCTATAGTTAAATACAACAGTCAGTTTGTGCAGATAATTCGCCAATAGGATTTTTTTTCGGTTTTTTGTTAGAAAATACTTAGCTACAAATTAAATACAACGATATTAAGACGTTGATAAAGAGGGAGCCCTTTTTATAATAGTTTTTCTCAAAAATAAAAACACAAAATGAAGAATGAGAGAGGTAACAGCCATCAGGATTCGAACCGAGGCCTCGTAAATTCTAAAGCGACCGTTTCCCATTTGCGCTAAACAGACGACGTGCAAATTGCCGAAATTTGTTATCGTATTCTAATGACATTGTATGAGTTTTTCATTGCCTCAAAAAGCCTCTAAATTGACGTTTTCCTTGAATAAAACCTAGCTAGATCGATTTATCGTCCCCGAAACCCCCTGCATACAAAATTTCATGAAAATCGTTCGAGCCGTTTCCGAGATTCAGATTCTATATATATAAATATACATATATAGGTACAAGAATTGCTCGTTTAAAGGTATAATAATATTTAGGAACTTACAAAACCAAGATCTGGGGTCATCATATTTTTTTTCTAATATCATCTTTGGCTTTTTAACCGACTTCAAAAGAGACGGAGGTTCTCAATTCGGTTGTGTGTGTTTTTTTTATGTATGTTACGGGATAGCTTCGCTAATTGTGGATCGCTTTTAATTGTTCGTTTATTGGTTTGATAGATCATAGCTATTGTATATTTGACCACCTCTAGGTCAAATGTAAATTTTATCGAAATCGGTGTGTCGGTTATCGGAATATGAACAAAAACACAAAATTTACTTTAATATATCTAGATGACTTTGTGATGGCTTCTTATGAAATTTGCTCGACTGTCTGAATTTATTATTAACATTTCTAACAAGAATTTCTAGGATTATAACATTTTAGTTTCGAACTCTAAATTGTTACAAAATATGTTATTAAACCATGCTATAAGAAACGCGAAGTAATTAAAAACATTATGTGTTCATTATTAGTTACATCGCAAAGTTGTATTACAAAATCAGGTTAAGATAACCAATGGAAATTAAGAAATATTTTTAGACTCTTACTAAATCGAGATCATTTGCCAAACTAGTTTATTTACCTAATTCAGATTAGAATTATATAATGCTTAAGTTTTTCAACATATCCTCATGCCTTTGAGATTATCTATCATCAGGCATATTAATTACTAGCTGTGCCCCGCGGTTTCACCCGCGTCTATTTGAGGAAAATCCATACTAAAATATCCATTGCTGGCCACTTTATTACGTTTTACGGAACCCTAAAAATACGTAAATAAGCAACAATGCATTGTTGTAGAACAAATTTGATTACTTCAAATGACACAAACTTCAAATGTAGACACGCGCCGTCACAGACTTCAACGACCAAAGAGAATTTAAATTCACGGAACTAAAGCTCTCGAAGAGAAATATTTTTCCCCGTTTTCTTTACATTCTTCACTCATACTCCGTACCTATTGATAGTAGCGTAATGTTATATACCCTATAGCCTTCCTCGATAAATGGAGTATCCAACAAAAAAAGAATCTTTCCTATCGGTCCAGTAGTTTCCGAGATCCTAGCGTTCAAACAAACAAACAAACAAACTCTTCAGCTTTATAATATTAGTATAGATTCTTAAAACTGACGTAATTGAAAAGATTGTGGCCATCATAAATAATTTCATCGCATTTGTTTTACAAAAAAACAGGAAAGCCAGAATAAGTACGAAAACCATTGACTAGTGCTAGAATAATTTTAGAGTCTTACTAAATCGAATTAAATTATTTCCCGTAGTCCCCGTCCCATTCTAGTTTATTAACTTAAATTAGATTAGAATCAGAAGTTTTTCTTTTCACAAATCTTCATGCTTTCAAAATTAGTATTCGAGATGAAATGTACTTATAATAGGATCACGCATTTTATTCTCAAAATTCTAAATCTTTCTTCTTCAACTTTTGGTGTAGGAATTTTACTGTAGACTCACAATTTTGCCAAAGTCACGTAGAAAGATAGACCGGGAAACGAGGAGCTTGGTGTTGGTAATTTATTCTGGACGGTATTTTAAATCTTTCAAAAAATATATTAATACCTATTGTTCCGTATAATCGGGCAACATTAAAAATCATAGCTGATCTATGGTTTGACAGCCGGCTGTGAGGGGACGTTGTCGGTTTTTCGCTGGAACGAAAAAGACGCGTTTTACTTTTATCTATATAATCTGGTTTAAAGTGTTAATAATTGTGCGGGAATACGTTATTAACTGTAATATATCGCTACGGGATTAGTGCTGGATTATTAATTGTGAAGTGGCTACTGGATTGGCCCCCTTCTCAACCGCTGGACCGGTTGAACTATTGCTGGGACGGGAAGTCTGGAGCTGTCTGGTTTGGTTTCCTTATTCCCGTGTTTCCGTTCCCTATTCCTAACAACCAAACAGGGACTTGGACGACGCCGGGAGCAGTAATTGGGTGAGTAATTTTAGGTAATTAGGGAGTAACTCTTAAAATCGGTATAACGGCATTTAATTTGTTTTTTATTCTCGCTATGGGCCCCGAGACGGTATTTCTGGCATAAATACTGAACACCTATCATAATTACGTGAATACGACACAGGAAACCTGACTTATGTAATTGAATAGATTGCGCTCTTGATTAGTTTTATTACATACTTACCCATAGCTGTAGGTATTGCAAAATCAGAATACGAAAACCATTGCAGCGTTCGAATTATTTTTAGTCTTGCTAAATCGACATCATTTTCCAAACTGGTTTATTTACCTAATTCGGGTTGAAATTATGTATTACTTTTTAGCAAACATCAAAATTAGGCTGCTATAAAAAAGGCAAAGCAATAAATCTTTGTCTTTCGTTGACAGATCTAACGGACTTGAATAAATCCGACAACAAGACTGACAACTATTTTATTATCCAAACGTTGGAGATAATCGTATTACCGTTTATAACTCGTTGAGCTTCGAATCTCGGTAACAAAGCAGGTTTTTTTATAAGCTATCTATGGTAGTTGGCCTAACATGCATCTATTTGCGCCTTTGCCAGTTATTTCACCGCCAAGCGTGCTATGCCGCAGATATACTAAAATTAATATAATTTGAATTATTATTTTTACATTTGATTTAAGAGAAATTACGTGCCATAAAATCTAATAAATCTGGGTGACGACCGCAGTGCAGTGCTAGACAATTATTGGGATTCACCATATTGAATATTGAAAGAGCCACGTAGTAGTAGGTATAGTGTTCTTATGGGAAGGGTTGTTGCTTACTCTGAGCACAGTAGTTTTTTTTAGTATAAATAACTTTAATATATAACAATAAATATATCAAACGCCAACCTTTTCTGTATAAAAAAAAAGAAAATATATACTTTCTCAACATCTGCTGAAATGATTTCAATCATTTTATGATAATTTGTTAACTATTATGTAAAATCGATTCACAAAAAAACATGTGTTATTGATTACAAACATATAATTTACTGCACCTATCAACTGCAATAAAAAGATGCAATCATATTAGTGACAATTTGTGAAAGAAGCTACTGTGTAAATTGATTCTTATCTAATTTGAAATTTGCATTAATTGATTAGTTTCGTGAATATTTGCGAAATATTACTTCGCTCATTAGTTAAAGAGATTGTATTCTACTAATATTATAATTGTGAACATTCGGTTACATTGTTTTGTTGTATGTTGCTCAATCACGTTGCGAGAACTGAAAGGATCAAGAACAAGTTTTGCAATTTGTAAACAATTGTCAAATATCGTATCATAAGTATAAAATAGTATCGAGGACTATATGGGGTGTGACTCGTTTGCCCAGAAGATACAAACATTTACACTCTAGATTTGAAGACACCCCAGGTAGATAAAAATAGGTAGAATAGCACATAAGCTACTTTTCATCCCGAGAAAATGTAGTTTATTATGGAATTGTTTTTATATAAATATTGTCATATTGTCATAAGCAATGCATGGTGAAATTGATTTGATTGTGTAAGTAATGTAGCTTGAAATTGTTTTTTGTATATTTTGCATGCCGAAAGGCAGTGTATGGCGAGCTACTTCCAAAACCATTATATCTACCATTGTACCCATACTACGCAAATAAATCTTTACTTTACTTTACTTTACTTAAATTATATATAATATTTAGGTAGGTACTAAGTTTTACGCGGACGTGGTCGCGGACAGATAGTAGGTAGTGTTCAAAAATGAGATTTCTATTTTTCTATAGGTCATTGAACATTACGTTACCAGACTAAATATATCAGTCAACTAGATTAAAAGCAGAATTACATAAAATTAAATACTTCCGCAATGACGTGTTTTTAGAACCAAAAAGTAGTTTCAAACTACTAGGTACGTACTAAATGACTTTTTTTTGTAATTTATTCGTGGCCATGGATACCTACTCGTCCTTCAGCCACCATATTAATGACAGTAGTACCTACCTACTATAGATAGATAGATAGAAAACTCTTTATTGTGGCACAAAAATAATAACATTACAAAGAAAAACTTATGATCTAGCACCACAAGTGGCGGCCTTATTGCTATACTTCCATTACCAAAATTTGCTTACTTCATTTAATACTAGCGGCCCGTCCCGGCTTCGCACGGGGTCAACATTTTTTGTTAAGTAGGTATGCTAAATGAAATGTACATGACCAAATTTTTCCAAAAGATCAAAATTAAAAACCAAAACTTTAAAGTTCAAAAACATTAAACTGCCTGGCCTGGTGGCTTAGTTGGTTAAAGGCCGTTTTGTAAAGCGGCGGTTTAACGATCAGCCGGATTGAATACAGCTGATTTAAAAACCACTGGAATGTATTCAACGCCATACGTAATTGAACACGGCTAGCCGTAATGTAATAAAGCGAGAGATTAACCGCCTCTTTGACAATTTTTAGTTCCGATTCTTAACACTCATGGCGCTGCCTGATATAACAACAACTATGGCGTTGAATACTGTGTGTTCCTAAATTGCTAAAGTGACAGTGGATTCTGGAGTTTGGAGGAATCGTACACAATATTATTAGGGTGGCACTTATCACCCTGGGCGTTACTTGGATACTATTTCGTTTCCACCGTCCACCTTGTTAACACTAAATCGGACCGGGTAGGTTACATGAGACCCAGATCCGACCCGGAGCACCCCGACTCCACCTAGTCTTGGCGCTACTACCCCTAGAGTGTATTTAAAAGAATGCGGGAGCCAGAAGCTCAAGGGAGGTCCTGAGTGGAGCGAGCCATGCAAGTAGTTTTAAAACTATAATAGGTTCGCACTTGACCACCATCTCACCTGATGTTAAGCGACGATGCTATCTACGATGGAACATGTTTCGATAATAGACCCTTGTCTATGGAAGTTCACCATGTTTCTTAGGTGTACCGTCACCGATATCAAGTTATGGGCTTTCAAAATTTATGTGAGAGGTAAAATGTTGTAAAAAAAATAGTACGGAATATCGTACGAAATAATCGATCAATTTATTCAGATAAATGAAATTAATTTAGATTTTGTGTTGTTATTTTTTTAAATATTATGGTCTCCCTACAACATAAGCAGTAATACAATGCGGCTGAACGTGGACCGCCTTATTGAAGAACGTATTGCAATGACAATGCGGCTAATCGTTGAACCGCCGCATTACAAAACGGCCCCGTTTTTCAAAACGGCTAGCCGTAATGTAATACGGCGAACTATACAATCCGGCTGCGACATATACATCATAATCCGGATCTCGTTGTTGGGCTGTATGTTTGATGTCTTGACACAAATTGTCTTCAAAAATGTGCCATAATTCCGAGGGAAAACAAAATAATAATTTTACCACAAACAACTCTCTCAGCCTCAACGGACACCGAGAAATTGAAGCTTCTCTCAAAGTGATTTCTTTGATTGTGAGTAGTCTTGGAACGATGTACCTACGTGGTACATGATAAAGAAGTATTCTGAGATAAAATCACTCTGACTGGGATGAACGCTGTACTGTATGTACCTACACTCTTCATAATTCTGCCGGCCGTCGCGTCGTTGCAAATATTTAGGATGGATATTTTTAATTTCGTAATATATTTTGAATGGAATGTCCGATTTTAATAATTCAAAAAGGAATCAATAGGTAATAAAGCAGTCTTGATTGAGAAATAATTTATTTTGATAAGAATTAAAACAAATGTATGAATAGCATGGTCTTATGTTGATCGACATTTTTATCTTCTTTTAAAATGTAAAAAAGCAGTTGTAGCGACGTAATTACTAATTACTGTAGTTAGACATATGCTCTTCCAAAGTTTTTTGTAGATTTTAATACGTTCTATGATATTGTAGAACATTGTTTGGTTCTATCATTGGTACTTTCCGCAGCGTATGCGATGAAAGCCATTTTATGGCTGTTTT
This sequence comes from Ectropis crepuscularia, assembly GCA_963693475.1. Lineage (NCBI taxonomy): Eukaryota > Metazoa > Arthropoda > Insecta > Lepidoptera > Geometridae > Ectropis > Ectropis crepuscularia. The sequence continues at coordinate 12,545,315 of OY856357.1, read as the reverse complement.
TTTTATACCTTGCGTTGGTTTTAGTAAAAAATTCCAAAGATCACTATTTTTTCCTTGTAATAAAAATAGCCTATGTTACTCAGTGATAATGTAGCTTTCTCTTGGCAAAAGAATTTTTGAAATCGGTTCAGTAGTTTTTGCGTTTATTACATACATACAAAAATACAAAAATACAAATCTTTCCTCTTTATAATATTAGTATAGAGTATAGATATAGATTATCTTACGGATTTTTAACAGACTTCAAAAATATTCTCAATTCCTTATTATTCATGTTTGTTACCTTAAAACTTTAGGCTGGGTAAACCGATTTTGACATTTTTTAATTTTTTTGTTTGAAAGGATAGCCTTTCCGAATGGTCCCATTTAAATTTTATAGAAACCAGTAGAGCGATTCATTTCAACAAAAACGAAAAAGTACATATGTGCGTCGATGATATATTCGTTTATTATAAGTTTTATTAATATAAGTGAACTGCGAGCTTAATGTTTAAATTAATGTCGGATGAAATTTTTTTCAGAAAAAATAATTACTTAATATGATAAAGTGTAAAAGTCTTCAATCATTTTATTATTATTAATTATGTAAAACTCAATTAGGTAAATTAACACGTGTATTTTGATATGAATTACAAACTCATGATTTATTGCACCTACCGACTGCAATAAAGATATATTATGCAATTTTTTGTCACAAATTGTGAAAGATGCAACTGTGTAAAATGATTATCATCTAAATATCAATTTGCATTTTGATTGCCAAATTTAATCTCATACCAAAACAAAAATATCAGTGTTACGAATATCATTTGTCAAAATATACGTCTCCAGTTATTTACATACCTATGCTAAACGAACGTAGTGAATACCTACAACGACGTAAATGATGGTTCTCAATAAATACCTACATTTGCTAGTGTTATGCGACCGTAATGGAGACCCTATAGTAGATCCAACCGTTTATTTTCTTTTTGACAGCACCAATAGAACGTAACTGCGTCATGTTACGCAAAAGTTCACTTTTAAATGCGAGGTTTTAAAAATATGACAACTGCTTAAATTTGCTCCTTGATCCCGTATAATAATCATCTTTGACAAATTTAGTCCATAGGTGCAGTAGTTGTTTTATAAATTACATAAAACAACAAACGTTTTTAAAAAAATACGTTCTATGGCTATCAACATCACCCATGTACCACCCCAGCACCCCCACCACCCCAGCACAGTATAAAGAAGTACTACCAGTAGTTCATCGCCTTTGATCTTGGGAGAAACGCCGATAATGTCTAGACACGGGTAGGGTTGTCGCAATTTTAAAAACGTGACACCGAAATAAAATTAAAACATACTGAAGACGCCAGCCCTGAGCCGCGCTGCAATACTAACATTGTAATCTAGGCAATGCAGGAGCGCGCTTCCCGCGTCTCACCCCGAACACCCCGCACGATTGCCCCGTCTAGACGGCTTCGTCGAACGGCTGTATGATTTAATAGACTGTGACCATAGTCTACTTATAGGATGCCAGATCATCAGATATTTGTTTCGCCGGCATCGACGAACCGACGAATCGACGGGAAATCGATGGCATCCCAAGCCGAGGTCATACTGATTGAGGTGCCAAGGCGCTAGACGTTGTAGGAGAAGTAGTACTTTCAGTACGGTCAGTATTTAGATTTTGGAGTGCTTTCAAATATGTTTCATGCTGTATGCTTTACGTATATGCGTAAGTTTTGGTTCGTAAGGCCCTGCGCTTACTGCGCTTGGCCAAAGTTCGATAAGCAGCAAAGGTCATTTGAGCCCAATGTCCTTTCATAAAACAAAAAAGGCAGTCATAGGGACACTGACAGAAGTGAAAACTTATGACTTAGAATTATAGTTTTAAACAGCATTAACGTGGCACAACACTTCACCTGTATACTGTATAGCTATAGATATACCTACTACTATTACGTATGGCGTACGAGTATGTCGGTGGCACAAGTTCATAAAAAGAATACCTACAAACCTACATCCATCAAAAAAACGTTTAACGCGCATGTCCGCTGTTCTATCGCCGCTCTGACGCTACGCCGCAATCACACTACGTTGTAACTACGTGACAACAAATCTGGACGTCTACTCTCTTTTTACGAAAACGTAATTTCGAAATAAACTCACGAATTTCCAACTCCGATTCTACTTCGATCCGTCGTTTTGTCCGTTTAAATGTTCTAAGCCTACTCTAATTAGAGTATGCTTAGAACATTTAAACGTCAAACAATATTGTATAAGGCGAAACGAAGTAGAACAAGAGCAGGAAAGTCACGAGTTTCTTTTTCAAAATTACGTTTTCGTAGAAATAGAGTAGACGTCTAGGTGACAGAGTTACACTGTACGATTAGTCGAAAACAGCACATAGGCTATTTAACGGTAGCTATACGGATAAAACAGCGAGGTGTTACTAGTACTATAGAACTTTGCCAGTTATTCTACCGCCAAGCAGTAATGTGCAAACTTTACTGCGTTCTGGTTTGAAGGGCACTATTTCCAGAGAAATTGCAGGGCATAGAGATAATACATCGAATATCACTAGGTGATGAGCGCAGTGCACTACTGCAGGTAATGATTTGTACTTTTCATGTTACAATAGCTGCGTGTCACTGTGCTGTTATGTGGCAGGCTTGTTACTAACAATCAGGCGCATGTCCTGCTCGTCTCGTCACTCTATATTATAATTTTAAAAAACTATATCTTACAAATCAGAGGTAAATAGCTATTTCCTTAACCAGTAGCTCCGTGACGTTGATATGATTAATCATGGCATGGCGTGCGCGATTGTTTGTGGCATTTTGATTAGAATGGTGAAAACGGATTGAGGGCGGCCATCGCGTTTAGTTTAGTCATGGGAACGGCTCGTCGCTTCTTGATTTATTGACCACAATACGATTAGTACGTTTTGATAGCTAACGATACGAACTCTCGTTTAGTTAATTTGTATTGAAATTACGATTTTTAAGTTTTTAAGCTATTGCATAGCTTTTATCGCAGGCCTGGAGACCGAATTTTCAGACATCGTAGAGCATGGTGCATCTCTTTCTTGTGTTCACAAGAAAGAGGGATGGAAGACTGGACGACCACCGTAACGTCTGCCTGTCTGCCTCTCCGCTCGGTCATTGGTCATTCGACTACGGCCCTTCAACATCGGCTAGTGACACATGTCACAGGTTCACCTTTGCTGTTTTTGAACCTTATTTTGTTCGGGCAAAAGTTTTTTAAAGTAGAGAGTGACGACAGGACTACGACGAAAGGAGCAGGACGTTTACTCTAATTCAACGAAAACGTAATTTCGAAATAAACTCACGATTTTCCAACTCCGATTCTACTTCGATCCGTCGTTTTGTCCGTTTAAATGTTCTAAGCCTACTCTACTAATTAGAGTATGCTTAGAACACTTAAACGTCAAACAATGTTGTATCGGACGAAACGAAGTAGAACGAGAGTAAGAAAGTCGCGAGTATTTTTTCGAAATTTCGTTTTCGTAGAAACAGAGTCCTGACATGCGCCTGATGATAAATAACAAGCCTGCCCATAACAGCATAGGTAGTATAATTCCACCACTCGAAGATAAAAAGTCCAAATGATTACCTTGCACTGTACTGCGCTCGTCATCCCAACAATGACTTCAAAGGAAGGACGTGGCTTACTGAAATTTTTTTGGCATTTCAATGTCCAGCAATAACTCGTTCACTCCCGCGCACTGACCGCCCCAGAACATAATTATCTGACCGTTGTGAACTCCGTCGCACTGGGCCTAAAAAACTAAAAATGCAATTTTATGCCCAACGCAGTTGAGCCATTTTGTCGCACTCTATGCATCCCGAGATGTAAGATGATTTATCATGTAGTTTTAATGGAAACATTGCCATTCAAACTGAAACATTTTGATGCTTGCACATGACAGCATGGCGGTAGAATGACTGGTAAAAGCGTGTACTATATAATATAGCGGCATTACGCACTTGACTTCGAAGACAGTGGTCCGCGTGGGATGTGAACCCGGGGCTCCAGATCGGTAGTCGCCAATCCCCCGACTAGACCAACCGTAACTTGTAATATGTAATTAATAACAAATAATAATATTCCGGACTTGTAACAATGTAACGGTAATTTTCGTAAACTTCGTCAGTTCATTTTCCAACGACATGTATGAACTAATTTACCGGTAATTTATAATCAAAATCTCAATCTTTGTGTCATAAACGGTTATGACTTTACGATAACATAATTTATCTTTTACGATTAAGTTGAATCCAACTAATAGATATTATAAATGCGAAAGTTTGGATGTTTGGTTCTCAATCAAGTCGGAACGACGGAATTAATTTAACATTTATTTCAGAATATTGCTTTAGCATTGGGATTTTTATTTCAAGGTTGTGTGACAATGACAGATCGAAATACCTACTTATATTAAAAATGTGAAATTTTGCATGGCAAGATGTTTGGATGTTTAAATGGCATAACATAAGCAGCCCACTAAATGTTCCCACAACTCGGGGTCTCTTCTCGCAAGGAGAGAGTCAAGAGTCAATCCACTACGCTGACCAAGTGCGGGTTGGTGGATGACAGTTGGCCTCAAAAGATTCTTAGTACATGTCAGCTTCCCTTTCCTGAAATATCCTTCACTGCTTTTTTTAAGTTAACGGTATTACGAACATGACATCGAAGACACTGGAGCGCGTGAGATTTGAACCCGGGGCTCCGGATCGGCAGGCGCCGTTTTCCCGACTACATAGATCAGCCGTATAAATAGCTAAAAGAGATAAGTAAAATAAAAGGGAGACAAATCACTGTATCCCTGGGTGACGGTCGCAAAGCAGTTTATGATTTGGACTCTTCAGGTTCCAATGGCTGCGTTCTACTGTGCTTTTATAGGCAGGCATGCTTATTGGCATCAGGCACATGCCCTGCTCGGCGCTTTACAGGTTCTATAAAACGTTAAATACCCATATAATAGTGATTCGTGGGTTTTAAAAATCATAATATACTGTGACTTTTTCTCTCTCAGTCTCGAGTCGCACATTCATTAGTTTTGCCATAGTCTTTAAAAGATGCCTCGCACTGCCATTCTCAACGCTAGTAACGTAACTATGCATAATCGAATTAATTGATAAATTCCAAGAAACCGCCAATCCATTGAAGCTTCAGTTTCACTTCCTAACGATAGGAATTCACTCGTACATTTTACTTTAATTACATTAAAACACTCGATAGAAGCAATTTGTGCTAGTCAGCCAGATGAGCCAATTAACATATTCGAGAAATCACTTCCCTACAATAATACCTACGTAGTAGTAATAAGGCTGCGCAAAAAGAGTACGGAACTAAAATAAAACTACATAGGTGCCTACTGGTCAGGTTAAAAAATAAAAGTAGCCAAGTGCGAGTCGAACTCGCCCATGAAGGGTTCCGTAGCAGCAAGTAACATAATACATTATAAACTACAGGCCCGTGAACAAAATTTACGTAGTAAATGAACCACCAGGAGACCTATGTAAAGCTGCCTATACACACTGGGCCGTGGAGGCCAACGCGAGTGTCGACAAAACGGCACGAGACAAAACGTAGCATCCACACACTGGGCCAGTGGAGGCCAACGCGAGCGCCGACAAAACGGCACGAGACAAAACGTAGCATCCACACACTGGCCCAGTGCAGACAAAAACGAGTTAGGCTAATAGGAGAACAGGACGCTACTCGCCGAGCGCGTTTGTTTTGTGCACAAAAACCGACACCGGTCACGAGAGACGAGTCGAGACAAAACAGCCCTATACACACTGGCCACTTGCCGTCACTCGGCCAGCGAGGCGAACGACGCGAGTCATCACAAAACGACCCTCCACACACTGGCGTTGGCCTGCATTGGCCCAGTGTGTATAGGCAGCTTTAGATGATAGAAGGGTATAAAGTAATAAGATTATGCCGTTTCTTGTAAGCTGTCCATCTGAGTACAGTCGAAGAGGAGAGGTTGCAAGGTTGCAACCCTCGATCATTTCTCCTTGTCGCATGATTGTTGTACGGCATTGCGAAATAATGGATTAGAAGAGGTATTGAAACTATAAAAAAAAAAGTTTTTAAATATTAGTTTATTAATTCCTAGCAAGGTCTTTGGTAGGAAAATAAAAGTTAGATTACCATCACACACACGATAAACCAAGGCACATTTTTTAAAATAACATTTTTTTAACAAGATTCAAGTTAGAATTGTCTTCGGAGAAAGGTCCCTTTCGGTAGAGATACCCATTCCGCATTACCGCTATCGTGTATTTCCTTGGTTTGAGATTCGGAAACCGGTCGAATTTAAATATTTATGTAGCAACAACAAATTCGTGGATATCACCATTTTTATACTTTCTAATTCCTACGATTTGACCGAATGTCGAACATCCTACGATGTGTTAGGTTTTCCAAATCTGTGAAAGTTGCATAGGTTTTTTTTTAATAAAGAGTGATGAGACGAGCAGGACATGTGCCTCATGGTAAGCAACATGGCTGATACATAACAGCACAGTGACACGCAGCTATTGGAACATGCAAGCAGCGAGTCCAAATCATTACCTAGCACTGCACTGCGCTCGTCACCCAGAGATCTAAGATAATATATATCTAAGCCCTGTAATTTATCTATAAACATTGCCCTTCAAACCGGAAAACAGTAATGTTTGCACATTACTGCTTGGCGGTAGAATAACTGGCAAAGGTGTGGTACTTCCCCAGGCGGACTCTGCTAAGAGTCCTACCAGTAGAAGTAACCATCAACAACCCGCTTTTAATTCCCACTGCTGGGACTCGGGGCCTTCTGTCATGAATCTCATAAGATAATCAAGTTCATGATCCACCATGATCTAGCTAAGTAGGTACGGGTTGGCCAATGATACATGTCCTCGAGAAATTTATTTCCTGGAATATGCCGATTTCCTCGTGATGTTTATCTTTACCGTTAAAGCCAGTAATGACGACAAACTTGTACCTCTGCACTTGGATTTTGTTTTTATAGTATTGAGTAACGAGACGAGCAGAATATGTGCCTGGTGGTAAGCAACATGCCTGCTCATAACAGCACAGTGACACGCAGCTATTGGAACATGAAATGTTTCCAAATCATTACCTAGCACTGCACTGCGCTCGTCGCCCAGAGCTATTATTATCTATTATCTCTATGTCCTGTAATTTCACCGGAATTAATTATTATTTATGAATAATTTAAATTTGCAGGTGGCATTCGAACTTACGACCTCTCGATTATAAAATCGTACATTCTAACCACTAAGCCACCACGCTCTAAATCTGTGAAAGTAATCATTAGCATTTACCATTATTTAAACTGACCTTGTCAAGGCCAGTTTTTGTGGAGGCATTTTCTCTATAGATGATTTCTCCATCAATTTAAGTTTTTAAGCGTAGGTCAATGTATCTGCTTAGTTAAGATTGAAATTTATACTAATCATTCATACATTTGTTTAACAAAACAAGTCAAAATAGAGAACATAATATTTCACTTACTTGAAACCTATGCGTAATCATTAGTAATGATTACGCATAGGTTTCAAGTGAGTAATGATTCATTAGACATCAATTTAGTAGCGGTAGGAGTATTCAACCTACCTACCCTCCAAGTGTACACTTGGGGCCTGGGGCGTCGGGTATTTAGAACCCGCCGGCACCCCACCTAGGGATAGGCCCTCCCGAGGCGTTGCACTGCCATTTCGGGGAAACCTGTGGGGGTTTTAGTCGGTAGGGGCACAATTATTAGTGGTGCCACTAAGAAATCACCTGCTGTGTCCCTACATGGTAGACGGCATTCAATAGTCCTATGCCTTGTACCAACTATTCAATGCCTTGAACTCTTGTTTAATTAGTTACATGGCACCTTCCTTTTATGAACTGACGTTTCTTACCATTGGGCACATGCCTTCCTATTCCTAGTCTTAGTCATTCCTAGTCTTTTCTAGTAATGTGTATGTTAAAATGCTTAATGAAAAATGGGGGTCGCCGTGGATGACTTAAGTAGGTACCTATGGACATTGTACCTACATACAATACATATGAACGTAGAATAGGTGATACGTGTCAATATCCGCTGGACCTAATAGCATATTTATAAAAATCATTTTTTTAATAAACTGACATGCTGGACATAATAGGATGTGTTTTTAAATCACGACCTATTGTTTTACCCACTTTGGAAAGGATTAAAGGAAGGTTTGTGAAAAAAAAACGCAAACAGACACGTCCAACCTATAACATCATTCTTTATATTGGGGTTTATGTAGTACATCACCATCATCAGGCTGTGTTCGTTCACTGCTGCTGGACACTGCACATAGGCATCTCGCATTTTCCGCCATTCGCCCCATATAACTATGTATAACATACAATAAATGTAAACTCACCGACCTCCGTGCGTAGAGAGATTCCACAAAAAGATATTACGCCAAATGTTCCAATTTGGTCCAATTTGATCAACAAAATTACACAAAACACTCACATTTCTCACGCTTCCTTACGCAAAACTCTTAAAATCGAAAGGTAAACAATATTCGCGTGTCGACTCTACGGGTTTTGCAATCGGACATTCGAAACGTTTAAATGTCATCTCTGTATATTTTATCTGGAGAATGTAACTGGATATAACATATTTTTGAACCACATCAATTCAACTCGGACTAGGTCATTTTAAGCGATTCATTAAGATAATATTTTTTTCTAATTTTAGTTAGAAACGAAATTTATTTCAGACAGAAACTAACAAAACGCAAAAAGGAAACTAAGTTTAACTTTACATTTCTCCATATATTAAACCATATCTCTGGCTACAATAATTATCAGTTGACGCCAAACTAAGCACACAGCTTGAACAAATTGTTTATGGCGGTTGTTTTAAAGAAGGATCTCAGGATATATCAGCACAGTCACATGTAACATGTTCACGAGAAAGACCAGTCATTTACTACAAATACAATATCCGATGTATTGGACAATGTCAGAGTAACGCGATGTATCGTAATCTTTGTTTGACGAGCGCTAATATCGATGCGCAGGAGTTGTATGAAGCGAACTGCGGAGATTCGCGTGTTCCATTATGGAAGCTATAGGAATATTTTGTTTAGCGGTTTTACCCGCGAATAAGTACATAAAAAAACTTTTTATTGCGCTTAGTTTAAAATAATAATAAAAAACCGGCCAAGAGCGAGTCGGGCTCGCACTGGATGGGTTCCGTAGCAGCAAGTAACATAATACATTCTTGAAGTTCGTTGTAACTTTGATCGATGTTTTAACTCTTGACTTAAGACTTATTTTGAGACAAATTTTATTCATGTATTTCACTACTTTATAGTATTTTTTCTGCTGAATTTTTAGTTTATAAACCTTCACTTATAATTTGTTTTGTCAAAACTAACCTCAAAATTTTTGGGAGTAGATTCAATTTTTCACGTGATATCTGGCGTATGGTGGTAGGTTCCGAGCTACTTTTAATAATCCTGTATTTATGACGTACTCAAAAACTACTTACTAAATCGAGTTTAAACCAATTTTCGGAAGAAGTTTGCATGGTAATGTCTATCATATATGTTTTTTAATATAATTATTCTTTTATTTTAGAAGTTACAGAGGGGTGGCATTTTACCACTTTGGAAAAGTGTAGAAATAATGACATTAGAAACCTCAACATCATTTTTGAAGACCTGTCGATAGACACCCCACACGTAGGTAGTACCTATAGGTTTGAACAAAAAAAAAATTGGTTGCCTGTAAAGTCGGTATACGGGCGACAGTTTTACGTGACAATGACTTTGAGTGGTAAAATAATTTTACTAAAATAAACTACCTTCACATTATCACTACACAATCGTTTTACAATTAACTGGCAACGTGTAAACTTGTATGCAGGCGCCTAAGCGAATCGGCGACTCGGGCATGGTTAGCCCGCCTAAGAGCGAGAGGGACAGACATAAAAAGTGAAAGGCACGCGTCCCTCTCACTCGCTCTCATTGTGAGCGCATAACGTGAGCGGAGCGTAACGCAGTTTCTTGAAGTGTCACCCGGCAAACCAATTTATAAGACGTTGTCACGTCAAAAAGAGTTTTAGTTAAGTATAGGGCACCCCTAACATTTATTGTTTTTTTTTTTTTTTTGTAAAAATTTCACAGAAGCGGTTCACAGAATACATCTACATACTTAATAAGTTTCAATAGTGACAGACAGACATGACGAATCTATAAGGAGTTTTTACGTTAGAACCCTAAAAATACTTAAACATAAGATAAATTAGCAATCGGTGCGGCGTCCTGATTAATGGCCTGGCACTATATGTAGGAATGGGAGATTTGAGAGATAGGGAGACGGGGAAATACAAAAAAAGTAACGGTAACGACTTTTCTATAAAAAAATCTAAATATGTACCCACCTATAAATGTAAACTCACGCGAGTAATCAATAATCGCGTGTATTTAGTAAAATAAAGACAAAAAAAACAAATACCAAAATTAGCCAGATGGACTATAATCTCAAATAAAAAAAAATAAAAAAAAAAAAAAAAAAAAGAGGAGCCATAAATATAGGAATATTACAAAAATCTGGACGTAATCGGTTTCAACTATAAGGCCACCGGTCATTTCGCTGGTCTTACTGTTTTTTTTTGTATTGTATGAAATCACATCAAAAACTCAAGACAAACCGACCGTCTCATAGCCGATTCATCTAAGTGTACATACACTATGAATTAAATTGAATAATCGCGTGTCTTACTTGCATAAAGAGTAGTTTGAAAGTTATGGCACATATCTTGGTTAGTATGATGTTTGTATGGAAGTGTAATTGGTCATGCAAGTGATGGTGTACACTGAGCACTTTCAGATTAAGGCATTTTTAAACCATGAATACGAGAATACATTTTTTGAAGTTACGGGATGACGAAGAAATACGCGTCATGGCAATTCAAAACACCTTATAGTTCTCGAAAAATAGAAGCTCTGTTTTAACACCGAAATTGCAGGTATAACGTAACAAATGTATATAAGTTACAATAAAATTGTGAAATATACCTATACTTATAAGATTAAAATATATCACACGTGAGTTAGGTGCCCTGGTTACCCGTTTATCTAATTAAATAGGTACTTATGTGTAATAGCCACGTTAATTTTATACTAAAACTCTTTATTGTCCACAACACCAAAATATACATTCTTAGAATTAGTGAAGCAAATGGCGACCTAATCGCTAGAAGCAATCTCTTCTAGCTTCATCGAAGGGTGGAGAGACATTAAATAGAAAAATACAGGGTTAGGGCAATGTGGCGTATCAATAATATACACACACCTACATACCGCCACCGCCATTTATGGCACAAATTAAGTACTACTTATTTTTTATTTTGTACATTTTTAACTTTACTGGTGTGCATAATAAAGTGTTTCTGTCAGTCTGTCCGTCTGCATTTCAATAATCATACATTATAATACTTAGGTATAGTCTACAACTGTGTAATGAAATGAAATTTATTTTGGTTCAAGAACACTATTAGGTACCTACTTAAAAAACAGGTTAATATCTACTTAATTATAAACACAAATAAGAAAGACAAATGTACACTAGTACTCACACTAGGGAACCTGTGTCGTAGGTACCAGACATAACGATTACTTACCTACACAACAACATTTGTATTGTATTATAAACTATTACCTAATAGAAGACTTATGTACCTATAAAAATACTTCCGACATTTAAGTCCCTATGCCGCTACGGTTTTTAAATTGTAAGTGGGACACTCAGAAAGTTTTGAGAAACTAAAAAACTGTTACGAAAAAAATATTTTTACTAAATCTTTTCAAAGAACTCTCCACCAGCCTCTATTCAAAGTATCATGCGTCTGAACCAATTTTCAAAACATTTCTTCCAGTCCTCCTCAGACACCTCTTCCAAGGCCTTCTCAAACGCTGTTAGCGCGTCTTCCGGCGATAAAAACTGTATCCCTTTGAGCTGATTTTTAATTTTAAGGAATAAAAAGAAGTCACACGGAGCCAAATCTGCTGGTCTACTACGAAGTCCGATAAACGATATATCGGCCGAACTTATGGACGTTTCCTACCACGAAAGACAATCGGTCGGTTGATCGGATCGGCCGTTTCATTCGATCCGACCCTCATCCAACCTAAGCCTATAACTTCCGACCGAGATGTATCAATCCGAATGTTTTTTTTCAGCGGTCGGTCGGATCCGATCATTCGGAGTTTTTTTTCGTAGTAGACCTGCAGGACTGTAAGGAGGGTGCCCCTAGACTCTGACCCGTGTTGGGTTCCAGGAAGGCCCTCGTTTTGATCGCAGAGAGCGCGGGCGCGTTGTCGTGGTGAAGAAGGACCCCGCGGAGTCCGGTGTTCGGTCGCTTATTGTTTCTCATTGCAGAAAAAACTTCTGGCAAGCATTTTATGCTGTACCATTCGGCGTTGATACTGCTTTGGTCTCGAAGTGGAAATTAAATTAGGTAGGTACCCTGTCAAAGTGAAGAAACTAGCGATCAAAATTTTCCTTGCGGTCCTCGATCGCTTCACTTTCGTAGGTGTTGGTTCATTTTGAAACACCCAAACTGTCGACTGACCCTTTGTTTCTGGATTATATTGATAAATCCAGGATTCGTCACCTGTCACAATGTCGTAAACGCGGCGTGACGAGCCTGCATTAAATTTTTGAAGTGAAAACTTCCTTAGGCGCGCTATAGACAGAATTTTCGTGGGGTGTGAAATGGATTCATCAATCGTCACGCTCGGATATGATAAGAAATCTTCGGGTAAACTCGGTAAAAACGGCCAGGTAGGTACCAGGGCAACAGAAACAGTAAAGAGTTTCGATTACCTACCTCCAACAGCCCAGCGTTTATCTCCAGATACCAGGACAACAGAAATATAAAAGAGTTGCGTTTGCCCCTAGGTACCAGTACCAGGGCAACAGCAAGTTTTCACTTCTATCGGCAGTTCCTATGACTGCCAATTTTTTGTATCATATCACGACACCAATCCACACGGGCCTGCTTCTAAGCTTCGGTGAGGTTGTGCGGCACCCAGCGGGAAACTATCCTCCTTACGCGAAGGTGCTCGTGCAAAATCTTGTGAACACTTCCTGAACCAATCTGCAGAGTATGCTGAATCTCTTCGTACGTAATGCGTCTGTTTTCTTGAATTTTTTTTTTACTGCCATCACACTTTCCATGGTGACAGCTGTCGTAGGACGACCACCCCTTTGCTCATCCCCCAAAGTAAAACGACCGCGTTTGAACTTGCTATACCAGCGGTAGATGGTTGCTTTTGAAGGTCCTTCATCCATAAAACCAATTCGAAGTCGCTCAAAAGACTCGTCAAGTTTTAAGCCACATTTGAAATCGTAAAAAATCATAGCACGAAAATGTTCTCGACGCAGATCTATCTTTTAATGAAACAAAAAAAATTGAATTTGCTCTCAAAATGGGGAGGGAAATTTGAAAATCTAACAGATAGATGTATTTTTACTTTTATAGTGCGTTCCAGCAAGGTGTGTAGAAAACCAAAACAAACCAAAAAAAAGGTGATACCATTACATAAACATTGTTTAATCTTAGTATTTTTATGAAATTGCCTTAAAATATTTTTCACAAATAGGATTCGACTTTATTGCGATCTTAAATACCATATACTTAGATTTGTATTGATCAAATAATTCTATACTATCTTATTTTAAAAGTTATAGAAAGTAATGGTAGGATGATAGAAAAATGATTTTAAGTACTAGCAATTTGATCTGTGTTTCTCAAACTCTCAATGTTCAAGGCATTTATACTTCTTTTCATCAAATTATTATTATTGGAGACGCGCCTATTTTTCTAACATACCCCTCTCATGCCCATATTGTGAAAATGCCCATTTCCATTATATTCAAGTATAGATTAATTTTACTCAATTTATTTTTGTCATTAATTTGGAATTTTTAATGTAATGTATTATTTGATTTTTATTGTAATGGGATCTTAAATTGACGTCTGTTTTTTTTTAATTATTGACTTGTATTGGTAATATTTGAATATCTTGAATATTATGACATGTAACTACTCGTTATCAATAAAAAAGTAAGAGTATGACTAAAGAACTCCGAGAAAAAGGTTTCTTGTGTCGTAACGAGTTGAGAGAAAATCGCAAACCTCTAAATACGTGTTCCAAATTACACTGTTTATTATCAAAAGCTTGTATAATTTTCACTCTAAAATGCCATAAATTTTGTGTTATTTTGATCAAAACTTTTGTATGTGTTTCCAGAATATTAAATCATAGTGTGCCGGGCGTGTGGAATTCAGTTGCTTGGTAAAAGAAACGTCTGAGTTTTTGGTTAGAAAGTATTATTGGTCGAATCACACAACTTAGTTTTCACAATCACAAAATATACAAAAGATAAATGTTCGGAAACTCAATAGATATCGTTACAAATTTAGTTTGTTTGGCGGACGTCTTATACGCACCGAGTCGCGACCAAGAGGAGACGGAAGCGAACCAACTAGGCATGGGGTAGCTTTCCTCGATACCGGGGGTTGCCACGTTACAGTCTCCCCCTCTAGATCACATACACGTCCCCGTTCGTGATCTAGCTCAACGTTATTAGAATCAGAAACCCTATTTGCTTTGCGAGGACGGCCTCGTTTCTTTTTGGGGTTCAATGGCTGAACTTGTTCTACTCTCCGTTCATAAAAGGCGGTAAGTTCACTCACATGGAATTTCCCTAATACCTCACCATCATCCTCAGAGGCTATATAATATGTTGTAGGACTCAGCTTGGCTTTAACCACATATGGTCCATCACGCTTAGGGAAGAATTTAGCAGTCTTAGATTTCGAAGAGTCACTCAAAAGATGTGTGGTTAGCAACACTTTATCTCCTATTTTGAATTCCTGTCCTGGTTTTCTCCTTAGATCTGCATACTTCTTCGACTTGTCTTGTTGTTCTTCTACTTTTTCTCTTATTTCAGTCAATGAATTCAAAAATCTGGTCAAGTATGGTGTTATTTGCGGTACGAAGTTTGCTTTTTCCAATATAGCTTTAGGGTCATCATAGACTTCTAGGGGTGACCTAAGTTCTCGTGCGAACATCAGAAACGCTGGAGTCTTCCCCGTAGTCTCACACTTCGCTGTGTTCATACTAAAACGGACCTGAGCCAGTTGGCTGGGCCATGATTGATGCTGTGATCCAACCAGTATTGCCAATTTTGATTTCATGTCCCTATTCTTCCTTTCTGCAGGATTAGCTTCTGGGTGGTAGAATGGCGTCAGATCTTGTGTGATGTTGAGAATATGCATACATTTTTGCATTACAGCAGATACAAATTGGACACCGTTATCTGATATAACCCGTCTCGGTAGACCATATCTAAGAAAATATTGGTCGATCAATATCTTCGCACAACCCATTGAAGTTGCTTCTTTCAGAGCATAAAGCTCCACCCATCTAGTTGCTGTATCCTCAACTAATAAAATCCATTTTTCACCATTTTCTCCTTCGGGTAAGGGTCCAAATAAGTCAATAGCTAAAACTTCGTTTCTCTGTTGTAATATTGGAGTCTGATAAAACCCTGATGGTTTCTCGTTAGAGGGTTTATATCGTTGACAAGTAACACACGATTTGACATAATCCGTGATAATTCTTCTCATCCCTGGGAAGAAATAAATTTGAGATACTTTTTGGTAGGTTTTATCTATTCCAGGGTGTCCTGCGATAGGCGCATCATGACACTCACGAAGGATCTCTTCACGCATTTTCACTGGTACTACCAATTGTGGTGTTTCATTATCCGTATCAGGATTATATCGATAGAGAACTCCTCTTTCCATGATATATCCACGCTCCGTCCAGCGACGAACTGCTATCTCGTCGATATCTTCTAATTCTTTGATAATTTTATGAATATCCGGATCGTTTTCTTGGTCTTCTCTAACCTGAGCCAAATGTCTTGTAGGCAAGTCAATGGTAACAGAGCATACTCCACACAATTTGTGAGTTTCATCATTGCAAATTGGGCGACTCAAAGTGTCAGCTACTACGTTTAATTTACCAGGAGTATACTCAAACTGAATGTCATAGCTCTGTAACTTTAACGCCCAACGCACTAGACGACCTGAAGGTGACTTCAAAGAAAATAGCCACTTTAGTGGTTGGTGGTCACTTGATATCATTACCGGGTGACCGTCAATGTAGCCTCTGAAACGATCCACAGCCCATACGACTGCTAGTGCTTCCCTCTCCGTCGTCGAGTAGTTTCGTTCCGCTTCTGTCAGTAAGCGACTAGCAAATTCTACAGGTCTCTCTTCATTTTTAGATTCGCCTTGAAGTAGTACTG
The DNA here is from genome assembly GCA_963693475.1 of Ectropis crepuscularia. Lineage (NCBI taxonomy): Eukaryota > Metazoa > Arthropoda > Insecta > Lepidoptera > Geometridae > Ectropis > Ectropis crepuscularia. The sequence continues at coordinate 12,528,923 of OY856357.1, read as the reverse complement.
CACCCAGGGCATAATTACTGGCGTCAGTTCGCAAGATGAACGGTTTAGAATAGTCTGCCTGTATCAGAATAGGTGCCGATGTCAGCAGGTTTTTCAGAGTTCCAAAAGCGTTTTCCTGATCTGGTCCCCATATCCAGGGTTGATCTTTTCTCGTTAATTTCGTCAGTGGCTGGGCCACTTCAGAAAATCTGGGTATAAATTTTCGAAACCAAGCGCAGGTTTGTACGAAAGACTTTAAGTGTTTCTGGGTCGTAGGTGTGTTCATATTTAATATTGCGCTAATCTTTTCTTCATCAGCTGATACTCCGTTTTCTGATATCACGTGACCCAAATATTTAACTGATTTTCTCACAAAGACACACTTCTCACGATTTGCGCGCAGCTTATACTTCCTCAATTGCTCGAAAACTGCACGTAAGTCCTCCAGATGCTTCGAAAATCTCTCTCCATCGCTAATTATAAGTAAATCGTCGATATACCCCAGTATATTCACGTCCTTTAAATTAGATGTAGAACGCAGTCTGTCTGTTAATCGTTGAAAGGTCGCTGGCGCGTTCTTCAGTCCAAACGGCATTCTCTTAAAACGAAATGTTCCGAAAGGAGTTACAAAAGCCGTCTTGTCACGGTCTTCTTCCCTAAGTGACACTTGCCAGTACCCAGAACGGAGGTCAATGGTCGACATGTGACAGCGTCCCCGTTTTGTTGCTTGTAGTAAATCGTCGATCCGCGGCATAGGGTAGGTGTCCGTCTTCGTGATCCCGTTCAATTTGCGGTAGTCGACGCAAAACCGATAAGTACCATCGCGCTTAGGTACTAAAAGGGCTGGGGCGCTCCAAGCCGATTCACAGTCCTCTATTATGTCTTCCGCTATCATTTTATTGATTTCCTTCTGCATTAGTTCCTTCTTGGCGGGTGTCAGGCGATAAGGTGGTGTAGCTATCGGAACATGATCACTTGTATCAATATGGTGCTCCGTATATGGTGTTGGTTCACCAGTCTGTTCGAATATGTCCTTATATTCGTTTAGTAGTTGAGCCAACTTATCACGATCGGCAGCCTCCAAACTTGCACCTTCTTCATCCCGGAGAACTTTCATTGATGCATATATGCGGTGTGGAGTAGTATCTTCCATCAAAAGCTTGTACTTTTGTTCACTACAATCCGCGAAATGCCAAAGGTTTCGTTTGAAATCAATAACTAACCCAGCTTTCCTTATAAAGTCAATGCCTAGCAATGATTCGTTGTTACACGCGTCGGGAAATATTATAAATTCTACATTAACCATCTTGTGGAAAAGGCCAACCTGAACCTCTGCAACTAGCACCTCTGTTTGACGCGTGCTACCATCAGCTAATCGAATGTTACGCACACTCCGCTGCAAAGGATGACCCATTTCTAATAAAACGCGATAAAGGGATTGTCCAGCAATACACCCTTTCGCACCCGTATCTAATATTGCAGTGCCTAGTTTTCCCACAATTTCGATACGCATACTTGGTCTTAGACACGTCTCCTCCTGATTACGGCTCTGTGCGCACATAACATTTTCCTTAAAATCATATTTTAAATTGTTTATATCAGAAGTACATGTTGGTAGGTATGTCCCCTTAAGTAAGTGTGTCCCCTTAATAAACACCCCACATTTAGTTACTTCTATTTCCTTAGGAGCAGTCTCACCCTTAAGTGCAAGTTCAGTTGTTTTGTGCAACTGTGTCTCCTTAAGTGTAGACTCCCCCTTAACTGAGCATGTCCGCTTACAAATGTTTGACTCATTAAAACAAATATCCCCCTCAGACAAACAAATTTCTTTGGGAACAGTCTCACCCTTAAGTGTATCAGTTTTCTCGGTCAACTGTGTCGCCTTAAGTGTAGACTTCCCCTTAAGTGAGCATGTCTGCTTAATAATAGGTATGTCTGTACATTCCATAATACAAGGATTTGTTACACTAATGACCATAGTATCTGTTTTGTTTAATTCCTCTTTTACTGACATTGCCTCCGGAATAGGTAAATTTTCCAGAATAAGACCTCTTTCTGTATAACAGCACATTTTAAAACATTGCAGATTGCTATGAGTCATTTCATTACCTAACCCAGGAGAACGTTTTACATGAACATTATCAGAACATTCAGGCATTTTAACAACATTTGAGAAAAATTCTCTGACATAATCATCAACACCGTCATTGATTGAGTAATACTTGTTATTAAATGTTACCCGGGGTGCACTACATTTTGTCTTAAGACTGTGTAATGAACTATGTATGTTACTATGAAATGCATCCCGAGCAACTCCATACCTTGAAACATCAGTAAGTACAGGCCTGGTAACCTCACTGTCCTGTCTTACAGCCGTTGTTCGGCGATGGTGCGCCTTGCACCGGGCGCTGCGCCCACCTTGCTCTACCTCGCAGGGCGACGACAACGCTCCTGTAGCCGAGTCGGAGTGTGACATACTAGCTGCGCAAAAAGCATTATCAGACTTAGCATTATTTTTACATGTTGAACACTTTGACCGAATCACATTAGGTGTACCACACCCGTAACACTTAATATTATCACTTTGTTTCACTGGTCCTCTCCGGGCGGCGGAGCTACCGGTGTCGCTCGCGGGTGCTTTACTAGGCCCGGCGGGCGCTTTAGCGGCCACAGCGGGTGCGCTGGCGGCGGCGTGTCGTACACCCACGTGCGTCCCGCTGGGACCCGCGAGTCCGCCACGCGTTGTCATCGCTGGCGACCTCTTCTTTCCGTCGTCTTCCGCATCCTTCAAGGCTTCCTCTATCGCCCTGGCGCGTTGCAGGAAGTCGTCGAACGTCGCTACGGAATTTCTGTCGATTCGCTTTCTGATTCGGCGATCGACTAGTCCATAAACCATGTCCAGCTGTACCTTTTCGCTCAAATCACCCGTCGGCAGCCTCGACAGAAGCGCGCGAGTCTTTGAAACGAATAAGTCCGTCGATTCGTCTCCTTGCCGAAGTTTGAATAGTTCGGTGTAAATGCGAAATGGTGAGAGGCGTTCTCCGAAGGCGCATTTCAACTTTGTCATGGCCTCCTTCCACGAGGTCGTGCTGCTCTTCACCCCTTGCCACCATACTGCGGCCTCATCGGTTAACAGCATTGGCAAACCTTTAAGCGCATTGACGTCATTTATGCTGAGGCAGTTTTTATACACTTCAACAGCATCAATAAAACCGTCGACCGATTCTGGCTTTCCTGAGAATCGTGCAGAACATTTAGCAAAGTTAGCGGCGGCGGCCGTTGCGTTCTCAAACGCCGGAGCCGGTGTCGATGTCCGCGCTTCGCCCAGAATGCGCGCGAACATCTCTGCTTGGCTTTGCTGAAGGGTTGTTAACAACGCCGTGAACTGGTCCATTGTCACCACGGAAGGCGCTTCCTCCTCTGGGACGTCGCCTTGATCTTGAGTTCTTGTGCGTACCATTGTTATATCTATAAACCAATAACCGTAACACCGAAGAAAAAAAAAACACGTGCGTTTACTAGTCCAATGCCCGCTCGTTGGGAGCCATTTTGTGCCGGGCGTGTGGAATTCAGTTGCTTGGTAAAAGAAACGTCTGAGTTTTTGGTTAGAAAGTATTATTGGTCGAATCACACAACTTAGTTTTCACAATCACAAAATATACAAAAGATAAATGTTCGGAAACTCAATAGATATCGTTACAAATTTAGTTTGTTTGGCGGACGTCTTATACGCACCGAGTCGCGACCAAGAGGAGACGGAAGCGAACCAACTAGGCATGGGGTAGCTTTCCTCGATACCGGGGGTTGCCACGTTACAATAGTGTTATGATCAGTTTTGGGTAATACTAGGACAATTTGAACGAGATTTAATTATTGTTAAAAATAAAATGAACGTTTTCATATAAGGAAACATCTAAATTACTTTTCTAAGTCACTGGTTCTAGTGTTACATTCTTCTCCGAACTCAAATGCTTTGTCTTTCCTTTTTTTACGTGGGGGAAATAAATGTACGTATGCCCGCCATACTCTCATTATGAAATGAGAGGAGATCTCCATCTACCCTCATTTGGGCTTCAAAAATCGCAGGGTGACCAACACTACACACAACACTAACCATATCAGGTTTCTCCAAACTCAGTGCGCTATGCACACATTTATTTATTAGAGGATTCCGCGACGCCGATAACCGTAAACCGGGTAGTTTTCGGTTATTGGCATCGTGGTCATCGCGTCGTAGTTGAAATATATACCTATGTTTTTATTTTCCAATGCTTCCCGAACCATTCTTGCGTAGTTATGACATTCGGTAGATAGAACCTTTGGGTCGTGGATCTCGGTCCAATGACCAGTTTTAGCATCAATCAGATGTTCAGCAATTGCAGATTCTTGTGTCTGACGATTTTTTACAGCGGCAATGTGTTGATTGTTCCAAGTCCCAGCAGTGGGAACATATATTTGGGTGTTTATGATATCCATACATATATATTTAGCCTTGTTTTGCGACGAAAATTTAAAAGGGCAAGCAATGAAAGGTACTACAAACTATCTTGTAAAACAAAGGTTGAGAAATGCTGGTCTGTCATATTGAGAGTGACATTGGTTTGTGTACCTTTTATTCACAGAAATTTGGAATGAGGTATAAATAATCGAAGTTTTCAAAATAATAACAAGTGGCCAGTGTCTTATACTTACATACAAATTTTTTTTCGCAAAACTTTCTGAGTTACCTGGTAATGTAATGAAGTCGGTTAAAACAAAACGATATCCGAGTGAATCACAAAGCGATTTTTATGTCGCTTAGTCTGATAAGTCTCAAAAAGGTTTACATCGTTTCGGTGGCTATAATCATGCGCTGTGATGAGTTCACGGTTCAAATAAATGTGTAATACAAGTTTTTTGACGAAATATTTTTTAGCTTTCGCTTTTTTGTGTACGATGATGTCATTTTTAGGGTTCCGTAAAACGTAAAAACGGAACCCTTATAGATTCGTCATGTCTGTCTGTCTGTCTGTCTGTCTGTCTGTCTGTCTGTCTGTCTGTCCGTCCGTATGTCACAGCCACTTTTTGCCGAAACTATGAAAACTACACTGTTGAAACTTGGTAAGTAGATGTATTCTGTGAACCGCATTAAGATTTTTACAAAAGTTTTTTAAAAAAACAAAAATTAGGGTTGCCCCCCATACTGAGAACTGAAACTCAAAAATGTTTTTTTCATCAAACCTACACGTGTGGGGTGTCTATCGATAGGTCTTCAAAAATGATGTTGAGGTTTCCAATATAATTTTTGTTTACACTGTATAGTTTGCGCGAGAGACGCTTCCAAAGTGGTAAAATGTGTGTCCCCCCCCTCTAACTTCTAAAGTAAGAGAATGAAAAATCTAAAAAAAATATATGATGTACATTACCATGAAAACTACCAACGAAAATTAGTTTGAACTCGATCTGATGAGTAGTTTTTTTTTAGTACGTCATAAATACACTATTATTAAAACTTCGATCAAAGTTACAACGAACTACAAGAACTATGTGTACTATGTATATTATGTTACTTGCTGCAACGGAACCCTTCATGGGCGAGTCCAACTCGCACTTGGCCACTTTATTTTCATTCCTTTCTTTTTAGGGCCGCAGGACAATTTTTAATTGCCTTCAAAAAAGGAGGAGGTTTTCGAATCATTCATTCATCATCATCATCAACAGCCCACTAAACGTTCCCACTGCTGGGACTCGGGGCCTTCTCTCGCAAGGAGAGAGTTAAGGCCATAATCCACCACGCTAGCCCAGTGCGGGTTGGCGGATGACACATGACTTAAAAATAAAAAAATTAAAATTAAAAAAATCATTTATTTCCAGAAATATACACGTAGATTACAAATTAGACAGTACACATACTGTTGACAAATTAGCTCCACATTTTTTCCCGGTGGGTCCCAAACTAGGCTGCGCCTGTATTTTGGGCACCCAGATAGTCCAACGATTTATTACAATGGTCTTAGAGCTGACCGCGTTGTACAGAAACAAGTAATGACTAATAAAATAATGAAATCAATAATTTAGATAATTAATAATATGGCAGGTATAAGGAGTTATATTACGCTTAAAATTAAAATTGTAATGAGGGTTTTTTCTGGGCTCTAGGAGGAATTTGAAAAATAAGAACAGTCTTCTCTTTCCTTTTTTCCCTTTTTTTTCAATAAATGACATGTAGAGTATAGACATCAAACGATGATATTATCCAAAACCGTCTTTGCTATGATTGTAGCTCGAAATCAGCGATTTACATCAGCTGCTTTTGAATTCCCTCTACGCTTTCCACTAAAAAAACCCTCATTATCAGAAATAGGTCGTAGGTATAACATTGAATAATATAGAAAATTTAAAAAATCTATAAATAATTATACATTCATGACATTTACTATGCTTAATTTAGTTGCAATATTGTGGTAAGAATATCCAGTATGCTTTCCTGAATATGTGAGTGTGTGTGTGATAGTGTGTGAGGGTGTGTGTGTGAGGGTGTGTGTGTGAGGGTGTGTACGAGTGTATGTTTATGTACAAATAAAAGAGGAACTAGTTAGGTGTATGGCATAAGAATATTTATCGTTAGAAAGATACTGCTAAAGGGAAAATTACTTTGAGTAACATCTCTGTATGCAGTATAAGTTTCTCGGTTTGCTCACCAGATAATGTGCTCAGCCACTGTAGTAGTTTTGATTTACACTGAGAGAAAGAGCACTCACCGATTTCGATGATTCTGCAGACAGAGTTGTACGTGTAAATATGGACGTATGGGGGTAACCGGGCGGCAAATACAGTGCTAATTCTGGGAAGAGGTATGTCTCGCGGGCGACTCTGTCTGCTTGGTTTGACGGTACAAGATAAGCCGTGGCACTTGGCTACAGCCCTCATGACAAACAGCTGGCGAACTCTCAGTACCGATGCTTCCTCATATAGTTTATCTGTAGAGTATCTGCGTGGTTTACTTAGCATGACCTTAAGAAAAGCCCTCTGTGCTCTTTCAATGTTTTCCATGTGAGTTTTAGCTGCGCCTCCCCAAACGCCTATGCAATAAAGAAGCAAAGATTGGCAAAGAGATTTATAAACGAGCATTTTAATGTTATCGAAGGTAGTGGCCCTCAAAATTCTCATCACGTATAATAACTTGCGAACTCTTCCTGATATGTATGTTATATGTTGTGAGAATGACAAATTCTCGAAAGATTCTAGGTACATGTCGGTTTCCTCACGATGTTTTCCTTCACCGTTTTAAGTTAGCGGCATTACGCACATGACTTCGAAAAGACAATGGTGCGTGTGGTGTTTGAACCCGGGGTCTCCGGATCGGCAGCCGCCGTTCTCCCGACTAGACCAGCCGTAACTTCATCAATCATTCATTACATAGAGTTTATCTAGATCTTAAAAGTTGTTTAATTACGTTGTTGTTTCGGCAGCGTTACAAGGTTACAACGACCGTGATCATGAAACGACTGAAGAAATTGTGGGTCGTGTTATCGGAAAGTGAGATCTCAAAATCTCGAAACGTCGAAGTAATTCAAATAATAAGTACCTACCTCATTTAGATTGCGTATTCAGGCCGATCGAGCGTTTCTGAAAAAATTTGCAAATATCTAAAATTTGTACATAGGTATACCTATCAATGATATTTTTCTTCGCTCAGAAACATTACTGTTTTATTGGAACAGTAGGTTTAGTTGGCTTATCCATTTTTTAAATAGCTGCCCAATAAAAACATAACAATGAAATTTATTTTAAAAGACTTCAAGGAAAGGAGAAATCAGCAATGATTTGTACCGGTGGCTTAGTAGGTACAAAGACTGCCTGCGAAGCCGTGGGTCGTGGGTTCGATCCCACGCAGTGCAAATATTTGTGTGATAAATACATATATTTGTACTGTGCCTGGGTATTTTCTATGTATAATAAGTACCTATGTATTTAATGTATATAATCTGGGACAGTCCGAGAGGGGGGGCGGAAGATCTGTCCACCGGTTGATAATAACGACGACCCTGGCGCGAATACGGAATTGAGATGCCCTACGTGCGGGAAAATTTACAAGAGACGAGCCTGGTACATAAAGCACTTAAAGACACATGATGGTGTTGAAGCACGACAGCCGTCGGTCAGTCCTTTGACAAACACTATGGATAGAGTTGACCCTCATATATCCCAAGGTGAACCATCGAGTGAAAACTACCAGGAGTCCATTGTCATCAGGACACGTCTTGGCATACCCAGCCTAAAAAATTCCACCTGGAAAGTTCATGACGAAAACTTGGCTATATTGTTAGAACATCCCGGTACAAAACAAGACCCAAACAGCCAAGTAGAAACTTTTCAGGACACCATCTATACATACTTCTCTGAGCACTATCCACCATCAACTTATTATGCTCGAAATAACAAGGAAAATACGTTCAAAATGAAATTGCGGAGGAAGAAAAGAGAACTAATAAAACGTCTTCGTGTAGCTAAAACCATGGGCGACAACCATCTAAGTCACCAACTGTCCAGGGCTCTAAGATCAATCCTTAAATTAATACAAGGAATATCGTTACAAATCAGTAAAAATCGTGATAATCTTTACAGAGCTAAACACGAAGTAGACTTTGATAAAAACCCTTTTCAATACTCGAAAAATATTTTCAGAGAACAAAATGGAAAGCTTATCTTGACTAATGAGCAAATTTACGATCACTTTAAAAGCACATACGAAGTGCCTAAACGCGGGAGCTCGTACGTAGTACCAAACATCCAAAGACCTAATGATCCTCTAACAAACTTTCAAAGCACTCCACCTACTGAAGAGGAAGTAAACTATCAAATTAAGAAGAAAACTACAAAATCAGCCCCAGGCCCTGATGGCATTCCCTACATAGTGTATAAAAAGTGTCCATCAGTTCGTAAACATATCTTAAATATATTCAGTAAGATCTGGTCAGGAAAGCAAATCCCAAAATCATTTGGAAGAGCAATTTTTGTCCTGATTCCTAAAATGCAAGAAGTAACTCATCCAAAAGACACCAGACCGATAGCCCTAACCAATACAATTTCTAAAATTTTTTTCAGTATATTGCAAACAAAAATGACCACATTTATGGCTAGCAATAGGTATTTCAGGCCCAACCACCAGAAAGGCTTCTTGCCTGGTATTTCTGGATGCCTGGAACACAATACATTACTAGCGGAAAGTTTGAAAGATGCCAGAACACATGAGAGACAAATAACAGTCTGCTGGATAGACCTAGAGAACGCATTTGGTTCCGTGCAGCATGAACTTATGTTATTTGCCCTAAAATGGTATAACTTTCCTGCTGTAATTATTGACATAATTAATTCATATTATAATCACTTAAAATTCGTTATAGCAGTAAACAAGGAATACTCAAAACCACTTAAATATAATGTGGGACTATTCCAAGGGTGCTGCTTATCACCAATAGTATTTAATATAGTTATAAATATTCTAGTAGATAAATTAATATCCCGTGAGAAAAAATGGGGCTACCGGTTTAAAATCAACAATAAGTACACTGAGTCAATTTTAGCCTTTGCGGACGACCTTGCAATACTTACACGAAATCCCAAACAGTGTCAAGAATTGTTGAATGATGTTGATGAGTTCTGTACATGGACGGAGGGAATGAGGGCAAAACCAAGTAAATGTCATTGTTTATGTCTGGGTAGACGAAATACCAAATATACTTCTTACGATCCGGGACTCTCCATAAGTGGCCAAAGAGTTGCCACAATTGCAGAGGCAGTGCCTTTCAAATTTCTTGGTAGAAAGATAGACTACAAAGGACGTACACCATCATTAGAGGTAGTTGTTGGAAATTTCATGAATGACCTCAATAAGGTAGACCAACAGCCTATCAGCAATATCAAAAAAGCATGGATATATGACAACTATCTCACATCACGTCTCACTTGGCCTTTCCTAGTATATGACATCGGTAAAACCCTCCTCGCAAAACTAGATGCTAATGTCATAAAGATATTGAAGTCATGGTTTGGATTGGCACATCCGGCTGATCCCTCTACTCTATTTAGGGATCACAATAGTTTTGGCCTGAAACTAAAAAAACCATCCGAACTCTACAAACACCTAAGAGTTACAAAAACGCATGTTTTGGGAAAGTCGAAAGACGAATTAATCGCATCTCTCCCAAAAGACAAAAGCGCTTCGGACCTTGAATCTAGACTTCAATTCCACAAACAATTTATGGCAGGCGCGCAAGTAAATACAGCTGGGTTGGGTGCGAGAAAGAAAAGGGAAGACCGAGACATGGTAAAAACCTTTCTACAACAAGACGAAAATGATAGTTACAAAGTGCACGCTATGAATTTAGAAATGCAAAGTGAGTGGTTAACCATAGGTGAGTTTTGTATCCCATTAGCTCTAAAGTGGCGCACCTTGCTATATGACTGGTCTCCTGCCTTATTAAAATTTTATCTGAACGCTTTCCAAATGACCCTCCCTGACCAGAGTAACTTGGTAAGGTGGGGAAAAGCCTCTGAAAAATGTTGCTATACTTGTAGTGAGGCGATATGTACAGCAAGGCACATATTGGTGGGTTGCAAGGTGCTCCTTAATAGGGGTCATTACTCTCAGCGCCATGACAGAGTACTTGAAATCATACGTGAAGCCGTAAGCCTTTCGGTAGCTAGAGCCCAAAAGGGATTGACGATAAACAAAAGACAAATTAACTTTGTAAAAGAGGGCTCAACTTCAAACTCCAAGAACAAGCCTTACTCAATCCTGGGTTCAGCACCTGATTGGACTATTTTAATGGACACGTATGAAAAGCACTACAAAATCCCAGAGGATGTGGGTGTTTCGTCATCCAGACCGGACATTTTCCTTTTTTCTAGGGCTACGAAACGCATAGTCCTGGTAGAACTTACCGTACCGTGGGAAACTAATATACCTAAAGACCACGTGATGAAACAAAATAAGTATTACGACCTACAAAATGAATTAACAAAAAATGGCTATGTAGTTAATTTATACGCTGTAGAAGTAGGAGCGAGAGGTATACCAGCAAAATCTCTCTATAACCTGCTTAAAGACCTTGGATTGTCCAGAAGTGCAGTAAGTTCTATACTAGAACGAGTATCTAAAGCTGCACTAGTAGGATCATATCGGATTTGGCTGGCCAGGGAGAGAAATACGAGTAGTGAAGGTGAGTGTTGACGTACGTCAATATATAAGGGGCCCCTTTTAAACCTACGCCCGAGTCACAAGTCTCGGGGTCTACTCGAGATTTCTCTCTCTGCCACACGATGGACCCGGCACCCGCACGGTGAATCCATGGAATGCTAAGAAGTACGTCTCTCTGATTATCAGCTATTTGGCCTCCATAGTACCTACAAGCTTTGCTTGGTTGAGGTCAGATAGAGTTGTGTGTTTATATTACCAATATTTATTTATTAATTTTATTTCTTTATTACGGAATCAGACTTATTACATTATTTTATATTATTACATTTTTAACATAATTTACTCAGATTCATACGTTCCTGTGCAGGTAATGGTTTGGGCTCTTCATGTTCCAACAGCTGCGTGTCACTGTTATGGGCAGGCATGTTGCTTACCATCAGGCACATGTCCTGCTCGTCTCGTCACTCTATATCTACCATAAAAAAACTCGGGGTGACGAGCGCAGTGCAGTGCATGTAATGATTTGGACGTTTCATGTTCCAACAGTAGCGTGACACTGCTGTCATGGGCAGTCCTGTTGCTTACCATTTCACTATTATTTTCTAGTAAATAATATTTTTATAAATATTTATTTTATATGTATGGAACAAGACAAGTACAAACGTACTTAATAACAATACAAAAATATTTTTTAAATATATATTTATTATGAATTACTTAATCTAAACTAACAAACTAATCTATAAGAAATGTATCTCCCAGCTGTTTCCGATGATCTGATGATTTTTACTACCTGTAACAATAGACAATGTTATGTATTTAATTATTGCAGGGCGCTGCTAGACTCTATACTAGCAGTTAGATAGTTAGTCTATAGTAGCGTTGTTTTTTTTTTCGGGATAAAAAGTAGCCTATGTTTGGTCGGGCAGAGAGAGAAATAAGAGTAGTGAAGGTGAGTGTTGACGTACATCACAAAGGGGGCCCTTAAACCTACGCCCTAGTCACAAGTCTTGGGGTCTACTCGAGATTAACTCTTAATTAACTCGAAATTAGAAATATAATCGTAGAATGTACAGATTTTATTGAAATAAACAATTTTTATTTGATTTGATTTCTCTCTCTGCCACACGATGGACTCGGCACCCGCACGGTGAATCCATGGAATGGTAAGAAGTTCGTCTCTCTTCCAGACTATAATCTAACTGTGTTCCAAATTTCAGCCCGATCCGTTCATACGTCAGGACGTGATTGAGCAACAAACATCCAAACATTGACATTTATAATATTAGTAGGCTAGTAGGATACTAGCGGAGTCCCGCGGTTTTACCCGCATAGTTCTCGATTTCGTAATTTTTTCCCGCAAATTAATTCCAGCAAAATAAAAAAGTTTGTTACGTGTTATTCCAGATCCAGACTACATTCTAACAGTACTCCACCTCCACTCTTCTAGGTAACGTCGATTAGGACACCAAAAGATTCAATATAATATCTAAGTGACTATCATCACATTTTTTTAAATTAGACAATTAATATGTGCATAAAATGTAATAAATTTCATAAGTAAAATCGTTTCGTATTATAAGCTCGTATATTTCAACGAAAGTAAGTATTGTGTAACCCGATATATCTGTTATGTCATAGAGAATACCATAGACCATAAATTTAACTATAATCATGTTTATTAAATAAAACCGTATCTCTCTACTTAGTCTGTGATAAAACCGAGTAGTATTGAAAATACGCGTTTCGCATACTACATCATTACGCAATAGGCATTTTCATGTTAAATACTTACATATTATTGATACATAATTTTGCATAGTCGTTTTTTGCATAGTTGTTAGTGAAGAAGTTGCAGAGTAGTATTATAGATATCAAGGTAACATTTTGAAAGTACAAGTTTGTAAGTAAATCTAACTCTATCATACTAATATTATACACTAGCGACCCGGCCCGGTTTCGCAAGGTAATCTTAATATACTTGTATACATACGCGAGACGTTGTTTATCCGCGAATTGAATAGCATAAAAAGGGTTTCAATGACGCAACCTTAAAAGATAGACACATGCTATCACGGACTTCCGCGCCCACGCAACGAAAGCTCTCAAAAAGGAATATTTTGGCCCTTTTCTGTAACATTCTTCATTTATACTCCGCTACTATTGATAGTAGCGCAATGTAAATACCCTTTAGCCTTTCTCGTTAAATGGACTATCCAACAGAAAAATAATCTATCAATTCGGACCAGTTGTTCCCGATCTTAGCTGAAGAGTTTGTTTGTTTGACAAAAAAAATCTTCAGCTTTATAAAATTAGTATAGACTAGCAACACTCCTATATTAATCAATATTTTAACCCGACATGATTGAGCAACAAACATCCAAAGTTTAGTAGGAAGTAGGATAGCGCATCAGCATTAAATGCTGATGCGTTCAGGTGCTCCGATTGAGCAACAAAATTTGTTGCGTTTTTGGATTGGGTTAATGTTTGGAACACAGGCATAGACCACTTACAGACATAGACCATATACCACTTCCGAAAAAAAGTTAGTTTTGTTTTAAGGTATCACCGTTATAATATTATTAACACGCTTTTATTAGCTTCACTTGTAACTAACTATGTATGTAAGAAAATTTTGGAATCTTAATTTGACCCACTTCCCGGTCTTCGATTAGAATGAAATTTTGCACATGCTCTTAGTTTTGATGATAATACATGACTAGCTAACAAACGTCATTACAAATCCAATATGGCGGCCTCCCCAAGATGGCGGACTGACTGTTTGAAATGCACCCTCATGATATGGGTATCAAATGAAAAGGTTTGCTGAATGGTATACGAAAAAAATAATCATGTAACCTAAATCCAACATGGCGGCCGTTCCAAGGTGGTGGTGGTGGTGGTGGATTAGCTATTTGAAATGCAACCCAATATGATTTAGGTATAAAATGAAAGGGTTTGTTGAAAATAATGCGAAATGACATTTTTTTACCAAATTATCACGCCATGGGTATCAGTCAATAAGGTTCGACGAGAGGAATACGAAGATTGGACTTTGAGTCTATGAAATCCCACCTTAGCCAAGGTAGGATACGCGCCGAGAGCTGAATGGTATGAGGGTGGTAAAAAATATCACGTCGCTAGCGTCACCTTAGTTAGGGCCATAGGGCACCGGGCGGAACCCTATTGTAATTAGCCTTGCCCCCTAAATGGATCTCTGGGGGGGTCGAACGTCTATTAGTCCACAACTCGTGGGAACAACATGCTGAAGTTTTTTTTAGTAGGTATGTGCTAAAAGCGTGTTTTTTCGTTTTTTTTTAACTATTCATTATTATTTTTAGTGTAAACACAATATTACAGTGCGTTAATTAATAAGTAATGTTACAGTAATAGTAATTGGTTAGCCTTGCTAAACCTTGGTTCTGGACACGAGAAAAAAAGTTATTGTGAAAAAACTAAATTGTAAAACAAATTTGGTATAAAATCCTGGAAATGGAACTGGAATGTTTCGGAATTATCAATAGGTATTTATTTTGTGAAGTGAGAAGAGGGGATTACATTTTTGTGAAAACGCCCTTAAAACTCTTAGCCATTTCCGTAAAGTATCCGATGAAAATTATCCCAGCCTATTTAAAATTTGTTAAGGATTTATACTGACCTGTCCTCTTTTCAGTCCAAAATATCGCGCGACGGGGTCACCGGCCTGTATTCTCATCAACATGTTTTCCTTCAGTTTACTGAAATATCTGTTAAGAAAACTATTTCCATTTCCAAACACAACTCGGTAAGTAAAGGAGATAAATAAATAAATACATATTGATCAACACTTCTACACATAACGCCATCTAGACCTAACCTATGCAAAGCTTGTACTATGGAAGAGATAGCTGGGGTGCGAGGCTCGGTAAAGCCATTGTAATACTTGACTGAATTCAGATGCTAATTTAGCAAGGTTAGTCGACCGAATTCAGGAGCAAGTTAGAAGCAAGCAATCCTCGCTTCTGAATTTAGTATGGTAGCTTATTGAATGCTATTACACTTCACTGAATACAGTAGCAACTAAATTCAGTCGATTAAATTTAGTAAAGTGTAATAAGGGCTAAATCTCCACGTTGTGCACTCTGGGCATCAGATATCATACCTCGGTGGTATCTTTTTATCTGATAGCTACTAACTCCTCTATACGCGAACTTCGCCCCCTTGCGGGTCGCGTTAGAAGATTGTATTGACTTAGAATGTGTTAACCTAGAAAACCCAGATTCACTCTAGATTTTTTGGGTTCCGTAAAACGTAAAAACGGAACCCTTATAGATTCGTCATGTCTGTCTGTCTGTCTGTCCGTCCGTATGTCACAGCCACTTTTTGCCGAAACTATGAGAACTACACTATTGAAACTTGGTAAGTAGATGTATTCTGTGAACCGCGTTAAGATTTTTACAAAAAAAAAAAAAAAAAATTAGGATTGCCCCCCCATACTTAGAACTGAAACTCAAAAATTTTTTTTGACGTGATAACGTCTTAAAATTCGATGAAGCCGGCTGCACGCCCACAAAATATGACGTCATGTAACGTTACCGTCGGTCGTTACCTCGCCGCATGTTTGTTACAGTTGTATTAATTATTTCGACCAGTAGATCAAGCGGGGATGTAGCTCAGTGGTAGAGCGTTCACTTTGCATGTGAAATGCCCCGGGTTCGATCCCCGGCATCTAAAAGCTTTTTTGCATTGTTTTGATTGAAAATGACTAAATTCTACTGATTACTTTTTACATACAAATCTATTAAAGAAATGAAATTAAAATTTTCTTTTGTAAAATGCTACCATTCGATCAGTATTTTCTTAAGACGTTGTCACGTTCTATCGTCAGTAAACCGACTTTACAGACAAACATTTTTTCATCAAACCTACACGTGTAGATGGGATGTCTATCGATAGGTCTTCAAAAATGATGTTGAGGTTTTCAATATAGTTTTTGTCTACACTGAATAATTTGCGCGAAAAACACTTCCAAAGTGGTAAAATGTGTCCCCCCCCCCCCCCCTCTAACTTCTAAAATAAGAGAATGAAAAAACTAAAAAAAATATGTGATGTACATTACCATGCAAACTACCAACGAAAATTGGTTTGAACTCGATCTGATGAGTAGTTTTTTTTTAGTACGTCATAAATACATTACTATTTATTATTAAAACTTCGATCAAAGTTACAACAAACTAAAAAAACTATGTGAACTATGTATATTTTGTTACTTGCTGCAACAGAACCCTTCATGGGCGAGTCCAACTCGCACTTGGCTACTTTATTTTTTATAGTATAGAGTGACGAGACGAGCAGGTCATGTCCCTGATGGTAAGCAACATGCCTGTCACATAACAGCACAACAACGCACAGCTATTGGGCAATGAAAAGTCCAAATCATTACCTAGCACTCCACTGTGCTCATCACCTAGAGATCTAAGATATTACATCTCCAGGCCCTGTAATTTCTCTGGAAACATTGCCCTTCTAACAGGAACACAGTAATGTTTGCATATTACTGCTTGGCGGCAGAATAACTGGCAAAGATGTGGTATTCCCCAGGCGGACTCTGCCAAGAGTCCTACCACTACAAAATCAATATTATCATACTTCAAGATTCTATTCATTAATGAAAAGGATACTATCTCGCAAGCAGTTCCTGCTTCTCATCAGGAGTCAGCACTATGTGTTCCGGTACTAGCTCGTGTTCCGTGATGTTAATTAGTAGTTCTGACTCCAGGAACTGTTCCAGGATGTACTTCGGCGCCATGTCCACCAGCGACTGCTTTGCTGATGGTGTCATACCTGGGAAAATGAAGTGTGATCTATAATAGCAATACTATACTTGGTATAGTATGGTAGTATAGTATATAGACTACAGGCCCATGAACAAAAATTACGTAGTAAATGAACCACCAGGAGACCTCTATGTAGGATGATAGAAGGGTATAAAGTAATAAGATTCAGCCTCTCTTAATCCATTATTTCACAATGCCGTACAAAAATCATGCGACAAGGAGAAATGATCGAGGGTTGCAACCCCCACTCTTCGACTGTACTCAGTTGGACAGCTTACAAGTGACGGCATAGTGCTGAATCTTATTACTTTATACCCTTCTATCATCCTACATAGGTCTCCTGGTGGTTCATTTACTACGTACATTTTGTTCACGGGCACAGGCACAGAGTCTAATACTATATTAGAAGATTTTAGATTTTGGCACAGATTGATTATTTTCCATATTATGTTCAGATTGAGAATTTTACTCATTTAGAAACAAAGAGGTGTCTAAACTAGCTATTATAAGATCTAAATGAGGTGTTTTCCAGATGAAAATTGATTTGTCAAAGATAGTTATAAATTTGGCCAAGTTTAGCACCACCATTTGTTTTTGTGAAATTTCTCTAACAAAATAAAACATTGGTAGGTACCACCTGTGGTGAAATTGGGAACTGTCTTTGACAGGTCTTTTTGCATCTTGAAAACACCCCATTAGGGTTAAAATTAATCTTTATTATAACTGTTAAACTGGTTGACTTTCAGTTATCTATTTTGACGGTAGATTGTAGTAGTGATTGTAGTAGATCTGGCTGAGTGGCGTATCATAAGAGAGGCCTATGTCCAGCAGTGGACGAACACGGGCTGATAATGATGACAATGGATGAAATATCATGCTTTCATTCAAAAGATGTATTTTTTTAAACATCCTCACAATATTGTATTTCGAAAACCTGTGGAGAAAACATAATTAATCAACTTACATTTGATTTAAAAAAAATTAAAATCATAAAATCATACCTGCTTGTACAACAACAATAGCTCGATGAATGTTCTCTTCCTGCATTCTAGTACAATAAGTCTTGATAGTTTTGATCCCGATCTTAGCTTCGTCGGGGAAGAAGACGAACATCTGATCAGTGGGGTCATCATTGTGGGCTACAAGAACGATTAAGTCACTCCGTGCTGGCCTCTTTTCACTGGAATTACCATAACATATAATACATTTTTTGTAAATGTTTTTCTACAAAATATTCAAATGCTTGATTGAAAAATTGTGAAATCCAAAATGACAAGTTTGAACAGTATTTTTGCTTTCTTCTAAAATAAAAAAAACGTAGATTTGCTAGCTCTTTGGCTTTTTATCCCTACTTTTGAAGTGAAAACTTTTTTTGGTGCACCACAGACTGATTTTCCGTGGGCTGTGAATTGAACTCATCAAATTCATTCATCAATCATTCAAGTTCGGGTGAACTCGGATGATCTAGTCTAGATGACCATGGTCATGGGCCACACTTTTCGGTTTCGCCCGCATTATTTCCAAAGTGAGCTATCAAATTCTGAGTTATTAGTTTTCCCTTCTATCAGCAGTCCCTATGACTGTCAATTTTTTTTATTTCTCTGTTTGTTTCAGTCCATTATGGGCACTGCCTAAAGTATTCATTTGAGAGAAGATACATTTCTATCTTTCATTGCGGTATTACCAATCAGCATTTTGTGTTTGGTACAAAAAGATTAGGTCTTCAAGTTTAAGGGTCCCCGCAGACTACACACTTTCTATCGGCCGACAGTTTAATCGAATCGAGTCTGGATGTGAGTGCGTGAGGGATATTTTACATGATTCATGCTAAATTACTAGAATACCCTAATAAATATTTCTCCTATTATCGAATGGTTATATAACCAGTTTCAATGAACTTAACAAATTAAATTGAATAGCAAATGAGGATACATATTTAAGACTTTCTATACTGGCAGAGAAGAGACTGAGCGTTATGATACGGTATCTTTAGAAAAACACTTGAAATTGCCGTTAGTGCTTAATATTTTACTTTATTATGCATTTTTGTTCTGTCATACTGATTAACTGATCAAACTATCGGCCAATAGAAAGTCTGTAGTCTGCGGGAGTCTTAACCTATAAACAGGCTGTGGAACTAATTGCTTTGATGGCCTCATTTCTCACCTGTAGACTGTCAGGCCACTAACAATCTATGAAATGATTAATAAAGAACTGACAATAAAAGCCATAAATCAAAAGTTGAGAACTGACAAGCGATGACAAACCAATGTTTATTATTTTTTTATAACAAAAATAATAGCAGGCCGAATGGATTCCAAAAAAACAATGCTGCAGTCAATAGACGAGGGTATCAAGCGAAACATTGTTGATAAAACAGTTTCAGAAACTACTAAATTACATTGCGGTATGTAGCCTGATGATTCAACTAACCTTGGTTTATCTCCAAATTGTTCCTTGAATTGCTCCAATGTTTGGTCCAATTCATCTTGCGTTACTAGATATCCGCGGTCATGGCATAACTGAAATAACAGAACATTTTACAAAACTCAACGACCCAAAAGTTGGGGAGCACATAAATGTTATAAACATATAAACATTATACCTGCATTACAGTTTTACGGATTCTCCATAGCTTGTATGTTTCTGCGTCGTCATCCATTGTTTCCAATGAGCTATTAGGAGTTCAATTTAATAACTTGACTACAACAGAAATTGTATTATCAACAACCCGAATTATAACCTCTTTTGCCTAGAATCCAGAACAACAAACATCAGCAAACCGCAAACCATAGGCTAGTGTTACCAGCTCCTGAAAATAATTATCCCTAAACCTAAGATTGCCCTAACCCCTACAATTAAAGGCCTGTTCAAACCTAAGCGGTATTCGCTGCCGCCTGCGGTAGATAAAACAGGGTAGCGATTCTGAAACCATTCGGTTGCATCTGACACGGAATCTCATCTCTCGGTCTTTGTCATGCTAAACAGATAAGACAAAGACCGAGAGATGAGATTCCGTGTCGGATGCAACCGAATGGTTTCAGAATTGCTACCCTGATGCAATAGACACCAACTAAGCCAAAGTAGGAGGAACATTCAAAGATATAAATAGCAACAATTATACGACAATATTTTATCTACAGACTAAACCGAACGGAACAAACGCAAGACGCGCGGCTGTCGTGTCGTTGTCGTTTCATAGACACAGACTTCATTCTTTGTACGCAAGATGCAAGCATTCGTCTTGCATCCGACAACTGTCGAAATCGTGCGGATGTCGTGCAGCTACGTGGACAATGGGCCTAAGAGAGGGTTCACACGGCGCGGCTGCCAAACGCGCCCGCGCGCGGGCGCGGCAGATTTCCATATAAAATTGAATTCAATACACACGACGCGGTTTACGGCCGCGGCGGCTGCGGCAGCCGCGCGGCGCCCGCGTGGCTGCGCGCGGTTCTTGCGCAGTAGCTTTTCGGAGCAGAAACCGCGAAAACCTGCGGTCTGAAACAAAACAGTTGCGCGGCGCGGTTAGCATCCGCGCCGTGTGAACTGGCTCTAAGTAGAGAGATACTCTCTCGGCTAAAGGACTAGTATCCATAGCCAAGAATAAATTTAAAAAATATATATTTTGTCTTCCATGAGGTTTACGAATTTGTATTGAAATTTGCATGTTTTGATATAGTTTTCATTTGAATAAAACGTGTACATGGATAGTGTTCCGTATAATCGGGCAACATTATATCGGCCATCGAAATATAGCGGATCTATGTTTTGACAGCCGGCTGTCAAGTGACGTTGTCTCGTTTCGTCGGTACGTTCGAGCCACTCCTTGTATTTTTTTCTCTGGTCGCGGGAACGACAATGACATGAGTTTTTCGGGATAAAAGCTTTAATATTGTGCGGGAACACGTTATTAACATTAATTGTGACTACTGGATTAGTGCTGGACTATTAATTGTGAAGTGGCTGCTGGATTGGCCGCTTCTAGAACGCAGGATCGTTCTGGGGCGGGAGATCGCCTCGATATCGTCTGGTTTGGTTTCCTTATTCCCGTGTTCCGTTCCCTATTCCTAATAACCAAACAGGGCTTTGGACGACGCCGGGAACCCTACGTAAGTGATTTCTTTTCGGTACTTTGTTTGCAATTAGGGGGTAAATATTAAAATCGGTATAGCTGCAAAATAATAATGTTTAATTGTCGCTGATGGGCCCCGAGACGGTATGTCTGGCATAAATACTATACATTTTTTGGTAGACAGAGCGTGGTTAGCCGTAAATACCCCTTTTTTGTTTTTAGTTTTCTGGGAAAATATATCGGGTAGGCCAGATATTTGGGGGTTCCCAGTTTATAATTTCTCCCCAAACTGTCGGGAAATTAGTATTAAGTGGTATCCGGTTTAATAGGTTGCGGATATATTTGTTGTGACATTGTCCGAACTTTAGGTTGGTTTAAATTTAAATTCAAAAATGGCTTCGGATTTGGCCAACCAGCTCCGATGGTTCGAATCCTTACAAGGATTGGTCGGCCGGAGAGACCGGGAGGAGGCGCTGCTAAACAGGGCAGAACAGCTCGACAGGCGCCTGGAGGTCGCTGAGAGGAGCACAGGATTGCTGCGGGATGCAAGGCCGCCTCCACCTGAGGACCAGATGGAGAGGATCGACGCGGACATGCGGCGCATCCTGGATGTGTACGACGAGGTCTCCGAAAGGGTTCGCCAGCTGGAGAGGTCTCGTCAGGGAAGGGCGAGCTCGGGACCCGTCATCAGGGATGCGGGCTCGGGTGTAGTGGGACGCCTTCCCACTCTGGACTTGCCCAGGTTTACAGGGAACCTGCGGGAGTGGAGCGGCTTCCGGAGCATGTTCGCCTCTCTCGTAGATTCACGCACGGACTTGACGAGGGCGGAGAAGCTGGCCTATCTCCGCACGTCACTGGAGGATGAGGCACTCTCCCTGATCCAGCACCTGGAGCTGGACGACGACAACTTCGGCACGGCGATGGAGTTGCTGGATACGAGGTTCCAAAACCCTCGGCTCCTCGCCGACGCTCACGTGTCCCAAATACTGGGGCTGCCGAAGGTGACTGAGAGGTCTCAGTTGAGGCCGCTAATCCTCACGCCCGTGAAGGTGGCGTACAACGCCTTGCGCAGCTTGGGACTGCCAGTGGAACACTGGTCGTTTCTGCTGGTCCACATCCTGCTGGGCAAGGTGCCGCTGGAGTTGCGCGCCCGATTCGAGCGGGAAAGGGGCCTTCACGCAGACCCGAAGATCTTCCCCACGTTTGAGGAGCTACTTCGGGTCCTGGAGTGGGAGGCGAGGATGGCAGAGTCGGCGCCTCAGGAGGCGCAGCCCGCCGCGTCAGCTCGTGGCCCTGCCGGAACAGGACCGCGACCTACCAATCCCCGCACTCTGGGTGGGGTAAAGCGGTCGGCGACTGTGACGACTGCGTCGGAGCAGGAGTGCCCGAACTGTGGCAAGCTTCACGCGCTGGTGCAGTGTCCGGCCCTGCTTGCGCGGACGACTTCCGAACGACGAGGGATCGTTCGGCGGTTGCGTCGGTGCTACGGGTGCCTGGGGGGTCATTTGTTCAATGACTGCCCCACGGCACGGCCGTGTCCTGGGTGTGGGGGACCACACCATCAGCTCTTGTGCGTCAGGAGCGATGGTGCTGGTCGACAGCCCTCAGGGAGGGGGCCCTCCACGGGCTGGGGCGCTCCCACGCAGAGCCACGCATTGTACAACAATGAAGTGGCTACAGCGTGGAGCACACCCCCTCCACCCCAACCCACGGCAGCACCGGGCAGCCCAACAAGGGGCGTCTTACACGCGGCTCGGTCACCGACCTCACAGTCCGCGCGGACGCGGGCGAACTGGAGAGGTGGAAGGGTGATACCGGAGTCACCACGGGGGCCACCTCCCAGCGTTATCCTTCTCCGCCGCTGGATCCGCGACCAATAGAATGGAGGGCGTACACGCCTCTCCTCCATGAACATCCGAGGCTGGATTACCACCCGCCCTACTTTAGGTACGGCAGGGCAGCTGGATATGCCCCCCCTCCGATGGCCCTTTGCACTCGGCAGCCATACTGGGCTGGGCCCGGTAGTCCGACGGGTTCGGACGGGCCTCGGAGGGATTGACTAGCCTCCGTTCCCTTGGCACAGGATCAACCGGTGGTCCTGCTGCCCACCCTCTGGTTAAGGGTTTGGGGTCCAAGAGGCGACTACGTCCGGATACGAGCGCTCTTGGACACAGGGTCCCAGGGGTGCATTTTACCAACCCGGGTTGCTCATCGCCTGGGCCTGGCTAGGTTTCCGTCACCGACTCCGTTGCGAGGAGTCGGGAACACAGAGGTGCGGTTGGCTGGACAGACCCGCCTCTCCTTCTCGTCCGTACATTCATATTCGGAAAGGATTGCGGTCAGGGCCACCGTCATGGATTCGGTTGTCGGTTGGCTTCCTCAGGCGGACATAGATCCGGATCTTTTGTCCTGTACTAAGGGTCTCAGGTTGGCGGATCCCCGCTTCGGGATGGCGGGTCCGGTAGACCTTTTGTTGGGTTCTGATGTACTGGGTTACATCATGAACGGCAAGCCTAGACTGCTGGATCAGTCTTCGCTGATGGCGCTGCCCACCATCTACGGGAACGCCATTTTGGGAATGGTGGATGAGTGGCAGCAGTCGAATCAGGCTTCTTTTACGGGAACGGCCCTCGCTCAGATCATGCAGAGGTTCTGGGAGATCGAAGAGCCGCCTACCGTGTCTCGGCTGGATCCCGAGCACGTGGAGTGTGAGAACTTTTATCAGGCTCACACTCGGAGAATGGTTTCTGGGCGATTGGAGACTAGGCTGCCTTTCCGGGATAACCCCCCGCGTCTGGGCCAGTCTCGATCATTGGCCGAGAAAAGGCTCAGGTCCATGGAGCGACGCATGGCTCGAGATCCTGTACTTCGGGAAAAGTACATCGAGTTCATGAGGGAGTATGAGGCACTGGGCCACATGTCTCCGGCTCGCGACGACTGGTCGACCATGGACCACTACTTTTTGCCTCATCACGCTTTTTTGAAAGCGTCGACAGGCAAACTCAGGACGGTGTTCGATGGATCCGCTCCGACTTCGACAGGAGTGTCACTGAACCAGTGCCTCCACGCTGGACCGAAGTTACATCGGGATATTGTAGACATCATCCTGAATTTCCGTAGGCATCAGGTGGTGTTGGGAGCGGACATCCGTATGATGTTCCGACAAACGGTCATACACCCCGAGGACAGGAGGTTCCAGTTGATCCTCTGGCGGGAAAGTCCTCAGGACCCTATGATGGCGTATGAGTTGAACACCAACACCTATGGGTTGAGATCAAGCCCCTTCATTGCGATCCGCTCACTGCTGGAGTTGGCGGAGCAAGAACGGGCTCGGTACCCACGTGCAGCCCCAGTTCTGGAACGCGACCTGTACGTGGACGACGTTTGCACTGGTGCGCAGACGGTGGAGGAAGCTCTGTTGCTCCGGGATGAGCTTACAGAGCTTCTCGCATCTGGAGGCTATGAGCTTCGGAAAAAAAAAAAAAAAAAAAAAAAAAGATTGATTGACAGTAAACAACAAACGTTTACCTTGTGATTTTTTAATTAATATTGATATCATTCAGTGATTTTATTACCGTGAACTGTGTCAAGTCGCCGCGTTGCCGTACCGGACATCATTTGAAGTGATAAACATCGACCAGGAGTGCAAACAATTGGAAATATTCACTAAGATACTGAAATTGTTTCATTCATATTCCCGAAGAAGGTACGACAAATAAGAATTAATGTTCTGTAAGTACCCTGCCAAATAAAAGTTTGGCTTGTCACTTGACACATCGAGTTGCCACACGTTAAAACTTCAAACAATACTGAGTTTACCGACCACTTGCGCCATCTGGTGGTGAGTAGCGGATTTACAAATTGACGCAATCGAGCGATACTGAACTTAACTGCCTACGCCATCTAGGAGTGAGTAGTGACTTTCAGAGAGAATAAAGTTTGACGCCATCTAGCGACACCCGTGCGAACCTCTAGGAAATATCAATTGTAGATCAGGATGGTGAAGTGCGGTGGCTGCGGAAAGTTTATAGCGTCGGTAGAGGGCGCTAAATGTGGAAAGTGTTCCGGTCTGTATCACAGAGGTTGCGTAAATATCCCAACCAAAGCATGTATTTCGCCTATGTGGCTGTGCCCAAACTGCACATGCTCATTACCCAGGGACAATCATCCATCTACCCCTATCAGAACCGCAACAAGTTATTTCGTAAATGAGGAGAAAGAAGAACCAAATAAGGGCACCGTAGAATTAAAAAAATCCGAAACTGTAACTGTAGCCAATGGAGAGACTGGGTATATACATAGGTACCCAGAGATATGGGGACCGAGTCACCTTCGTCCGTGGGGAAGCACCTAGATATTGAAACCTCACACGTGGTCCCTGGGTGGTGCTAATCAGGTGACAAATTACCGGTGGTAGGCTTCGGCCGTGGTTGGTGACCACCCACTAGACTAAGTCACGACGCCAAGCGGCCTAGCCGTGTTCCGTCGTGTTGTCTAGTGACACCATTTAGGGAAAACGGGTCAGAACAGTTGCTGCACAACTGCAAGACCGCTCTGTCACACACCAATACTGTACATCGGGAAGCTAGTCATGGAGGGTAGCGGGATCCGAGGCACGGTTTGCCGCACCGACCGCAGATAGTTGGGGGCCCAAGTAGTGAGCTAGCCACTCATGAAAGGCTGCCCCGCCATCTAGCGAAAAATCCCGGGATGCGCTATCCTGCCGGTTGGCGACCGGATGACAAGGCCAGATAGACATCCCCGGGGGGGCTCGGGCGTCCCCGCAGTCTCCAGGCTAGCTCCCCACTGGTGTATTCGTGTTGTGTGTTGTGACCAATGGTCAGTAGTGTGTGGCCTCGTTCTACTGCCGTTTTCCCCACCGATTTCCTCTCCAAAAAACATGAACAAAGTCAAAAAAAGAAACAAAGTTAAAGAGCGGCTGCACGCCTTGTCAGTCAAAGTGCACCTCACTAATATTCGAGGTCTGCACTCAAATCTCACTGCAGTCCACCATCACCTCGAGACTGAGCAGCCGACACTCTTGTTTCTTACGGAGACGCAGATAGGTTGTCCGTCGGACGTGGCGTACCTTACGTATCCAGGCTATACCCTGGAGCACAAATTCCGGCCTCGTGCTGGAGTATGCCTGTACGCCCGTGACGACATCTGCTGTCGGCGTCTCCGTAACCTTGAGGACACTAGATTTTCTGTTCTTTGGGCACTAATGGACACAGGCATAGACAAAATTATCTACGCCTGTGTGTATCGGTCGCACAGCGGAGATCTGGAGACGACTAGGCTCACGGAGTATTTAAGTGAGGCGGCGGACGCGGCTCAACAGAAGTACCCTTCGGCCCAATTAGTGTTACTGGGGGATTTCAACGGCCATCATAAGGAATGGCTGTACCCATACCGGGACACTGATCACGCTGGGCAGGAAACGAGAAAGCTAGCTTTATCGTTAGACCTAACCCAGCTGGTCCAAGAGGCCACAAGAGTACCCGACGTTGAGTCGCATACACCTTATTGCTTAGACCTTCTGCTGACAACTGATCCAGACCGTTATTCGGTGGCGGTATCGTCGCCGTTAGGCAGCTCCGACCACTGTCTGGTGAAATCTGTATCTGTCTACCATCCGCCTGATCCCAGCCCTAGAGGCAACCGGCGGTTATGGCGATACAAGTCAGCAGATTGGGATGAGATGCGCTCTTTCTTTGCGTCTTACCCATGGCAGTCATTGTGCTTCGCTTCTGGTGATCCCTCAGTCTGCGCGGATGCTGTGACTAATGCAATACGAACGGCTATGGAATATTTCATTCCATACTCCGACATCTCATTATCCAGCAAAGCTCGCCCTTGGTTTGGTTCTCAATGTAAAAGTGCTGAGGCATTTAAACATGAGGCCTACCTAGCCTGGGTTGATGCTCGACAGCGTAAGGCAAGGGACATACACCAGAAGAAGAAGGCGTTCAACAAGGCTGCTAAGGCATGCAAAAAGGTTCTTCAGAGGGCTCGGTTTGACCACATTAGTCGAATAGGGAACAAACTAGCTTCGTACCCAGCGGGCAGCAAAGCGTTTTGGTCCCTAGCTAAATCGGTCGAATCGAACTTCTGCCGCTCCTCACTACCTCCAATGCTGAAACCTGATGGGACACTGGCTCACACTGCAACGGAGAAAGCAAACTTGTTTGCAACTCAGTTTGCGGAATCTTCGCGTCTAGATGCTGGTAGCGCGACACCTCCTACTCCACCTGGCTGTTCGACTTTTATGTCAGAGATACGCATTCGCCAAAAGGAGGTTCGCAAAGTGCTACGCAATCTGGACGTGAATAAAGCCAGTGGCCCAGATGGTATTCCTGCTCTAGTATTGAAGGCTTGTGCGCCTGAGTTGTCACCGATATTGACACGCCTATTTAGACTCTCTCTCCAAACTGGGCTAGTACCGAAGTCTTGGAAGCTTGCCAATGTGCAACCTGTGCCCAAAAAAGGTAGTCGTGCTGACCCTGTCAACTACAGGCCCATCTCAGTCACGTCCATACTCTGCAAGACTATGGAACGTGTCTTAAACCACAGGCTCCTGACGTACCTAGAATCGAACGACCTCCTCAGTGACCAGCAATACGGGTTTCGCCGAAACCGGTCCACCGGGGATATTCTAGCGTACGTCACTCACATCTGGAGTGAAGCTATTGAGAAACACGGGGAAGCACTTGCAGTCTCCCTGGATATCTCGAAGGCTTTCGACAGGGTTTGGCATGATGGCCTTATAAGCAAGCTTTCTAGTTATGGTTTGTCTTCTGGGTTCATTGCTTGGATATCGGACTTCTTGAGGGATCGATCCATACGAGTCGTCATTGATGGCTGCTCGTCGGATCAAATGGGTATCAATGCCGGAGTCCCACAAGGGTCGGTACTCTCTGCGACGCTCTTCCTGCTACATATCAACGATCTGTTGAAGCCCGGTATCTATGGGTACGCAGATGATAGCACCGTTGTAGAGAGTTACATATCTAGCGCGAGAGCCACTGGGCAGCAAACTCAGGTACTGAGAGAGAGTCTGATCGAGCGTTTGGGCTTGACCCTTGATGCGGTGTCCAAATGGGGCGATGCCAATCTGGTCAAGTTCAACGAGAGTAAGACGCAGGCGTGTCTGTTCTCCGCTAAAAGGAGTCCTTTCCAACTGACTCCAACTTTTAGAGGTGTATCCGTGCCGGTCTCTGACCGTCTTGAACTTTTGGGCGTTACTTTGACCTCTACGCTCAACTTTGGCTCGTTTATCGAGTCCAAGGCTAAACTTGCTGCCAAAAAACTTGGTGTCCTCTCAAAGGTGCGAAGGTACTTCAAGTCTGAACAGTTGCTTACACTATATCAAGCACAGATTCGCTCCTGTATGGAGTACTGTTCGCACCTTGGGATGGATCGGCTAAGTATCAGCTGGAGGCTCTGGAATCGATCGAGAGACGTGCCAAAAGGCTCATAGGCAACGACACTCTTGTGCGAAAAAGACTTCAAAGTCTTGAACATCGCCGAAAAATTGCTAGCCTATCGGTTTTTTATCGGATACACTTCGGAGAGTGTGCGACTGATTTGCATGATCTGATACCACCTTGTCCTTTTTTCTATCGGAATGCTCGTAGCTCGAAAAAGCGACATCGTTTCATGGTTGATGTTCCAAAGACACGAACGAAGAGATTCGACTCTACTTTTGTGATAAGAACGTCTAAGCTGTGGAATACGTTGCCTGAGTGGGTTTTCCCCGATGGTTACAATCTTTGTGTCTTCAAATCGAGAGTGAATCGGTTTTATCTAGGTAAACACGTTCCATCGTAGACCGCATCATCGCTTAACATCAGGCGAGATGGCGGTCAAGTGTAAACCTATAGAAGTTAAAAAAAAAAAAAAAAAAAAAAAAAAGTATTGACGGAGAATGGCAAACAGTAACTAAGCGACGTCGCAGCCATAATAAGCAACAACACACAGTACAGGTCGGTGTAGGAAAAGAGAGCTGTGGCCTGGAGGCAGTGGAGAGAACTCACTACATACAAGCTTGGCAATTCAAAGCAGACACCACCATTGACCAAGTCAAAGGCTTTTTGAATGGAATCGCACGAGCCAAGTACTATGTAGAGAAGCGCCAAATTAGATCCAATACACATGCATCTTTTATCATCGGAATGCCGGACAGCGTGAAACTACAAGTGACGGAACCCAGTGTTTGGCCGCAAGGAATTCGGTTTGCTGGTTGGTTTTTTCGCCGCTCGAACGTGCAAGCCATCCAGACATAGAGTCGAGGGACCAGGACAACAATAATACTGTCATCGAGGCTGCACGCTCTAATTCAGCAGCTACAGCGCCCCCGCGTAGTGGTAACATAATTTTTAATAAAGGTTTTGTAAAGATATGTCACCAAAACATAAGGTCAATTAAAAATAAATCGAGTAGAGTAGAAGTGGCGTTACTATCGGATTTGAAATGTGACGTTTTGTGTTTGACCGAGCATTTTTGTAAAAGCCATGAAATTAAGTGTATAAATATTAACAACTTTACTTTGTCCTCCTATTATTGTAGAACCACGGTAGAACATGGTGGTTCGTGTATTTTTGTAAAGACTGGTCTGAAACATAGGAAGTTAGAATGTTATAATTCCTTGTCGATAGAGCAAATTTGCGAAATAGCCGCTGTAGAGTTGTTAGACAGAAATATTGTAGTGGTTTGTATTTATCGATCGAATGTAACAACTCCGTTTCAGTTTTTCTCCGTGTTTGAACGATTATTAGGTATGATCTGTGACTCTGGTAAAGAGCTTGTAGTCGTGGGAGATTTTAACATTGATATCAGCAAGGCTTTGGACTCTGACGTAAAAAGATTGAATGATCTATTGGCTATTCACAACTTGTGCAATCTTGTTGATTTCCCCACCAGAGTTACAGAAAGTACGAGTACCTGCCTGGACCACTTTTACGTGGACTGTAGTTTAGCGGAGGAGACGCGCGTGGCGCCCGTGCGCAGCAACCTGTCCGATCACTACGCGGTGCGCGGGAGCGTGCCGTGCGCGCCCGAGCCGCGTGCGCGTGCTCCAAGCCGAGCCAGATCCTACACTCACGCTAACCGCTGCAATTTCATCAAGATGATGGAGAGCGTAGACTGGCTTAAACTTGAGCAAAAGTACAGCGTAAAATCAGTCGATGATATGGCGTCGGCCATTGTAAATTTAATTAAAAATAGTATTCAAACTTGCTTTCCTTTGAAACAGGTTCGACTTCATAATAAAAATATTTGTTGGGCGACTGATGAGATATTTCAGCATAACTCATTGCTAAAAGATATGCAAGACCTCCTAGTGAAATTTCCGGAGAATGTCGAACTCCAGCAAAAGATAGATGAATTTCAAACTGCTTACGACAACTTGCTACGGCGAGAACGTAGCAATTACTATTGTAATTTAATAATGAAATCATCTAACACGATGAAATCTATGTGGGACGTAGTCAAAGTTGAAACGGGCAGGTCTAGGAGAGTGCCAGACTACACGGAGGTACTGCAGCGATCCGACGGTGCAAAATTTAGCAGCATAGTAGAAGTCGTGAACAGTGTAAATGAGCACTTTATTCGCGCACCTACTTCATGCAACGCACCCACTGCTGAAGTTGCTGCATCCGTCCACGCGCTTGCTAGTGCTCGATCACCTGCCGATCGCTCTATGCGAATCAAGAAGTTTACGCCGCGGGAGGTATTCAGAGTAATTACGCACGGGGTGGCTAGGAAGACGTCTAGTGATGTATACGATACGTCAATTTCGCTGTTGTACTCTACAGCCGAACCGTTGTCATACATATTATCCGCTTTGTACAACAAATGCATCGAAGACGGGATCTACCCTGCGGCCCTCAAACAAGTAAAGGTTTCTCCTTTGTACAAAGGTAAAGGGAAGCAGGAAGAAATTAATAACTATAGACCGGTGTCTATCATCCCGGCTGTTGCCAAAGTCTTCGAGTACGGTCTGAGCTCGCGACTGACCGAATACCTGGTTGAATCGGAGGCACTATCAGAGAGACAGCACGCGAATCGTAGGGGTCATTCGACGACGTCCATAACGAGAGAGTTACTCCACGAGATCCTGAATGCGCGCGAGCGTCGGCAGCAGGTCGCCGTGATCTTCTGCGACTTGTCTAAGGCCTTTGATGTCGCCGATCATGGAGTACTTGCCGCGAAACTAGAGCACTACGGCATCCGAAACAACGTGCTACGCCTAATGTCGGATTACTTGTCGGGTCGAAGTCAGGTGGTCGTGGGAGAGGGAGGTGTGGTGAGGTCAAAGCCGCTCACAACGGTGATAGGCGTGGCGCAAGGATCTTCACTCTCGAACATCTTGTTCTCCCTTCTCCTTAACGACTTACCTGAGAACATTGAAAATAGCCATGTGCTAATGTACGCCGACGACGTAGCCGCTGTTGTGACGGCACGAGATATTATAGAGTTAGAACAGAAACTAAATAGAGTCGCGTGCGGCCTACACCGATGGTTCGGAATTAACGGGTTAATTCTGAACATGACTAAGACACGCTTTGTGCAATACGATCTGTCGGGTCACATAAAAATGCCTCTCAATGTGGTGGTCGGAAGCACTAAAATAGACCAGGTGAAGGAAACACTGTTTTTGGGCTTTCGTATCGACAACACGTTGACATGGGAGAGTCACATAAATGAGTTGTGTCTGAAAATTGGGCGGGCGTGCTTTGCACTGTGGCGACTGTCAGGTGTATTACCGACAAGCATGGTGAAGAACTGTTATTTCGCTTCCGTGCACTCACTTCTACAATACGGGGTAGAGTTTTGGGCGCGTTCCGCAGATTGGGAACGCGTCTTTAGGATGCAGAAAAGAGCAGTGAGAGCCGTAGCCAGGGTGCCAGAGGACACGCCTGCACAGGAATTGTTCCGGTCGTTGAGAATCCTGACGCTGCCGTGCATGCTTATTTTACAAGCCGCACTGTACGCCTGGGACCACTTAGAGGAGTACCCGCGCCTGCGCACCGCGCGGCACGCGCACGTGCTCTGCGCGCCCCCGCACCGCCTCGAGAAGACCTCCAGGCAGGTACACGTCATGGCCGCAGACATCTATAATCGCCTCCCGGCAGATGTTAAGGAAGCGCCATCTCGTAATAGTTTTAAAATGAGGGCAAAGTTCTGGTTGACGAAGGAAGCGTTCTATCGAATGGATGAATTTGCTGCCAAGTGTTTATAAACGAACGCCTCTGAATTTCTTTATTTTATTTGTAATAGACATACCAAATACTACGACCATATTATGCTAAAATCGTCTAATTGCTAGGTTTAACTGTTTGTTTATTATTATTATTGTTGACATTTTTTTTTTTTTTTTTTTATTTAATTTGACATTTAGGTACATAATGTACACATTTGACATATGAAGTAATTTGGAGTTAAGAATTGACACAATCGTTATTATTGTTAATTTAATTTGATTCCTACTTACAGTAATGTATAAATTTGATTTATAAATTAATTTGTATTTAATTTGATAATTACAATAATGTAGAGTCTATGTAGACGTTTGATTTAAAAAAATAATTTATGTACTGATTTTGGATGTATGAATTGACGTGTAAAAATATTTTTATCAATAAAAATGAATATGAATATGAATATGAATAGGAAATGGCTCTCTAACGACCCCAACGTCCTGGCTGGTATCCCGGACGATCACCAGCAGGATCCGGGGCTCTTCGAGGAAGGTGACGATCCGCACGGGATTGCGGTTCTGGGCATGCAGTATCAACCGGTTGCTGACATCTTCACCTTTCGGGTGGCACTGGAAGCCACACGCGCGTGGACAAAACGGACGGTTTTGTCCACCATCGCCAGGATGTTTGATCCAAACGGTTGGATCAGTCCGGTTCTGTTCGCAGCCAAGTGTCTGTTACAGCGACTTTGGACTCTGAAGGTCTCATGGGACGACCCCCTGGTTGGAGACTCGCTTAACATTTGGCTTCGTTTAATATCTGACCTCGAAACGGTCAATCGAGTGGCGTTGCCCCGTCGCATTCTGCCACCAGGCTGTAGCCGGATCAGCCTGCACGGGTTCTGTGATGCGTCCGAGCTGGGCTATGCCGCATCTGTGTACTTGCGTACAGTTGACGTTGGAGGCCACGTCAATGTCACGCTCTTATTGGGGAAGCGCAAGGTAGCTCCTATCAGGACACGACTCACTATTCCGAAACTGGAATTGAGCGGAGCCACATTACTTGCTCGGCTGCTTAAGCACGTATATCAGGAACTGTCCACCTCGATAGACATCCGGAAGGTCTATGCGTGGTCAGACAGTCAGGTCGTACTTGCCAGGTTACGAGCAGCCCCTCACACCTTGGAGACTTTTGTGGGAAATCGGGTTTCCCAAATCCAAAACATTGGACTGGACATGGTTTGGAGACATGTCCCGGGTGAGTTGAACCCCGCTGACTGTGCTTCGCGCGGCTGTTCCGCGCCGGAGCTAGTTGATCACCCCTTATGGTGGGGTCCGGACTGGCTGCGGGAGCCAGAAGCTTCCTGGCCAGCTCTCGGCGCGGACTCGGAGCGAGCGGAGCTGCCCGGAGTCCGCGTGCATGCGATTGTGGCGGAAGTGCCCCCAGACCCTGACTGGTTGACGGGTCGTTACAGCAAGCTGGATAAGTTGTTGGGGGTAACTAGCTGGATTAAACGCTTCATCCACAACTGTCGTCACCCTCGTCAGAGGAGGAGTGACCAGATCGCCACTGTGGAGGAGCGTCGGAGTTCCTTGCTGCACCTCATTCGGCTGGTGCAGGGTGAGAGGTTTCCGACGGAACTTGAGGCGCTGCGCTGCGGACGCGCTCGCTTGAAGGGTGCGGTCGCCAAGTTGAACCCTTTCACAGATCAGGATGGTCTTCTGCGCGTAGGAGGTCGGCTCCGGAAAGCCAACCTGCCGTACGGCAGCAGGCACCCCCTGTTGCTACCGAAAGGAGGTCCTCTGGTGGACCTGCTGATCACCGATCGGCATATCGGTAACGCGCACGCTGGATGTGGCGCGCTTCTCGCTGTGTTGCAGCGTGAATTCTGGATCTTGTCGGCTCGCAGGGCGGTCCGAAAGGTGCTGTTTAGATGTGTCCCTTGTTATAGGCTCAAGGCGTCTACCATGCAGCCCATGATGGGAGATCTTCCTCCGGATTGGATTTCTCCCTCGAGGCCGTTCGACGGGGTCGGAACGGACTTCGCTGGGCCCTTCTCGGTCAAGTCATCGACGTTGCGTAACGCCAAGGTCGTTAAAGCCTACCTGTGCGTCTTTGTGTGTTTGGCCACCAAAGCAGTCTACCTGGAGCTGGTCTCTGCGCTGTCTACGGAGGCCTTTGTCGCGGCGCTGGATCGCTTTGTAGCGCGAAGAGGAGTACCCTCTTTAATACGTTCGGACAATGGCACAAATTATCGAGGGGCGGCGAATTATTTACGCGAAGTTAATAATTTTTTAAATTCTGGTAATAATAGTTTAAGTCTGGCCCTCGCCCAGCGGGGAATCAGCTGGCAATTTTGTGTGCCAGCCTGTCCTCACTGGGGAGGAATTTTTGAGGCTGCGGTGAAGTCTGCTAAAACCCATCTCCGCCGTGTCATCGGGGAGACCGTGTTAACTTGGGAAGAGTTAGTCACGGTACTATGCCGCGTGGAGGCAGTGCTTAATTCCCGTCCTCTCTGTCCAATCTCGCCTGACCCTAACGATCTAGAAGTCTTGACGCCGGGTCACTTCTTGATCGGTCAGCCTTTAACCGCGTTGCCGGAGTATCCCTGGAAGGATGAGCGCCCCGGACGCCTGTCCCGTTTTCAGTTATTGCAGCAAATAAGTCAAGACTTCTGGAGGCGCTGGTCGGCCGAGTACTTGCATCTGTTGCAACAACGGGTAAAATGGACAGATAGGACGGAGGCCCCTCGGGAAGGGGACTTAGTATTATTAAAGGAGGCAAATTTGGCCCCCCTACTTTGGCGTAGGGGACGTATTTTAAAATTGATATCTGGTACTGATGGCACACCCCGCGTGGCGGAGATTCTGGTTTCTGGTTCCAGACTTCAGCGCGCGGTGTCCTCTCTGGCCCGCTTGCCGCTTTATTAGATATACGTGTTTTCAAGGTTAAAATTTAATTTAATTTTATTACTATTTTTGGTAAAGTGTTTTTTTTTTGGTTTGATTTCCACTTTCGGGTCAAAGTTGGGAATTTCGTTTTATTTGGGGTCCGGATACTACTAAATACTACTACTAAATACTGGTTTCTAAAATTGAGCTGGAGTTCAATTGGTCGGGGGTTTTGTTCCGTATAATCGGGCAACATTATATCGGCCATCGAAATATAGCGGATCTATGTTTTGACAGCCGGCTGTCAAGTGACGTTGTCTCGTTTCGCCGGTACGTTCGAGCCACTCCTTGTATTTTTTTCTCTGGTCGCGGGAACGACAATGACATGAGTTTTTCGGGATAAAAGCTTTAATATTGTGCGGGAACACGTTATTAACATTAATTGTGACTACTGGATTAGTGCTGGACTATTAATTGTGAAGTGGCTGCTGGATTGGCCGCTTCTAGAACGCAGGATCGTTCTGGGGCGGGAGATCGCCTCGATATCGTCTGGTTTGGTTTCCTTATTCCCGTGTTCCGTTCCCTATTCCTAATAACCAAACAGGGCTTTGGACGACGCCGGGAACCCTACGTAAGTGATTTCTTTTCGGTACTTTGTTTGCAATTAGGGGGTAAATATTAAAATCGGTATAGCTGCAAAATAATAATGTTTAATTCTCGCTGATGGGCCCCGAGACGGTATTTCTGGCATAAATACTATACAGATAGTTTATTATTTATTGCAATAAGTTTTGCTTTGGCATATTGAATGAATTGAGTCCCATTATGCCTAACGCATGTTTGAAATAAATAAACGCTTTTGACAACTAAGTGAAAGACCTACAAGCGCCTCCTACTATCGTTTTATTGAACCATAATATATTTTTGTCTCGTCGGAAAACACCTCATTGTTGGTTGCAGGACGAATGCTTGCATCATGCGTAGAAACTTGGTAGAAACAATAAAATCTGTGTACACGAAGCGACAACGTGGCTTCAGCCGCACGTCATGCGCTCGTCATGCAGTACGGGTGCGTGCTACAAAAAGTCACTGCTCAACCGACTCGTCTCGACTCGACTCGACACCGAGACGCACGCAGTGTTTTGTGCCATTTTACTACTACATTTTACTAGTTGCTGTGACTGTCACTAGATCTAATGAGTTTTTGTCAATTTTGAGAGTTCCGTAACCAAAACGGGACTTTAGATAGGTAATGTCTGTCTGTCCATCCGTATGTCACAGCCACATTTTTCCAAAACTATAAAAAA
The DNA here is from genome assembly GCA_963693475.1 of Ectropis crepuscularia. NCBI lineage: Eukaryota > Metazoa > Arthropoda > Insecta > Lepidoptera > Geometridae > Ectropis > Ectropis crepuscularia. The sequence continues at coordinate 12,492,475 of OY856357.1, read as the reverse complement.
CACTTCTTCGTTGTGTTTCCACGTGGCCAGTGTGTATATATATAATGCAGTGCAATTAAGGAAATAAATAAACATTAAATTATGTAGTTTGGGGACTATAAAGGATCGATAGGGGGGTGCATTCTGAGCATATATTCCAATTTGAGGGATTCTGGCATAGTCAGCTCAAGGTCATTTCGATGAAAACGCGTTTAACTCGATATTTCGAGAACTGTTAGTGTTAGGCAAAAAATTGTTAAGACCTTTTCTCTTCCACATTAAATTTACTAACTTTTATAGTAACCACTTTTCTTTCTTTCATCAATATTTTTCAAGTTATTGCTTCCGAAAGGCAAAAATTTTACTTTTTTTCCTCCCTTTTGCCATTTCCTCCCCAACCGTTCAATTTTATGCAACTTTACCTATAATCAAAAGTGTAGATCTTTTAATAATGAACAACTTTGTCCTTGCACTTTTTTCAGTAATGGCAATACCTTCAGAGTTATGTTACTTTACCGAGCGAAATCCGCGCCACTGCGACACCTCCGTGACACTGCGATAAATCCGCGACACCTGCGGACTTAGGGCTGAACCCAAATTTCATTGTTTGTTTGTGTCGGTGGGTTTCTTCTACACAAGCTTATGTGGGACAACCACGTCACCTACTCCGATATATGCCAGAAATACACTCAGATACACTCAATCAGACATAGAGGTGAAGCGAGCCGTAGAGGATGCGGATGGTCTGATTATCAGTACGGCTAAGAGAATTTTGTCGGACTCTACGGCTTGCTCCACCTCTATGTCTGATTTGATGAGAAAAGTTTTCAGTAGTTAGATGAATCTGGTCTTATTGCTCTCGTTGCCTCAAAACTTATTCTTGAGTTGTGATGACGGTCATATTGTAGATGAAAATGATATCCGCACATAGCTTCAGCTGGGATCGGCGCAGCCGTTTGGCAGAATTGGCGCCAAAGTTGGAAATACCTTTGGGATAGCCATCGAATACAATTACTACGTCTGTACCGTAGTGTTTTTTATGTATGTTACGTATTTCTGGCATATGTCGAAGTAGTTAACGTTGTTGTCCCACATAACCCTGTGTAGAACAAACCCACCGACACAATCCAACAATGAATTTTGGGTTCAGCCCTAAGACCGGAGGTGTCGCGGATTTTTTGCAGAGGGTAGCGATTCTGAAACCATTCGGTTGCATCCGACACGGAATCTCATCTCTCGGTCTTTGTCATGCTAAACAGATAAGACAAAGACCGAGAGATGAGATTCCGTGTCGGATGCAACCGAATGGTTTCAGAATCGCTACCCTGATCTCCTCAATAGGCCAATGCCTACCTCGCTTTTGCCTGCGCTGGGCCAGTGTGTGGATGCTACGTTTTGTCTCGTGTCTCGTGCCATTTTACCGGCGCTCGCGTTGACCTGCGCTGGGCCAGTGTGTGGATGCTACGTTTTGTCTCGTGTCTCGTGCCATTTTATCGGCGCTCGCGTTGACTTGCGCTGGGCCAGTGTGTGGATTCTACGTTTTGTCTCGTGCCGTTTTGTCGACACTCGCGTTGGCCTGCACTGGCCCAGTGTGTCTAGGCAGCTTAAAATGACAACCACAACGCACAACTCCGAAAATTGGTAATGTCAAAGTCAAAATAAAATTGTCTATGTTTGTTACCAATCGTGAATTGTGATTTGCTGGATTTTTACTGAAATTAACTATTTGGTAAATTAGTGCTATTCATGCAATATTAAACTATTAAGTGAAATCAGCGATGGCCGGAATTAAAGGTAATATTTGTAATTCCTGACTATAGTACTAAACAATTGTGAAATAGCTGAGAACCCACTTTTAATCTTTTGGCCTAAATAATGACTCATATTTATTTACAAAATCTCGATAAATCGCTATCATTGTTTAATCTAGTGTTGTTTTCTTTTCATGTAACCTTCTACGATTTGTCTTGAATGCGACTATGAACAGGGTAAGTCTAAAGCATAAGCCGCAGAATGGGTATATTTGGAGCTTACAAACAATAGTTCCAACTAAATGAAACATGTATAATGAGATGAATGTAACTAGGTTTATAATTTACTTTTCTATTCCAATTTTATTAAAGTTGATGTCTGGACTGGTGGAAAACAGAAAGGACTCAGGCCGTGATTGGTATAACATATCAAAATAACAAAATGCACCCTTCTTCTTTACCAATAAAAAAATACTTTTTTTATCATCTGTATTACCATATCAACACAATCATATTTTAAAATAGTTTAGTCACAATTCACATCTTCAAACTGATGAAAAAAACATCTCCATTCTAGTAGGCAGGGCAAATTTTTGACCTACTAGATTTCACAATAAGGGAACTTATTTAATAAATAAAGAAAGATAAATATACATACATTTCTTACCCTTGATGTACATCACAAATTACATGTGTATTGCAAATTAAAACAGTGTGACATACCCATGGATTGGAAATGATGTTTATGATTTAGTAAGCATATCTTCTTATATATAAAATTCTTGTGTCACATTGTTTGTTTCCTTACTCCTCCGAAATGGCTTTACTGATGTTTACTAAATTTTATATGTATATTCAATAGGTTTGAGAATCGGCTACTAGCTATTTTTCATACCCCTAAGTGTTAAGGGTTGTTCACCCCAAACATTTTTTTTTTAATTTTTGGTAAATTTTTTTTGTTTTTATTTTTTTATAATGTGGCGTTAAAAAATACATACAACCCTAAATGTTTACCCTTTTATCACCAACCCCTGTTTTTTTATAGCTATTTTAGTAATTTAATCATTTGACAGTGAACTCCTAAACGACGGGACCGATTTGAATGTTTTTTTTTGTGTGTTTAATAAATGGTTTAAATTCACAAATAAGCCCAGAGATGGCGCTGCAGACAATGTCTAGGTTATGTCCGAGCGAAGCCGGAACGGGCCGCTAGTTAGTTATATATAATAGAATTTGTTTGTTATTGTTGGCTTGATAGTAATTAATATCAGCACTGTTTGATCTGTAATAAGTAAATAGACTTGTGTCTATCTACTTATTACAATACATGTGAACTATCCAGTATCTGGAAATAAGACTAAGACAAATAAAACTGACATGGTTTTTCTTAATAAATGTTTTAAACTCTGGTTGTGCTATTTTTGGGAGAATTTGATGTTCTGAGCTCAAATATAACTGATAAAAATTTAAAATAATTACTTATTTATTAACTTCGAAAAAACCAAACCAACTTCATTTCAAAATTAAATTTGGACTCTCAACCAAATTTCATTAAAATTTATAAGGGATCACCTCTGAACTATGAACTACCAAATAAAAAAAAAACCATCAAAATCGATTTACAGTTGCCATAATACACATACAGACATACACATACAAAAAAAAACATACAACAGAATAGGCCTTGGCTAGTCCAGAAGTGCAGTAAGTTCTATACTAGAACGAGTATCTAAAGCTGCACTAGTAGGATCATATCGGATTTGGCTGGGCAGGGAGAGAAGTACGAGTAGTGAAGGCGAGTGTTGTCGTATGTCACAAAGGGGCCCCTTTTATACTACGCCCGAGTCACAAGTCTTGGGGTCTACTTGAAATTTCTCTCTCTGCCACACAATGGACCCGGCACCCGCACTGTGAATCCATAGAATGCTAAGAAGTTCGTCTCTAAAAAAACGAATTAGTCCGTCAGCTAGATTGCTAAAAAATATTGTGTATTTTTTCTTCTGTTTCATAAACAAAAAATTACAAAGATACAGTGCTTGAAGTTTCGTAGGATATCACTTCTGGCTTCTGGGTATGATTTTTACCCACAAGTGACATCACAACCCAAGTCAACGAGTGTTAGAAGTCAACTACTCTGGACGTTTGATAATCTATATCTTTGTCGGTTTTTAATAATTTGATAAAACAAAAAATACATGCCCCATATTTTTCCATTATTTTCAATTCTACCATTCTGAAATTTCACACTGAATCACTCAAGTTTAAAGTCAGTATTATTAGATAAATTATAGTAGGATTCTAGGGTAGCAGGATTAGAATTAAAGTATTGTGTGGTTTTCTAATTATTCTATTTTTTTCAGTTTGGTGTCCCTGGCATTTGCCGGATCAATTGGTATGACATTTGTCATATTAGCATGTGCCTTACCAGAATACAAGTAAGTATTGAAATGCCAAACTTCCATGTACTGTGTATTATTTATTGTTTTCAAATAGTTTAATTACATGTGTAGTAAGGATAATTATTTAAAACTTAATAAATAATATCTAATGTTAAAATACATAGTTATATATCTAAGCAAAACTGGGCTATAACAATATCCACCTTAGAAAAATTACTTATTGTTGATGTTATAATGTTCAATTTTCTTGAGAATTGTAACAAAATGAAATAATGGCACCACTGAATTTATATCTAGGTTATAAAATGTAGATTATACAAATATAAATATTTTTGTCCCATGCCTACTATTCGACTTAAAATTTTTGTTAGTCCATAACATCTTTTTTACTAAATTAAAGTTTAATTTTAAATTCATGTTGCATTAATTTCCTTCTTACTTACTTTTACTATCATTACATTGGAGTATACTATAATAAGTTATGGTGGTCTAGTCGGGAGAACGGCGGCTGCCGATCCGGAGACCCCGGGTTCCAACCCCACACGCACCACTGTCTTTTCGAAGTCATGTGCGTAATGCCGCTAACTTAAAACGGTGAAGGAAAACATCGTGAGGGAACCGACATGTACCTAGAATCCTTCGAAGTCATGTGTCATCCGCCAACCCGCACTGGGCCAGCATGGTGGATTAAGGCCTTAACTCCTTTCTCCTTGCGAGAGAAGGCCCCGAGTCCCAGCAGTGGGAACGTTTAGTGGGCTGTTGATGTTGATGATGTGATACAATAATGTAATGAGGATTTAAAATAATGTGTAGGTTCACACAAGTAAATAAATACAACATAAATTTAAAATTAAACTTGTATTGAATAAAAAAGATGTTATGAACTAAGAAAGATGCCAAATGAGAATACACTTTATACTTCCAGTGATATTGTGAAACTACAAATTATAGCTAGTACAAACAGTAGACACCTTATAAGCCTGTAGCAGCACAGCTCTAATTAAGGTAGCGGTTTGTGAACCTACACTTCATAAACATATAAATATGTACCTATGCTTGTTGTAATATAAATGCTTTTGAACACATAGAAATTTCATATTGTGTAGTAGTGGTAGGACTCTTAGCAGAGTCTGCCTGGGGATGTACCACACCTTTGCTGGTTATTCTACCGCCAGGCAGTAAACTGCAAATATTACTGTGTTCCGGTTAGAAGGGCCTTGTTTCCAGTGAAATTACAGGGCTTAGGGATATAATATCTTAGATCTCTGGGTGACAAGCGCAGTGCAGTGCTAGGTAATGATTTGGACCCGTCATGATCCAATAGCTGTGTGTTATTATTCTGTTCTGTGGCAGGCATGTTGCTTACCACCATATCATATGGTCGTCTCGTCACTCTATAGCTCTATACTATAAAAAAAAATCAATAGCCAAAAGATTTTTTTATTACAAAACACTATGTTTTTGCACATACCAATGCGATCAGCATTCAGCAGATGGGATACGAACTTGCGAAATAGCGATTTTCAATACCACCTTGCCCATTTTTATTGGACTGCATAAAGCAGGAAAAAGCAACATGGTGTCCTGGTTTTAAATACTCGAACGAAGAGGTTTGGACTCTACGTTTGTGATAAGATGATGATGGTCTAGGTTCTCTAGATGGTCAATGGCCATTGTCCCGAGTTTATCCGAAGATTTCTTATTATTCCCGAGCGTGACGCTAGAATTCAATTCACAACCCACGAAAAATCTGTCTGTGGCGCTTCAATAGAAGTTTTCACTTAAAAAATCGGACATTTTCGCCGCTAGCTAGCTAGCTATGGTGGCTAGCTAGTCTTAGACACGAGGACACGACATATAAGTTTTTCCATTGAGGTTTAGAGAAAAAACTGGGTGTTTTCAGACTATGGTGGCCATTCTTCGTGGTCCTCTTCTACGTGCTGAGCCCGATACCGACGATGATCGCGCGAAGGAACGCGGACGCAAGCGGAGGGAACTCGCCTTGCATGGAGCTCGCGATATTCATCACCATGGGAATCATTGTCAGCTCGTTTGGGCTGCCCATTGTGCTGTACAGAGCTGCTGTGGTATGTATTAGCACAGGCCATTAAATCATACAGTCGTTCGACGAAGCCGTCTAGACGGAGCAATCGTGCGGGGCGTGCGGGGTGAGACGCGGGAAGCGCGCTCCTGCATTGCCTACATTACAATGTTAGTATTGAAGGAGCGCGGATCAGGGAGGAAATGCTCAGAGTTGCTCTGAGGAGTTGGTATATATGGGATTCGAACCTACGTGAAAACGAACGTTCTCGCCGACAATGATATTACTTATTATGAGGATTTTGGAAGAAAAATAAAAGTTTTCTATGGTGTTCAATAGATTGCGTAGGTATATTGCACAAAGGAAATTATTTGGAACATTCTTTACATTTCGATTTTTTACAATCTTAAATTCTCTAAATCTTATTATCTTTTTGTAATAATTTTACAAACATTTTTTTTTAATCTCTTATCTCATATTCACAGCACTGTGCATCTTGTATCCAAAACCTAGAATGAGTGCAAGAAGCGTATCTGTTTTTTTTTAAAGAATTAATTACTGCCATTGATTAGATTTTCCAATCTTATCATATATGTATAACTAGTATTATTTAAAAAATAATCATTCAATTGAATACAAGAGCATGTTAAGACTGCCCGTCCACATGACATAGTGATAGAAATGTACCGAATTTCACTGGATTTTTTTTATTCAAATCATGTTCTGATTAATGCTAGCACTTTAGAGATTGGGGTCCCCTGATCTATATACTCTGAGTGTCTTGCAAGTCTAGAGTTCATTGGTTTCTTTTAGAGCAGCGCGCTCCAAACAGTGACTGCATCGTTGCTTACTTCCTGATTTCACGATTACATAAAAATCGTATATTGACGTCGCTGCACACCCCGGACACTCGGCCTAAAATCTATACAGACGGTGCAGTTGACATACCTACACTCACACAACTACGCATATGTCGTTCGAACACATTTACGCATGTGTGCGTGTCATCTAGGGTTACTAAATTATTTTAGTAAGTTAGGTACACTTACCCAAAGAGAAAACTTTATTCTGACAATATATTAATTAATCACTCCACATATTTCGCGTATTTCATTATAGACTAGTCACAGAACATTAGATTAGCTATAACTACGTTCATAAGATGCATTGAAAAGCGGTATCACAGTTTACTATATCAGAGTATTATACACTGCACAAACTACTTATTAATTATTAACACATCATGTCAGCGACCAGTAAAGAGAAAGCACATGATTTTTCAACTCAAAACTCCAAATTAAATGTTGTAAACAAACATTACGAATTGTTATCAACTATGACCGATAAAGTTGCTAGTTCCGGATTTAATTTATTACTAATGCTTAAAAGAATATTACTTTTGTATGTTGATAAATAGTGATTTATTTATTCGCATTATAGTAAGGATCGCATAAAACTTTAAATATTGTGAATTTGCGCCGAATAAACAAAAATCGGTTTCAATTATAAATTAAATTCAGAAACTTACTTGACCAAATTTCAACGACGATCATAAAAAACTTGAACAAAAATAAACGAAGGTAATTTTTAGTTTTGTTTTCATATTTCAAAACTATGATCTACCAAAAAAAAAAAGAAACATCATAGAAGACATGGCCCAAATCGTACCCTGACCTCGGAACAAAATAATTGTATCTAATCTCAAAAAAATCTAATAATTGTATGCAAATATATTTTAAGAAAAAAAAATTACACCACTCCCATAACCCATATTAGTGGCTAACATGTTTTTTTATCAGTGTAGTTTTGTAGGCGTTTTTTTAAAAGTTCACCAATACTGTTTGCAATCCGATGTAATCATCATCATCATAACATCTTAGCATATACCTCTCTTCAAGTACGCCTCATATCCCAGGCCTATGCTAGTGCTGTGCTTGTGCTAGTACTTGTCCAGATTTGACCCGCGATGTAAGCATACTGATAATTGAATACAAAGTCCAAAGTACATAACCAAAAATAAGCGTATTATCATGAATTATTTTACTTACACTCGTTAAATTTGAATTCAATTCCAAGGCCACCCATCGCGAAAAGAACCTAAGCATATTCGTGCATTGTTTGATATATATCTTTATGACTCAGCCGGTATATATTATTTTTATATCATTAACACCAAATTATACAATATATTTTGTTCCATAAAACGAGCTTTTGACACGAACTTCTACAGGCAAAAAAACGCAGGTTAGCCACTCAAACGGATGATGATGATAGTTTAGAATATTATTACTAATAACTTAAAATCCGAGGTACATCAAAAAACCCAGGTGTGGCACCTGGGTTTTTTCACTGTGATTTGGGCTTATGTCCTTTGTTTCACAATAAATGGAGCTATCACGTAACAAACATATAAACGAATTGAGATCCGTCTCCTTTTTTGAAGTTGGTCAAAAATGAAACTAAATCGTAGTAGTACCGGTAGTACTAGAACCGGTAAAGTTTATAAGTCAATGTCAAAGCCGTTAATTACTGAATAAGAACCGGTAAAGTTTATAAGTCAATGTCAAAGCCGTTAATTACTGAATAAGTTTTAGTTTAAAAATATCGTTATTTTTTTTTGGAACTATCCATTCCAATAGTCAATGTACTCTTACTGGTTTTAATGAACGGTTGTTGCGAAATCTTAAATAAGCATACTACTTACTAGATGAAATCCTATATTCATTGTTCACTATTGACCGACATAATATATACATGGACGCACATAAAAGTACAGATAGTCTAATATAGAACCTGTTTCTTTTTTTTGAGTCGGTTGAATGCTAAGAAATAATCACTTATCAATAAATCTGAATTGTAGCAATCTTAGTAAAAAAATCCACTAAATTGGCAACACTAGTGACTAGTGACTTCGTGAATTGCGAACTATACCTACTCTGCGCCATCACTCGTTACCATACGTTATTGGCGCCACTGACGTATTTCACAACGATTAACGAAAGCCGCAGTTTAAAAACAACGAGTTTAATAATTTCGTCACAGGACTTCAGTGTTGTCGCGTACTTCTAACCAGAATAGCTTAACACAGTTTATAAAAATGATTCAATCTTTGTAGAAATTCTTATGAAATGAAAAATCTCTTATTCTTGTTTCGTATAATAGACGAAAAATTTGGTACCATTTTGTTAAATAATACAGCATCATGGTCGTATTCTCATAGAAAATTATCGTCCGATATAACCCTTCGTTGAGTGATTCTCGCGTCCTTGCGGGGTAGGAAGCTTGAAACTGGCGGGGGGTGGGGAGTGTCCGTTCTATCTGTATTATCTATTCTATGGTCGCTGGAAACTTTTAAGCGTTTTCGTCGTTTTTTGTTTGTGAAACAAAAGAAAAAATATGTGTACAATATGTTTTAAAAATCTAACTGACGAATCAATTCGTTTTTTTATTCACCATGCCTATTCACTAATTTGTACAGTTTTGTGTTAAAACTATCAATTTATATTTATTTATTTAATTTTCCAGATAGCCGCGGGCGCATGCTATCTCACACTGGCGGGTAACGTCATAGTCTACCTGACTATCATTGGCTTCTTCACAATCTTCGACATGGACGATTCCGACTACACGATGTGGTGAGAGATCTAAACTGCTGCAAAGCGACAACGGACAATTCTAATGATAATCACTATAAAATACGCCGTGGTTATGTCCATGTTTAATTTAAGTCTGATATTCTATTGATACTGATTAGGAACGGCAAGTGTTGTTGTTGTAAGGCTGATGTATGGGGCAATGCAATTGTGATGTAAAGCTGCGATTATAGCGAGGTCGATCTGAGTCTGAGCTGTGATGTAATGTACAAAGTGAATCAGCCAAAATATTTAGCCCAGGATTATATGAGTTGTTAAATTTTATACATAGCCAACTTCATAACAACAAATAATGCAGAAACGTATACATATGATGGAATATTCACATTTTTTTATAGTATAGTGACAAGAGTAGCAGGATATGTGTATGATGGCAAGCAACATGCTTCCCCATAATAGCTCAGTGACACACAGTTATTGGAACATGATTCTAAATCATTACCTAGTACCGCATCCGCCTAACTATAACTGTCTTAGCTTGGATATTGCTCTCTCTTTTCTTTTCGCATGAAATGATAGAGACGGCAATAGCAAAGCCATAGCCATTTTAGTTAGGCGGTAGAAGGGCCCGCCTGCGCTCGTCACCCGGAGATATAAGGTGTTTCACCTCTTAGCCCAGTAATTTTTTTCGAAACATTGCCCTTCAAACCTTGGTACGCATGCTATTGGGCTAGTACCTACAAAATTAATATTTGCACTGACTGTAATAAATAAATAAATATAAATAAATAAATAAATATTGGTGGACAATTCACACACAACACCATCTGACCCCAAACTAAGCAAAGCTTGTGTGATGGCGGCCAGATAATAACTATAATAATTTATGTACCAGTGACTTGTTCATAGACAAAACTCACAAGGGTCTCTCAACATTTTGTGCTATTGGATTGTGGTAACATACCTCGTAACGATAAGGTTCACAATCGCATCTCACACATTTTTGGAAAATAATTGCATAAAAAGTATGTTCTCATGGTATGGGGTAAATCCATACTACAAGCAACACAAAACATTTCACAATGAAGTATGCCACAAGTCTACTTGTTCACCTTGTTCTAATCTCAGCTCTACAGACAATAATTTAATATAATTTTCTATGTAACATTTACAAAGCCTTTGAAGTTGCAATTTGTTAAAATTTGTACTTTAATAACTGAGATTAAAAGTTCAGTATGATTTAAGCTTTGTGTGTTTTACTAGTGGTAGTGAAATGTGAATTTTGTCATTCAGTATAAAAATTTGTTCAATTGTATGACCCTTATCTTTCAGTATTGAACCAATGACTATTGAAACTACACTGTGAAACCTTTTTTTATATTAGTCCTAACATTTGGTACAACATGTAATTGTAATAATTGATAGTATGGAAATAGTGCAAGATAATGTGTGATTCAACTCAATAAAAGCTTTAAGTGCATGGATAAGTAAACTATGTTATTCTGAGTTTTAATGAACCTACAATAATCTAATTTCAAAGACAAGCCTCCATTAGTAACCCAATTGGTATGACCGTATGAATACGTTCGCGGACATTCACAAAACCATCTCATTCGTCCGCCAATCAAATCGAACTATACGATTACTACCAACAAAAAGAGAATACTGCGCATTTCATGTTGCATGCCTCTCGAACAGGCCAGTTTGTATGGGTTAACCTAATGTTTCAGCTGTATCATCATCAACCTAATGTATCATCTTAGCTTACATGTAAACAGTAATAACGATTTTTGTATTTGTATATCTTGGTGCGAGAACTATTGACACAGATAAATAAATAATTGAAAAAAAACACATAAATTGAAAATATTAATCAGGATTGAATGGTGGTCTAAATTAATATTTAATTACCTCGACCAATGAGACGACGCGACGACGAATTCTCGTAACCACGGCCGTTGTAAGGCTAAGATCTCACGGAGCGATTTTCACCCTCGCTCGTCGCGGTTGCGGTGGAACTACGGTTTTATTTCAAAACTCACGAGACCGCTTATTTGCGCGGTTGTTTCTTGTTGCGGGTGATCGCGGCCCGCGCATTTCTACTACGCCGGTGCAGTGGGAGCCGCAAGCAACCACGGGCGTAAAACGCGTCGTCATTTGTGCTTTGTTTTAATACCGACTTCAAAAAAGGAGGAGGTACTGTTTTCGACTGTATATATTTTTCTATGTAGGTATGTTCATTGATTTCTCCGTCAATCGTGGACCGATTTTCGAAATTCTTTTTTATTAGAAAGATTACACACTTCCGAGGTGTTATAATATATAAAGAAAATATTCTGAGAATTGTAACGTTTAATTTCTGAATTCTGACACAATATGGCGATTTCGCGCAATATCAATCGGCGCATGGGCAAACGAAGACTGAAAACGGAAGAACCTGTGCGCGTTCGATGTGTTGTTTCTGTTTAAAAAGGGTTTTCTGTAATGGTTGTCGATAAAATGTATCTATTTGTAAATGAAATTGAAGTCGGTTTTTGCTTTGTTCGGAGAAAATGAAATGATTACAAATACATATTCCTATCTGCATTCTACAGAAGCTGCGAGCCCGCAACCACGGCGGTCGCGGGTGAAATTCGCTCCGTGAGTTGTAAGCCTAAGGCTCCCGAAACGTCGAGGTAATTAAGTAATAATTTTAAAATTTCAGTTTTAACGTACAAATCAAGTCTATGGGTTCTTATATGTCAATCGTTTTATTCTTGGTAAATTAAAAATAACAAAATAATTTAACATTTCAATGACGGATTTTTGTGTAGAATAAATACATTTCTAGTCTCGTCTTTTATTTGTAAACTGTGTACAAGTAAAAGGTTGGATTGATAATTACTGTTTCACAATCAGGAGTTGGTCTAAGACGACTAGGCTCTGAATTCATATCTCATTTCCCTTTACTCAAAAATATAGTTTTTTTTGGCTTTCATAAGCCTTTTGTAAAAGCTTGGAATACATCAGTTTGTCCGATCTACCTTCTCAAGTAAACATTTTATTTTAGAAGAACTTATAGCTCTAAACTATAAGACCCAAAGTATAGTCTGCCTTGTTTGAGTTATATTCGAGTTTTATTTATAAATACTAATTATACTCTTAAATAAACCATACTAACGTAATCGCTATGTAACATTCTTATATTTTATATCATGGTAATTGTAGTCTAAGAGATTGTTATAGAAATATTTTTGTAAAACAATTATTGTGTAGTTGTTTTTTATACGTCTGTCTTGTCGTTCGCCGATTTCTCGACCAAAGTTGACTGTTGGACGACTGTTGGTGTAAGTTGCGCAATAGTTTTTGAGCTCTAAGATGTTGCCATCAGTGGTTGCGTACGCGCATAGTCAGAAAATTACGAGCAGTGCGCAGTTTATCTCGTGCTTTTCGAAGGCTCATAAAGTTTTGCGCTGACTATTTTGTATTGATTTTCATATACAACATCGAAGATTCGAACAGTGGAAGATGAAATATTTGAATTAGTAGCCACGACTGGAAACTGGACTGAAAGCCAATTTCTTTTACTGAAAATATTGCTGGCATTTTTTAATGGATGTTGGATTGAAACTTTTAAACCATAGATGCTGGTCGAGAGTCGACTAACCGACAGTCTAGCAGACGTTTTAGTGTAAAATTATGTTGGTTTGCAATACTAGAACAATTTTAGGTATTTAGATGAAACACAAATGTTAAAATTGTTTTATTAACCCTGTTTTGTTTGGTCTTAAATTAGTGGGTCGTTGAAGATTTTACAGTCTGCAAGAAAATCTTTCATATTGACTAGCTGATAAAATAGCCCAACATTCGACGTCGAACACGCTTAGGTAAAAAATCTACCTACTGTATATTGTACTAGGGACTTAAAACGCATTTTTTTCAACCACCAATAAGCATGATGACTAAACAAAACTAATTAGTCCAGTCAGTTACATAATGAAAAATATTTTACACCATTTTTTCCTTTTGATTCACAAACAACAATGATGGAGATACTGCTTGATATGGTGGATAGTGCTTAAAAGTTTCGTGTGACGTCACTTAGGTACGATTTTTACGAAGACGTCACAACCTCCAATCAAAAGTGTGATGATCTACATTTATCTTTGTTGATTTTTTTTATAATTTGATTTAAAGAAACATACCGGTCGTATATTAACATAATCTTCCTGGCAAGACTAATTAGAAAGATATATTTTTGACGCAGTCAAATTTTATGTAGCCTATAATAATATGTTAATCCGAGTACTTTAATTTTAATAAAAATACATTCCACTGTTACAGACATACTTGACGAGCAAACATGTACACTCACAAACACAAACTCGTTTTTCTAATATTAGTGATATTCTCACGTACGTGGCTCATACTTGATATGACGACTGATGTTTGGATCCCAATGCAGTTTATACGATTATACGTAAACTTGTTTAAAAAAAAAATATACGGTCGAATTGAGAAACCTACTTTTTTTGAAGTCGGTTAAAAAGAACTGTACATTCCTTCAAGGCCCACTACTATATAGAACCCAATATTATGTATCCTCTCTGTCAGTAAAAATATCATACGATGCAGCAAAATACATACTATGTTACGTAGACACAAACATGTTCAGAATGGTGCGAGCTGTGAAAAACATCCGCCAATATCTTGTTATTTTGAGTTCATCCCTGAAAACGTAAATTAAAAATATTATTTATTCAAATAACATAGTAATTGAAATAGTAAACATATACAGCACGCTCGTTTGTCCTTGGTCTTACGCCTAACCATATAGATTCTGTATATCTGGGTTTCCCACAAACCATAGTGTCTTAAAGTTGAATCGTACTATAGAGGCGTGACGGTCTACTAAGTGTTTCTGTAAATGCTCTTACTATGAAATCTAATGATAATAATTTTGGAACCAGTGCTATGTTCTATGGACCAATGTATATTATGATTGATGGATATGAAACGCATCCACAGCAATGGCGCATAGTACATTTCAGGAGGAAAAGCAACCTTAGGGTCATATACCTGCAAAGACGTCATGGTTATTGGGATTCCAGGCACTTGACAATAGTAGATAACATTATTGTTATAACAAACTAATGAAACAGTTAATTAATGTACAAATAATAAGTTACAAATTTTAAAGAATCAAACAGAAGTGGCAGAATTTATCATTGTCTCTTGCTTGTAGGTACCATGGTAAATGAGCGAAAGGCAATGATAGATCCATCATTTTCGATATTTTATTTCAGGGAAACAGTTTATAATTGGTAGGTAAAGGTCCGTACAGATCTGGATCCTCCTCCGCCTCTTGTTAGCGTCATCTTATTAAATTTGTGCTACGTGAATCATTGCCGTAGGTATATATTATCTATTAGGTAGGTACCTACATGAAAATACATAGATCACAAACAGCGTAGACATTTATTATCTTGTACTTGGGTTTATTTCTCAAAGGATTGTTGTATTCTTGACGAATAATAACTAAAACGCGTATTTGCCTACATCGATGTTGAGTCTCGAGACTGCGATTCCGCGAAATGTTTGCTCTTTTTTGGTTGGCGGTTTCAAGGACTCGAATGAAAAGATTTTAATCTACTTTTGTGATAAGTATATGCTGTGGAATGTGTTACCTGAGTGGGTTTTTCCCGATGGTTACGATCTTAGTCGAGAGTGAATCGTGTTTCTTCTAGGTAGGTTAGCACCATTTATCGTTGACCGCATCGTCGCTAAACACCAGATGAGATGGCGGTCAAGTGTAAACCTATAATAGTTGTACATACTGGTGTGTGTTTGCGTTTTGGTTAACGGTCGTTCAGGAGTCACGACTTAGTGACTTAGTATGGGTTCCAGGATCGACGAATTCACGAACTCTGTGGGAAGTAGAAGTAGAGTCTTCCAACTCTCATAAGCCCCTGTAAGTATAAAAAAAAATTGGCAGTCATAGGAACTGCCGATAGAAGTGGAAACTTACTTTGGAAACTACACGTGTGTAACCGGAAGGCGTAGCCTGGGCATCATGGCATGGCCATCTCGAAATGTGTCAGCATTTCCTATTGACTGATGCATTTCTAGATGGCCATGGCATGATGCCGAGGCCACGCCCTTTCAGCATTTCCCATTGGCTGACGCATTTCTAAATGGTCAATAGCCATGGTCTCGAGTTTACCCGAAAATTTCTTATCATATCCGAGCGTGACGCTAGAATCCAATTCACAGCAAACGAAATATCTGTCTAGGCGCGCCTAAAGAAGTTTTCACTTACATTCACCGGATCTGTACGTTCCTGTAATAAAACAATGTGTTTAAATTTACTAAATCAACTAACATTGTAGTAGTAAATTTTGTTATCGCCTGGTACGATTGTTACATTCCTGCGATGTAAATTGTGTAAATATTGCATTAGAATCAGGTCACAATAAAGGATTGCCTGCTTTATATCTGGTATTTTATTTTAGGCTACGTACCTAAGAGTAATTTTTCGTTTAATATGTAGGTTGTTAAAAATATATTATGTTGATACTACAGATATACCTACCTACCTACTCCTAAGTATCATTTTTCGAATAATTAATATGTAGTTAGAAATAGGTAATAAATATATTGATAAATAAATAAATAAATATTGGTGGACATTCACGTACAACACTATCTGACCTCAAACTATGCAAAGCTTGCCTAGTATGGCCACATAGCTGATATTTTCGAGAATCTGATATTGTGCGAATGAGCCGATATAACATTTATATAGTTGTAAATACATACTTATTATACATAGAAACACCCAGACACAGTACAAATATTTGAATTCATCACACAAATATTTGCACTGGGTGGAAATCGTTCCCACAACCCTCAGCTTCGCAGGTAGAGCTACTAGGCTACTACCCACGAGGCCAGTATAAACTAAGTCTCAACTAAAGCAGATACTAAAGATATATCTAAATATTATTTGTTTTTTATCTCATGGTTCCATGTCTATCCGTTTGGTAATTATTACATACGGCCCCAAATATTTCTTTTAGGTTTTTCTTTTATGTGAAGTAGAAACTTCATTATAGAAATGTTGTATTATGTAGTCTTATCATAGATCGTATTAGATAAATGATAAACAAGTCTGATTTTTAGGGTCCCTTGCCCAAAGAGTAATCCCCGGAAACTAGATGGCGCCACTAGTAAAAATGAAACGTGATATCGAATCGTCGTTAGAATCATGAGGCAAAAATCAAAATTTTAAGAAAATTCTGTGGATGACATTGGCCTGTGGAAATTGCGATGTATTCGGAATAAAGCCAGAGGTTTTCGCCGTTTATTTGCTAATGGGACGGAAACCTGCGTGCGGGAGTCCCACTCGCACTAGGCTGGGTTTTTTAAATTTATTATTTAAATCAAAATATTACCTACTTACCTAAATACAGCGACACACAGCAGTGAAGAGCAGCTGACTGTATTTTTCTCGCAAGGACACATGGCAGTCCTGAGTTCACCCGACCGAGCATTTCACCTCACAGCGCAGCGTGACGGATCAGCCTCATTTACAGCCTACGGAAAAATCTGTGTGCGGACGCCAAGCAGTTTTAATTTAAAGAAAAAAAAAATAAGATGAACAACTAGCGACCCGTCCGGGCCTTGTTCTGTTTAAAATAAAAAATATTCTGGAATATCCTTTTAGGTAAGGTAATGACAATTTGGAATAAATGGTTACAAATCCTGGAAAGTTTATTCATATCGGTCTAGCGTCTAGTGTAGTACAGTCCGCGAGGTATAAGCTGAGCTTTGCATTAGTGTGAGTGATCACCAAAAGTACAGTCAGACGCAGGACGCTGTGACCATGTTCTCTTAATAAGGTGTTTCTTCAAACCAGAAGTGCTGCCATCTGAATATGATTTTGATGAAGTGTGAGTGGTGTCAATATAAATATGTTTCATCGGTATAAACGATAGGCCTGCCCTGAATACGGTATTCGGAAATTTTAAGTAAATAAGTTATACGTAGGTGACGGATCTCATGCTTTTCCATTAAAATTTTTCTGTTATTCTCTGTCCTTGACCATTTGAATCCTAAAAGAGATACTTCTTTTCGCAATGACCATATTGATCCTGGATAGTTAATGTCAGCTTGTTGTTTAAGAGTTTGTTGTCTGACTGTACTTTTGGTAATAGATGCGTATGCATGTGATCACTCACACTAATGCAAAGCTCAGCTTATACCTCGCGGACTGTACCTAGTATTATTCAATCAGCAGAAGTAGAAGGGATATTTGCAGAGTCCGCCTGGAGAAGACCACACCTTTGCCAGCGCCAAGCAGTAATGAGAAAACATCATTGTGTTCCGGTTTGTATTGATATTGATTGCTGTTATGGGCAGGTGTGTCGCTAACCATCAGCTACATGACTTGTTCGTCTCGTCACTACCCTATAAAATAAACTTATGAAATTGGCAGTTTTTAAGTTATTTACATGGGTACCTATGTTCCGCATGTTACATATTTTTTACAATGGAAAACATGATTCCTATTCTAATTAAAAAAATTGGCAGTCATAGGAACTGCCGATAGCAATGAAAACTTATAACTCAGAATTTGATAGCTTACTTTGGAAATTACACGTGTGTAACCGGAGGGCGTGGCCTGGGCATCATGGCATGGCCATCTCGAAATGCGTCAGCATTTCTTATTGGATGATGCATTTCTAGATGGCCATGGCATGATGCCGAGGCCACGCCCTTTCAGCATTTCCCATTGGCTGACGCATTTCTATATGGCCAATAGCCATGATCCCGAGTTTACCCGAAGATTTCTTATCATATCCGAGCGTTATACCCCGTTTACATTATTCCAGTCCAGCGACCGAATCCAGCGCTGGATTGATTACTGGAATAATGTAAACCGGTACTGGAATGCACTGGCACTGGATTGATGCATTCCAGTGCCGGTCTCCATTATTCCAGTAAGCAATCCAGCGCTGGATTCGGTCGCTGGACTGGAATCATGTAAACGGGGGTACTATCCAGCGCTGGATTGCTTACTGGAATAATGGAAACCGGCACTGGAATGCATCAATCCAGTGTCAATGCATTCCAGTGCCGGTTTACATTATTCCAGTAAGCAATCCAGCGCTGGATTCGGTCGCTGGACTGGAATAATGTAAACGGGGTATTACGCTAGAATCCAATTCACAGCCCACGAAATATCTGTCTACTTAGGCGCGCCTAAAGAAGTTTTCACTTCAAAAAATATACAGCTCTGCGGGGGTCGACTTATCTGTGTAGGTGTGTAGTAGAATACCAGCAAAAGAATAAAGTTGATGAACTAATGAAACTAGACCACATTGTGGAAATGTGTAAAAAATACGACAAAGAAGACTTGCGTTGATGTTTCTCAGATAAAATCCGTAGTAATATGTTCCGTTTCGTTTAGATTAGCTTTAACTGTTAGCATTAGAAAAAGTTATTAGAAACCATTGGCAGAAGCTAATTGACTTCATAATAAACGTAGTTTTAGTCTAAACTGCTATTATTACGTATTCTGAAAATTTAAAACATAATAGATAATAACAATAAAGTTGTTATTGTGTCGGGTCTAGAGAATACTGCGGTACAGACTTTTTGGTACTGAATTACTGAAATAATTATTTGCGGTAACGGAACGTAGCATTAATCATCTTCCGCTATTTTGACATTTCTTGACTGTCACGTTTGTGTCAAAATTCAGTGGATATCTCAAAGATAAAACACCGCACCCTCAGAAATTTCTATTTTCCTGTATATTTGTAGTGGTTTAAGTGTGCCAAACCATGGCGGAACAACTACCAGCCTGCGTAATCGATGTCGGCACCGGTTACACGAAACTGGGCTTCGCTGGCAACAAGGAACCACAGTTTATCATTCCTTCTGCCATAGCGATAAAAGAGACTGCAAAAGTTGGTGACCAAAGCACTCGACGTATGACTAAGGCCGTCGAAGACTTAGATTTCTTTATCGGCGATGAAGCGTTCGACGCTACTGGATACTCCGTCAAGTATCCCGTAAGGCATGGCCTCGTTGAAGATTGGGATTTGATGGAGCGCTACATTGAACAATGTGTCTTCAAATACTTGCGAGCGGAGCCAGAGGACCATCATTTTCTTATGACAGAGCCCCCGCTGAACACTCCTGAGAATAGAGAATACTTAGCTGAAATTATGTTTGAGTCATTCAATGTACCAGGTTTATACATAGCTGTGCAAGCCGTTCTTGCTCTAGCTGCGTCTTGGAAGTCGCGTACGTCGGCCGAACGTACCTTTACAGGTATTGTAGTTGACAGCGGTGATGGTGTTACTCATATTGTGCCTGTTGCGGAGGGATATGTCATTGGGTCATGCATCAAACACATCCCAATTGCTGGAAGAAATATCACCTCATTCATTCAATCACTGCTCAGAGAGCGTGAAGTGGGCATCCCGCCCGAACAAAGCTTGGAGACTGCAAAGGCAATCAAGGAGAGATATAGCTACATTTGTCCTGATATTGCCAAAGAGTTTGCCAAATATGATACTGACCCAGGAAAATGGATGAAAAAATACACTGGTGTCAATGCTATTACAAAAAACCCATTCACGGTCGATGTTGGTTATGAGAGGTTTTTGGGTCCTGAGATTTTCTTCCATCCCGAGTTTTCCAATGCTGATTTCACTGTGCCTTTGAATGAGATGGTGGATGATGTTATTCAGTCCTGCCCAATTGATGTGAGGCGAGGACTGTATGGCAATATTGTGTTGTCTGGAGGGTCGACAATGTTCAGGGACTTCGGCAGGAGGTTGCAGAGGGATATTAAACGTAGTGTGGATGCACGACTGAAACTGTCTACTCAATTGTCTGAGGGGCGTATTACTCCGAAACCAATAGACGTGCAAGTGATTTCGCACAACATGCAGCGTTATGCAGTCTGGTTCGGAGGCAGTATGCTGGCGTCAACCCCCGAGTTCTACCAAGTGTGCCACACTAAACAAGCCTATATGGAATACGGCCCCAGCATCTGCAGACACAACCCAGTATTTGGAACCATGACATAAACAGATGGCGACATTGCCAGTATTATTTTGTAAAGTCATCTTTACTGCCTTTATTCTAATTTAAGCCCCAAAAGTGGTTTATTGTAATAAAATTAATATTTAAGATTAATAGAGACTTATCATGTATTTCTAAGTATTCCAAATGTTTTACTTTTTTGTACAGTTAATAGCACAATGTATTTTTTTTCTATTTCAATTGTTTATTAAATCCATATCGATGGCTAACGGCCAAAAAGGGATAAGCGCCACTGGATGAATTTTAGAGGAGAGTGATTTAAAGTTAAAATAAAATGAAAAAAAATCATAAAAGTTAAAGTATAGCTTCCGAAAGTCTAGAAATTTGTATACATAACATAAAACACACTAGCTATTAAGTGACATTGTTATGTTTTTAATATTCAGCCTGTAAACACTATTTTCTGTCGCTTATCCTCAAATGACTTTTTTTTACAAACAGCCAAAATGTCGTAAATGAAACTGCAATATGAATCAGTTTCGGTTAAAATGATATAACTACGTCTTAAACTTTATTTAAGTTGACGCAAAATAGCACTAGTATGAGTTTTTGGGAAATAAAATTGGGGAAATATGGTATAACCAGCTGTGGAATGAAAATTGACTGAACGGAAAATTGTATCAAGTTCCAATTTAAAAATATCACGCCCATTCGTTTGATTATTTTTATGATGTATTTTGATGTGTTAATATTTTGAACATTATGTACGTATCTTGACAGATTGAGAGAAGATTTTGAGTTAGGCCTAGAGTTCTAAGTAAGGAAAAATGTATACTTGTAAGAATCAAATCAGTTTTTAATTGCCATAAAAATTTAACACACTTATATAAACACAGTACTTAAGTATTACTTATTAATAACTGCTCGTATTTACTAAATTAATAACAGTTTCAGTATAAAGTATCTGAGATCAAGTTGATTTAATGTATTATAATATTATGAAACAGAGATCTATGATTTATTAATGCGCGACAACTTACTTCCGCAAACTCAATAAATACGATTCTATCGGATCACTTAGCTGTACGTAGAGTAGTGAAATTTGCTCATTCAACGCCCGCACAACTCACACGTGATTTCTCGCAAAATAACCTGTCAAACTTCTATTGACAGTATAGATTGGTCCGAGGTAAGCGAGAGAAACATAACCGCTCAAACATTTGTGGTGGCACTGATGAATATTTTAGCAAATAAGTATGATACTTGTTTCCCGATAAAACGAACACCAAATAACAAACGTGACGCGTCGTGGGTTACACCTGACACACTTGATCTAAAATCGTTGTTGTTTGATATTACAAAATTAGTTAACCAATTTGCTGAGGAAGAGAACTTGGTAGTTATATTTGACGATCTCAACAGGAAATACATTTCAACTTTGAATATTTCTAAAACAAATCATTATAGTAGTATAATACACGGTAGTACGAATCCATCTAAAGCTATATGGGGAATCGTGAACACGGAGAGGGGGAAAAACAATACCCTTAGGTTGAACTGCTCCGAGATCGTAAAAGATTGTAACGGCAGTAAGTTTAGTTCGCCAAAAGATGCCGTAAATGCTATGAATGTTCGGTTTTTAAATGCAGCTGCTGCCTGTGGAGCACCTAAAGCTGATGTTGCTACTGTACTTAAAATATTAGTATCAGCACGTCAAGCATCTGACTGTTCCCTCAGACTAACAAGTTTCTCGGCTGATGAGGTATTCCGTATAGTTTCTTCCAGAATACCCTCAAAAAAGTCAAAGGACATTTACGGTGTATCGATGGAGCTAATTGAATTATCAATTCTGCCTCTAGCTCCGGTTCTTGCCACACTGTTTAGTAAGTGTCTTAGAGAAGGCTCGTACCAGTCGTTGCTGAAAATATCACAAATGCCTCCGATATTTAAAGGCAAAGGGAAAAGGGACGATATTGATGGATATAGACCAGTATCGATTATACCAACAATAGCCAAAGTGTTTGAAAACGGCTTGAGTTCGCGATTAGTGGCCTACCTATCGGAAACCGAGGCGCTGTGTGAACAACAATACGCATACCGCGAAGGGAGGTCTACGATTTCTCTAACGCGTGAAGTGATTCGTAGTGTGTTGGCTGCCCGTGAACGTAAAAAGCAAGTAGCTGTCTTGTGCTGTGACTTATCGAAGGCGTTCGATGTCGCAAACCACGAAACCTTAGCTTTAAAGCTGAAACACTATGGCATAGCTGGGAAATCATACGAGGTATTGACTGACATGTTACGAGGCCGCTTTCAGGTAGTGGATGCTGGCGATGGCGATAATAAATCAGATCCGCTGCCTTCGTCTATGGGAGTACCGCAGGGTTTGTCGGTGTCAAATATAATGTACTCTCTCCTACTAAACGATCTCCCCGATGCCGTAAAGGGCGCATATTCATGTATCCAGATGGTGTGGCTGCCGTATTAACAGCTCTTTCAATAGAGGAATTAGAAGAGAAATTAAATTTTGTAATTAACGGCTTTAATGAAGTTCATTACAGAAACTATTGTTGTTTCTTTCGGTTTGTTGTATGGATCACACTTGCCACGATATCTTCTTTTGATAGTCCAAATTCTGAGCTTTGTACGGTGTATTGAATAATTTTTTTACCAACATCTAAAGTAGCCGCCAAAAATTTAAGACAAACTTGTCGCTTTCCTTCACCTTCAGTTATTGTGTATTTATAAGTAAAAGATCGTTCTATCACGCTTCATATAGGCTTGCCCAGATTGCCTCAGTTTTTGTCTGTTTTGCTTTTTATTCTTACGTTGTTTCTTAAATGCATTCTCTCCCACTATATCAGATTCTAATTGCCCTTGTAATGATGTTATGTTCTTAGTACCTTTGACAGTCGTCTTAGATTTTTTTCTATTAAAATTGTTACAAGCAATATTTGAGTCAGATTCTTCAAAATCTGAAGTAGGTGTATATGTATCCGAATCAATGCCACCTCCAAAAATAGTAGTATAATCTTCTTTATCCGATAAATAGTAGTCAAAATATTGCTTGTTTTGATTTACTTTACGTCTAGTTTTAGTGCACAATGTGTCATTCTTATTATTTATTTGGTTTTAGTTCAGATGCTGATGTTGGCGTTTGAACCCGAAACTTCAAGAGAACGATACCGGCAACCGACATTTTCAATTGTTTTTGAATACGTAAACGACATTTTCACTTAAAATGAATTGTTATAAAGATATCTTTTAATTTTGCTTTTTTATCTAAGCGCCAGAACTGTTTTAAGTATCGGCAGCAAAAAATGACTAAGCGACAATACATTCATAATTATTCAAAAGGGCAAAATGTAGTAACCGCCATTTTGCTATCAAGTTATCAACAACGAAATAAATACTAAACACCAAAATAAACTCTAATGAATATGACCTAATTGTAATAACCGACAAATATGGTTCATAAAATAATAGGCATAAGAGACTAAATGGAATTCTGTAAATAACTATTTATGACCAAATTACCTAAACGCATTTTTCTAAATATTTGTAAACAGCTAAAAAAGGTTAACGATTAAATAACAAAGGTTTATAGAAAGGAAGAAAAGGCTAAGTGAAATATTTTAAAATATTCGTCGATCAACCACCAAAATTAAAAATCCCTTAAAAATTTGGTCGCTTATAACAAAAAAAAATGGTTCCGTCGCCAGATTTTACTACTGCCTAAGCGACAAAAAGTTTCACTTAGAAGCATGTAACCCAGACCAAACGACGCAGAAAAAAAAGCCGATTCTAACCATATATATAAGTCCATATCTCAAAAAATGGCGCTTATCCCTTTTTGGCCGTTAGCCATCGATATGTAATTCATACTTGAAAATAACAAAATGTGCTAAAATAGCACATCATAATTTATTTTATACCTGATGTACTGAAATTGTTAGCATTTAACAATGCATTCCAGCACTTTACCAAATAAAAGCTCAAATATAATGTGCTACTTACCTATCGTGTTTTCTTTCTACTACTATAGCTTGGTAAGAAAGTACAAAATAATGGTAGCTATAGATGTCCCCAGGTTCCCAAGATGTTCCCAAGTTATGTTTTAATTGTATAAGCATAACATGAAGTATTAAAATAGACATGGTGGGAAACATGGGTGGAGAATTCAAACACAACAGTATAATGGTAGTAGATTTCATATTAGATTGGATATTATAGTAGTATTCCCTAATCAGCATTGAGTCATTGTATAAGTTGTTAATTGACTGGCCGAATAGCTTACTCAGTAGTAAGTCTGCCTGTGAAGCCGTAAGTAGTGGGTTTGATTCCCGCCCAGTGCGAATATGAGTGACAGACACAAATATTTGTTCTGTATCTGGGTGTTTCTATTCATAATAAGAAAGTGTTTACAATTTTCGGCTGCTTGGCTTCCATAGTACAAGCTTTGTTTAATTTGGGACTAGATGGTGCCGTGGGAGCAATGTCTACCAATTCCAGCAATAAGTTGTACAATTTCAAACAGGGCTCTCAATACAGCTTAGATTGTGAAGTTTGCAATAAAATTTATTAAAATTGTGCCATTTCTAATTGGTTGGTTGTTTTAATTTTAAATGAAAAATTGGTAATTCTAATCAAAATAAAACAAATAATAATAGCTAATGAATCTTAGATAAGTCGTAACATTTCTGTGAGTGAACTACTCTTGTGACTCCTGTGTTAGCTATTATCAGAAGAAAAATAAAAATAGTTCCAAATTACATGCTAGATGGCGGTAGTGGGTTATTAGTAGGTACTAAAAGGCTTATCCTGGCTTTTACTGAATTTAGCCACTACCGTTTCTGTAATCTGTGACTACCAAATTCAGTGAATTGTAATAGCATTCAGTAAGCTCAGTAAGCATTTTTGTAGTGGTAGAACTCTTGCCAGAGCCCCCCTGGGGAAGTACCACATCTTTGGCAGTTATTCTACCGCCAAGCAGTAATGAGCAAACATTATTGTGTTCCAGTTTGAAGGGTAATGTTTCCAGAGAAATTACTGGGCTTAGAGATATAACATCTTTGATCTCTGGGTGACGAGCGCAGTGCCGTGCTAGGTAATGATTTGGACTCTTTATGTGTCAATAGCTGCGTGTCACTGTGCTGTTATGTGGCAGGCATGTTGCTTACCATCAGGCACATGTTCTGATCATCTCGTCACTCTTTATAAAAATAAAAAAATAAAACGGTGTAGCGGGGAATTTTCTTTTCGGATCATCTTTATAATACTTAGGACATAATACTTGATCGACCGTAATCTGATACGGTAAGTATTTGTTTTTGTACACATCTACCTTTGACTCCCTGCAAGCTCTTCGCTGGTGGCTCCAAGTAGCTGTTGTGTGCGCAGCGGCCACACCCCGGTAACCACGTCGATCCGTGGGCTAAACTAGCGAAGGGGGCTGTGAGCAATCACAGCTATCACAGAGTCTGTATCGGCAAGATGGGCGAGCACTGTCGATAGGCAACTGTCTTTGGCCACCTTTGGCGATACAGCAAGGCTGCGTGGAATGCCTTAAAGAGCATTCTGTCAGGATCTTTTAATGACAGACGGTCATTCACTGCATCTCACTCTTTGCCAGTCGTATCAGTTTTCTGTTCCATTGGACAACAGGGAGGTGAGAAGAGGGAGTGGAGGTGTACCTGCGCAACCG
Organism: Ectropis crepuscularia; assembly: GCA_963693475.1. Lineage (NCBI taxonomy): Eukaryota > Metazoa > Arthropoda > Insecta > Lepidoptera > Geometridae > Ectropis > Ectropis crepuscularia. The sequence goes on along the minus strand of OY856357.1, from coordinate 12,465,971 downwards.
CACATCCACTATAAATATATTTCACGCGCAGATGACCCTTGCTATTCTTTCCGGATTGAGTTTATCAAAAAAAAAGTCCTGTGGCGATGGGGTTTAGATATTGGTGTATCGAGGCTCCAGTTAATGCCTTGCACACAGGCGACCCGTGGAGAGTGGTCGCTCGCGGAATCGACAGGGATGAGATTCTGAGTTCGGCAGCACTACTGGTGACAAAGCAGCCCTATTTAGGAGCGCTCTGCTTTCCTCTGCATAGAGGAGGGGCCTAGAAAAGGTGGCCCAAAAATAGTTCATCTCACCATTTATCTGGGTGCCAAACCGCGGGCGCTTGGACACCATACTTATGCGGTCGAAATAAACAAAAATTATTTTATAAATTCAATTTTAAACGTATTAACGTTGCAACATGGAACGTTCGTACCCTATTAGATAATGTTAAAAATCTTTGTCCAGAAAGAAAAACGGCTCTTATTGCAAGAGAGTTGGATCGTTATAGAGTAGATATAGCAGCTGTGAGTGAAACCCATTTGAGTGATTGTGGCGAGTTATGTGAGCAGCTTGGTGGATATACCTATTACTGGAGCGGCCGCCCATGTGGCGAAAGAGCTGGAAACGGTGTAGGGTTTGCAATTCGCAATGAACTCGTAAAACATTTGAGTGAAGTACCGAAAGGGATTAGTGACCGTTTAATGACTCTTCGTGTTCCAATTGCGAGTGGCAAATATGTCCATTTTGTTAGTGCCTATGCGCCTACGTTGCCGTCCTCGGATGAGGCTAAGGAGGAATTTTACCACCAAATTCGTTTAATTCTTAACACCATACCAAGACACGATAAAATTGTTTTGCTTGGGGATTTTAATGCTAGGGTAGGCGTGGAACATGTTTCGTGGGACGGGGTTCTCGGCAGGCACGGTATTGGCAAATGTAACGCCAATGGTTTGCTGCTGCTGTCACTTTGTGCTGAGTAGTATGGTTTGAGCATCACTAATACATTCTTCCGGCTCGCGAATAAATTTAAAACCTCATGGATGCATCCTAGATCGGGACACTGGCACCTTTTAGATTATGTAATTGTACGGCGAAGGGATCTCCGTGATGTTATGATAACCAGAGCGATGCGAGGAGCAGTGGGTTGGACTGACCATCGGCTTATAAGATCGAAGATGTTCTTAATGCTGAAAGCGTCACGTCGGGCACCTCATAGAGTCCCTCCACGTTTGGCCTTCCAGAGTCTGGTGCATTCTACGGAATTGGGTAAGCGGGTGGATGGAGCGTTTGTAGCTGCTTGGACCACCTCCGCTGCTGTGGAAATGTCTGGGACTGATGATGAATGGAAATATTTTTCAAAAACTCTCTACGATAGTGCTTTGGATACCATTGGAAGACAACATGGGAGGAACCAGGACTGGTTTGATGCATCGGATGCTGAGATCTCTAAGTTAGTTAAACAACATAGACGTGAATTAAACTCCAGATCATCAACCGGCAAAAGGGGCTCTCAATGTAAGCTGCGATCTAAAGTGCGTGACGTTAAGGACAAGTGGTGGCGTGAAAAGGCAGCTGAATTGCAACTTTGTGCGGATACTCACCAAACTGGTAGGTTTTTTGAAGGGATTCAAGCGATATTTGGCCCACGTATGCGGAAAACTGCCCCAATGTTTTCCCGTGACAAACAACATCGTGTCACAAGCAAAGGCGATGTTTTGCTTCGCTGGGCGGAACATTTTAGCGATGTTTTGAATCCTGCTACGCAAAGCGTTGACCTTTCTTACAGTGAGTCGCTTGAACAACTTCCAGTTTGTGACAATTTGAGCGATCCGCCATCTTTTGATGAGTTTGTGCAAGCAGTCAAGCGCCTTAAGAATGCGAAAGCGCCTGGAAAGGACCAACTTCCCGCTGAAGCATTTAAATACACTGGCCAAGCTGTTGTCAATAAGCTGTACGACATTATTCTCAAGGTTTGGGAGAGTGAGAATATTCCTCAGGGCTGGAAGGATGCGGTTATTTTCAAGCTGTACAAAGGTAAGGGAGATGTCTCCGATTGCAGCTCATATCGAGGAGTATCGCTTCTTTCCAGTGCTGGGAAGGTTCTTGCCCATATTATCAATGGTCGTCTTAGCACAATAGCAGAAACCTACCTTCCTGAAAGCCAATGCGGTTTCCGGCCTTCTAGAGGTACTATTGATGCCATTTTTGTGCTAAAGCAAATCCAGGAGAAGAGCCTTGAGCACCAGCGGCCTCTGTTTATGTGCTTTGTTGACCTCGAAAAGGCGTTTGACAGAGTCCCACGTGAAGTTCTGTGGATGGTCCTTGAAAAAACTGGTTTTCCGACGAAGTTCATCAACCTGGTTCGCCAATTTCATGACGGTATGCGTGCACAGGTACAACATGAAAATGAACTTTCTGACGAAATTTCTATTACCAGTGGAGTAAAACAAGGTTGCGTGATGGCTCCTTCTCTTTTTGCGTTGGTGTTTGCTGTTGTGGTGAGGGACGCACTCCGATCCTGCAGTGACCAGATACAGCTTAGAATCCGAACTGAGAAGGGTGTGTTTGACATCTCAAGATTTAGAAGCAAGTCCAAGGTTTTAGAGATCCCTATTGTTGAGATATTATATGCGGACGATGTCTGTCTGATGTCGGACACCATGACAAATCTTCAGGCCTATGTGAATGCTTTAGCCGAGTCTTGCAAGAGATTTAGTCTGGTCATAAGTGCTTCAAAAACTCAAGCCCTCAAACAGCCGCCCCGGGGGAGGATTGCTGATGGTGCAGTACTTAGTCTGGATGGGAGACCACTCGACCAAGTAGACCAGTTTACATATTTGGGGAGCATCATTAGATCTGATAACACCTTGGCATCTGAGATTCCATCACGTATTGCCAGGGCTGCCGCTGCGTTTGGGCGTCTAAGTGACCGTGTGTGGAGATCCCACGACCTTAAACTGAAAACCAAGATGGATGTTTACAAGGCACTGGTTTTACCAGTGCTTTTGTATGCTTCAGAGACATGGTGCGTTTATCGTGGAGACATCAAAAAGTTGGACACATTTCATCTTAGATGTTTGAGGTCCATTTTGAAAGTTAAATGGGAAGACAAAGTGTCTAATTCCGAGGTTTTACGACGCGCTGAGATGCACGGCATTGAGGCTTTCTTGATGAAACGTCAGCTCAGATGGTGTGGACATGTGCTGCGTATGGAGGACAATCGCTTACCTAAAGCTGTTTTCTATTCTGAGTTGGCTGAGGGTAAGCGAAAACATGGAGGCCAGCACCTTCGCTATAAGGGCGTCTTTAAGAGACATCTTGGCGCCTGTGGAATAGAGTCAACATCGTGGGAGGGGCTTGCATCGGAGAGATCATCGTGGCGAACTACAGTCCACAAAAATGTGAATGCGTTTGAGGAGAATCGTCTTATCGACTTGGACCAAAAGCGGCAAATCCGCAAAGATAGACCCAAACCCATCTACAATTACACATACAATCCTGACGGCCAACTCTGTTGTAATATTTGCAGTAGAATATTTAGAACTAAATTTGGTTTTGCGAGCCACATTAGGGCACACGCTCGGAAACAGTAGGGGTCGCCGTCATCGAAAACGATGAGGAGGACCATATATATAAAAATAAAAAAATTGCAGTCTTAGGAATTGCCGAAAGAAGTGAAAACTTAAAACTCGGAATTTGATAGCTTACTTTGGAAACTACACGGGTGTAACCGGAGGGTGTGGCCTGGGCATCAATGCGTGAGCATTTCCCATTGGCTGACGCATTTCTAGATGGCCATGCCATGATGGGCAGGCCGCGCCCTTTTGGCATTTCCCATTGACTGACGCATTTCTAGATGGCCCATGGCTATGGTCCCGAGTTTACCCGAAGATTTCTTATCATACCCGAGCGTGACGCTAGAATTCAATTCACAGCCCACGAAAAATCTGTCTAGGCGCGCCAAAAGAAGTTTTCACTTCAAAAAAAAGCTAGCATTCTAAGTTCAGAAGCGAGGATTGCTTGCCTTTAGACTTGCTTCTGAATTCAGTTGACTAACCTTGCTCCTAAATAAATATGCTTGTGAATTCAGTCACTAAATTTAGCCACGTGTAGGTACTTAAGGTAAGCCTTTTAGTTGCAACCATCACACCATTTCAGCTTATTTAATTTTCTGTAAAAATGTACAAAATTTCACGTGAACAGTACCTACCTACCTAGACTTTCTAGACTGTTTCATGACATGACTCTACCGTGTTTATCCTAGTAGGTATCCTTTATCCTATATTATAAATACAAAAGTAGGTACCTACGTAGTTTGGAATAACTTATTTTTCATTTATAAAAACCTCAATACAGACAGCTTCACTCGGCCAAGATAGGGATATGCACATTAAACATTGTCCCAAGTCCGAAGAAATTGCAGGTTTTGTTATGGGACTAATATGTATCTATCATACATCATCCAACATCTAAGGCACTTCGGACTTCACAAAAGATCTATGTCGCAGCCGGATCGTAATTTGCCGTATTACATTACGGCTAGCCGTAACGTAGCTATCATTGAGATTTGACTTTGGGTTTGGCTCCCGCCAGAAGCTCTGCGGTCAGCCCTGAGTGTCGCTTCTCCATACTTGGCCTGCACTTCACTACGGAAGTTGCCGGCTCGCTTCTCTCGCCACCTTCCCCCGTCGCTTCGCTTGGCCTCGCATGGCTCGCTCCATTCAGGATCTCCCTTGAGCTTCTGACTCCCGCATTTTTAAAATACTCTCTAGGTATAGTAGCGACAAGACTAGGTGGAGTCGGGGTGCTCCGAGTTGGATTTGGGTCTTATGTAATCTACCCGGTCCAATTTAGTCTTAACAAGGTGGACGGTGGAAACTAAATAGTTTTCAAGTAACACCCAGGTAGACAAAGGTGAGCCGTCTGAAGATTCGTCCGAACTCCAGAATCCACAGTCACTTTAGCAATATAGCAACACACTGTAGGTACTTATTCAACGCCATAGTTGCTGTTATGTCAGGCAGCACCATGAGTGTTAAAAATCGGAACTAAAAATTTAATCCGGCTGTTGTTTAATCAGCCGCATTCAATCTGGCTAAGCGTTAAACCGCCGCTTTATAAAATGGCTTTGCTTTTCAAAACGGCCAGCCGTAATGTAATACGGCGGATTATACAATCCGGCTGCGACATCTACATCTATATTTTGTTGAATGAAATAGATAGGTACCTTGCATAGCTGGGCACCGTTAATCAAATAGTTAACTTCGTTAATCGTTAATCCGTTACAAAAAAAGTTAACTTCGTTAAACGTTAGAGCGTTACATTTCGTAAGAATTAACGGAAGTTAACGTTAATCGTTAATCCGTTAACATGCGTGTTGGATTTTTATATCGTTGCGTTAGTGAACTTATAAAACCTGTTGGTTAATGTTCTGGAAGTTAACAGGTTAGGAAAAAACCAAGTACTTGTAGAGTTTAATTTTGTTATTGAAGTGAAAACTTCTTTAGGCGCGCTGAGACAGATTGTTCGTGTGCTGTGAATTGAATTCTAGCGTCACGCTCGGGTATGATAAGAAATCTTCGGGTAAACTCGGGACCATGGCTATTGGCCATCTAGAAATGCGTCAGCCAATGGCAAATGCTTAAAGGGCGTGGCCTGGCCATCATGGCATGGACATCTAGAAATGCATCAGCCAATAGGAAATGCTGCTGCTTTTCTAGATGGCCATGCCATGATGACCAGGCCACGCCCTCCGGCTACACCCGTGTAGTTTCCAAGGTGCTTACCTTATCTCTCCTATCAAATTCTGAGTTATAAGTTTTCACTTCTATCGGCAGTTTCTATGACTGCCAATTTTTTTTATTTAATTTAATTTAATGAGTAATTTAATCGTCGGGCATAATGCGCATAGGTAAATAAATAAATATTGGTGGACAATTCACACACAACACCATCTGACCCCAAACTAAGCAAAGCTTGTAATATGGCGGCCAGATAGCTGATATAATACTTAAATAGTTTTAAATACATACTTATTACACATAGACACACCCAGACAAAGTGCAAACATTTGAATTCATCACACAAATATTTGCACTGGGTGGGAATCGAACCCACGACCCTCGGCTTCGCAGGCAGAGCTACTACCCACTAAGCCACGAGGCCTGTCGATATCTCCTCATGAGGTATCTATTTCCCCTCATGAACATTAACATGTCGAAGTTCTCGTCTGAAAGCGAGGCTCGCTTTGGTGTTAAAATGTCTTTACCCGTGGAAAGCAGACGTTCAACTGGTACGCTTGAGGGCTGTTTTCCAAATTTCAACCCAATCCGTTCCCGTTCCCAGACGTTCTGACGTGATGAAACAACAAACATTACAACATCCAAAAATTGCCATTTATAATATTAGTAAGAAGTTAAACACTGGAATTTTCATTATATACCTCCATTTCTTCATTCTTATACATTGATTTGTTCATTTTATTTAACTTTTCTTTGGTTAGTTGAAACGAACTACCACCGATTTTATTAAAAGAAAGTTACAATACAGATAAACGATCGAAAAAGTATGATTGAATTTATCGGGGAGTTCCCCAGTAGTTATGGATTACTATAATCTACTTGGTTTACTAGGGATGTGTGAAATATTCAACTAAATTGTAAACGTCAGTCAAATTCGAGTATGTCTATGCCCAAATTTTCAGCCAAAAAGAACTCTAGATTATCAGAAATGTGACTTATGATAACAAAATTATATTTGTTTTCATATAACGTCAACCGATCATGCTACAGGCTAAAATGACGCCTCAATCCTGCCAAAATTGCAGGAACCCGCCACATATGGTCACACTGCGCCCAGCACTTTTCGTTTCATACTTGTCTGAACCTATTTTTTGCGCCACGCCGAGGTGCCGTGCGGTAAATAGTAAGCATTGGATTAACGATTAACGGACTTCTGCATAATTAACGGAAGTTAACTTGTCCGTTAACATTTTTAAAAGTTAACTTAAAAGTTAATCCGTTAATCAAAATGTTAACTTCGTTAATTAACGATTAACGGATTAACGAGTTAATGCCCAGCTATGGTACCTAGGTACTGTTTTTTTGTGATTTCAGACTAGATTCCAAATTAAAAGCTTTTCTAGACCATTACCAGATTTTGATCCTTTTGACTTAATACATGAGTTCTGCGTAACTATATTATGTATGAGAGATATGTACCTACCTAGAACATACCTACAAGCAGGCAGCTACGTTCCCGAAAGCATCCAATTTTAAAAGTCACCGCCGTCATCGTTCGTTAATTAAAACCTAGTAGTTATTCCACAGTTCTGTGATAAGCACGCGGTACTTTTCAGCTTTTGATAAAGGCTGAAGCATGAGGCTCGGGAAATCTCGCCGAATAAGTTGGTGCCTACCTATTACTAATGATCTTGTTTAGATGTTTAGGTACCTTACCCAAAGCGGAAAAAGTACTAAACTATCTTCTTATAGTAAGTAGGTACTTAGGTAAGTACCTAATACTTGTGATTTGTCTATTTTCTGCATACCGTAGTATTTATATTCTCTTTGGGTACATCTATCTAAATACCAACCTCTCTACCTAGTCTGTGATACCTACCTATATAGGTACATAAATAAAAATGAATTGCTGTTTGTGGTCTCGCTAAAACTCTACAACGGCTGGGCCGATTTGGCTGATTTTGGTTTTGAAATGTTTGTCGTAGCTAAGGGAAGGTTTAAACGGTGAGAAAATCTTGAAAACTTGCGAAGAAGATGGTAAAAACAACAATTTCATTTTCTCATATTATAAACTGTTTTACATAATATCCAGTCAAACATATGACGTTAGCGATCAAACCTTTTTTTTTTCGAGAGTTTTAATCAAAGAGTATAACATATAGTTTTAATCAAAGACTATATAAGTTTTTGAAGTGAAACCTCCTTTTGGCGCGCCTAGACAGATTTTTCGTGGGCTGTGAATTGAATTGTAGCGTCACGCTCGGGTATGATAAGAAATTTTCGGGTGAACTCGGGATGCTAGAGCGAGAAAGATAATACTTATAAGTGCGCCAGAGCGAGAAAGATAATATAGTCGACTGCTCTTCGCTTTTGTGTCCCTGTGTTTAGTAGGTATCTTTATCGCGACAGGTAGGTAGGTTTATCGCGACATTCTTCTTCTGGGTTCTTACCACATCAATTGAAACTGTCACGAGATATTGAATTTGCATTTCACATCCATTGCAAAAAGTTTTGGTTGTAAATGATACCTATAAAATAAATAAATAAGAAAATACTAAACATACGCGCGTATATATAAACGCGTAAACATTTGTTTTTAATTTATTCTTGGCCATGGATAAGTCATTCAGCCGCATGTTACTCTTGCTCAAACATTTTTTTTTCGAGAGATAATGAAAGAGTATCTAATACATAGTTTTAATCAAAGAGTATATAAGTTTTTATGCTGTGTCCTCGTCGTTCAGAAATCAAAAAATCGAAAAAAAGAATAGTTTAAAATTAATAAGTAATCCAACCTCTTTTTACAGTATTTAACAACCGAGTAATATCCATGCGCTATGTCGACCGATACCACAGACACAGAGTACATTCTTCTTTGTGAGTGAAGATTACTGCTTTTAATTACATAGTATTTCCTTATTCTAAGCATAGTATTAAAACAAAGTGACTTCCCGCGTCTGTCGGTCCCTTTAATATAAGTATATGCTTAGATCTTTAAAACCACTAAACAGATTTTGATGCGGGGTTTTGTAATAGATATAGTGATGCATTTATGCATGCATTTATATCTATAATACGTGCATAAAATAGCAGAGAAACACAGAAAATTTTAAAGATTTCTAATGTAATCTCATAAAGAAACACATGTTTTGCGCTTACACTGCAAACGCTGGCTGAACCCTTAGTTAGTTTAGTTTAGTTTGACGGGGCTGTTTCCGCACTTAGCCTCTCAAAGTGGGCCATTGTGCGTGGCTCATACTTCCCTATCACTCCAACCATCCCAGGCTATCCCAGAAGGCAAGCAACCTATTCAGGTTGTTGAAGGCCTCCGGGACTGCTGTTGGGGAGTGGAGGAATTCTGCCCGTTGATCCGCCACGCTCCTGCATTCCACAATCACATGCTGTGGCGTTTCTTCTTCCTCCATGCATCCTCTGCACAGAGGGCTATCTGTTACACCTAAATTGAATAAGTGTTTGTTAAGGGGACAGTGGCCAGTCATAGTACCTATGACTTTACGGATCTTATCCCTGCTCAGTCTGATAAGGTTGCGGGCAAGTTTTTTTGTTGCTACCGGAACAGCAATTTTTGTTTGCCTGCAACCTTCAATGTTTCTCCATTCCATTGAATGTGCTTTTTCGGTATTTTCCTGCAGCCATGATTTTATTTGGGCCTGAGGTATAGGCATTAAAGGTTCCGGACCGTATGTTATTGCCTTTGCTCCTCTCTTGGCCAGTTCATCTGCTGCATCATTACCTAGTGAGTCGCTGTGTCCTTTAATCCATTGCAGGGTTACTCTGTTCGTCCCTGTTATGGATTGGAGTGCATTGTGACATTCCAGTATAAGGACAGAGGTTATAGTGTTGTTTTTTAGGGCTTGAAGCACTGACGCGCTGTCGGAGACAATTTTGATGTTTAAGTCCCCGACATCTCTGGCTGCGATCGCCTGTGCCGCCCTGGTGATACCGATACATTCGGCTTGAAAGATTGTGTTTAACTTACTTAGTGATGTTGATATTTTTATGTTTAAATCATTTGAGAAGACACCGGCTCCTGTACCTTGTGAGGTTTTGGAGCCGTCTGTGTATATCCTTACTTCTCTGCTACCAGAGCTATCTTTTAATTCTGCATTAAGTTGGATATTGTATCTTCGATCAAAGACGTGTTGGCATATTGTTCTATCCATGGGTGCCTCGAGAAGTGGTATTTCTTTCAGCACCCGTTTCAGAACTTTTGTGTGTTCTGTTTCTGTACCCTGTTTCCACAGTCCATGAGCTCTTAGTCGCAGGGCGGCTGCAGTGGCCTCCTCTTGTATGACTAAGTGTAGAGGTCTCAAATTTAAGAGATACTCCAAAGCGGCTGATGGTGTGGTTTTCATGCATCCAGTGGCTGCTAGGCTTGCCAGGCGTTGCAGACTTTGGAGTTTGGCTTTTATTGTGGTCAGTTGTGTTCTGGGCCACCACACAACTGATCCGTAGGTCAGAGAGGGTCTAATCACTGAAGTGTACAACCACAGTGTAATTTTTGGATTGAGACCCCATTTTCTCCCAATGAGTCTCCGGCATTGCCAAAAAGTTAGACAGGCCCTCTTAATTTTTGTATCTATATGACTCGCCCAGTTCAGTTTATTATCAAGGATGATGCCCAGATACTTCACTTGCGATGATAGGGTGAGTTTGGTATTAAATAATTTTGGGAGTTGTAGTTCTGGTAACTTTCTTTTGTTGGTGAAAAGAATGAGCTCTGTTTTTTTCGGATTTACTGACAATTGATGTTCGCCACACCATTTCTCTACAATCTGAAGAGCCGAGCGCATGGACTTACAAAGCACATTTTCAGCGCTTCCGCTAATCAGTATAGTGAGGTCATCCGCATAACCAATAGTAGTGTACCCTCTGTTATTTAGCGTCTTTAGGAGGCTGTCTACTACTGTGTTCCATAATAGTGGTGATAGGACGCCACCCTGGGGGCATCCTTTTACTACCTTTGCCCTTATGGTAGTGTTCATCACTATCTGGACTGCTCTTTTACTGACCAACTCGGTGATCCAGTTCCTCATCACTGGTTCGACCTTGAGTTTGCATAGAGCATGGTTTATGCTGTTGTGCATTGTTTTATCAAATGCCCCCTCTATGTCTATAAAGGCTGCAAGTGTTGAAAGTTTGTTTGTAAGAGCCGATTCTATCTTTTGCACAACCATATGCAATGCTGGCTGAACCCTATGAGCTAGATCAAAATAATGTAGAGCAGTATTGTACCTCTAAGGTCTACAAAGAAGTCCGCAAAACTAAACGTCTCTTAGGAATAAAGGTGCGCCCGCACTGGGCGACGAGACGCGCCGCGACGCGCCGCGGCCAAATAGTCACAGATCACAATATAGACTCCGCGCCACCACTCGTGACCGTTGGCGAAAGGAGCCACTGTCGTATTCCACAATGACAGATGAAACCTATGATATTATAGTGGCTTAGTTCAATAATTTCGCCAAAGTACTTCAGTGATGGCACGGAGTCTACTACTAGCATAGATAAGTTAATCTTGAAGCTGCCGTCATTTTCGAGATATTATTAAATGTCAGTGTCAGTGAATCAGTGACAAACATTACTGTTACGAACTGTGTTGCCAAACGATACGAGTTAATACGATTTAAATCGTATTTATAAGATCTTTTTGGCTCATGTACGATGTACGATTGCAAAGTCCAAATCGTACGCAAAATATACGATCTTTTGAATGGAATCTTACGAAATTAACAATCACCATAAATTATTTTTTGAAGTGAAAACTTCTTCAGGCGCGCCTCGACAAGTTTTTCGTGGGGGGGGTCAATTGATTTCTAACGTTATGCTCGGGTATGATAAGAAATCTTCGGGTAAACTCGGGGCCTTGGCGATTGGGCATCTAGAAATGCGTCAGCCAATGGGAAATGCTGACGCATTTCTAGACGCAATGCCAAGATGGCGAGGCAACGCCCTCCAGTTACATCCGTGTAGTTTCCAAGGTAAGCTATCAAATTCTGAGTTATAAGTTTTCACTTCTATCGGCAGTTCCTATGACTGCCATTTTTTTTTAGTGTGAAAAGTTAAACAAGATGGTCGAACAACAAAAGAGTTAATCGAACTGAACTTCTTAAATGTAAATTGCTTTATGAATGCATACCGGAATATCTCTACGTAGTTCCTATATATGTAGTATACGTAGATCCTATAATATATAGCGTTTTAATGTTAACACAGTCGATATTTAGTTAAATTGTGGTATTATCTTGTCAATTTGGCTATGCAACCAGTTGAAGTTGTTTTTGATCAAGTTTCGGAATAAACCTAACCGTTTTCTAATCTGAAAAAGTTTGATATAACTATATCTTAATGCCATAATGTTTCATCCTATATAAAGTGAGGCATATGTATAATGCGACAGGATGAGCAGAACATGGATGGTAAGCCATAACTGTCAGTCCGCATCGCGCTATCAACAGTGCCGGGCGCGTTTTGACTTTCGTTGCGTTGACCCGCAAAGTAACAAATATGACGAACGTTATAAAGTGCAGTGCGTGTAATATCGTTATAAACGAATTATTATCCTATATCCAGAATAAAGTATCTGTGGTGGATGAGGATACGGTCGTGCAAATATGCTCGTCCGCGTTTAGCGAGGAAGAAATCAAAACTGCGAAATCACTTTTGTTCGATTCCATTTCAACGGACAAGAGAAAAATTCTACGGAAAAATAAAGGAAAAGAAGAGCGTGACTTGGCAGATATTGTCAATTTGTTTAAATCAGTGGAACCTGATATTATGCCAGTTTTTGTTGCAAGAAATTTGGATAAACTACCTCCGATCCTGTTCGACCATCTGGATTGCACCAAGCTTCTGAAAGATATCCTGTTATTGAAAAATGAAATTGAAAGCATAAAGACAAATTATGCCACAAATGATAGTGTTAACGAAATCAAGTCTGAACTTCTTCGTATTAGAAACGATTCTTTGCCGCCGACGTCGGCGTTCAAAGTTAATACCAAACGCGGCGCTTGGAAGGACAGTGGACCCGTGGCGCTGTCGCATGATTACCGGTTTTCTACGCTAAATGAGTCTCACAGCTTCAGTGGTAGCGAATCTGGAAATATTCAATTCCCATTACCGCAATGTAAAGATTTGAGGGTAGATGGAAATAAACAAATCGAGCGTGAATCATGTGAACGGCAACGGTCTCCGGAGCGACCGGAGACCAGCGCGGGGAGCGCGCGCGGCGCGGAGAGGGGGCCGTCAGCTGAGCCGAGTCACGAGACCGGCGCCGGCGCGCGGACCGGTTCTCTAAGTCCCGGTGCTACGTCACGCGAGCAGAGCGCGACGGCGCAGGTACATCACTCGATATCGACAGGCACGGATAAGGCCGGTTGCAGTTACGCGGATAAATTGTTAAAATGTGACACGATGTGTGAGTCAAATAAAAACCTGTCTAGTGATGTATGGCAGACTACAAAACGGCGTAAGGCGGCAAAATATCGTTTTCAGGGTAAGACAGGGATGGCGCGCGATATAGGATTTAATTTCAAAGCGGCAGAAAAGAACATCCCCGTCTTTATAACCAATATTCACTGCGACACGACTGACAAAGATATTATTAAATATATCTATAGCAAAACTAAGGAAACGGTGCTATTGGAGAAAATAAATATGAAAGTTGAAAGAAATCACATAGCTTTCAAGTTTTGGACGGCTGAGGCAAATCTGAAACTATATTTAAATGAAAGCATCTGGCCGACCGGTGTAATTTTCAGACGGTTTGTGAATTTTAAACATAGAAGAGTGAATTCTATAGACGGCCTAAACCAGTGTAATAATGGATAAACGTTATCACCGTCTAGCTACGTTTAATTGTAAAAATGTAAAACGAACAGTGCACGATGTGAGAAATTTGTGCCGTACATGCGATATAATCTGCCTTCAGGAGACGTGGCTGTTGCCTCACGACATACCTTTTGTCGGTACCATTGACGACAACTTCGGATATACGGCGACTTCAGCGGTAGATACCAGTGCGGGAATCGTCAGGGGGCGTGGCCACGGCGGTGTTTGTATCTTGTACCGCTATAGCGCATTTCAACATGTATCAATTGTTCAGTGTAATAGTGCTCGTGTTTGCGCTATTAAGATTGCGGCTGGTGACAGTTCAGTGATAGTGATCAGCGTTTATTTGCCTACAAATTCTATTGAGAATTTTCTGGAGTTTACCGAGTGTCTAGGTGCTGTCAATGCTATTATTGATGAATATGGAGTTGAAAACGTGTTCATATTAGGCGATTTTAATGGGAATCCGGGTGAGTTGTTTTACAGTGAGTTGGCTAGTGTGTGTCGTGAGCAGCAGTGGTCGTGCGTGGATGTGGATATGCTTGGATTAGATTCAGGTACGTTTACTTTTATTAGTGAGGCACACTGGACGACCAGCTGGCTTGATCACTGTGTAGCGACTCACTCGGCTAAGCAAGCTATTGAGAATGTTTATGTCAGTTATGACACTCAGAGCTCTGATCACTTTCCACTTATTGTGGACTGTAATTTGAAAATACTCACACCCAATATTTCACCTAAGCTTGTAAGATTAAATAATGATGTGGATGTGGTTTGGGGTGAGCGTAGTGACGAACAAATTACAAGGTACATGGAGGAGTGTCATGACAGACTGAGACTAATTGACTTCCCTTTAGAGTGTGTAAAGTGTGCAAATTGCTTTTGCCGTGACTGTGACCATAGGCGTGTTCTGGATAAACTTTATTCTGATATTGTTGCCGCCCTTCGTGGTGCAGCGGTGGCGGGTCGAGGAAGCGGTAGTGTGCGGGAACGCGGCGGGGGTGGCACGCGCATGACGGGGTGGAACAGGCATGTCAGTGAAGCCCATAACTTGGCTAGGGCTAAATTTAAAGACTGGATGTTTTATGGTAGGCCTAGGTCAGGTTACATTTATCATGAAATGTGTAACAGCCGGAGAATATTTAAGTCTAAATTAAAATGGTGTCAAAATCATCAACAACAAATTAAATTAGACGCCTTGGCTGAGAAACACTCTAAAGGGGACTTTCGCGGTTTCTGGAAGGCAACTGCTAAGGAGAGTGCACGACCTGGTCTTCCGAAGAGTGTCGAGGGGGTGAGCGATCCTAATATTATCGTGAACATATTTCAAAAACATTTTTCTGTGACGTCCTCGGTAAGGCCGGTGCGGGGAGTGCTCAGTGCTGATATGAACGGGCAACCTATGGGAATGACTTTCTGGGCGAAAGACGTTTCAAAAGCCATAAAGCTTATTTCGAAAGGCAAGTCTCCGGGACACGACGGACTCAGTATTGAGCACCTCCAACACGCAGGACCTCATATCTCTAGAGCACTAGCCATGTTCTATTCGTTATGTGTGAGCCACTCGTATTTACCTAGTGATTTTATGAAAACCGTAGTTGTGCCTATAGTTAAGAATAAGACCGGTAATCTCGCGGATAAAAGTAATTATAGGCCTATATCTTTAGCTACGATTATAGCAAAAGTGTTTGACGGTTTGCTTAATACACAGTTGAATGGATACGTAGCGCTTCATGATAATCAGTTTGGGTTTCGTCCTAGGCTGTCCACTGAGAGTGCAATACTGTGTCTTAAGCTTACCGTCAAATACTATACAAGACGTAAGACACCTGTGTATGCTTGTTTCCTCGATTTGTCACGTGCTTTCGACCTGGTGGTGTACGATCTTTTGTGGGAGAAGCTGAGGGACATTAATTTACCACAGGAACTCGTTAGAATGCTTCAATATTGGTACACGCACCAATCGAACTACGTTAGGTGGGCGGGGGCAATGTCAGAGCCTTATCAGCTCGAGTGTGGTGTAAGGCAGGGTGGATTGACTTCCCCGACTTTATTTAACCTGTACCTGAATGGCCTTATTGTGGCGCTCAGTGGTCACCATGTCGGCTGTCACATTGATGGAGTTTGTGTCAACAATCTAAGTTATGCTGACGACATGGTTCTTTTGAGTGCGTCGGTTTGCGGTTTGCGAAGGTTAATCCAGGTTTGCGAGGAATATGCCTGTGTTCACGGATTGCGGTATAATGCAAAAAAGAGCCAGTGGATGGTTTTTGAGGTGGGCGGAAGGTGCACAGATCATACTCTCCCTGTTTTGTTGAACGGTATTCCCTTAGAGCGAGTTGATCAATTTAAGTACTTGGGGCATGTACTCACCGCCGACCTCAAGGACAACGAGGACATTGAGAGGGAGCGGAGGTCTCTGTCAATCAGAGCAAACATGATCGCCCGCAGGTTTGCTCGTTGTTCAGCTGAAGTCAAAGTTACGCTCTTCAGAGCGTATTGTACGTCGCTGTACACGTGTAGCTTGTGGGCCGACTACACCAAGAGGAGATACAGTGACCTCCGTGTCCTGTACAACAATGCCTTCAGGATGTTGTTGGGGCTGCCCCGATTCTGCAGCGCTTCAGGCATGTTCGCGGACGCGCACGTGGCCTGCTTTCACACGACCATGCGGTTGCGAGCTGCATCGTTGGTGCGCAGAGTGCGGGCCAGCTCCAACACCGTCTTAAAAATGGTAGCGGCTCGATTGGACTGTGCTTTTCTCGGTCATTGCTGTAACAGGCATGTGTCTGTGCCGATGCCCGAGCGGAGGTACTGACTAATTTACTGAAAGACTTTATAATTTATTCTAATTTTTATTATTAATTTTGTTCATTTATAATTTAGTTTTTCGTATTTTTATTTTTGTTTGACATTTGAAATTGTATTTTTTGACATGTTTAACTTCCCAGACTATTGATTTATGACTGAAAAAAATATGATGATTGAATTATTATTGTGTGCTATGTATTGTATATGGGTTAAGTTACCTGAAATAAATTGATTTTGATTTTGATTTGACATAACAACCTAGCGTCACGCAGCGTTTGAACATGATTTGGACTCTTTAAGTCTAAATCATTACCTAACACTGCAAAGCGCTCAACACCCATAGATAGTTTAGTAGTGGTAGGACTCTTTGCAGAGTCCCCCTGGGGAACTACCATCTTTGCTAGTTATTCTACGGCCAAGCAGTAATTTGCAACAATCACTGTGTTCCGTTTCGAAGGTCACAAAATGTCAAATCCCACTTGGCCAGTTTTTTTAAATTTTTTATATGGCAGCATAGAATGAATGAGTATCTAAAATTACTTATCTGTGCTAGTAGTATATTGTGATCTGTGACTATTTGGCCGCGGCGCGTCGCGTCGCGTCGCGTCACCCAGTGCGGGCGCACCTTAACCCAAAATAACCATTTTTATTGGTATATTTAGTATCAGTATTGCACCCGTGCGAAGCAGGGGCGGGTCGCTAGTATGTTTAAAAAAATTATTACGTACTATTCTACTAGGTACTCGTAATTATACTAACATCACAGTATAAAGCCTACTACCTAATATTATAAATCTGAAAATGTTGATGTAGTATATATTTTTTTGTAGCTGTATCGTGTAAGGACTGAACAAGCTAAAATTATTTGTGGATTACAGTCTGCAGGTCTACTACGAAGTCCGATAAACGATATATCGGCCGAACTTATGAAGTTTCCGACCACGAAAGACAATCGGTCGGTTGATCAGATCGGCCGTTTCGTTCGATCCTACCCTCATCCGACCTAAGTCTATAACTTCCGACCCGAAATGTATCGATACGAATGTTTTTCGTGGTAGGCTATAATCCGATTCAGCTGTCGGTCGGATGCGATCATTCGGAGTTTGTTTTCGTAGTAGACCTGCTGATATATAACTGATTTTTATTCCGAAAAAAAAATGTTGAGTTCCTTAAATATGAATGCATCCAAAATATAATAAAACCACAGAAGTCTATTCTAAATTAAACGCAGAAGAAGTAGTGAACTAGATATTAATTATTATTATTCGGAGTCTGTGCTCTGTGCTGTCTCAATGCTGGACCGCAATAGACTTAATCTTTTAATAACGACCAAGATTACGCTCTGTACGATACTTGCGAGCCACATTTTGGCATACGCTCGGAAACAGTGGGGGTCGCCGTCATCGAAAACGACGAAGAGGACCACACAATTATGTTTTTATTTTTATTTTTTTTTAAATAAAAAAGTGACGAGACGAGCAGGACATGTGCCTGATGGTAAGCAACATGCCTGCCACATAACAGCACAGTGACACGCAGCTATTGGAACATGAAGAGTCCAAATCATTACCTAGCACTGCACTGCGCTCGTCACCCAGAGATCTAAGTTGTTATATCTCTCAGCCCTGTAATTTCTCTGGAAACATTAAACTTATAAACAATAGATGGATAATAATTATTGTTATACCACAGTCTAATACTTACTTTAAACAGAACTGTGGCTGTATTTATTATATCTAGTGGAATTATAAAACAGGATGATACTGGTGATGACACAGATTTCTGTTCTGTGGGTGATGATGGTGTTTTCTTCCGGTATTGAAATACCCTGACGGGGTCTTTGTAGGTCATACTTGCTGGCTTTGGACAAAGTTATCTAATGTATGTAGCTACTGTGCAATGAACAAATAAATAAACATATCCTTAAGGCCTGTTTTCATTTTGATTAGTGCGAGTGCGAGTGAGCAGTGCAGATGTTGAGTGACTAGTAGCAAACACGTGTGGACACCGATTGATTATTGGGAGTGCATAGTAAACCAATCGCATTCGCATCCGCACTCGCACTAATCAAAATGCAAACCGGCCTTTATTCGGAAAGATCTACACACTAAAGGCCGGTTTCCATTTTGATTATTGTGAGTGCGAGTGCGATTGCGAGTGCGAGTGACTGATTACTATGCACTCGCAATAATCAATCGGTGTCCACACGTGTTTGCTACTAATCACTCAACACCTGCACTACTCACTCGCACACGTACTAATCAAAATGAAAACCGGCCTTAAAATACACTAGGCACGCTAGTGTATTTTAGTAGCAAAAGGTTTAGTGTAGAGTTATGTCCTAATTAAGTGAACTGACGGTTTGCTAGTAGTTTCGATAGTTAATTCAGAGTAGCGAAGTCAAGCAATGTGCAAAGGACGGATATTAGAGCCCCTAAACGTCGCGGATACTCTGTTTATTTGTCTAAAGGCACTTAGGTATGGCAGTTGGCATACGGTGGACTTTACTTTCGAACTTTGGGTTAGCGTAAGGTATAGGGAGCTAACCACGGATATCCGATATCTAATATGACCTTAAACTTATTTCCAATACATACTTATGCACGTACATACGGAGGCATTCCAGAAAAAATACAGTGCACAGAGATAAAACATAAGTAATTTATCAATAGATGACGAGCGCAGTGCAAATGGACTCTTCATGTTTCAGCAGCCTCGTGGCACTGTGCTGTTATGGGCAGCCGTGTTGCTTACTATCAGGCACATGTCCTGTTGTTGATCTCTTCACTCTGCTTGGGAAGCCATGGCTCGTGGGTTCGATTTCCACCCAGAGCAAATGTTTGTGTGATGAATCCAAACATTAGTTCCTTGGTTTAGGTGTTTTTATGCATTATATAATGCTTATGCACCGCTGTATCCTGAACTTAACTCAAGTTTTACTCAAGCCAGACATCTGTCAAATTTTGGAGTTGAACTTGGTATAAAAATTTCAAATTATGAAATTTAAAAATGCTTTGGAGTACGAAGGTCGATGGCAATTCAACTCTGTTTGCCTGCACCGCAGTTTGTCAAAACCTTTGACTTGTAGGTTCCAAAAATAAACCAACGAATAGACATCAGTATCAAAAGATCTCGGCGACAAAACCGTCAACCGTCACTAGCGAACTGAGCATTCGAATCCTAGACGACTAAAGCATTACCTAGGTACCTTGCTCAGCTACTGTTTACAAAGCAAACCTCTAATTAGTCCTGCGCGGCTCGGGTCTAATTGTGGTACAGTCGGTACTGCAGTTAAGCTTGGAACTCTACAGCCCTTGCCGCATCACAGTCGATTTCCGCGAACTAAGCTTGGTTGACTGCTGAGATCAGCAGTAGCATAACCCTAATTAGTAATTAAACTGCAAAATAAAATTCAATTGCTGTTGTGGTTTAGAGGAAATGGGTGGTTACGTTAATAAGGATAAGGAGCGGTGTTCAAAAATTATTGGGGTAAATAAAGAAGAAGAAGATTTTCCAATGAATACCTACACCCTATTTTCAGTAGGGTTTAGGAATTGACGAATGTCTATGTCTAAAATATTAGGGTCAAATTAGTTTAGTATTTCAGTTCAATTAGTGTGTTTTCGTGTAACGTAGGTACGCCCCCAATATTTGTATACGTAAACTAGTAAGAGACAATTAATAAACGATTCCTTTGCAATGTTCTCATGTGCTTTTTTATTATTTAGAGTGACGAGACGAGCAAGAAATGTACCTGAAGGTAAGCAACATGCCTGCCCATAATAGTGCAGTGACACGCAGCTATTGGAACAGGAAGAGTCCAAATCATAACCTAGCACTGCACTGAGCTCGTCACCCAGATGTATGAGATGTTTTATCTCTATGTTTATTTTCACTGGAAGCGTAGCCCTTCAAATCGGAACACAGTAATGTTTGCACATTACTGATTAGCGGTCAAATAACTGGCAAAGGCGTGGTACTTTCACAGGCGGATTGTGCAAAGAGTCCTACCTCTACGATACCTACTCTATCTCGAGCACTTCAAGCAGCTATATCTTAATATCTTCCTAAAATATCTAAATTACTACGCGCCACGTTGTCTGTCCGCGATGGACTCCTAAACTACTAAATCGATTATAATCAAATTTGCACACCGTGTGCAGTTTGATCCAACTTGAGAGATAGGACAGCTTTTATTTCGATTAATAGTCCTTTTTTCTTTATATGACAATATCCGACTGAACCCGGAACGGGCCGCTAGTCTCCATAAACCTACATAAATTACGCATCACGTTATTTGTCCACTACCTACTTATGTTGATAAATTTTTAATCAAAAATCAATTTACCTAATAGTTCAATCGATTTTCTTCTCCTGTGCAAGTATTAAGTTCTTGCTTACGTGCCTACGTACGTACAGATACTCATTGCTTTATTTATTTTTAGAAGAAATAAATAAACATATACCTACCTACGTCATTAATAACTTGACACGTATCTCTCCCATCTGCAATTAGCATCTGTCATTACAAAAACGTCTAATTACCAAATGTATTACAAAAGTACCTATCCTATTCGGTATTTGCGTATATTGCGCTATTTAATCATGCTGCAGCCAGAGAGAATCGTTATCTCCACGCTTCATTGGCAGCCTTAAATAAAGCAGGCTTTAACGTCCCTCTGTGCCTATAACCGACCCTGCCAGGCCGTTACGCTGTACCCAGGAATAGTAGTGCTGTCCTGCTGTTTTACATAGTCATTGAACACAGCAGTCGCTATTTTATACAGAAACTACGCCAAGAAGCTCGGAAAAGAGCACATAATATTCAGGTACCTACGTTTAATATTGCAAAAGCAAAAGTAAGTTTGTTACGGTTTTACGCCAACACTACTTTGAAAACCGATCATCATTAAAGTTTCTACAGATAGGTATTATATTTGGAGGTATTAGAAGAAACATAGGCTATTTTTTTATCCCGGGAAAATTACGGGATCGGGTACTACGCGGGTAAAACCGCAAGGCACTGCTGGTAATATATAAAAATCCAGTGTCAATGTTTGTTCCCAGTGAACTTTTTAAGTCAACCAATATTTATAATTTGTTTATGTAGAATTAGGTCCAACTTGAGAGGTATAGATTTGAAAATGAAAATGAAAATGAAAAGATTGATAGAGATAGTTGTTATTTTTATTAATAGTCTCAGTAGTTTATAATAATTATTATCAAATTGCTAATGTTTGATTGTTTTTATTGATCGGTAGTTTCATAAGTCTCAAACAGATGGCGCTTTAATAGGGTATATAAATCAGTTCAAGCCAAACCAAGTTAGGACGGGCTAGTTATTTGTGTAAAGTATGATTAAACAGTACATAATGCCTAAATCAAACAGTGTCGAAAAATATAAGTAACTACCAGTACCTACTTTCCGGTTTATTTAGGGTAAGTCTAATGATTTTAAAAACTAGCCAACTCGGACGTATTTTAATCTAGGTATCTGCGTGTCAATACCACCCAGATCTACTGAATAGTGTTTGGTCAAAAAAGTAAGAAACACTAGAGCAATTATAAAATTAGTAAGATTATCCTGCCAGGTAATATTTTTTTTTTTTGGAAACAACAAGTGATCATATAACCGGGTTACCTGTTACAGTTGTATACCACCTTGTTCCATAGTTTACCTACGTTTACGATAAAGATTATGGGAAGCAGTTTTTTATACTGCAAGATGAATTGAATATTGATACAAAAATAAATCCGACAACAAAAATACTCCATTCCAGTAGTACAGGAAATGTAGTAATGGAAATGATGCTCTTCATTCAGTATTATTTATATTATATTTTTCATTTTTGTAGGTTTTTACAATCGGTGGCAATCGTTTAGTATCTGCTAATTGCTTGCTTTTTGCAAATTTTTTTGCATGACTATTACTATGGAGCCGAGTGATATATATCTAGGTATGCACGCGTAGGTATGCAGTACCTACACTAAATGCTCAAACTGCTGGCACTCGGGCCTTCTCTCTCAAGGAGATAGTCAAGACCATTATGCACTACGCTGGTTCAGTGTGAGTTGGGCGATGAGCGCGACAAAAAAAATTAGGAACATACCCACCGGTTTCCTGACTATGTTTTCCATTACCGTTAAACTAGCCTTAGTAAAAACGCTTAGTAAGGGTCAGTTCACACCGAGACGCGACGCGGCGCGACGCTGCGCGCACATTTTTCATAGAGCGACTCAGAATATACTTTATTCACTACACGAAAAGATACACATTACATTGTGAGAATTCAGATTACGTTGCACCACGCAGCACTGCGCCTCGAGGTGCCTCGCGGCGTAGCGCGACGTATCGTGACGCAGCGGTGCATCGCCGGTACGCGCGGCGTGCAAGAGCGGTGCTGCGTCTCACGGTGCCGCGCGACGCCGCGACGCGCAGCCTGAGGCCGCTGTGGCGACTTCTCTACTATTTCCGTTCAGACTTCGTTTAGAATTGATGCAGTTCGGTCGAGTGCTCGATTGAAAATATAATGATAGACTGGGATCTTGTTATAATCGGACTTCTTACAGAAGAGGAAGAGGAAGAAGTTTACAATAAAATAATTTTAACAAAAAAAAGAACCGACTTCAAACAGTAAACTAAAAAGTAAAAAATAAACCTCTTTACCACAAAGTAGAACGTACTTTGATTAATTTGAACAGACATGATATAAAATAATTTTAACAAAAAAAAGAACCGACTTCAAACAGTAAACTAAAAAGTAAAAATTAAATCTCTTTACCACAAAGTAGAACGTACTTTGATTAATTTGAACAGACATGATAAAATAAGTATTTAACAATTCTGAAGTAGGTGCCAAGTAAAACAACTACAGCTGAAGCTAACATTCGTAGAGTAGTAAATCGAACTGACATTTGGAACATAGAGAAGTTGTTGGGGACATAAATATGTATGATAGACAGGAAGGTTGTTGCAACATTTACTTGGCACAGACTTCAGAATTGTTAAATACTTATTTTATCATGTCTGTTCAGATTAATCAAAGTACGTTCTACTTTGTGGTAAAGAGATTTATTTTTTACTTTTTAGTTTACTGTTTGAAGTCGGTTCTTTTTTTTTGTTAAAATTATTTTATTTTACGATTTTAAGTGATGGTTAGATGAATAATTCTTGAATTAGGTGAGAAGATAAAGCATTATTTTTCTTGCAATCTTGACTAGTAGAATAATATTCGCTATGATAAAGTGTTCAAATCTAGGATGGTCGGTGTACTCAGACCTGTAAAATGGTCCTCAGTACCCAAGTGGGTGCCAAGTTCTCATCAATATTTAAGAGTACATGAATCAAGCACAAACACTAGCTACTGTAAACCGTTAAACAGTTCACATAACTGTCCTTTGTCTTCATCGTCAGACCCCTAATAACAGTCACATCCCACCTAGGTATGTGTAAAGTGCTCATCGATACAGCTTTATCAAGCTACACAAGGTAACTGCTGTAGATCGTTGAGGAGTAGCCTCGACTGTCTTTCGGCTCCTTCATCGGATCGACTCCAGACCTTCATTCAATTGTAGTGCTTTAAAATACTTAATTGAAACATTTTCAAACGCACTAGTCCACCCTTGCAGTTTTTAAAGGTCTAACGATTAATTAATTAGTTACAACGCGATTGAGCAACAAACATCCAAACATAGACATTTATAATGATGATGAAAGACAGTCCTAAAACATCTAGACGTAAAGTGCTCATCAATACAAATTAATCAGGCCCAAACACAAGATAACTGCTGTAAATATTTGAGGAGTTCCCTCGACAGTATTTTGGCTCCATCATCAGATCGCTTCCAAATCTTCGTAGTGCCAAACCAAAATAAATTGTAGTGCTTGTAAATACTTAATGGAAAAATTAACAATCGCGCTTGTCGCCCCTACAATTTTTGCAAGTTCTCTTCAATTTCTGCAGGATTCCATCATCAGATCCTGGTTTCCTTATCATGGTACCACCCTTGGAATGTCTCCTATCCAACAAAAAAATAATCATCCAAATCGGTTTATAAACAACGAAGTTATCCGCGAACAAACATAAAAAAAAAAAATATACGGTCGAATTGAGAAACCTACTTTTTTTTTAAAGTCGGTTAAAAATAAAATTAAAAAGAAGACATCACACAGGAGTATCTGGGTGCATAATTTATGGAGAAATAGAAGAATTCATGGTGAATTTCATACGTTGTCTTTTGACCAGTTAGACGTGCGCTTACCAGTGGTAGACTGCGGGAGGGCGCGGGCGGGGCCGCGCGGCGCCCGCGGCTAGTAGAAGATACTTTTACGTTCCGCTGCGCCTCGCGGCATCTCGCTGCGCAGCGAGGCGTCGTCCTGCTACGATTTTAAGATGCGCCTCGCGACGTTGCGATGCGTCTCGCGACGACGCGCGGCGTAGCGCGAAATCATTGGCCTCTTTGAGTATCGTCGCGTCGCGTCGCGTCTCGGTGTGAATTGACCCTAAGCCCTTATCACATTACTCGAAACTTTTCTAGCTCGGAGACTTGATGGGTTACTAGACAGTATAATTAAATTTCTCCGGAAAAAGAAAAACCGATAAAACTAAATGAGTTATATTTTAAATTGATTAACTTTACTGAATTTTATTTCATTTGGGAAATCTACCATTACATGGTCCTGATAAAGGTAAACACCGATTTCGATAAACTGTATCAAAACCACCTCAGAAATATAGTTATCTACTGTCTCTATATCTGCCATTTTGAATACATTTTATCGTCGATGTACATAATTTTGCATTGTACAATATTTCCAAAATCTTTACAAAAGGAAAACGTAATTTACCCTTCTGTCTCAAATAGCGTCCATCTATTGAATGCCTTAAAACCTTTTTATTGTTACTCAAATGTGACCAAAACTCTCTGTACAACAATAAGATTTCAAGGCCAAGAAGATGTGAATATATTTCACCTCCCTAGCGCCGGGAATATGGGACCGAGCACGGGTCATTATAAATTGGGGTACAACAATGGCGAAGGTCGTGAGTTACGCGATAGTGCGTTTGAAGGTCTATGGATGGCCAGCAATGGAAGTGTTGAGGAAAATGGCGGACACGTGGGTTACCCGCCTAATTGAGTGTGCCGAGTTTTCTCGTCAGCTTATCTACGAATGGAACTGGATATTGTGATCGGAATGCTTAAAAAGATGAAGAAACTAGTATGATCTAATAGTAGGAATTCTTTTGGTGAAGATATATAATTCATACGACAAATGTTTCAGAATACGTATGTAATAGTTTCAAATTTCTTTTAATTAATATATATTTTTAATTTGGAGAGTTTAGTAATAAATGGGTGAAAAAAATGATACTTATGATAAATTATTGACATTGACATAATATGACTATTAAATTTAATGCCAAGGAAAATATGTTCAGACTTTTTTACCAGACTGCTAAAAAGGGAGGGAGGGTTATGTTTTTCGAGTGGATGTATGTCTGTTTCTTTGGGGCCTCCTGTAGCCTAAACGGCTTGATGGATTTCGACGTATAAGGTATCGATAGATTTGTCTTGATCACGGGAGTGTCATAAGATACATTTTATCCCGAAATTCTTACAGGATAAAAAGATTACATTATTTTTACTTTTGCTTTGAAAGAATTTGATGTATCGATAGATTCATCTTGATCACGGGAGTGTCATAAGAAATATTTTATCCAGAAATTCCTACGGGAACATGTTATTTCTTCGTAAACGCAAGCCACCTAAGCATTAGCAAACAATGAGCAAATAACCTTGTACTGCGCTCCCGCGCACGATATGACCCTTTGATTGATTTGAAAAAAAATCATTAAATAAAAACAACTAAAAAGTTCTAAATAAAAAATAATTATTATTTAAAAAAACAAGACCCACAAGGAGGCATTCGATATAAGACCTCCAGGAACCATATTGAATGCTGTGTTTTTTACGTTATTCTCATTTAAATGGAACATAAACGTAACTCTCAAGTAAAATAGCATTACCTATCTTACCTAAGGAAGTTTGAATGTTTGATGTTCAAAATTTACCTAATTTTGTAACCCACACTTTTGAAAACCCTAATGCTACTCTATATGACACTACTAAGTTACTGTGAAAAATACATTTATTATTTTATACGAATACGGCTATTTGTCTACAGATATCTTAATAATTACTTTTCTTTCTCCCAGATAGAGGAAAAACCGTAAGATGAACGCCTATAAATACTTACTTATGTTATAAAGTTGCCCAACGGCATTATGGGAGTATTTCACCCTTTTCATAAACTTCAACGGTCCGTTTGCATCTTTTCATATCTCAAATAACCGGTATCTTTCTTCATACAAAGGTTCTTTATATAAGCACTATCGTTCTATCTTATTATTTTCTTCTGTGTCGTAGGATTTATAGGGCCAAAAATGTAAATTAAGTCGTTGAACCGAGGTCTTTGTACGTGCTTTACAGCTACATTAGCATATCCACACTTACCTGAAGTCTTGAGGCTATGGTACTTATGGGGGAAATAGTAATTTTATGTAGCTATCCAAGTATGTAGACTCTGAGCTATTTAGGCAGGCATGAAATAACTAGGATGAATTTGAAATAACTTTAGAGGAATAAACATTTATTTTTAGACGGCTGCCCAAAAGCCTTTTATTATTTAATTCAGTACGTCGCTTGCCATAATTGGTCCGTATAGTCTAGACTTGATTTAAAATTGAAAAATGAAATCACTAAAACTGCACGCAAATTCGTTCATTGGTCATTAGTTTATCGACAATTCATATACCTAAGCCTAGTATTAGTTAGGTATTTACTGGTAGTGCAGTTTTATTGTAATTTAATGTTGGTACTAAAAGCTTGGTCAACGTCATCATCATAATAAGCAGCTTATTTTCTTCCGTTGCTGGAGAGGTCTTCCCATAATAACGACAATCAGCCGCATTCTTCTCTTTACATGTCCAACGGCCACCAGCTTCCTTCCGCAATTCGTCATTCCATCTAGGCTGATGGCGTCCTGCAATTCAATTATCGATTCATTGGCTTCTCTTAATAAACCGCATGCTTCAACACGCATCGGTTTGGCAACAGAAAAAAGATGCTAATTGAACCACGCAATTAAGCTAGTATATGTACAAATACATATGTTACCGGCAATCTGTGTAATCCGGTATTCTATACAATTGGTACCTAGAAAATGTATAGAATACCTAAAACATGTTGATAATGTATGAAATATTATTTATTTTATACATTGCCTAGGTATTGTATACAATATTATGAATAATAATTATATTGCATAAAAATAATGCTTTTTGTATTAACACGTTGTTAGAATGTCCAATTAGGGTCTATCACTCAGATTTGACTCCGGGTGCCTCGCAGAAGTTCTGCGGTCAGCTCTGACACCTCCCTTGAGCTTCTGGCTCCCGCATTTTTAGCGACAAGACTAGGTGGAGTCGGAGTGCTCCGAATCGGGCTATCTTGAATATTTTACTACATTGCCGAATGTGGTTTAGGAAATTGATACATTTAGACCAAGATCTATTTATTTTATACATTGCTGGAACACCAGGTCGCTAACTTAAAACGGTGAAGGAAAACATCGTGAGGAAACCGACATGTACCTAGAATATTTCGAAGTCATGTGTCATCCGCCAACCCGCACTGGACCAGCGTGTTGGATTATGGCCTTAACTCTCTCCTTGCGAGAGAAGGCCCCGAGTCCCAGCAGTGGGAACGTTTAGTGGGCTGTTGATGATGATGATGAACACCAGGTACTCTATAAAATCCCTAGGATTTGTATACATTGACTAGGTAAAGTTTGTAATGGACATTAATATTCATAACATTTCATACCCCAGGTATTCTATACATTGCATAGTCATTGGTTACAATACCTGAATTGTACACTTTGCCGATAACATAAATATTTACCTACACGTATCGTATTTATCCCACATTAATAAGTAAAAAAATGTTAGTCACTGCATAGTTTATGTCACTCCGTTCTAAGGTATATCGTAAGCGTTATAGTGATAGCACGATCAAATTCTAAATCGAATCGATGGCCATCGTCCCCAAACATCAAATAAATTGTACCCAATAACAGTATTTTATAGAGATCACAGGTGATACGTGTCGTGTGTATCGATCCCAGAAGATATTTCGGACCGGCTAAAATGAGAAATCGAGGTGGGCCAGGTCAACCGAGCGGAATCAGCTTCAGGCAGAGGTGGAAATACAATGCAGACAGTGCAGAATCAAAAACAAATCTAAATATTTATTTCTTCTAAAAAACTACTCTTTTGAAACAAGTATAATGGAGTCCATATACTAATAATAATGGAATACATACTCATTATACATAAATACACCCAGACACAGTACAAATATTTGGATTCATCAGACAAATATTTGTACTGGGTGGGAATTAAACCCACAACCCTCGGCTTCACAGGTAGAGTTACTACCCACTAAGCTAAGAGGCGAGCTAGTTGTATGTTGTTTTTTTGTATGGAAGTTTGTTACGCGATTGCGCCGCCAAATTTTGAATCAATTTTGAGGGCTTTTTTTGTTTGGTAGATCATAGTTCAGAGGCCCATTTAAATTTTATCGAAGTCGGTGTTATAGTTTTTGAAACATGAACAAGAAACTAAAATCTGCTTTCATGTATTTAGACGTAAAGGCCGATTTACATCAGACGAGCGAATGCTCATTCTATCCCCACTGTATCAAATTCATTTGGTGTAAACAAACGTAGAGCATTATTTCGTTGTTTTGTTAGCGTTCGCAAAGATTCTATGGAATTTATAATATGGAAAACGCTAAGAACGATCTTTCGTTTACACTAAAAGATCGAGAAAGAATGCTCTTGTTTCAGCTCTAGCTCTATGTTCGTTCAGTTTAAATCGGCCTTTAGACGATAAGTATAGTGATAGATTCTTCTGAAATTTGGTCACATGCTCCAATTCGGTTTTAAATTGAAGTCGGTTTTTGTTTGTTTGGAGAAAAAAAAAAATTTGCTGAAAGGTCGCGGTAGGACTCTTGGCAGAGTCCGCCTGGGGAAGTACCACACCTTTGCCAGCTATTCTACCGCCAAGCAGTAATGTGCAAACATTACTGTGTTCCGGTTTGAAGGGCAATGTTTCCAGAGAAATTAGAGGGCTTAGAGAGATAATATCTTAGATCTCTGGGTGATGAGTGCAGTGCAGTGCTAGGTAATGATTTGGACTTTCATGTTCCAATAGCCGCGTGTCTCTGTGCTGTTATGTGGCAGGTATGTTGCTTGCCATCAGGCACATGTCCTGCTCGTCTCGTCCCTCTATGCTATAAAAAAAAGATAGGCTCGACTAGAGCCGATGTAAACACCTGTATAATCCGCACTTAGCAATGTTTTAACGCCGATGAGTCAATAATACTTACTATGTTGTAGTGACAGGTCCTTAGTAATTTTATTTGTTGAACCATTTGTGTTCCTATACTGACTAAAAAACAAGTTTCATTATGTGCGTTCTACTGATTTGTGACTACGGTACCGA
The DNA here is from genome assembly GCA_963693475.1 of Ectropis crepuscularia. NCBI lineage: Eukaryota > Metazoa > Arthropoda > Insecta > Lepidoptera > Geometridae > Ectropis > Ectropis crepuscularia. Next base: position 12,436,018 of record OY856357.1, on the reverse strand, counting down.
AACGTAGACACTAAAAGGTAAGACCGTCTATAAGTTCAAAAGTCGCAAAAGGCGCAACGGAGTAAGTTACGCTCAATGTTTCACTGATGGGTTATATCTGAAACGAAGTTATCCGCCAGAGAAGGAAGGTTACCAAGTTATATCAATGTTTTATCAAGCTGAAGTGGTACTTGGTTGGTCATATCTGTCATCTGTCTTAACATTTGGATAGCCGTATTCTAGAGTAGCAGTGCCCCGCGGTTTTACTCGCGTAGTTTACGTTCCCGTTATTCCCTAGGAATAAAAAGTAGCTGATGTGTTCTTCCAGTCTATAATCTAATTGTGTTCCAAATTTCAACCCGATTCGTTTATAGGCTACGACGTGATGAAGCAACAAACATCCAAACATTGACATTTATAATATTAGTAGGATAGTAGTCCGCTAATCGGCTATAGTAGCGTAAGACGCTCTGACATTCTGGATGGAGTGACGATTTATGTAAAACAGAATACATTAACTGGAGAAGAAAAGCTGAGACTGCGTGAGATCGTGGCGTACCACGATACATCTGGCAGTGGACTAGGATAGGCTGTTGATGAAGACAATGATGATGCTGAAAGCCTTTTACATTGAAAAAATGCTAATATTTATCACCTTATCAGGTATTTGCTTCTCTTCTAGTCTATTAGGTAGGACTAGTAAATTTAGAGCGTACCATATTTTTAGGGTTCATAGTGTACGGTCGTATGCTAGTCGAATTTGTATTGTTAGATTGTTCAATTCCGGAAATAAAATTTAAATACACTTACATGTTTATAGGTAGGTACTAAAATTTTTAGCTTTCTCTTTTTCCAGATTTTTTCAATCGGACGACCCTAAAACTTCATTAAATAATTCGTGAATGTTATTTACATTTTAATTGCTATATTTCCCAAAAAAATACACACGCCACTGAACGTGATGCAAAACATTCATGCACTATGTTTTGCTGTTCGTTCACTCAGCGATGACATTTTTAAAGTATATGTCTCTTTATTAACCGCAATGCACATACTTTTGGCGAAAGTATTAGAAAGATTCTACATTCTTAACAATTTAACTTGGGAGAAGAGAAGAGAATTGTACGATGTATGAGTCTTTCACTTGCTTACAAGGTCGCGATAAGCTTTTGGTCTATTAGTTGAAGTTGGAACAGCACGTTTTCGTAGTGATCCTCCTCACTCCCTGTGAGGGGATGTCTATAGCAGACTTCGAGGGATACCTCTTTGACGGGGCGGGGCTAGGCACAAAGCGTCAAGGGTCATATAATTTGGAATCCTAACGTCCTAAACACGGTGGTCGCGTCTTGGCTTCGTGTTACTTCCTTGATTCTGAGGACCTCATTATCGTTTTTGTCTCTCTTCTGGTCAGTTCAAAGTGCGAGGTACTGTTAGTACTAATAACTATGATTTTATTCATAATTACTGTTTCATTGCTTGACAAAAGTCTGCAGTAAGTACTTAAACCGTTAATGATTCTTTCTGCTGCAACCTAATATACTTAAATATAACTAAAATTGGTGTGTTCAGTGATTTATTGATCTTATTTCATGTTTACATTTTTAGCAGCCTACTCGGCCCACGACTATGTAGAAAGTTGTATGTCCTTCTATATACGACGGTGACTGGGTATTCGTCTTGATGTACGAACGCTTTGTTCCCTAACGTTTGGTTTGTTACTCAAATGGCACTGGCAGTGGCGTAGCGTGCCTTGTCGGGGCCCCGTATAAAAATTTAATTTGGAGGCCCTTAAATGGAGGTAAAGATTTTTCACAAAAGAAAAAAAATATTGTGAAAAGAAATATTTATTTATCACATAATTGACCCATTTTACAAATAAAAATCGAATTTTAAATATTCACTCTCCTTGCCTTTTTTTCGGCAAACTGATTTATTAAATCATTTATGGCTGATGATGATTTTAGTTTTTCTAAAGTTTCTGCCTCTATGGACAATAGTGAGATGTCTGACAGCCGTTCTTGTCCCATCGAAGTTCTTAAGTAATTTTTTATTAGTTTTAATTTTGAAAAACTTCTTTCTGCCGTTGCGATTGTAACTGGAAGGGTCAAGAATAAAAAACATGCTGTGATTACCTCGGGAAAACTGGATGCAAGACTATGGAATTTTACTAGCAATAATTCAATGAGTTTTTAATGGAATATTTTTTTTTAATTTCAGAATTTAAGCATGTTTTTAGAGCCTTTAATTGGTCACAAAGATTAAGTGAGATGTCTTTACTGTATTTAGCAGACAGTTTTCCGGAAGCGTTTAATATCTCTTCGGTTGAAGAAGATAAGAGTTTCTCCGGTTGTAATATTTCGAATATACTACTCAGGTTGCAAAGGCTCTGAAATCTTTCTTTAGTTTGAGAAATTAATATATCTAAACAGCAATAGTATACATTGACTTTGAAATAGGATTCCGGGTCGGAAATTCTCTCATCTTGTGATAACTCATCAAAAAAACGCTTCGTTATCTTTCGCCTACTATTTTTAAAAACAGTTGTTACCCCCCACTCTTTTGCTAAATCTTTGGATTAATTTAGCAAACTATTAAATGAATTCTGATTTCTTAATTGGCACAGTCTATTTAAAAGATTACTTAATAAAATACTAGATTTCTGTAAGTCATTATTTTCATGCTGTAGAGCTTTAGAAACGGGATTAATAATTTCAAATAGTGAAGAAAAAAATGTAACGAGCACTAAGAAATCAAAACTCTCTAAAATATTAATTATACTTTTACATTCTTCACGTTCATCTTTTTTATTTGAAATTAAATTTAGTTGGTACAAAGTTTTCATGATTAGTAAAAAAAAATTATTTACTGCTAATAAAGCGTCGTTCCTAGAAGACCATCTGGTAGGACATACCTTTTTAAGGGTGATCAAATATTTTTCAGATGAATCGTCACTTAGCATAGCCCAGCGTTTTATAATATTGCCAAAAAAAGCATATATTTTTTCTAAATTATCGAAAAAAGTCGATACTTCACGAACATGTCTCGCAGCATCGTTCAAAACCAAGTTTAAAGCGTGCGCAGCACAATGAACATAATCGGCATTTGGAGCATGCTCTTTTATTAGGGTTTGTAATCCTCCATACACACCCGACATAACATTTGCTCCATCGTATCCCTGTCCTCTACATTTAGTCAAATCAATTCCATATTTTTTAGTCAAATTTAAAATGACAGTTTTCAGACCTGCAGCACTGCAATCAGTTACTGCTATAAATCCTAAAAAGGACTCACAGATTTTTATTTCTTTAGGCACATTATCATCATTTTCTGTAACCGAGATATATCGAAAAACTACAGATAGTTGGTCAATTTTTGACAAGTCTTGTGTTGTATCCAGAATTATTGTCATAAATGGAGCTTTTTTAATTTCTGAGATAATATTGTTCCTAACGGTGGTACCAAGCAAACTAATAATTTCGTTTTGAATCGTAGGGCTTAAATAATCTATTTCACCTTTCGGTTTTAGAAGAAGTTCTTTTAAAGTTGCATCATAGTTAGATAGCAGACGTGAAATTGCCATAAAATTGCCAGAATCAGAATCATGCACCCTCAAAGGTAGATTACAAGATACTAAAGTAATTATAACATTAATTATACGATGCAGTACATCTCTCCAGAATGTAATTTTACTATCGATTTCACTTTTCAATAGAGTATCGATGGTATTTCCTTGCAACCAATTATTATAAGAGAGTGAGGCACTAATATGCTGCTCTGACTTTTCATGGTCAAGAATAGTTTGTGTGAAATTGCTTCTAACCGAAACACCGTTAACCCAAGCAGAGGAGTACGATTTGTTTTGACGATCTGCTAATAACCAACAGAAGTGACAGTACGGTTTGTTTAAAACGTTAGAATAACATAACCATGGTCTTATAATTTTTATGCCTGCCTGATTGAAATATGAATAATAATAAGCCGAAAAAGGTCGGTTATTTTCTGAAACTTTTGAAAATGGTCCTAGTGGTTTAAATGGACCCAATTTAAAAATTAGTTTTCGTTCGCATTCAGTTAAATTGTCACCAAAATTTCCTCTATCTGATGAAATTATATTACAATCTGCAGATATATCAGAATCGTTGACTTGGGGTTCCTCGATTTCTGGATGGACATCCGATAAAGTATGTGCTTGGCTTTCTTCTATTTCCGGATGGATATGTGACGAAGAATATGCTTTAGAAGAATCTAAAAATAAACGAGTAATTGTTAAAAAATAAATACGAATGCTTTGATACTAAACTAAAAAGAGTTATATTTAAATAAATAACGTTACTAAGGGTCACAGTTAGAGAGTGTTCAGTTCAGACGCACACAGACTCTACGCGGATTGTCCTCGTACCTATTAGTAGATACAAAATCACCTGCAGCCCGTCCGTGCATTACTATACACCTGCGTGCTATTTAAACGCATCGCGTAGTGTAGTGGCCATACAAAACGAGAACCCGAAAGCGAGTCTGCAGATCTGAAGTTCTCAACACGCAATTAACGATACGATACGGACTGATAGACAAACAACAAAACAAATCGATCCTATAGATAAGTTAGAATTTTGATTTTTTTTAATCAAGGCACGGAACCCTAAAAACAGTATAATTGTGAAAATCGAGGGGGAGACAACTTTTTGTGACGGACAGATGGACAGACCGAAATTAAAAGATTTCCTTGTTTATCACTACGGGCCCCTAATAAATGGGTTGGGTAGTACTTACCTTTCCAATCTAAATCACTCACAGTATCTTGTCTCTGAAAAAATGAAGAAATTTTGGGCACTTTTTTTATAACCTCGTCCCTTTTCTGTTTGTTTTTTGTTTTCTCAGCGCCGCTGGGATAATCTCTTTTCCTTTCACTCATTTCTTTTACAAATCGCTACTAATACTGCTAAACCAGCAAAACAATATTGTTTGTACTGAATTACAATGTAATGCACATTTATATAAAGCGCGTAAATAAACAGTGCACTGCACTCCGTGGTTTAACATCCAATGCAAATATGCAAAGTACAACAACGTACACGTACATCGCGATATCGATGAAGGATTCCCGAGGATTCCCCGCTGAGTTGAAGATGAAGTAAGTAAAACGGGGAAGTCCCGCAGCCCGCCATAACGATGTAGAGTGTTGCCAACTTTTGAACGCACGCTTAAGGCGGGAAAAAAAGGAATTGCTTTATAGAATTTTGTCATTTGTAAAATAAAATAAATTAGAAAGTTTTTTTTATTTTTCCTTACACACTTTGGGGGCCCCCGTGGCCCGGGGGCCCCGTATAATTGATACGGCAAATACGGCGGTAGCTACGCCCCTGGGCACTGGACAGAGACGGGTGGCAACTTGATAGATTAACCATCCCCTTAACTGGACATGAGATGTATCGTACGGAGGAAAGAGCGAAAAGGCGGGAAATAATTTTCGGATTATTTTGTGGTGTTTTGCCACCGTCGAAGTGACGAAAAGATGTTGAAGGCTTCTCGTAAATGTAACCTTTTCCTGTTTATGCAGAGTTCTGCACAGCTATTTTTATAAGTACTTATGTATTTTTAGAGATACCGATTTAATTTTTTTCGGGGATTTTGTTCGGAAGATCATTTAAGTAGTAATGTTTGAGACTAATATTTAGCAAGTAGGTAGAGAGGTGATGATAAGATAATCTATGTAGTGTATAAGCTGACTACTGAACATGAATTTCTATAACTGAGATTACATACCATCTCTCATAAAGCCAGAGTCATGCTTATAATAAACCACCAGCTGGCCCAAAGACGTTTTGCGTAGCAAAAAAAAAAATGAATTCTGTGAGCTGGCCAAATGCGGAATGAGGAATGACGAATGGCGCATGTCATTTAAATATGTCTTTCTTAAGGTGCTCATTAGTATAATAATCCTTATACTCCTCATTTAATATTATGATTTTTATTTTATTATTATTACATTATTACCAAAGGTACCTACATATCACTATTTACAGGCTTATCTATTCGGCTATTGGGTATGTTTAAGCATATAAGTATGTCTGTAACTTTTCCGTCTCATTCGGTCTTGTGCCAATCAAAAGCAGATTTGGTTCGCGATAGTCATAATACCCATGGTCCACCCATTTTGCGAGTGGATAGCCGATGCTCCCCTTATCTTTATAAAAGACTAGCGGCCCTTTCCGGTTTCGCTCGGATTTCGTCATATAAGGACTATTAATCGAAAAAAAAACAAACTATCCTATCTCTCAAGTTGAACCAGACTGCTCACGGTGTGCCAATTTATTTTAAAATCGGTTAAGTAGTTTAGGAATCCATCGCGGACAAACATCGTGACACGAGATTTATGTATATTATTATAAGATTTAAGAAGAATATAAAGATAAAAGAAGAATTTAATTTTCTTTAAAAAAATCTAAACTGCTTTAACATCTGTGAGATAAAATTGCGAATCTAGAGCATTCACACCCACTTAGGCAAAAGCAAGTCACGATCTCGACGGATAGTTCCTACGTGTCCTATTCTTCCTCCTTCCGATCAATATCACAGGCCTACATGCTACCTGGGCTCTAGGCATTCGTTCAATTTATCGAGACAGACACTGAATCGGGTAAGGAGCTTCAATGGACAGACCTATTCTTCGATTTGATTGGAATTGCTTTTATGATGAGCTGTGTGCCTTAGGGATCCTTTATCTGATTTTTATCTAGGTCTGGAACATACATATACACAGTATATTTTAGGTATTATCTTATATATAAAATTCTCGTGTCACAGTGTTTGTTTCCTTACTCCTCCGAAACGGCTTTACTGATTTTAACCAAATTTTATATGCATATTCTGCAGGTATGAGAATCGGCTACTAGCTATTTTTCATACCCCTAAGTGACAAGGGTTGTTCACTAAGGCAAAACAACGTTTGCGGGGTCAGCTAGTTTATTATAAATATTTTATTGCTTAGACATAGGTATGTAGCTGTGTTTAAATAAATAAGGTAACCTTGTTTGCTACTTAAACAAAAAAAATCTAATCATGAACAAAACGCAGATAAATATTAGAAACTTAGAAACTTACTTATAAAAATATGAAACTAAACCATGAAAATGTGCTATCACAACAAAAACCATTTTGACTGTTCTTTGCGAAACGCAGATACCTATTATGTACCGTACTATATTTTGCCTATAATAAACAAAATGTCTGTCTGTCAAAAACCTGAAACGGTGTTCGTCCCATTGTTCTCTTGAAGGTGAGAGCGCAGTAAGGCCACACCCTCAAAAGGAAGGCTTTGAAAGGGCTCGGGACATTCCTTTCTAATCGCATTAGGAACCTCAAACATTACAGCATTTTGATATAAATTTAAACCAAATGAGACATTTACAATAACAATTTACGTTAAAAACTCTAGTTTCGGGGCAATTTAGTGTTTGTTATCCTACTAAGTCTACTTTCTACAAATTTAATGAAATGTTTAAGTTTGGATATTTGTTGCAATAATTTCGGAGAGGCCGAATAAAACAGCGGGTCTACCGACTACCTAAATTTGCTTTGGGGTTTGCTGGTTTCGCCCTATTGCTGTCTCTGCAATTTCAAGCTAAAACAAAAGAGAGAGACTCTCCGGTTTAAATATGGGAAATAGTTAGATTATAATAGTCTAGAATAATAGCTCAAACTGTTTTCTACTGCGGAAACATTACTGGAACGGAAACGATGCGGCTAAAACCACGGTACGCTGCTAGTTTCAAATATTTTTTTTTTTACCTAGACCTTTTATTTGTTGACATTTTTTAATTTAATTTGACATTTAGGTACATACCTAATGTAAACATTTTTTAGGGTTCCGTAAAACGTAAAAACGGAACCCTTATAGATTCGTCATGTCTGTCTGTCTGTCTGTCTGTCTGTCTGTCTGTCCGTCCGTATGTCACAGCCACTTTTTGCCGAAACTATGAGAACTACACCGTTGAAATTTGATTAGTAGATGTATTCTGTGAACCGCATTAAGATTTGAACAGAAAAATTAAAAAAAAGGAAAAATTAGGGTTGCCCCCCATACTCAGAACTGAAACTCAAAAAAATTTTTTTCATCAAACCTACACCTGTGGGGTGTCTATCGATAGGTCTTCAAAAATGAAGTTGAGGTTTTTAAAATCATTTTCGTCTACACTGAATAATTTGCGCGAGAGACACTTCCAAAGTGGTAAAATGTGTGTCCCCCCCCCTCTAACTTCTAAAGTAAGGGAATGAAAAATCTAAAAAAAATATATGATGTACATTACCGTGTAAACTACCAACGAAAATTAGTTTGAACTCGATTTGATGAGTAGTTTTTTTAGTACGTCATAAATACACTATTATTGAAACTTCGAACAAAGTTACAACGAACTACAAGAACTATGTGTACTATGTATATTATGTTACTTGCTGCAACGGAACCCTTCATGGGCGAGTCCAACTCGCACTTGGCCACTTTATTTGATATATGAAGTAATTTGGATTTATGAATTGACACAATCGTTATTATTGTTTTTAATTTTAATTTAATTTGATTCCTACTTACAATAATGTTTAAATTTGATATATAAATTAATTTGTATATATATGAATTGACACACTCGATATTATTGTTGTAATTTTAATTTGATACTTACAATAATGTAGACATTTGATTTAGAAATTGATTTATGTACTGATTTTGGATTTATGAATTGACGTGTAAAAGTATTTTCATCAATAAAAATGAATATGAATATAACTAGATCGTTGGTTCCCAAACTGATTTTCTCGTTATGTTGGTCACTTTCGTGAAGTTCAAACGTCGAAAATATGCTCGTATTTACCGAAATGTCTCGACGCGAAATTTTGAGAAATTTGATAGCATTTTGCGTGCCATATACGTTGGTAAATGTTTGAAAAAACGGTGGCATTTGTTGTTTTTTTAAACTGTCCATTTACTACTTTCCAATTTCTCAAGGTCTAATTCATCTACGAAAGCCAAGACCAAAGTTTTTTTCGCTATCGCAGGTCTGCGCTTCTGACCTAAAAATAAATCATTAGTAATCGTTAGAGGTATAACTTTGTTCCGACCATCTGACTGCCATCCATCACGCTCATGGACAGTTCCCAAATTACTTGATACTTACCACTTGGCAGCTGGTACTATGTGGAAGTTGCGAAACTTCGAAGGTTCATATGTTCCTGGTAGTTTTTGAAGATTGCGTGAATAATTACTATATTTTTATATCTAATAGATTGTATTTTGGAAGTCATCATCATCATCATCAGCCCACTAAACGTTCCCACTGCTGGGACTCGGGGCCTTCTCTCGCAAGGAGCGAGTTAAGGCCGCTGGCCCAGTGCGGGTTGGTAGATGACACATGACTTCGAAAGATTCTAGGTACATGTCGGTTTCCTCACGATGTTTTCCTTCACCGTTTTAAGTTAGCGGCATTACGCATATGACTTTGAAAGACAGTGGTGCGTGTGGGGTTTGAACCCGGTGTCTGCAGATCGGCAGTCGCCGTTCTCCCGACTAGACCAGCCGTAACTAGATATTCTGGAAGTAATAATAATAAACCATTTTATCTACAATCAAACAAAACCCGTAAAGAGATTCGTTCAACAAATTCACTAAAAGACTTCAACGTTAGCGCGGACTGAATATTCTGTTGTAGACAGTTAACGTAGCACGGTAACCCTCGTAGTGTAGCGCCTTCGAATTTTCACCTTTGGTTTCAAATCACTTTTGTCTTCAGATGGACTAGAATGTCATTTACCAAAAACATGTTAAATTAATTATTTCCGCCACGGTGATTTCTTACAACCACTTGTTTTACTTGGTAATACTGGTGTTTAATGGACACCAGTATTACCATGTAACCAAAGGTGAACATTCGTAAGTTAGTGGTTAATGAGTCAATAACCGCCGTATCTAAAGCTTACCTGAGCCATAACTTGTATTTTTTTTAGTAAAGTCAAATTGGTATAGGTACTTACATATTTTCTAACAAAAAAAATCTACGCTACTAAATGTCAGTAATGAAAAACTATACATACATGGTTAGTTACTTAAAAATTTTAAATTGCTGAAATCGCTAAAATAAAACTAAAATTTCCCCTATTGCAACATCGAAATTCGTCACCCGTCTCGGCAGCAGTGGATCTATGACAGGCCTCGGTATGCAGTGGTGTCTATCGCAAACATTGTTGAAATTTTGATGAATCTACGTTTCCACGTTTTCAGCCCTTTTTGGCCATTGTCTGCGAAATAAGCTATATTTTATATCTACATAATATGTAACAAGTAACAAGTGCACGTTTTAGATTTTGCGGATATTAATGTATGAAGAATTGAAAATAAGTATTCGTATAGGTACCTACCTATTAACCGTACGTCAAAAACTTATCTGCCTTTGAAAAATCCGTCATATCTAGAACGACCTATTCCCAAATCCACAGGAAAAAGTTGGAAAAAATACGGCTAAACGGCTCAACAACAGCCCGAAAAAGTTGGTATACTCCCCCACCCCGGGGAAAACCCCCATGTTGCTTTATGCTAATATCCAACTTTAACAGAAGCTAGACTGTCCCGAACGACGCTGGGTCAGCTGCTAAAATTATCATTCCACGACTTCCATTCACACGATTTTATACCTTAAAAATATATAAGTAAGTGTCATAACGTCGTGAAAATTATTTAGATTGATTTCAGATTAAAATGTCATATCTCTGAACTTATAGCGTCAATTTTACGCATTTGTTTATGAATCTGATACATAATGAAAATAGAGTATTCAGAATGGAACATGCTATAAAACGAAATTAGGTTGCGTTGCCAACGTATTTGTGTCTGAACCATCCTCGTCCGTGGGAGATGATCTCATGTCATGCGTGGAAGAAATCGCTTTTAGCGATAAGGCCGCCAGTTGTTTCACTAGTTTTACTGTAATCCTATATTTTATAATCCTCAGGTGATGCTTCTAAGTATCGAAGGATTAATAGACAGATCTCAAAGTCACTGACTCGCGATATACGGCAATTTAATACGAAGTGTATTGAAAAGGCCATTGAGCAGAACAAAGGCTCTAAAGTATTCGCCCGAGATTTGTCTATTGGCCAGAGCCAACTGATGAAGCTGAAGACCGAGGATGGGAAGATCATATCGTCCAAGTCCGAGCTCATGGGAGAGGTTGAGAAGTTCTACGGACAGCTATACACGACGACACAACAACCTGTCGTAAACCTGACCAGCGATCCTAGAGCCAGGTTAACCCGACATTACACCGAAGATATCCCGGACGTTAGCCTGTACGAGATTAGAATGGCTCTCAAACAGCTAAAGAATAACAAGGCGCCGGGTGATGACGGCATTACAGCTGAGCTCCTGAAAGCGGCAGGTTCGCCTATGCTAAGGACTCTACAAAAGCTATTTAATTCCGTCATTCTCGAAGGCAAAACGCCGAAGGCATGGCACAGAGGCGTGGTGATACTCTTCTTTAAGAAGGGTGACAAGACCCTTTTGAAGAACTACAGGCCCATCACGCTTCTGAGTCACGTTTATAAACTGTTCTCGAGAGTCATATCGAACCGTCTCGCACGCAGGTTTGACGACTTCCAACCGCCCGAACAAGCCGGTTTCCGAAAAGGCTTTAGCACCATAGACCACATACATACGCTACGGCAGGTTATACAGAAGACCGAAGAGTATAACCAGCCCCTATGTTTGGCGTTTGTGGACTATGAGAAAGCCTTCGATTCGATCGAGACCTGGGCTATGCTTCAGTCGCTCCAGCGGTGCCAAATTGACTATCGGTATATTGAGGTGCTAAGGTGCCTGTACGAAAACGCCACCATGTCAGTTCGTCTTCAGGACCAGAATTCGAAACCGATCCAGCTGCAACGAGGTGTGAGACAGGGGGATGTCATATCCCCGAAACTGTTTACCGCCGCACTGGAAGACGTCTTCAAACTTCTGGACTGGAACGGACTCGGCATCAACATAAATGGTGAGTACATGACCAACCTCCGTTTTGCCGATGATATCGTGGTCATGGCTGAAACCCTGGACGACCTCGGCAGAATGCTAAATGACCTCAGTAGAGCCTCTGAAAAAGTGGGTCTTAAAATGAACATGGATAAGACAAAAATCATGTCAAATAACCATGTTGTACCCACTCCTCTTAAAGTAGGACTCTCTACGCTCGAGGTTGTTGACGAATACGTTTACCTAGGACAAACAGTCCAATTAGGTAGATCCAACTTCGAGAAAGAGGTCACTCGTCGAATCCAACTCGGCTGGGCAGCGTTCGGGAAACTACGTAATATCTTCTCGTCCAAACTACCGCAGTGTCTCAAGACGAAAGTCTTTGACCAGTGTGTGTTGCCAGCGATGACATACGGAACAGAGACGTGGTCGCTTACTATGGGCCTCATAAGAAGGCTCAAAGTCACCCAAAGGGCAATGGAAAGAGCTATGCTCGGAGTTTCCCTGCGCGATAGAATCAGAAATGAGGAAATCCGCAGGAGAACCAAGGTAACCGACATAGCTCAACGAGTTGCTAAACTTAAGTGGCAGTGGGCAGGGCACATAGCTCGCAGAACCGATGGCCGTTGGGGCGGAAAGGTTCTCGAGTGGCGACCGCGTACCGGAAGACGCAGCGTTGGCAGGCCCCCCACAAGATGGACCGATGATCTGGTAAAGGTCGCCGGAAATCGTTGGATGCGGGCAGCGCAGGACAGATCTTTGTGGAAATCATTGGGGGAGGCCTTTGTCCTGCAGTGGACGTCTTTCGGCTGATATGATGATATTTTATATACTATTTAAAGGTGTGAACAATAAAGAGTTATCATTAATTCATTCATAAAGTGACAAGACAAACAGAACATTGCCTGATGGTAAGCAACATACCTACCTGCCCATAAAATACAGTGACACGCAAGCACGCAGCTATTGGAACATGAAGAGTCTAAATCACTACCTGGCGCTACACTGCGTTCGTCACACAGAGATATAAGATGCTTTATAATTTTTTTTTATAATTTCACTGAAAACATTGCCGTTCAACCCTGAACACAGTAACGTTTGCACATTACTGCTTGGCGGTAGAATAACTGGAAAGGTGGTGATGGTGGTTCCACAGGCGGACTTTGAAAAGAGTCCTACCACTACTATCGATTTATTATACTTACGCACATAAATATGTAGAACATATAATTAACTTTTCCATTTAATACTTACCATAATTATCTGTTAGAGCACCTGTTAGAGCGCAGTGTAGTGCTAGGCTATGATTTGGACTCTTCATGTTCCAACAGCTACGTATCACTGTACCTACTGTTATGGACAGGCATGTTGCTTACCGTTAGGCACATGTACTGCACGTTTCGTCACTCTAACTTAGATACAAGCATCGCCCCGCGGGTTTACCCGCGTAGTTCCCGTTGTTTTCCCGGGATAAAAAGTAGGCATTTTTTTCTTTCAGACTATTTATATCTGTCTATTTTATAAATGTTAGCCCGATCTGTTTAGACGTTACGATGTGATTGAGCACAAACATCCAAATATCCAAACATTTACGTTTATAATATAAGTTAGGATATAAAAAAATAATTGGTTTACTAACCAATTAGTTTTATGGCCCTACTGGGCCAAACGCTTTCTGTGCTAACCCAAAGTTCGGTAAACATTTGAGGCCACTTTTGAGTTCAACTTTTCAACGTAAACCTATACAAGTCAACAGCCTAGGCGTTCTTATCAGTTACACAAAACATTGCATCGCTAGGACGTTTCATTTAATCTATACTAATACTATAAAGCTGAAGAGTTTGTTTGCATGTTTGTTTGTTTGAACGCAAGGATCTCGGGAACTACTGGTCTGAATTTCAAGATTTTTTCTCTGTTGGATAGTCCATTTATTGAGGAAGGCTGTAGGCTATTTAACATTACGGTACTACCAACAGGAGCGAAGCATGAATGAAACAAAAACGGGAAAAATATTGCTTTTTGCGAGCTTTCGTTGAGTGACAGCATGTGTCTATACTTCAAAGGTTGCGTCATTAGAACCTAAGGTAACCGAATTTGTTCCAAAATTTAATCGGTACGACCAATTTTCGATAGATGGCGTAGCAACGCGCGCACGGTGCAGCTAGTAATTTATATGACAGAACGAGTTGCGGAGTCAGCTAGTAATATACCTACAATGTGTATTTTTACTTGACAGGTGATGATAATCCTACTAACATTAGAAATGCTAAAGTTTGGATGTTTGTTGCTCAGTCACGTTGGAACGTTAAACGGATCTGGATGGCATTTGAAATAGATTATTGTCTCAAATAACACGTAGGCTACTTTATATTCCCCAAATAATTATAGGACCGGGAACTAGGCTGGTAAAACTGCGAGGCGCTTTTAAAAATGATAATATTATGTAGGCAGCGTTTGCATCAATGGCCGGCTTTATCCCAGTTTTCGTTTCTATTTTAATATGACAATTATTTAATTCCTGTGCGAAAGTTTTACTTGTGATGTAAGTGGTTTCGTCGTTCCATATTTTGTAAATGATAGCTTGGTAAATATCGCTGTAGGCAAGTGATAAGGATATCAATAAATTAGTCGTAAGCTTATTGTAATTCATTTCCAGTGCTGTATTTATTTGTACACTCGTATATTGCCGTAAAATTGCACTTACTGTTAGCACTGTCAGTTTACAATATAAGGCTAATCTCAAGGTAGGTTAGGTTATTTTATAATATAACGTTATAATCTGACGGTGTTTACAATTTTACGATTGTTTTAAGATATTGAGCCTTTTGAGCAAGAGATTTTGAATTATACCTTCTCAATCAAAATTTCCTTTACTCAGTCTCAGTTTCAATTAAGTATTAACTTTACTTGTTTTTCTCTACAACTCTTCACCTGTTATCACTGCATCTAGAAAAGGTATCCTTTTTATCCATGTACAGATAACGGTCTATAATTCAGCTTAAACACCGTAACCCACATTTCCTTTCATAATTAAATCAGCACATCATCAACCACAGTTCAGCGTAGCATGAACGATCCGGGCTCCCCGAGGTATCCAACCCGGCAGAGATTTCAAGGCTTATCACTCCCCAAGACGCCTATCGCTGCTCCACTAATTTACAATCCGCAAATGAATATTTAACCGTGAGTCAGCCCTGGAACCTTTGTAGATCACAGATTACGAAGACTCGTGTTAAGCCTGCAACTTCCACGTCTCGGTAAGTGAAAGTAACTTACATTTTATGTAGTTTCAACCGCTTTTGTTTCAGAGCTTTCTCTAAAACGTCTAACCGCCGTATTTCAAACCTTTGCTCAAGGCTTACAAAAGTCGAAAACCTGTGAACTTTTTGACGTTTGAGACGTCAAACAAACTCAGAGAGACAAAATGAGCTTAACATGTTAAGTTACGTATTATGGCGGTAGGCAAATAATGGTTAAATTTATACTTTAACTCTACGTCATTGTATGTAGGTAACTCAAATCGAGCGATTTGAATCACGTATTGACTAAACAATAACTTAACTTTGACAAATGATTTAAAAGTTTTACGATAAGTTTTGTTTCAAGCTTGTTTACATAGAAACCCTCAAAAGCAGCTTCTTTATAGTGTTAGTATAGTTCTGTTAAAAATATTATTAACAAATTTTCTTCATATTTAAAAATCGTCTAATAGAAATAGTCAATGAGGAAAGAGGAGTACGGAATATTTTCGGGTTCCGTCCATCGTAGTACGCGGGGTAGCGAGGGGAGTGCGGGCGGGGCGGGGTGCGGGTAGGGGAAGTCGGGGTGAGAGCGACGCAGCCTCCTCCCGGCAACGATTACTGATTAGTGTGGCTGTGGCGGCGTACGCGAGACCTTGTCCGAACTCGCGTCATGCCGCCGCCGGTGTGCAGCGGAGG
Organism: Ectropis crepuscularia; assembly: GCA_963693475.1. Classification (NCBI taxonomy): domain Eukaryota; kingdom Metazoa; phylum Arthropoda; class Insecta; order Lepidoptera; family Geometridae; genus Ectropis; species Ectropis crepuscularia. The sequence continues at coordinate 12,420,091 of OY856357.1, read as the reverse complement.
CGTCTCTCCCCGCACATACGAACCCTGCTAGTTCCACCATCTGCCAGTGAGCTTCCGAGATCCCCAGCTCTCGTGTCTCGGTACATTGGCCTCGGTTTGTGATCAGCTGATCTGCCGGCAGACACGCCTCGTGTACTGCGTACTACGTTTGTGCGATCATGTATATATGAATGTATTCGGTGGTTGACTGCTATTTTCAGTGAATGTGCCGTGTTTCGTGTGGACGGTTGTTATAGGTAAGTGTTATGTTGACCACGTGACTATGTCGAGTACTATTAATTGGCAAAATACTTGATGTTATTTCACGCTTTGTTTTTGTTTCTACATCTTCTGCTATGGAACGTTTTCACTAGGATAATTTTGGTTGCTAATTACTCTTTCAAGATTATTATGCTTAAAAAGCTTATAGTAAATTTATGTATTCGTCAGTATGTAAATATTTATTAAAAACGCTAAGTAAACACTGTAAAATAAGATATTTGACAACAAAAACATACCTATACAAAATTTGCATTGTGACTATGGTACAATCAATTCATAATACGAATAGGTAAAATATGAGCTCTGATCTAAATGAATAGGTGTTAATTAACATATACTTACCTACAATATTTGCGTCTTTAACCCGAGGGCCTATATTGTTTTTCTTTATATTTAACTGTATCCATCATCAACAATGAATAACACTGAACATCAGGTGAGTTGGGAATCATGTATAAGTCTAGAACAAACATACATTACTAGCTGACCCGGCAAACTTAGCGCCACATTTTTTTACAAATTTGTATTAAAAAACATCTAAATGTTAATCTAACTCGTTTTCGAATCCACTTGACCACAAATAAATAAACAGTACCAAAATAAATATCAAAATCTATCTAGCCGTTTTAGAGAAGTTTAATTACAAACACATGAACAATAGATTTATTTATGTAAAGACAATACAGTGTGTCCAGAAATACCATAGGTAATGACTATCTTTTACATAAATTTTCATACAGTTCTACACTCTTCCTCATTGTTTAATTATTTGGAGTACGCAGAGAAATGTAATGTAGTACTTAATAAATAAGAATAACGTATAACTTCTCTACGCATTCTTCCTGTTATTCGCGTATCATATTTTTTTGAAAGAGTCATTACTTTTTCATTTATTTCTTTGCTTCAATTTATTTGTGAAAAACAGGAAAAGCATCTTGAAAGCCGCAATTATGATTTGAGATATTAATTTTATTTTATCTTTTGTACCTATCCTTGATACCTTGATTTATATCTTTGTACGCTTGAATAGGGAGAGCCCTATTCACGTATGCGTAATATAAGAAAGGAAGAACAGTAAGTTAAGGTTTTTTTTTAATGTTTAGTATAGAGTGAGGTGATGAGCAGGACTTGTGCCTGATAGTATATAACATGCCTGTTACTTGACAGTACAGTGATACGTAGCTGTTGGAATATGAAGAGCCCAAGTCATTATCTAGCATTGCACTGCGCTCGGCACCCAGATATAGATAATATCGTTATTGCACTTAACAAAACAAACTAAACAAAAACAATTAAAAAATATAGTAGCAAAAGCGATCTCTTCCAGGCAACCGTGGGATGGAAAAGTAGTCAAAGTATAGGGAGTATTCCAACAAAGAGTAGGTAAATTGATATATCTTGATAAAAATAGATAAGTAAATAGGCTAGGAATTTAGGAGTACAAAAGAGATTTAAGATATTTTAGGTTAATAGCACCGGATAGGATCCTTGCTTCGCGTGGTGGCTAGCTGCATTGTTAGGCTGTAAAGGTTATCTGAGGCCAACATTCACAGTTTATTAAGGCCTACTGTCGCACGCGTCTTTTGTCGAATGCATGCATCCTACGAACAAACGCAAGACGTGCGGCTGTCGTGTCGTTGTCGTTTCGTGGACACAGTCTTCATTATTTGTACGCAAGATGCAAGCATTCGTCTTGCATCCGACAATTGTCGAAATCGTGCGGATGTCGTGCAGCTACGTGGACAATTGGCCTAATAAAACATGAATTTAGACAGTTCATCGCATTATGATCGAGTGCGTCAATAAGGAAAAACAGTCACGGTCGAGTAGAAAACAAATAGATTGTGCTAATCTGACTGACTGACTTTTAGACAAATTCTACAGTTTAAGAATTTTAACAGTTAACTTAAAACAAAAAATGTTAGGTACTTACATTACATTATACAATTAAGACGCCCAGAAGTTTCTTGTAGTTCGTCTGACTCATGGAATTGAAGTTTAATAAAAAGCAAATTTAACAATTTTGATAAAAGTCACAACGGTTTAAGGGGGCGCCTAAAGCCAGAAAACGAAAAAAGGACATTTTCGACGCCGCTCACTGAAGTTAAGAAACTAAAAACTATGACAAAAAAAATATTGACGTGTCGGTACAATCAAGAAGAAGTACAATAACCGAATAGAATTTTAAAAATAGATCAGAGTTTTTTACAATAAAAAAATAAAAATGACACCGAAAAAAACCCGTTTTAATTCGAGTACTCGAAATTATCAGCGATGACCCCACATTATTTTTTGGTAATAAAATGTCTATTTGTACGTTCTAGTAAAGTAACCGAACACTTTTTTAAATTTATGTTTAGTTATTGAGTAATTAAATAAAACTTGGTCAAAAATGGACTCCTGATTAAATATTGATTTTTCCTCCAAACTGTGTCATGCTATTCTCGACTTTATGTACATCACATTAAGAAACGCGTCGCGCGGGTGAAATCTGATTTTTTCCTGGCTTTAGGCGCACTCTTAAGAGCAAGTAATCTAAAAAGGATAAAATAAAAAAGAAACTACTTAGCAACCTATGAATTTAATAAACATATTAATAGGTATCAAAAAGTTGTATTTTCTGAAAAGCTTACTGCTTTTTGGCTAAAGAATAAGTAAAACTCTTCGACGGAGACGTTACTTAACGTTTCGGATGACTAGATAGGTCCATTAAGCTCGTGAGAAATTTCTAATTACCAGTCCTTACGCCCCACGTCATAAACTCCCGCGCTTCTACCGCCTAATTAAATCAGCTATCGCTTTGCTAATGCTGTCTCTATCATTTCAAGCGACAAGAAAAGAGAGAGAAACGTCAAAGCTATGATATTTTTCGTTCGGCGGTAGACCCCCCGCTATCAAAGGCGGTTCTTTTCTGATTTAGGAAATAGGCTGCAGTTCCGTCCTTGGCCCAAATCTGAGTTCAGGGCTGACTTGGCTCATTGGCTCAAAACTATTGTTTTCCTACAAACAACTTTTGTTACGTTTTCCTTCACTTAATTAGCTTCTTTAGTTTGGCCAAAATATTTTTTGTTGTCTAGACAATGTATTTTTAGAAATTGTAAGCAAGTTTTGGAAGACTAATATTCATCATAGAGCTACATATTTAAATTACGATTGGTAGAATCAGTAATTAAAAAAATACTTTATTTAAAAAAAAATGTTTGTCTGTAAAGTCGGTTTACTGACGATAGAATGTGACAACGTCTTAAGAAAATACTGATGGAATGGTAGCATTTTTCAAAAGAAAATTTTAATTTCATTTGTTTAATAGATTTGTATGTAAAAAGTAATCAGTAGAGTTTAGTAATTTTCAATCAAAACAATGCAAAAAAGCTTTTAGATGCCGGGGATCGAACCCGGGGCATTTCACATGCAAAGCGAACGCTCTACCACTGAGCTACATCCCCGCTTGAACTACTGGTCGAAATAATTAATACAACTGTAACAAACATGCGGCGAGGTAACGACCGACGGTAACGCGGTAACGGTACATGACGTCATGTTTTGTGGGCGTGCAGCCGGCTTCATCGAATTATAAGACGTTATCACGTCAAAATTATGTGAATTGCTGTTTAGGAATCACGTATCTTGGTACTAAATACGTTTTTTTCTATGTTCTAGCTACGTCTACCACTTTCCTCCAAAATCCAACAGGAACTATAGGTACATAGGTACATTTTTAAGAGTAAAAGATATCGCGAAAGACTTCAGGCGATAAATCGCATCTACAGCTATACCACGTTTTTACTTATTTCATGTTACTACTTTCTAGTTCTTCTACTAGACTAACTTTTGTAGTGCTGAAGAAGAACTGAACTTGAAGAACTGTGTTTAGACATTCACGTGACCTAAAAGCTTTTACATTTTTGAGGAAAATCAATTATTTTGATGTTTATGACTTCAATCGAATACAAAAAAAACAATGTAGAGCATTTTAGTACGGCAGTGTGATTTAAAATGAATAAAATGGTATTCTATGAAGAAGATTTCAAAAAATATTTGTATCACATTCCAGTCGGTTAAATTCTCACAAAAAGTTTTTCTAATCAGGCAGAATTAAGTGTTTATTCTTTCGGAGTCGGCAGCGAGGAAAATCAGAGAAAATAAGGTATCAGAGCACCCAAGCTGTGCTATTTTATGAGGCAGTATTTTTTCTACAACTGGCGTACCTACCGACTGTTTATCTTTCATATTTTATGTTCTTCATTTCAATTTTCTTTATTTATGTTGTTGAGTACGAATTTAAGAATTTATACGCAGGTTATTGCGTAGATTCATTTACATTTACATTGTAGAGGTAAGTTTGGTGTAATTTGTTTGGGTATGATATAATAACTTAAAGGTACTAGCTGTGCGCGGCACAACCGCACATTTACCTACGAATTAACAGTTTTACAAAGTCATTTCACCTTTGCTAAATACAATTCAGGCAAATTAATTATTTTGATATGTGTACCAATAAAACTATTAACTTTAACGGGATAAAAAGTATAGGTATATCATAATTTAGGTAAAGTACTTGCAAAGTATTTCGTTTCACTAAAATCAATTCAGCCGTTACTAATACACGTGGGAACAAACAGACACACTAACACACAGTAATTTATTTTTATAATATTAGTGTAATTAATGTTCATATAACTTCAAATATTATCAGTGGAAAGAGTTCGGATAATAAAAAATATGGTCCTTATTCCATTTGGCAACTTAGTTGTACGTAATTGTACATGTGTGTTATTCGTTTTTACTATAATGTGAAGTTACCAAGATTTCGACGAATTACAAAACACGATTTAAGTGCAATTTGGACTACATAGGATAGATTCAACCGTCATATTCTAAACTCAGACGAGATAAAAAATGACGATTAGGTAAATAAGCAATGTCGAATCACTATAATAAAGTATGTTGCGAGTATGTAAATGTTTAACGCGCCTTTTATTTTGTGTAGGACTTAAAGTAATTTCGTTATGAAACAGGTGCGTTCAAATCAGCGCCGTAGCAATTCAACGAATGGTTTTAGGAAAGTCATGGTCAGATTTATGAATTCGCCTTATTTATGTCCGAGCTTTAGGCAGTAGATTTGGATAAACGAAGGGTTTATGCTAAATAGCTACGTGGATAGCTGCTCCGACTGAGCTCGAAATATGATGCTATCGTTTGGAAATTCGAGACGCTAAGCGGAAAATTGTTTTCATAATTTTACATTTATAACTACTCAGTAAAGAGTAATGCAAAAACGACATTTTTAAGCAAAGAGTTTGAAAAAAATTGACATGGGTCAGCACAACTGTGATAAAAACATATAAGTAGGTACTCATATAATGCTTGACTGTTTTATGGACGATAATTACTACAAAACAGTGAAGTCAGGTTATTTCAAACTTTGAAAATGTATATAATTTGTATGTTCTTTTGTTTTTATTTTTTAGTAATTGACGTGTAAATTGTACATTTATAAATAAAGTACTTTGACTTTGTAGTATTAGGGTTCTTAGTAGAGTCAGCCTGGGGAACTACCTGTCATATATTTGTCAGTTATTCTACTGCCAAGCAATAATCTGCCATTATCGTTGTGTTCCGGTTTGATAGGAAATATTCTCAGAGAAATTACAGGGCTCAGAGATAAATCATCTTATATCTCTAGGTGTCGAGCGCAGCGCAGTGCTAGGTAATGATTTGCACTCTTCATGTTCCAATAGCTTTGTTTTTGTGAATTGTCCATGTTTGCTATGATTTAAAAGGTGCAGACAGATTTTACGAATTAGAGATTAAGAAAATCCGACCCGTTGTTTTGAGTTATAAGGGGTGTAACCTAAGAGCATTTAACAATAATTTGTCTGAGGGTGTAAGTAATCCGACTATATTGGCACAGTCATCTGTTTGCGAAATAAAAAATATCTGATCAAGCCGATCCTACAGTCCTTAACTACACTTGAGATAAGGCCGAGTAGTTCCACGCTAGGGTGAAGGGATAATTGGCTAACATTAAGCGCGCCTGCCCTGGACATTGACTTATGCCCCACTGGCTCAATCTTCGGTAAACGCATACTCATCGAGTTTTTTGGGTTCATTATTTTGGGGCTCTTCAAAACAGGAAGGGTTTTCAGTTTCTAGGTTGTTGAATGTAGAAGTTGATACGGAACTATAACATCATAATATGTATATTATGCCTTAAATCTCTTTATGAGTGATAGCATCGTTTTCTCACACTGGAAACATAAAGTGAGCCGTTTATGCTATAATACTCAGTAGCGTGCATTGAGCCATATGTCCAGTAGTGGACAAATATATATGGGCCGATGATGATGGTTGTAGTGATAAGTTTCTTTGCAGAGTCCACCTGGAGATATATCATACTTTTACAGCGAAGCAGTAATGTACAAACATCACTGTGTTCCGGTTTAAAGGATAATGTTTCTAAAGAAATTACTGGGTAAAGAGTGAGATATTACGTACACGCGTGTTGCACACGTCCGGCTCATCCCGTAACGATAAGAAAGAAAGTTATACTTATAGAAATTTCGTAATTTTTAAGCAAAAACCGAGTGCTAGAAAGTAGCTTGTTTTTAGGCTTTTGATTAAGAAGGATTAATTAGATATTGGAAATCCTACTAATATTATAAATTTCAATGGATGTTTGGATGTTTGTTGCTCAATCACGTCATAACGTATGAACAAGCGTGTAATCGAGCTGAAACGACGAGGTGCAAGGCGTCGTAGACTGTTTTAGAGTGGTGCGAATTTGATGTGACCAACGCATCGGACTGCGGCCTCTTGTTCTTTTGCCGTCAATTTCCCCTATCTATCAGCTGTATTTCATCAACTTTACATATATTCCCTGTAACTATCAGCTTCTCGAGGTTGTCACCTTCTTTCCTGGCCCAAAGTACTCTCGCACTCGTTTGAGGCAGATGGTAGAGAGTTTGGTCTTGATATTAAGCTACTGAAGTATTGGTCCGACGCGCTGTCTAAGGTATCCCGAGCATTCTTCTCCAACACCACATTTCAAAGGTATCAATATGTCCGTAGTCTGCTGATTTAGGTGTCCATGTCTCAGCTCCATAGATAAAAATAGAAAAGACCAGGGTCCGGACTAGTTTTATCTTCGTCTTGAGATTTATCCCTCTCTTCTTCCATATCCTACCAAGCTGCACAAGTAAAATATAGCGTGAAGAGATCCTCAATGTAAGGCAGCTAATTGAGAAAGCTTAAGATACTTCAAGATCTACAATGTTTAATATTCAATCACTTTTCTTCTCCAAAATGTACCAAAGTTATACTTATTGTCTCTCCAGAGACTCACTTCAACTAAGCCCGTTCATAAATAACATTTGCGACTTAAAACGCTTTAAATCACCACTTTTGACTTCGTATTTATTACCAACGACAAAGGCCATGGGAGCCTCATGAATACTGCTTGCAAAAATGTTTCGTTCATTAAAAAAATGGAAATAGGTCAAGTGAGAAACGGGTGGGTTACGGAGGGTACCGCACGGGCGTAATTGGTGAATCAAAGCTCCCGGCCTGCGTATCATGTATGAAGTACTCACGCACTCTTGACTTATCTTTTTTTTGCGTAAGTGGGATCGGGATTAAGAGTTATTTTTTTCTTTTATAGGTTTTCACTTGACCGCCATCTGCGCTCTACGATGGAGCCTGTTTACCTAGAAGAAACCTATTCACTCGATTTAGAAGATTTCATTGAGATCAACTCTACTGTGTAGTAGATAACTAAGGATATTCTACTTAAAATAAAATGCGCAAGATTTATATACCTACATATTAGCAGCGCCCCGTGGTTTCACCCACGTATCCGATCCTGCTAGTTTCGTGGGATAAAAGGTGTGTTCTTCCAGACTAAAATCTGCGTTCCAAATTTCAGCTCGATCCGTTCAGACGTCACGACGTGATTGAGCAACAAACATCCAAACATTGACATTTATAATATTAGTAGGATATGGATATGGGGTCCGGTAAGAGAAACGGTTGTATGTTGCTATCACACTGTTTAGTAGAGGTCACACATTTTTTCTTATAAACCAGACAGAAAAAGACATAGTCCATATTTTTTTTATAACACCGAGACCATTTGATTCGATGATGATTTTGCAACAATTTATTTTCTCTGCTGTTGAAAAATTATGCTACTAAAGAAAAATGGTACACATTCCAGATTAGGAAAAGTCTTGGTTATACATTTAACAAATATTCATCACTTTAGTCCATTTTCGAAAATTATATTCGTACTTAATCAATGTGTTTAAAAAAACACCAGAGCATTTTTGGTAGGACTCTTGGCTGAGTCCGCCTAGGGAAGTACTACACCTTTGCCAGTTATTCTACCGCCAAGCAGTAATGTGCAAACATTACTGTGTTCCGGTTTGAAGGGCAATGTTTCCAGAGAAATACAGGGCTAAGAGATATAACACCTTAGATCTCTGGGTGGCGAGCGCAGTGTAGTGCTAGGTAATGATTTGGACTCTTCACGTTCCAATAGCTGCGTGTCACTGTGCTGTTATGTGTACAACTGTAACATAGTCAAATACGAAACAATGCCTGAAAATAACACCGAAAAAAAATGACAGTCATAGGAACTGCCGATAGAAGTGAAAACTTATAACTAAGAATTTGATAGCTTACCTTGGAAACTACACGGGTGTAACCGGAGGGCGTGGCCTCGCCACCTTGGCATGGCCATCTAGAAATGCATCAGCATTTCCCATTGGCTGATGCGTTTCTAGATGGCCATGCCATGATGGCCTGTCCACGCCCTTTCAGCATTTCCCATTGGCTGACGTATTTCTAGATGGCCAATAGCCATGGTCCCGAGTTTACCAGAAGATTTCTTATCATACCCGAGCGTGACGCTAGAATTCAATTCACATCCTACGAAAAATCTGTCTTAGCGCGCCAAAAGAAGTTTTCACTTCAAAAAATATTTATAAGTAAATATTGGTGGACAATTCACACACAACACCATCTGACCCCAAACTAAGCAAAGCTTGTATGATGGCGGCCAGATAGCTGATATAATACTTATATAGTTTTAAATACAGTACCTGGTTGACCGAGCTTTGCTCGGTTTTTTTTCGTAAAATTATATTTAGGCAGATACGAATTACGTACTGATGAAATATCACTACATAGTATAAAACAAAGTCGCTTCCCGTGGTCCTTCTCTCCCTACATATACAGGGTTATTGGTAATCAGCCTGCATCCATTTAAGGGCATGTTCTGTATATTTAAACAAACAACTTTTGTTCTACAACTTTCGTTAAAACTTCATAGATAACCCAAAAAAAAATTGTATTTGTTGCCCTTTTTTGTACTGTTTAGCGACTTTTTAGTGTTTATTCACTTCGGTACATCATTTTTTGGGCGTTAAAGAGCGTACGCGCTCTCGTTACGAATTGTTACGAAGAGTTCGATACTTTTAGACCGTGGAAATGCACTTTTTATTTATTTTGTAAAAGAAAAAAAATCATTTTTTTTTTTAAACTGTAGAACAAAAGTTGACGTATTGAATGTACCTAACATCCCCTTAAAAGGATGCAGGCTGATTACCAATAACCCTGTATATTTAGATCTTTCAAACTACGCAACGGATTTGATGTATTTTTTTAATAGGTGCCCTAAGCATACATAGGTACATAAAAAGGATTACAAAAAAGTCCGTTGTTGCATAGATCTATCTTTAACGGCTTAATATTGCTTAAAATTGTTTCGTAAATAAGGTATTATTGACGAAGCGATTTAAAGCAATATTCAATTGAGTACTTAACTTAAATAGGTTCATTGTGCATTTCATATAGATCAATATAGGCCTTAGGCACATCATGTAATTTAAATGAAAAATTTCGAGGATATTACAGATTTAATATGCAATGCAATGGGACATTTTTACCAGCATTGCACCCGTCCAAAGCCGGAGCGGGTTGCTAGTGAATAATTTGATTTATATAATCTTGCCGGAATAACATAAAAAAAAATTTTTTTCAATAAAGCATCTTCGAGTCTTGCTTAACAGCGCCATCTATTGTGTATACTGTTGCTGTGTCAGTTAGTTTGTATAGAAACATTAAGTTACAAGTATTGTATTGGAACTTACATTTATCAAACACAGATTCGCTCCTGTATGGAGTACTGTTCGCACCTTTGGCATGAATCGGCTAAGTATCACCTGAAGGCTTTGGAATCGATAGAGAGACGTGCCAAAAAGCTCATAGGCAACGACCCGTTGGCTACAACCTTTGTGTCTTCAAATCTAGAGTGAATCGGTTTTTTTCTAGGTAAAAACGCTCCATCGTAGACGGCATCGTCGTTTAACATCAGGCGAGATTTCAGTCAAGTGTAAACCTATTAAAGTTAAAAAAAAACGCCAATACTTAGATTAAATTTGTTCGTGTTTTTTTAGATTCTATTAAATTAGAAGGGCTCTCAGTAAATGAGCAATTTGAAAAAAAAGGGTATGATCTGGTTTCGAATCGGGCACTTCTGATTAAACCACCCAATTTCTCGGCTGTGATATAACGACACTGAACACATGTACGAAATATGCATTCGTATTCTAATGATTGTAGCAATTCTTAATTGCTTGAAAATCGCCCCCGAAACCCCCTGCATAGATACTAAATTTCATCAAAATCGTTGAAGTCGTTTCCGAGATTCAGATTCTATATACTAAATACATATAAACATACATCCAGGAATTGCTCATTTAAAGATATAAGTAAGATAAATAATAGAATAGGATTTTCTATGAAGAAAACAAAACCGACTTCAATTTAGAATAAAATTCAGACCCACGACTAAATTTTATAAGAAGTTATGAATGACTACCTACTGTGGCGGTTTCAATAGTCTACACTATTGAAACCGCCACACCGATTTCCATAAAATTTATATGGGGTCACCTCTCAAGTATTTTGTACCAAAAAATTAAAATAGCGGAGCTATCGCGCAAGATACGTACCAGAATATACAACGGAATTGAGAACCTCCTCCTATTTTAAAGTCGGTTAAAAAGATAAATATTTTGCCACATAAGCGAATAATTTTTGTTGGTCTACTCAAACCAAATACTCAGGCTTAAATGTGCAACGCCATCTATAGTTAAGTACCACAGTCAGTTTGTGCAGATAAATCGCCAATAGGATTTTTTTTCGTTTTTTTGTTAGAAAATACTTAGCTACAAATTAAATACAACGATATTAAGACGTAGATAAAGAGGGGAGCCTTTATATAATAGTTTTTCTCAAAAATAAAAACACAAAAAAAGATTGAGAGAGTAACAGTCATCAAGATTCGAACCGAGGCTTCGTAATTTCTAAAGCGACTGTTTACCATTTGCGCTAATCAGACGATGATCAAAGTGACGAAATTTGTTATAGTATTCTAATGACATTGTATGCGTTTTTCATTGCCTCAAAAAGCCTCTAAATTGACGTTTTCTTTGAATAAAACCTAGCTAGATCGATTTATCGTCCCCGAAACCCCCTGCATACAAAATTTCGTGAAAATCGTTCGAGCCGTTTCCGAGATTCAGATTCTATATATATATACATATGTAGGTACAAGAATTGCTCGTTTAAAGATATAAGATACTTATTATACATAGAAACACCCAGACACAGTGCAAACATTTGAATTCATCACACAAATATTTGCACTGGGTGGGAATCGAACCCACGACCCTCGGCTTCGCAGGCAGAGCTACTACCCACTAAGCCACGAGGCCAGTCTTAGTAAGTGGGTATTGGTTTGGTGGGTTTTGCGACACAGTACTATGAACCCCCAAATTAAGCTAGGCAATGGGAGTCATATATCTTATACCTTTAAACGAGCAATTCTTGTACCTATATAAATATGTATATATATATATAGAATCTGAATCTCGGAAACGGCTCGACGGATTTTCATGAAATTATGTATGCAGGGGATTTCGGGGACGATAAATCGATCTAACTAGGTCTTATTTAAAAAAAACGCATATTATGCGCGTTTTAGACAACAGCATAGACAGCATAATTAGCTCAGACGGGAAGTCGGGCGCTCATAGCAGTCACTAATTAGTAGCTACGGGTTCGAATCCAGACGGGTTCTCTTTTTTTTTCAATTCGTTTTTTTTAAGAAAATATATTTCTTGGAGTCTTTTATCTGTAGGTATCTAAGTATATATAGTATTTAAACCGAGCAAAGCTCGGTCACCCAGGTACTTAAACTAATACAACGTAAATATACATAATACTTATAATACATAATTCACCTAAACACCGAACAAGCATCCGGATTCCTCACAAAAAATCTTCCCTAAAGGTAAAATTGAACCCACGACTCGTGGTTCCAAGACCCTCTTACTATAGTTGCATAGGAACGAAACAAAGCCCGTTAATATTCCGTTTTCCTAAGCATTAGTTTGTGCACTACAATAAATTCAGTTACCTACCTACTGCTACTGTACAGTTAGGTAAATAAGTTTTGATGTACCTACTACTACGAAAACTAGCGTGGTCGTCACTCATTTTCGTATTAAAAGAGTGATGAATTACTGACGGTGCCGGTGTAGCATTTTAGAGACGGGGTTTCTGGCTCTTCGACTAAGTTTAAACAGACTTTTAAAAAAGCATAGATAGATAAACTCTTTATTGCACTTAACAAAACAAACTTACTTATGAAACAAACAATCTTAAAAATAGATTAGCAAATGGCAACCTTATCGCTAAAAGCGATCTCTTCCAGGCAACCGTGGTATGGAAAAGGAGTTAAAGCGTATTTATAAAGACGGGAGTAATCAAATAAAGAGTAAATTAATATCTATAAAATAAAAATAAATAAGGTGCTATAATTAGTACCTTATTTATTTTTATTTTGTAGTAGGTAATACCTACTTACTAAAATATAATAAACATACATTCTAATAACAATACATGCTAATACATAAATAACCATACCTATGTTACATGCAAAGGTACATTTTATATCCTTGCTTTCATGTATTTAGACGACTTATAGATAGATTCTTGTGAAATTTGGGAGAGTATCTGAATTTACATAATGTTAAATTGAAGTCGGTATTTGTTTTTTTTTGGAGAAATAAATTACCTACGTTGTTATATTTCGATGTTGCAATTACAATAATAGTAGTGTCACAAGAGCTGTGTACTACCAATTGCTACACACAGAGTTTAATTTTATGTGCTACACCGTTCAGTGATAGGTATGAGATAGATATTGACATGTACAGAGAGTATGCAATGAATGAGTATGAGTATGTCTCTTTTTATTAACAAGAAAAAAAGAGGGTTTTCTTTGTTACAATTACAACGCGACTAAATCCTAATTTCCAACAAATTGTTTGAAGATTTAAAAGGTAGTATTAATATGAGAATAATAGCTACCTACTATGCGAAACATGATATTTGATTGTCTAGTCAACTTATGGAGTTTTCCCAAATTTATTTTTGTTGTTTTCTTTTGACTTAATACATAATATATTATAGAGTAGGTGATAATATTGTTTAATCTAAGATCATATCTCAGATTGAACCTAAGATAAGATGCCTTTGTTTTAATCTAAGATCTTGCTTTAATCCTTCTCCTCGCGTCAGTTAATCAGGGCCCGTTATTCATTAATCTAAATATTAATGTGAAACAGTAGTTCTCAACTGTTCACAGCCAACGCTAAGCTCCGACGTACAAATAAATAACTTAGCTCCCAAGTTAAACTAGGTGTGCTTGAGAAAACGTCAGGAACAGATGCTGTATGAATTTAATATAAGCACCGCAGGTGGGAGGTCATTTTTTGCACATTCGCTTGCAGATGGAAAAGAAATACGGGGGAAACTGAAATCGTTAATAGTAATGTAGGTATTTTTTACGGGTTTTTTGTTCGGGAACGTTTTTTTAATAATAGGTATACTTAAACACTTATAACATTTCGTTTAAGAAGTCAAGTCATACTTTTTTATGTAATACTCGCTACGCTCTGTAGTTTTATAAACTGCATAGTTCCTGTTATTTTCCCGAGTAAAAAGTAACCTATGTGCGCTTTTAGGCTATTTTCTAATTGTTTTACGAAATTTCGATTCGATCCATTCCGACGTGATTGAGCAAGAAACATGCAAACATGAGCATTTATAAGAGTAGTAGGTAGGTAGAATGATGGGACGAGCAAGCTATGTGTTTGATGGTAACCAACGCACTTGCCCCTAACGACACAGTGCCAAATAATTATTTAAACGTGATAATCATTCCAAATGATGATCATTCCAAATTAAAACCTAGCACTGCACTGAGTGACCCATCGCTATAAACCGTTGGATGTGCCCTCCCAAACTTCAGGCGCATGGAATTATGTCATCATTGGGAAGAGTGAGCTCACTCTTTCCGTTGTAGTCGGTTGTAGGAAGCGGTGAGCGCCAGACGTGTTTACCTATCACTATTCGTTGTCAACCACCAAAATAAGTAAAACCACAGCATACCTCGCCGCTAGCAATACTAGGGGTCAAGTAGATGGGTGGTGTGTTAACCATTTACGCTGAACACACAGACGCAAATTATTACCATTTTCAAGGTGCTCAGAGCACGCCGTGCTTGGCTATAGAATAGGTAACTGACAAAGGTGTGGTGGACTTTGCAGAAAGTATTACTCTACAAGAAAGGGTCTTACTACAAATTGCACTCTTACCGTATCGAAAATGTTTAATAATACAACTGAATAATTAGAGAGGTGCGCATAGTTTTGATGTAACATTGATACATATAACTCACTAACACTTAAGTGTTGGTGAGTTACATGTATCTTTATTGTGACATACAAATTTTGAAATTCGATCTGTTATTGTATATTTTTTTGTGATCGGGTTTTCATTTTATGTACCTTTATAATTGCTTTGTAAATGGTAGTGTTTACTAAAGTTAGTACCTACTTGTTAACATATTATATACCTAATCTTTGAGACAACGTAACTTTCTTTTTGCCTTTAGAACTGCGTATTTTTATGCACGGCAGATTTATATTCAACTTAATTTTTTTTAATTTATCTCCACGTTAAAACTACAAAATTATTCAGAATGGAAATATAAGGGCTTCCTTTATTGCAAACAATTGCAAATAATTAAAAGTGTTATACTATTTCTAGAATGGCAAAATTACTTATAAAACGTGCAGTTCACGCTCAGAACTCAAGAAAAAGTACTTACGTAATAAACTTATTACAGTTTTTTCAGTTTATTAAGGTTTCTCTGGGTGACTTTATTTAAAATCAACATGGTCACAGTTAAAGCAGTAGTTAAATTTCAAACAGCCAAATCTACGATAACTTGAAACGCGGAAACGCATACAAATTTTATCGAAGATTCATGAAAGAATCACAATCACAAACGTTGCATTGTTAAGATTAGAGTAGGTACATGGGTACCTAAAAAAAATTTGTATATTTTTAAATAGGTATAAGAACAACACAATAACTTCAAAGTGGTCTACATTTAATATTTTCTTCTAAATTTGGCAGCAAACCTCAACATCTTAAGTCTATGGAAATGGTCAATTTTATAATTGAATGACTCAAATAATCTTTACAGACTATAATATTATTTCTAAAAAATACATGTTGAATTGAAAGAAATTTAAGACATAACTGCACGTGCCTATTGTTTAAAAAAAACAACCGCGTTAATGATGCACTAACAATAGGTCCTATTTATAAATAAGATTTCCTAGCACAATATACGTAGCGAATAAAAGGGATTTGAAAAAAGAACGAATTTGAATAGCGAAGCGTCAGGGCTCGTCACTGCTCCGCGCCGCGTCAGCATCACGTTTCAAGATGGCGTTCTCACGACACGGCCGCCACTTTAGGCGGGAAACGTGACAGGAGCTGCGTCCTATAATGCCTATTTAATTGTGGTGAATTATTGGTTCCTTTGTAATAGAATTAAGCTCACAGATAGGGCGGAGTGGTATCGGATTGATTTACTGTTCATTTGTCATTATTTACCAAGAACCCAATCTAAATTACAGACAATATCTACACAATGCCTAGTTGCCTCCATTATTTCACCAAGTTTGGGGTATCTATTACTAAAATTATATTGTAAAGAGAGAGTAGGTACCTATATTTATACGTAATAACGAATGAACCGACTATTATGCGGTTTTTTTGTTGAAAATACCTGTGATTTAACCGACTTTACCATAAGGAACCAACAATTGGTCATGGAGGTATAAAATAACTTTTTTTTATAAGTACGTCCATGCGATTGGTAGAAAAATTATGTCGATTGAATCTTCAGTTGCTTCGTAAAAGATGCACAAACGTACATGGACCGCAAATTTTTCGTGACAAGTGTAAGTGAGTGGTAATTAATTATAGCTGGTAATTGTTATCATAAAAACATTTTTAGTGAAATTAAATTAGTAAGTGAAATTGGTAAATATTTATTTCCTATGAAACCATGCCTTTTTCATGCATAATAAGTCCATTCATGTGCTGTTCCAGTCTATAACCTATCTGCTTTCCAAATTTCAACTCGACCCGTTCAGCCGTTCCGATGCGATTAGCTAATTTACACAAATCTCCAAACTTTCGCATCCTACTTCCTACAGATATTATAAATGTGAAAGTTGGGATGTTTGTTGCTCAATCACGTCGGAATGTCTGAACTAAATTTAGAACACATATTATAATCTGTAATACCTACATTATAATCTGTAGCACATAGGTTAATTTTCACTGTGGGAAAATTATGTAGTGGTAGGACTCTTGGCAGAGTCCGCCTGGGGAAGGACCACACCTTTGTCAGTTATTCTACCGCCAAGCAGTAATGTGCAAACATTACTGTGTTTCGGTTTGAAGGGCAATGTTTCCAGAGAAATTACAGGGCTTAGAGATATAACAACTTAGATCTCAGGGTGACGAGCGCAGTGCAGTACTAGGTAATGATTTGGACTCTTCATGTTCCAAAAGCTGCACGTCACTGTGCTGTTATGTAGCAGGCGTGTTGGTTACCATCAGGCACATGACATGCTCGTCTCGTGACTCTTTATTAAAAAAAAAATTACGGGCATGAGAATTATGCAGGTATAACCACGTGGCGCTGCTACTGTTTAATATTAGCGGTTTTACATAAATGCACAAAGCAATATAACGAGGTTCACGAACAAAGTGTCCTTAGTCTCCTGATTAGTTTTATTATGATGGATTGGTGATTACGATGTACCACCCGCGAGCAACCGCGGCGATAAAAACACTGATTCATGACATAAAATTTACTGGCAATCGTAACTTTTTTCAGGTTTTATCAGGAGAAAAAATAATAAAGTATCAATTCTGTATTTGTTCTAATGTAAGTAATAGTGGTAAGTAAGGCTTTAAGAACTACGAAATAAAATGTCTCTACCATGCAATCAATACATTAAAACAAACATTATAGAGTAGTTGTAAGTAGAGTTTTCGTATAAAGCCCCTAAATTTTTTGTAGTGATACAAAATGTTTGTTTGTAACCTAACCTAACCTAAATGTTTTGCAGAGTCAGTCTGGGGAAGTACCACACCTTTGCCAGTTAATGTACCGCCAAGCAGTAACATGCAATAAATAACATTAGGTACTGTGTTCCGGTTTGAAGATCAATATTTCCATTGAAATTACAGGATGTGGATATAAAATATCTCATATCTCTGTGTGACGAGCGCAGTGCAGTGCCAGGTAGTGATTTGGACTCTTTATGTTCTAATAGCTGTGTGTTACCATGCATGTTATGTGGCAGGCATGTTGCTTACAATCAGGCAAATGTCCTGCGCGTCTCGTCACTCTATAGAACCTATAAAAAAATGTAGGTAATACTAGCAGCGCACGTTCTTTCCCATGCTCGAACTTTCCGGCGGTACAAAGTAAGATAAGCCAAATTTCAACCCAATTCGTTTAGCTTTTCATAAAACATCCACACATTATCATTTTTAGGTATTAGTAGAATTGTAGCAACATGACATGATCCATTCTCACGGATGCAAATAGGCAACCTTTCCTGCAGTCTATCTTCGTATCTTCGTCTGAAGTCTTTGAGCGGATCTGTCAGATGAAAACTCGTACTAAACTTAAACGTACTTGGATCCTATGTACCTACAGCGTACATCATTCTAATTTATAACATTTTAAATGCAAATATTAGACGTTTGGGTACTTAGATATTTTAATGTATAGATATGTATTGCTCAATTACGTCGGAGTGCCTGAAGGGTTTCAATTTGGAACGTAAAAACAGCCTAATTTAGGATAGACCATAGCTTTTTTATTTTGAAAAAAAAAGGGTGACACAAACGCGTGTCCTTTTATACTATACAATCATTTTGGAGGACAGTTTCAGATTATTTTTTTGTGTAGATAAATAATGAAGAAACGAGCAGAACATGTGTCTAATGTGGTATGCAAAATACTTGTCCATAACAGCACAGTGTCACGCAGCTCTTGCACTATTAAGAGTCCAAATCATTATCTAGCACTGCACTGCGCTCGTCACTCAGAGAAACAAGATGTTTTATGTATATCTATAGTCTATACCCTACTGTAGGTAATTTATATGGAAACAGTGATTATTTTAGAGACTCTATATTAAAGAAATACACGTCACTTTAGAAAGGAAAGAGGAGTATTTACAACCTCACCACTTATTACCATAGTCGCTAAAAAAGTCGCTGAAAAACATTACGTAATTAAAGGACGATTGCTATCTGCCAATTCATCAGATAGTCTCTATTGCCTAGCAAACTTTGAGCTAGCTTACAAATAGTTTTAGATTTAGGTTTGCTAGTACTTTTCCGTATTTTAAAAATTAAAAATCTAACATGATTTGTTTGCACAACGGAGTTACGTCGTTAAATTGTTCACACCAAACTTTTTGCTTTAGATTGCTGAAGAAATTTCTACCAAAATCGTTAATTTTTAAATTTTTTTATAGCATAGAGTGACGAGACGAGCATGTCATGTGCTTGATGGTAAGCAACATGCCTGCCACATAACAGCACAGAGCACAGTAACACGCAGCTATTGGAACATGATAGTCCAAATCATTACCTAGCACTGCACTGCGCTCGTCACCCAGAGATCTAAGATATTATGTCTCTAAGCCCTGTAATTTCTCTGGAATCATTGCCCTTCAAACCGGAACACAGTAATGTTTGCACATTACTGCTTGGCGGTAGAATATTTGGCAAAGGTGTGGTACTTCCCCAGGCGGACTCTGCTAAGAGTCCTACCACTACTTACTACAATATGTATTAAGGATTGTGTTTCAATTGAAAAGTAACTAGACTGTAAAGTTTACGGTCTAAGTCGCAATAAATATGCCAAAAATAATATAATATCAATGTAGCGAATCGAAATACCCTCAGCAGCCAAACAATTTAGTTTTTCTACGTAACAAAATACAAGTTATGACTAGAAAAAACAATCTTTAATTCATAAATAAAATAATGTTTCATTCATATTATAGTAAATTTGAATTAAAGATTTTTGGTGTAAAAAGAAAACACAAACTATTCCCAGATAAATATTTTTATCAAAATTAATATCTATATTTTAATACTGAAAGGCTATTGCAAGAAATAATTCTATACTAAATGGGAGTCAGTTAATAACACATATCCCGGAGTGCGTTAGGTTCTTATCTTTCTATCTAACTCGTTTCATCGCAATTTATTTGACATTAATTGCTGCCATGTTTATTGTCTATTGTATTTGGGTTCCAGCGTAATATAATAGCTATGGAGACACATAAAGCTACAAAATGAAAATGATAGAAAATAAAATAGTCCTAGAATTAGCAAGAAAATGTTCCCTACTCTCCCCTATTTCCTTTTCTTCTCCAATCCAAGATTCATGTAACAAAAAGAAAACGATTGACAAAGGTCACGGACCCCGGAGTCTGTGGAGCTGTAAAATTTAAACAATACAAAAAAAAAAAAAATGAAAATGATATTGTTAGCATGTAATATCTAAGTATGTTTTTACGTTTTTTATTTCTCCTTACCAAACTTTAGGCGTAGAAGGCGCAAGACCCTGCTAATCTAACATTACTAATTAATTATACCTACGCACAAACCTAGAATACCTGAAAGCTTTGAAAATACCTACCATAATCACTTACCGGGTTTTACTCAAAGAGTAGGTACCACGGCACCTCAGTTGGCACGACCTTCACTTAGGCTGTCGTCGGCACGGAAAATCAAGAAACAACACTTGGCATTCCCGAAAGAGATGCATTAGGCACATATCTTAGAGGATGTGGCACCTGTAGTATTTGGTGAAAAACATGTAATGATAAAAAAAATATATATACCCACAATTTACCCACATAGTTCCTGTTCCAGTTATTTTCACGCTATAAAAAGAAAACTATGTAGTAATCCAGACTATATTCTAATTCTGTTCCAAGTTTTAACGCAATTCATTCAGACTTTTCAACGTAATTGAGCAACAAATATCTAGACCACCCAAACTTTGGCATTAATATTAATTGTATGATTAAGTATACATTATTATTATTGGACTGTATTTTCAATTAATTCGAAAACGAGAAGGAATTATGTTGTATCATTGTTTAAAGTGAATATAAATTACACAAACATCACATTTTATATACCCACTGCTGGGATTACTTTCTTTCATAATGAGACACCCAAGGATATCTACTACGTTGGCCAAGAGCGAGTTGGCGGATGATTTATGTCTTCTTATATTAAGTTTAATTCTGTAAAATAATCCAGAAGCCGTTTGAAGCTTCGACAAACATACAGAATCACTTAAATTGAATGAAACTGTGTTCGGCATCACTAAGCAGCGTATTTTCCTCTCGGAACATGTCAAATGACCTCTCTAAGTGACAAGGGTCATGTACTACTACTGAAAATATTACTTCCCTAACTTTAGGGATAGAAAAACTTCCACGTCGCATTTACCGTCCAACTTACACGTAGAAATAGCGAAACGATGACACAAAAAATTGGTTGTCTTTAAAAGTCGGTTTACGGATGATAGTTTAACGTGACAACGTCATAAAAAAATATTGCGTAACGGGACAATGAGTGTAACGGGACAACTAGCGTAACGGGATACAGAGCAAAACGGGACAATGAGTCATCCATTTTAGTGCATGGAACCAGCGTTCATCAATTTATTAGACGTTGTCACGTCAAAAGTTCTAAGCTTCACTTAAGGAATAAGAAAGTGGCTCCTCGATGCAATTGTCTGCGTGTCGCGTTTGCGATACAATGTTTATGGGTAGTTTGGGGCACACGTATATAGATCGCTATGTAATGTTTGGATGGGCTTTAACTCTTCTAAGTTACGCTGAGTTGTTCTGATCGAAAACATAATTTTCGTTTTAAAGTCATAAATTTTGTAGTGGATAAGATGAAGAAATTTATTACCTACAAGTGTTTCACAATGGTGGGTGAAACATAATTTGTTTGGCTTATTGCTGGTAATTTTGCATCTATAGGTACCCTATGTACACAAAATTCATTTCAATGATTTCATGAAAAAATCGTAGTGGTTGTTTAACCACTTGATTATTATCTCAGCCTATAAATTGTCCCATTGCAGAGCAAAGGCCTCTCTCCCCTCCCTCCAATTTTCCCGGTTCAGAGCAGCAGTCCTCCAATCTTCCCTATATGTATCGAGTTCGGTCCGCCATCTCTTCCTGGGTCGCCCGGCTGGTCGTACACGTTGTGGGACCCAATTAGTTGTTCTTTTGGCCCAGAGTTAACCACTTGATATTGTTCCATATTTAGAAAATTAATGAAAAATATATAAAATAACATTGATTTATATAAACGTGCAAAACATATTTTAACACCTTACAGTCTACTCCAAAGATTTAGAGCTAGTCTTAGTCTAAATCTATGGTCTACTTCCCCAGTCAAGACATTTTTTTAGTAAAATAGTGATGTTCCATATTGGAACCAACACGTCTGTCCATAAAGTCCTCACTCAAAAAATTTACTCAGTAATTTGTGTTGTCTATGCTGACCTAGAAGACCTAGCGGTCTCCTGACTATGACACTCGGCAGCTCAGTGAAAAATTGGCGCGCAGTTTGAGGCGAACCCCACAGCCCCTAGTTTATGCAGAAAATCGGCGGCCCCTGAGCCATTTACCCCTTTGTTCGTGCTAATGAAAATAGGTTAATGAGCAGGCAGCCAGGTAACCGGTAGCCGAAAACACGCCTACCGACAGAGACAAATTGAACGCCTATTTGCCTCAATAAACTTAGAATCTTATGGTATTTAAACAACAAAGATAGGAGATTTAACAAAAAAGATGAAATTTAGTCATTTGGTAGTAATAATAATAGATATTCTGCTGTTACTAGTAGGTATTTTAGTCGCCCGGTGCACATGCTGTAGTTGCGCTATACTATAACCCAAAACTTCTGAGTCAGTTTAGATAGACATTTGAATCTGGATCTGTGATCCATCAGTCAGATATTATTGATGAGATTACAACGATGGTCTTAAATTTGAATTTTTGAACCAAGACCTAAGTTCATTACCAACCCACAATTTCAAGGTTTGGTCCTGGTTTGGTCGTTTGTGGGGGGTCCTTCTCGAGTTTGCACCTTGTGACTTGGTATTCCTGAATTGGGCCTTAGGCATTGGTAATCTGGAAACCATGTCGATAAAATGACTAGGCCAACATTGGCGTATATTTTAGTGTACCCAAAACTAAACCTAATTTTGTAACAACAAATTATGATGTCATATTAATAAACGTGACTTTGGCTTAATTTGATCTGTTCGATATTATTTGATTTGACAAACGTCAAAAATGTCTTATTAATTTTATTTTACCTGAATTTACAAGATCTAGTACCTAAACATTTGGAAAATTCCTCTTAGTGAAATTCGAGTTGAGAGTGAATCGCTTTCTTTTTGGTAAGCACGCTCCATCGTAGACCGCATCGTCATTCAATATCAGGCAAGATGGCAGTCAAATGTAAACCCTATAATATTTCGTTTAGTGAAAATAATACGGCGATTTCTTTTTCTAAGATGCGATAACAGAGTATAGTATTAATTTAAATTTAATGGCTCCCTTTAAATTTAGTCGCGGGTTAGATTCACCATTGACACCAAACATCCCAGCACAATTAAATCAATACACCTTAATAAATTATCCGTAATTGCATAAACATCGTTTTAATCTATGATCTATGTTCGTCTTCCTTGACAATGTTTGTTGTTATTTGATAATTTACCCTTATACGATTATGTCCTACCTGAATTCGACTTGTGAACCAAATGTGTGCCAAAAAGCTTTTTGTACACGCGCATTACACCCACAGCTCTGTAATTCAGTCCGTCAGATGCAGATGTCGCCTCTGACTCCGAGCGATTAACCCATTTGAGGGCCAGCGCCGCCCAGCATATACAGGCCCCCAGATATCCTGAAAACATCTTCAATTCCTTACAAATAGAATGAGGCTAGAAATCGCGAGAGACCAGAGTACGGTGGCGACACTTCGCTTGGAAATGGAATGTTTGTGCCGATACTTGAATATTATTGATATAACACTCAATATTAGAATATTGAAATCCCTCCCGTTAGAGACAGATGCCGTAAATTGGGATGTTAATATTTGTTTTTTACGAGGCAAAAGTTAATTGCGAACGAAATTGCTCTCGGTAAATTGGACGGCGTATAAAATGAAGGTTAGAGAAAAATGCTTATGAATTATGTCCTCATGTGACATGGTTATGACCTAAATTATTTTTCATGGCCTTTTAGATATTCTCTTGAGAATAAATAGCGTAGCTTTGGTTTCGAATTTCTCTGTTTACAATCTCATTTTGGGCAGACTGTCGAGAGTTAGTTATTGAACTAATACAGAATGTTTTATGAAAATCAAAGATACAAAATAAGATTTAATAAAAGCCAAATGATAACATAAAAGCTGTCTTAGCGGTCGTAAAGAGCACAGTATTTTTGATACATTTACCGGCGTTTCCATGATATTAATGAACACGATAATTGTTGTACTTCACCCACCATGTACACTGCACAGTGCACACTTCCATTATACCTAAAAGACCTAGAACCAATACCCTGCTGCATATGGCCTCATCTGCCTAGCACCACTGATCTATGTATGTTGTATGTATATCCTGAGTCAATCTCATCTACACGTGAATCCTATCTCACTCAGCCATGTCATTCAGGTATGTAATACCATAGCCTTTGAGCAATGGATAATTCGTCTGAGATGTAATACGTATTCCATTTTAAAGAAAGGCTAGGCGACATGTTTGCTACCTGATGCGAATAAATAAAAGCCGACATATATCTTAAGACATAATAAAAGTCTTGATAGTAAGGTAATATAACTACAATAGGTTACTTTTTCGCGAACATTTGTCTGTCGGCCCTTCGTCCAACACAGATATTGATGGCGTCCGAACAAAACACTCTAATCGTGATGTATGGGGAGTGCGTGTGCAAGGGAAAACAGGGACCAAGATCCCAAAAGAGAATGCAAAACATAAGAACTACTCTTATGGTTTAATTTATTAGTGGTAGCGTAGTAGTAGTAACAGTAGTAAGTAAAAAGTAGCGTCGCGCCGTTTTTGTTTAGTTCTGGTTCCTGAAATAATTATCCCTCTTTGAAAAGTTGCTTATGTACAAGACAGACAAAGTAACTTTAATAAAAATCGGGCGAGCCGTTTCTGAGGTTAACCACGAACATCTTATACATACCTAACGATTAAAGGAACTTAGAGAAGTAACACAAATAATGACAAATAAAGTGGCCAAGTGCGAGTTGGACTCGCCCATGAAGGGTTCCGTTGCAGCAAGTAACATTATATACATAGTACACATAGTTCTTGTAGTTCGTTGTAACTTTGATCGAAGTTTCAATAATAGTGTATTTATGACGTACTAAAAAAAACTACTCATCAGATCGAGTTCAAACTAATTTTCGTTGGTAGTTTACATGGTAATGTACATCATATATTTTTTTTAGATTTTTCATTCTCTTACTTTAGAAGTTAGAGGGGGGGGGGGGACACACATTTTACCACTTTGGAAGTGTCTCTCGCGCAAATTATTCAGTGTAGACGAAAATGATTTTAGAAACCTAAACATCATTTTTGAAGACCTATCGATAGACACCCCACACGTGTAGGTTTGATAAAAAAATTTTTTTGAGTTTCAGTTCTCAGTATGGGGGGCAAACCTAATTTTTCTTTTTTTTTAATTTTTCTGTTGAAATCTTAATGCGGTTCACAGAATACATCTACTTACGAAGTTTCAACAGTGTAGTTCTCATAGTTTCGGTAAAAAGTGGCTGTGACATACGGACGGACAGACAGACAGACAGACAGACAGACAGACAGACATGACGAATCTATAAGGGTTCCGTTTTTACGTTTTACGGAACCCTAAAAATGACGTAATAATATTCGTAAGATGTCTTTCTTGGGAATATACAAGTTTCCTCACGATTTTGTTCTACACTCAAAGACAGCGATGATGACAATGTACTTCTTTAACAGTTGGAAAAACTACTCCAAGAAGCAAGTGGAAATCGACTTCAATTTGAAATTAAACGCAGACACTCGATAAAACTTCATTATTTTTGTGAAATCTACGAATACGTCACCCAGGTAAAGGTATGCAAATTTTAGTTTTTAGGGTTCCGTAAAACGTAAAAACGGAACCCTTATAGATTCGTCATGTCTGTCTGTCCGTCCGTATGTCACAGCCACTTTTCTCCGAAACTATGAGAACTACACTGTTGAAACTTGGTACGTAGATGTATTCTGTGAACCGCATTAAGATTTGAACAAAAAAAATTAAAAAAAAGATAAATTAGGGTTGCCCTCCATACTGAGAACTGAAACTCAAAAAATTTTTTTCATCAAACCTACACGTGTGGTGTATCTATCGATAGGTCTTCAAAAATGATGTTTAGGTTTCTAAAATCATTTTCGTCTACACTGAATAATTTGCGCGAGAGACACTTCCAAAGTGGTAAAATGTGTGTCCCCCCCCCCCCTCTAACTTCTAAAGTAAGAGAATGAAAAATCTAAAAAAAATATATGATGTACATTACCATGTAAACTACCAACGAAAATTAGTTTGAACTCGATCTGATGAGTAGTTTTTTTTTAGTACGTCATAAATACACTATTATTGAAACTTCGATCAAAGTTACAACGAACTATAAGAATTATGTGTACTATATATATTATGTTACTTGCTGCAACGGAACCCTTCATGGGCGAGTCCAACTCGCACTTGGCCACTTTATTTGTTTTACAAAAACCACCACACCGATGCTGATAAAATGGTCACCTTTAAAATGTAATAATATACGCAACAAAAACAAAAATAATCATCAAAATCGATTAACAATTGTTATCAAAGCTATTGCGTAACAAATATTTACCTACAAATAATAAATTTTAACCGACTTCAATTGAAAAAAAAGACTCGATTTATTTTCATAATAAACCATCACTAATACGAGGTGTGTCAAAGCAAATTTTGGTTCACATTTCAAAAATCACCACACTGATTCCGATAAAATTTATAAGGAACTATGTACATCTGAACTATGATATAAGAAACAAAAAATAACTGCAATTGATTATCAATTAGCGGAGCTATCGCATAACATACATACAGGAAAAAAAACATATAAACGCCTTGACAATCTGATACAATTACAAAAAATAAAGTAGCCAAGTGCGAGTTGGACTCGCCCATGAAAGGTTCCGTTCCAGCAAGTAACAAAATATACATAGTACACATAGTTCTTGTAGTTCGTTGTAACTTTGATCGAAGTTTTAATAATAGTGTATTTATGACGTACTAAAAAAAAACTACTCATCAGATCGAGTTCAAACTAATTTTCGTTGGTAGTTTTCATGGTAATGTACATCATATATTTTTTTTAGTTTTTTCATTCTCTTACTTTAGAAGTTAGAGGGGGAGGACACACATTTTACCACTTTGGAAGCGTCTCTCGCGCAAGTTATTCAGTGTAGACAAGAATTATTTTAGAAACCTCACATTATTTTTTTAAGACCTATCGATAGACACCCCACACGTGTAGGTTTGATGAAAAAAAAATTTTTGAGCTTCAGTTCTCAGTATGGGGGCACCCCTAATTTTTGTTTTTTTTAAAAACCTTTGTAAAAATCTTAATGCGGTTCACAGAATACATCTACTTACCAAGTTTCAACAGTGTAGTTCTCATAGTTTCGGCAAAAAGTGGCTGTGACATACGGACGGACAGACAGACAGACAGACAGACAGACAGACATGACGAATCTATAAGGGTTCCGTTTTTACGTTTTACGGAACCCTAAAAAGATAGTCGCAGTAGTGAATACATAAAACTGTAATCGCAAACATTAATAGTTACCCCATTTCCTTCAAGAAATCTAACCTGATACTGTTACAAGCTCACATACTCTTACGTAAGTACATGTCGGAGTGTGTCTTTATTTACCTAGATTACGTGCTTACGACACGTCTTGGGCTGTTTGTTTCGCATTCGGCGTTCTCTTTGTTCGAGACACCTTTTACTGGAGGGGGGCCTGGGGATGTGTGCTTCTGAGGATCCTGTATTGATTCGGATTGGGGATTGAGATTTGATAGAGATATTCTTATGTTCTGCGAGTTTACGCCCACTGTTATACCTGCCTGCTAAGAGTGTCAGAAAAATTATGGAAAAAAGGTTTGTTGAAAGTAAACATACGTTCTAAGAATATATGTAAAAATGAAGTAAAAAATTTAGTTATTGTTTTTATATTAGTGCAATAAAGAGTTGTCTATCTAAGTATCTATAACTATATATGTACGCGCAGGTTTCTAATTTCCACAACGTTCATTCAGAGGTGTTTGATATAAAATATTCGCATTTATAATATAAGAAACATGTTTCAGAAAGAAAATTCAGAAAGCAAGCAATACGAAGTATTATATTGTAATTTGATAAAAAATTGCACACCTAATTTAATTCAAATAATAGGCAAACACAAAAGAAGGACTTAAGTGAAAGTGAAGTTGTGTAGTTTTCCCGGCCGGCAATCGACCAAATATGATGATACACTTCTTTGCAAAATATTTTTTTAGCGTGACAAATAACCGTAGTCAAGTCACAAGGTGAAGTTATATTTTAAGTAACTTTATATTTCTCTTTTGAGATGAGGAAGGATGACCATTAAGGATAGGAAAAATGGAACGGATGTGCTACTTCTACAATGATGTTAGATGAAAACGCCCAAAACACAAAAACAAAGCAGAATAATATTTTTCATCTTCAGGTCGATGATAAATTAGGCCATTATCACTGATATGAAGAAGAGAAAGAAGTTGATTGGAAGCTTTCTTCCGATGGAAGCTGGTCTGCAGGTCTACTACGAAAACAAACTCCGAATGATCGGATCCGACCGACAGCTGAATTGGATTGTAGGTAGCTCGCGATCGCGAAAAACATTCGGATCGATACATCTCGGTCGGAAGTAGACTTAGGACTTATAGACTTAGGTCGAACGAGGGTCGGATCGAACGAAACGGCCGATCCTATCAACCGACAGATTGTCTTTCGAGGTAGGAAACGTTCATAAGTTCGGTCGATATATCGTTTATCGGACTTCGTAGTAGGCCTGCTGGTGTACCCAAAGAGTTTACATAAATATACTACGTATAAAGTTAGAACAAACGCTCTACACCGAAAGCACAAGTCTGATCGCTCTTGTCTTGTCGCTCTTGTGGAAGTGTCATACTTTTTTGAGCTTCCAGTTCAATAAAAAAAAATGTGGTTATATCAGCTAGTGGGTAACTGGTGTTTAACCTGGTTCTCGTTCTTATATTTTCTCTGCTATTAAAGCTAATGTGTTATTCCAGATTATAAATAACAATCAGTATTTAAAATGTAACCCGATCCGTTCAGTCATTCCTTGTTCGAGCAAACATCTAAACTTTCCCATATTTAGTATTAGTAAGATGTTTTAGAAAACAAAATCAAGAATACAAGCAGTAGGTACAGAGTATTACATTGTAATCTGAAGAGCGGAAATCTCGACATAAATCAGGCGCCGCAACAAGTGCTGGCAATGGGACATTTGGACTGGGAGATAGGATATTTTGCGCTAACCCTGGGATAAGCGATGGTAATTATTTTTTATTTTTGAGGCTCTTAACGGGAATGATCTTTAATAAATGTTAATGAGTCGGTGTATCTCGTCGGTGTGGTTTGTTAGGTTTTAGCTATGGAGTAAAATGTAAGTAACTTATAAGAAAAATCGTTTTTCAATGACGGGACTATATATTTTTTTTTTAAATCTTTATTTCTTTATTTTTAGAGGTTTGGATACGGGAATAATAAAATTGGGAAAATCACTTTGTAAATAAGGCGAAATTTTACTGTTAAAAACAACGTTATCTTAAAGGACTTAAAGTTTTCCTACCCGCGTAGTACCCGTTTCCGTTATTTTCCGGGGATAAAAGTAGTCTGTGTTCTTCCAGACTATGATCTAACTCTGTTCAAAGTTTCAGCCTGATCCGTTTTTGCGTTACGACGTGATGGAGCAACAAATACCCAAACATTGACATTTATAATTTTAGTAGGACTAGCAGTGCTCCGCGCTTTAGGTCACGTAGTTCCCGTTCACATTATTTTCCCAGAATAATAAGGTATGTGCTATTCCAGACAATAAGCTATCTGTGTTCCAAATTTCACTTCGATCCGTGTAGCCGTTTGGCATTTATAA
Source organism: Ectropis crepuscularia (assembly GCA_963693475.1). Classification (NCBI taxonomy): domain Eukaryota; kingdom Metazoa; phylum Arthropoda; class Insecta; order Lepidoptera; family Geometridae; genus Ectropis; species Ectropis crepuscularia. Next base: position 12,390,009 of record OY856357.1, on the reverse strand, counting down.
TATTAATAGGATTGCTAAATAATATGAACCTACATGAGTTCTTTGAAAGAAATAGACACAAATATACATCATTTCCTTATTCCATTTCAGCCATTGAATTTGCCACGGGCCTCAGATGGTATAGTTACGCCACTGGCCTCAATACCAGTCAGTATCGAAAAAATATTCGTTACGAGACGCTCGCAAAATGTATCTCTCTTTGTCTGTGTCTGTATTTGTTAAAATCTGAATTAGAAAATTCATCGAACAGCAAAATGAAAAAAAAAAAAATCAGTAAGACCGATACATATTTTAGTATTAACAGCACTAATTTTGCACTATACCTACGTCACATGTAGGTACAACTGTATACTTACCGCCATTTATGGCACTAGAATTTAGTAACTTTGTATTTTGTTTGATTGTATGTATTTTTCTGGTCCATAATAAAGTGTTTCTGTCTGTCTGTCTGTCTGTATACTAGAGAGATATACTGCTATTTCGCTTGTCGGTGATGAAAACTCACCAGATTTCACCAAATGTTTTAGTTTAGATCAATTGATAAACCTGTGAATTTAATTAGTTCACTCTGTATTCCTGTTTTTGAAGTTCACTCGAACCATTTATTTAGAAGGACACTAGTTAACATAATTTAATACAAAATATAAATAATCTGTGGTCTTAATAAAATTAAATCAATAAATAAAGTCAAATAAGAACTGTAAAGCCGTAAAGGGACCTTGTTGAACTTAGGACAAAGCTTTTTAGGGTTCCGTAGCCAAATGGCATAAAACGGGACCCTTATAAATTCGTCATGTCTGTCCGTTCGTATGTCACAGCCACTTTTTTCCGAAACTATAAGAACTATGCATACTATTGAAACTTGGTAAGTAGATGTATTCTGTGAACCGCATTAAGATTTTCACACAAAAAATTTAAGAGTGACATCTAACATCTATTAACACGCTTTGTCGACAGACAGTACAAAGATTAGCATTAATGTCAAGTGTGGTTTTACCTTATTAAATGACGCTAATTACGTCATCTCACATGCACGCCCGCCGTACCGAAAACTCAAAGCAACATTTACCCATCACCATCCTAATAGGTTTACAGCACATATACGCGGGCCTCCATACAAACAGGTTTAAATCTGTCAAATACCCCCATCTGCACGGCGGAAGGGCTCTATGCGATCAAATATTTACGCCCTACAACGCGGGTCTGACGTTTTTCTCCCATTCAAATTGTCAATAATGAATGTTTATGTCCTAAAGTTGACGGCGCCCGCGTTGGGTCTTGAATGGACGTCGGATGCTGGAGGCTTAGGTGTTATTTGTATCTGGTTGTAAATAGCGCCTTTCAAATCTACGTTTGTGAGGCGCAGATGTACCCAAAGACCTCTACAGAGTGTCTTCTTTTGTAATTCCGTTGGAAAAGTAGATTACTCTTTAGGTATCTAACTAGACGAGTAATATTAATATTTTTTATTTTTGTGTCAGAGAGAAGACGTTGTTGGGACAACCTTTAATTTGACAATAGTGATCTCGTAGATTCGAACACTGCCTGCTACTTTGGATATTCTTACAAGTACAGGTGTAAGAGCGAGCAAATAAATATACAAACAATACTGGTAATATAATCAGCAGACAGCTGATGTATTTAAGAATATAGTTTTAAATACAAACTTATTACACACTAGCTGCACGAGCTCACGAGCAGAAACCCGATCTGTTCAGACGTTCCAACGTGATTGAGCAACAAATATTCAAACATCTACTTTCGCATAAATAATATTAAAAGGAAGTAAGATAGTTATCCAGACACAGAACAAAGATTTTTTGTGAGGTCATCTGTCCATCTAGTGGGAGGCCGTCTAACACTGCGTCTTCCGGTTCGTGGTCGCCACTCGAGAACCCTTCTTCCCCATCGGTTGTCAGTTCTTCGAGCGATGTGGCCTGCCCATTGCCACTTCAGCTTGCTTACTCTTTGAGCTATGTCGGCCACTTTCGTTCTTTTGCGAATATCCTCATTACGGATTCTGTCGCGCAAAGAGACTCCGAGCATAGCTCTCTCCATAGCTCGCTGTGTGACTTTGAGCTTTGTTATGAGGCCCACAGTTAAGGACCATGTCTCAGTTCCATAAGCCATCACTGGCAACACGCACTGGTTAAAGACTTTTGTCTTTAGGCATTGGGGTATTTTGGACTCAAAGATGTGTCGAAGTTTCCCGAACGCTGCCCATCCGAGTTGGATCCTTCGCTGGACCTCTTTGTCGACACCCAAGCCACCACACCACACACACCACACAGGCCACACCAAGGCCAGTCAAAATAGAAAAGTATTCAAAGACAGCCGAGGCCTGCGTTCTTTGAAGCGATAGACATTCAATATGTTACTTTGAACTATAACCATAATAATATGATGTATTTAGCGAATATACAAAGCTCCATTTCTCCAGATAAGCTACAGCTGAGTAGCCTCGACGCGGGAAGATTTCACTGAGTGCTGGCTGAGCCTGCGTCAGACGCGGCCAGAGACCTGTTCGGGTATGCAGCTCACCTCAACTGCCCCTTTTCTAAAGTGAAATAGCCCTTTACCTTTGTTTTAGTACCTACCTCTTTCTTACTAACAAACCAATTGCAATAGGTATGTTCCGTATAATCGGGCAACATTATATCGGCCGGTCAAAATCATAGCGGATCTATGGTTTACAGCCGGCTGTCACTTGTACTTGGTCTCTGGTCGCGGGAACGACAATGACGGGTTAGTTTTTATAACTGGTGCTTTTCTGGATAAAAGTTTTAATATTGTGCGGGAACACGTTATTAACATTAATTGTGACTACTGGATTAGTGCTGGACTATTAATTGTGAAGTGGCTGCTGGATTGGCCGCTTCTACAACGCCGGACCGTTGCTTCTGCTGGAACGGGAATTCGGGAGGTCGCCTCGATATCGTCTGGTTTGGTGTCCACATATTCCCTTTTCTGACCCCGTTCCTTATTCCTCTCGACCAAACTGGGCTTTGGACGACGCCGGGAACCCTACGTAAGTGATTTCTTTTCGATAACTTGTTTGCAATTAGGGGGTAAATATTAAAATCGGTATAAAAGCAAAATAATAATGTTTAGACTTGCTATGGGCCCCAAGTCGGTATTTCTGGCATAAATACTATACATTTTTTGGTAGACAGAGCGCGGTTAGCCGTAAATACCCCTTTTTTGGTTTTAGTTTTCTGGGAAAATATATCGGGTAGGCCAGATATTTGGGGGTTCCCAGTTTATAATTTCTCCCCAAACTGTCGGGAAATTGGTATTAAGTGGTATCCGGCTTAATAGGTTGCGGATATAATTGTTGTGACATTGTCCGAACTTTAGGTTAATTTAAAATTTAAATTTAAATTTAAAATGGCTTCGGATTTGGCCAACCAGCTCCGATGGTTTGAATCCTTGCAAGGATTGGTCAACAGGAGAGACCGGGAGGAGGCGCTATTAAACAGGGCAGAACACCTCGACAGGCGCCTGGAGATCGCTGAGAGGAGCACAGGATTGCTGCGGGATGCAAGGCCGCCTCCACCTGAGGAGCAGATGGAGAGGATCGACGCGGACATGCGGCGCATCCTGGATTTGTATGACGAGGTCTCCGAAGGGGTTCGCCAGCTGGAGAGGTCTCGTCAGGGAAGGGCGAACTCGGGACCCGTCATCAGGAATGCGGGTTCGGGTGTAGTGGGACGCCTTCCCACCCTGGACTTGCCCAGGTTCACAGGTAACCTGCGAGAGTGGAGCGGCTTCCGGAGTATGTTCGCCTCTCTCGTAGATTCACGCACGGACTTGACGAGGGCGGAGAAGCTGGCCTATCTCCGCACGTCACTGGAGGGTGAGGCACTCTCCCTGATCCAGCACCTGGAGCTGGACGACGACAACTTCGGCACGGCGATGGAGTTGCTGGAGACGAGGTTCCAAAACCCTCGGCTCCTCGCCGACGCTCACGTGTTCCAAATACTGGGGCTGCCGAAGGTGACTGAGAGGTCTCAGTTGAAACCGCTAATCCTCACGCCCGTGAAGGTGGCGTACAACGCCTTGCGCAGCTTGGGACTGCCAGTAGAACACTGGTCGTTTCTACTGGTCCACATTCTGCTGGGCAAGGTGCCGCTGGAGTTGCGCGCCCGGTTCGAGCGGGAAAGGGGCCTTCACGGCGACCCGAAGGTCTTCCCCACGTTTGAGGAGCTGCTTCGGGTCCTGGAGTGGGAGGCGAGGATGGTCGAGTCGGCGCCGCAGGAGGCGCAGCCCGCCGCTTCAGCTCGTGGCCCTGCCGGAACAGGACCGCGACCTACCAATCCCCGCACTCAGGGTGGGGTAAAGCGGACGGCGACGGTGACGACTGCGTCGGAGCAGGATTGCCCGAACTGTGGCCAGCTTCACGCGCTGGTGCAGTGTCTGGCCCTGCTTACGAGGACGACTTCCGACCGACGAGGGATCGTTCGGAAGTTGCGTCGGTGCTACGGGTGCCTGGGGGGTCATTTGTACAATGACTGCCCCACGGCACGGCCGTGTCCTGGGTGTGGGGGACCATACCACCAGCTCTTGTGCACCAGGAGCGATGGTGCTGGTCGACAGCCCTCCGGGAGGGGGCCCTCCACGGGCGGGGGCGCTCCCACGCCGAGCCACGCATTGTACAACAATGAAGTGGCTACAGCGTGGAGCACACCCCCTCCACCCCAACTCCCGGCAGCACCGGGCAGCCCAACAAGGGGCGTCCTACACGTGGCTCGGTCACCGACCTCACAGCCCGCGCGGACGCGGGCGAACTGGAGAGGTGGAGGGGTGATACCGGAGTCACCACGGGGGCCACCTCCCCAGCGTTATCCTTCTCCGCCGCTGGATCCGCGATTAATGCAATGGAGGGCGTACACGCCTCCCCTCCATGAGCATCCGAGGCTGGACTACCACCCGCCCTACTTTCAGTATGGCAGGGCAGCTGGATATGCCCCCCCTCCGATGGCCCTTTGCACTCGGCAGCCATACTGGGCTGGGCCCGGTAGTCCGACGGGTTCGGACGGGCCTCGGAGGGATTGACTAGCCTCCGTTCCCTTGGCACAGGATCAACCGGTGGTCCTGCTGCCCACCCTCTGGTTAAGGGTTTGGGGTCCAAGAGGCGACTACGTCCGGATACGAGCGCTCTTGGACACAGGGTCCCAGGGGTGCATTTTGACAACCCGGGTTGCTCATCGCCTGGGCCTGGCTAGGTTTCCGTCACCGACTCCGTTGCGGGGAGTCGGGAACACAGAGGTGCGGTCGGCTGGACAGACCCGCCCCTCCTTCTCGTCCGTACATTCCTATTCGGAAAGGATTGCGGTCAGGGCCACCGTCATGGATTCGGTTGTCGGTTGGCTTCCTCAGGCGGACATAGATCCGGATCTTTTGTCCTGTACTAAGGGTCTCAGGTTGGCGGATCCCCGCTTCGGGATGGCGGGTCCGGTAGATCTTTTGTTGGGTTCTGATGTACTGGGTTACATCATGAACGGGAAGCCTAGACTGTTGGACCAGTCTTCGCTGATGGCGCTGCCCACCATCTACGGGAACGCCATTTTGGGAATGGTGGATGAGTGGCAGCAGTCGAATCAGGCTTCTTTTACGGGAACGGCCCTCGCTCAGATCATGCAGAGGTTCTGGGAGATCGAAGAGCCGCCTACCGTGTCTCGGCTGGATCCCGAGCACGTGGAGTGTGAGAACTTTTATCAGGCTCACACTCGGAGAATGGTTTCTGGGCGATTGGAGACTAGGCTGCCTTTCCGGGATAACCCCCCGCGTCTGGGCCAGTCTCGATCATTGGCCGAGAAAAGGCTCAGGTCCATGGAGCGACGCATGGCTCGAGATCCTGTACTTCGGGAAAAGTACATCGAGTTCATGAGGGAGTATGAGGCACTGGGCCACATGTCTCCGGCTCGCGACGACTGGTCGACCATGGACCACTACTTTTTGCCTCATCACGCTGTTTTGAAAGCGTCGACAGGCAAACTCAGGACGGTGTTCGATGGATCCGCTCCGACTTCGACAGGAGTGTCACTGAACCAGTGCCTCCACGCTGGACCGAAGTTACATCGGGATATTGTAGACATCATCCTGAATTTCCGTAGGCATCAGGTGGTGTTGGGAGCGGACATCCGTATGATGTTCCGACAAACGGTCATACACCCCGAGGACAGGAGGTTCCAGTTGATCCTCTGGCGGGAAAGTCCTCAGGACCCTATGATGGTGTATGAGTTGAACACCAACACCTATGGGTTGAGATCAAGCCCCTTCATTGCGATCCGCTCACTGCTGGAGTTGGCGGAGCAAGAACGGGCTCGGTACCCACGTGCAGCCGCAGTTCTGGAACGCGACCTGTACGTGGACGACGTTTGCACTGGTGCGCAGACGGTGGAGGAAGCTCTGTTGCTCCGGGATGAGCTTACAGAGCTTCTCGCATCTGGAGGCTATGAGCTTCGGAAATGGCTCTCTAACGACCCCAACGTCCTGGCTGGTATCCCGGACGATCACCAGCAGGATCCGGGGCTCTTCGAGGAAGGTGACGATCCGCACGGGATTGCGGTTCTGGGCATGCAGTATCAACCGGTTGCTGACATCTTCACCTTTCGGGTGGCACTGGAAGCCACACGCGCGTGGACAAAACGGACTGTTTTGTCCACCATCGCCAGGATGTTTGATCCAAACGGTTGGATCAGTCCGGTTCTGTTCGCAGCCAAGTGTCTGTAACAGCGACTTTGGACTCTGAAGGTCTCATGGGACGACCCCCTGGTCGGAGACTCGCTTAACATTTGGCTTCGTTTGATATCTGACCTCGAAACGGTCAATCGAGTGGCGTTGCCCCGTCGCATTCTGCCACCAGGCTGTAGCCGGATCAGCCTGCACGGGTTCTGTGATGCGTCCGAGCTGGGCTATGCCGCATCTGTGTACTTGCGTACAGTTGACGCTGGAGGCCACGTCAATGTCACGCTCTTATTGGGGAAGAGCAAGGTAGCTCCTATCAGGACACGACTCACTATTCCGAAACTGGAATTGAGCGGAGCCACATTACTTGCTCGGCTGCTTAAGCACGTATATCAGGAACTGTCCACCTCGATAGACATCCGGAAGGTCTATGCGTGGTCAGACAGTCAGGTCGTACTTGCCTGGTTACGAGCAGCCCCTCACACCTTGGAGACTTTTGTGGGAAATCGGGTTTCCCAAATCCAAAACATTGGACTGGACATGGTTTGGAGACATGTCCCGGGTGAGTTGAACCCCGCTGACTGTGCTTCGCGCGGCTGTTCCGCGCCGGAGCTAGTTGATCACCCCTTATGGTGGGGTCCGGACTGGCTGCGGGAGCCAGAAGCTTCCTGGCCAGCTCTCGGCGCGGACTCGGAGCGAGCGGAGCTGCCCGGAGTCCGCGTGCATGCGATTGTGGCGGAAGTGCCCCCAGACCCTGACTGGTTGACGGGTCGTTACAGCAAGCTGGATAAGTTGTTGGGGGTAACTAGCTGGATTAAACGCTTCATCCACAACTGTCGTCACCCTCGTCAGAGGAGGAGTGACCAGATCGCCACTGTGGAGGAGCGTCGGAGTTCCTTGCTGCACCTCATTCGGCTGGTGCAGCACTGAGAGGTTTCCGACGGAACTTGAGGCGCTGCGCTGCGGACGCGCTCGCTTGAAGGGTGCGGTCGCCAAGTTGAACCCTTTCACAGATCAGGATGGTCTTCTGCGCGTAGGAGGTCGGCTCCGGAAAGCCAACCTGCCGTACGGCAGCAGGCACCCCCTGTTTCTACCGAAAGGAGGTCCTCTGGTGGACCTGCTGATCACCGATCGGCATATCGGTAACGCGCACGCTGGATGTGGCGCGCTTCTCGCTGTGTTGCAGCGTGAATTCTGGATCTTGTCGGCTCGCAGGGCGGTCCGAAAGGTGCTGTTTAGATGTGTCCCTTGTTATAGGCTCAAGGCGTCTACCATGCAGCCCATGATGGGAGATCTTCCTCCGGATAGGATTTCTCCCTCGAGGCCGTTCGACGGGGTCGGAACGGACTTCGCTGGGCCCTTCTCGGTCAAGTCATCGACGTTGCGTAACGCCAAGGTCGTTAAAGCCTACCTGTGCGTCTTTGTGTGTTTGGCCACCAAAGCAGTCCACCTGGAGCTGGTCTCTGCGCTGTCTACGGAGGCCTTTGTCGCGGCGCTGGATCGCTTTGTAGCGCGAAGAGGAGTACCCTCTTTAATACGTTCGGACAATGGCACAAATTATCGAGGGGCGGCGAATTATTTACGCGAAGTTAATATTTTTTTAAATTCTGGTAATAATAGTTTAAGTCTGGCTCTCGCCCAGCGGGGAATCAGCTGGCAATTTAGTGTGCCGGCCTGTCCTCACTGGGGAGGAATTTTTGAGGCTGCGGTGAAGTCTGCTAAAACCCATCTCCGCCGTGTCATCGGGGAGACGATCGGGGATCGTGTTAACTTGGGAAGAGTTAGTCACGGTACTATGCCGCGTGGAGGCAGTGCTTAATTCCCGTCCTCTCTGTCCAATCTCGCCTGACCCTAACGATCTAGAAGTCTTGACGCCGGGTCACTTCTTGATCGGTCAGCCTTTAACCGCGTTGCCGGAGTATCCCTGGAAGGATGAGCGCCCCGGACGCCTGTCCCGTTTTCAGTTATTGCAGCAAATAAGTCAAGACTTCTGGAGGCGCTGGTCGGCCGAGTACTTGCATCTGTTGCAACAACGGGTAAAATGGACAGATAGGACGGAGGCCCCTCGGGAAGGGGACTTAGTATTATTAAAAGAGGCAAATTTGGCCCCCCTACTCTGGCGTAGGGGACGTATTTTAAAATTGATATCTGGTACTGATGGCACACCTCGCGTGGCGGAGATTCTGGTTTCTGGTTCCAGACTTCAGCGCGCGGTGTCCTCTCTGGCACGCTTGCCTCTTTATTAGATATACGTATTTTTCATGGTTAAAATTTTATTTAATTTTATTGCTATTTTTGGTAAAGTTTTTTTTGGTTTGATTTCCACTTTCGGGTCAAAGTTGGGAATTTCGTTTTATTTGGGGTCCGGATACTGCTAAATACTGATTGCTAGAATTGACCTGGAGTTCAATTGGTCGGGGGTTTTGTTCCGTATAATCGGGCAACATTATATCGGCCGGTCAAAATCATAGCGGATCTATGGTTTACAGCCGGCTGTCACTTGTACTTGGTCTCTGGTCGCGGGAACGACAATGACGGGTTAGTTTTTATAACTGGTGCTTTTCTGGATCAAAGCTTTAATATTGTGCGGGAACACGTTATTAACATTAATTGTGACTACTGGATTAGTGCTGGACTATTAATTGTGAAGTGGCTGCTGGATTGGCCGCTTCTACAACGCCGGACCGTTGCTTCTGCTGGAACGGGAATTCGGGAGGTCGCCTCGATATCGTCTGGTTTGGTATCCACATATTCCCTTTTCTGACCCCGTTCCTTATTCCTCTCGACCAAACTGGGCTTTGGACGACGCCGGGAACCCTAACCGTAAGTGATTTCTTTTCGATAACTTGTTTGCAATTAGGGGGTAAATATTAAAATCGGTATAAAAGCAAAATAATAATGTTTAGACTTGCTATGGGCCCCAAGTCGGTATTTCTGGCATAAATACTATACAAGGTAAATGATGGGACTGCCATGTGACATGTTCTAAAAGCCCCATTACAAAAGTTCCATTTTGTAATGTTGTAATTTCAAAATAAAATAAATTTAAAATATGTAAATATATTATAACATAAATATGAATAAAGAAATTTACAAACATACAAGATACGCGCGAAAACATAACCCTTCTTTCAGTCGGGTAATAATAGAACCCACACAAAAGGGAGAGCCCTACGTCAAGCAGTGGACGTATAGGTATAGGTTAGGCTGATGATGATGGTGATAGTTTTTTTAACCAATTTAAATCTCAACTATAAGACTCCGTAATGAGTGTTTGTATAATAAAACCTTAGTTTTAGAAAATGCCGAGCAAATGTCGTAGAGGCTGTTAGATACCATGACAAATGGATATGTGTCGTAAAATACTCTTTAAGTACGTCTTTTTACGTCTTTATTAAAGCTTTGCCATCCCAAGGTTGCTTCTATCTATAGATTATTTTAAGCTGGTTTCCTTAATACAAGATTTGCTTAGTTTGGGGCAAAAAACTCTTTCGTTTTTTTGTATCATATAGGTAGAGTGAAGAGACGAGCAGGACATGTGCCTGATTGCAAACCCATAACAGCACAATTTCATACAGCTATTGAAATATGAAAAGTTCAAATGATAACCTACCACTGCGCTCGTCACCTAGAGATTCAAGATGTTGTATCTTTATGCCCGTAATTTCGCTGGTAACGTTGTCTTTCAAACCGGAACACAATAATGTTTTCACATCACTATTTGGCGGTAAAATAACTTGCGAAGGTCTTCCTACTTCTTTTTTTTTGTTCTTCTTTCTTTACTTTCCCAGGTGAACTTTGCAAAAGAATCCTAGCACTACACACTACAGTATCACTGTTGTGTGAGAAACGTCCATCACAAATAAAATAATACACATCTTATTTAAATCAGGAAGTTCTTCTTGATTGAGGCAAGTACTTCAGGTTGAATCTAAAATCAAACTTACATGTAACTTGCTCGCCTATTTTACATACTACAAACGCAATCGAGCCTAAATAATCATACAAAAAGCTACCCCGAACATAACATTTTATTATACAAGAGACAAGATAAAACTCACGATGTCAAAGTCACATGATGCGAATAGAATAGGAGCTGATAACATTTAATATACTTACCCCATTCTGTGTGGTGAAACTCCTGTATTTGGGGGGTAAATTCCACAATGAACATATGAGTACGTGGGAATTTAAGCTATGTATGATATGAGGAAATGGAATGCGCATCATAATTGCAACTCCATCAATACCTATAATTATATTCGCGATTGCGGTAGATAATCACAACTACAAGAAGGATTTTTATGAAATAGTAAGTAATTCATTTAACGGAGACAATGTTATGTACAAAAAGTGGAAACTACAAAGAATATTAAAAACACTACAGAATAAATAAACTACAAAAAACAGACTCTACTTGGCGAAGTATCACACTTTTGCCAGTTTTTCTACCTCCAAGCAGTAATGTAATATGCAAAAATTATCGCGTTGCATTTTGTCAACCCTCAAACCAACTAAAACTAAAATACAAGAAAAAATCGAAAAAATGCCTTGATTAGAAAAAAAAATCAGCAAAAAAGTAAACTATTTCTTACGCTAAAATTGCCCTAAACGCTAAAATCAAAATAAATACACAAATTACTTTATCGTCAAAAGCGTGAGCAACCTGTCCCAGGTAATACTGTGTAAAACCACGTAGTTACTACAACAAGTTAATAGACTAGTGGCAGTATGAATAAGTAGGGAAGACACTCGAACTCGCGATATAAGCAGTATCGAGCCACGAAGGGGTAGCGCGGGTGAAAAATGTACGTAATAAAGCGGCTGATGCGGCGGCACGTAGCTTGTTACGTGGGACGTGCACTCTGCATAGCGGACGTAGGGCTGAACGATTTGGCTACAGCTTATTTGAAGTGAACATTTATTTAGTCACGTTGTACTTGTATAGCAAAATCGGTCTAAATGCAACCACTTAAGCCCCAAGCGGACAAATTTGGCCAAAACGGGCATTGGGATTTTAAACCTTATTATTTATACATACTCGATGATTAGTTTATTTTGATGCCTAAGAGATAGGAGATTATATTATTTAGTACATTGTCGTTTACAGACACACACAATTTGGTTCCATTTTTTAAGTCATGAGATTTTTGTGTGACGTCGCTACGCCGGCGGCGTCGCTCGTCGGTTTCACGGGCTAGAATGAGATTGAAACTGTTCCCTGTGTGTTGTTTGTATTTTCGTTTTGTTCTCCTAATTCAATGAATGTTTATTATGTTAAAAAAGTAACCAAATGATCACTGATATCGGAATCCGCGGAGTTGCAAGATTTTAAATAAATGAAAACATTTTTTGATAGTGGTAAATCTTATGGGTTCGTGTTAGACTACAGGCCCATGAACAAAATTTTAGTAGTAAATGAACCACCCGGAGACCTATGTAGGATGCCGTACATAATCAAATGCCCAAATTTAATCTGTAAATCGTCGGAAAATCACAATTTTTTCCGACAAAGTAATAATTAAAAAAACTAAAATTTATAATTTTTATAGTTTTAACCCCACACGCACCACTATCTTTTCGAAGTCATGTGCGTAATGCCGCTAACTTAAAACGGTGAAGGAAAACATCGTGAGGAAACCGACATGTACCTAGAATCTTTCGAAGTGTCATGTGTCATCCGCCAACCCGCACTGGGCCAGCGTGGTGGATTATGACCTTAACTCTCTCCTTGCAAGAGAAGGCCCCGAGTCCCAGCAGTGGAAACGTTTAGTGGGCTGTTGATGATGATGATGACCTCTCCTAATCCATTATTTCGCAATGCCGTACAATAATCATGCGACAAGGAGAAATGATCGAGAGTTGCAACCCCCCTTCTACGACTGTACTCAGTTGGACAGCTTACAAGTGACGGCATAGTGCTGAATCTTTTTACTTTATACCCTTCTATCATCCTACATAGATCTCCTGATGGTTCATTTACTACGTAAATTTTGTTCACGGGCCTGTAGTCTATAAATGTTACTTCTGTTTTCAAACGTCGAGATTGTCAGCCCTACTCCTGACCCTGCATGCATACTGTTCGCTACATAATGACTGTATGCAGGAAGCTGTGCTGATTACTCCAAAGACGCGATTTTGTAAACTTTATGCAGATGCGACTCGTGCATTTTATCGAAAATAGGTATGGGACTGACCATTGATAGATGAAGTTAAGTTTATATACCAGTATTTTCCTGCGACTTCGTATACGCAGTGTGTAAACACTGCGTAAAGAATAGATTTTTAATAACATAAAGTGACGGGAGGAGCAGGACATGTGCCTGTTGGAACAGATCAAGTAGAAATTTAGAACACAGATTATTTTAGTCTAGAAAAACACATAGGCTACTTTTTATCGCCGGAACGGGAACTACGCGGCTAAAACCGCGGAGCGCTTCTAGTTATTTATATATCTTCATAAGTTACTTAATGAAATAATAATTCAAATGCAAGCTAATTCTTAATCTCTAACTACCTATATTAGGTAAGATTAGGTAATCTTACTAACTACCTCTATAGTACAAGTGTACTGTATTGCATTGTGTGGTATTATATAGGACGCCAATTAAGTATCAATGTACGTAATAATGTATCATGTAAACATCGTCTAATTGATAGTATGTATACATCCGACATTGTACTCGGGGCTCAAGTGTTAATTTCGTGATAATTAATAGGTCAGCAATCAGGAAATGCTTTGATCTATTTTGAATTAATTTGGCGAAAATAGAAATAGAAGAGATAGATAGCAACCTTTATTGTGACACAAACAGACAGAAGTACATACAGTATAGTAAGAAACTTAAGCTATAGTGCCTTGAGTGGCGGCATTATTATTGTACAGAGCACTTTTTTAGATGTGACCAGCGTCAAGGAATGTCACCGAAACACATACTTAGGGATTAGATTAGATTAGATTTATTTAACAGTACTATTAAATAAGTCGTGTACATTGAAGATTTGACAGAAAACATTTTGAGGGCACTCTAGTATTGATACCAAATTGATACTGAAGCTTAAAAGTGCATTTTTGCTTTGTCCTTTTCACACCAAAGTTTAATAAAATAAAGTGGCCAAGTGCGAGTTGGACTCGCCCATGAAGGGTTCCGTTGCAGCAAGTAATATAGTATACATAGTACACATAGTTCTTGTAGTTCGTTGTAACTTTGATCGAAGTTTCAATAATAGTGTATTTATGACGTACTAAAAAAAAACTACTCATCAGATCGAGTTCAAACTAATTTTCGTTGGTAGTTTACATGGTAATGTACATCATATATTTTTTTTAGATTTTTCATTCTCTTACTTTAGAAGTTAGAGGGGGGGGGGGGGGACACACATTTTACCACTTTGGAAGTGTCTCTCGCGCAAATTATTCAGTGTAGACGAAAATGATTTCAGAAACCTCAACATCATTTTTGTAGACCTATCGATAGACACCCCACACGTGTAGGTTTGATGAAAAAAAAATTTTTGAGTTTCAGTTCTCAGTATGGGGCAACCCTAATTTTTCTTTTTTTTAATTTTTTTTGTTCAAATCTTAATGCGGTTCATAGAATACATCTACTCACCAAGTTTCAACAGTGTAGTTTTCATAGTTTCGGCAAAAAGCGGCTGTGACATACGGACGGACAGACAGAGAGACAGACAGACATGACAAATCTATAAGGGTTCCGTTTTTACGTTTTACGGAACCCTAAAAACACACAATAACTGAACCAAACCGGAACTTTTACGTTTTATGAAGACTTCAAATCATTGCGCTGGTCACTCGGAGTTATTACAAGATAATTTATCTATTGGCCCTAATTGCCTTCATTATCTGAAAAACATATTATTACCCTTCGAACCAGAACACAGTATTGTTATTTTATATATATTCTAGGGTATACATGCTAGGCGGTGGAACAGCTGACAAAGGTGTTGCGCTTCCCAAACTGACTCTGCAAAGTGACCTGGTACTACCTACAGTAATTTCAAGTCCACATTTAAAATGCAAACCAAGCATAGCTTCCAAATTAGTGGAATAAACTTAATTTAACGGAACGGGAGGTGCAGAAACTTAGCATAGGTACAACTTTGCACAGAGTTTCAAAGCCTGTCACTGACATTCGTACATAATTTCCCGATAGGTTTCGGTTGAATTTCGAAACGCTACAGTTCCCAGACGTTTCAAGTCTGCACTCGAGGCGTCTGTCCTCACAATAGTAGACTTTCGGTTATTCGACACTAGAATATAAAGGTTGGATTACTGGAATGGCATGACCGTAGTGGACTAGTGGCGAGAACGTCTGGTTCGCAATCGTGACGTCGTAAGATCGAATTCCTCCTGCACCTTTGAGTATTTTTCTTGCTTCAGTTCGTATTTGAGAAAAGCAATGTATTTTTATTTTACATAACATAACAGAAACACATTAATTTTTGAAACCATTGTAATTGAAATTATGGGTATGCGTGAAGTTATTTAACTTAACTTATCAATATTTTATTATGAGAAGCAAAAACTGGAGTGCATAGTTTTACAATACATACTTTTAAAAAAGAGCGTGGATGGAGGAGTATGAAATTTCACACCCATAATAATAAATATGTTACTTAAATTATAAATTTCAATGTTTGGATGTTTGTTGCTCAATCACGTCGTAACGTCTGAATTTGACTAAAGATAAATAAGACTAAATTTGGAATGTAGATAGGTAGATGTAGTCTGGAAGAACATATTCTGGACATTTTTTTTTATTTGCAATATTATTGTTGACTTATTAAATTGAATTTAAAAGACTTTTCATTCAATAAACAGCTCGGTGAAGGTCGTTGTGATCTTAGACTATAGCGTATTCTGTCAATGTTGCGTAAAAGCTAGCAAATGTATGCCCAATCAAAACAGCGTCTTAGCTATTTAAGTAAATATAATCATTTGTTCCATATATTTACTAGTGTTCATGATGACACGCTAATATTTGTCCTTCACTTACTGAAGTGTCGGATTAGCGAGATTACATTACTGGAGATGGCTGGAAACAAAGCTTTATGTTTGTTGGTTATTTAGAATGGGGTAGATACCTACTTAACAGTATTGTTTGATGTCGTGACCACACCGAGGTTTTAAAAAAGATCCTGTGGTTTTTAAGGTATACCTAAGTACATAATTGAGTTACCCTTTTCCCTTTTGGTCTGCTCGTAGTTAGGATAAACGTGGCCAAGTGCAAGTTGGACTCGCCCATGAAGGGTTCCGTTGCAGCAAGTTGGTACCATAATATAAAAGTTACTGTAGTTTGTTGTAATAGTTCGTTGTAACTTTGATCGATGTTTTAATAATAGTATTTTTATGACTTATTAAAAAAAACTACTTACTCGCTCTCGTTTAAACCAATTTTAGGTAGAAATTTGCATGGTAATGTACATGATATATTTTTTTAAGTTATGAAATAGTAAAATAGTACCAACATGAATCCTAAATATTATTTTTAATAACCTATCCTCAAATACCCACGCGTATAGGTTTGATGAAAATAATACTTATTCTTACTTCAGTTAAAGTATGGGGCACCCCTAAAATTTGTTGTTTAATTTTTCTATTTTTGTGCGAAAAATTTAATGCGTTTCACAGAATACATATAAGTACTTACCGTAGACCGTATAGTTCTTATAGTTTCGGAAAAAGTGGCTGTGACATAAAGACAGACATGACGAATCCGTAGTAAGGGTTCTGTTTTTGCCATTTGGCTACGAAACCCTAAAAAACATCGCAAATTTTATGGCTGACGCTCCTAGAGTTGACTGCACTTTTATGATAAGAATTTTGTTTGTTGATTAATTTAATCAACAAATTTGGTTGAGTGGAATTTTTCAGAGATATGAAATCTTGATGTCTTCAAGGTGAGAGTGGATTGATTTCTTCTAGTAACAACTGTATCTTGTTTCCTTCTAACTAAAGCCGGATTTTGAACAAAGTGCACTATAAAAAGCGACTTAACAACAACGCCTTACAGTTTTTTAACACGCTTTTATTAGCTTCACTTGTAACTAACTATGTATGTAAGAAAATCTTGGAATCTTAATTTGACCTACTTCCCGGTCTTCGATTAGGATGAAATTTTGCAAACGCTCTGAGTTTTGATGACAAAACATGACTGGCTAAGAAACGTCATTACAAACCCAATATGACGGACGCTTTTATTAGCTTCACTTGTAACTAACTAGGTATGTATGTAAGAAAATCTTGGAATCTTAATTTGACCCACTTTCCGGTCTTCGATTAGAATGAAATTTTGCATACGCTCTGAGTTCTGATGACAATACATGACTAGCTAAGAAACGTCATTACAAACCCAAAATTGCGGCCTCCCCAAGATGGCGGACTGGCTGTTTGAAACCCAACCCCATGCTATGGGTATCAAATGAAAGGGTTTGCTCTCAGGAATGCGAAAAAAATAGTCACCTGACTTAAATCCAACATGGTGGATATCCAAGATGGCGGATTTGCTATTTGAAATGAACCCCCATGGTATGGGTATGAAATGAAAGGGTTTGCTGAATGGGATACGAAAAAAATAATCACATAACCTAAAAAGGGTGTTTTTTAGTTTTTAAACTATAATTTCAATTCAATATCGAAAAGCGTCGTTTACGAAGCTAAGGTGGTGACTCCCGCTCTGGCTCGTTTCTGAGACAGAGGACAGCCATCATCATCCAGCGACGGAACGCAGCCAGCGTATTGAGCATGTTTGGACCAGGAACGATTCAGGGCGGCTTATTTTAGTTTACGACTTTGTACATGACGTATATTATTATATGTTTGAATTTTATTTGTATTCATTCAATATCTGTTCAATAAAATTATCATCTTTCTCTTTAATAACGTTACATGGGGTACCGCAAAACACCCAAAGGGCTATGTTGGACTCTTTGACCATTTTTACGACGAAACCAATCCTCAAAATTGAGCGAAATATCATGTTTTTCGTTTCAAAAATGTTGTTTGACCACACGCTACGAGTATGAATACTCAGTCCACACAATTAATGTTCAGTTTCAGGATTGGCGCTTTTGTAAACAATTTTTCGTAATGAGTGGAAAGCGATGTTTTCGGATACCTGCTACAAATACATGCTGGCGTAGTTCTATATAAATAATTGATGAAGTATCAGGTTTGTGATAAACTACGTTCCATTTTTAGGGCTCCGTAAAACGTAAAAACGGAACTCATATAGATTTGTCATGTCTGTCTGTCTGTCTGTCCGTCTGCATGTCACAGCCACTTTTTCCCGAAACTATAAAAACTACACTGTTGAAACTTGGTAAGTAGATGTGTTCTGTGAACCGCATTAAGATTTTTATCGGAGTCCGACTCGCACTTGGCTGCTTTCATTTTGTAAGCGATTGATATCGAAGCGCACGACCACGAATATACCTCCATTGAGACTTCCATCAGCCATTACAGCTCCGTACGTTTATTATGTCAATAGAATACGTAATACGTTCATAAACCTACATCACCTTTTTTGTTTTACTATCCGCAACTTCTTTCGCGTCGATTCTAGAAAATATTCTTTAAAAAACCTTACATTTTCTATACATTTTGATGAAAAGTATGTTTTATTCCAGGTTCCTACAGCTGCCACTGTGTGATTTAGCAACAAACATCTAAATATGTTTTAATATTTTCAATATTAGTAGGATCACAAATTTCAATCACAAATGAAACCCAAAAAGTTTATTGCATACGGATCTGGTTTGATTGTATGTTTAAATCAAAAAGTCGTGCAACAAAAGTATAAACATCGCACTTAATGCTTCCCTGCTTTCACAGTTTTTTTCTTAACACACAACTACCACCTTAACCGAGTAGGTTTTTAAGCAAAACTTGATTAATTTAGTTAATTCTCATTTTAAATCAATGCGACAAACATGTTCAAAAAATAACAACTTACAAAGAAGGATACATATCGACCTACCCGCACTAACCACACACACCCGCCAACTTAGTGGATGGCATTTTGATTCTCTTCTTAGGACACAATATCCTGAGTTTTAGCTTTGAACACATAAAATGTGCTGTTTTATGCTTCCACTAGTACGTGGTGTAATTGTTTGAATGTAAGCCATTTCTCAGTGCGAGTGTGCTGGTGCAACATCCATTATTTAACAAATGCACCACAGGACGAATGGTAAAACATTTATTAATCCACGATACAATACCTAAAATGTTTCGTCAAATATACATTATTGCATTGTTGAAAATATTAGTAGGTGGTGGTTTCGGAAGGTGTGTCCACCTACGCTGCTTCAATTAATTTAGTAAATGTGGTTTTATTTTGTATCTGCGAGGGATATCTCTGTCTCGATGGAATTGGTAAGAAAGAAGGGACAGAAAGGGACTCACCGTGCACCACCATATTGATGATCTCTAGGCCAACTGTTTACCGAACTTTAAAGGGTAACGAAAAAAGCGCAGAAACCTACTTAAACCAAATCATCATTCCTTTCCTTTGCATCCCTAATACGATTTATTCTTTAGATAAAACGAAGAAAAATTACTTTCATCAGATAATAATTTTTGTGCTTCCCTATTGATTACTGCATTTCATGGTTTATGAAACGGATGAAATAAGGATAACGGAACCAAATATCAAACGAAAATTGAGACGTATCGGAGAAAATATTATCCAATAGGGATAAAAAAGATAAAACGAGAGCACGTCAAAGCGACATATTTTCTTGAACTAACTCGGGATATAAAGATGTGGTTTATGTAATACATAGGTATGTACGGAGTAGGTACTTACCGGGTTAAGTACAATAGAACATTTTTGTATGAGGAACCGATGTATTTGCGATTATAAGTTTAGTCTAATTTAAGACGAAGCGTAGCTATGGTGTATTTGATTTGCGCGACGGGCAATAGGCATTTTAAATTAAATTTAGTTTTGCGAGCCACTTAAGGGCTCATACCTTAAATTAGTTAGGTTCGTCGTGTCCTAAAGAACAAAATATCCATAGGTACAAAACGTGAATAAGTTATTGTTGAACAACTGAAACTGAAAATAAATTACATCATATTCTGGCATTATCTGTAAATCAAGGCCGTTTTGAATTTAAAAAATCATTATTATCATAAACAATATTTTACGAATGCAATGCAGATTTAAATTGGCTGCCCTGAAAAGTAGATATACATTTTCGACTTAAAAGTAGATATACATTTATGTACGTTACGTTTTAAGCTATTATTACGGTTGTTCAGTACACTAGTAGTAATTACAGGATATTTATCTTGGTTATAGTAGAGCGAGTCCCTTGATGTTTTAATGCAGTTTTATTCACCACAATCAAGGGTAAACTAATTGACGTATGAGGGGAATTGACACAAAAGTTGAATTCATTAATAATAATTACAAGAGGTTAATTTTTTTAGCACATTTACAATTATTATTGAGCAACGCATTTTCTCAATTTGGCTTCAGCTTTATTTCTTGGGTCAATTTGTTTATGTTTATTCCATCTGACTTTTACGCACCTATGTAATTAAGTGTTGTTGGTTTAGTGTGCCCATGAACATAACCATCAAAGCCAAAATACGAAGGAGCATTCAAGATTTTGCTCTAGTGTTAACGAAACTAGGATAGCAATAAAACAGGAATTGTGATGAAAATCCCGTAATTTCTCCAAGAAAAAGCAATTCACTTTTTCCTAATTGCTAGAAGTAAAAGTTAAGGATTGCAAGTTACTTACTACTGCAGTTAACAGCAGTACGAATGTACAAGTGCTTTCACGATAACTAGCCGACTTTGAAAAAGGAGAACTTTAAATGTTTTTTTTAAATACTTTTATATTTAGTTTGTATGCTTGTATTTTTCTGTTTGTCTCTCGATATTTGGTTCTGCGCTAGCATAAGCAGTTGACTAAATATTTCCACTGTTAGGACTCTGGTCCTACTCTCGCAAGAAGGACGTCAAGGCCATAATTCACTAAGCTGGCCCAGTTTGAGTTGGCGGATAACTCAGAATTTAATAAGTTTGTAGTGGTAGGACTCTTTGCAAAGTTTACCTGGAGAAGTACCGCATATTTGCCAGTTACTAGCATATTAAAACATAGGTAGACAAACAGAAACATTTTATTATGGACACCAGTAAAGTTAAAAAATAAAACATATTACAAAACATATTACATAACAGAAAAGACTTATAACTAGCCATAAATGGCGCCCTTATCGCTAATAGCGATTTCTTCCAGACAACCATTAAAGGCAGGACATAAATTAAAACATAGATGGGACCTGGAAGAGTTTGGTTTCAAGTATTCCGACAACGTGAACTGAAAAAACTATCTAAATCTCCTAACAAATCACTATCGGGGCAAAATAATATGTTGAAAAGCTTTAGCTAACATGAGAGTGTTTTTAAAGGTATTCGCACAAAAAACCTAGACAAAACCTTTGTAAACGTTTCGTAGAGCAATAAAGCGTGTAACTTTCAGCGAAGCATGTAAAAGAGAGCTAACGTCAGCCTGCTAATTGCCTGAAAGAATGCGGGTGGTTTTATTATAAGGGCTATTCGTCGAACCCAACCTTCAATTCGTCTTGAGAAATACTTCCATTACTTTGGATGGTTTAGCTGTCAGCTTTGTTAAAATGAAGGCGTTTTTATATGTCGACTTCGCATTTTTACCATTCCAACATAACCACATCCAGTAAATCAGTCATAATTTTTAAATACATTTAGCTGAGTTGAGCACTTATTTGTTGAAAGAAATCTTATGGGGTTGCCATTGATGACATGCCCACTATTAGTCGGAAGCGTGCCCAGCATGCTGGTGGCATTATCACGCTGAATGGCAATGCTTCTATGTTGAGTCAAGTAAACGCCAGCATTTTAGTCACTAACTTGTCACGTCGACCAAGCCCTCGGAAAGGCTTTCAGAAATATTTTTTGTAACAACAATATTGAAAATATAATAAGTACCTACTGTAATTTGTTCAAATATAAAATTGAAAATTAAACGAAAAAAACGCGTATTTAATTTGACTGAGATGCAGAAAAACAAATAAATCCGTTATTGTTCGAAAGCTGGGAATGTAATATATATAATTATATATATACAGATAAAACTGTAAACGTAAGAAAATAAAATTTTACTTCAGTAAATACATTGTAAATACTTAAAGTCAGCATTGTGTGGGGACAAGCTCCTCCTACCAAACTAACTACTAAAATGGTCAAGGAGTATCGAAAAAACGTACTTATTACACTTTTTTCGATCTAACTCTCATCCGGTCAGCGCATGTAACTTGCATTATGGAACTTCGTTCCAAAAAAAGCATTCGCATTGCATCAACAGAGGCTCATTTTCTCGATAATGTCGTGTAAACTCTTCCTTAAAAATTGTCAAAAATGAAGATGGCTATTATTGTGCATGTCAATCTCGTGATCAATATTCCAATTCGTACCAAACGGATTGAGTCAACTTTCCTCTAGAAATATGTTTATGTTAAATACCTAAAAACTAAAAAACAAAGTTGCGTAATTTTGTGATACCGTAGTTATTGATTATTCTTTGAATAAAAATCGTTGTATAGTCGCGAAGCCTTGTATCCACACACAGGAATTAATGAGCCGAACGCCGGACCTTTCCCGCAGCTGTTTCTGTTTTACTTTTATTATTGAACAAACGTGTTTCATTTCGGGAATTGCCCAAATATCAGCCAATGACTTTTACTTTTTTACTTCGGTAATTTCGTGGAATCAGATTGAAGTTAGCGCAATTCTAGCTTCGGGTTCAAAATACAATATTATTAAAATCGTTTCTTAAATATTGACTGGGCTCGTGGCTTAGTTGGTAGTAGCTCTGCCTGCGAAGCCGAGGGTCGTGGGTTCGATTCCCACCCAGTGCAAATATTTGTGTGATGAATTCAAATGTTTGCACTGTGTCTGGGTGTTTCTATGTATAATAAGTATGTATTTAAAACTATATAAGTATTATATCAGCTATCTGGCCGCCATCATACAAGCTTTGCTTAGTTTGGAGTCAGATGGCGTTGTGTGTGAATTGTCCACCAATATTTATTTATTTATTTATTTCATCAAAATCAATTCAGCGTTAAAGCGTAACACGTTACTTTCATATTTCAATATTAGTACTTATGGACACCAATAAAAGTGTCTAGTTGCAAAATTTCATGGTTTTATCTTCAACAATGACGAACTTATATGTAAACTTTATTTCCATTTCAACCCTCTATTACATCCCCGTACAGTTCGAAATTACAAAATTGCTAGAACAAACATTTATTGGCTTTGTGTCAAGAGTCTAGATACGAAGTTTCACGGTTTTATCTTCAACATTGACAAATTTCCGTGTAAACTTTCATCCCCCGTTTCAACCCCTATTTCATCCCTTTATAGATCTTAATTACAAAATTGCTAGAACAAACATTTGTATCATGTGTATAGATACGAAATTTTATGGTTTTATCTTCAACATTGACGAATTTCCATATAAACTTCATCCCCCATTTCAACCACTTCAACTCAAAAAGTAACTTTTGTCTTTTCTTGGGATTTAGTTTATCTGTGTACCAAATTCCATTCAAATCTGTTCAGTGGATTTCCATGCTTATAACTTTGAAAATTACGGAATCTTCATACACACGTCCATCCCTTGTTTCACCTTGTTCGCAATTTCGCAAAACCCCGTCTTAGCGAGCGCCTACATGCTCCTAGCGTTTGTAGTTTCTGAGATTTCGTGATGAATGACCTTTCGCTTTTATATATATAGATGTAATATCCAGAAACCGAAGTTTTTGGTATATGATATAAGTTTTGTCTAAATATTAATCCATTAGACATTAAGTTACGGCTGGTCTAGTCGGGAGAACGGCGGCTGCTGATCCGGAGACCCCGGGTTCAAGTGGTGCGTGTGGGGTCACACGTACCACTGTCTTTTCGAAGTCATGTGCGTAATGCCGCTAACTTAAAACGGTGAAGGAAAACATCGTGAGGAAACCGACATGTACCTAGAATCTTTCGAAGTCATGTGTCATCCACCAACCCGCACTGGGCCAGCGTGGTGGATTATGGCCATAACTCTTTAGAACTCTTCCAAGAGAAGGCCCCGAGTCCCAGCAGTGGGAACGTTTAGTGGGCTGTTGATGAGACATTAATAGAAGAAATTAATGTCGATTGGGTTAATTGTCGTAAATTGTATTATTACTTTGGCCCAAAATGGTTATCATTTTGGCTTTACTACGTTGTTTTTCATTCTCAATTTATTTATATGCATCATTACAAATAAACATATGTCATGGAATAGTCTGTTGTTCCCGTCAAATGTATGTAAACACATACAATAATTAAGCGCATAGTTGATGGTTGAAATTTAAAACCCGCTACTGTAATTTAGTATATATACACATACTTCGCAACTATTTTCCCACCATTATTCTAAGGCCAAACCGCATGAAAATAGAAGAACAACTGAACCATTAGAGTTACCTAAGCTACTTCAATTTAATTATCCGTAGACAGATTAATGTCTAGCGAACGTTTCAGCGTTTTTACGAAGCTAGCTCTCGAACGAACGAAGTTATTTTCTTGCCAGTAAAACCAGCTAAGTTTTCTCAAAGAAAACGTTCAGATTTACGTTCGTTCGTTACGTTTGACCAATCGCGTTAATATGTTTCGAACGATTGAAATTATTGACTATTTGTTTAAGGTAAAATTTAAGTTTCAGAATTGGTTCACTGTTGAGCAATTGAGCATAGGCATCGATTAGTGTGCGCTCCGAATCGTGATCCTGAGCTAGTCTCAGCTTCAACGTTTTCTTATGGCTTCTATTCGGTACAATCGCCGTAATTTCGCCAGTGTCCAGCGTTTGAGCATTGGGAGAGTTCTTTATTTCCTTTATTTGAGTTTGTTTTTGATTCTCAACAATAGCTAGTCTCATCCATGCATGAATCACGACTTTCCGAACGGCATCGACCCATCAAACCGACAGGCGACGGACACTTCTCTTGCCTCAGTTGTTTCATTTTTAACCTGAAATTGTTTGTATTGCTGGATAAAAATAAATACATTTAAAGCTTCAATCACGGACTATCACTATACACTTTAGATCATTTTAATAAGAATAAATTGTCTGAGTAATACACTCGTCATCCAAAACCATTTGGAAGACAGGTGAGAAGATGAGAACGAAACGAAAAAAGAGAATGAACATGACTGGTGCCTACGGATAAGTTACGAGGCTCATAACAGCACAGCAGCAGCAGTATTTGATATGTGAAATTTAATTCACTCCCAAGTACCTACTGTATTTTAACAAATAAGTTGGTTTACCTTAAACAATCAGTTAGCTGTTCTATTGCTGGACAAAGGACTCCAGTTTCCTACACTTTTTGATCTACGATCCTTTTTTTATGTGGGGGAATACTTTTACGTATGCCCACCATGCAGGGACATGGTGGGATATGTCAGGCTCGACACCATGGGATATGATATGGTGCCCCTACCGACTAACACCCCCACAGATTTCTCCTGCATGGCCAGGGGTCAGGGTCTTGGGGTCACTTTTAGCACTCCTACGACGTCCCTGACCTACATGCCAATGTCCTTGAGGACCCGCCTCGCGGGGGGCGTTAGTACCCCCGCATTTGGCTCTAGTGACGCACCGGAAATCAACAGCGCGTCACTTCCTCGAAGGCCTATCCCTAGAGCGTCGGGTGGCCCTAAACATTCAACGCCCTAGGCTTTCCTGTGGAGACGGGGTGGGAACCCAGAGTTGGCGACTCTCTAGACTCGCCCAGTGTCCACTTCCGCCTCAGTTAAGGAGCGAGAGGTTTCCAACTCTCGCTCCTTAACTCACACGACCTCTGACTGACGAGAAAGTTTCATCTCACCTCTCTTGGCGAAGATGATCGGCAGCGAGAGGTCCGGCCTCAAATCCGCGGCTAGGGATAGCCGCGGATCCGTCTCTACAGCCGCATTGCGACCCTTGTTCTTCCACTGAGCACTCTGTTAATCAGAGTGCTCGTCGGAGGACCCTCATCTAGAAGACTTAGGAATTTTACTTGGTCGATATATCAGCCGAGTAACCTTCCCAAGTATTCTAGTCCCCCTCCCCAATCTCTACACGCACTGCTCAATGGGGGTGAGGAGCGCGTGTAGAAGTTCCCAGCCCGGTCGGGATTCGCCAACACACAACAAGATGCCACCGAGGCAAGTTGTTGTGTGATGCCCAGGGTGCACCACGTGGAGGTTCCCGAGCCACGTACCCTTGATCCATAATCCTAAGTTATTTGTAAATTTCCCGAACTCATCACGCTAGCTTGGTCTACGACAACCACAGGGTCGATTTTGTTTATCTTCACTTTACGGATATTAAACCTATTAAAACCCTCCCAATAAAGGTGATTAAACACCATATAAAGTGAATCTCAGCCCTTGGCAGGCGTTCCCTGTATCGTGGCGTAATATCTGTAAAGTCACGCCTCGGATCATTATTGGCAACGTGGGGGCCGATTCAGGACCCTGATCACATTCGGTAATCAATTAAACACATGGTGTGGTTTTGTAGGGAGGTATTTGAGGTTAGAGGAGTTTATAGTTTATTAATATGTTATTTTTGTTGAGTTATTGACAAACCAAAACAAAATATCAACATTTAGCTATTTGTGCGTTGCTTGTACATATGTACATGATACTTTGTTGACCTTCCCAAAACAGCAGTTTTACACAGCTATTAGAACCTGAAGAGTCAAATCATTACCTAGCTCTGCATTGCGCTCGTCAACCAGAGATACGAATATAAGATGATTTATCTCTATGCCCTGTAATTCATCTGGAAATATTGCCATTCAAATCGCAACACGGTATTGTATTACACATGTTGTATAATATTGCACATAACAGCTTGGCAGTAGAATAACTGGCAAAGGTGTAGTACTTCCCCAGACGGACTCTGCTAAGAGTCCTACCACTACAATAAATAAATATTAAACTAGCGGCCCATTCCGGCTGCGCTCGGATATTGTTATTTAAAGACTATTAATCGCAATAAAAACTATCTTATCTCTCAAGTTGGACCAGACTGCTCGCGGTGTGCCAATTTAATTTAAAATCGGTTAAGTAGTTTAGGAATCCATCGCGGGCAAACATCGTGACCGGAGATTTATATATATTAAGAAGATATTAGACGACGATTTTACACAGAACAGCGTCTAGCCCAAAACAAACTGAAGCTTGTACTAGGAAAGCTAGATAGCAACAAAGATAATATTATGCAAATCTAAGTAGGTACAAACTATTAATACATAGTAACATTACAAGGTATTCTTAGTAGGTATAGGTATATATTTGTCTTAGTTCATGCATTCTGCGTTACTCTGGTTAGGTAATTCAATTGACAGTAAGCTGTAAGAGTATTTACTCAAAGCAAAGCTGTTAAGTACATCAGCTGATGTAAGGCGAAGTCTGAGAGCAGCCTGCTAACGAAACAGCCACTTCCAAGTTGCCAACTTGAAGCATGTTACGCTAGTTCGTAACTCACTCACCATGGAAATTCACTGCCTGTTTCTCATGTACACTAAACTTTATTATGTATTTGGTAATCTCAACTGTTTATTTGATTTAAAGCAAATATGTATAATTATAAGGCGATATACATATACATGGTTCACTAAAATGTTTCACAAACATTTTTTGACAAAACATCACTTTAAAACCATAGTTATTTGTTGTACAAGAGTGCAAAGTGGCTTTTTAACCGCGTGCTCAATTTTGATAACCGAGCAAGCGAAGGATTCTAAAGTTGAATCACGAGCGTAGCGAGAGATTCAAAAATTAGAATCCTGAGCGTAGCAAGGGAATCAAAAGGGCACAAGGTGAAAAATCTTTGCACTCGAGTGTAACACGTAATTTTTCATCCCCCTCTAGCGAGGAAATTACTAAACGCTTTGCGCATTTTCAGTTTCAGTCGATTCTGTTGGCGTTAAATAAACTTCTTGGTCGCTAGAATCACTTATTATTATGGTATTTCGGTTTTTCACTTGTATTAAATTTTATTAGTTTTAAACTTAAGTTTATTTAGCCATGGTTTTAACAATAACAATATGACGTGAAAATATGGAGAGTTGACCGATTGAGGTAAGGAGTTTCATGTGTACATGAAAAAGCGTCCGCCCAAATGCATTAAATTATAATAGCGCTAAATTTGCATCAGGGTACATTTTAAAGGAAATTAATAAACGTACTATTCAGAATTCATGAAAGAAAAATATTGGCAGTCATAGGCACTGCCGATAGAAGTGGTAAGTTATAACTCAGAATTTGATTTTTACTTTGGAAACTACGCGTGTGAAACCGGAGGGCGTGGCTTTGAGCATGGCCATCTAGAAATGCTGACACATTTTTAAATGGCCAATGGGAAAGGCTGAGGCATTTCTAGATGGCCAATGGCTATGGTCCCGAGTTTACCCGAAGATTTCTTATCATTCCCGAGCGTGACGCTAGAATTAAATTGACAGCCCACGAAAAACCTGTCTTCGGCGCGCCAAAAGAAGTATTGACTTCAAAATATATTGTACCTACATGTTTTCTCAAAATAGTAATTACTTATTTGATGTTATATTTACTACATTATTTTGTACTGCACAAGTAGTTGAAATTATCTATTAGTTACTATTTTAGTAGTCAATAATATTTAATTATTTAACTCGGCAACTCGGCATACTTTAATTCGATTACAATTGATTAATTCATAGCATTTCAAAATGTTTTGCCATTTGAAATAACATTCTTTACCTCTATCCTCCATACGTGAAAAGAAAATTGCGCGCAAAGCATTTAAAAAAAAGTACACCAAAGAGGTTCCGAGTATGAGTTTTTAACAAATTTAAAATAAATTTATGATGAATTCGGTACCAAGTGTTAGTTTTGATTTTAAGCATTTGGTAGTTAATAAAAATATTACAAGAATCATTTGTCATATAATATAATACGTTATACAATGAATGTTGGTCCAATAATTACTTTGAGATAAAACCAATTTATTTAATATTCTTTTGTATAGTAATCATTTCAGTATCCGTGAGTTTGTCGAACGTTGGTTATCACAAGTCGATTTGTGAAAAAAAGTTTATTAAAAGAACGGATACCCATATATATACGTGTTAAAGGAATGGGGAAAGGACAAGTGTTGAAACTAGCTGACTTGAACTGAGTGGTGCC
This sequence comes from Ectropis crepuscularia, assembly GCA_963693475.1. Lineage (NCBI taxonomy): Eukaryota > Metazoa > Arthropoda > Insecta > Lepidoptera > Geometridae > Ectropis > Ectropis crepuscularia. Next base: position 12,361,054 of record OY856357.1, on the reverse strand, counting down.
TTATTAACTAGAATGTCTCATTCACAGCCGTGAGGACGTAGGTTCATCACGCTGGGTTATGGCCTTATCTCTCTCCTTGTAAGAGAAGACCTTGAGTTCTAAGATTATGAACATTTAGTGGGCTGCTTATTATGTTTACGCTTAAATATAATTAATGGCCTATGTCGTCTTCTTCCAACCAACTAAGATATTACATTCTGTAGCATAAAAATGCATAATGTTCCCACAACTGGGACTCGGGGCCTTCTCTCGCAAGGAGAGAGTCAAGGCTATAATCCACCGCGCTGGACCAGTGCGGGTTAGTGGATAACACACGACTTCGAATGATTCTAGGTACATGTCGGTTTCCTCACGATGTTTTCCTTCACTGTTTTATGTTTGCGGCATTACATTCTGTAACAATTTCCAAACTATAGATATGTAAGTAAACAAATAATCTTAAAACAGGGTTTGTGTCATCCTGATGCCTTTGTGTCTAACAACGAAAACTATTTCTCAGTTCCCTTACTACGAGATCTTGTTATTTTATCCAATTCAATCCACGTTGACCTCCTCACGATTCTGAATCGTATCTCACGGCAACAAGGTAAACAGTTGCCATGCACGAAATATTAAAATATAAATGAAATTTCAAACATTAACAACATTAGATATTTTTACCATGTAGAGTTTTAATTTTTTTATAACGTATGGCGTTCTACTGGTCAAGCCTTTTAATGTGGTAAGTACCAATATTGAGGAAATTGGGTAAAATCACAGTAGTATTTCTTTATACTGTATGTAAAATGATGTAATCCGCCATTTTGTAGCGGTGCTGCGTCCAAATTCCCCTTTTCAAATTCAATCGAAAAAAGGCAAAATGGCTTCATCTGTTCGGGAGTTAAGATGCTACAGATACACATTAACACGAAGAGAGAGAGAGAGAGAGAGAGAGGGAGGGAGAGAGAGATCAAACGTAAAATATAACACCTCGTAATTTTTGCATCGGGTTTATAATTCATCGTAGTAACAGTTCATAGTACGGGGCCAGGTCTCGTGGCTGGTCACTTCACTTAGGCGGGTGTTGCGGTTTGGGCCGCTTCCCAACCGTGGCCATCAAGAGAAAGCGAGAAAACGGGCCGTCCGCATCCATTATCATTAATGTTAATTCGAAAGATCCCTCGCTCTGTGGCCGCTTGCAATTATCGAACAATAATTATACCAAACGATTATGGCCGGTAAAACACGTAATGACTAGATGGCTACTACGGTGTGTAATTGCGCTCAATTATGTGCATTATGCAGTATACACTTTATTATGCAAAACTGGTGTTTATCACGAAAAAGTATTTTGGTTATTTATTTATTTAATTCAATTTAAACGTTATTAACTTACAGTTAAATTACCAACACATTATATGCTTGAGCTGAGATAGGCGACAACTTCAGCCCTAAAATTTCCCAGTTATATGCAATAGTATCACACTTCCTAATATTTTTAATTCCAAACTTTGTATGGATGTCTGTTACTTGTTCAAGCATATGTATATTAGTCATTTCGCTAGTTTTTGCTTATAATATACATATACATGTTTTTTTTAAATTAAATGTATTAATACTACACGGACTCCAGGGTCCGTGACCTTTGTCATTTGGGTTCTTTTTTGACGTGACAACGTCTAATAAATCGATAAACGCTGGCTGTATGCACGAAAAAGGATGACTCATTGTCCCGTTACGCTCGTGTCTATTGTCGCTACGCGTAAACTGACTTTACAAACAACCATTTTTTTAGGGTTCCGTAAAACGTAAAAACGGAACCCTTATAGATTCGTCATGTCTGTCTGTCTGTCTGTCTGTCCGTCCGTATGTCACAGCCACTTTTTGCCGAAACTATGAGAACTACACTGTTGAAACTTGGTAAGTAGATGTATTCTGTGAACCGCATTAAGATTTTTACAAAAGTTAAAAAAAAAAACAAATATTAGGGGTGCCCCCCATACTGAGAACTGCAGCTCAAAAATTTTTTTTTCATCAAACCTACCCTTGTGGGGTGTCTATCGATAGGTCTTCAAAAATGATGTTGAGGTTTCTAATATAATCTTTGTCTACACTGAATAACTTGCGCGAGAGACGCTTCCAAAGTGGTAAAATGTGTGTCCCCCTCTAACTTCTAAAGTAAGAGAATGAAAAATCTAAAAAAAATATATGATGTACATTACCATGAAAACTACCAACGAAAATTAGTTTGAACTCGATCTGATGAGTAGTTTTTTTTTAGTCCGTCAAAAATACACTATTATTAAAACTTCGATCAAAGTTACAACGAACTATAAGAACTATGTGTACTATGTATATTATATTACTTGCTGGAACGGAACCCTTCATGGGCGAGTCCAACTCGCACTTGGCTACTTTATTTACGTTAATCTTGGATTGTGAGAAGAAAAAGAAAATATGAGGGAGCAGGGAACTTTTTCATCCAAATTTTAGTGAGTAAGCCGCCTCCTCCCGGCTCATATCCTCCACTACGGCAGCATTTCTGTCCCTGATGGTCATCTGTAGATTGAGCTCTCGGACGGTCTTTGGTGATGCAGCCAATGCTCACCGTACGAACCGACCGATGGCGTCCTCGATGTCGTCAGCGTAGTACAAGAAGTTTTCTGTGTGCCGTGAGATTGCAACAACCACACGAGGCATGGTCTCGTGCAGCGTCATGTTTGCCTTAGTTTTAATTATCATTACCGACTTGTACCTATTATGTTTGTAACAACGCTAAAAAAAGTGCATGCCGTAACTAGCGTAAACAGAGAACTAGAAACTCATTCAAAAGTATGGGGTGCAATCATTGGACAATGTAGAGAAATTATTGTCCCGGGTCAATATGGCCCATTTTCCCCAGTAATCTTTATGTGCATATGATTTGCAAATCCGATTTTCTAAGTAGTTAATTTTTACAAGAAACTTACACAAGAAAATTGTGTTTGTACTATTTCCAAGCAACTAACATTGGAATACTGTTTGTGTAGCTATGTATTTACTTAGCTATTACTTATTCTACGCTTTAGGCTCAGGTGTTCGGAGCCGAGCCAACTTTTTGGGTGGGGTTGCCGTAAATCTACGAGAAATGATTCTCAGCCAACAAAACACTCGTAATACCCTGTACAGTGATAGCTAGAAAACCTTTTTGTAACTACCTTTTAATATTTGACCACCTGACCTAAGCATAATTCTTTCTTTTATTACTTTGACGTAATTTTATAGTTGAAATATTATATCATAAAAATATATTTACGGAATTTTGTCCTAAATACTTGATTCAGGTATTGAAAGATTTTCGGAAGTTAGCGAACATTCTCGAAAATTCTCAGATATTTCCTCGATGCTGAATTTTATAGAATTCGGTCGAGAAAATCCGTAAAATGTCCTAATAGCTTGCGTCCTGAGCAGAGGTATGAAAGGCGTGAAAATCCGTCAGACCAGAGGCAGCGGTCGGCAATATCCACAGTACCTATACATTTTCTTTGTACTCGTAGGTACTCGTAGTGTGTTCTGCAAGCGTATTGCATAAATGTGGCTATATATTGGTAGTCTACTCTGCGTTACGACTAGACTTTAAATATATTGATTGATTTAGATAAATTAAACAGGTATATTGAAAATGTATGTTAAACATTCAAATTAGAGGAGAAAAATATGTTTATGAAACATCCAACAATTTTATTTGTATGTGTGTATTATCCTATTTTTAACGTGTATGATATCCTATTTTTAACTTTGCCTTTGTGCACTACACGTTCAACCTCAACTATTTACACTAAGCGCTCTCAGACTAGACAGTTGGAGGTCAAGAGATAATTAAGATGTTCAAGCCTATTACCAGTTGAAAGTGTTTTTTATAGTACCTATAGAGTGACGAGACGAGCAGAACATATGCCTTCTGGTAAGCAAACAAACCTGCCCATAACAGCAGTGACACGCAGCTCTTGGAATAGGAGTCCAAATCATTACCTAGCACTACAGTGCGCTAGTCGCCCAGAGATATGAGGTGTTGTATCTCTATGCCCTGTAATTTTACTGGAAACATTGCCTTTCAAACTGGAACACAGTAATGTATGCACATGACTGTTTGTCGATAGAATAACTAGCAAAATTGTGGTACTATCCCAAGTGGACTCAGCAAAGTGTGCTTCCATGTTAGCCGCATTACCACGCTGAATGGCAATGCTTGTACTTTGAACCAAATAAACGAAAGGATTATGGTCTCGCGTTGACCAAGCATTCGCAAGTTTTTCCAAGATGAGATGCTCTCAAGAGTCCGAAGTCTTAATAGCCAACGGCTCAAATATACTACCGCTGCCGAGGTTTGTATATTTCAGCCGCCATATTTTTATGTTATTATTTACCTACACACTGTAGAGAAAATACTAATATTTACACTTTTTAAGCAAAAAACCCTCTTAGTTCCAAGTTTAGTTTCGAGAAAAAGACTTTGAATATCGATAAAAAATAAAATATTATGCCGAAAAAAAATACAGTTACGTTTTCCAATACGCTTTATTATAGGCTGCTCAACCGTCCTTTATTATATCTATGTAACTATTACATAGACATGATGTAACTATGGTGCGATGCAATTAACCTTGTGCTTACATCCCACCGAGCACATGTGGAAGAAATAAAGTGGCCAAGTGCGAATCTGACTCGTCCATGAAGGGTTCCATTGTAGCAAGTAACATCTATACTAATATTATAAAGCTGAAGAGTTTGTTTGTTTGTTTGAACGCTAGGATCTCGGAAACTACTGGACCGATAGGAAAGATTCTTTTTTGTTGGATACTCCATTTATCGAGGAAGGCTATAGGGTATATAACATTACGCTACTATCAATAGGTACGGAGTATGAGTGAAGAATGTAAAGAAAACGGGGAAAAATATTTCTCTTCGAGAGCTTTAGTTCCGTGAATTTAAATTCTCTTTGGTCTTTGAAGTCTGTGACGGCGCGTGTCTACATTTGAAGTTTGTGTCATTTGAAGTAATCAAATATGCATTGTTGCTTATTTACGTATTTTTAGGGTTCTGTAAAACGTAATAAAGTGGCCAGCAATGGATATTTTAGTATGGATTTTCCTCAAATAGACGCGGGTGAAACCGCGGGGCACAGCTAGTAATACATATATGGTACACATAGTTCTTGGAGTTCGTTGTAAGTTCGATCGAAATTTTAATAATAGTGTATTTAAAATGTACTAAATAACATTACTTACGAGATCGAATTCAAACCAATTTGCGGTGGAAGTTTGCATGGTAATGTACATCATAGACTTTTTTAGTTTTATCATTATCTTACTTTAGAAATTAAAGAGGGGTGGATACACATTTTATCACTTTGGAAGTGTCTCGCGCGCAAACTATTCAGTTTCGAAAAAAATGTCCTTTAAAACCTCAACATAATTTTTGAAGACCTATCCATAGACACCCCACACGTATGGGTTTCATGAAAAAAAAATGTGAGACATATGGAGGGACACACAGACAGACATGACGAATCTATAAGTGTTCCGTTTTTACGTTTCACGAAACCCTAAAAATGACAAACTGTAAAATTGTGTCTGATATTATCAATTACAGGATAGTAATAATTTCATTAATACACAGTAAGTTGTTTGATACAGAGAGATAATACCTTAGAGTTTTAAGAAATTGAAATTTTAAATTGTTTGAAGTAACTTCATGTAGATTTTAAGCTTCGAATGTCGGAACTAAGCTTAAGCTTGTGGTGCAGAATATCCGTGCTCTCACTGGTTTGCTTCAAATATAGGCTACTAGCAGCGCCCCGCGGTAGTTCCCGTTCCCGTTGTCTTTTCGGGATAAAAAGTAGCCTATCTGTTCTTCCAGACTATAATCTATCTGTGTTCCAAATTTCAGCCCGATCCGTTCATACGTTAGGACGTGATTGAGCAACAAACATCCAAACATCCATACATTGACATTTATAATATTACTAGCAGCGCCCCGCGGTGTTACCCGCGAAGTTCCCGTTGTTCCCGTTGTTTACCGGGATAAAAAGTAGCCTATGTGTTCTTCCAGACTATAATCTATCTGTGTACTAAATTTCAGCCCGATCCGTTCATACGTTAGGACGTGTTTGAGCAACAAACATCCAAACATCCAAATATCCACACATCCATACATTGACATTTATAATATAATAATATGTAAGGATAGTAGGATTTTGTGTGTATGTGCGTGTTTATTTGGATTTTTATAGATAAATTAAAATAGAGGATATTTGTGTACTATGTTCTTAGTTGAAGTTACGGCTGGTCTAGCCGGAAAAACGGCGACTGCCGATCCGGGGACACCGGGTTCAAATCCACTGACTTTTCATTGTCGAAGTCATGTGCGTAATGCCGCTACCTGAAAGCGGTGAAGGAAAACATCGTGAGGAAACCGACATAGGTATATGTCGGTTTCCTAGAATTTTCGAAGTTATGTATCGTCTACCAATCCGCACTGGGCCAGCGTGGTGGATTATAGCCTTGACCCAGACTAGAGAAGGCCCCAACTCCCAGCAGTGGAAAAATTTTAGTGGACTGTTTATGCTTTATGCATGCATTGGTGGGTGAAGAGTATCCTCTATTTTGACGATTTGAAAAATGAATATAGCTTCTTTAACTTTTTATGCTTACAACGAAGGTTTAGTAACATATGAAACATTATGTTTTACGCACACTGTTTTGTAGTTTTGTTACAACCATGTTTTAATTTCTGTTTTTCTGCACTTTCGGAGCTGCAGTCTCAGTGCTCGTGTATCTTGTCGCAGGAATTAATGTGGCTTCATTTCTCACTTCACCCGCACGTGTGACCAGACCGCCGCCGGCTTTAGTTATATCACATGTATTGTAGGTATTTGACTGCGGAAATCCACTGCAATATACCAGGAATACGTGAGATTGCTTCGAATTTAGGATGCGCTCAATTCGTGGAATACTTGCTTTCATATTTTGTTTATCTTGGTTTTTGGAAGTCCGCTACCGGTTTTTGTTTTCATATTTTGTGTATCTTGGTTTTTGTATGTCCGCTACCGATTTTTTAATCCTTGTGTAAAAATAGAAGCGATTAACGTTGGTGTGTGGTCACCAGTATGCCTGTGTAGGTATTTGTGCGTTTGACTATGGCGTATCGCAGCGTAGTACAAGTAACTATTTTGTTATCTATGACGAACGAAATAATGTGAAAGTTAATTGTAAGATAGATATACTCGTATAGATAAAAAGTCTTTCTTCATTGAAACACTGTACCGCGCCGCTATTAGAACGTGAAGTGTCGATGGGTGGCCAAAACGTCCGATTGTTCGAGACAAATTGTACCATACAAATCATATGACCAATGTAATGTATTTGAAATTGTTAAATACATACAAGTGGTTACATATTTGAGCCACTTGGTGTTGAGACATTGGGCCCGTGAGGACCGGGGCCTCTACCGCCTAACGAAAAACGCTTTGGCGCTTTGATGCTTTGGCATTGCCGTCTCTTTCATTTCAAGCGAGAAGAAAAGAGACAGCAACGTCAAAGCGTCAAAGCGTCAAAGCGTTTTTCGTTAGGCGGTAGAGGCCCAGGAGCTCATCTGCTTTTCAAAAGCATTTCCGAGCGCTTGGTTGACGCGACGCTTTGCCACAATGCTGGCGTTTATTTGACCCAACATATAAATAAACACTTTATAAGTAAAAATAATTAAATATTTAATTTTTAATGTCATTTAGCGCAGTAAGGCCCTCAGCATGGTGGGCACGTTTCCGTCTGATAGTGGGCTTGCGCATCTTATTTATTTTTAGACTTTAATTGGTATGTGATTAGTTCAGAAGCTAAGTGTAAGTAGTTAGGAATGTAGCGTAGTATAGTTATCATTGTATATTAGTTTAGTAAACTGTTGATATATATTTATGAATTGTCGAAATATCGTTCACTGACTTCATTTTCTTCTGTAACCGTTAAAATGTGTGAGCGGGATAGCGAAACATGACGCATGGCGCTTTAACAATATAAAGCATAATGCTACCTGGGTAAAGTTAAGGCCGTTATGAAAGTTATTCTTCTTTTGTTGCAGAAAACTTTGAAAGATGAAGATCTGCACGTACTTACTGCTGAGTTTTTTAGGTAAGTTTACAAGATTTATATTCGCCGTTAGCTATAATGTAAGCATAGGTACTTCACTTTTGTTTTAAGACTTATACCACTTCAGTTTTATGACTTTGTAATGTTTCAAAGGAAAATATACTTTGAAACTGAAGGATATACGATAAAATTAAATTTCAATTAACCCAAGTTTATCTAAAAATACTTCAGTGATTTTAATAGGTGATCTTTAAAGACTTTAAAGTAAACTTTCAGGTATCATTATTTTCATCAAATTAATAGGTACTACTTATTAATTTGTCGACAAGATTTTGACGATATTTTTTAGTACTAACTCAATTAGCAGCATAACAATTATTATTTATCGTTTACATAAAATATTTGTTACATTTCATTCAAAATGAATTCCAGATGTTTTTTTAATTAATGAAATAAAAAAATTGTATAATCTATTCTAACAAAATAACATGTAAGCCATAGATAAGACTATTATAGCCGCTAGCCGTAATGAATCGTTTATACGAGCCTCATAACCGGATACATTTTGGAGTACTTACCTAAAGTTAGATCGATATAAACATTTTATTTTATTGTGACATAAAAAAAAACTTAAAAAAAAACAAACTTGTGCTTAAATCAGGTTTTGTGAAACGTTAGCACTTTACTTAACACATTAACATATACAATAAAATAAACTAATTAAAAAAAAACACATCTATTGTAAGGATTTATCAAATATAAAAGTAATGGTAAGGACTATTTGCAAAGTCCGCCTGGGGAAGTACTACAACTTTGCCAGTTATTTTACCGTAACGTTGTACTGTTAAATCATCACTGTGTTCCGGTTTGAAGAGCAATGCTTCCAGGGAAATTACAAGACATATAATTAAAGTCTGTGCTAGGTAATGATGTTGACTCTTCTTGTTCCAATGGCTACGTGTCCCTGTTCTGTTATAAGGAGGCATGTTGCTTACCAACTGGCACGTATTCTGCATCTCATCACACTTACATAAATTACTTAGTACATAATACAAAAAAAATGTTGTCAACTAATTAATTTGTTAGAAATATTATTTATCTAAATTTTAAAATCAAATCGAATAGTGAAATCACAATCGAATCAAATGGAATCGTAGAATTGTATCACATACTCTTGAAGACGCTGCGTCTTATGCTTTTTTAATCGTGCAAAAACTTAGTAAGCCAAACCGCGACCATCCCAACTGCAGTTGTGGTAAAGTCCAACAGCTGTAGTTGGCGAAATTCGATTTCTGTTCGCACAATCGAATGGAAACAGGAATTCCGAGAACTGGTGTAATTGGGTGTATTAGTTTCCGATTGCCTCTGGAGCTCTGGAACCACTTGGAAGTCTCTGAACAAAGTCGCTAATTGGAGAATAGGTATTGTGACTGCGGTGGTTAATTTCATCTAGGTATATTGTTTGATTTGGAAGAAAATTAATTTTAGAATTGGTGCTTCGCCTTGGGATATGAAACTGTTCTAGAAATGTCCAAGGAGTTGTCTCGACGTCCAATCAGTCAGAACATTTACTTTTGTCCTAAAAGTAAATTCGTTATCATAAAGTTTAAATATATATATTTTCAACCTTTATTTTTTGACATTTATGTAATTTCTAACTGATGTTTTTTTTTAAATAAAACAAAGATATTAACAAAACACATGAAATAGTATAAACAATTTATAAATATATGTAAAGATGAGACTCAATCAATCGGTTACTTAAAGTGAGGATTATTAACAAACCCTAAACTAAGCACAAGGCCTAAGGTGTCTTAGAGCTCGAGCGCGAGAGTGCCAAGTTAATAAAATATGTTTTCATTATGTATAGTGTCTTTGATAAAGTCCAATTTTAGAAGGGTGACTATGCAATACATATATTATGTACTGAAAACTACGGTTGTGCACCGACAAATAAACACAAAGAGCAAAATATTCAAGACGATCATGATAAAGAGCTATGATTTATGAGAGATTATTCTCTACACATAATGTGACTTTCTGTTAAGTTATATTATCCGTTAAGTTAAAATGATGGTAAGTATGGTTACCAGAATCCACCCACGAACGATTTCAGACGCGTAGAATGTAGTAAATAACTTTAGTAATTGGCACAAATTGGACTGTAAAGTAATTCGAAAGGTAACAAAACCTTTTTTTTGAAATATCAACTAGGTGAGCCCACTGAAAATTGTAATAACAAACAAAGAACAAAAACATAAATCTCAAAAAATCATTAGAGTGCTCTCGCTGCGGTGAGACGTGCCTTTGCATAAATGGTCCGAATCTAGCCAGCTACTGCCAGTTTACGGGAGCTTTGTGATGAAACATAAAATGTGGCGTACACACTTCATCAAAATTACGTCAACAACTAATAAATAAAACTTTCTATAGGCGTTTTTTTGGGACGGGACGGGAACAATTAATTTAACTCGCGACAATGTAATAACCCGCACATTTCCCGTTATTTTCCCGGGATAAAAAGTAGCTAAGTGTTTTTTCAGACTACAATCTAACTGTGTTCTAAATTTCAACCAGATCCGTTCAGACGTTACGACGTGATGGAGCAAAAAATACCTAAACTTATAAATATCACAACATCCTAACATTGACATCCTACTAATATTATAAATGCAAAAGTTTGGATGTTTGTTACTCAATAACGTCGAACGGATCGAGTTGAAATTTGAAACACAGTTCAATTTATCTCGGACTTTTTATCCCAGAAAAATTAGGTGAACCTCCCGGGTGAACCCCCGGGACGATGCCGGCTTATAATATTAGTAGCATGTAGGTAGGAAGTGGTACCTAAGTAGGATTATGTTATAAGATGTAATGACCCGGAAGTAAACCTAGTTATAAATTTTATCTCGATTTCTCAGTAATTTTATAGTTTAAGTTTCTGCTACCTAACAGTTTAGGAGCATATCTAGGTATACCTGAGACCTACTTAGATACCTAAGTTTTAATGGCCACGTAGTAAATCCCGAAGCGGTAAAGTTTGAAATGTCTTGAAGGCTGATTCATAACAGATATCATCGGAACTTGCGCGGAGCGGGTTACTCGCTGCTGACGATGTTATCTCGCATGCAGAGGACTTCAGGAAAGTTTATATTGGCAGATATAAATCATGTGTTTGCCGGGTGACACTTCAAGAAACTGCGTTACGCTCCGCTCACGTTATGCGCTCACAATGAGAGCGAGTGAGAGGGACGCGTGCCTTTCACTTTTTATGTCTGTCTCTCTCGCTCTTAGGCGGGCTAACCATGCCCGAGTCGCCGATTCGCTTAGGCGCCTGCATACAAGTTTACACGTTGCCAGTTAATTGTAAAACGATTGTGTAGTGATAATGTGACAGACTACGAATGAATATTCACATTAAAATTATTTTACCACTCAAAGTCGTTGTCACGTAAAACTTTCGCCCGTATACCGACTTTACAGGCAACCAATTTTTTTATGTGAATTTGATTTTTTTTTACGCTACGAACTCGATGCACTCCTAATGGTAAGCAACGATAACACCTTAGCGACTGTTTGAATATGAAGAGTTCAAATTCACATAATCATTGCAATCATAGTTCTGATAATGCTATGTTACCTCGTTACTTATGGATGATGATTTATTTATTTGACATAGAATTCTGGGAACATTTCCTTTCAAACCGGAACAGAATTATGTTAACATGTTAGGTACTTACTATCATGACTAGGGGAGAGTTGGTTATATCGTACTGCCATTTAAATCGTACCACTTCTAAATTTCCCACTTTAAGGATATTTTTTTTTTATTTGTTTTCGTGTGCTTGATGATAAGCATCAAGCCTTTCCAATAGCAGCTTAGTGTCACGTAGCTATTGGAACATTAAGAGTCCAAATCATTAACTACAACTGCACTGCGTGAGATATTAGATTCCTGAGATTTAACATTTTTTATCTCGTTGCTTTGTAATTTCGTATTGCCCTTCAAACCAGAACAGAGTGAGGTGTGTAGATTAAATTCTATATAAATGCATTAGCATAAGCAGTTCTAGCTGCATAGTGTCCAGTAATGGGACGCCTTTTCACAAAGATAATGTTATGGCAACGATACACCACACTGGCGAACTATAATTTGAGAGATGACACATATCGTGGATTTTTTAAAACGTAATTTAACGTTATTAACAATGAAAAAATCTACAAGCGATCTATCCATAAATCTTAGTATATTTTAAATTAAGAAACCCAGATAGTATCAATGCGCTTACATATAGGTAATCTTTACTCAATTTATGAATGCAGTTAGTGTTTGTTGGACACACATGCATTTAGACGCCAACTTTTAACACACTGTTGTTTACGCAACGGTAAAAATTAAAGCTGTGCTTTACAGAATACTAACTCAAAAATGGAGTATTCCTTCAATATGTGTTTTTCTATTCGTACGAAGTACGTTTTCCCGCCACATCATGTAATTCCAATTTGTAAAACTCTTAGACCCACGTTGTCCTTTACATGTACATACAAGAAAGTGTTTCATGTCATCCGTCAACGTGTCGAGCTATTACCGGCGGTTGGGTCAGACTGGGCCCTCCCACGGGACGGATGAGATACCCCTCAATGTCTGACGTGCCAATTGATCTACAGCCAGCTTACGCAGTTTCGTTTCAACTTATATTTTCCCAACACTATACTTACTGTAACCTTTATTATAATGTTAAATTCAAACAGCGATTTAAAATTAGACTTCACAAAAAAATATTTCACAGAAAATGTTGAATGAAAAGTTGCGTGGAAAAAGTTTTAAACATATTGTTATTATGTTTTCCAAATAAACGTCCGATACTTTTTGAGAGGTTTATTTGCTATTGTAGAGGTTAGAGGTTGTTTTTCAGTTACCCCCTGTATGGGGCGTAGTCTTTGCCGTTTTTTAAAATGAAATCGATACCACCTTTGTTTCGAATGTTTGTTATTTGATTGGAATACCAAACATTTTTTCGATTCGATCACGCCTGAAATAAGTAAATACCGATGTTTATCCTATATCTGGGTATTTCTATGTATAATAAGAACGTATAAACAATGATATTGAACAGCTGTACAACTCTCAGAGTAAAAACTTTGCTTAGATTGGGGTTATTGTGTGAGAAATACTCACACAAAATATTCTATTTATCTGTTGAAGACCTACACTAGCCAATTTTATCTATTTTTTGTATAAAGTCAATCTAGTACAAAAAATTTCGGCGTGTATCAAAAAACTTAACGATTGTTGAACTTAACTTAGATTGTGTAAGCAAGCGTTAAAAAAGTTTGGTTTGGGTAAAAACGGCTGCTCCTAGACAAAATTCCAAATTGCCAAAAATAACATTTTCCCCAATAATAGCTAAATTCATTAACAAATTTCAACCACAACCGCAACCTCAACACTTTGATGAAATAAAATTAAACTCGACTAACAATCGGAGCGATTAAAGTTTATTCTAGAAGGAACAAGACGTTTCTAATTGCTGGAGTTTCTACTTCAAAGTCACGTCGCTGATAGTTCTGAATTCCTGCAATTAGTGACTAAATAACTTTTAGAAATAAAAGTTTCTGCGAAATAAACCTTAGTTTAGTTTGTCTTAATAGTTTTCTTTCAAAGTTAGTTTACTTTGAAGTCTAAATTGATTTAGACTCAATTTACATGGTTCCTTAAAAAGTTTGCTTCTTACCTAAACGCAAATTTAGATGTTAGAATGTGATTAGGACTTAGGATACTGTTTATTCTAGTTATCTGTAGATAGTATTAGGTAGTTTAAATAAATCGTGTAGCCAGATATTAAAAACCCATCGTGATTATTAATGAAAAATGACGTGACTTTTAAGAAAATAAGGTACGAGTAAAATGTTGAAAATACTTTAAATTAACTTCTGCTAATAATAAATCAAATCAAAATCAAAGCAAATGTACAATCTACATACTTTGATTTTTTAAAACAGTTATCCATAAAACAAAAAAGCACCGTTGAATTTGGTTTTCATATTTCAGTTCCTATAGTTTTAACAACCAAAGTTCTAAATATTAAATAAAACCACTACAGAACATCCCAGTAACTGGTAAAACCATCCAAGCCCGTACGTAAGCCCCGGACTGTGCTAACTCAGCCCGACTCAGCCCTGGGGTACCATTATACCAAGGTCTCTGTTTCATCCTATATACTACCAGACAAATCTAGATCCTATTCCAACGGGATAAGGTGGCATAAACGTTAAGTGTTAGCTACCATGGCCTGTTGCACTTTGGTGTTAATGACGCGTGGCGCGCAAATGTGGCAAGTTACACGCCTTGAGATAGTTTGATAAAACTAATTAACATTTGGTTCAGTGGCTGTATATGTAAAGTGTTTCTTTAATGGCTAACCGCCCGGCGTTGTTGTTGTGTTTGTGTGTAAATTAATGTACGGTTTGTAAAACATGGGCTCAATTAATTCGACTCAGTTCCGAGAAGAATATTAACTGTTTTTGCTAAATTTGACTTTTATTATTTTTGATGGAAATTTAGATATTTAATTTTACGATTTCTGAGGTAATTCTTGCTATTTTTTGCGATAAATTTCGATTTGTACACTTAATTTTATTCCACTTTCTATCAAGCTTACCTAAAATGTTGATTCAAATAAGCGTAGCTTTCAAACTTTGTACACCGCCCAAGGCACAATTCCCAAGTTATTTCCAGTTTTCCAAACGGAAGTTTCGTCAAAGTACATTGTAAACAACATCCATTCCTGGGACGATGGGACTCTGTATGACGTCACCCGACCGAGAAGTCCCGACGTTACGTCCCTCAACCCCCAAGATCCGAACTTACTTCAGCGAACTCCCAACTTTTCCCCGAGTGCCTTAAATTTTAAGTCGATTTCGTGTCCACTCGACAGTACCGTCACTCTCTAGTGGATTTCGAATATAAATATGTTAGAAAGCCCCGCGTTCAAGGTTTCAACCTCATTTGTCGAGATGTTCCAGCATCGAGGTTGCCACTTTAATTAAAACCAACACTCGTTTATGAAAGTTTTAAATTAAAAAAGAACAGTGTTTCGCAACGGTTCCGTAGAGACTACGTAGCACCACCGTAGACTCATTTATCGCCGTAGCGCGCTTGGAGCCAAAATTTTATTTTGTAGTAATGCAAGATAAAAGAGAGTATAAACAATGAGAAAATGGCTAACATTTAAAAAACTGTAAAAGAATAGTGTGTACTAAATCGCATAACAATGGCCACGTATTTTGAGGCTTTCACGTCCCACTGTCCGGAGCATTTGTTTGCGCAGGAATACCGTTTCCGAATGTTTATAATACGTGTATCAGTCGGCGTTTGCTGAAATAGTTTCAGTACATGGTGGTAGCAGGAAACATCTGCTTGCAATATCAGATATCCTACATTCCTGACACGTAACTCTAGTTGCGACAACTTGCGGCCATTGGACGTGTTCCGTGTTATTCGGAACTCTAATTTGGCTTAAACTTCTGAAAATAAAGTTTCTGATACAACATTGTTCCGAAGTAATATCGGAACATCGAAAAGCAATTTCCATATCTGGATATTCCAAATATCATAATGTAGCCGATTTAATCAAATTGCCCGAAATGTAATTCCAAACTGGAGTCGCCGAATGAAACATCGAGAGAACCAATTAAAAGTTTCGACACTCCGACAAACATGTTGTCAATATTTATGAGAAACGTAGCGACTTCAAAAATACGCTTCTCGCATCTTAATGAAATTACTTTGGCCTTTATACGCGATTTTTTGAACTCTGCTTATTAAAATACCGTTTGTAGGAGTATCTGCACATGCTACTTCCTACTTACCTCGATCTATATTACATACATATAATATATAGTACCTGGGTGACCGAGCTTTGCTCGGTTTAAATACTAAATATACTTAGATACCTACAGATAAAAGACTCCAAGAAATATATTTTCTTAAAAAAGAATTGAAAAAATAAGAGAACCCGTCTGTATTCGAACCCGGAGCTACTAACTCGTGACCGCTGTGAGCGCCCGACTTCCCGTCTGAGCTAATTATGCTGTCGCGTCACGTGGCGAAATTTACCTTCGCATTCTAATGTCTAATGTGACAGTTTTTCATTGTCTTAAAACGCGCATAATATGCGTTTTATTAAAATGAAACCTAGTTAGATCGATTTATCGTCCCCCCTGCATCCCTGCATAAATGATAAATCCCCTGCATACATGATTTCATGAAAATCCGTCGAGCCGTTTCCGAGATTCAGATTCTATATATATATACATATTTATATACAAAAATTGCTCGTTTAAAGGTATAAGATACGCGAAAGTTTGAAGAATGAATTAATGTATAGATTTATTTATTTATTTATTTGATATAAAAGTAACGTTACAGTATTCACCAATGCGTAACAATTATAACTATTATAATATATACAAGACATTACTTATCATAATTATACGGTAGAGCGACGACACAATAATATGTTAGGTACATGAACACTTATAGAGGTAGATAGATACCTTTAAACTTACAAAAATTACAAAAAGTAGGTTCAATAAAATTTACAACACTTAAGTCTAGGATACTTCTTCGCAATAGGATAGAAAGGTCCTCTCCATATCTGCTCTTTCCGCTGAAAAAATGTCCAATTCTGGGTGCGACACTCCGAGAAAGTCGTTTAGAAGTGTCTGTGCTCGGAAGATTGGAGAGTGCTGCCTCGCCGCCGTGCACGGCATTGGTTCCATACAGTTTCAATACCTCTTCTAATCTATTATTCTGCAACTCTGTACAAAAAACATGCGACATGGAGAAATGATCGAGGGTTGCAATCCCACCTCTTCGACTGTACTCAGTTGGACAGCTTACAAGTGACGGCATAGTGCTGAGTTTTATTACTTTATACCCTTCTATCATCCTAAATAGGTCTCCTGGTCGTTCATTTACTACGTAAATTTTGTTCACGGGCCTGTATATACATATAAGTATGTAACTAAACATACACAAACCTCATAATAAAATAAAATAAATATTATGGAATATAAACCTAATCCTAGTAATACCTATTTTTACAAAGACAAAAGTTTGTGAGGAAATATTAATGTTTGTTTTTGAGTGTAAGACTGATTTGTCTTTCACGCAAAATCTACAGGAATCTGGACTAAAGGTACATAGATATTTTATTTTTTATATATTATTTATATTGTCATTCAGCGTGGTAATGCCGCTAGCATGCTGGGCACGCTTCCGAATGGTAGTAGGCTTGATCATTTTGAGTGTTGATATATGTCGTTGAAAACTATACTTCTTTGAACACGCCGGTTTCTTCACGATATGCTCCATCACCGTTAAAGTCAGTCATGATGATAAACTCGCTTTTGAAAAATACGCAGAAGTTCAAATGAGATTTGAACCAACGTTCTGAAATCGGACATTTGCGCCACTAAGCCACGGCTTTTGTGTTGTAACGTCTCCATTGCTTACCCAAGAATTATAAGAGTTACGAATTCTGAACGAACTTTTGTGTTATGTAATTAAGAAAATTATGTACGAAAAAAGCCTCGGACGTGATGGGAATGGGGGAATAAAACGAATTAACTTTACGAGCGTTTTTGAAATTACTTCCATACCTACGTATAATTTGGATTAACGCTACGAATAAATTATTCTTGTTAAGTGTTTTCGGGGCGATTTTAATTAAATTGATTTTTAAATCGGATAAGAGGGGTCGGAGAGGTCCCTCAATCATTGACGTATATTGATTATCAAAAGAAAATATTGGTATCGACATTTTTTGTGCTAATCGACAGGGTAAAATTTTTTGAGTGTTCCTAAAATATGATTGACTAGAAGTCAAAATAAACGTGTTAAAGATGCACGACTATTATAAATTAAATAAAGTGCACAAGTGCGAGTTGGACTCGCCCATGAAGGGTTCCGTTGCAGCAAGTAACATAATATACATAGTACACATAGTTCTTGTAGTTCGTTGTAACTTTGAACGAAGTTTTAATAATAGTGTATTTATGACATACTAAAAAAACTACTCATCAGATCGAGTTCAAACCAATTTTCGTTGGTAGTTTGCATGGTAATGTACATCATATTTTTTTTTTAGTTTTTTCATTCTCTTACTTTAGAAGTTAGAGGGGGGGACACACATTTTACCACTTTGGAAGTGTCTCTCGCGCAAATTATTCAGTGTAAACAAAAACTATACTAAAAACCTCAACATCATTTTTAAAGACCTATCGATAGACACCCCACACGTGTAGGTTTGATGGAAAAGTTCAACCAAGTTTCAATAGTGTAGTTCTCATAGTTTCGGCAAAAAGTGGCTGTGACATACGGACGGACAGACAGACAGACATGACGAATCTATAAGGGTTTCGTTTTTACGTTTTACGGAACCCTAAAAATACTAACCGTGCAATAGAAAAATGTTTTTGAAGTAAAAACTTATTTTGGCACACCACGGACAAACTTTTCAATGGCTGTGAATTGACCTCAAGCATTATAGTCCAGAACTAAAGAAATCTTCGTGTAATCTCGGGACCACGGTTACGCCCTCCGGTTTCATCCGCATAGTTTCCAAAGTGAGCTATCAAATTCTGAGTTATAAGAATAGAATAGAATAGAATATTATTTATTTCGTAGATAACACACACATTACATTTTTTACAAAATAGTTGTATGGTACACTATGAAAACGTCAAATTAAAATATAATCGTTTACACATTCATTGATACATGTACAAAATCATAATAAATATTTCAATATTAATAATTAATAAGTATTCAATGAAACTAGAAAAAATAAATAACAATCACATACAAAACATTTGATAATTAGTTTCCTTTCCTTTTTTTTTACAGTTAAAAATGCTGTAAAAGGGCATTTTATTTAATTAATTATTTAATGATATCTATACTAACATTTAATTTAACATTACTAACATTTAACATACTAAGTTGTCACTTCTATCGGCAGTTCCTATGATTGACAAGTTTTTTTACTTTTGTTCTATAACTTGTAATTTTATTTGATTTTTTTATAGTGTTTGTTGAGAAAAACTACAGAAAGTGTTTTTTTTTTTTTTAACATTTATTGGTTTACGCTTGACCACCATCTCGCCTGATGTTAAGCGACGATGCGGTCCAAGATGGAGCTTGCTTACCTAGAAGAAACCGATTCACTCTCGATTTGAAGACACCAAGATTATAACCATCGGGAAAAACCCACTCAGGCAACTCATTCCACAGTCGAGACGTTCTTATCACAAAAGTAGAGTCAAACCTCTTTGTTCGTGTCTTTGGAACATCAACCATGAAACGATGCCGCTTCTTCGAGTTACGAGAAGTCCGATAGAAAAAAGGGCTAGGTGGTATTAGATCATGCAGATCAGATGCACACTCTCCGAAGTGTATCCGATAATAAACCTGAATTACACCTTACATCATAACACTCGTCCACTGCTAGACATAAGCTTATCCAATGATAATTGATAAGTAACTGGTGGAACAACAAACATTCAAAATCCAAACTTTCACAGAGAAACATTTGTGTATGAATAGACAAATTTACACATTTCAAATTTTATATTAAATCCCACTCTAATATTACGTTTATCAATCTTACACATTACAAGGAAGTAATTGAAACTAACCGTACTAAACTCGTCGTTTCGGTCAGCATTGATTCGCTTAATCCAACTGAAATCCCATCTATACGGACTTTATACGGTCGTGAAATACGGCGATTATCATAAACGGGCGTTTTCGTCATCCACTGTGGCCCATTAGAGCGTGCCTGGTGCGAGAAACTCCGAGAATGGCCCCCTTTATCGTCCCCCCGTACGTATTACATACATACGGTCATAGATTTAGACTACAGATGTGCCGTCCCAAACTTCAAGGCGCACGGAATATGTCATCGTTGAGAAGTGTGAGATCAGTGCTTTTCGTTCTAGTCGGTTGCAGGAAGCGATGGTCGCCGGACGTTTTTACCTATCACTATTCGTTGTCAACAACCAAAATAAGTTTCTACTTATTTTGGTGTGCCCAAATGCTATGCTAGTGCTAGCGTTTAGGCTAGCGCGACATAGCGCGTCGCTAGCGTTTCTAGGGGCCAAATAGATCGATGGTGTGTAAATCACTCCGCTACAGACACAGACGCAGTTTGTTCGGACGCACAGGATTCTCAGGGCACATCCATAGCTCTAAATCGTCGTATTAGGTGTACGTTTGCCTCAACGCATGTGTATTAACATTTTTATGCTGTGAGTGCCCTCGGAACGGTAGGAAGTGTCCTTGACGACAGACGTAAAGTTCGGAATCGTGATGCTGAGCCCGAGATACAATAAACACTCGGAGATGCGGAGAGAGTATATAGGTTCTTTATGGATATGTTTGAAAACAATACTGTTTTGGAGGTAATGCTTGTGAGTAGGATGTGGTGTTAGATGGTTTTGGTTACTAAGAGTATAGTTTGATGTACAGGTAAGTAGCGTTGTATGATTTTTCCCGGCAAAAGAAGTAAGAAGTAAAGTAAGAAGTTTGAGTCCTGTAATGGTATCAAAACTAAACTCCTTAGTTTAGAGATAAATAGTCTTATACACGGATATGTGGCCTTATGTCTTTAAATAACCGCAGTTCACTCCTATATAGCCATTGATTTGTCAAAAAAAGTTGTATAATTAGGATTATTTATAACGCTTGATGGTAACCCTACAGCGTACCATGAACTACGCTGATATTGAAGCAAGAAGAGTCTATAACGTTGCCCAGCAATTCGCTGCGGTGATCACCAAGAGATATGAGATGATTTTTATCCCTTTGCCCTATAATGTCCCTGGAAACATTTCCCTTCATAGCTATATATTGTTATATTTGCACACTACTTAACTGCTTAGAAGTGCAATCACAGGGAAATATTAAAAAACACCGTAGTTTTCAGATAACACAACGTGCTATCGTGTCTTAAATTGAATTTATCAACTTTCATAGTTTTATACCAGTTCGGAGGTCATATCAAGCTCACTCTACGATCTTAAAGTTTTCTGAAAGTTTCATGTCTCGAAAACAAAGTTGAGTTAAAATCGCAACAGCAAATTTGAGCTTGCTGTGTTTAAACCATGAACACAGTCCCAGTAATACCTTATTCTTCTCATAAATAATATTAACGCGAGATTTTCTCACAATGTATGAATGCGTTTGTTACTCTTTCACGCAAAAACTGCTGAAGGGATTTGGATGAAATTTGGTACATAGAAAATGGTCTGGAATAGCACAGGCTATTTATTATCCCGGAAAATTAACAGGACCAGGATCTAAGCGGATGAAGCGAAGTGCTCTTGGTATATCTTAATGTTTGCAAATAATTCATCAATAAATGCAAACAGGAGTAGTTATGGTTGGCGTTAACTACCGCTAAGAAACACTAAGCTTTCTAAATGGCACTTATTTTGATAAAGAAGAATTTAATAAAGAAAAATTTAATAAAAAAATAAAAACTTCATAAAGATTCCACGCGCTAGTCGTGTTACTAAAAAATATATATCTTGATGGTTTCAAGCTTATGTTTCGTTTGTATTTTTTTCGAGTTTCGGCCACTGCAAGCGCAAAAAATGTGCTCCAGTTTTTTCATTTTACATAAAATTTACAAGGTTTTTTAAAAGGGGAGAGCTGTTGTTATTAACAAAACTAAATAACAATAACTCATTAATTTAGATAGGCTTAGTGTAGTTAGTATTATTTATATAATAGTTATACAAACATAGCCATGTTTCGAGTTATTAGTTTAGTCTTTGCGATCGTCATGCCCATCATACTGGCCGAATTCTCACGCTATATGCCCAGGCAAATATTTTGATCAAGGCAGAGAGCTGACTGAGTAGTTAGTAGTTTAGTGTGGTTTATCTATTTATTTTGCTAAGTACACATAGTTCAACGCAAATTTCAGCATGGTTGTCGTTTACCACAGCCAAAGAGATCTCACGTTTCGTATTCCACCGGATCTGTCCGAAATTATCTAACAAGCAGAAATAGCGCTGTCGTGATGTCTTCTGAAAGCGTAAGCACAAATCCTAATTCCGCATTGGTATTCTAGAGAGCACTTTCCGCTTTGCATTTCTCCGTGCGAAGGATTCAATCAGAGT
This sequence comes from Ectropis crepuscularia, assembly GCA_963693475.1. NCBI lineage: Eukaryota > Metazoa > Arthropoda > Insecta > Lepidoptera > Geometridae > Ectropis > Ectropis crepuscularia. The sequence continues at coordinate 12,338,762 of OY856357.1, read as the reverse complement.
ATTGTGTGGATACTCGACTAGTGTAACTGTGTTTGCATTCAAGACATTGCCTATTCCATGTTGCCAGAGAAATAATATTTGTGTTGCTTTAGGCATAACTAGTACAGCGTCTTGGTACGGTACTCGTTGGGTATTGTAAACATTAAAGTCATGCTCGGTTAAAATTTGGGGAAAATTACTTGTGTGCTTAACTATAATGGGTGTGGAGTTTATGTAAATGTTTTATGAATATGAATGATTTCAGTTTTAGGAATTGTCATTCTCATTTAGTATGTCTACAGAAAATGCTTGTAATAAATAGAGATGAATGCATTGTATTCACCATTTGGCATCAGCGTAAGCTTAACTTTCTTGCTGTTATTCACAGTCTTCGCTCACAAGAAGAGAGTTGTAGAAATAATAGACGCTAGTTCACAAGATGACATTTAATTTTTTCAAGTAGGCCATGTTATTCAAACAACTTGGCAGTAGTGACAGACAGAAGACTAAGTACTACCAACACACAAAAACACTCAAGACTACATTGCCATATTCTAACAAGAGTCAATGCCAAAATCTATCACACTGCCCAAGTATGAATTGGTGGTGATACATATGCTTAAAAATAAGACTTTTGAAACATACCAGTTTCCTTACAAAGTTTCAAAGCCAGTGCTGATGATAAAATTATACATCTGCTCTTGGTAAAATATTCAGAAGTGGAAGCAGAATCCCAATGAATGGCATTGTTTTAGAAGTTCTTTATTGTGAAATTTACATCTAAAAATCGTAGTGCAGAATGGTTTATCACAAGTCAAAGTATTAAATTATTACATTTGAATAGGGAATAATACATTAAACGAAATAGCAGTGCCCGCGGTTATACCCGCTGAGTTCTCCTCGTTCGCATAATTTGTTCGCGATAAAAAGAAGAATAGGTACGTGTTGTTCCTGACTATAATAATTACTATCCGTGTTCCAAATTTCAACCCAATCAGTTCAGTAACCCTGACATGATTTGCAAACATCCAAACATGCAGATTTATAATATTAGCAGAATGAAAGATTGTTCATGTTAATAAAAATTATGACATATTTAATAGAGTATCAGTAGATATTGGGTAAAAAAATAAATCTCAGAGGATCACCGAACACATAATTATTATTTATGTTTTCCACAGCTGTGAAAATATTGAACAGATAAAGTTGACTTAAATCGAATGTGATCACTCAACCGTGGTCAAAAACCACTACTAGACCTCATGCAATATTAATAATTCACTTGTCGATTTCGTAAACAATTTAAACGAAAAATTAAAGCTTGCTTCGATTTTCAGTCGACTGGATGGTGGTAAAACATAATACCTAAATTTCGTGCAACAACTGAAGTCCTAAGGCGAAAATGTTGTACTACATTACTTTACTATGTTGTACTACTTACATTTATCGTTATAGAATACGATACTTGCACCATGCGTCTACGGTCATAAGTGATGGTGTGCAGTCTAGTTGCTCGTCGAATTTGGTTCAGTCTATTCATATCGTATGATTTAGAGATTTACAATTTGCAGACTAGCAACAGAAACTATTAACCAACTATAAAACTTGAAACGCTATTCAGTAGTGATATTTAGTTGATAAAGTTATCTATTGTTTTATATTATATTGTCCCAAAAATGGCACATCAATTATAAGATTTGTTAATTTATTATTGATGTATGTGAAGTATAAAACTTCATAAGCTTTATACTCTATTTATGGTTTACGTTTGTTACATAGAGGACATTGCATATGAGAGGAAAGCAATTTATTCGTAATATAAGTACCTACCTATATTCGTACATGACAATCAAAAACGTATTAAAATAGTTTAGATTGTGAAGCCCCCTCCAAAAAGGGGGTGTTATAGGTTTGACGTCGATGTCTGTCTGTGACACCCACAGAAATCTAAATAATAAGGTAATTATTGTTTAGATTTCTGTGGTGACACCGTAGCTCTCAAACGGATGGACCCATTTCAATGCGGTTTTTTATTTGAAACTAGGTTTCCCTGCAGTGGTTCTTAGCTATGTTAGGTTAATATAGATTCAAAATGGCTGCCTCCACAAAATGGCGGATCAAATATTTTTTTCACAAACTCCTTCAATGTGGGTATCAAATGAAATGGATTAAGTAGTAGAATACTATACTTAAAGGCGTACCCCGAGCAAATGACCTTGACTATTTCTTACCTTATCGCATACCGCAAGAAAGAGCAAGAGAGAAACAATAGGATTTGCCGCTGTTTTACGCTCAATTTTTAGAATACACTCTTTATAAAATCAGATTTTGGTCTTTTGAAAAAAATAAAACTACCAAAATGTTCGTAATGGAATTGTCTATCCGTTGGTGTAAGTACAAAATCAAAATAATAGAGGTTTTCCGAGGAGATGCATGATAACTACAATTGTTTAATTTTTTCATGGTTTCGTTGTGAGGCGATTATTTAAACAATAAGTCCATTAACAAAAAAATAAAACTACCATTTTGAAGCCAATAAGTTGAAGTTGTAGAAATTTAATGTATTTTTTACCAGTTGATATAGTTTTGGCTAATGAGTAGATAGCTCTGAAAACTGGACAAAAACTCGTTTTACTGGGGGACGCACCTTAACAAATTTCAAATCCATGGTAGTCGAGGTTAAAACAACATTTTTAAATTTGTTCTTGTATATAAGATAACACGAGTGGCGGTGCGAACGTGACATGCACCTGATGGTAAACCTTTCTACTTTCTAGACCATAGTATCAAAAAGTCAATTACAAACCATTTCGATGTGATTAAGCAACACATATCGAAATACCCAAACTTAAATGTTTATTGCATTAGGTGGATTTTTACTATTAAGGAAATCTTGAAGTCATAGTATTCGATTTACAACTGTATTGCCGACTTCATGTATAAACTTTATGTTATCTTGTATCTCTGCAAATGTCCACGTCTCGGCTTCCCAGTCACGTCGTGTTTGTATCTCTCAGTATAACCTTAACTGAATATTTGGTACACGCCTGAAACCCACGTTTTATTATATGGGCGGACGTGCAACGCTTTATTTACTCATATGGAGCTGTATAAACAAACTTGTGAGATTTAGAACTTATCTGTTTTATTGACTGGTGTGAACGTAAACTGTGAACGTAGTCAGTGGCTTGATTCGAGGAAATTGCAGAGTCGCAAGGAGACGTTAGAAAAATATTGTGTCTAGTGCAATATAGCAGCAAATAAAACAGTTTAACAAAGTTTCTGATATCTAGGAGCGTGTATAGAGTCTTCTATTTTAACTTATTTCAAACTTAAGGCATTTGAAATTAAAATCTATTTTTATAATATGTACAGTGATTATTATTACTCGTACCATATTACGCTGGCCTAGTGATTTAGGTGGTCGTTAGTCTCGTGAGGAAACCGACATGTACCTTAAATCTTTCGTGATCATATGTGATCCACCAACCCGCACTTTGCCTGCATGTTGTATTATGGCCTTGACTCTCTCATTTCGAGTGAAGACCCCGAGACCTAGCAGTGGGAACATTTAGTGGGCTGTTTTTGCTATACTTTTCAGGTAGCTCCATGCAAGTTGAAGCGGTTTTCAAAATTTACACTTGGATCGTATTTTCGTGTACTCCAAAACCTTGCGGTACGGTTGGAACAGTGCGCTTCGCTTAGTTAGCCTACCCATATATATATATTATATCTATTGTTTGATATTTAATAAATTATTTTGGTGGACACTTCACACACAACACCATCGGACCCCAAACTAAGCCAAACTTGTACTATGGAAGCCCGATATAAAGCTGATATAATACTTATACATAGTTTTAAACACATACTTATTATACCTATACAATACCTACATAGACACCCATTAAACCTAACGCGTCTTTTATATTTTGAAGACTATAATAGTATCTACTCTCTAGTAGACTTTTAATAAATATTTGAGTTGTCTTCATTAAAGTTAGGTAAATTCATAGTGTATCAAGCCGAGCTAAGGGCAGTTAAACTCCGTTATCAAGTTTGAACCCCAGGGGCACTCGCCGTCACCAAACGAGTTTAAACTCGCGCTACTGCGCGTCAGCGCCACAATCGAATTAATGCGCTTCGTGATTTTAACGGTCGCTGAGCTACCTCACTCGAAGCGGTCGATTTTCTAAATTAAGTCAAATTTCATTAGATACACTATTTGATTAAGGTAACATAGGTATGACAACATTTTTTCGTTTTACAAGGCAAAATCAAATCTATAAAAGTATGTTATAGTTATAAAAGTTGACGTCAACCAAATTACAATATTTAACACAAATCCAGCCGAGCCATTTCCGGCTAAGGTACAAGCTGGCTACATTACTCCGCTGAATAGTCAGAATAAGGCATACGGATACAAAACATTTTATATTTTAAGTACAAAAGTTTATATGTTTTAAAGCTTGAATTTGGAACTCAAATAGTTCAAAGATCCTTAGGCCGTAGCCATTTTAATATTTTGCGCGGACAAAATTGTAGGTAAGATTAATTATTATACATGTAAAAGTCTGAACGTTTTTTGGTCAATCACGTAACAACTGAAATACAGCTCCAAACTATGTACTTTACATAAATTTGTTCTTTTCTGACCTCTAAAGCTCCGTAAAACATGTTTGTTATTTTCCTTAAAAAAACGACATTTAGTGATCTGCTGCACAGAATGCTGTTATAAATTGCTTGTAACACGTAACCTAGCTTCCTGGTATGTTCCCTAACAACGTAAATGATTAAAGCGTTTCTGCATGTACAGTAATTTCAGTGGAGCTTACTTCTGCTCTAATTTTCACTTTGTGTCTGGTTCGTTTCGATGCTGAAGAAAATTAAATTTGTAGTGGAGTGCGCTGCACAAAACCAATTTTAATAAAGAACGAGTGTGTATCGTATTTTTCATTCTTACAAACAAAGAGAAACTATCTACTTAAATAATAATTATTATGCTTAATGAAGACTAGTACTTATTGGCAAAGTCGTGTAGTCTGTGTTAACAGTTTGCTTACTTAACAGTTATTTATGCAATTTTTTAAAGTTTTTCAATTCAAAGATGTGGTGTCATAGGACACCAGGTCGGAACTAAATTCTTTCGTACAAAATAGAAGCAATACTCTGACGAGCGAAATGCAGTGCCGGTAGGTCAGCAGGCAGTGGGCTTAATTTGACCAAATAGCAACGTGATACTCTGCTACTATGGGCAAGCTTAGGTATTGTTCGCCATCAGGCATATCTCTTGTACGTCCAGTCTCGCTATATTTAATAAAAAAATCCACGCAGCTGTAAGTAAAAAAAAATACAGTCTAATTTTTACATTTGACTGCACGATTTCGTTGAACGCCATTTAATTTCAATGAATCTTGTATTTAACTAACAACATATATCGTTACTACGTTTATAGTGTTTGAGCAACGATGATTCGTAACTGTTTTTATTTTTTAAGTCCACGATAAACTGCTAGTAATATCTAAAAATGTTCCAGATTAATATTATAGCCTGCAGCGATTGAAAAAGACTAAAACGAATGAAGAAATAAAACTCTTTATCTCGTGTTACGGTTCGTTTCTCAATAAAATCGTCCTTATTCAATAAAAGGCAATGGTTAGTAAGGTGAATGGAGAGAGCTTCTCTGGAGGCTGAGTTAACGATACGAAAGATAGTTTGTGTCTTTAGTGGTAACCGAACCAGGTTGGTATGTATGAGGATTTAAATCTCCTCGTTTGAGGCTTATCAGGGAAATACGTAGTGAGGATATGGACAACATTTTTGATTATCTATACCCTGACTAATATCCCAACAAAAACGTTAAGAAATTAAAACAAAGCATAGAGGCTGAAATGGCGATTACTATTATTAAAATGTAAACATGTCTTGGATCCTGTCTTAGGTTTAATTTATACTATGAACATTAATTGAATAATTACACGGTCATTACTTTAGTTGTAGTTACGGTTGGTCTATTCGGGAGAACGCCAAATACCGATCCAGAGCCCCTGGTCGAATCCCACGCGTCCTTTTTTTCAAAGTCATGTACGTAGTTCTGCTTAAAAACGATAAAGAAAAGCATCATAAGGAAATTGGCATATTTATTATTTTTCTTATTTATATCAATGTGTTTATTGCATGATTTTTTTGTATAGATACTTACTTAATTATGCGGTCGAAAGACAGATGTAAAATATGTTAAATTTACTCTCTAGTGATTACGACGAGCATTTTTGTCCTACAAAAAGAGAACGATAATATATTGGTTTAATCTAACACAGTTATTCACTACACTAGTATTTTAAATAAGGGATAATAGCCGTTATTGTATAGTAGAGAAAGTGTACATACTTTTGATATTGTTATACTTACACCATAGTGACTGGCAAACTTTAGGTAAACATGAATATTTTAGATTACCCGTAAAGTAAACATGGTGCACAAAACTGCATCGAAATATCCGGGACTCGCTCCAACAGATAATATCCACGGTAAATATCTGGTAATTAAGAATACTTGGAACATCATATTATATACCTACAGTGGAAATAACCCAGAACAATGCCAGACTATTCTGAAAAGAAGTGATAGTTCATCATTACGCCAATTGTCAAAACATTTCAACAATATTACAACTCCAACTTTAGCAATAATTATTATAAAACGCAAGGTTATTGCTTCCTTTATTGTCAAAATAATTCAAACGTCGGCCATTGTAAAGGCAAAAATAAATTAAAACACGACCAAGGGAATATTCGCGCAGTAACAAGTAACATTTAACATTTTGACGGGTAATTTGGCACCGCCACACGTGCCAGCACCACTGAAATATGATCCCTGCCCGAATATATATTCACAACACTCCCGTCTAATTTAAGAGATAAATAATAAGCAGGGAGATCATTTTATGCTGGCTCAGACGTGAGGCATTGTCGGTGATGTCAAATGTTTCTGTGGCGCAAATGAAATGACAGAAACGTGAGATATTATGGACGCCTCAGAGTTCTTTAAGAGTGCTTCTTTGATGTTGTTATCTACTGTTTATTTTCTTGAAAATTCAATTTTTGTGTAACGTTTTTGTTTTGTAGTACCTACTTTTTGTAGAGTCCGCCTGACAAAGTCCCACTCCTTTGATAGTTATTCTACCACCAACATGTTATGTGTTGACTGATGTGGAGGCTCTGGAATCGATCGAGAGACGTGGCAAAAGGCTCATAGGTAACGACACTCTTGTGCGAAAAAGACTTCAAAGTCTTGAACATCGCCGAAAAATTGCTAGCCTATCGGTTTTTTATCGGATACACTTCGGAGAGTGTGCAACTGATCTGATACCACCTTGTCCTTTTTTCAATCGAAATGCTCGTAGGTCGAAAAAGCGACATCGTTTCGTGGTTGATGTTCCAAAGACACGAACGAAGAGATTTGACTCTACTTTTGTGATAAGAACGTCTAGGCTGTGGAATACGTTGCCTGAGTGGGTTTTCCCCGATGGTCACAATCTTTGTGTCTTCAAATCGAAAGTGAATAGGTTTTTTCTAAGTAAACACGCTCCATCGTAGACCGCATCGTCGCTTAACATCAGGCGAGATGGCGGTCAAGCTAAACCTATAGCTAAGTTCTACCGCCAAACAGTAAAGTGCAAACATTACTGTGTTCCGGTTTGAAGGGCAATGTTTCCAGATAAATTCAAGGACTTAGAGATATAACATCTTAGATCTCTAGGTGACGAGCGCAGTGCGGTGCTAGGTAATGATTTGGACTCTTCATGTTCCAATAGCTGCGTGTCACTGTGCTGTTATGTGGCAGGGATGTTGCTTACCATCAGGTACATGTCCGGCTCGTCTCGTCACTCTTTATTTAAAAAAAAAACGATGTATTGGAGTTACTTTATTTTAAATATAATACAAATGAAGATAAAGACAGGAAGCAAGACCGAGGAAACTGTTTATACTTCCTTAATATTTATCTCCATTTCAGTCTCTATGAAGGTACTACACCTCGTCAGCGTTTCATAAAGTTTCCACATAAAACGTGAAATTCCTGATAGCCAGCCTCATTTTTCATCTTTAATTAAAATAGGGTACCGGACAGTAGTCACAAAAAAATCTGAAATTAAGTTAGAGAGTACATTTGTGAAGTGAAATAACCATTTAATGAAAATTTACACGAAGGAATACTGATTTATAATTTTAATTCAATTAATAAAGTTTAATATTTCTAATATTTTTCATCTGTTGGCCGCCGTAAACGAAACACCAATCACAGCGCGTGACGTCAACTGTGTCTAAATAACAGTATTTTGTATAGTGTACCTATTTGCGAATTTTACGATTCTTTGCCGTTTTTAAAGTATTTAAAACTATTAGAATTGAGGAATAGTAATTAAAACAACACGTTTTAACTATGGAAGCAGGTTATTTGAAAGCTGACTGCCGAAATCTCCCAAGAGTGGATATGTTCATGGTTGGAAATTTCTTTGCCACAAATTCTGACTTCTGTGCTGCTGAATTTAGAAATGTTAAAACAACTTCCGTTTGTAAATCTGAAAGAAATGGACAGTTAATTATTTTTCATCAGTAAACATAGGTATACCGACCTACACAAGTTCAATATTGAATTAATACTTACTAATAGGCAAAGTGGTGTTTTCATTTTCGTTACTACTGCTCAATTTACTATCTTCTAGGGCTTCTTGTATTAGGGCCAATCTTTGCCTTTTCATAGCAGCTTGTCGAGGCATACTAGTTGATGGGAAACTTCTTTTTCTATTAGTTTGACATTGAAATATTGATGGAAGACATCCTGGTTTCATCATAATTTTATTTACATAACCCATAATTCGGTATCTCATGTAATTTTCCATGTCATTCGGTAGCTAAAACAAAAAATCCAAATTAAGTAAGTACTTACTTACATAATTAATAGCATCTAATATTCCACCGCCTTTAATATGAAGTGTTCGCAGTGTTAGGTACCTATTTACCGTAATGTAAATTTGTGTACTTACATCAAAGTGATCCTCGCAGAAGTAAATCGGTGAAATTACAGACATTCCATCGAAATTTCGTCTTGCTAGTTTCAACCATTTTTTTCGTATATCTGCTTTTCGTGGCACATCAATGAATAATTTAGCTGGTGTGGTTTTACTGTTATTACTACACTGAGGAACTACACAACAACGATATCTTATGTGATCCATTATAACATTAAAGAAAGAAAACAAAAACAACACTTTCCACTGAATAACTGTGTTTATTTACACAGATTGAAACACGTATGACGTCACACGCTCTAAGATCACGTGACATACCGTTTACGCGGCAATTAAAAACAATTATTTTTTACACACTATTTTAAGTACTTAAAAAGTTATATTTGTTTAAAATAAAAAAATGTAGGGCTATATTTAGCCATTAAGATTAATTTTAAGCACTTTTTGAAAAGTTGTCCGATACCCTATTCCGATTGAGTTCAGGATTTACGACAATTTGCAAGACATTTCTCAAACCGTCTTAATGTTTAATTTTCAATTAAGTAGCTCTTCGATAAGAATGTTTGAGAATTTATTATTGGAAGAAAAAATATCAAGCAGGTATCGGGTATATCAAGTGTTATTTGAAGCTGCCATTGTTGAGAATTAATACAGTTGATTTCAAATGTACAGACAAAAAATAATATTTAGTAAAGTATTCACAAGTATCTATCATTTCGAACAAAACATGACTTTAGACACGCCTAGGTTCTAAACTATATTTTTTATCAAACATCTAATACAAATTCCAGTGATAGGCCACTTTTACAAAGTCTACCTGTAAAGTACCTACTACACTTTTCTTAATTACTCTACCGTACCGTCAATAAGTGATGTTTAAAACATTACTGCGTTCCTGTTTGAAGGGCAACGTTTCGAGGGAAATACGGTGTTTGACAATGTTTAAAATATAGCATAATTTATGATCATCCTATCAGATAACACATTAAATAAACATATTTCACTCTATTTTGGAATATATAGTGTGTATCTTTTGTATAATACGCCAATGAAAATTGTACAAATACTGAATTATAATCTGCGGCGTAAACGCTGTTTCTAGTCACGTGACGCGCGTGACGTCACCTGCCCGTAAATATTCAATCTACAGCAAACGGTTTCTTTGAGAACACTGCTTTGTTTACTGGCAGGTGACGTCACGCGGGTCACGTGACCAGAAACAGCGTTTTTGGCGGGGTTTTTGAACTTTTTACTTTAAACATTTATTTTTAATGGTAAAACAGTGAATCTTGCGGAAATATTCATGTAGTATGGTATATTGTGTAATCAAAAATCATTTAAACGGTTTTACAAATTTAGTCAAATACCGTATTGCAAAGAAATTATTTATGTTTTATGATTTGGAAAAAAAACTTAATTCCTTAGGGAAGAAACATTTTCTAAATTCTACGCAAACGAATCTGCAGCTGGATGCTAGACTTAACATTAACATTTATCAACTACGCGCACACATTTGGAAATGTGGTCTTACTAAAGTGGTCCTGTCAACTCAGTCACCTTTTGCCAAGCTCTGATAAGTACCAGCTCTCCAAATACTGACGACTCTAGTACTTATGTACTTATAATTTTGCGAAGACCAATTTTAATCTTCTCAGCATTTGAACGCCCTGTTTTTAGAGATCTGTATAAAGAAGGGTTTTTTATTATGAATACTAGTGATCGCCAATTAGCTAATTGTGACTTTATTTGGGAATTGCACATCCTACTAAGGTGGAATAATGTGGTAAGTGTCGGAGTCTAATTCCAAGTCGGATGGTTTATTCGATCTTGTGTACACATGGGACGTAAGAGACTGCACGGTCTTCGTTCCATCATCGCGTGCTCGGATCATGCCCACATTCGTCACTGCACAGCAGATCAACATCACTCGAGCGTCTACAATCGTATCAATCATGTAGGTACGCGTTTCCTATGTAAATAGGAGATGTGACATATTTCACCGTGTAATGGATATCCCTGGGGATGAGCATACATTTGCGCGAGTCGGGAAGTTTTGACAGGTGTAATAGATTGTGATACAATTCCAAGTTACATGCCATTGAGCTGGGAGTGCCTTGAAGTTGCGCTTTGAAGCCTGGGTTCGCCTTATCGAATTAACTTTGCTGTACTGTATACTTTGAAGTGACGATCTCCGTAAAGTGGCCGGGAAACATTGGACGAAAGGAGTCGTCGATCAAGCTCAGTGGTTTATTGGTTCTACACACCTTACGAAAATTCATTATGATTAGACGGCACAGTTTATACTGAACAGTTTTCATTTGGACCATAAATGTTACTACTATATGACTAATCATTTGTTGAGCTATCCGCCCGGCGACGCGATATCAGTTGTTGGGATATTATTCGCCATAAAATAAGCATAAGGAAAAAAGGAAACGTGTATCTGGCGTGAAAAATGGTAAGAGAAAGAAGAACTAAAGATATAAAGATATTTTCAAACGATTGGCATATTTTTACGAATAAACACTGATACTCGTTTATATTTTAGACTGCAATCCACGGGACGACTGACGTTATGACGTTACGATTATCGACACAGTTTTTTGTAAAAAAATCGTGAATTGACTACATTTAACTATAATAGTTTTACATACAATAACATAATTAATCTACTTTATGCTGCCACTGCTGGAACTTGGAGTCATCTTTCAGAAGGCGTCAAGGCCCAAATCCACCATGCTGGCCACGAACGGGTTGGTGTATTACACATGACCAGTGCCGATGACGAACTAAAAATGAGAATAAGTTATGACACAAACAAATAGCACTCATAAGGACTGAAAACGAAAGCAAACAAAGTTACAAATGAAAACTTATAATTTTACATACTAAATATTACACAGCACTAATGTTAGTCATCTGTAAAGCTACAGATACGCTACTATTACGGATGTCGGTGAGCTGAACTCACGAAATTTCATTCATCCCTAAAACCGTCCAACGCATATGTCCCGCTCCGCTGTCGCTCGGACAATATGGCGCTACGCCGCTTTATTTGCATTCCGGCGATACGGCCCCATTAAATTTTCCCCAACTAAAACCAGCCCAACGTGGCTTAAAAAGTGTTTACTTCAGAAACTCCTCAATTCCACCATCAGAGCCTCAGAGCTCGGAGCTAACTGTTCTTAAACGAATTCACTTTACCGATAAAAGCGACCCACGAAGCATTACAGCTTTATGTAAATACGATGTTAATACAAGGCCTCTATCAATCATTCAGTATTCCTAAATCAGGGAACGCGACACGCCGTATATTTCATCGGATACCTTCGGGAAGGGCATGAAACGTGCCCGGTAATATAGGAGCCAAGTTTCGACAGGTGCGATGAAATGACGGATCGGGATTGTTTTCCGATGTCGCTAAATATGCTAAATAAGTGAAAGTATATTTTTTATAAAGTTATTTTTGTTGAAGCGCACCAAAAGTATGAAACTGGGAGAATTGATGTGCGAGTGAGAATATGGAAAGGACGAGTTAGTTAAGATGATTGAGTGAAATGAAATGTGCTGTGTCAATCCCAAGTAATAGAATGGGTAGGAAAACGATGGTGAAATATTATCTGACTAAAATTATAAATGTCTAAGTTTAGATGTTTGTCGATCACTCACATCGTAACGTCGGAACGGTTCGGAAATTTAGAACACGGATTATAGTATGGAGTATATATATATTATCTTAATATATATAAATCTCCTGTCACGATGTTTGTCCGCGATGGATTCCTAAACTACTTAACCGATTTTAAATTAAATTGGCACACCGCGAGCAGTCTGGTCCAACTTGAGAGATAGGATAGTTTTTATTTCGATTAATAGTCTAAATTACAATATCCGAGCGCAGCCGGAATGGGCCGCTAGTATATTATAATATTGGTGGTGGACAATTCACACACAACACCATCTGACCCCAAACTAGGTAATGATTTGGATTATCATGTTCCAATAGCTGCGTGTTACTGTGCTGTTATGTGGCAGGCATGTTGCTTACCATCAGGCACATGAACTGTTCGTCTCGTCATTCTATGCTATAAAAAAAAAAAAAAACTAAGCAAAGCTTGTGTGATGGCGGCCAGATAGCTGATATAATACTTACATAGTTTTAAATACATACTTATCATACATAGAAACACCCAGACACAGTGCAAACATTTGAATTCATCACACAAATATTTGCACTGGGTGGGAATCGAACCCACGACCCTGGGCTTCGCAGGCAGAGCTACTACCAACTAAGCCACGAGGCCAGTCTGATAGCACATACGCTACTTTTTATTACGGGAAAACAGTGGAAACAGGAACTGACTGACTGACTGACTGAAATCCGCGGGGTGCTGATGGTATCCAGTAAATTTCATTTTTTTTAATGTAAAGCATCTAAACATATAGCTGAAGAAGATTTTTATCTGCAGGGGAGTTAGTGGAGACGACTTGTAAATAAAAAAATAAGATTTTTTAAACTCTACCAAATTCTTTTCAATGGAATAAATTTGCAGTTGCTGAAAAAAAACAATAAGTATCTATATTGTTTTACAACTAACTTATGAGAAAGCTGCTGAAGCAACAAGTTCAGAATCAGAGGATCCATATTACTTATGTTAGTATCATTTTAACAATTAAATAATACAGATTTTCACATTGAGTTTGATAAATTGCGTCAATTAAAAGGCTCGGCAAAATAAAAGGGGGTCATAACCCGTTGCGTTACTTTTATCTGATTTGCTGTTTAATAGACATGTCACTTTACGACACTCTGCATGTCGCTTGTGAATAAAGGAGAAAGTGGAATTTTATTTAAGGAAGGCTCTTTAATGGTGGTTCTATAGGCATTCAAAATTTCTTCTAATAAGACTACTTAAAGGTGGCTCTCACTTCAGATATAAAGAGTGTAACTTGAGAAAAAGAGGAAAGACAAACGTACTTCAAAAATACTTTTAATTTGATATACTCGTATTTGAAGCTGATATTGAATAATACGTAATACAAGTTTCAAATAAGAGGGTTTGAGTTTTCATGTACTTTAATAATAGATGTTTTATCTACATCTAAACTGTAGTCGTTTTTATTACTATCAGCGTTCTGTGGTTTTACCAGACCAGTTCCCGTTCCCGCTAGTTTCCCGAGATGAAAAGTAGCCTAGGTGTTATTCCAGAGAATAATTTATCTGTGTTCCAAATTTCAACCCAAACTATTCAGACGTTCCGACGTGATTGAGTTACAAACATCCTAATTTTCGCATGTATAATATTAGTAGGATAGACCAGAGCAAGATTTTCATTTAATATGAGCGATCGACTCACACTTGACCGGGGGGTCTACTGCCGAACGAAAAATGTCATCGCTTTGATGTTTCTCTCTCTTTTCTTTTCGCTTGAAATGATAGAGACAGCATTAACAAAGCGATAGCCGATTTAGTTAGGCGGTAGAAGCGCCGTTCAATATTTCGTTTATTGAATAAACTTAAAATAGTTGACCCCAGATGGCATGTACTGCAAACCGAACTAGAACAGGCCAGAAGACAAAAATTTCTATTCAATAACCGACTTCAAAAAAAAGAGGAGGTTTGCATTTCAGTTTATGCCATTCTTGTTGTTTTTTGTTTGGTCGAAAATACTTCAGAAGTCACATATACATTTTATCGAAATCGGTATGGCAGTTTTTGTGAAATCATCAAAAAACTTAAATTTGCTTTCATTTGTGACGACTTGTTGTCGTAGCTTCTAATGAAATTTAGTCGAGTGTCTGAGTTTCAACACAAATTGAAGTTTTTTTCGGAGAAATTTAAAATATGTTAAGTTAAATACTTACACTAAAGCATGCATTTGCCACAATATATACATGGAACATAATATCGGTTTCGCAGAGTGAAATAAAGCCTGTAATCTGCAGGCTAATCCACGCTGAAAGTAGTTATTACAGCTCCGAAGCACACCACAAAGGTTTGTCAACGTCGCTCAAACAGCAGTAGTTTGTTGACAGCGACTCGACTTCTGTAAAATACATATTATATGTATTTCACTAGCAGTGTCCCGCATTTTTCAACATTTTTACAATATGGTATTTGACTAATTTTATAAAACCATTTAAATTATTTTTGATTACACAAAATACCATATTACTACATTAATATTTCCGCAAGATTCACTGTTTTACCATTAAAAAAAAATGTTTAAAGTAAAAAGTTCAAAAACCCCGCCAAAAACGCTGTTTCTAGTCATGTGACGCGGGTGACGTCACACGCCAGTAAACAAATCAGTGTTCTTAATGAAACCGTTTGCAGTAGATTGAATATTTACTGGCATATGACGTCACGCGCGTCACATGACCAGAATTAGCGTTTACGTCGCAGATAAAAATTCAGAATTTTTAATTTTTTATTGGCGTATTATACAAAAAATACACACTATATATTATATTCTAATATAGAGTGAAATATGTTTATTTAATGTGTTATCTGATAGAATTATTATAATTTATGCTATATTTTAAACATTGTCAAATACCGTATTGTTGAACATCAAACGATACTGACATGTCTCCTTCTTTTAAGCATCTGACAGACATTACATACGTGCTTAGCAATTAGCATACAATATCCTAATGACGAAACGCATTTATTAAAGGTTATAAGTCTAAATGTTATTAGAAGCTACGCTGCAATGGCGATCTTTCGGTAACATTACCGAATAGAAGCCATAAGAAAAATTTGTAGTTAAAGAGTATTTTTAGTATACAGAGCTGGGACGAAGGTTAAATACAAAAAGTATTTAAAAGTAGTCGTTAAGTTTTCTTAATTTGTCTTCTGCTAAATTTCTGCTCAATTTTCTTAAACCTTCTACGAAGTATTAGAAAACATTTAAAAAAAGATGAATGAAACGGTTTTATCATTTTCAAATTGTAAAATGACCAAAATATAGGGGTTTATTTAACTATATCTAATGTATGTACATATTTACATCATATTACGACAAGTTAGTATGTTAAGTGGTAAGACTCTTTCTTGAGTAAGTCTGAGAAAGCACCACACCTTGGCTGGTTATTCTATCGCCAAGCAATAATGCGCAAACATCATTGTATTACGGTTTGAAGGGCAAGTTTTCCCTTTCTAGAGAAATTACAGAGCATAGAGACAAACCATTTTATATCGCAGGGCCACGAGCACAAATATATGACACGACATGTACCTAGAATCTTTCGAAGTCATGTGTCATCCACCAACCCGCACTGAGCCAGCGTGGTGGATTATGACCTTAACTCTCTCCTTGTGAGAGAAGGCCCCGAGTCCCAGCAGTGGGAACATTTAATAGGCTGCTTATGTATGTTATGTAAAAACAATAAATTGTACATAAGGATTGGAACGCAGCTGCTAAAAATTATACAAACAGTAAAAAATATTTTTTTGAAATTCTCTACTCAAAATTTTAAATAAAATCAAGAAAAACAAATTTCGTTTTAAACAGTTAAAGTCCCCTGGCAACTGAGATTACTCAAAGGTTATAAGTTACGCAGTTCACAGGAAAGTTATAAAGAAACTCCTAGGTGAAGGAACAGGCAGCTACCTATTTACTGTCCTTTTAGACGTCTTTTTGTCTTCGTTTCTGGGTTTCCTCGTTTCAAACAATAGACACGCTAGATGAACTTCCTTTGTCTGAAATTTTAAAATGGTGGTCATGGAAACAGCTTTATTGTGGGTAGAATATGAAAATTATACGTTCAACGAATTTATATGAAGTTTTCGCTCCATAATTTAAGAATGAATAGTAACACAGTAACACAGGATTAGTGGGTCGTGGTTAATAATAATAAATACATAATGAATGACGGTACGGTCGACATCTGTCGAGCATGCCGCCGTCCAGGCGAATCTCTTCGTCATGTTATTTCCGGTTGTTCGCATCTTGCTAACGGCGAGTACTTGCACAGGCATAACCTAGTAGCCAGGATCATCCACCAGCAACTTGCTCTTAGATACTGCCTTGTCGAGTCCGAGGTGTCGTACTATAAGTACGCACCTCTGCCAGTTCTCGAGAATGGTCGTGCGTTGCTCTACTGGGACCGCTCTATCATCACGGACAGGACTATTGTCGCCAATAAGCCTGATATCGTGCTGGTAGACCGGTCTCAGCGCCGGGCTGTGATCGTTGATATCACCGTACCACATGACGAGAACCTCGTGAAAGCCGAGAAGGACAAGCTAAGCAAGTACCTTGACTTGGCTCATGAGGTTACCGCCATGTGGGATGTTGATTCGACGATCATAGTCCCAATAGTCGTGTCGGCAAACGGCCTTGTAGCGAAAAGTCTCGACCAACACCTTAAGAGACTTTCGCTAGACGGTTGGATCAAGGGTCAGATGCAGAAGGCGGTCATCCTCGACACAGCACGCATCGTCAGGAGGTTCCTCACTCTGCAGCCCTAACCACCGGTAGCTTGGGCACTGCCCCGCTGCTGGCGGCAAACTAGGTTTAGGTTTTTATAATGTTTTTATGATGTTTTATGTATGAATATTGTAAAAACTTAGGCTTAAGAAAAGAAATAAATACGTACATAATAATAATATCGTGCTGGTAGACCGGTCTCAGCGTCGGGCTGTGATCGTCCATATCACCGTACCACATGACGAGAACCTCGTGAAAGCCGAGAAGGACAAGCTAAGCAAGTACCTTGACTTGGCTCATGAGGTTACCGCCATGTGGGATGTTGATTCGACGATCATAGTCCCAATAGTCGTGTCGGCAAACGGCCTTATAGCGAAAAGTCTCGACCAACACCTTAAGAGACTTTCGCTAGACGGTTGGATCAAGGGTCAGATGCAGAAGGCGGTCATCCTCGACACAGCACGCATCGTCAGGAGGTTCCTCACTCTGCAGCCCTAACCACCGGTAGCTTGGGCCCTGCCCCGCTGCTGGCGGCTATCTAGGTTTAGGTTTTTTATAATGTTTTTATGTTTTTTTTTATGCATTTACTGATGTTGTAAAAACCTAAATTTAAGAACTATGATTAAATAACTGAATAATAATAATAATAGATTAGCTATCTGGTTTTCGTAACACATGCTTTGCTGAGTATGGCATTATAGCGTTTTATGTTAAAAAACCTACTAATATATATTTATTTATCTGTCAAATATAGTCTATTTGACTATACATAATATTGTATTCTGTACAAATATACTAAAGTCAATAGCAATTTAGCACATAATTGAAACCTTCTGGTTTGATATTTTCTGTTTTCTCTAGTAATTTGTAAATCTGGTAACCGGAGAGTCAGTTATTCCTATAATTTATTAGTCTATTCTAAATGATATATTTTAAAATTGTATGGTCTTTTACGTTACCAATTATGGCTGATAAGGTTATAAAATGTACATTTATATCACGACACTTTTCCACATTCAACTTGATTTATTTCTAAGATAAAAAAATCTTTCTAACTACCTGACTTTTAAAACCGACAATTAATTTCTCTCGGTCCATCTTTTTTAATCTTTTCTTTCTTTTTCAGTCTGAGCACGTCAGATAACTCCATTAGCTGAATTTCTAGCGGTTTTCTTGAATTCTTGTCTGCTTTAAGTTTTCTCATCGCCGAAGAATTTTCATTTCCGTTAAAGGTTATGTTTTTCATTTAGTCCCGGTATTACCTTTTATCCTTTCGTTATACTCTTAGGTATTCTTTGTCCGTGCCAATCTATTGTTTGCATTGGTTGTGAAGGCGGAACAGGGTAAGATTATTTCAAATAGAACCATTACCGGTGGTATTTTGACTTCAAAATGTAGTCGGGACAATGGACGCTACGAATTAGGGCGCTTAGGGAACAGCATTCAATACGTGCAATCTATACAAAGGAACTTTTCAATATCTTTGTAATGATTTCAAGTGGTTCTTGATGTAGATATTCATTCAATTAAATATCTTTGTATATTTTGCCGAGGCAAATAAATCAATTAAGCTTTATTTTGTGTTCAATCTGATGTTGATATTAACAAATTTGTAAGTTCGAATTTTCTATAAGTACTTAAATATGTATGTTTTTCTACTTCTAAAGAAGAGATTTGATCGTCAACGACTTCTGTAAACTTAAGAGGTTCGCTAATACCTAAATCCCAACTCCCTCTATACCACTTTGTGTAATTTACTTTTTTCATAATTTAAGACTAACTTAAAATGTCCGTAAATGTATTTGTTTAGTAAGTCATTGTACAATTTAACACGTTAAATAACGAAATTCATTACTATAAGAATACATTCTACTGAATAACTTCAAGTTCTTAGTCAAACAAATAAATAGGTGTCACTGCGAAAGATATTTACAACTGTGGAGTGTATCCACGTCGTATCTATGCGAGATACTTGTTGAAAACATGCAAACTGAACGGTCTAAATCTAGATGTTGGACTGATCCAGACCATCTTAGCGATTATTTATTATTTATTTCCGATGCTGCTTGAATAAATAAAATAAAAAAGCAGTAATGTGCAAACATTACTGCGTTCCGGTTTGAAGGGCAATGATTCCAGAGAAATTACAGGGCTTAGAGACATAATATCTTAGATCTCTGGGTGACGAGCGCAGTGCAGTGCTAGGTAATGATTTGGACTATCATGTTCCAATAGCTGCGTGTTACTGTGCTGTTATGTGGCAGGCATGTTGCTTACCATCAGGCACATGACCTGCTCGTCTCGTCACTCTATGCTATAAAAAAAAAAAGTTTTTCTAGATGGCCATGCCATGATGGCGAGGCCACGCCCTATCAGCATTTCCCATTGGCTGACGCATTTCTAGATGCCCAATCGCCAAGGTCCCCAGTTTACCCGAAGCTTTCTTATCATACCCGAGCATGACGGTAGAATTCAATTTACACCCCACGAAAAATTTGTCTAGGCGCGCCTAAATAAGTTTTCACTTCAATAAATAAATAGTGGTGGACAATTCACACACAATGAATGATTTATCGGTTGCCAAGTTGTTCTCAGGTACAACTTAGATTTTTGAATTCTTAATAGTGTTAACTACAACTGTAACATAGTCAAATATGAGACAACGCCCAACGCCCCAAAACAAAACCGAAAAAAAATAATTTTCCGTTTCACTGACACAAAAAGCCCTTGAAATATTAGAAGAGCAATGCCTTCCTAATTGAGTGAATATACACACAGCCGTGCTCGTCTTCATGAGTTGAAGTCAAATAACGAGGTGTGAGCTTCAAAAAGCAATTTTCAATTAAATGTTGGGTGCACAGTTTTGACAGACATTTCATTAACCTGGTTTCGTTTTGGCGGATGTGCGGCGCCGATGTGGGGGTACACAGCACCTGACAGAATTAGGTATTAAATGTAAATGACGGTGCAAAATGGACTGCGCCAATTTACAAAAAAGAACAGAAGTTGCTGCTCGTTTTAAAACTGTGACAATTATGACTAAATTTTAATTATTATTAAGAAATCCTACTAATATTATGTCATTGTTGTGTTAATGTCAATGTTTGTTGCTCAATCACGTTGGAACGGTTGAATGGATTGGGTAGACATTTGAAACATAGTTTGATTATAGTCTGAAATTTCATTGCGAGATTTTGGGCTGGGAGATTGCGGGCTCTGCTAGTACATCATATAAATGAAATATGGCGTATTAATTTCAAAATCGATAGCTCTTTGAGAATCGCAAATAGTTATCGGCAATACTTATGTAATACACTAAGATCAAGAGGTAACGGAGGATTAAGCGCTTCTTTAGCGTCAGCAGACTCTGAGTATCAGAGGCATTAGAGGACGTCTTTTGCATAGACATTACCATAACGACATTTTAATTTTCCCGCCATATTCGACAACCAAGATTAAATCGTATTCATAAAACGAAGGCTCAAGGTGCCTTATTTGAAGTGTCAACTCTAACAGCGAGTAAGTATACAACCTCCTTTGATGTAGCTTGCTCACAAATGTTTTGTAATGTAGGTAAAAATGTGTATTATATTTACAAAACGTGATATTTTTTACACAAAGGACGTTTTATTTTAAGGTTGAATATTGTGTGACTGCCACGTATACCTTTTAGAAGGTTTCGCTGAAATTTCTAAACGTACGAGTAATTCATATTTCATTTCAGACTTTTTTGTAAATATGAAAATTGAGAGCGCTTTGTACCAGTAAATACGTGGACTCGTATGTCTTTTAGGGTTTCGTAGTTTGAATGGAAACTTTAAAAATGCACGAATTTCAAAATATATCTTGCTATTATGAGCTAGTGTGTTGTTTACCATCAGGAAAATTATTGTTCTCAGTTCCGAACTTTTTTTTCTATCGGAAGTATAATGTCTCTACTTAGTCTGTGATAGAATTTGTGATGACGTTCCAAAAACTCGAAAGAAATGGTTTCACTCTGCTTTTGTTACACATACAGTTAAACGATGGAATATTCTGCACAAGTGGGTAATTCCTAATAGATACAATCTGGCTGTTTTAAAATCTGGAGTCATTCTGTTTCTTTCCAGGTAATCGCTCTCCGTCGTGTAGTCGTTTCACAGTAAGCGACATGGCGATAAAGCGCTAGCCTATCTTTAGTTTAATAATTATTTTTCTCTGAAAAAAAGAAACAAAAAAAAGAAATTAAAGATCGTATTTTATTAAACTTGTTAAATTCACTAGTTTTATAATAACACTACTCGTAAATAACTCTATAATCTTCTGAAGATGACCATAAAAACCAGTCCACAGATTCGATAAAAATTTCATAGGACCTTTCAGAAAGACTTTTGAAAAAAAAGTATTCTAAAAATTGGTTCACCAAATCACCTAGTCGAAAGTTAAAAACCATTAAAAGAAAAATCGTCGATAGAATTTTCATTTTTTAAAGTCTTTAAAAATATTCACCACTGAACATGGAGCTTAAAACTACATCAAATAACCGCGGCAAATATTTCGTAATAACACTAGTATTGTGAATAACAATGTTTATTTTGATACTATATGAATGAATGTGTTTTATAATACTTTTGGGTTCAGTCGAAGATTCTCAATTGGCTGAATTCTGATATAAATTTACTTTCTTTGTTAAGTGAAAGTCCTCAAATCTACTTAGATAAGTTTCATATCTTTGCCAGATATTCTTCGATACTAAAAAAAAAAAGTTGGCAAAATAATTTGCAAGGCTAAATTCTCTGGAAGCATTTATCTTCAAAACGGAACACAAATAATTATCTTATACTTCTGCGTGACAAAGTGCAGGGTTAAGCAACGATTTTGACTCTTCATGTTCAGCTGTGTAGCACTGTGTTGTTATGGGCAACAGTTGCTTACCATCAAGTGCGTGATCTGTGCCAGCAGTAATGTGATTAATATTATTGTGATCCGGTTGGAAGGACAATGTTTTCAGAAAAAAAATGGGACTCAGATATAAATCAACTTTTATCTGTGGATTAGGAGCTCATTGCTGGGCTGGGTAGAGATTTGGACTCTTTAGGTTCAGATGGCTGCGTCACACCATAGTCATATAAGTGGGCGTTTTGCGTACCATCAGGCGTATGTCTTGTTCGTCTCTACACTCTATATTATACAAAAATATAAATAGTTAAAAATATAAATATCCTCCATTCCTACCTTTTATCAGAATTGACATAAACATGACTACAAAGGGTGCCTTTTCCCACACAACTGCAACTCACGCTCGTATTACACACATAATGAGATACTCCCATCACTTAATTGAAATCCATCGATACCTTATTGACAAAGGCTAGCTTTCATCCTCTTAATGGTCCGTGAGGCCACTGACCCTTCGCCCACAAACATAGTAAAGTAGAGCCACTACCGATGTGTGTGAGGTAAAGTCTGAAACATTTTTAGTTCTCTAATTAGATCGTGTGTATTTATAAGTTGGTCGAAAAAGAAACTGAGGAATAATCTGTGGTGTCCAGTCCTGGGCAATGGGCCTGGTTGGCACGTCCTCGCTAGGCAAATTGACACAACCCTTAGTAAACAATTGGCGACACGTTATTTGGGATACATAGCGTCGCTTCAGGTTACGAGGGGAGGGGAGTTGTGCAGGAATTTTCGGCTTTTGGAAAAGTTGGGGTAAAATAAATAAAGTCCTTTTCAATGGCAATTTAGCTATCTCAACTTTCAGGTAGAAACATTTATATTCGGTTGTAATTTAGAAATAGGTAAAAATTAAAACTTGGAATATGGGAGTGATAGAAAGCTTTCTTTGTTATTGTTTTTTTATTTGCATTAAGTGACAAGTCGAGCTAGACATGTGACTGTAGGCAACGCGGCTGCAAATGCTGTGCAGTTCCATGAAAATAAAATTATAAATAAAATGTAGGCAATAGAGGCACATAGCGTTCGTTCTTTTTCTTTTACATAAACCTAATCCTAACCTTTATTTATACAGAAACACTATAAATGACTTTATTACATCAACAGCATTATCACGAATGAAATTACATTCTATTTAGTTGAGACCTTTTGTCTATCTTTAATACTTTACCTATTTTATTTTATAAGACTAATACTTCGTCATACTGAATAAGAAGCTGATCTGTGGCTCTAGTCGTTAACTCCAAAACTTATTTCACGACAAGTAAAGTTGTGTTGGACAGCAAAATTTCAGTATTTCTGTATTTCTAGAATATTTTAAGGATCTTTAGGCTTTAATAACGTAGAGTAGGGGTAGGAATTTTACATGTGCCGTTCCATTAGAAGGGTTTACAGTCTTGCTGTGATATTAACTCATTAGCTAGGATATGAGCATACCGAGCGAGCTAGTTGGAAGTTTGTTAATACATGAGTTTGTTAAACAATGAGTAAAGTTATACATAATACGTAAGTCAGTAACAGTGGTAAATTGGTAGACTATGCCACTTGTATATAAATACATATAAATATATATAAACGTATAATGGTGTATGGCGTCAGTTTCACTAACAAATTTAATGTTTTGTTCCGCCTTGACGCTACTCAATTTCCGATAAACATTGATCATAAAATTACTGACCTTGTGGTTCAGTTGCTAGAGTAAGTCTGGCCGTAGAACTTGAGTTCGATTACCACCCAGAACAAATACGAGTATTTGTGTGATGAATACATAATTGTTCTATGTCAGTTGTGGTGTGTTCTATGTATGCTATAGTGTCTTAACATATCATAAGTGTGTATTTACGATTATATGAGTATTGTAACAGTTCTCTCACATATTGCAACCAGCTTTACGTAGTTTCGGACTAGTGAGTGTTGTGGAATGCCCACCAATACTTTACAAGGTATTATTTTAAAATTAGGTTTATTTGACGTTTATAAGAATGAAATGGTGAGTTTAGAGATTAAGGTTTTATTTGGTAACTGCGAAGCATTATCAGTCGACTTTTTCCCCACAGCTAAGGGTAGAAACAATTCGAGCTAGCGGATAACTCATTACTTCCAAAGAGCTCTCACTACATACACATTGGAACATATCGTTGCCCTCGCCTTGTTTACTTTACCGTTAAAACCAACGTTAATGACAACTTTGTAGTTTTGCACTTTAGAAAATCCTTAGAAAATCAGGCGAGAGTCGAACTAATGACTTCACGTTTGTAAAATCGGATAAGGAAGACACGCTGCCCTATATAATCAAATAGCAACCAAGCTCTGCACTGCGCTCAACACCCAGAGATTTATGATGAAATTTTCTTGGTACAGCAATTTCGCTGCAAGTGTAGCCCTTTAACCGGAAACAGTAATTTTTCCATGTTACGGTTCAGCGGTAGGTAGAATAATTGGCAAGAGTGGCACTAGCACTACTTCTTAATAAAATTGTACTTTTTAGATTTCTTTTCATAATTATTCATTAATTTTTACAAATATATTAGTTTTTTTTTAATATTAGTAAATAACCCCTATAAAATGTATGTTTCTTTTTAAGTGTATGTCACTTCGTTTAATTATCTTAATACTTTATTTAGCATACTCCACTGTTTAACGCTTCCTTATTTCCACCCTAAGGTTAACTGGAAAATATCGTTTTAAGCTATAATGCTGAAGGCGATAAGCTGGTAATACTAGTTATTGCCTTTCTCCTACTGAATTGTTTTTGTATGTACAGAGTACCTAGTTATGTACCTCTTATCAGCGGTGATGACATCGTATGAAATCGTAACAACTACGACCAAACCAAAATTGTTGTAAAATTACAACATCGAATCTTATTCGAATACTGTATAACTTTCACTTCGTCTTAAAAGGGACAAAAACGCTGACCCGAAACATTCAGATAATGCAATTCAGCGTGTTCACTTACATTACAATAAAACTGCAATCAAGCCATTGGAATAATTTATTTTACGCTTTAAGGAGCTTCCTCAAAGGTCGTTACTCACCTTTACGAGGTAGAAGTCGTTTTTAAGAGAGTTAAGGCAGTACGCAATCTCGGCGTGTAACAGGGTTCCGTAGAATTATTTATGCTCTGAAACGACGGGGATTCATATCACCTCTTATATATTTCAGCTCGGTTCTTACGTGGTTTAACGGTGTTACGTAACACTTCGGGTAAGTAGTTGGCTGTAGGTGTTGTTGAATTTTTCATGTTTGAGGATTTATTTGTCATCGAAATGTAGGTGTTAGATGATGGGTGTGAAAAGTTTTCCGAGTTAACGTAAACAGAAGAGGTTTACTTTGATCAGAGTAAAATTGTACTGAAACAGTATCTATACTAGGCTTTGTTTATTTTTTTCCATATATTATTTTTGGTGTGTCAATTTTATATATTATATATTATGTATTTTTATATATTTTTATCTATCTGTATATACTTAATATTATAAAGCTGAAGAGACTATTTTTTAACGCGCTAATCTCAGGAACTACTCGACCGATTAAAAAATATATTTCATCTTTCGATATGCTTGTGATTCTTGATTCCTATGCACGGACCGCTACTCGCTTCATAATAAGTGAGTGCACGCATTTTAGATTCCTAAACAAGAGAAGTAGATTAGGTTTTAAATATTATATTGCTGGGCATTCCTCAAACAACACTATCTAGCCCCGAACTAAGAAAAGCTGGTGTTATGAGAACCAGATAGCTGATTTAATCCTACTTCCAAATGCTATCTTGTCCTACTACTTAAATTAAATTTCTAAGCACCACGACTTCTTCACATAAAACTAACAACAATATTTAAATAGTAAATTAAATGTATCAAAGTGTATTTTATATGTTAATGGAAATAAAGGCTAAAATTTAGTTCTACTCTATTTTATAAGGACCACTTACTTGAAACTTAAATCGTTTCACTATCTATTAACAGCCACACTATGTACTGACGAACAATCATGTCACATGGTTACGTCTAAAGTTAAATACATGAACTATTATCGATACCCCCACATCATGTTTGTTTACGATTAATGGTAGGTGAGAGTAAACAGATTATAAACTCATTCCGCATAAGATTGAGGCTTTGAGGCTGACAAAATATCAAGGAGTACCGCCGTAACCCAAACTCAGGGTTTACACGAGCTAAAAAGATGTAAAAAAAGTACAAACTTTTCGTTTCTTAAGATAAACAACAACAAACAGAGAGTTTGCACTAATTTTGAAAGAATGGTGGTTACATCAATTTGAAATCTATATTAAAGCAATATTTTCCTTTAATGTTGTGACTTAATTATTGTTCGGGTATTAAAAAAGTATAAAGTGCCAATACTTAACTCTGCTACGCATATATAATAATCGTGTTAATTGCTCTGTCTGTCCGATTATTTATCTTTTTATTGCTTAAATTAAGTACGTCACGACCAACGTGACGCGTTAACCAATCACAAGTCACTGCACACTTGACCGAGTGACCATCTTGATAGAGCTCTATACATGACGACAATAGTCAAACAAAATTAACAAAACAAACAAAAAGCAAACGAAAATTGTAGCAAAAGCTTGCTACAATTTTCATAGGCTTGAATCCCTTATAGAACAAGAGCCCGTGAACCCCAGACCTTCGTTATTTTATAAAAGCTGAAAACTTGTCGGCGCATGCTCCTAACACAGGTAAGAACGATGGACCATTATGAAGTTTGGGTCATCCTGGCTTTGGCAAATAAATGGTATTAAGGCCCCAAGTCCCAGCAGTGGGAACTTTTAGTGGGCTGCTTATGATAATTAGGCTGCTAATTGTTACCCAAATATTATGTTTAAAAATAAGCGCGCATATTATGGCGCAAGTAGAATTACAATTGCATGAACATTAACACAACATGGGTGTCTGGCAAGTGCTTACCACGATGTTAAGTGTCTAGCAATTATTGGTGTAATTTTTAATAATATTCTGAAGGATTCTGAAGGATATATTCGGATTCCAAAATATCAGACTTTATAATTTGACAAATTTAGATCGGTACACCTTTTGTACCGTTTATCTGCCAAAGCCAGGATGATCCAAACTTCATCATGGGCCATCGTTCTTAACTGTGTTGGGAGCATACTCTGACAAACGTTCAGCTTTTATAAAATAACGAAGGTCTGGGGTGCATGGGCTCTTGGTCTATTACCCAGTAGAGGAAAAAATAAACCTTTTGACAACGAGAACATCATAAACATTTTATTATTTTTCCTTCTTAAGGATAGCAAAGATGCTTATCGAAACTTTAGAAGAATTTGTGAAAAGTTTGAAATTTAATGTTAAAAACATTTCCATCTATTGGAATTAAAGAATAAATCATAACTGCTCCTCAAAACGTTTCTCAATAATAAGTAAGTAATCTCAAAGTTCGTTATACATCTTAACAGTATTGTAAAAGTTCCGCTGCCCAAATATTTTGTTAGGAACTTTCGCATCTGTGTTTTACTTCGCGAAATTTACTTTTGATTGCCCGTATCGATCTCAGAAGTTTTCTGTTATATTATTTTAAGGATGTAATATGTTTTGTCAACCTCAAATTACTTAATAATCTTCTAGTTGTTATTGAAATATCAGTAATGTTTTCATTTTAAACCTACGGTTTACCAATTTAAAACATTACCGAAATTTCAATTGACCAACTAGGGAGCAACGATCAGTTTCAGAAGAGTAAGATTGTAGATTCAGTAACGTTACGTATTTTTAGGTACATATGTATGTGAAAGTTTGTAGATGAAGGAAAACCCTGTTAGGATTTTGCAAAAGATCTTGAAAATCATATGTTCCCGTCTATGCTTTTAATGTGTATAGTTATGTTTGTGTTTGGTAGCCTTTTGTGTCAATGAGTCAATTATTTTAATTAACCTACCTACTATCTATTAAAGTTGTTCTAGTTTAGATTGAATTCAGTGAATGAAACGAACTTCTTAGCATTCCATAGATTCACCGTGCGGGTGCCGGGTCCATCGTGTGGCAGAGAGAGAAATCCCGAGTAGACTCCGAGACTTGTGACTTGGGCATACGTTTAAGGGGCCCCTTTCTGACGTACATCAACACTCACTTTCACTACTCGAGTTTCTCTCCCTGCCCAGCCAAATCCGATTTGAACCTTAGAAGGTTCAAATCGGATTGCACTAGAGTGCAGCTTTAGATACTCGTTCTAGGATAGAACTTACTGCACTTCTGGACAAGCCAAGGTCTTTAAGCAGGTTATAGAGAGATTTTGCTGGTATAGTTCTCGCTCCTACTTCTACAGCGTATAAATTTACTACATATCCATTTTTTGTTAATTCTTTTAGCAGGTCGTAATACTATTATAATAAATAAAAATACGTACGTATTTGTTGGCTTTTTGTCTGGTAAATTTGCATTCTATTTGAATACCACAGTACCGGGTTTAGATTAGATATGTGGAATTAGTAAGAAATGCAAGAGTATTTTAAAGCGTAGGTCCACAAATTTCTGCTTATGATCCCTCATTCCGAGGTAATGAGACACGAACATAAGAAGACGGTAAGTACAAATGAGAAATGATAGATACTTCTGTAATATTGAAGAGGAACTATACAGTTAGATAATACATCTTGCAATCATAATACATACATAGAAACATAATATAACAGATAATAGTACATTATGATATAAGTGCGGTAAGTTGATAATTACAGCCGAGGGTTTATTGCTAGCTCGAGCCGAAGGCGAGAGCTATAATTACCAGAGGCTGTAATTATCAAAGCGCACGTATGTCATACGACGTTTTATAACATATTTGCGAGGAAATAAACAAAACTCTGACGACATTTTCAAATAAAAACAATACAGCGAAAAAAAACGCGCGGAATAATATTTACTTGATCACAGATCACAGCACAGAGTAAGTAATCACTATGGATCACAGATTAGCAATGCGCGCGCATCGGCGCTTTTTTTTTTTAAGCAACGGCACAGAACCAGCTGGTATGCCATTAATAATAAAGTAAATTACTATTTTTGTGTTTTGTTACAGAAAAATTAAAGTAATTTATGGTCTAAATTAATTAAATTAACGAATTTAATAATTCTTTATTATATTTTACCTCTCAAAGTTAATTTTATTCATAAAATGTTGACCACACTTTTCTGACATAAAAACTCTTTACTAAGATTTAAAAAGGTACCGTTCGTTTTAGACGGAGCATATATCTCTACCTAGTCTGTGGACGGAGCATTTTGAAACCGTGCGTTTTACATTACACATTACAGCACTAGTGCGTAATAAGATACATTACGATACAGAAATTGGTCCAATAAGAGACCCTTTACGAGCAAATATGTTATAAATGACATTTAAGTAAGGATAGATATATAGAGATACTAGCGGCCCATTCCGGCTGCGCTCGGATATTGTAATTTAAAGACTATTTATTAATCGAAATAAAAACTATCCTATCTCTCAAGTTGGACCAGGCTGCTCACGGTGTGCCAATTTAATTTAAAATCGGTTAAGTAGTTTAGGAATCCATCGCGGATAAACATCGTGACAGGAGATTTATATATATTAAGATATGTATGTATGACTAGTACTAGATATACATAATTCTTGCTTCTAAACGCTCAACTCAAAACTTTAGCCACAAGTCTTGCGTAGTAGCACTGACTCTGCCTAATTTCTAAACATTTATCGAATCTAAGTTACTCGATAGCCTGGAGGCAATAAACATGACCCACCGACTGTATCCAAGCGCCAGTAAATATGTTTCTTTGTTTATTGGTATTTCTGCACAAGTAAATATTCTCTACGATATTTTATTTATACTATGAAAGTAGCTTACGCCGCGCCGTAAGATATTGATAAAAACTATATTTTTTCTTTTGATATAGTCTTATTTAACTTTTAATTGAATAAAAAACGTCTATAAAACATTACTTTTTTAATATTTGCGTAAAATTACCATAAAATATTGAACCCATTTTCTGAAGCATGCAGTGAAGGGACGAGTAGGACATGTATCTGAGGGTAAAGGTAGTATTTCGAAGCGAGCGTCTACAGCGTCACTGACGCCGCGTTAGTGTCGCTGTGTTCGAATGGTGTTCCATAGAATTTCATACATTTACATACAACATCTTCTATCTGTCACTCTGTCGCGGTGTCACAGTCGCGGCGCCAGTGGCGCTATAGACGCTCGCTTCGAAATTCTACCCTAAGCAACACGCCTGCTCATAACAGCAATATGTTACGCAGCCCATGGAGAACCATGGAAAGTTCAAATCATTACTTTATTAAACGTTACACACTACATTACATTACTGCACTGTGCTCGACACCCGATGTAAGATGATTTATAACATATTTGCTCGTAAAGGGCACCAATTTCTGTATCGTAATGTATCTTATTACGTACTTGTGCGGTAATGTAATGTAAAACGCACGGTTTCAAAATGCTCCATCTAAAACGTTCGGTACGTTTTTAAATCTAAGTAAAGAGTTTTAATGTCAGAAAAGTTGGAAACATTTTATGAATAAAATTAACTATGAGAGATAAAATATAATGAGAATTATTTAATTTGCTAATTTAATTAATTTTGACCATAACTTACAACAATTGATCTAAGTATAACAAAACACAAAAATATTAATTTATTTTATTACTAATGTCGTAATGTCATACTGGCTGGATCTGTGCCCTTGCTTTAAAACAAAAGCGCTGATGCAGCGCATTATTAATCTGTGAACAAGAAATACGTCAGCCAATGGGAAATGCTGAAAGGGCGTAGCCTAACCATCATGGCATAGCCATCTAGAAATGCGTGAGCCAATGGGAAATGCTGACGCATTTCTAGATGGCCATGCCATGATGGATCAAATTCCGAGTAATAAGTTTTCCCTTCTATCGGCAGTTCCTATGACTGCCAATGTTTTTATTTGAAAATGTCATCAGAATTTTGATTTATTTCCTCGCAAATATGTTATAAAACGTCGTATGACATACGAGCGCTTTGATAATTACAGCCTCTTCTAATTATAGCTCTCGCCTACGGCTCGAGGTAGCAATATCGCCTTGGCTGTAATTATCAACTTAGCGCACTTATATCATAATGTACTATCATCTCTATACCCTGTAATTTGTAAGAAAACATACCCTTTCAACTTCCCTTAGCTGTGGTGTCCAAAGTTAGAAGCGCTATGATAATAAGCTTCCTCCGATAGGAGACGCTACGTAAACAAGTAGATATAAGAAGAAGGCAGATAATATTATTATAAATATAATTTCATACAATTTAAATTAACCACGCAAGAATCTTTTTGTGGAAGTAAAAAAGTCGCTCAAAGAACTTGTGGAAATCAATGAGCTTCTGTATTATAAAAAAAATACGTTATGTAATATAAGATATATATTGTGTTTAGGTGTTGATTTTATTTCTAAGCTAAAAATTGTGTACGGGAAGTGCTTAATTTGGGACGCCACTTGCGTCAGCACTGTCGCCGCCAGCCACCTAGGTCGCACTATCCACTCACCATCGGCCGCGGCAGAGGATGCCGCTGATAAGAAGAAGCGAAAGTATGGTATGTTGGTGTCGCAGTACGAATTTGTACCTGTTGCCGTGGAGACCTTGGGTTGTTGGGGCGCAGAGGCTAAAGGGTTCCTCTCAGAATTGGGGCGCAGGCTCAGGGAGAATACGGGTGACTCCCGCTCTGGTGCGTTCCTGGAGCAAAGGTTGGCCATTGCCATTCAGCGTGGGAACGCGGCGAGCATCATGGGCACTTTTGCGCCGGGAGCAGTTAGAGGTGGGTTATTTGGAGATTAGTTTGTTAATTATAAAATAAAAATATACCATATTAAGGGTTGCCCCCCATATTTCGTGATTTGAATGCAGATTGATTATTTATAACTAGCGGCCAGCTAAAAATAAAATAATATAAAGTAAGCAAGCTAAAAATAAAATAATACAATACACTGGTACTTAACGTGTTATTTTCAATTGCTTTGTTTTTTACAATACAAAATAACAAACTTTGTTTTAAGCTACGACTATGAAAAATGTGTATTGCATTAGTACTACACGGTGTTTTCCTTTATCGTTTTTAAGTTTTTTTTTTTAGCATAGAGTGACGAGACGAGCAGGTCATGTGCCTGATGTAAGCAACATGCCTGCCACATAACAGCACAGTAACACGCAGCTATTGGAACATGATAGTCCAAACCATTACCTAGCACTGCACTGCGCTCGTCACCCAGAGATCTAAGAAATTATGTCTCTAAGCCCTGTAATTTCTCTGGAATAATTGCCCTTCAAACCGGAACACAGTTAGCGGCATTACATGATTTCGAAAAGACAGTAGTGCGCGTGGGTTTTGAACCCAAGCCTCCGGGCCGGCAGTCACCATTCTCCCAACTACGAGTAGACCGTCTATCCTATCCCGCCTATCTATATTTTCTTGTAAATTGCCGTAATGATCCCATTATAATTAGAGTATATCTGACATCATAAGAGTGACTAGACCCATAGTGTGTCCTTCCCACCTCGCTATTCTAAGCTACAAAGAAAAACATAATG
Source organism: Ectropis crepuscularia (assembly GCA_963693475.1). Taxonomy (NCBI): domain Eukaryota; kingdom Metazoa; phylum Arthropoda; class Insecta; order Lepidoptera; family Geometridae; genus Ectropis; species Ectropis crepuscularia. The sequence goes on along the minus strand of OY856357.1, from coordinate 12,305,793 downwards.
GTTTGGTACAATTAACGTTTGTTCAACTTCATTTACTTTTTGTATTACGGAACTTTTCTCTCCATTAATAGTAGTTAATTAACTTAAATAACTGTTTCTTCGAGCGTTTGATGTTTCCATTTAGTTTGTGTAGTTTCCATTTCTGCGATCCAAGTTTCAGTTCGAAGCAGGAACTGGGTCGAAGTAAAAGCCTCAAAGTGATGTGTGTTCGAGCCTACAGCCCCAGATAATGTGGTTAGATTCTACCTTCGGGACTAAAAGTACTTCCACGTTAAGGCGGTGCCATACTTTACTAAAGATGTAGGTGTGTTTAGGTATAGGGGAATCTCCGATAATATTTGAACGACTAGTCGCGCCACGTAGTTTTACTCGTGTACTAATAATGTTGATTATGGAGAAAAAAAACAAAAATATAAAAGTAAAAAAAACTTGAACTAAATATGTATTAAGACATTATACACCTTAATAAGTAGGTTTCCTTATTTCAAATGAAATCCACTGTACGTTACACATTACACATAAGACCCTGAAACATTACGAATATACTTATTATTATAAATTGTCTTACAAAAATATTAGTAACTAAGGATTTATAAACTACGATCTATCTCTGTAACGAATATCTTCCAAATCTATTTAGTAGTTTCTGAATGAAAAGTAAGAAACACCCACATTCTAAGTTTAACGAGAATAAGACGCAGACGTATCTATTCTACGCAACGACGAGTCAGTTTCAACTGATTTCTATTTGTCGAGGTGCGTTTCTTCATGTCTACGGCTGGTCTAGTCGGGAGAACGGCGACTGCCGCTTCGTAGGCCCCGGGTTCAAAATCACGCGCACCACTGTCTTTTCGAAGTCATGTGCGTAATGCCGTTAACTTAAAACGGTGACAGAAAACATCGTGAGGAAACCGACATGTTCCTAGAATCTTTCGAAGTCATGTGTCATCCACCAACCCACACTGGGCCAGCGTGATGGATAATGGCCTTGGCTCTCTCTTTGCGAGAGAAGGCCCCGAGTCCCAGCAATGGGAACATTTAGTGGGCTGTTTATGCTGAGGTGCGTTTGTTTAGACATCATTTACTACATCGTTCAATAACATAATTTACTATCTTAATGTGTTTCCCTTAAATTGAAACTGGCTCAATAATCTCAGAAAGTTATAATAACCCCTTCAATTAGGAGAGTGTACCAACTAAACCGCAATTTATTCTTGATAATTTAACTAGGGGAAACTATAGCCAATTTAATTTGTATGTTGACGGAACTTCAAAATGATTACAAGATTATGTTTACATAACATTTTAGTTTCATTTATCAGTGCCTAATTATTTCGTTTACTTTTTTAATTTATTTTAGTATAATGTTACATAGAGCGGCAGAACGAACAAGATATGCGTCTGATGGTAAACAGTACAGTATTGTGTCGCACAACGATTTAAAAGCAGAGAATTAAAATTATTGTACCTTAGCACTTTACAGAAACATTGCCCTTCAAACCGGAACACAGTAATGTTTGCACGTTACAGCTTGTCGTGGCAAAGTTGTGGTACTTCTCCGAGTAAACTCTGAAAATAATCAGTTACTACAATTTAATATTGAGGGACTTGTGAATAGATATGTTGTACGTCATTTTGTGGCAGCAACCGTTTTCAGCCCTATGTTCATCAAGCACAGCAATAATCCCAACTAATGCTCTCTTTAAACAAAGAAAAGAAATTAAAATCGGCTTGTCCGTTCGAGAGCTACACAGACACGTCAAATTTAAAACACCTTTCCGTTTTTGCGTCGGATGTTTATAATAAGTTTCAAACATAGTAATCAGTAACTATTTTCTTATCTGTGATATACCGTTCAAAAACTACGAGCTGTTTTTTTTACCTTTTACACATTTTTGGTTTAAAAAAGTAGACTTTTATCAGCTCTAGATTTTCTCTATTTTGTGTGAGTGTGAAAGCATAACAGAGATATGGACAAAGTTATTTTCGCATTTTAAATATTGGTACAGATAGGGATTTTTCAGTAAACAATTTTTCAATTAGCAGGAAATCAATGCCAAACTTAATTTTTCATGAAACAAACGAAGATCAAAAAACGCTTAAAATAATAAAAAAAAAAAAACGAATTTGATCGGAAAAAAGTAAATACATAAATCGTATATTCTTTTGTCTCGTGGAATTGAAATTCAATTTCCCCGCATCCCTTGCGTCACCGTATACCCCATTTTCGCTCGGCTCTCGGTACCCTTCAAAATTGCCGTAAAGTTGTTCGCCACTTCCGCCGAGTGTCCTCTCTGTTCGTGCTCTATCAGCTACGATCGTCTGCGCCCAACCTATCGCACCCGAATATCTGTAGAGCACCATTACAACCACACTCCAAGGGCTTTGTTGATTAGGTAGAGTGCGAAAAATTTAAGGAAATTATTTTGTAGAATTGCGATTCTTAGTCCGGTTCAAGGGGCTTTGTAGAGTTCATTGACAATTTGTTAATAATCTATTCTATTTTATGGCACGTAATGTAGTTTTTTGTTACTTGCTTTTGCTTGCAACAAAAAACTTAGCATAGTAATATATCATGTGATACTGGGAATATTTACTGAGTAAAACTTGCCTTAAGATTTTTTTAAAACCACACCTATACCTACATCGAAAATCTAGAATTATTTATAGCAACATCCCACGCACAGTTTAACCTGCGTAGTCAATTAAAAAGTAGCTCATGTGCTATTCTAAACTAAACCTCATAAAACTGTATACGAAATTACAACCCGATTTGTTTAAGCGTTCTGACGTGATTGAGCAACAAACAATCAAACACCCAAACTTTAACATTTGCGATGCTATTAGTCCAGTAACTTTGTCGCCGGAAAGTATGGAGTAGTATGCGTTAAGTCCGGTAGATCTGCTTGTTTGCAGACTTGTTTATGATGTTGGCCTAATGATTAATCCAAGTTTGTGGCCTCGAGCGCCGAACGCAACTTTGTCAAAAATCGAAAAAACCGCGAAACTAAACCTCATCAAACTGTATACGAAATTACAACCCAATTTGTTTAAGAGTTCTGACGTGATTGAGCAACAAACAATTAAACATCCAAACTTTAACATTTGCGATGCTATTAGTCCAGTAACTTTGTCGCCTAAAAGTATGGAGTAGTATGCGTTAAATCCGGTAGATCTGATTTTTTGCAGACTTGTTTATGATGTTGGCCTAATGATTAATCCAAGTTTGTGGCCTCGAGCGCCGAACGCAACTTTGTCAAAAATCGAAAAAACCGCGAAAAAAATCGTTTATTTTTCGAATTTTGGTGATTATAACCCTAAACGACTAGTTCTTGATAAAACTTTTTTATGGCGTTTATAAAGTAGACTAAATTTGCTACAATATGAAACTAGAATTGTCTCTGTTCACCTAATAGTTTCTGAGAATAAGTCTTTCAAAGTTTATAACTTTTTTCGAACTTCGCTATTTTTCGCAATATCTTACATCTACTTGACCACTTTATGGCACAGTTACAGCGGTTTTTAACCCCTGACCAAAAAAAGAGGTGTTATAAGTTTGACGTCGAAGTCTGTCTGCCTATCAGACAGACACACATACAGGTCTGTCTCTATGTATATCTGTCTGTGTATTGTGCCAATGTTAAACGAAGATGCAATTCATGACAGAGCGTGCTTACCTAGTAGTAACAGAGAATTACAGAAATGAGAATATCTACAGACAATATTATTGTTTATTAGACACGAAATATCAACGGTCCTCAAAACAATTATATTATTGTATCTAAGTCAATTATGTGTAATTAGTCTTGCAAAATTTCATTAGATATGAAATTTATATGTTAGGATACTTTTGGAATGATTCCAAAAATATCAGGCCGCACATTTATTCCAAGGTTTAGCGCCTTATTTTTTTTTTTATAAATTTATTATTAGTGTGATGTTATGTGTGATGACACTCGCATAGCGATTGAACTTTTCTATTGGTCTGACTTTGATCTTATACCGAAAGAAATTAAAAAAGATTAGAAATTAGTCCTTTTTTTCTCCTGATTTTCCAAGAAGAGAAATGATATTAAATTGTTACCAGAAAAAGTAGCTTAATAAAAAATCACTTAATAAAACAGTTAACAAAGCATCGCTTTTCCTAAATGTTCCTACAAATATATTCGACCTTCGTGTAATTGAGATATTATGCCAAATTACCCAATATTTTCTGGAGGTAGGCGTTTGAATAAAGACGTTTGCTTATTCTCTACCTTGAGAGCAATCTAGTCAAATGATCCTTTTGTAGGTCGTAGGCTAAGCAAATATTACAAAGAGACAAAGCGTACCCAATTGTATAATTTAGATAAATAAAAATAATATGTTTTGCGCTGTTTGCTGAAGTGGAAAGAATACTTAATGGTGGGAATTTTAATTTTTCTCGATATTTTAACTTCTGTAACGTTTCGATGTATATAAATAAATAAATAAATATTGGTGGACAATTCACACACAACACCATCTGACCCCAAACTAAGCAAAGCTTGTATGATGGCGGCCAGATAGCTGATATAATATTTATATACTTTTAAATACATACTTATGATACATAGAAACACCCAGACACAGTGCAAATATTTGAATTCATCACACAAATATTTGCACTGGGTGGGAATCGAACCCACGACCCTCGGCTTCGCAGGCAGAGCTACTACCCACTAAGCCACAAGGCCAGTATTTGTTAAAATAGTTTAAGTAAAAGTGAGAAAGAGTTCCCAGCGTCTCTTATTTTTCATTCCTTGGATAATCTATAACCAAAATGTGTGTTTTTTATATCGTGGGAGTTGAACTCAGAACCTCCACAATGTGGGACGGTCCTCTGAAGTGGTTAATAGGCATTTTTTATTTTGTTGCGGAATTTTCCACATAAGCGTATGTACTTAAAGTCCTATATATTTTAGTTTACATCAATTCAAGGGTCAATGGGATTGAGAAAACTACTTATGGGATATTAACGACTTACTAGGCAAATGGTTGTAACAATGCGATGATAGTAAAGCTAAATTTGACGTCCGAATAAAATCCGATCTATACAATTGATAGTTTTGAGTACAGGTTAGAGAAGTTTTAGACTTGTGTAACTTTTTAATGCAGTTACTTAAGGTTTTGGTTTTTAGTATATTATTATTATGTGGAGTTATATATTAAACTTTACTTCCGTACTAAAATTGCGTTCAATTACCTCTCCATTAAAAAACGACTTTTATTAACATCGATTTATTTCGAATCGAATCGAATTATTTTATTTGTGTCAAAATAGCACAACTAAAAACGTTCAATTTAGTGGCACTTACAACTTTCTGCACAATATGAACACCTGGATTTGAAAATGATGAACTAAACTCCGACTCTTCAACATCAAAATCTGCTTCTTAAGCATTCCCAACATTTTTAGTAATCATGACGTATTCGAAAACATATTTAATAATTTTAAAATATTTGATAAAATATTTTTTTTATGCTCATGAGCAAAAATACCCACTCTCCAATAAACACCGGCCGGAGTGACGAACGGCCGAGCGTCCGCGCCGCACGCTCAGCTCCGGTACCGCAGCTAGATCACTTCATACGTTTTTGTGCGGAACTAATATCAGATAGAACGTTACTCGATTCTATATTTCCGAAACCGATAAGGTGATAAGATTTTTTTACAAAATGTACATTTGTAGAGCCAGTGTTACTTATCTCGTTTAGCTATCAAACACGTATTTGCTCTATGATCACATCGAACTTTATTCTACGGATGAGTCGAGATATTTTAGGTACACTATTTTAGGTAGAGAGTGAATTTCTGTACCGAAAGATAGACAGTATCTAATATAAAGACCAAAAAGCACATTTGCCAGGAAATAATAACTTATGAACAATGTACAACCTCATCGATCGATCAATGTACTATCTCTTCCAACCTAAGTAGGTTGGAAGAGATAGTACATTGATCGATCATGCTTAAGTAGGCATGGAGAGGAATTTAGAGTAAAAGAGCAGAGTGTTTAATTTCGGACTTTACAGCGCCTAAACGTAATGTATTTATCGTAAAAATAAATATACTCATTAATGCATCAATAACAATAAATAATTAACATAAACACCAAGATTGACAATCGGTATTAAATTCCATTTTTAAAATACTTACGTAAAATATTCATGTTTCATCTCTAAAAACAATGATATTTCGAAATAACGGATTAAATCATAGCACTTAGCATTGCAAATTGAAATTGAAAAATGGTTTTATCACAACACATAATTCTAATCGCTTTACTCTCTAGTATACATTATGTCAAAATCAATTTAATACTTTATTCATAGCGTCCAGTGATTCAACGGAATATAGAAACGCCACAGCAAACCTTTCAACAGCCCTTAAAAGCTTTCACAGTGCAGCAATTACAAAAATGTATCCAGGAACAATCGGCCTGAGCAATTACTAGTTGAGTGCAGACTTCGATGAACTAGACCAGGGGCCATTAGTGAAATATGTTAACTGGACTGAATGTAATAATAATGATTTGATGCCGTAATTTATAACTCTTTTTTTTAGTATAGTGTGACCAGACAAGCAGGACATGTGCCTGTTGGTAAGCAACATGCCTGCCACATAATAACACAGTGACACGCAGCTATAGGAACACGATGAGTACAAATTATTACCTAGGACTGCACTGCGCTCGTCACCCAGAAATCTAAGAGATTATATCTCTAAGCTCTTCAATTTAAAGTAGATTTAAATTAAACTAGCACACATGAACCACAAATTTATCTCATTTTTGTTATAAACGACAAACATTTCGTAGATTAATTAGTCGATGTGTAAAAATAAAAATCTTCAATATCGCCGTGAAATTGTTGGTGTTTATCGGATACATTTTCAAGAGTGCGCAGCTCATCTGCATTATCATGCAATAGAACCTTGCTCTTTTCTCTCTCAGACTGTTCGTAGCTCGAAAAAAAGCGATATTGTTTCACCTAAAATTCGAACGGGTTTGACTCCACTATTGGATTTGTTACTGACGACTTTTGAATTGCTAAATCATTAAGAGATGAAGAACTGTGTATACGGGCTAACAAGTTTATCTTTAAAACATAATGTAGAGGTAGGTGAATCCATTAATGTTTAGTAATAAAATTCACCCCAATGTACTCAGTACCCTAAGAACAAAGTCGCCTGAAGTACCTTTTCAATAGCGCAGAGAAACCGACAATAGCGTCGACAGCACTTATATTATTAAAAAATGGTCGCTATTTTTACTAAAAAACGAGTAACAGATTTTTTGATACACAATTCTCATTTTCACAACCTGAATTTTCTAGCAATTCAAAAAATAAAACGCAACCTGTTTTCAGAATGCAAAAAAAAACTAATATTAAATGTTTTATTTTGTTTGTAAAACTAGAAAAGCCTTCGTCAATGTCAATAATTTCACAATTTATCACTAATTATCTGGTATAATAAAAATGCTTCATTCAAATTAAAAAAATATTTGAGTATTCTTCATCAAAGAAATAATTTAATCAACGTTTTTTTTAAAAGATGTTAACGCTAAGACCTTTTTTCGCAGTCGATTAGATGATAACTGAACTGAAAATCAAAACGAAACCTGTGAATAAAAGTAAAATTTTTGCCTTTCGGAATCAATAACTTGAAAAATATTGATGAAACAAAGAAAAGTGGTCACTATAAAAGTTAGTAAATTTAATGTAGAAGAGAAAAGGTCTCAACAATTTTTTACCTAACACTAACAGTTCTCGAGATATCGAATTAAACGCGTTTTCATCGAAATTACCTTGAGCTGACCATGCCAGAATTTCTCAAATTGGAATATATGCTCAGAATGCACCTTTCTATCGATCCTTTATAGTCCCCAAACTACATAATTTAATGTTTTTTTATTCCATTTTTTTGCTTAAATGCATTGGGCTATTAATAGTTGTTTATTTCAAACAAAGAAGGAAGTAAATACAACCCTTGAAAAACACAGTCCGTCAAACTTTCAGTGAAACAGTTACCTAACTATATTATAAGGTCTTCATTTTCTACTCAAAAATAATTAAAATCCAGGTAAGTGATACATTTATTATTTTCAGAGGTTTGCGCTTAACCAGGTTGATACAGTCCAAAATAGAGTACTTTTAGTAGTAGGTACCTCTTAGATATGACATAAATGATCTAATATCATAAAAAAGCAAATAAAAAGTATCAATATCTAACTGTATGGTTGTTCTTCAGAATAACAAACAAACAAGTTAGTCTTACGGCAAAACTAATTACAAAAAAGCCACAACACGTTATATCCCTTTGTTAGGCAGACTTAAACTTTTCGACACAAGCCACTAGATCCCAATATGTTCTTATGGTGATGACATGGCCACAAAGAGGCTGTAAGTTCACACAAAAGTAATTATGTAGTAACGCAGGACGGTTTAAGAGGTGCTGACCAGGATGGTATCGTTTCGTCTTAGAAAAGTTGCGAAAAGGTATAATGTCGAAGGTAGTCACGAAATAATCAAAGTTTCTTGTTTCTTTGTTGCATTTATTACATGCGCCTAATGGCAGGCCTAATTCGGGATAGAGGAATGTAAATACATGGAATGTTCGAGGCCTCTGAGCATTGCCTGAGGAAAATAGACGGACGACAGAAGTGCAGTGAAAGAGAAAACTATTGTTCTACTAATATTATTTATTTCGATGTTTGGATATTTGGATGTTTGTTGGTCAATCTCATCGTAACGTATGAACGGGTCGGCCTGAAATTTAGAACACGGTTAGAATATAATCTGGAAGAGCACATAGGCCCGTTTCAATCCCGGAAAAGCAACGGGAACGGGAACTACGCGGTTAAACCGCGGGGTGCTGCTTGTTTAAAATAAATTAATGTAATATTTTCTAATAGTAAACACAGGCGTTGAGTTTTATTTATATACTAGCAGTGAGTGCCCTTTAGTTTCATACGCGTAATTCCCATTCCCGCCGTTTTCTCGCTATAAAAAGTAACCAATGTCCATACAGACAGTCCAAAACAGACATCTAAACCGCCAAACTTTCAAATTTAGAATATTAGTGGGATTCTATAATTATTATGGAAGGAACATTATTTTGGTTGTTAATAACCATAAAATCAATTAAATTGAAAGTAGCCGCCAATATTCAGCCAAATATTTGTGTCAAAGGAACTTATTTTTGATATTAAGCTAAGTTTTGTACTAGAGCAGTTAAAGTACTAGCGAAGCTATGAAGGATGAACTAGTTAATTATATTACAAAGATTTCGTAACAGTATCACTAAGATTATAATTATCTCATTTAATCTTCAAAATTCGATTAACGCGAAAAATTCTTAAACAACAATGTTCAGTAATTGTGTTAACTCAATTTACCTGACTCAATTTGGAGCCGCGACTCATTTATAAAGTAAGGATGAGGAGTCGAGTAGAGCTAATCTAATTTAAAACTCCCGTTTGCACGTAGTTTGAATTTCGAATAACTTGCACTTTTTTTAGGGTCGTCACCGCGAATTTATTTGCACACATGTGCTAATAAATTCGCGAAATTCACTGTAAAATCACCGTTAAATTACAATCACCGTTAATTAACAATTGTAGCAATAGTCAAATTATAATAGTCTACAGGCCCGTGAACAAAATGTATGGGTCAAATGAACCACCAGGAGACCTATGTAAGATGATAGAAGGGTATAAAGTAATAAAATAAGATTCAGCACTACCTATGCCGTCACTTTTAAGCTGTCCAACTGAGTGCAGTTCAAGAGTTCAAGGGGGGGGGGGGGGGGGGGGGGTTGTTTGCATATTTTTGCATGAACCTGAGAAATTAATTAGAATTGAATAGTTTTCACGCAGTCATCATCTCAATTCTAACAAGCGCAAGAAGTAATATTAATTATTTTGTGTTTGTTTCTATCCTTAAATATTTTTTCTACTAATAATAAAATAATAAATAAATAAATATTGGTGGACAATTCACACACAACACCATCTGACCCCAAACTAAGCAAAGCTTGTGTGATGGCGGCCAGATAGCTGATATAATACTACCATAGTTTTAAATACATACTTATTATACATAGAAACACCCAGACACAGTGCAAACATTTGAATTCATCACACAAATATTTGCACTGGGTGGGAATAGAACCCACGACCCTCGGCTTCGCAGGCAGAGCTACTACCAACTAAGCCACGAGGCCAGTCAAAATGATTGTGTCATGTACAGAACTCCTCGCACACAGCTCCGTCACTCAATTACCCACTTCTGTTTCTTTTTTTATGGCAATTTAGGCGTATCACGTATCTCGTAAAAAGTGTTGCCGCGTAGATGTAGGCTATTATTTACCCTTAAAATTAGCCACGTGCCTGGCTCACCGCTCGCGTTTATTAGCTGGCCAAACGAGCTGAGTAGATACTTGCATGTTTTATGGCTGGTAGATACCTGAATTTTTTATACAGGGCGTGTGATGTTCCGTGGGGAATCCTTCGCTGTGGTTGAACTATAATTATCGTTAAAGCTGTTTAGCAAAACAATTATTTGTTTGGTGTCGGGTAATGATGATAATTGGTAGTGCTCATTGTAGAGCCCGCCTGGAGAAGTACCACCTTTACCAATTATTCTACTGCCAAGCAGTAATGTGAAAACACTATTTACTGTGTGATTTGGACTCGTCGTGTTCCAATAGCTGCGTGTTACTGTGCTGTTATGGCCAAGCATGTTGCTTACCATACACAAGTCCTGCTCGTCTCGTCACTTTATACCATTAAAAAAAAAACAAATTGGAGTTTCATTTTTTAATCTACTACTTTTGACTACGATTTATCTGTTGTAAAATAACATTAGGTTATTACATTACTAGAAAATATACGTTAACTTTATTTAGATTTCAAAACGCCCCGGTTGTAAGCAACAGATAAAAGTTGTAGCATGACAACTTGTATACTTATCTTCAAATCAAAGTATTGATAAATTGATAGTTATAGACGAGGTGAGTTAGATTTAAATTGCAATAACAAGAATTGCTAACACTGCATTTTTGTGCAGGACAATTTCAACAAATTGTCCTGCACTAAATTGTTTCTACTAAAAGCTCAATAGGGTACCAGACTAGGTCAAAAATACACCATCCTAATTAGTCCGTCAGCTAGATCATGAAAAAATATTGTACACGTATTTTTTGTTTTTTCATAATATTAAAAATCGTCAAAGATATAGACTATCAAACTTCGAGAGTAGGGGGTCGCGACGTCACTCGTGATTGAAAATCGTACTCACAAGTGACGTCACACGAAACTGCGAAGCGCTGTATCTTCGTCATTTTTTGTTTGTGAAACAAAAGAAAAAATACGTGTACAATATTTTTTGGCAATCTAACTAACGGGCTACTTAGGTTTTTTGAGGTTTGTACCCTATTAAAGTGTCTAAAATGTGGACTAGCTAACTTAAGGGTGTTGGTATTTCGTGACGTTGTGCACGTGCGTCGTAATAATTTACTGTCATAGTTTTTCCTTTTCACGTCAAAAGAATTATAACTTCGAAAACCAATTACAGATAGCTTTGTCTATTGAGGAAAGATCTGCATGATCCAAGTAGTGTACGAGTACGTTCGTCCTTCACAAAGTTGTAGAGCCAGCTTATCGTGAAGTTTTGCTGAACTCCGCACAAGTAGGTAAGTACATTACAGGACATCTTGCGGTATATTGACTCCACTATTGGTTTCCGCTTTCTTCTCATATATTTTCGCGATCCCAAACTCTTTTATTGTTTTACTCGCTCGACTTTGTTCCATTTTACTTGATTAATCGCTTTCCTATCACATATCCGGGTTGTTTACGATCAATAAAATATATATTTACACACGGGTTTATTTATATGCAAAATGCGGACCAATAAAGTGGGAGGCGAGTAAACAGTGACTTACAACCGTTGGCATTACATCAGGGATTTGCCAAATATTCGTATTAGAGTACGAAAGGGAGCCACCAGCTACCGCCAATGAATTAGCCAATAAAAACAAATTGAACCAAATAAATTCTCCATTACCCCTGTTTTTTCTATTTACTTTAAGGTCGAGTTTTGTAAAGCACATCTTCGTGATGGCCGTCCGATGCTCAAAACGGAATGTTCGTCTTGAACGGATATTTGTTTCGGTTGATTTAAAATTTGGAGAAAAAGTTTTGAGTTCATTGTTGTAAAGCTACGGTTCTCTAAATTCATTAAGAAGAGGAAGTGCTTATCTGAGAGCTGAAAAGGAAAGTTGTCAAGTTCCTCTGTAAAGCTGATAACGGAGTTCTCTTTCCTGACTTCGGTCGCAGCGTCTTATTTTCAAACTACTGTGGTGTTACTTCGATAATCACTAAGAAAATCAAGTTTGTTACACTTTAATGCTTCTTCATTCGCGTTTTACTAATGTTTAGCATATTCTGGATTGACTGGGGATTTCTAATCGCGGCTTCAGCTACAGATGATTTGTCAAAATTAAGTCATGAATTTTAACGGAACTGACCAATGAGTCCCATTTTCAAATCGGATTGTTCGTAGCTCGAAAAAGTGACATCGTTTCATAGTTGACATTCCAAAGACTTCGACGAGGTGTTTTGACTCATCTTTCGTAATTTATACGTCTATAATTTGGAATGCGTTGCCTGATTGGATTTTTCCCGATGGTTACAATCTTGGTGTCTTCAAATCGAGAGTGAATCAGTTTCTGTGAGTGAGTGAATCTAGATAGGTGCGTTTCATCGTAGACTGCATCTTCGCTTCACATAAAGCGAGATGTCGGAGATATGTATACTTATAGTTAAGAAAAAAAGTTGGGAAAGTGATGTTATGATAAGCAGAAATAGTGCTGTTTGAACATGAAGACTGCAAATCACTGTCCAGGAATGTAATGTGTTCACCACCACTCTGAGATATAAGCTTATTTAAAATCTCTGCTTTGTAATCTCTCAGGAAATATTCCACTCGTACCAACTATCTCATTACAATTCTCACAATTATTACAAAATAAAACGCATGTGAGTTTGTTTGTGATACTTTTTCACCATCAAACGGTTTCAATAATTTGAATTAAATTTGACGGGAAAACAATTTACCTAATTAGTGTAAATATTTTAATTACGAAATATAAAACTATCAATAGATGGAACAACTCGTACAACTAGTTGAACATAGTAGAAGTAGGTGAGTAAGAACATTAATTTAATCTAGAACAAGAGCTGTCCCAACAGAAGCAGGCTTTGAATTTTAATGCGCACGCCTCGATGGGGCTTTCCATGCTTGCTTTCTTCACAGAAATAGAACGATATGCTGCAATATTCCAGATTATGATACAATTTCTCTTGCAATAGTTTTGTATAAATCTATGACACCGTAAAATTGTAAACACCGTCAGTTTGTAATGATATGCGTAAGGTAATTTTTTTTAAAGTGAAAACTTCTTTTGTCGCGCCAAAGACAGATTTTTCGTGCACTGTGAGTTGAATTCTAGCGGCACGCTCGGGAATGATAAGAAACCTTCGGATAAACTTGGGGCCATTTTAAGATGGCCATACTCAGGCATTACTCAGATGCAGATATAACTGGCTTTATCGGTGAAAAAAAATCGTAGAACTAGTGTGTTCCATAGCCTGCATATGGCCTACGTGGTGTACTTACATATTATAGCCTTTCATTAGTCCCTATGAGAGGATTTTCCGAGTTCCATAAGTGAGAACGTTAAAGTGCACTGCTTATGCTTATATTCACTATTTCCAGAGAAAATTAAATATAATGTGAAACTTTTCAAGGTCAGAGTAAATAAGTTTCTGTGAATCCAGCTTGTATCACCTTCAACCACACTATATAATAGCTTACCACCATTCAGGCGAGTTGATAAAAATACGTAGGTAACGAAATCCTTTATAAAAAAAATGAATATGATAGCTTACTTTGGTAACTACACGTGTGTAACCGGAGGGCGTGGCCTGGGCATCATGGCATGGCCATCTAGAAATGCGTCAGCATTTCCTATTGGCTGATGCATTTCTAGATGGCCATGGCATGATGCCGAGGCCACGCCCTTTCAGCATTTGCCATTGGCTGACGCATTTCTAAATGGCCAATAGCCATGGTCCCGAGTTTACCCGTAGATTTCTTATCATACCCGAGGGTGATGCTAGAATCCAATTCACAGCCTACGAAATATCTGTCTAGGCGCGCCTAAAGAAGTTTTTACTTCAAAAATAATTGATCATGTATTTTAATACAATTTTAATATTGCTATATCTTTTATCACTCAGATATAAAAGTAAACAATATTTAATAACACCCCTCCTCGTATCGAATTAAAAAGAGGATGTAATAATTTCATCATAAAAACACCCAGTGTAGCTTCATCCTAAATTTAATTACAGTCACAAAATGACTCCCCCGACTGTCGTTACACATAATTATCGTCAAGACTTGAGGTTTTCTTTACGTCCCAAGTTATATTGTGTTTCATATTTAATGCCGTTGTTTACAAAAATAGCCTAATACTTGAGACATGTAGGTATATTTATTTTAATTACTCTTAACTAACATGCTTACAGACATATCAAAATGTGCCTAAAGTCATATTTAGTACTTTTTTTTTGCCGTAAGTTTTACTCGTATAGGTTACAAAAGCATTCAGGCTTATAGCCCCTGTACTAGGTTAGGCCTGTATCGCAGGGACCATAGGTATCTGTTTCGATTATATGAAACAGCGTTCATAGTACAAGTTTTACAGTAAGCTTAGAAATATACCTACTTGTTCAGAATTGATAGTAAGAAAATGAAAATGGTATGGTGACATATAAATAGCAAAACAAGGTTATTGAATTAAGATTTGTTTCATGTGCACACACTTGCACACACTTGCACAAATATTAATAAATCTACAATGCTACAATCTACGAATTTGGTCGAAAGGGGAATTAATCTCAGGAGTATTCTAGCTATAATTTATGAAATGAGTCCAAAATGGTCGCCGCTACAAAATGGCGTATTTCATATTTTTACACAACTCCATCACATGGGTAGGTATCCAATTAAAGGGTTTGACTAGTAGTAGAATACTATGCGTAATGCCGCTAACTTAAAACGGTGAAGGAAAACATCGCTAGGAAACCGACATGTACCTAGAATCTATCGAAGTCATGTGTCATCCACCAACCCGCACTGGGCCAGCATGGTGGATTAATGTAATTGACTGTGAAACATAACGCTTTGCTCCAAAACGATCCATAACGATTTTTAATTGCAATGCCCGATTGGGTACGTTGTGTTGCGACTTAATTTTGTACGAAATCTACCTATCTGTATTATCTTTAATTATATCTGTAACATAACAAAGCAATAAACGATTGAGTATTGAGTATAGCCTTAACTCTCTCCTTGCGAGAGAATGCCCCGAGTCCCAGCAGTGGGAACGTTTAGTGGGCTGTTGATGATGAGAATTCTATACACTATAACAACTTATAAATTCAAGATTGTAAACTCCACAATTTTTTTTTTAATAGTTATATTAAATACCTAAACCTCTGAGACCGTGCCTGAACGGGCGTAGTTTATGGAGCTATAAAACAATCAGCCTTGCCCTAAAATCTTGCAAACTGAAACGTGACCTTTTTATCTAACATGACATTTAGACACATTTTTCTCTCCCGAGGTGAGAAAGATCGCAAAGAAAAGTCCTGTCGTTCGTATCGCAAATTAACTCTACAATTGAACGAAATAAATACAGATGGAGAACGCGTAAAAAATTGGGATAGCTGGGGATAACACGTGTGAGCAATTTTTATTTCTTACGTGATCGTAAAAATGTCGGCTAACAGTTAGTTGGACTTGCGCATTTCAATTTCTGTAGGTACTAGCACTGACTTACCTACAATTTTACCAATATTTCTGAGATTAACTGAATTGTCTAAAGAATAACACGTGAAACACTTTGTACACTGTTTTTATGAAAATTGCGTGGACGTAGAGTATGAAATAACGCACACTAATCTTGTTGCTTATAGGTAAGTATACAGAAAGAGTGCAGAGATCCTACAAATTACATTACATCAATAAAAAAACATTACACACATGTATTTGATATACACGAATAAATACTGTTTTGTTTATCGTGATAGTCTGTGGTCAAATTGAGAGTAGTTTATTAAAGCCGGGTCACACATAGCCGATCCGATAGCAATAGCGATCCGATAGCGATAGCGATCCGATACCGAGTATGGGATCGCGCCCGCTTGCTGTGTGTCAGGTTGCATACAAATTCGAACATTACAAAAAATCCCGTCTCGGATCGCTATCGCTATCGGATCGCCTCTGTGTGACCTGGCCTTTAATATTGCTTTACGGTAGAACTTCGACTATTTGGCTACCACTAGATGTTATGTTTCCTATATTATAACTCTCAATAGTATACTACTATAAGATTTAGTAGGGTACTATTGAGAGTTAGGTATAGTTAGTGTACCTACTATTGAGGGAATATTTTCAGAGTCCATCTGGGGAAGTACCTACCACACCTTTGCCATATATTCTATAGCCAAATAATAATGTACAGACAGTGAATTCTCTTTTGAATGCAAATGTTTCGTGAAGAAATATGTTTGAATGATCTCATATATATCTGGATGAAGAGCGTATTGCCACGGTAGGTAGTGACGTAGACTTATAATGTTCAAACAGTTTCGTGACACTGCTATTATTTTATGGGAAAGCAACACTACTTATCATTAGGAACATGTATTCCTCGTCCCGTAATATAACTTTAAAAATATGAAGACGTAGATAAATTCTACATTATCGATTGCAACGTAAAAATATTCGGGACGGACGTACGGTCAGGTTATATACTTACATATTAGTAGAATGCGCTTAGTAATTACCTACTAGGGAACACATAACACACATTTCAAGTCCCTATGAGTAACTTGACTGTCTAATCCCATTTCCCGAAAATAGCACAACATCATTATTACTACAAAACTATTACAAAATCCTACATTGTCATAATTCTCTGAAAATATACTTAGTTCAATACTTACAAAACTTAATAGAGGAACAAACATTCGAACTTTGTAATTAAAATTGACATTTAAATAATAATTAAATTTGACATTTGAATAATATTAGTGGGAAAACAAAAACCAGCTACTACAAACTGAACTTCAAGATTACGTAAGTCTATGTATAGGTATAGACTATAGTTCATAGCTTTTGAATACGGATCCCTAAAAAATCTGCGCGGATTTAAACGAAACTCGTAATGCAATGATTTACGAAAATGTGATTCTCTTGTAGAGATATCACGTTTTTCATGTCGACATAAACGAGAATATTTTTTTACCTCGAAACCGCAATTTCACATTACGTTTCCATTATCCGAAGCAAAAAAGGCCTTTAAAGAACGTCTTCACAGTAAAACAATTACGCGGAGTAAAGATTTCACCAATAAAAACGAAATGGTCCTCAAAAGCGAAGTATGGTAAAGTTTTAAGATGAGTTTGACCCCATTTGGGCTATCGGCTGGAAGTGTTCCAATCTTCCAGAGTCTTAAAGGGAACGCCGAGTGGACACGTCCGAGAATATTCTGGAATTCTCGTATATTTTAAGAGCTGAAAAGCTGCAATGATGTTAGTACTTTCATAAAGATATGAGTATCGTTGAAGGCTTAAAATGCCTACATACTGCTGTGCAGTTTGGCACTTTTTGAGTTTGAGTTTTGTATTTTGAAAAATGTTATTGATATTTTTGTGGATTAAATAATAATAATAAAAAATATGTCGAACAGTCCAGGACTTTTTTACAATGCTTGTTATTGCATATGACTACAGTTGATATGCATAATTGATTTTAAAAACGGGTAATGCTTTTGTGTAACTAAAAACATAATAGTGAATAAAAAATTGTCAATTATACTGGTCAAACTAGGGCAAGTTTTAGCCTATTTTGTAGAGATTGGAAGTTTATCCTATTAATATTATACATGTGAATGTTTGTTGCTCAATCACGTCGTAACGGCTAAACGAATCGAGTTGAAATTTGAAACATAAATAGATTGTAGTCTAAATGAACACATAGGCTACTTTTTATCGCAAAAAACAATGGCAACGAGAATTGTGCGGGTAAAACTTGAGGGCGCTTCTAGTAAGAAATAAATCACTTATTTATTTTGTTAGATTTATGTCTAAAATATTTCCGAGTCTCTATTTCCTTTCCTTTGATGTTCACAATTCATAGGTCAGAAGTTCAGCTCACGTCAGAAGTAGCTTGAATCCAATAGCCTTTGAACAATTACTTAAGACCTCGTTGACCCATTTCACTTGGACTGAAGCAACTGGATGCTGTTTAGCCCGAGAGTAGGGGTTTAAAAAGAACGCTTTTGGATGAAGCATCTTAATTAGCTGTTTTTGGATGAAACATTAATAATTAGCTTAGCATATTAATAAGCTGTTTTCAAAATAGAATTTTAGTTTTAATGATTGTTTCACAATTCTTTATTGCTCTATCTAATTAAAATGAAATAAATATGCGTGAATTGCAAATTTATCGAGTATCTTAATATTATAAAGCTGAAGTTTGAACACGCTAATCTCCGGAACTACTACTCCGATTTCAAAAATGTTTTCACCGTTAGACATGTTTGTGATCCTTAAGTTATATCAGCTATATATTACACACCACGGCCAAAGCCGGACGGACCACTAGATTGAATATAAAGAGAAAATTAAACAATGTTGATAAGCTCATTTAAACTCTTATTCAGATTAAATGAAACGCAGTTATTTTGAAATAAATAGAAAATATAGTTTAGTATACCTTCGTTACTCCAGTAATTTTAATATTTACCTTCATGGATACCGTTTCATGCACAACTACATCGCGATATTTTAAAATATTGCTGTTGCTTTGATTCCTAACTAGATCAACAACCAAAACGAACTGTGCCACCAGAAAGTACAGTTCGTTTTCCATTAGCACTATTCCAGTGCAATTCCGAAACAAGTTAAACTAACTTTAGCCCCAACTTTGGCTAGCTCCTGATCTATATCAAGCCTAGAGTTATTTCAATTTGTACCGCATTCGATAGCTTTTAGTCGCAATGTTCGTGACGGTGGCGGCTGCGAGTAATGCGGATATTAGAATTTTGATTGCCAATAATTTTGGATTTTCTGCTAAAACAACACTTTAAATTCACAGAATGTAGATGCTATTTTGTAATAATCGTATTTGACGCGATTTAATAGTTTTGACTACGCTTTCATAGTAGAATTCAAGTTAAGAATTTAGATTGTTGAAAAATAATATTTATTTATTTATTTATTTATTTATTTATTTGCGTATATGGGTATACAAGCTATTAACAAATTTACAAATATACATGTAAAATGAAGACCTCCATATTCCACCTTTCGGCATGCAAATATAATACATTACAAACATTTATGAATAGATCAAACAAGACACTAAAAAAGTAAAAAATAAGAAAGCATGAATGTAGCATACATCAACCAATCGAAATCACAATTAAACAAAAATGGCCAATCAGATGCAGTTGTTCGCTCCATAGCAAAGCAGTATGAAATAAAGAAGGCTGTTCACGGCCATACCACTATATATTTACCAAATATTATAAATTCGTCTGCATCTACTTTTCTTGAATTGCATACTTGTATGTTACAAAAAAAATGAACATGCAATAGTGATAATTTATACATCATATGTATGATAGTATAATAATGTCAAATGTATAACCTTAAAACTAGTGTCCCTGATGCAAATATGTTACAAAAAAATAAAAAACAACAATAATGTCAACAAGAAATAAACAATTACCTACTATGAATACAACTCCATATAAGTCAAAGAAATGTCAAAATATCATGATGTCAAGTTTAAAATGACTTTATAATAATACTTTAGGAATATTTAAAATAATATAATAATGTCTTTTTAAAATTTCAATGTTACAGATAAGAGTTGTCAATGAATAAAATACAATTATATTGTTAACAAGAAAAATAATAAGTGGTACAATTACAATCACAAAGTATAACAAATGTCATAATAATATAATGACAAGTTAAAACAATAATAACATTACCCTAATCACAAGCTCCTAACACGAAATGGCTAAAAAATAATAACTTCAAGTGAAACGACAGATTATGCCATAGTCAATCAAATAAAATCAAGAACAAACCATTAACGAAACTGTTAGTGATAGTGTTTAAAACTTGTCTTGTAAATATTCTTTTATTGTATAATAAGACCTTTCTAGCAAAAAACTTTTTAATTTCTGTTTGAAAACATGAATTTGTTCAACTTTTACAATTTCTATCGGCAATTGATTATACAGCATTGGTACCATACATACTGCACTATTGGCAAATAGAGTTGTTTGCCGTTTAGGCACCTTTAATTTATGTTTATGCCGTATATTGTTCAAGTTTTGAAACAATTCCATATTATTCCGGACAAACATAACACATTCATATATATATAGGCATGATAGGGTTAAGACTTCCAAGCTTTTGAAATATGGTTTACAACTTTGTCTTTGCCGCAACTGGCAAATGGCCCTAATACATTTCTTTTGGGCCCTAAACACCCTTTCTTTTGCTGTACTGTTACCCCAGAACATGATACCATACCGAAGTAATGACGAGACATATCCGTTATACGCAGCCAAAACTGTATATTTGTTTACTGTTTTTGTCAACATACAGAGGGCATATGAGTGCTGATTGATTTTTGAGCACAAATTATCTATATGTATTTTCCAGCTCAAATTGCTGTCAATATGCAAGCCTAGAAATTTTGTAGTATTTATAACTTCTATTGTATGTCCAGAATTGTGAATGTCAAGATTATGTAGCCTATTTACTTTATTCTTAAATGTCATTAATTTTGTTTTGTCAAGATTCATTTTTAAATTATTAGATGTCATATAATCAGCAGTTCTATTTAATGTTAATGTAATGTCGTTTTCAATATATGTTTTATTTGGACCTGAGAATAATACGGTGCTATCATCAGCAAACAAGACAGTGGGCTGTTTAGTAGCTTTAATAATGTCATTTATATATATGACAAATAGAAGAGGCCCTAAAACACTACCCTGTGGTACACCACATCTCACGGATCTATAGTCAGATGAAAAGATAATTTATTTTTTTAGCATTGGACATACACTACTTATTTGCGTAGACTGCATACGATTAGTCAAATAAGATTTGATCAAATTGTTTATATTTCCCCTGATACCATATGCATCCAGTTTGTTTAATAGGACATCATGGTCCACGCAATCGAACGCTTTTGTAAGATCCATATACAGAGCACAGATAGGGACTTTAGCATCTAATTTGGTCATAACAGTGTTCAGAAATTTGAAAATTGCGAGGTTAATTGTTTTTTTTCTCCTAAAACCAATTTGCTCTGGCACAAACAATTTGTTCTGCTATTAATATTAATTTATTAATATTGGAGTGATGATTCACTTTTTTCACAATATCTGAAATATTGTGTAGTTTACATGTTTTTTTTTTTTTTTAACTTCTATAGGTTTACTCTTAAACGCCATCTCGCCTGATGTTAAGCGACGATGCGGTCTACGATGGAACGTGTTTACCTAGAAATAACCGATTCACTCTCGATTTGAAGACACAAAGATTGTAACCATCGAGGAAAACCCACTCAGGCAACGTATTCCACAGCCTAGACGTTCTTATCACAAAAGTAGAGTCAAATCTCTTCGTTCGTGTCTTTGGAACATCAACCATGAAACGATGTCGCTTTTTCGAGCTACGAGCATTCCGATAGAAAAAAGGACAAGGTGGTATCAGATCATGCAAATCAGTCGCACACTCTCCGAAGTGTATCCGATAAAAAACCGATAGGCTAGCAATTTTTCGGCGATGTTCAAGACTTTGAAGTATTTTTCGCACAAGAGTGTCGTTACCTATGAGCCTTTTGGCACGTCTCTCGATCGATTCTAGAGCCTCCAGCTGATACTTAGCCGATCCATCCCAAAGGTGCGAACAGTACTCCATACAGGAGCGAATCTGTGCTTGATATAATGTAAGCAACTGTTCAGACCTGAAGTACCTTCGCACCTTTGAGAGGACACCTAGTTTTTTGGCAGCAAGTTTGGCCTTGGACTCGATATACGAACCAAAGTTGAGCGTAGAGGTCAAAATAACGCCCAAAAGCTCAAGACGGTCAGAAACCGGCACGGATACACCTCTAAAAGTTGGAGTCAGTTGGAAGGGACTCCTTTTAGCGGAAAACAGACACGCCTGCGTTTTATTCTCGTTGAACTTGACCAGATTGGCATCGCCCCATTTAGACACCGCCTCAAGGGTCAAGCTCAAACGTTCGATCAGACTCTCTCTCTGTACCAGAGTTTGCGGCCCAGTGGCTCTCGCGCTAGACATGTAACTCTCTACGACGGTGCTATCGTCTGCGTACCCATAGATACCGGGCTTCAACAGATCGTTAATATGTAGCAGGAAGAGCGTCGCAGAGAGTACCGACCCTTGAGGGACTCCGGCATTGATAGCCATTTGATCCGACGAGCAGCCATCAATGACGACTCGTATGGGTCGATCCCTCAAGAAGTCCGATATCCACGCAATGAACCCAGGAGACAAACCATAACTAGAAAGCTTGCTTATAAGGCCATCATGCCAAACCCTGTCAAAAGCCTTTGAGATATCCAGGGAGACTGCAAGTGCTTCCCCGTGTTTCTCAATAGCTTCACTCTAGATGTGAGTGACGTACGCTAGAATATCCCCGGTGGACCGGTTTCGGCGAAATCCGTATTGCTGGTCACTGAGGAGGTCGTTCGATTCTAGGTACGTCAGGAGCCTGTGGTTTAAGACACGTTCCATAGTCTTGCAGAGTATGGACGTGACCGAGATGGGCCTGTAGTTGACAGGGTCAGCACGACTACCCTTTTTGGGCACAGGTTGCACATTAGCAAGCTTCCAAGACTTCGGTACTAGCCCAGTTTGGAGAGAGAGTCTGAATAGGCGCGTCAGTATTGGTGACAACTCAGGCGCACAAGCCTTCAATACTAGAGCAGGAATACCATCTGGGCCACTGGCTTTATTCACGTCCAGATTGCGTTACACTTTACAAACCTCCTTTTGGCGAATGCGTATCTCTGACATAAAAGTCGAACAGCCAGGTGGAGTAGGAAGTGTCGCGCTACCAGCATCTAGACGCGAAGATTCTGCAAACTGAGTTACAAACAAGTTTGCTTTCTCCGTTGCAGTGTGAGCCAGTGTCCCATCAGGTTTCAGCATTGGAGGTAGTGAGGAGCGGGAGAAGTTCGATTCGACCGATTTAGCTAGGGACCAAAACGCTTTGCTGCCCGCAGGGTACGAAGCCAGTTTGTTCCCTATTCGACTAATGTGGTCAAAACGAGCCCTCTGCAGAACCTTTTTGCATGCCTTAGCAGCCTTGTTGAACGCTTTCTTCTTCTGGTGTATGTCCCTTGCCTTACGCTGTCGTACGTGTAGTTTACATGATCTCGAATGTTAGAGTTCAATTGAGTGCATATTCAAAAAATATGTTATAACCAATTTCAAAAATAAATATTTAAAACCAAGTAACAGTATTTTATCTATTCTACGACAAAAGTGACAATATTTTGATTTGCTTGATTTAGAAACAATCGATTTTTTATCGCTTCATAACTTTATTGAAAAAACAAACACCTAAGATGTAGATGAGTACCTCCTACTCATCTACATCTTAGGTATTTGTTTTTAAATAGAATACAGTGATATTTTTTATAAATTACGTACCTACCGCAAAATACAAAATACCGCAGTTCAATACGTACACTATAATATCCCTATAGTACATAGGTACTATATTATAAATTAAATTTGGTCAGGTTACATGCAACGTGAAGCCAAATTCATCAAAATATTAACATTTAATTTCCCGGTATTGTTCAAAGGCAAGTGTTCTTGCTACTTGCAGCCGGCAGCGTTTATTTACTGCTAACCGTCCGCGTCCGTTTACTGCGGCCATATCTTAAACGCCGTTTATTTTGGTCCAATTTGCAACAAGTACGGTACGTTTCGGTACTTACTTAGAGTTACGGCTAGGAGTTCGATAGGAATGTACCTACGCGTCGTCGCGGCAAGTGGAGTTTATTGGCCCTACCTGCTTTATTTGGCGTTGGCTATTGAGTGAGAAAAGGTTATAAAAATAAATGGAGAACGTAATTTTAATACGTGTTCAATATTTTGATACCTATTTTGCACAGTGGCAGTTGAGTGATGTTTTTTCGAATTTTGTTGGTTAATCGAGTAGATATTTGCGTTCTGAGTTTTAATTGTGGTCTGTAATTATTTAATATCCAATTATTATCAAATTATCGTATTAAAGAATAAATGCCAATATAATTATGTTTGGTTTCCTCATCGGCATCGGTTGGAAACATAAGACCGAAAATAGGGCTGACTCAAATATTACGGGAGAGGCCAATGTTCAGCTAATAAGCCGTCGCGGCGTAGTGACTATAACGTGTGTTTCACAATCACAAGGTCGTATGTTTGATTCCCGCCTACACCTCTGAGTATTTTTCCAAGCCCAGATGTTTGAGTTTGAGTTGTGAAGGTAAAACGTGAGAAAACCGCGTTGTTCCTAGATCCTTTCGAGGTTTTCTGTCTGTAAACCCACACTAGGCCTATACCATATATACTATATATATGGTGGGTTATGGCCTTGGTTCTCTCTTTCTGAGAGAACGGGCTTCCAGCAGTAGCATTATTTAATGTCTGCATTTTCAAAACTATTAAGCTATCTGGTTTAAAAGAATGGACTCTAACTTAAATTATATCCATAGGTTAAACAAAGCAGTCAAAAGCTAGTTCCAAATAAGTAGGTCAGCGGCCAGACTCGCCCCGGAGAGGGCATCACACGTCGCTGCTTTTCGCTTTTTTTAGCTGCCAAGTGACGTGGGTAAAGTTCTTGATATGGCCGAATTGGGGCGTGAATAATTAACTGCCAGAATTTTTAATTTGATGAAGCTGTTTTGGCTCGAACTGAGCCATTATTTTGGGTATAAGAGTTAATTAAACTGAGGGGATGCTATTTGATGTTAAAAATCGTTTTAATTAACCATATTCTCAGAGCTTTATTGTTTTATTAAATAAAATTGTGTTTAGTGTCGCGAATGTCCCTGTTGTATCAATAAATAATAAATACCAGTTACCGTCACTTTCTGTGTTTTATGGACTTCATGTATAATAATAAATTTGGTGTTACATAATAGGTAAAAGCTAAAAAAAAGGGACATAATTAACATTGTGTTTTTTAACGATATCGGATATTGACGACACTCGTATTGTTAATTACGGGTTATCATATAACCACAGTGAATATCCGTTTATTAATAACTAGTGATTTCCCATGGTTTCGCCCGCGTAGTTCCCGTTACTGTCATTTTACCGCGATAAAAAGTGGTCTATGTGTTGAAACTACCGGTACTAAGGGCTATTGCCCTTCAACACAGTAATGTTTTCACATTACTGCGGTAGAATAACCGGTAGAGGTGTGGTACTTCCCCAGGCAGACTCTGGAAATAGTCCTACTACTACAAAATATACAACCAAACGCTTTTAAGATTGCGTTTCGTGAACAGATTAAAAAGTACACTATATATTTATCGTTTATCTTTGTCCACGTTAATATAAAACATTGAGATTAGGTAAACAAAGGAATTCAATAAAAAATATTTTAATTATCTTATTAAATGTAGTCTGGTCAATTTCAGCGTAGTTCTATGTCTTTTTTACTATGACTAATACGTGGTCGTATCAAATCGGTGGGCTAAAACTGTGATTCATATAAAATGTCTTTTTTTTAACCTTTTTTCTGATGGTTTATCTGACAGACAAGAAAATTTTATAACTAAAATATTAAAGGTCATTTTTATGCTTCTAAACGAGAGCGTAAGATACCTAGCCCAGTGACTTCAAGGACTGTTAACCTTCAGGAGAGATCATTTGTTAGAGAGTCTATTGATATGAAAGGTCTCCATTGTACGCAAGTGTCTATACTTACCATTCAATCACATTCTAGGACCGTACTAATACCATTCCTATTTCATTCGAACGCCAATTGATGTACCCAATTAATTCTAAACAGAGGAACCACTTCAAGGTTTTACAACGAGTACAAAACAGCTACAAGAGTAATTATAGACAATTACGTCCCGGCATAAGGCTCTTTGGCATGATTAATGGTCCCTTCATTTCGTGGACCATCAGTTCAGGACTTTGCCGATATTGTAAGAAAGATACTAACGGTATTAATAGACTAATTTATTACAGCTGAGTTGGTTTTCGCCTGAAATTACTGAATTCTAAAATTGGTTGGTTATTTTTAAAGTTACCTACGTAACGTTCATTGAGTGACATAGTTTTTGATAAGTAATTAGGCTGCTTAGTGTCCTATTCCCGAGTGCAAAACATTCAGTTGTGTATTTTTAATTGCTCGCAAGTTATTGTCATATTAAGTAGAGGACTTAATCGTAGAAATTTGTGGTTTAAGATAATAGACATTCTGAGATGCTGTCCGGATTTCGATCAACAAGCTATTCAATTGTAAGAGCTATAACATCAACAAAAATGATGCATGCTGACCGAATTAAAGAAAATTCATACTCGAAATATCGTTTTGACAATTAATAGCACCTAACAGAGTAAGCATTTTTTACGCTGCTACTAACAAATTGTATTTCAATACCTAAACAATAAAAGGGAATAAAGAAGATAACAATAGCTAGCTAATTCAAGCTGTAGAGCAAATGTATAAATTGGCACCACGGCCAGCACTCAAGACTTCGAAATCAGACAGCAAACTCACAACCGACTAAGCCACAAGATCAATCATTAATACGAGATTAGTTCCTATAGCTTTGTACAACGCCAAGCGCACTATATTAGTGACTAGAAACTTGCTCTCAAAGTCTTGATAACAAATTAGATTCAATTCACCGTACTAACCTCACCAAATAACCATCAAAGGAAGTTTAGCTATATTCAACTTGCCTGACAACATGTCTACGTATCACATCCCTACAGCGTCAGCCCGGCGCGTAGCAGAGCTACGACGTAGGCAACTTTTTTACAGTTTGCAAAGCTGGTTTTTGTACAGTTCCCAGTTTTATAATAGAACCACAGACTGCATAAATAGTGGTAAAATAAATGAATAAATGTAAATTTACGAGCTGAACATTTCTTCATGTGGCTGTAATTTTAGTAGCTCTAGATGTGTTTTGTTGACTGGAAGCAAGTTTTTTCTTATACCCGGTTTACATTACTCCAGTCCAGTGGTCGAATCCAGCGCTGGATTGCTTACTGGAATAATGTAAACCGGCACTGGAATGCATAGGCACTGGATTGATGCTTTCCAGTGCCGGCTTACATTATTCCAGTAAGCAATCCAGCGCTGGATTCGATCGCTGGATTGGAATAATGTAAACGGGGTATTATACCTCTAGTATAGAATGATGCGACAAGCAAGGCATGTGCCGGACAGTAAGCAATATGCCTTATCATAACAGCACGGTGACACGCAGCTATTGGCACATGAAGAGTCCAAATCGTTACCTAGTACTGTACTGCGCTCGTCACCCAGAGATATGGACGTGTTTTATACCTATGCCCTGTAATTACACTGGAAACATTTCCCTTCAAACTGGAACATACACACATCACACTTTCCCAATAATAGCATGATTAGTATTACAATACAGAAAGAGAAACGATTTCAGCAAGTATTCGGATTTGGCTCACAAGATTTCGAACACGTAGAAAGTTTAAACAATCGTCAGTATCTCGATAGGCGTATCAGTGAATGGCCTCATGCTAAGATAAGGTTACTGTAAGATGGTTTTACCAAAAGCTAAAATTGATAGATAAGGCAGTAATCAGCCGCATACATTGTCAGTTGGGTCTACACTTTAATATTCGTATGTTTGAGCCAGCGACGTTTTAAATCAGTTTAAAATACTATCTAGTATATAGTTAATATATGTATATAATTCATGTTAATTTCCAAGTAACACTCAGGCAGACAAAGGTGAGCCATGTCAAGATTCCTCCGAAGTCCAGTATCCATAGTCAGTTTAGCAATTTAGCAATACACTGTATTCAACGCCATCGTTGTTGTTGTTATGTCAAGCAGCGCAGCATGAGTGTTAAGAATCGGAACTAAAAATTTTCAAAGAGGCGGCTAATTTCTCACTTTATTACATTACGGCTAGCCCGCTAGCCGTATTGAATGACGTATGGCGTCGAATATATTCCGGCTGTTTTTTAATCAGCCGCATTCAATTCGGATGAGCGTTAAACCACCGCTTTTCAAAACGGCTAGCCGTAATGTAATACGGCGAATTATACGATCCGGCTGCGACATAAATAAGAGTAGCTAATAGTATCTATATATAGTTAGATACATAAGTTAGGGCTGGTCTAGTCGGCAGAACGGAGACTGCCGATCCGGAGAACCCGGGTTCAAAGCTACAAGCACCACTGTCTTTTCGAATTCATTTAATGCCGCTAACTTAAAACGGTGAAATAAAACATTGTAAGAAAACCGACATGTACCTAGAATCTTTGAAAATCATCCACCAACCCACACTGGGCTAACGTGGTGGATTATGGCCTTGACTGTCTCCTCGCGAGAGAAGACCCCGAGTCCCGATAGTGGGAACATTTAGTGGGCTATTTATGTATATACAAGGTTACTGGTAATCAGCCTCCATCCGTTTAAGGGCATCTTTATTTACTTACACAACTTTTTACATTAAAACTCTATACATCTTCCAAACAAAATTATGTGCAAAATATATACAAAATTCTAGCACTGTTTAGCTGCTGTTTAGTGTTTGTTCACTTTGACATATCATTTATCGAGCATTAAAGAGCATGCGCGTTCTTGTTACGAAGAGTTTGATGCTTTTAAACCGGGCAAATACACTTCTATTTTCTATGGGAAAAAATATACCAAATTTTTATAAACTGTAGAACAAAAGTTGACGTTGAAGTTGAGTATTTTATGTACTTAACATCCCCTGAAAATATATTGGTGGACAATTCAAATATTAAAAGGAAAAGGACGCAAGCTGATTGCCAATAACCCTGTACAGTTAATAGTATCTGTTTATAATGAATAGTGTTATATTATGAAACGACGTAGAATATAAAAATATATATTGATATTTGAATACTCAAATTTTGTAATACTATTATTGTAAAGCGTGCGAATAGCTTTAATTTGGCGAGTGAACGCGAACCATTCACGGACGAACGCGCCGCGACGGAAGAGAGGCGGCGCGACCAAACGGGGCAGCATAGAATACACCAGGGTCGTTTAAAACCAAGCCTGCAAGCTATAACCTGGCCCGCGGACAAATTTTAAATGTCACGTATGAGTAAGTTCCTGCTAAATTAAAAAAGTGCCGCATGCCAAAAAAGCACCGGTTAAACCTGATACCAAACGAACATATTTTTGTGTTAAGTTGAACAAGCCACCCATTATTTTTATCGTAGGTAAAATGCAAAAAGTTACCCTATGTAAGTAAGTGATCAAAGAAACTGCAACTTTTTATAGTACAGAGACACGATGAGCAGAAGTTGTGCCTGATGGTAAGCAACATGCCTGCCTATAATAGCACAGTGATTTGCAGCTATTGGAACATGATGAGTGCAAATCATTATCTACCACTGCGCTCGTCACCCAGAGAAATAAGATGTTTTATCTCTGTGCCCTGTTATGTTACTGGAAACATTTTAAACCGATGACACAGTGATGTTATCATATTACTGCTCGACGGTAGAGTAATTGACAAAGGTGTGGTACTTCCCCAGGTAGACTCTGCAAAGGATCCTACCACTATAACTATGTACTACTACAATTATATTGAACTTTAACTACCCATTATTTTTTATCATAAATCAAAAGTTACTCCATCCCATATCTACATAAATATGGATTCAAAGAAACTGCAACTTCCACAACAAATAGTGCAACCAGGTAAATGTTGAAAATGAAACCTTTAAATGTGCCTTCAACGTCGAGCAATATACAACAAACATTTGGTACAATATTTCGAGCGTGCGCCTGAACACGTAGAAACAACATCGCGAAATCACACTGCGTGCTCACTTCAAATATGATTTAAATGCAACATTTTCCAAGTAATTTGCCCGAGAGAGATGCTAATTAGCCTGCCAATTACGCAAACGTCGGCGTATTCCGGCACTTGATTAATATGCGACTTCGAAACGCGTATCCGTTTGTGAACGTTTGCGTTCGCGAACTTACTCGCTGTTTGATAAATACGGCTTCCACGAAGTTGTCGTGTTAATCCTGCTTTGAAGAAAACATTTATACGAACAACGGTTTGATTAAATATTCGAAAGAAGTATCAAAAATAAAAGAATTCTTCAAAATTTGTGACGTATTTTTCACTGTATACACATAAATATATTTAAGCACCATTTTATTCCCAACTATGTTACGATGGAATTTAGTAAATGCAGAAAAAGATTATAACTTATAACTGCTACATTTTTGTAGTATATAAAAACACATATACCATTCCATACCTACTGTAATCTATCGTATAGACACACATTTTTAAGTCTCGCCGACGCCGGCGCCGACGTGATTGGGCAAAAGATGTCTATCTATGTCTCTATGATAGTAGTAATACATTGTTTTAATAAATTCACATGAATCAGTTTTATTTTATTTCTTATTTATAATGATTTATTTCTAATTACATATTGAGACCTGCCCTTTTACCGCGTAACTAAATCGGCTTTTGCTTTGCTATTGCGGTCTCTATCGTTTCAAGCGGAAAGAAAAGAGAGCTAAGACAGTTCTAGTTAGGCGGTAGACCCTCAGGCCTAGGAAATATATCGACTTTTCAGGCGTCAGAGTTCGAGCCTCTTACAAAAATATTCAATGTTTTACAATTGATCTATGAATATAATTATATCAATCAGCAATACTAAGTAATGTTACTAAAATTACTGTAGTAAGACTGTTTGCGGAGATACTGTTGCAACTTAACCAGTAATTTTGCCGACAACCAGTATTGAGCTCTAGTACCTGTGTTCTGGAATGTAGGACAATGTTTCAAGATAAATTACAGTACAACAAATAGATAAACCATCTTATACCTACATATATGTCTATCCAGGTGTGTTGTTTATCAAAATGCGAACAGGCCTTTATGCGTAATTTGGTCTAAGTTGAGAGGTAGGATAGTTTTTATTTCGATTAATGGTATTTACATTACGACAACATTCGAGTGAAGTCGGATCGGACCGCTGGTTTTTTAGGGTTCCGTAAAACTTAAAAACGGGACCCTTATAGATTCGTCATGTCTGTCTGTCTGTCTGTCTGTCTATCTGTCTGTCTGTCTGTCCGTCCGTATGTCACAGCCACTTTTTGCCGAAACTATGAGACTACAGTGTTGAAACTTGGTAAGATGTATTCTGTAAACCGCATTAATATTCCTACAAAAAAAAAAAAAATATTTAGAGATACTTAGAACCCCCATACTTAAAACTGAAATTTGTAACGTTACATATTGACTACAATATGTAAACGTACATTCCTACTTTCATTCTAAAAACATCACTTTCATAGGAGAGATGTGTGTATTTACATACCAAAATTTTCATATCACTAATTTCCTTTAAATTGTGTCCATTCGATAGATAATAATTTTCTGGTTGTTGTGATATATTTCTTGTATCATATACCTTATTCTAAATCTATAATAATTACATTTTTCCAAAAATTTAGTTTGTTTACATAATGTAAATACTTCAAAAAACTATTTGTCACTTAGCAATTTTTACTCTTTTTCATAAGGTTGTATAGTTTTTAGAATTAATCCTCTTTGAATTGTCAATATTAAAATAAAGTTTATTTTCTCCAGATTCAAATCATCAAAAGTTTACTTTATGAATCTCATCGGCTGAGAAGGTCAGTGAGAATCCGGCTTCCAACAGGGAAAGACTTAAGAACAATGAACTCCCAAGTGACCAACATCACCAGTAAACCTTGAAGGTTTATGGAACATTATCTGCTGTTGGCTGAAGCCATTCCTGACTGCCGGATGGGAACTCTACCGTGAACCTGCGAGCCATTCCAGCTGTGGGATGCTGAACGCTGTACCTGCTCCAGGCTGCTGAACCTGCGAGCCATGCCCAGCTGTGGGATGCTGAACGCTGTACCTGCTCCAGGCTGCTGAACCTGCGAGCCATGCCCCGCTGTGGGATGCTGAATGCTGTACCTGCTCCAGGCTGCTGAACCTGCGAGCCATGCCCAGCTGTGGGATGCTGAACGCTGTACCTGCTCCAGGCTGCTGAACCTGCGAGCCATTCCCTGATGGAAGTCCTCACTGAACGCTGTACCTGCTCCAGGCTGCTGAACCTGCAAGCCATTCCCTGATGGAAGTCCTCACTTAAGCCCCTTTTTTTATTATTTTTGTTCTTTTACATTCTCTTTATATCACTCTACTTTTTTCTACCTTCCCTTTTATCTGTATTTCTTTAATATACTTGTAATCACGAACATCTTATTATTCCCCTTCATCCACCTCTCCTCTGTTGTTCACTGACGTGATATATATGTAACGTTACATATTGACTACAATATGTAAACGTACATTCCTACTTTCATTCTAAAAACATCACTTTCATAGGAGAGATGTGTGTATTTACATACCAAAATTTTCATATCACTAATTTCCTTTAAATTGTGTCCATTCGATAGATAATAATTTTCTGGTTGTTGTGATATATTTCTTGTATCATATACCTTATTCTAAATCTATAATAATTACGTTTTTCCAAAAATTTAGTTTGTTTACATAATGTAAATACTTCAAAAAACTATTTGTCACTTAGCAATTTTTACTCTTTTTCATAAGGTTGTATAGTTTTTAGAATTAATCCTCTTTGAATTGTCAATATTAAAATAAAGTTTATTTTCTCCAGATTCAAATCATCAAAAGTTTACTTTATGAATCTCATCGGCTGAGAAGGTCAGTGAGAATCCGGCTTCCAACAGGGAAAGACTTAAGAACAATGAACTCCCAAGTGACCAACATCACCAGTAAACCTTGAAGGTTTATGGAACATTATCTGCTGTTGGCTGAAGCCATTCCTGACTGCCGGATGGGAACTCTACCGTGAACCTGCGAGCCATTCCAGCTGTGGGATGCTGAACGCTGTACCTGCTCCAGGCTGCTGAACCTGCGAGCCATGCCCAGCTGTGGGATGCTGAACGCTGTACCTGCTCCAGGCTGCTGAACCTGCGAGCCATGCCCCGCTGTGGGATGCTGAATGCTGTACCTGCTCCAGGCTGCTGAACCTGCGAGCCATGCCCAGCTGTGGGATGCTGAACGCTGTACCTGCTCCAGGCTGCTGAACCTGCGAGCCATTCCCTGATGGAAGTCCTCACTGAACGCTGTACCTGCTCCAGGCTGCTGAACCTGCAAGCCATTCCCTGATGGAAGTCCTCACTTAAGCCCCTTTTTTTATTATTTTTGTTCTTTTACATTCTCTTTATATCACTCTACTTTTTTCTACCTTCCCTTTTATCTGTATTTCTTTAATATACTTGTAATCACGAACATCTTATTATTCCCCTTCATCCACCTCTCCTCTGTTGTTCACTGACGTGACAAATTCAAATATATTTTTTATCAAACCTATATGTGTGGGGTATCTATCGATAGGTCTTCAAAAATTATGTAGATAGCTAGATAAACTCTTTATTGCACTTACATAACAAAGAAAAATATAAATAAGTAGAGGTTTCTAATATCATTTTTGCCTACACTGAATAGTTTGTGCGCGTGAGACACTTCCAAAAAGGTAAACTAGCTCCCCCCCCTCTAACTTCTAAAATAAGAGAATTATAAAACTAAAAAAAATATATGATGTACAACACCATGTAAACTTCCAACAAAAATTGATTTGAACTCGATCTGATGAGTAGTAGTTTTTTTTAGTACGTCATAAATACATTATTATTAAAACATCGATCAAAGTTACACCGAACTACAAGAACTTATTTACTATGTTACTTTTATATTGCTGCTACGGAACCCTTCATGGGCGTGTCCGACTCGCACTTGGCCGCTATTATTTTTTACATTTTTGGCTTACTTTAATTACAATCACCATTAAATGGCGTTAAAGATAAAATGCGGGCGTCGGTGCAGGAATGCGGGCGGATGGCGAGCTCCGCGCAATATCGGACATTCCGAACCCACCTGATGCCGACCTCTTTATTTTTAATCGCAATATTTAGAATAGCGCGCGTGACTGCGTTACCTATATTTTGATGCTCTTATATTTTACTGGCATCATCCCGTGGTGCTCCGGTCCTCCGGTCCCGTTAATTTCCCGGGATAAAAGTAGCCTGTGTATTCTTCCAGACTATATAATCTCACTGTGGTCGAAATTTCAACCAGATCAGTTCCGATGACCGATGCGATTGAGCAACAAACATCTAAACATCAAAACATTGACATTTATAATATTAGTAGAATTTCAGTATATTTTTATGAATGTAAGTATAATACCGTTATGACCTAGTGGCGAAAACGTTTCATTTCACAATCGTAAGGAATCGTAGATTGGAACCTTATCTGCACCTTTAAGTATTTTTTTCCAATTGTAAATATAGAAGTATTCATTCTTTGACCTTTGCAGTTTTTTTATAGTATAGCGTGACGTGACGAGACGACCAGGACATGTGCCTGATGGTAAGCAATGTACCTGCCATATAACAGCACGGTCCAAATCATTACCAAGCACTGCACTGCACTCGTGCCCGTCGCCCAGAGATCTAAGATATTATATCTCTAAGCCCTGTAATTTCTCTAAATACTTTGCCCTTCAAACCGGAACACAGTTTGCATTTTAATGCTTAGCGGTAGAATAACTGGTAAATGTGTGGTACTTCCCCAGGCGGGCTTTGCTAAGAGTAAATAAATAAATAAATATTGGTGGACAATTCACACACAACACTACTATCACAGTTACCATTAGACGCATGCTTTGCTCGTCTCGTCAATCTAAAAAAAAATAAGCGCAAGTTTTCTTTTTATGTTTCAACTTTTTTGTTATTTGAAAACTGTCAAACTGAGCTTTCTATATAAAAAACAAAATTTAATTCCAACTGTTACCTAAAAAAATACGTCACATTATTAACTGCTCAAAGTAGAGACCTATTCAAGTCGTTTAATCAAGCGACTCAAACCGAAGAAATAATTCTACTTTTATGGCCATTTTCAATGACAGAAACATAAAACTTTCCGTCGCTATTTTCACGAATTATTCTGCCAACAAAACTTCAACGTCTGGCCGCTGAATAATACAATAGCCTAAATATTCTCGTTACCCAGAATGATTCTTAAAGATATGAGAGCCGTACAATATACGGTGTAACGTTACATATTGACTACAATATGTAAACGTACATTCCTACTTTCATTCTAAAAACATCACTTTCATAGGAGAGATGTGTGTATTTACATACCAAAATTTTCATATCACTAATTTCCTTTAAATTGTGTCCATTCGATAGATAATAATTTTCTGGTTGTTGTGATATATTTCTTGTATCATATACCTTATTCTAAATCTATAATAATTACATTTTTCCAAAAATTTAGTTTGTTTACATAATGTAAATACTTCAAAAAACTATTTGTCACTTAGCAATTTTTACTCTTTTTCATAAGGTTGTATAGTTTTTAGAATTAATCCTCTTTGAATTGTCAATATTAAAATAAAGTTTATTTTCTCCAGATTCAAATCATCAAAAGTTTACTTTATGAATCTCATCGGCTGAGAAGGTCAGTGAGAATCCAGCTTCCAACAGAAGAACATTAACCTACAAAAGACTTCCAAGCGATCAAGATCAGTAATAAACCTTGAAAGGTCTAAACGGCTGAGAGCCACTATCGTTCAACGATCACATCCCTTGAACTTACTTGGAAGTACTTACATCCTGAAAAACTGTTGGAAGCAACTACCTTCACGAAGACTGCTGACAGAGAACTCTACCGTGTTAGGTGGAGCCCTTCTCGTTTGGAAGCAACTACATTCACGAGGACTGCTGGCAGAGAACTCTACCGTGCTAGGTGGAGCCCTCCTCGTTGGGAAACTTCTACACTCACGAGGACTGCTGGCAGAGAACTCTACCGTGCTAGGTGGAGCCCTCCTCGTTGGGAAACTTCTACACTCACGAGGACTGCTGACAGAGAACTCTACCGTGTTAGGTGGAGCCCTTCTCGTTTGGAAGCAACTACATCCAGGAAACCTGTTGGGAAGCATTTACTCACTGGCCTTCAAGACAATTAATTTTCTCATTTTAAGTTACGTTTTCTTTTTTTAACTTATTCATTTAATCTTTATTTATTTTCTTAATAAACTTGTAATCACGATCATCTTATTATTCACCTTCATCCACCACTCCTCTGTTGTTCACTGACGTGACATTTCGCCAAATGTCACGTCAGTGAACAACAGAGGAGAGGTGGATGAAGGGGAATAATAAGATGTTCGTGATTACAAGTATATTAAAGAAATACAGATAAAAGGGAAGGTAGAAAAAAGTAGAGTGATATAAAGAGAATGTAAAAGAACAAAAATAATAAAAAAAGGGGCTTAAGTGAGGACTTCCATCAGGGAATGGCTTGCAGGTTCAGCAGCCTGGAGCAGGTACAGCGTTCAGTGAGGACTTCCATCAGGGAATGGCTCGCAGGTTCAGCAGCCTGGAGCAGGTACAGCGTTCAGCATCCCACAGCTGGGCATGGCTCGCAGGTTCAGCAGCCTGGAGCAGGTACAGCATTCAGCATCCCACAGCGGGGCATGGCTCGCAGGTTCAGCAGCCTGGAGCAGGTACAGCGTTCAGCATCCCACAGCTGGGCATGGCTCGCAGGTTCAGCAGCCTGGAGCAGGTACAGCGTTCAGCATCCCACAGCTGGAATGGCTCGCAGGTTCACGGTAGAGTTCCCATCCGGCAGTCAGGAATGGCTTCAGCCAACAGCAGATAATGTTCCATAAACCTTCAAGGTTTACTGGTGATGTTGGTCACTTGGGAGTTCATTGTTCTTAAGTCTTTCCCTGTTGGAAGCCGGATTCTCACTGACCTTCTCAGCCGATGAGATTCATAAAGTAAACTTTTGATGATTTGAATCTGGAGAAAATAAACTTTATTTTAATATTGACAATTCAAAGAGGATTAATTCTAAAAACTATACAACCTTATGAAAAAGAGTAAAAATTGCTAAGTGACAAATAGTTTTTTGAAGTATTTACATTATGTAAACAAACTAAATTTTTGGAAAAACGTAATTATTATAGATTTAGAATAAGGTATATGATACAAGAAATATATCACAACAACCAGAAAATTATTATCTATCGAATGGACACAATTTAAAGGAAATTAGTGATATGAAAATTTTGGTATGTAAATACACACATCTCTCCTATGAAAGTGATGTTTTTAGAATGAAAGTAGGAATGTACGTTTACATATTGTAGTCAATATGTAACGTTACAACGGACACAATAATGGCAAAAGCGTATTGGCTCAAATGGCTTAAAGCCATCCATGCGTAATAATAACATTCCCGTACGCAATTTCTTCGCTACTCCGGGCGAGGAAAATTATATCATAACAATTATGGACCAAAATATGTACTAAAAGAATAAAGAGTAATGACACAATTTCTACTGAATAAGAACGTTTAAGTAGGTAAGGTAAGTAAAGTGTAAAATGTCCAGCTGCAAGATGGGTCGACGATGTCATCTTTATCGCGGGTCGAACCAGGACTTCTACTGTCTTTCTACGAAAACCTAATTTCGAAATAAACTCGCGACTTTCCTACTCCAGTTCTACTTCGATCCGTCGTTTCTTCACGTTTAACCCTAGAGTAGGCTTAGAACATTAAATTTAAACGTCAAACAATGTTCGATCGGATAAAACAAAGTAGAACCGGAGTAGGAAAGTCGCGAGTTTTTGTTCGAAATAACGTTTTCGTAGAAAGAAAGCAGATGTCCTGGTTCTCTTATAGGCAACCAGTAGGAGAAACACCCACATGTAATATTAGTAGGATATTTTTTGATAGTATCGAGCGACTAGACGAGCAGGATGTTATGTGGCAGGCATGTGCCTGATGGTAAGCAATTTGCCTGCCACATAACAGTACAGTGACACGCAGCTATAGGAGCTATTGGTCCAAATCATTACCTAGCACTACACTGCGCTCGTCACCCAGATATCTAAGATATTATATCTCTAAGCCCTGTAATTTCTCTGAAAACATTGCCCTTCAAACCGGAACACAGTAATGTTAGTACATTACTGCTTGGCGGTAGAATAACTGACAAAGGTGTGGTACTTCCCCAGGGGGGCTCTGCCAAGAGTCTTACCACTACTAAAAGATATGTGGATAACAAGAGAAATAACAGTACCTAGGTGTAAATACAAAGAGCAGCTTCACAGCGTTAATACATTCTACAGCTTAAGCACTCGCTTCCGTTCGGGTAGCGACACTATTTGCCCTTAATCCGGTATGCAGGAGGAATACCAACTAGTAGGTCTGCTCTGTCGAAGCAATCAATTCACTTATCGCTGTTTTCCTGTTCTTATTCTTACTTAAGGAAAGGGTTTACTGATCAGTGGATTACTTGAACTAATTCCTACAGAAACAATTACCTACACGAATATTGATAGCTAATACTTTTGTTCATTATTTTTATCATAGTCTACAAAAAATAAAAGGCCCGTTTTGACATTTCAGAAAGACACTGGAAAATATTTTATCATATTATTTAGTGCACCAAAAATAAGATGTTCTAAAAAAATACTATGATTATATTTATTGACTAACTTAACGATAACCATATATACTAATATACATATCAAAATTTAAACTTTCTAAAATTACTTTATTATTTCATAAGGTGCGTCTGTTGAGGATTTTGTTTTGAAAAAGATTATCTGTCTCTTATTACTGGCGCTGATATAATATATTATAAGCAAATTAAAGAAAATGATAATTACATTTTCAATTTATTAAAAACACTTTTTTTTAATAATATGTTGTATAATAGTATTACTGTATAAATGTTACCGGAAATGTATGAAATCAAGGAATTGTATACAAAGATACTATATAGGAAATGTATAAAATATTGTTTGAAAAACTATTTAATTATCATATAATCATAGATATCCTAGGAAATGTATAAATTTCCTTGGAATCGTATTAGGAAATGTATAAAGTAAATGCTTTCTGTAAAAAAACTCTAACCTAACCTATTTTGTTAATTAGAAGCCCAGGTCCAATAAATAATCAAACGTTGGGAAACCATGGAATCGAGAAGCAAAACATTAGTTGTGAGTCAATAGCAATCTGTAAATTTTCAAACCCCGAAGCGAACAACCTAAACTAAAAAAATAAAACCTAACCTAACCCAAAGCAATCCTCCCCTCGTCCCGCTGTCCCCGCGTACCCACCAATATCTTAAATGTTTTACATTTCCGATTGCTATTTCGGAATTGTATAAATTTTCTAGGAAATGTGTATAATATAATTTATTTCACACATTTCTGTGCGATTTTAGGAATTACATACATTTCCTAGGAATTGTATACAATGATTACACACATTTCCGTTAACATATACATAAATCTATACTAATATTATAAAGAGGAAAGATTTGTTTGTTTGTTTGTTTGTAATGAATAGGCTCCGAAACTACTGGACCGATTTCAAAAATTCTTTCACCTTTGGAAAGCTACATTATTCCCGAGTAACATAGGCTACGGCAGATGGCGCTGCAGTTGATATCTAGGTTATTATTCGAGCGAAGCCGGAGCGGGCCGCTAGTATGTAATAAATTGATTTCAAAGCATTAGGTATTAAATGGCTAATGTCAGAAATTCATTTCACAGAAAATAGAGTAGGTACCTACGTAAACAATGTTAAATGTACCTAAATTAATTAATATTCAAAAAATTCTCAAAGCGTCTTCTGAGACGTCAAGATAAAATAAATTTAGACTCTAATGGTACAAGCCATCAGATAATTATTTCTAGAAGCACCTTCCCGGCGGCTATTGTACCGCTAATGAGCGACCTGAGACGACACTTGACCCTTTTAATTAACAAACTCGAATTGTTTATTGAATTCGAATGTTTATTTCTTATTTATCAAATTCTGCCTTTATTGATGAAAGGATCGAAACTTTGGGCTTTAGTGAAGGATCATTGTATTTCAAATAGTTAACGAAAGCTTTTGCGAGCCAAAACATGGACAAGTGATGAAGTTACAAAAGGTTTGTATGTCATAAAATCTCAATGACTAAAATGTTTATATGTATATTTTAACATGATTGTTTTGGAAATTAAAGTATTTTGAAGGACTTATTTTAAAAGTCATAGGCTACCTGCTAATTCTATTGATCGATGTCTACGTTCAGCATTTGGATCTATCATTTTTTTTTGTGGTAATAATATCTAGCGCTTATTATTCGCCACATACATTAACGTACCATTTCCAATTTCACATCTGCTCTTATTTAGATCATTGGCCTCATTCCTTTAACAATAGATGATTTTACCATTATCAAGATCTAGACGTACATTTCCACAGATAGCTGAAGAGACCAGTACGAGATCTAACAGTAACCGCAAAATTAGCATAAATAGATTTGGTTTATCGTAGGAGGCACTGACCTGTCATGGGTGTTATGTCTGCGTTTCTGTTGAGATGCCTTCTAAGCCACTTAATATAGATCTATATATTAATTTATATATATTTAAGGTTTCAAAATTAAACTCCTATACTCGCATGTATTATAAACATACACAGTCATATTTATAATTACAGAAGTATTACATCAGTTACTAGCAGCGCCCCGCGGTGTTACCCGCGAAGTTCCCGTTCCCGTTGTTCCAATTGTATTTCCGGGATAAAAAGTAGCCTATGTGTTTTTCCAGACTATAATCTATCTGTGTTCCAAATTTCAGCCCGATCCGTTTATACGTTAGGACGTGATTGAGCAACAAACATCCATACATTCACATTTATAATTTTAGTAGGATAGTAGGAAGTAGGATTTAGCTCCCATAACTCAAACTTAGTTTTTATAGTGTAAAGTAACGCGACGAGCAGTACTGTCTGGGTGACGGGCACTGCGCTCGTCTAGAGATAGATGTAATCCATTTAGAGAGATATAAGATGATTTATCTCTATGCCCTGTATATTCTCTAAAAACATTGCACTTCAAATCGGAGCCCAGTGTTGCACATTACTACTTGGCGGTAGAACAACTGGTAACTACTCCCGATGGACTCTGCAAAGAGTCCTATCACAAACTACTCCTATTTGGGACTAGTTACTACTGGATAAGGAATGTACATCCGTTTTTTTTTTAAATAAAGAGTGACGAGACGAACATGTTATGTGCCTGATGGTAAGCAACATGCCTGCCACATAACAGCACAGTGACACGCAGCTATTGGAACATGAACAGCCCAAATCATTACCTAGCACTGCACTGCGCTCGTCACCCAGAGATCTAAGTTGTTATATCTCTAAGCCCTGTAATTTCTCTGGAAACATTGCCCTTCAAACCGGAACACAGTAATGTTTGCACATTGGTGCTTGGCGGTAGAATAACTGACAAAGGTGTGGTACTTCCCCAGGCGGACTCTGCTAAGAGTCCTACCACTACTTAGTTACTAGCAGCGCCCCGTGGCTTTAAATCGCACAGCTCCCGTTTCCATAATTTTCTCGTGATACGAAGGAACCTCTATATTATTCCAGGATATAATTAAACTTTTTTTGAAACACTTTGTTAATGTACATTGAGAACTATACTACACCACATTCCTAACTACTTGCATAAGCACCTCTGAATTATCCATAGCCCAAGGAATAATTTATGTTCTAAATTTAAAATAATCTGTGTTCCAAATTTCAACCCGTCCCTGTACCACCTAATTAAATCGGCTTTAGCTTTACTATTGCTGTATCTACAATTTCGAGCGAATTTAAGACGATTTTAGTTGATAGACCTTCCAATCTCTTCATACGTTCCAACGTGATTGAGCTACGAAACATTTAAACTTTCGCATTTATAATATTACTAGGTTATCTATTGTTTTGTCGTTAAAACAATATTTGTTTCGTGTATATAAAATGTCAATAACAACGGCGTAGCGCCAAGATGCCATAGCTCCATCATGTCTAGATAAATCAGCCTGTCTCGGCGCCCCCTCGCCGTATTGTGCTGCGATCCATTGTCCCACTAATGAGCAATCAGGCTGACTTCACGCAACTCGCTCGCAATCAGCTTTAAAAAGGTGTTTTATAAAGGACCCTGATTATGCTTAGACTCCGAACCCTAAAGGAATATATTTACAATTTTGATGGAAAGTCCCTATTTGCGACAATGTGGATTTTTGTCGCAGCGATGTATTTACCCTGAACTGTATTATGTTACAGACAATTTATAACTGTGACTTCCTAAACGACGGAATCACTTCATTTTTTTTTTTAATAGAATTGAATAAGGTTCGAGAGTTTTTCACACAAATTATCTAGACCTTACCTAAAAGAAGCTTTCACTTTGGAAGTCGACCGATAGCTAACACATATACAATTTTAAATACTACCAATTATCTGGACAGATAACAAATATATTATATGCAATATGCATGTACGTATTCGTCGCATAAATGATTGCCGTTGGTGAGAGCTGATTCCACGATCTATGACCAATTACGAATGAGCAGACACACTACCGACTGAGCCTGATAGCTGATATGTACAACTTCATGAAATCAATTAGGTGATACGTCTTTTTGGGTTAAGTCTGATGTCATTAATGATAAATGACATATTTTTAAAAGAACTATAAAAATTTCAATGTTGTCTTTTAAGTGTACTTAAGCTTAACTGTTCGTTACCACAATCGAGAGTTTTTATATTTCCTGTAGAAATTATTGGCCGTGTCATCAAAGTTAGTTCTACCCCGAGATCAAAATAGCCTAAGTATGTGCTATGCCATATTATGATAATTTATTTATGTAACAGTTTCTATACATATCTAAAACTGAAATTTTCATGAAAAAGTAACAAACATCTCTACGTATCCATCCACATCAAACCCTCATAATTGAGGGGACAAATAAATAAATATTGGACATTTCTCACACAGCACTATCTTAGGGCTAAACTAAGAAAAATAATAAAAATACCTACCATCAATTATAACATTAATAGTATGAAGGAGGAGAATAATATGTGTGATATAGTTAGTTCTAATAAAATAAGATTGGGGCCAAAATGTTCTACCAAACATTTCTTCTAATTCATTTGCGTGATGTATCGGCGTGGTAAAGCCATTCTTATAAATAAAACATGGCGATGATATACTTCCCAAATACTGCCTCGACCAAAACAAACGTGGCCTAAGCGTTATCCTCAATCAAGCATTGTTGTTTATATAACTGATCGAAGCAGCGCAATCAGCAAATCCTTCATTCAAATAAATAAATGAAATTAAAATGGACGGGGAAGCTCACTGTTTTGTATTTCCGTAAATGCGAAATTTCAAAGGTTAATTTGTGAAATAATGAGATACCTACTAAATAGGTGATTTAACGTTTTTCACGGAAATTTAGATTAATATCAACAGAAATTACCCTGAAAAAGATACATTAAGATGTACCTAGGTAAGATTCTACAGAATTATAATAAACTAATTGAGTAAGTTACGGCTGGTCTAGTCGGGAGAACGGCGACTGCCGATCCGGAGACCCCGGGTTCAAACCCCACACGCACCACTGTCTTTTCGAAGTCATGTGCGGAATGCCGCTAACTTAAAACAGTGAAGGAAAACATCGTGAAGAAACCGACATGTACCTAGAATCTTTCGAAGTCATGTGTCATCCACCAACCCGCACTGGGCCAGCGTGGTGGATTATGGCCTTAACTCTCTCCTTGCGAGAGAAGGCCCCGAGTCCCAGCAGTGGGAACGTTTAGTGGGATGTTGATGATTGAATTGAGCAATTCGTAAATTTGATATTTTACTTTAATTTATTTACTGTCATGAAGTCCAGGATCGCGTTAATTTTTTTCTTTAAAAATAGTAAATAAGTCAGGACTCAGTAGAAAGCAGGGATTATGTGCGGTTACCGTTTCGCGAGACGTAGTTGAATGGAGGTAATCAGAACTGTGGTATTTGCAAGGGCATTGCACTGGTTTATGTTACTTTATGAATCCCAAGCTATCTAGGTTCTTACTGAATAAAATTATAAATTA
The DNA here is from genome assembly GCA_963693475.1 of Ectropis crepuscularia. Taxonomy (NCBI): domain Eukaryota; kingdom Metazoa; phylum Arthropoda; class Insecta; order Lepidoptera; family Geometridae; genus Ectropis; species Ectropis crepuscularia. The sequence continues at coordinate 12,261,320 of OY856357.1, read as the reverse complement.
CCCTGTTAATTAAACACTGCGTCTGAAAATAGAAAAGAAATACTCGTTCCTATAATTTTCACACGACGAAAAGTAAATTCTAACTTATCCTATCGTCTAAATTTCAACCCGATCCGTTCAGGCGTTTCGATATGATTATAATATCAAGTAGGTAGAACTAGGATAATTTTCTAGTCCAAAATTAAATATTCCATGACATAAACGATTTATCAAATATACAGAATATTTTATCATCTGCTTTGTTTCAATATTTTCGATTTTTAATCTTTAATCTCTTTAAAAACATTTATTCATTAGTTGTCTTTTTTTATTTGCATATTGATGAAAATTTTCATTTATTTGAAGTTATTGGATTTGGTGTAGCCATATATTGTGTACGTATAATTTAAACTTGTTGTCATATTCATAAATTTGTAGCCATTGTAGCAGACTTATTTACTTATAATTAGGTAAATATAATTATAAGTTAAAATCATAACATCACAAAATGGGAATAAGCCGAATAAATGAGCCACCGACCTCGATACGGAAAAGTTCACCGTCACGTCGTCGATCTTCGAGCAACAGGAAAATAGACAAGATGACGCGAACTCCGAGTCTGTCGTATGCCGTAACATCTCCATAGGCCGTACCATGTTACCATTCCTACGTTTATTTTATTTAATGCAGTAATTTCGTTGTGTAAAAATCCGCCTGGGGAAGCTCGACACCTTTGCCAGTTGTTCTATCGCCGAGTACCAAAGTGAAATGTTTTGTTTCAGTCTGAAGAACAATATTTTCACAAAAATTACAGGTACTTTTATATTCAAATAACTGAGGACTATGGCTCAATGTGTTGCTCATCGTCCGTCGTATAACAAATACAAAATCTTTATTGCTGTTTGTAGGTAAGATAAGATGGTACAAAACATTTTAAAAGTTGAGCCATACAAACTGGCCTCTTCCTCTAAAGGCATGCAATATGTCTGGTAAAACAATTTGTTTCAGTCTTAATTTATGCAATGAAAAAAAAAAAAGTAAATATGATAATAATAGTCAGCTAAAATACATAGATCAAAGTCTTCTTCTTTTTCGTCTTCTTTTAATTTCTAGCTTTTTGTGTTACAGCAGGATGTTGTAACACAAACTCGTTTTGCCATTCAACATTATCATTATAAAAATAGTAATTAATTTTGTTATAATTTTTCAAGAAACGCACCTCATTACAATTTTCTATTTGAAAACTTTTGAAAAAAGGGTCTTGACAGACAGGAAGACGGACAACTAAGTTACCGTATAGGGTTCCGTTTTGTTTCTTTTGAGGCACTCTTGCACAACTGAATGATTAATTGGTTGAAAATATGGTATAATTTTTTGCTTTCTCATTCCAGACACGTATAAGTTACTGAGCAATTTAATTTTTAGTTAGAGCAATTTTAATCTAGTGCACTTTCTTCTTCATAATCATCTCAACACTATAACTAGATAACTAACGGTATGAAATGGCTATATAGACCGTGATTGGATTCGAAATATGATCTCGAAACGAGTTCGTGGTAGGAACCCATGTGTTTCCGCTCCGACATAATTATTTCGCCATTCCGACACGCGTCGCCGCTAGTTTCCGCTTCAATTCATCTATTATGAACATGGTAGGAAATAGACGTAAATCGTTACTAATAACGTCGCCCGTAACTACTTCAGTTGCAGAAACTATTACTGAAGTTAGTATTTACGTAGTCGTATTTCTCTCTTCTATGCTGGTTAGGGTAGAAAACATGAAACAGAGCACGTGGTTGTCGCGTACTGTTGTAATGAAACACTCGAAAACTTACACTAAAATCTTTGAAAACTGAAACAATTAATATTTTCACTGCAAATGCATGGGGCACACTAAAAGTTTTGCACTTCTAGCTAACCGGAACTATTTGAATTACGAATGTTATATTTTTTCAAACGTTGCAACCTTCTTAGTAATAAAAAAAAACGAAACGCGGATTTATTGTTTTGAACCCGAAAAAAAACCTACCACTTGTTTACCCGGGGTGTTAGAAAAAGTTCGCGAAAGACGACCAAAAAGCCGCGTTCTCCTACATAATGACAACGCTTCTTCACACACAGCTAGTAGTAGTAGGACTCTTGGCAGAATCCGCCTGGGAATAACTAGCAAAGGTATGGTCCTAGTCCACAGTAATGTGGAAACATTACTGTGTTCCGGTTTGAAGGGCAATGTTTCCAGAGAAATTACAGGGCTTAGAGATATAACAACTTAGATCTCTGGGTGGCAAGCGCAGTGCAGTGCTAGGTAATGATTTGGACTCTTTATGATCCAATAGCTGCGTGTTACCTTGCTGTCATGTGGCAGGCATGTTGCTTACATCAGGCACACGTCCTGCTCATCTCGACACTCTTTATTAAAAAAAAAAAAAGCCAACAAAACAAAGTCATTTTTAGCTTCCGAAAAAGTACAACTCGTCACCCATCCTGCGCATAGCCCCGACCTAGCACCCTGTGATTTCTGTATTTTCCCCAAAGTCAAATAATGATTTCACTTTTACCAACTCCAAAGAGGGAGTGGTAGCGTTCAATCAGTACGTAGAAAACATGCCTCCAGATTATCTGTAGTCCTCCTGTCATTAAAAAATCGAAGGCATGCAAAAAAAAAAAATGTAAAGGAGAGAATTTTGAAAAGCAAAAAACATAATATTTTGATTAAATATAGCATGTTGTTTTTTTAAGCGGCTTCAAAAAATGAGGAGGTTCTTAATTAAGCTGTATGTTTTGTATGAATGTTACGCGATAACTCAGCCCATTGTGAATCGATTTCGATAGTTCTTTTTTTGTTTGGTAGATCGTAGTTCAGAAGCGGTATTTGTAAAATCTAAGTGTGTCTAAGTGCTCTGCCAGAAATTCTGTTGTCCGTTAAGGCCGATTTACATCAGACGAGCGAATGCTCATTCTATCCCCATTGTATCAAATTCATTTGGTGTAAACAAACGTAGAGCATTCTTTCGTTGTTTTGTTTGCGTTCGCAAAGATTCTATGGAATATATAATATGGAAAACGCTAAGAACGATCTTTCGTTTACACTAAAAGATCGAGAAAGAATGCTCTTGTTCCAGCTCTAGCTCTATGTTCGTTCTGTTTAAATCGGCCTTTACCAAAAAGGCGCAATGTTCTTCTTCGTTCTCGCTTCCACCCTAAATTAATTTTACTTCTAAACACACTTCAACATTCCAAATAATTCTTGTTATGTAATAAGTCAAAGTATTTTTATGTAACTTGTGTAATTTCACGTCAAACAAATCCCTGAATTTTAAACGAAAACATAGGATTGATAGTGCTTTTCCTCCCAGGTATGTTTCAACAAATAGTTGCACAAGATGAGACAGCGAGCGAGCGGTTGTCGCGAAATTAAACGGAAATCGAACTCTGCGGCTTGCGGTCCCGACGAGCCACCCTACCATCTGCCTCCACCTAATTTGACCCTTGTTTTGCTGAGATTTCTATTTTGTAATGCATTTATGCAATTTTGCAGACTTAAAAAATTACTCTGTAAGTATTACGTAGTCTGACATAAGCTTGATTTAGTCTCAAAATTTGTTTATTGATGTCAGAAAAGTCAAAAATATTAATGACGCTTGTTATAATTTTGCTTAAAACTTTGACAGCTGTTTTGCCTTGCCTAAGTCCTAAGGGATCCTGCCTTTTCGCAGAAAATTTTTTGGACGAGTATCACTTGCCAATTACTGGTTCGCCTATTTTTCAGATTGACAACTAACGATTGTCAAATTTTTGTATGACAACGTTTTATTTAGTTAAATTATTGTTAAGCTGATTATTATCATGACACAACACGTTAAGTGTACTTATAATTTGCCAAATCTTTCAGTAGGCCAGATAACTTTTAGACGAATAACGTTTCGACTGAGTAACAGGTCCCTTTTCGAACAGTTAGGTATATTATGATTAAAAATTTAACTAATTTTGCATGCAATTTTATAGCAACATAATCCAAAAACAACAGGTTTACAAAAATTCAAAGTGCAGAACGAAGTTTAGGTGAAATCGAAAGAAATTGGTTAGGTTCGAACTGTGACCAACATGCAATGCTAGAACCAAAACGTTTGTGTTTCACTAAGCAGAACACTTGCATATGTTACATTAGAAATTATGCTACATTAGAAAAATAATTATGGAAAAAATATTCCAGTAATAATAACAACAGGTTGATATGTCCCAAATGAAAATGGCATCCTTGTAAATAAACTTCAAAATTTGATCGAAGACTCAATATACCAGACTCAATATACTTTTTCGAAATCTAACACACAAACTTACCAACAATATAAAACAAAATGAATATTACTCTAACTGAAACATTCGCTACTTGAAAGTTGGCCTTTTGAAAAGTGTCATTATAAAAGCAGACGAAACGTACAGTTGGCAACTGTTAGGTTGGGAAATAAAACAAAATTATGTGATAAGTTTGGCGAATGATTATTCAGCGAAATAAAATTTTGCGAAACGTTAGTTGGCAAGTGATAATCAGCCAAACAGTTTTCTGCGAAAAGCCAGAGAATTCTTAAATAATTATTGTTTGTAAACAGCAGTTTTCAGTAATTCTCACAAATAAGGCCAAGGGCATTTACTTATTTAGATTTGTCCTCCGTGACTAATTTTACTTACTTAAATCAGTACCTATCAGAAAAAAATCCTCTTTCACTCTCAAGACCTAAACATGAGAAGTCATTATAAGGAAACTATATCCACTTGACTATGATTTTTATTTTTTAGGTGAAACCTACAGTTCACATAATGGAAATCCCTAAGTTTTGCTACTTAAATTGAAGGACCATGTAGGAAACGTAAGAGCGAAGACGGATCAATACATAAATGCGTTGCCTGAGTGGGTTTTCCCTGTTGGTTACAATCTTTGTGTCTTCAAATCGAGAGTGAATCGGTTTCTTCTAGGTAAACACGCCCCATCGTAGATCGCATCGTCGCTTAACATCAGGCGAGATGGCGGTCAAGTGTAAGCCTATAAAAGTTAAAAAAAAAAAAAAAAAAAAAAAAGCAATCTATCTGCTCTCAAAAACAGTCAACCAGCTTAATGAGGTAACAGGTTTTATTCATCATAGGTAACAGGTCATATTTATGCCTCATCATTATTTGGTTTTGGAGTCAATATAGCCCAGACAAATTTACTGTGCTTGGGTGCCTGGGATATCTACCATTACCATTTAAACTATTTTTTATTAAACAATGTGAATATAATATTATTCAAATGGATTGTATTTGTTAACTAAATTCAATTTATAATTTTAATAAGTCAACATGTTTTGTACTAAATAACTACAGAGAAACATTCCACAAAAATAAGAGTACCGGCTTAAAATATGGGTTTGTAAATGAACCTTTGTTTTAAAAGGGTTAAAAATTACTCTGCAAATTGGTTTAGCAAATTGGCGCAGTATTTGGTATCTGATTTTCCATTTAATTAAGCCGATTCGGAATTTCATTGGTGAATATTATTTATTGGCTGTGAACTATGTATGGTGCTGATAAAATTGTGACGGTACAGTAACCAGTCTAGTGTAAAAATTGTAGAGCAAAAACAAATGCCTATAACTATGTTTTATTTTGTACTTCGGGTATTTCTAAAAATTTTTTGAACTTATTTTATTTTTACCGAATTCTTTTTCTCCAAAAGAACCTCTAACGAAAATAGATAACCTCTTCCCCCCTTAATAATAATAAGTTTTAAGAATGATCATGTGAATGTGAGATCGAGTTTGTGATTCTTGGCGGCGATTGTGTTACGAATCTAAAATAAAAGGGGCCAAGTGCGAGGCGGACTCGCTCATGAAGGCTTACAGGTAGAAGAAGTTAGAAGGTAGCAGCAAGTAACATAATTAAAAGATCTTGTAGTTCGTTGTTACTTTAATCAGTGTTTTAACAATAGTGAATTTATGACGTATTAAAATAAAACTACTTGCTAGTTCTCATTCAGATCAACTTTCGTTGAAAGTTTACATGGTAATGTACATTATACATTTTTTTTAGTTTTGTCATTCTCTCATTTTAGAAGAGAATTACACACACACATTTTATCTTAGGAAGAGTCTCTCGCGCAAACTATTCAGTTTAGAAAAAAAAATGTTTGAAACCTCAAGGTCATTTTTGAAAACCTATCCATAGATAACCCACACGTATGGTTTTGATGAAAAAAACATTTCTGAGTTTGAGTTCTAAGTATGGGCATAGAATAGATAATACAGATAGAACGGACACTCCCCACCCCCCGCCAGTTTCAAGCTTCCTACCCCGCAAGAACGCGAGAAGCACTCAACGAAGGGTTATATCGGACGACAATTTTCTATGAGAATACGACCATGATGCTGTGTTGCTGTGTTATTTAGGTACCAAATTTTTCATGTGTTAAACGAAACCAGAATACCAGATTTTTAATTTCATAAAAATTTCTATAATATACTAGGATTGAATCGTTTTTCTTCTGTGTTTTGATAAGTTTACAATTTACAAAATCACTAGTGTTACCAATTTAGTGGATTTATTTACTACGATTGCTGCAATTCAGATTTCTTGGTGCGTGATTATTTTTTAGCGTTCAAACGACGCGACGCAAAAAAAGAAAAAGGTTCTATATTAGACTATATGTAGTTTTATGTGCGTCCATGGATATGTCCGTCAATAGTGAACACTGTATATACGGTTTCAGTACAGTTCAGGTACTTATTTAAGATATCGTAACAGCCGTGTCAATAAACAAGTAAGAGGATACATTGACTGCTGTTGGTTATTAAAACCGACAAAAAAAGGAAAGAGGTTAGTTAGGAGGAGAGGAAAGACTGTATATAATTTTATGTACGTTCAGAAATACTAAACCTATAGTTCCATTTAATAGCAGGCTAGACTTATTTGATTATTTGTAAATCGTCGATATATTTCATCGGTATATGGATAATTCAGTTATGCTTAGTAAATTTAGTGTAGTTTAGGTTTGATATAGAGACCCACTAAAGGTCTATTAACTGGTTTTTGTAACAGGCGTGTCAATAAACAAGTGACTGGAAAAATTGAGTACTATGTAATAATAACTACAATTATTTATATGCTAATAATTAAGTTTTTACCGAAAATACAAAAACTGACATCAATTTAAAATTAAACAGACACTAGACTACATTTTATAATTTCTGTGATATCTACAATAGCGTCGTCCAGTTAAATTAAATTCAAGTTATTTTTGTTGTAATTGCGAAAACTGATTTCAATCCAAAATCGCATGGAACTGGAATGGAAACCTTGGAACAATAATCTTATCAAACAATAAAAAAGATCTAGCAAAATCTATTCACAATTGGCGAAGCTATACCGTAACATTCATACAAAAAACTAAAAATGTATTTGAGAACTTCCTCCTTTTTCAAAGTCGGTTAAAAATAAAACTTCTTAAGTTATTTTAAGCTTTGACTTTGACATTGGCTCTTATGTTTGACTTATACAGCTTCACTTGTTCTACTTCTAGTTTTTCATGTCAGGCGATATACTTTAATTTTATAGTGTGCTTTGAATATAGATACACTATCACTACACTATTCGCAACATTTAAAATTTTATGCGTTCCTTCCAACAAATGTGAATATTATGTAATTCGCCATTTGACATGAAATAAGTGATTCTTGAACCAATTCGGAAAAAAATTAAATCCGGAACTGGCAACACAAATCGGCCAACAGCTGATTCTGCCGATTTGTTGCATTTCTTGCGTATAAGTATAATATTATATAGTTTCATGTTTACAAACTTTAATATGAGTTGCAAAACCATATTAAATACTTGTACTGTTCGCTGCTATAATGAGAGTATGGCGGGCATACGTACATTTATTTCTCCCACGTAAAAAAAGGAAAGGCAAAGCATTTGAGTTCGGAGAAGAATGTAACACTAGAACCAGTGACTTAGAAAAGTAATTTACATGTTTCCTTATTTGAAAACGTTCATTTTATTTTTAACAATAATTAAATCTCGTTCAAATTGTCCTCGTATTCCCCAAAACTGATCATAACACTATGCTGTAATATTCTGGAAACACATACAAAAGTTTCGATCAAAATAACACCAAATGTATGGCATTTTAGAGTGAAAATTATACAAGCTTTTGATAGTAAAAGTAAGAAGTTCCGGTTCCGGTGCATTTAACAATAGACGTATTGTAGTTCATTCCCACGAAATAATTCATAAAAGTGAAAAATACCTTGTACTCACTATCGTTCGGAAGTTGTACACAACACTCAACACAAGTAAGACGTGATAAACTTTAAATATTCACTAACCATTCCATAATAACGTTCAACAACAACAATTATTTACACTGGATTTATAACCTCAAACAAAACGGCGAAAATCATAGACAAGATCTCATAAGCTGGCCAACCTAACAAAAATAGTAATTTGATTGATAATAGTGTTGCCGTACAATAATTTAAAAAATACTATTTACGTTACCTCAAGGCGCCAAATTTGAATTTTTATCAATAATAATTCTGATTTCTCCAACAAAACATGGACTCTCAAATGCAATTACTATTCCAAAAAATTCAAGAACAGATGGAAATACAAACCATAACGATTACAGAATCCGTCACTCGAAACATAATGCAACAAATGAATGAGAAATTCCAAAAAATTGAAGAACAAAACGAACAGTTAAGGGGTGAAGTTATGGAATTGAAAGAGAAAGTGAAAGAGCTGGAAACGCGAAATAAGCAGAAAAACCTGCTATTTTTTGGATTACAAGAGAAAAGTGAAAATGAATCAAACTTAATCAAATTCATGAAGGAAACAATCAACAAACATCTTAAATTAAATATTCAAGAACATGATATGGACAACGTTTTTAGAATTGGCACGAAGAAACCTAATAAAATCAGACCTATTCTAGTTTCAATCACAACAAGTTGGAAAAAAAATGAGATCTTAAAGAACAAAAATAAATTACCTGAAGGAATTTATGTGAAAGAAGACTTCACGAAGGAAGTCCTAGAAATAAGGAAATCTCTGCAACCAAAAGTAGATGAGGAAAGAAAAAAGGGAAACTTTGCGTACATACGAGGTGAAAAACTCATAATAAGAAAATCAAGTGACACAGGCAGAGAAAAACGAAAACGAGATCCTTCTTGCTCTCCTAATCAAGAACCTAACGAGATGAACTCTATACCTTCTACTTCTTTTTCAGCTTCTAAAAAAATGTCTTCAATAAATGCATTTGATTACTTAACTCGTACCAGAAGTAACTCCCTGCACTCGACAAACTCAACCAAAGAAAGTAATAACCGCTAGCAACTAATATATTCTGGTTATCGGAACACCAATAGCAATAACGATTTAAAACAAATAAATTTTAAACAATCTCCCCCAAGCCGGTTGGTCCCCGTGGGGGAAAAAGACCACAACCCTCCAGCTAATAAAAATACAAATTTACCTCTCCATATTGGTACACTCAACGTAAGGTCCCTGGCTACTGCAGAAAGATACATAGAATTGATACACTGCATACAAAAAATAAAAATCGATATACTGGGATTAGCAGAAACTAGAAAAATGGGTTGCTCCATAGAAGAACACAATGATTACATATTCTGTTATAAAGGAGAAACACCAGGACGGCACGGTGTGGGATTTTTAATCAAAAAAATCCATAAAAACAAGGTAGTAAACTTTTCAGGTCTGTCTGAACGCGTGGCTTTATTACAAATAAAAATTGACAGCAAAATTCTCTCAATAATACAAGTCTACGCCCCGACCGAAAAAGCTTCAGAAGAAGAACTCAACGCGTTCTACAATACTCTACAAGAAGCACAAAATCAAGCCGGACAGAACGTTCTTCTAATTGGCGATTTTAACGCTAAAATAGGCCAAGCAAAACAGACAGAAAACATAATTTTAGGAAAATTTGGATACGGAAATCGGAATGAGAGAGGCGTAAGGCTAATTCAACACGCCTTTGAACACAAACTGTCAATTATGAACACCCATTTTAAAATGAGAAAAAACCGTAAGTGGACATGGCTATCACCTGATGGAAAAACAAAAAATGAAATTGATTTTATTTTGTCAAGCGAACCTAAACAAATAAAAAACATACAAATTCTCCATGGCCTTGGATTTAGATCCGATCATCGCTTAGTCAGGACTACATACATGACACAAAAAAAGAAAAAAAGTCGAGCGATGTACAAAAATCAACCAAAACAATTAAATAGTGCGGAAGATATCTCGTCATATTTGGAAAATCTAACAATGAACATACAGGATCTTAAAATACCGGACGAAGAGATTGATGTCCAAAAATTCTATGATAATTTAGAACACATCATAAGAGACAGTATATCACGTAATCCAAACAGAATAAAACTAAACTCTGTTAGCAAAATTCTCAGCGAACAGACACGAGATTTGATAACGAAGCGAACTGAAATTTTGAGAATAAAACAGAAAACTAAAGCAAATAAAGAAGAACTAAGCAGACTGTATAAAACTACTACAAAGAGTATTAAAAAGGACTACAAAATATATAGAAGCAAAATAATAGAGACTAACTTAAAAAATTACCGAAGCACAAAAAGAGCATATAAACAACTGACTTCACATAAAAACTGGATCCAAAATCTAAAATCAAAAACAATTGAAACTAAAACTAGACAAGACATCCTAAATTTTGCCACCGAGTTTTACAGAGAACTCTACAAAAATAAAACTGATTCTTTTCTCATTGAAAATTCTGCTACTCTTGAAGCAAAACCCCAAGAAAAAAATATTAACAACAACCCAACACCAATTGATACCATGGAGATTATCAAACATATAAAACAAATAAAGACCAATAAAAGTCCTGGACCTGATGGTATTCAGAATGAAGCGATAAAAACTGGAGTTGCTCTACTAGCACGTCCACTGTGTTACCTATTCAACAAAGTTATAGATACAGGATATGTACCACACCAGTGGAAGAGGTCCGATATAATCCTACTTTACAAAAAGGGTGATCCTCAGGATATTGGTAACTACCGACCCATAAGCTTGCTTCCAAGTGTGTATAAATTGTTTACATCGATTTTACAAACCAGAATAGGACCTGATATCGATAGTTTTCAACCAATTGAACAAGCTGGTTTCCGCCCTACTTTTTCAACAACGGATCACATACACGTTATGCAACAAATTATAGAGAAGTTCAAAGAGTTCAATAGGCCATTGTATATAGCATATATCGATTATGCAAAAGCATTTGATACAATTTCACAAAACTCTATTTGGGAAGCTTTAAACAAATGTAAAATACACAATAAATATGTAGCAGTACTTAGAAACATTTACGACGGCAGTTTCAGTAGAGTAAAATTAGAAAAACGTGGGTCAGAAATACAAATCAGTAGAGGAGTGCGACAAGGGGATCCACTGTCCCCAAAACTTTTTGTGGCAGTACTACAAGACATCTTTGCTCATCTAGACTGGCAAACAGAAGGAATCGAAGTGGGAGGTCGGCGTCTGACTCACCTAAGGTTTGCAGACGATATTGTTATCTTCGCTGAATCAAGTAAAAAATTAGAAACGATGATATCCTCTCTGAGTGACAAAAGCGAAACTATTGGTTTAAAAATGAATGAGGACAAAACAAAAATAATGACAAATAGCTACAGAAATCCTGTGATCCTAAATGGAAAATCATTGGAATATGTACAAACGTATATTTATTTGGGCCAACAGATATCTTTCGACGATCATAACGAAGAAGACGAAGTTGAACGACGAGTTAACATAAGCTGGAGAAAATTCTGGTCGTTGAAGGAGATCTTGAAAGGTAACTTCTCTCTGCAACTCAAAAAGATAGCGTTGGACACTTGCATATTGCCAACTCTTACCTATGGTTGCCAGACGTGGACCTACAGTAACAAAATAAAAACCAAATTGGTCACATGTCAAAGGGCCATGGAGAGAAGCGTGCTAAAGATAAGAAGAAGACACAGAATAAAAAGTGAAAACATTAGAAAAAAAACTAAAGTAATAGATGCCCTGCACTTTGCTTTAACAAGAAAGTGGCGATGGGCTGGTCACCTAGCACGTTATACAGATAAAAGATGGACGTTAGGAATTACGAAATGGAAAGGACCTTACGGAAAACGAAGATCAGGTCGCCCGAGAAAAAGATGGTCAGACGATATCTTGGCTGCAGCAGGGACAGACTGGATAATAAAAGCAAAAGAAAGAGATACCTGGAATGAGCTGGAGGAGGCCTATACCCTAACAGGGGTTCCAATACCAGAATACCTACTAGAAAAAGAAAAAAAAGTGTAAATAAATAGATAAAAAAAAAAAAAAGTATATATACATGTATATAGATATCTTTTTTTAGTAAATAAGTATATGTTGTATGTTATTTAAGATTTTTGGAAATAAAAGGCTTATATTATATTATTATTATATTACTGTTCGCTGCCGTATTAGATGTGATTACCTAATTCGTGTGAGCATTGTAACTTAGTGTATGATTTGAGTGAACTGTATTACAATGCGCGTTATACGTAGATTACAAAATGCAACCAACGTATGCACGTAATTTTATCTAATTCAATGTTTTGAGATTTACAACGAAATAGGTATGTGTGTGTGTGTGGAGTGATTAATATTTGGTCAGAACAATTTTTTTTCCTTGGGTAAGTCTCAAATGTGTCCCTACTAAAAACCAATAGGTAGGTAATACTTTTTACTTTTTTGGTTTGAATTTTCTCCAAAAAAAGATCCAACACTCGGTAAGATTGTAGGCCACTTAACACTGGCAGGTTAACTCACGGGTCACATCTAACTATTCCATAAAATAATTCAGTAACCCTAGCCGACACGCACACATGCGTAAATATGTGCGAACAACATCTGCGTTGTTGTGTGGAGAGTAGGTAAGTCCACTGCACCGTTTGTTTGGAGTTTAGGCCGAGTGTCCGGGGTGTGGTATGGGGCACCCCCAAAATTTTTTGTACTTTCTTTTTTTTTGTATGAAAATATTAATGCGGTTCACAGAATACATCAATCTACTTACCAAGTTTCAATAGTATATTTCTTATAGTTTCGGAGAAAAGTGGCTGTGACATACGGACGGACAGACAGACAGACATGACAAATCTATAGGTAAGGGTTCCGTTTTTTGCCATTTGGCTACGGAACCCTAAAAATGACAATTAATTTCAATTCATATATGTATATTTTTAACAAGTAAGAAATTAAAATAAAAACTCACTTTCCAACACTTAATAAATAGAATGCTAAAATGTGACTACAGCAATAATGCAAAATAAAATGTAAGTCTAAAAACAATTACTCTTAGAATGAATCCAAAACAAACGTCTTCACCAAAAATAGAAAAACCACATTCACGCTAACAGTCAAGGATCAAGATTTACGTGATTGCGGTCAAAGAGTAACCAGCCCGTAAGATTATAATGGGGCGCGGGTGACCCGTTAACAACAACCTACAAACCATAGACGTGACGTAAACTCGACGTGTTGATATTTCATTGAGAATCAAGAGAGTGATATTTCACTGAGACAGCCAAAACAGAAAAATAGTCGAGTAAAAAGTGATACAAAATGAAAACGTTCCTTTATATTAGACGACACTAAACTAGACCCTACACAATGTGCATCATAAAGATGCAGATTTATCTAAATGAATATTAAAAACGAATATGTTAACACGTCGAAATTAATATGATTTTATTGTATGTATATCAATATTGGATGTGGGCGGCGCAAGACCAATCTTTGTGGAGATCCTTGGGGGAGGCCTTCGTTCAGCAGTGGACGTCCTTCGGCTGATATGATGATATCAACGGCTCACTATATTATTTTAACGAATTGCCGCACTTAATTAGACTATACTCTGAAGAGAGTCTTATTTAAGATACTTTTGTTTAATTCAACACCCATGATGGTTACACACGTCGTTTAAATACGAACCTTTTGTCCAATGAAATTTAATTCCCTTAGAAAACGAATTTCAAATAATCCTTTCTAATGCTTATGAACGCTGTAGAAGGCAGCTTTAGCCCAATTTCTAAGTAAGGATTTAGCTTGTCTATTAGTTTCAGATATAATTTTACAAATATTGGATGCGCCCCGCGGTTTACCCGCGCACTTCGTGTTCCCGCTATTCTCCCGTGATAAAAGTAGCCTATGCGTCATTCCAAAGTATAGTCTGACTGTGTTCCAAATTTCAATCTGATCCGTGTATGTCCTACGTGATTGAACAACAAATATCTAATCATCTAACCATCCAAACGTTCGCACATAATATAATACATAAATATTAGTAGGATGAACCGATCAAATCGAATACTCACTCACTTTAAAACCGTTCAGGAATAAAATAATAAATCGAATTCTCTGTAACTTTGCTCATTGTAGGTACTTTTATATCGTTGTTACTCTTACACGTGCGAATTGAAACCTAAATAAAACATCCGAAAAGCTTTCAGGTTGATTGTGAAAGTTTTACCTAGATATTTGTTCATGCTTTCAATTCTCATTGAATTCGAACGCAAGCAAACTCGATCAATCAGGTAATAAAATTTGGACGCACGTCCTTAAATTAAAGCTTATTTTTAAGAGAAACAGAGTTAGTAGATTTCATAACGGCTAGACCATCGATATAAATCAAGAGATGTGCCCCTTGAACACCTTAAAATTGTTAACAAATTGCGTATCTGTGTGTAGCGTGAGTGGTTTACAACTACCAATATACTTGACCCCTAGAATTCCTAGCGGCGAGGTATGTTGCGTTTCTACTTGTTTTGGTTTTTGACAATGAATAGCGATAGGTATAAACGTCCAGCGTTCACCGCTTCCTACAATCGACTAAAACGAAAAGAGTGAGCTCACTCTTCCCACATATAACATAATTCCGAGGGCACATCCATTGATTTATGTCGATAGGCTAGCCGCACTAGGTGGAAGCGGCTTGGTTGATTTCAGATATCCATATAGGTATGTGTATAGTATACATAGTATCATAATATCTCTAACTAGTCTGTGGTAACATGATTGAACGAGATGTGGTAAGAGCAAAGAGTTTAGATAAAATACGTATCCCATATATTTTCAAAATAGTAAGAATGGTATATTTTTGACCCAATCATCACCCCTATTATAATGATAACATTGTTCAAAGAAATTTCGCTCAGAAAAGTTATTGTAAGCTGCCGAAAATGTTGTGTATAATAAAATCATACACATCGAATGTACCAAAAATCACCGTACCTAAGAGTCAACAGAAGGAGTTCAATGTAAAATGGTGATGTTTGTTGCAGCAGTGCGCGCGTCTCCCGAGCCACGCCGACTGCCAGTCATACAAGAGCCACCACACCACATTGAATTCTCCAACGACACGGGCCTTCTACTGAGTTGCAGCACCAGAGGACAATACCAGGTAAGATCTAGCATCTTTACTCAAATATTAGACATGAGACAATAGTGTTAAAATTCCGCAATTTGAGTGCAAATCCAAAAGATTACACAGGAATAATCAGGATTTAAATTATTACTCAATTACCAAGGAATTATTTAATCGCAATTAAGTCCTGTGTAGGTATGTGTATATTGTTCTCAATAAACATCTCGAACCGAATCGGAATCAGATTGTTTCTTTACATAAACTGTGTACCTACAAAGATATTATAATGTGGAAGAAATATAAAAACAACAGTTTTGCCTTTTGCGGGCATGCAAAAATAAGGCCTCTTTGGTATGACGTCACAAATAAATTAGATTAAATTAGGGATAGAAATTTATAACTTGACATGTGATTGACACAAAGTGATTTAACTCTTTTTATACTCTAAACAAAAATAAAAAGGTAAAAGAGTTTTGAGCAAACAAATAGTATAAAAAAATTACTTCAATAATTATTATTGAAAAGCCACCGAAAATAGAAAAAACTAATTAGCCCCACTACACAAATTATGATGTTGAGATCTTAACATAACGTCAAATTAACTTAAAACATTAAACAAGTTTTTTTATTATTATTATGTGTCATCATTAAAATGAACAAGCAGCACTATACACTATACACGATCTAAAAAAAATCCAAGTGCAAGTATCAGGTAAACATCAATCTTTAGCTATTTACTTTCAACCAGTTAATTGATTATACGCGATTATCCGTTAATAGGATGAGAAGGCTATAAAAATAATGCTTTAGTATTGGTAGTAATTTTCCTCTCAAACTGTTTAGCTGCTTTCCTTATCTATATATCCCGAGTGGAGGTTCAGCCTTACCAGATGTCAAACAAAAAACGGAACTCGGCCGAATCAGGGTCAGAGATACATATGTACGGTTTACGGTCCCCCCTAAGCCTGTAGTATAAATTTCTAAAGAACATTCGATAGAGTCTTTATGGTATAGTGACAACAAATAAACTATGATTAAATCCAATTATTTATTACACGCAGACTTGTATGTGTCTGTGTCTGTGTTTCAGCAATATACAAATTTACATAAATGAATATAATAATACGTCAGAGAACCAAAGTCAACAGATACAATTCAACGCATTAGCAAGCTGAAGTGACACCGTTAGAGTAGACGTGTTCTTGAGTGAAAATCGCGAACATAGTGTAGGACACCCTGAGACAAATCGAGTGATGGTGAAAGCGTAAAGTTAAGGGCGTACTCCGAGCAAATGACCTTGAGTATTTCTTACCTTATGGCACACCGCAAGAAAGAGCAAGAGAGAAACAGTAGGATTTGCCGCTGTTTTAGCTCAAATTTTAGAATAAACACTTCACAAAATCAGATTTTGGTCTTTTGAAAAAAAAAAATCTACCAAAATGTTCGTAATGGAATTGTACAAAATCAAAATAATGGAGGTTTTCCGAGGAGATGCATGATAACTACAATTAATTAATTTTGTCATGGTTTCGTTGTGAGGCGATTATTTAAACGATAAGTCCATTAACAAAAAAATAAAACTACCATTTTGAAGCCAAGAAGTTGTAGAAATTTAATGTATTTTTTACCAGTTGATATTTGTTTTGGGTAATTAGTAGATAGCTCTGAAAACTGGACAAAAAACTCGTTTTGTTGGGGGACGCACCTTAACGAGCGAGCTGCGAGGCGTGCTTTGTACGTCCAGCTATGGTCTATGATAGGTAGATTATGATGATGATGAATAGAGAGAGACGAACTTCTTAGCATTCCATGGATTCACCGTGCGGGTGCCGGGTCCATCGTGTGGCAGAGAGAGAAATCTCGAATAGACCCCAAGACTTGTGACTCGGGCTGTAGGTTTAAAAGGGGCCCCTTATATTGACGTACGTCAACACTCACCTTCACTACTCGTATTTCTCTCCCTGCCCAGCCAAATCCGATATGATCCTACTAGTGCAGCTTTAGATACTCGTTCTAGTATAGAACTTACTGCACTTCTGGACAACCCAAGGTCTTTAAGCAGGTTATAGAGAGATTTTGCTGGTATACCTCTCGCTCCTACTTCTACAGCGTATAAATTAACTACATAGCCATTTTTTGTTAATTCATTTTGTAGGTCGTAATACTTATTTTGTTTCATCGCGTGGTCTTTAGGTATATTAGTTTCCCACGGTACGGTAAGTTCTACCATGACTATGCGTTTCGTAGCGTTTACATGCGTTTACGTGCATGGATAGACTACGAAAAAAAAATGGTTTTAAAACTGTAGGTGCATCTAAAATCTGACTATAATTATTGCATATCAATTAAGTAAGCCAATATAGTAAACGATAATAATATTTGAGCTAAGGTGACAGAAATGGATTACGAGAAGGTAAAATAATAATGCACGCTATTTCGCAATGAATAGTAATACCTACATACATGATAAATTATTTGATATATGCGATGCCTCACATTCTCGCATCCTATTACCGTATTGCTGCTCTCTGAAATTTCAGAATGTCGCGACGAATAAAGGCACGCTAGGTAACAAAACCTGTTAGTTAAACTTGATGTGCAAGATTTAAATCTGGTTTAGTTTTAGCAGATTATTCACAAAAATATCCAATGTAATAATATCCTGTAAGCAAACAGTGACATTCCTTGACTAAGTTACGAGTAAGGGTAGCCTATATTTGCGTTACGAATACAAAAAAAAATGGTGTCTGGGTATTTCTGTATATCATAAGTACTTATGTATCTACCATTATATAAGTATTGTGTATATCAACTATCTCGCTTCCATAATACAAGCTTTGCTTAGTTTTAAACTTGTTGTGAGGAAAGTCTACCAATACTTTTATTTTGTAATTTTAGTCTCCATCAACTTTCTGCACTTTTCCTGATTGTAAGTTTATATCGTGCAATCTTCTTAAAAAGCAAAGTTCGTTTTGGCGTCTCGTCGAAGGTCGGCCCTTGGGTCGCCTGGTTGATGGTGTCTACTTCATGAAACCCTTACATACCGGGTGTATCGGGATGTTTCATAACCCATCCTCTCCCGTTTAAAGTACATAACAGCCATAAACTCTTTTCACGTCAATAGCCTTTGCTTATTTGGATAACGATAACAGTAATCTGATTACTACAGAAGAAAAATGACTTAACATTTTAGCGGTCTTTACATATTAGAGAACCATCTTCAGGCAATACAAAACATCATAAAAATAAAGTGATATCCCTTACCTTACGTAATAGTAGGAGAAACTTCCTGAGAGTAGAAAACTTTCCCTATTTGATTTATATTTTTTGTATATAAGATAGTTTTTTGTGAGATTAGGATCAGCTGTTAAGGAATATATAGACCTAGGATGTAACACGTAAAAATAACATGATTAAATCCAAATATTTTACGTTTTACTTCGAGCGGGTTAATGTAAATTTCTACTAGTAAACTCACCTCAACTTGTATACTACATAAAAACAATATGACATAAATACAATATTCTGCTAATACTAAGAGTATAATATTATAAATGTCAATGTTTGGATGTTTAGTGCTTAACCACGTCGGAACGTCTAAACGGATCCAGCTGAAATGTAGACCACAGATTATGATTTGCAAAAACACAAAGGCTACTTTTTATCCCAGGAAAATAACGGGAACAAGAACTACGCAGGTGAAACCGCGAGGTGCTGTTATTATTATTATTAAGGCGAAAGTTTGGATGTTTGTTATTCAATCACGTTATTTTTAACTAAGTACTCAATGGATCAGTCTGAAGTTTAGAACGAGACAAATTATACTCTGAAATAGCACGCACATACATAGGTTGCGTTTATCGCGAAAATTGCGTAGTAGACGAGAACTCCATTGGGAAAAGTGTTTTTCTAAATGCTACATAAACGACATCACGGGTAAAAAACTAGCATTTCTATATGTATGGCAATGACGGTTCCAATTAGTTAAAAGCGACAGAACGCCCGCACAATCTGAAACGCCCTTTAAAAATATATATCTCTCTACTTTATTCCACTCTCCATTTCCCTGACGAAAAATGGATCACGGCCCTCAAATTACTTTATAGCGCCCGAGTGGACCCCTATTTATTACAGTTTGACAAGACTTGCGATTCGATAACCCATAATGGTACCTTGTGAAGCTAATTTAGCAAAGATGGGGAAAACGATAATTTGAACCTGTTTAAAACGACCCGTTAAAGGTTTTATCTACGTGAGTGGAACCTTTCTTAGAAGTTAAAAAATATTCAACGGTACCCATTAACCTACAGGTATAAAAAAGATGTGGTATCATGGAACACCAGGTAGGAACGAAATTCGTTCGGATAATAGAGAAGCAACATAATTTGCAAAAAAAACAAAATATTCCTTAATTTTATTATTTATGGTACGGTCATCTGAAAAATGAGCTGGCAACACGTGCTTACAGTTTTGGTCTCACCGTATTTTCAGTTCAGTCGCGTGGAAAAACCCCAATCTTCTCCAAGCTTGCGGTAAGAAACTTCGACCAAAATCTAAATAAATAAATAAATAAATATTGGTGGACAATTCACACACAACACCATCTGACCCCAAACTAAGCAAAGCTTGTATGATGGCGGCCAGATAGCTGATATAATACTTATATAGTTTTTAAATACATACTTATTATACATAGAAACACCCAGACACAGTGCAAACATTTGAATTCATCACACAAATATTTGCACTGGGTGGGAATCGAACCCACGACCCTTGGCTTCGCAGTCAGAGCTACTAACCACTAAGCCACAAGGCCAGTCAACCGAATCTATCCGAATCTATCTCCGAATCCGCCTGAAATTTATGAAAATCTGTGGAGCCATTTCAGAGAGTCAGACTATATTGATACATAATTATGTATACACCTATACATAAATATATTTTCATATAAAAATATTCTCACTGCATTGTTTAGTCTCTAACACTTAATTATGGAATTGGAAGATGTTGTTATATGTTCACAATACTGCATGGGAAGTACCTACTATGCTATTATGGGAGGGCACGTTGCTTACTTTCAGGCTCCGTCTTTCCATCTGAGAAAGTTTGTAAACAGATTTTCATCACTTAAATTAGTTTCATGATTGAAACAGAAAGATAAATAAATAACGCTATAAAAACAATATTATTATTACAGCAAAAATACAGCCTGGTTTACAATGATATCAATTAATTTTGCTTAAAATTATGATATAACTAGCTATTATATGCAACTTCGTCCGCGAAATAAATTTTAAGATAAATGAGGCAGTATTTGTACACTCAGACAAATTTGCGCTCATTAAAATAAGCGTATTTTAAAACACTTTGATACCTATTATTTCATTAAAATCGGTTCAGTGGTTTAGGCGTTAAGGCGTAGCAGACAGACAGAGTTACTTTCACATTTAAATATAATAGTATGGATTTCAAGCGTCTATGGATTTCAAGTTTCTCTCTGAGGTTGCAAAATTTCGTAATAAAATGTAGGCTATATGTCATTTCTTGTGATCAAGTCTGAGTATCAAATTTAAATAATATCGGTTCAGTGGATTTCATGCTCATAACCTTGAAACTGACGGATTTTTCATACAAGCGCCCATCCCTTGTTTCATCCTTTTAGGGATTGAATTTCGCAAAATCCCGTCTTAGCGAGCGCCTACATGCTAATAGACCAAGAGCCCATGCACCCCAGACCTTCGTTATTTTATAAAAGCTGAACGTTTGTCAGAGTATGCTCCCAAAACAGTTAAGAACGATGGCCCATGATGAAGTTTGGATCATCCTGGCTTTGGCAGATAAACGGTACTAAAGGTGTACCGATCTAAATTTGTCAAATTATAAAGTCTGATATTTTGGTAATACCTTCAGAATATTATTAAAAATTACACCAATAATTGCTAGACACTTAACATCGTGGTAAGCACTTGCCAGACACCCATGTTGTGTTAATGTTCATGCAATTGTAATTCTACTTGCGCCATAATATGCGCGCTTATTTTTAAACATAATATTTGGGTAACAATTAGCAGCCTAATTATCATAAGCAGCCCACTAAAAGTTCCCACTGCTGGGACTTGGGGCCTTAATACCATTTATTTGCCAAAGCCAGGATGACCCAAACTTCATAATGGTCCATCGTTCTTACCTGTGTTAGGAGCATGCGCTGACAAGTTTTCAGCTTTTATAAAATAACGAAGGTCTGGGGTTCACGGGCTCTTGTTCTATAAAATACACCTCCATGCAAAATTTCAGACTCCTTATATTAGTAGTTTCTGAGATTCGGTAATGAGTGACCTTTCGCTTTTAGGTATATATAATATGTATAGATAATTCTAAGGTACGTTCAAAACATCAAAATCAGTTTTGGAAAAGAAAATAAAACCGGAATGAAATTGACTGACCTCATGACTCAGTCGGTAGTGAGTCTGATACTGATCCGTGGTAGGTCGTGGATTCGATTCGCACCCAGGACAAACATTTGTGCAATGAATATGGATGTTTGTTCTGTGTCCGATAAATAGATAATTTAAAATTGTATATTTGTAGGTACATAATATCGTATCAGCTATCCGGCTTCCATAGTACATGCATTGCTTAGTTTGGGGTTATACGGTGTTGTGTGAAAAGTGTGAAGCAATATTTGTAATTATTTATCTAAATAAATACATATTGTGAAAGTTACTTGATAATAGTCGCTGCGTCGCTAGTCATTGCATCAGGATTCTCTTGAGTCGCGACAACTAGTGCTCTTCAAGGTGCTTATAATAATTAATCTGAGTAAATAATCCAAAAATGTAAATATATAAAACATCCGCTATTTTACAGCATAACGGGCCGTTAAGTCAGTAAAATGATAAAGGTTTTTTTCCATTGTGATCTTAAACTAAATTGGCTAAAATTTTGTGTCTATATTGCGGTTTAGGTATTTTGGCCCCAAACCCTACAAATACAAAAGATGTGATAATTCCTATGCCTAAATTTTCTATGTCACAAAGGCACTCTTATCCTTCTTCACTATCTACAGAAACATTGTTGTATTAAAGTAATACAGAAACAATTTTCTTGTATAATTTTACGAAATCAAACGCTTTTACATATTTATTCACAAAAGTCGAATAAGTTACAGCGGGCCTCATTCATCAAAAGTCATAAAGTCAGTAGGCCACAAAGCGAATTAACTTTTCCGTACCAAATGCCGAGGGCTGTAACTTTTCCTATCGATATTTTGTGAAAAGCTAAAGAAGAAGAGTTTGTAAATCAGATAAAAATAGTACTCAAGCTTCCTTTTTTTTAATATAGGTTTACTCTAGGCCGCCACCTCGACTGATGTCAATCGTGTTTCCGTAGAAAAAACTGATTCACTCTCAACTTGAAGACACCAAGATTAACTATTGGGGAAATACCCACTTGGACATTTAATTCCACTGCCTAGTCATTATTTTAACAAAAAATAAGTACAAATCTCGTTTGGGTCTTTGGACCGTCAACCAAGAAAGCATGTCTTTTTTCGTGCTACGATTAACCCGATAGAAAAACCCTTCCTTTCAGCAGTTTCTTTATTCGTAACAATATGATCGTATAGCTGAGAGAATAATAAGCTTTCTTAGGTATCTAGATTTACTCGTATTCATAATGTTTTTAGAAGCTACAGATTTAGAAGTAATGCTTGTATAGAACTTAGAGGTCTTTTGTAAACAGCTTTGTCCCGAGTTGTTGAATGGCTCAACGGCAGTATATATCCAAAAGCCAGACTGACCAACCAGCCTGGACCGGTTATAAAGACTTATTTAGTCAAATCTTCGTTTGTATTGTATCTGCTATTAACAAAAGATTTCGTCAAAATATACCGCTAAGAGCATCAAAGTGGGTTTTGAAGATGTCATTACTTTTATAAAATGTTTTTACGCAAAAAACAAATGTTAGTTTAAAAAAAAAATATTTTGAATAATTTTCGCTTGTGTGCCATTATGTTCTCAATTAAAAATATTTTTACAAATAAAATGTATTTGTCCTTCTTGTGTACAATGCAATGCATACGACGCAAAAACAGCGAAAGAAAAATTAAAATGTATGTCTCACGACGATCGCCAAGGTTTGATAGCTTATCAAAATGCAGTATTTTAAGGTAAGCACCAAACTTGGCAACACCGACTGAAACTAATGGAGTGAACCGCGGTAACAAATCGTAGACATTGCCAGGGCTAAACGGTATATTTCCCAATTTGTTTCCTCCTCCGTAATTCTTATTCGGGAATAAACAAATCCTCGCCGAGATATTCTATCGCCGCACCCGCCGACATCTTCATATTATTTTGATGTTGACCTACTTGCTTGTCGTCTATTTCGGGAAGGATTTGACTTGGAATTTATTAACTTGGAATACTCTTTCTTTCGTCGCATTTCTCGGCATTTTATAGTGGGCGTTGTATTTAAATCGCGAGAAAATTGAATTAGATTTGAGATAAATCATTTTAAATTAGTTCCAGTGCAATAAGCCTGTTTCATTTTATCCAGTTTACGTACATTTTATTGTTTACAAAATGTTTAATGTTTATATTTGCAAATATACAGTATCTATGTGATTATTAAAATAAGTTTTTGATGAATATGACAGTGTACTTTTACAGTTCAGTGAATAATTAAATTGATGTCATTCTACATAAATGTCTATATTATCTTCTCGTAATGTTTTCAGGCGTACTTAATGTTTGATGTGTTTGTTTTGGGGTAACTCAAACATCAAAGGGTTGGACAAATTTAATAAAAACTTTCCTGTTTCAAACTTTAGGGTCTGATTTTGCAAATTGACCGCATCGGTAAGTGTATTAAGCGGTTAAATAGGTTACGTAGCACCTATTATGATAATTTGTGAATCAAGATGTTTAAATTATTATTTATTTATTTTATTTTTATATTCTATTAGAAAAGTGACAAGAACTCACACATTCAATTACTTTTGAGAAAATTTATGAAAATAAATAAATAGTATGAAACCAAAATACCGGTTTACTCTGAAACCTTGTTATTTCGCTATGCTGTTATTTTGCTATTTACTGCTATTTGCATCGATTTCAACAAAATTTAAATGACTACCTATGACGTTTATTATTTGAGACAAAAAATAACAGTTTTTGATATATGGTCCGACATTTTTGCGTAATCAGTAGACAAACATAAAAAATTACGACGACGAATTGTGAATCTCCTCCAGAAAGTCGGTTATAAGCCCTAGTTGATTGTTTCGCAAGATTCGCAAGATTCACTTCATTGCTCATATTACCAATACTACGCTGAAGCGTTTTAGAATTGTAGTTGCTCATTCACGTCGCAACGGCTAAATCAGGTTGAAATTAAAAACAATGATAGTTAATGGTCTGGAATAGCAAATTAGCTAGTTTTAATTTCGGCAAAAATTACAAGAAATCAGAACTACGCGGGTAAAATCACGGGGTTTGATAGTAGATACATATTTAAGTAGATTAGTTATTCAATCTAACAAAAGTTGAGATATGTCGCTAGTAACAGATAAATATAACTAAATAAATATCGGTGGACAATTCACACACAACACCATCTGACCCCAAACTAAGCAAAGCTTGTAATATGGCGGCCGAATAGCTGAACTTAGTGAAAAGAGGAGCCGATCTCTTTCAGCTCAGTACAGGTTATAGATAACCTTGTTTAGAGGTAAGAGTGGGGTTTAGTTTCAGATTGTGATAAAGTACTCTGAAATTTTAAATACATTTATTGGTGAATCTGAAGTTCTAAGGTTTCTAAAAAAAATGTTTGGTTTCCTTTTTTGGTCATTGAATAAGGAGCTCGGAGCGCCTTGAAGTTTTACGCGCAGTCTCCGTTCCCGTGATTTTCACGCAATAAAAAGTAATTTGTGTGTTATTTCAGGCTTTAATTTTCGATCGGGAGAGTCGTTCTTACGTAGCTGAGCAACAAACATCCAAACTTGGGCAGGATTAATATTAGTTGTATATCTATAAATATAACACTAAGACATTTTATATCCGTTTTTATGATTTCCAGAAAGTTTTATGACAAATTACTTAAACTCGAAAATCCCCATGTGTCCAAAACAGAAGCAAGATGCCTCAAGGCATGCATATAAACGAACATATTTTACAGGAAACTTATATCATATTTCAACACCTGCGTAAGTTTTGACTTCGACTGAATAACAGACGTAAAATATTGTTGTTCAGGAGAGAGGCGCTCGATCTGATTTAGTATTCACAAACCGGCTTCCCTGACTCAAATATAAATAAAGTTTTTCCATTCGGCAGAGTTCCGTCCAAAGTTTACGGTCGCGGGACCCTTTGGGGAAATAAAGATATGCACACTGGTCACAGTGTTTCAAGCGGTATGGAAATTCTGGAACGGCGATCGAACCATGAACGAGTTCTCAAAGAATATTTTAAAGTTTTTACATTTTGACATCTTTCAAGACTCCAATATATTTTATAAAGTTATTTTTTTATCGTACGCAATCATATTTAAACATTAAATTTATTTAAAATAACTCTAGCATTTAATATAGTAGGTACTTAGTAGTGGTACGACTCTTTCCAGAATCCGCCTGGGGAAGAACCACAGCTTTGCCAGTTATTCTACCACTAAAGAGTGATGTGAAAATATCACTGCGTTTCGTTTTAAATGGCGACGTTTCCAGTGAAATTACAGGGCATAGAGATAAAACATTTTATAGGTGTGATGAGCGCAGTGCAGCGCTAGGTAATGATTTAGGATTTTCATGTTCCAATAATAGCTGCGTGTCACTGTGATATTATGTGGCCTACCATCAGGCAAGCAACACTGCCTACAAAGTGTCCTCGTCCCATCACTCTATATTATAAAAAGTAAAATATTAATTTATGTAGAAACTGTAATGATAGTTAACTGTTTTTTTCAAAGTATTATTCAAATAAATTCGAAGAAAAATGCACAAATCGTAACAATATGTCAACAATAGTTTTTTTTTTTACAATTTTTCTTTTGTGTTTAGGAAGGTCTCTATCTCACTGTTTAGATATTCCAAACTCCATTTATATTAAACTAGCAGCGCCCCTCGGTGTTACCCGCGAAGTTCCCGTTCCCGTTGTTCCCGTTGTTTTTTCGGGATAAAAAGCATTAGCCTATGTGTTCTTCCAGACTATAATCTATTTGTGTTCTAAATTTCAGCCCGATCCGCTCATACGTTAGGACGTGATTGAGCAACAAACATCCAAACATCCATACATTGACTAATATTAGTAGGATGAATATACACCCTACTAGTAGGGAAATATACTTTTCCGTCACCTTCTTACCCTTGCCTCATACAATTGAGGTCGATACAATATGCACGTGTTTTCCGTCATCTGTATCACTCTTACCTCAGAAGACTTGCGTAGATAAATAAATATAGTAGTGAACAATTCACACGCAACACCGTCTGACCCCAAACTAAGCAAAACTTGTAATATAGAGACCAAATAGCTAATATAATACATGTTATTTAATTGTAAATACATACCTACTTATTATACATACATAGAAAGAAACACCCAGACACAGTACCTACACAGGCAGAGTTACTACCCACTAAGGCACGAGGGCAGATAATACTATATTAGTTACTTCATTTTGAGAATGCCCGTGATTTAAATTCACAAGTCAGATAGCTACGTCGTTTCATGAATGACGTTCCGAAGACGCGAACGAACAGTTTTTGACTCCACTTTATTAAATAAAAGAAGATTCTAAACTGTCTGAGCACTGATCAGGCACTCCAGTATAATCTTGTGTATTCAAGTCTAGAGTGAATCATCTAGAGTAGATTGATTTCTTCTAGGTGCACTCTTTTATAGACTGCATTATCGCTTATCAACAGACGAGATACACAAACTTTACTAATACACCATCCCGTCTTATTTTTAAAAATAAAAAATTGCTTTGGAACTTGGAACTATTATTGTGTTGGAAGGACTACCTTGTCTGTAGATGAGGAATAATATTTCGTAAAGCAATTAATTTAATGTACCTAACACAGTCAGAAATCATTCTACTGGGTAATTTAACTGTACCCCGGCGTCCCATTCATAAATATGAAGATAAGTATGGAGATATGTATCTAGTGTGGCTTAGCAGACTCATTACGCAGTACTCATTAACTTAATGGCTCGGATTTACCGCAATTTTGGCCACCAAACTCCAGACGGGTAGCGAAATACGTTAAGGTTTCAAATAGAGTAATGTGAAATGAGGGTTACTTGTCGGCATATGCGGACAATTTTACGGAGTAAAGATATATACTTGTAATAATGTTTACCGTACTTTACATTTATTTCAACGTCTTTAACCATTTGGTCTAATGTTTCGTATGTCACGCCCCGGGGTTCCAAAGGAACAATATTTTGTGAGTATTTAAAATTGTTTACCTACTCGTATAACATGTTCATCCAGGTTGTATTCTACTACCATATCTTAACCATCCTATCATATCTTAATCTGTGGACTAAAACGGTACGGGTGCAGTACTCTTTAATTATTTTATTGAGAACGAAAACAAACCACCCGAAACTTTATAACGAGTTGTGTAAATTATGTAAAACTACCAGCGGCCCTCGGCTTAAAAGTACGCACGTACTTTTACGGGGTACTTTTTCCACAATAAAAAGTTATGTTGTCTTCCAGACTATAGTCTAACTGTGTTCCAAATTTCAATTCGATTCGTTCAATCGTTCCTACGTGATTGCGTGACGAACATCCAAACTTACATATTGATAATAATAATATACTATATCTGCTGACACAACCAGATTCTATATTGTTTGTCAAAATGATACCAAATCTATATCTAACTAGATGAAAAAAACTTATGCATTCCTAAATTAAATAGGTATCAGCTCTTCACAAAATGAATAATTTATTTTCTCAAAACAAAAACTGACTTCAATTTAAAAAAATAATTGAGGCATACGTTTAGATACATGAAGGTAAATTTTAGTATCTTGTTCGTATTTCAAAAAACGTCACACTGAATTCGATAAAAAAATATTTACCACCTCTGAACTGGTACTATATCTACCAGAAAAAACATCAAAATCGTTTCACAATAGACGGAGATATCGCGTAACATGAACAATGAACACACACACCACACCACACCTTTGCCAGTGCGGTGCTACAGTCGACCGGCTCGGTCACCACGGTCTATCTTGCACTAGGAGTGCTGGACGTATACCTCGCCACGCTAGCCTAAACGATATCATCCGTCGGGCTTTTACTACTGCTAACTGCGCAGCTGTTTTAGAGCCGAGCGGCTTAGCTCGAAGCGATGGTAAAAGGCCTGATGGAATGACTTTGATTCCGTGGAAAATGGGACGGCCCTTGGTTTGGGTTTTGCAACCTGCGTCGATACTTTGGCGCCGTCTCATCTTTCTCGGACATAAGTTAGAGCTGGCGCGGCAGCTGAACAAGCTGAAGACCTCAAAAGGCACAAAAATAGCTGTATTGATAGCGGATACATGTTTGAGCCTTTTGGGGTCGAAACTTTGGGACCGTGGGGACCGAGTGCCAAGAGAATTTACAAAGACTTATCCAAAAGTCTTTGTGACACAACTCGTGACCAAAATGCAGGCCTTTATTTTGCTAAGCGAATAAGTATCGCCATTCAATGTGGCAACTTCCATTGGCACTGGTCTTCTAGATTAAGTTCGTGTACATTTAGTAAATAAATATATATGTATAAATATGTATTATTTTGTGAATAAATAAAATTCCTGCATGAACATATGCATATACATATATGTTCATTGTAGAAAAAAAATATACAACCGCATTGAGAACTCCTTTCTTAATCCTTCTCCTTAATCCTTCCTCCTTTTTTAACAGATACTTTTAGCAGCTACAAGTACCTCATCAACATTCCAACTTTACATCATATGACAAATACTTTACCTTCATTCATATCATTCACATTCATATCGATAAAATACCTATTTTCGCTTACGTTGCAAACGATGATGATCTCTACGTTATATAAAATCGAGTCACATCTTAAAAAAATATTTCTTATTTCACTTGTTCTCCCAAACTGATATAAGATGATAGCGATGGCTCCTGGAGCCTCCCTGAAAATGTAAGGCAATTTATTTAATCCGGTCCCGAAAATACGCTTCGACTGTGCCTTAATAAAATCTCTGTTTCGACGAAAGACTTTCATAAGACTATAATAATGCGGATTAAAGAAAAAGTGTACATAGTTGCGAGTCGAAAATCGTGATGTTTCAGGAAAGTCGAGATGTTTCGAGAAAGTCGAGATATTTCGGAAAAGTTTTCGTATTCCGAGTGAGCCGCATTCGTAAAGAATTCTCGGGGGATCAGTGTTACCTGCTCCGGTATAACCGAATTTTCACGATTAATTTCATAACTTTGCATAGGATATTTCATTTAGAATTCGCTTTTGAGGTTTGTGTATTTTATAACTTTTAATAACATGGGACTGATTTTTGTTTATTATATCTTAAAATTGCTTGCTTGAAATTGCTTTTTAAGATATATGTGAGGAATCTAAAATTTTAAATTACTTACTTACATATAGAATGAAATTGTTGTTCAAGTATTTCATTAATATGTTTGGATGCATATTTCAAAATGTAAAATGCTTTTCAGAAATATATTTCGGTTTCGCCAAAAGTGGCGATAATACTTCTAGTCCGAGATCCCAGAGCCGCCAGACGTCACGTATTTTCTGATGAATGAAATGTGGACGATTGAGTAGAGTTAGTACGAACTAAGAACACATGCTTACCCGCTAATTTGCTTAGACGGCCAATTTTGAGATATGGGGCAATGAAGGTACATAAAAACACTGCTTACTTCACTTATTTTCTGACGACTGATTTTTACATATATTATAGGCAATATCTATACAAATAATACCCCATTACTGCCAGACACTTTCCGTCGGCCGTTTTGCTTAACAGACGCTTTAAAACTCCCAAAATAATGACATAAATTCACTTATATTCTGATATTCCATTAAAACGGGTTCCGTAAAACATAAAAATAAAGTAGCCAAGTGCGAGTTGGAGTCGCCCATGAAGGGTTCCGTTGCAGCAAGTAACATAATATACATAGTACACATAGTTCTTGTAGTTCGTTGTAACTTTGATCGAAGTTTCAATAATAGTGTATTTATGACGTACTAAAAAAAAACTACTCATCAGATCGAGTTCAAACTAATTTTCGTTGGTAGTTTACATGGTAATGTACATCATATATTTTTTTTAGATTTATCATTCTCTTACTTTCGAAGTTAGAGGGGGGGGGACACACATTTTACCACTTTGAAAGTGTCTCTCGCGCAAAGAAAATTATATTAGAAACCTCAACATCATTTTTGAAGACCTATCGATAGACACCACACATGAGTAGGTTTGATGGAAAAAAAAAATTTGAGTTTCAGTTCTCAGTATGGGGGGCAACCCTAATTTTTCTTTTTTTAAAATTTTTCCGTTGAAATCTTAATGCGGTTCACAGAATACATCTACTTACCAAGTTTCAACAGTGTAGTTCTCATAGTTTCGGCAAAAAGTGGCTGTGACATACGGACGGACAGACAGACAGACAGACAGACAGACAGACATGACGAATCTATAAGGGTTCCGTTTTTACGTTTTACGGAACCCTAAAAACGGCACTCTTATGGATTCTTCATGTCATGTCTGTCTGTCCATCCATAAGTCACAGACACTTTTTTTCTAAACTATAAGAACTAAACTGTTGAAACTTGGTAGTAGATGTATTCTGTGAACCGTAATAAGATTTATACACAAAAATATAAAAAACAATCCATTTCGGGGGTGCATGGGTACTTAGAACTGAAACTTTAAATATTTATTTTCACCAAACCCATACATACGTGTGGAGCGTCTAGGTCTTCAAAAATAATGTTGAGTTTTCCAATATCATTTTTTTTCTATATCGAATAATTTGCGCGAGAGACACTTCCAAAGTGATAAAATGTGTGCCCTGTAACTTGTAAAATAAAATAATGATAAAACAAAAAAAAATACATAACTATGTTGTATTACTATGTTGTATGTACTATTTACTATCTTCAATGTATTTGTAATAATTTTTATTTTTAGTTAGATATTAAAATAATTCTAAAGCTTTTAAGAGTCATTTCTTATTTAATTTCTTGTTTTTACTTGTGCAGTGCGGTCTTAAGCACACATTTTTTATTCTTTTTTTTAGCTGATTATTTTTTTAAATATTAATAATCAAATAATTGATGTGAGTAAACTGTAAGAGAGTGAGACCAAAATAGAGAGCAAATATACAGGGTTACTGGTAATCAACCAGCATTTTTTTAACGAATGTTAAGTAGGTACATTAAATATCTCAACTTTTGTTCTACAGTTTTTAAAAATTCGTATTTCTTTCCCATTCAAATTAAAAAGCGTATTTTTTCGTTCTAAAAGCATCGTATCGATCGATCGTACATCGATCTGATTCTACTTGTTATGAAGATTTCGTAACAAGAACGCATGCGCTCTTTAACACTAGACAAATGATGTGCTGAAGGGAATAACCACTAAAGAGCCAAACAGTGCTATAGAGGGCAACAAACTTTTTTTTTGGGTTATCTATTGAGTTTTATCGAAAGTTGTAGAACAAAAGTTGTTTGTGTAAATATACAGAACATGCCCTTAAACGGACGCAGGCTGATTACCAGTAACCCTGCACATTTATCCTAAAATACTATGTCTCACAAGCGTGGATAATGCCCACGTACGTGGATAATCCTACCCAGAGCGGCATAAAAATTGCCTTAAGGGAAAAATTGGTCCCTTAGATTGGTCTGTCTTTTTGGAAAAGGCTAAACGTAGGTATATAATAATGGAGTGGGTATGAGAATTTAAGTGATTTGAAGTCATTATTTTGGGAGTTTCAAAGCGTCTGTTAAGCAAAACGGCCGACGGAAAGTGCCTGGCAGTATTGGCCCCTTATTTGTAAGGATATTGCCTATAACATACGTAAAAATCAGTCGTCGGAAAATAAGTGAAGTATTTTTATGTACCTTCATTGCCCCATATCTCAAAATTGGCCGTCTAAGCAAGTTAGCGGGTAAGCATGTGTTCTTAGCTTCTTAGTTCGTACTAACTCTACTCAATCGTCCACATTTCGTTCATCAGAAAATACGTGACGTCTGGCGGCCCTGGGATCTTACTCTATTCATTTTGTTAGAGAAATTTCAGCTTTTATGTTAATGTCAATAATTTTCCATTTATTTTCACTCATCTCGCTCCAGTCTAAAATCAAACGAAATCAATTTTGTAGTTTCCAAGTTATAAAGAAACAAAGTTATTACTCGTGTTACGATTACAATGTTAACACTTTCATCTATATATATAAAAATCAATGCCACTTTTCGTTGTTATTGAACTCCTCCTAAACGGCTGGACCGTTTGAATGATTTTTTTTGTATACGTTTGGGTAGGGCCCTGGAAGGTTTAGATTCACAAATCAGCCCTGCAGATGGCGCTGCAGTTGATATCTAGGTTATTATTCGAGCGAAGTCGGAGCGGGCCGCTAGTCAGTTTATAAATAAATGAAATTTTGAGGTCGTTAGCACTAAATCAAATCTCTGCGAGGTTTAATGAGGCTGATTAGATAAAACATGATTTGTGAGTTATAAATAATAATAAATGCGAATGTTTTTTACTACACGGAAGACTTGGAAAGATATTTCGTATGCAAAGTTCAATTTCCCGTGCATTGTCAAGTCGGATTGTATTTCCGTTGGTGCTAGGTAAATATTTTCCGTGACGGGAAAGTTTGTTTAATATTTTGTGAAATCCGGCATTCTGTGCCACTCTGCTTTTATTCGACAAATACGTATTTTGACAATGCAAGCTTACATCAGTGAGCCAGTATTTTCAACTGATTTCAAAAAAGGAACAGATTATTTATCAATTCGACAGTTATATTTTTTTTAGTATGTTCCCCTCCGATTTCTGAGAACGCCCGGACCGATTTTAATAACTACTTCTTGTTCAAAAGATCCCTGAATAGCCCGATTTTAATGTTATCGAATTTTTTGTAGCAGTTTTCGTAATATCATCAAAAAGAAGAAAATGTTCTTACATCTATACTATAATATTATAAAGCTGAAGAGTTTGTTTGTTTGTTTGTTTGAACGCTAGGATCTCGGAAACTACTGGACCGATAGGAAAGATTCTTTTTTTGTTGGATACTCCATTTATCGAGGAAGGCTATAGGGTATATAACATTACGCTACTATCAATAGGTACGGAGTATGAGTGAAGAATGTAAAGAAAACGGGGAGAAAACGGGGAAAAATATTTCTCTTCGAGAGCTTTAGTTCCGTGAATTTAAATTCTCTTTGGTCGTTGAAGTCTGTGACGGCGCGTGTCTACATTTGAAGTTTATGTCATTTGAAATAATCAAATTTGTTCTACAACAATGCATTGTTGCTTATTTACGTATTTTTAGGGTTCGGTAAAACGTAATAAAGTGGCCAGCAATGGATATTTTAGTATGGATTTTCCTCAAATAGACGCGGGTGAAACCGCGGGGCAAAGCTAGTGGATGATAAATTAAGTCAATTACAATTAGTGATCTGTGTGAGCTTAAAGTCGGTTCTTTTGTTTATAAAAATAGTTATAATATATTAATCCTAGTAAAAATAGTTATTTTTACTAGGATTATGAATATACATGTAACAATGAGGTAAACGTTGCAAACCCTTGCTTTGGTCATTTCAAATATTTATATTGGTAAATTGAAACTATAATAATAAATAAAAAGTTTATTCATAAAAGAGGTACACTTTAACTTACGTGAATAGTGTATAAAAACATTGGCACAAGTTAATACTGGAGTAAACTTACTCCCTAATAAAAGGGCAAAGCCCTGTAGACTTAGGATGAGTAGTATGCTCCACCCTTACAATTGATACCTTATAGTTTTACTAGCGGCCCGTTCCGGCTTCGCTCGGACATAACCTAGACACTGTCTGCAGCGCCATCTGCCGGGTTTATATGTGAATTTAAACCATTTTCGAATACACACACAAAAAAAAACATTCAAATCGGTCCCGTCGTTTAGGAGTTCACTGTCAAATGATTAAATTACTAAAATGGCTATAAAAAACAGGGGTTGGTGATAAAAGTGTAAAAATTTAGGGTTGTATGTATTTTTAACGCCACATTATAAAAAAATAAAAACAAAAAAATTTGACCAAAAATTAAAAAAAAAATGTTTGGGGTAAACAACCCCTAATACTTAGGGGTATGAAAAATAGCTAGTAGCCGATTCTCAGACCTACTGAATATGCATATAAAATTTGGTAAAAATCAGTAAAGCCGTTTCGGAGGAGTAAGGAAACAAACACTGTGACACGAGAATGTTATATATAGTTTTATAATTTTATATATAATTTCGATTTTCGCCTAAATAAACACATTAAATGGACATAAAAGTAAAAACTAAACAAACTAAAACTAAAAAAGTAAGAACAAAAAAGTGTGTACTTAGTGTACTTAGAACTATACTTAGAACACCTAAAACACACTAATGTTGTAAATGCGAAAGTTTGTACGTAAGCGTGTATGTTTGTTTCCATTAATATCTGTTAAGGCTAAATGAATTCCAATGAAATTAAAAATGTAGTAAGACCATTATCTGGATTAACGCATGCTTTTAGGCACGCATGCTTTTTTTTCGCATTCAAGTTAGTTGTTCTCATGGGATACTTGCTGTAAAGATACGGACTACTACAGTAAATAAATATTTGTTTACGTAATAAAATAGTTCGTATCTTGGAAATGGCTAAACAGAATTAATTAAATACGTAGTAGGTTACTAATCTATACTAATATTATAAAGCTGAAGAGTTTGTTTGTTTGAACACAAGGATCTCGGGAACTACTGGTCCGAATTGAAAGATTCTTTCTCTGTTGGATAGTCCATTTATCGAGGAAGGCTATTGGCTATTTAACATTACGCTACTATCAACAGGAGCGGAGCATGAATGAACAATGTAACAAAAACGGGGAAAAATATTGCTTTTTGAGAGCTTTCGTTGCGTGACAGCATGTGTATATCTCTTAAAAGGTTGCGTCATTAGAATCTAAGGTGACCAAATTTGTTCTAGATTTGAATTGGTACGACCAATTTTAGATAGATGGCGTAGCAACGCGCGCACGGATCAGCTAGTACGCAATACACACGCTAAATCCGTAGTAGCTTTCAGATACGTAGTAATTAGGATATATACGTAGTAAGTTACTAATACGTAGTACCTAAGTAGGGCTAATACGTTGTAGATAAGACGGTTGACAGAACCCATAATTTCGTGAAAAACTGTTAAGCCCCGGGGTATATTGCGGAACGCAGCAAGTTTTAAATAATATATAGCTAGAAAACTCTTTCAACATCAACATCAACAGCCCACTAAACGTTCCCACTGCTGGGACTCGGGGCCTTCTCTCGCAAGGAGAGAGTTAAGGCCATAATCCACCACGCTGGCCCAGTGCGGGTTGGCGGATGACACTGACTGATGACTTAGAAAGATTCTAGGTACATGTCGGTTTCCTCACGATGTTTTCCTTCACCGTTTTAAGTTAGCGGCATTACGCACATGACTTCGAAAAGACAGTGGTGCGTGTGGGGTTTGAACCCGGGGTCTCCGGATCGGCAGCCGCCGTTCTCCCGACTAGACCACCGTAACTCTTTATTGTGACACAAACCTTTTTAAATATTACAGTGAAACATTTATAAACTAGCGCCATATATGGCGACTTTATTGCTGAGCGCAATCTCTTCCAGGCAACCAGCATAATGGCAAATACCTAAAATGCAATATAACAATGAGATCTGAAGGTCAATATATTTTAGTAAAGTCGTGAGGTCGTAGGTTCGAAACTCGCCTGTACCTCTGAATATTTTTCCTAGAGCAGATGCCACTGACTTTAACGGTGATAAAAAATATCATGAGACAACCGGCCCATGTCCGACCTGCACTTGGCCAGCTTAGTAGGTTATGACCTCTCTCCTTGTAAGATAATGTTTCAAAGATAATCAATAGAGAGAACATAAAGTTGGCAGCTTACGCAACGCTTTATAAAATATGTACCTAATGGTATTATTTTGACCAGCCATGTCAAATATAAGTAAATTCCACTAGGCATACTCTAATACAAAATAATTTAGTGTAAAAGTTACAAGAAGATACGGTAACAAAACGTATTCCAGAAGCAAGACCGTTTTTATTTTTTCGCCAAACCCAAGCCGGCGACAAAAATTTACCAAAAAATCTGAAAACAAAAGCTTACGTTAAATCTGTATGTATATTCCACTTTATTAATGAAGTGAATGTAGCGAGATAAAAGTTTTCTTTGCGATTTCGAACCTAAAAACAAGAGGATAGAGTAGGATTTCAAAGGCGAGGTTTTAGTTGAAGGCTCTGTATAAGCCATGGTATGCAGGGCAAAAGTCGCGGCGCAAACAATCGCAGAATGCGGGTCGCAAGCTCGGGGTAAAACTAATGAAGTGCCGCAAGGGAGCTTTTAAGAAATTGGATATTACTACTGGAAAACTCGGGAATGAAAATCGGGTGATAAATATTGCAAATACGCGTAAATACTTGTGTGTGGGGATTTTGTTCCCCTTTTAAACAGCTTAACTCTGTATGGCCGGAATGGGTTTTCGTGAACTGAAATAGTAGAACTAGTGCGCTGAAAATGCCAATAAGTTATAGTGACGTTTCAGCTAAGTTGGGAACTATACATTGTCGTAAAATATTTGTGTATGTTGTGGGTATCTAGTATCTAACAAGGCATTGGCAGATTAGTGCTTACCAAGTACGAGAACAGATGTGCAAGTTTGTTTTCACTACTGGAATTAACGAAGAAAAACATCGTAAAGAAACCAGCTTGTTCCAAGAAAAGACAACATACGCGGACATATGTCGTTCACCACGAACGACACATGTCATACATGACATACTAGATACCCACAACATACACAAATATTTTACTATGATTATCTTTCCTCGTCAGACAATGCTCAGAGTCTCACCAATGGGTGCACAAAGTGAGCAGCGTATGCTGCGTATTACCACAGATCAGAAAATAGTGTATTACTACTATATTTGCGGGAGTGTTCGCGGTATCCTAGCTTATAAAAGAACATACTCACTTAAATACGATTTTTTGTGTTTAAAAGATTACTTAATCGAGAGAGTTCGTAGTCTTAACTCATGTCAAGGGCTTTTAAAAATATTGAATTTACGATAGTCGCTAGAGTTTGAATGTTTGTTGATCAATCACGTCGTCGCGTCGTAACATCTGAACGGAGTAGATTGTAATTTGCAACACAGTTAAATAATATTCTGAAAGAACACATAGGCTATTTTTATTACGCTAAAACAACGGGAACAGGAACTACTCGGGTAAAACCGCGGGGTGCTGGCTAATGTTCTATACGTGAGTACTTCATCATAGAATTGCGAAGAAAGTTAGCAGTTGTAGCGGGAACATCGAGATCGAGTATGATAGTGTCTCGAGATTCTACTCCCAAGCCATGCCCGAGGAAACTGTGGGGATTTTAGTCACTAAAGGCACCATTTTTAGTGGCGTCGAGTCCGACACACCTGCCGTGCACATTGGATGGTGCGTAAAAGTATTTCCCCCACAAAATCGTCAGGCAACCTAATTTATGATTCCCGAGTCCTAATTAAAACGTATTCGACCTGACACTGCGTGATTACTGTTCCATCCCATCACACTGAAATAACTAGTCCAAAGTGGTGGTAGAGCTCTTTGCAGAGTCCGCATTATTCTACCACAAAGCAGTAATGTGAAAACATCACTGTGTTCCAGTTTGAAAAAATTGCGAAGTTCAAAAAAAATTATAAACTTTGAAAGACTTATTCTCAGAAACTATTGGGTGTACAGAGACAATTCTAGTATCATATTGTAGCAAATTTAGTCTTCTTTATAAACGCCATATGAAAGTTTTTTTCAAAAACTAGTCGTTTAGGGTTATAATCGCCAAAATTTGAAAAATAAACGACTTTTTTGCGGTTTGTTCGATTTTTGACAAGGTTGCGTTCGCTCGAGGTCACAAACTTGGATTAATCATTAGGCCAACATCATAAACAAGTCTGCAAAAAATCAGATCTACCGGATTTAACGCATACTGGTAATGTATAAAGTTACTGGACTAGGTGGTTTTCGAACATTTAACTTCACTTTAAAATTTAATTGAGAAATTCGACCAAGTTCCATCAAAACCCATTACTTAGTCACCTCGCTAAATGAAAAGTAAATTTTAGTTATTTGTTCATATTTTAAAAACCGGCACACGGATTTCGATATAATTTCGGTTTGTATATTTAGATTTCTGTATAATTCTATAAATAATTTCCATGAGATTTCCTAATAATTATAATTTTCTCTTTTTAGTTTAGAGTAGGTAAGTTTCAGTATTAATATCAGACAGACTTATAAAGACTAAGTATAATACATGAGCGACAGATTTCTCAGAGTTCCCGACAAAGGTATAGATTCCCAGAAGTTTGCTTAGCAACTTTGTATTCCGTGTGAGTCTCCGAATAAATACAATTAATTAAACTTTCACATACACACACAGCCAGTGTTAATTGAAAAAGTTAAAGTCCTATCTAGAAATCTACGATTACGAAAATCAAAATAGATTCAAATGTTTGCGAACACGTTATTTGTTGGAATAAAGTAATTCAATAGGAATTTTAACGAGATTAATAATTTCTAAAAATGGTCCCAGTTAAAATTAGTAAAGTTAAATGGACTGAATGGGTGTTTTCAAAATTACAGATTGGTGTGAGTGATCATATACTGGAATAAAACAATGAGTCAGATTATCGGAGTTGATGCTTATCAAAAAAAAATTAGAAAGTGGAACATTTGAGAGGTATTTTATATTCTTAAAAAAATCATTATTTACTCGTAAAATATACCTAGTATATGACTATCTGAAGTACCGCAGTATATTTCAAATGGAGACAAACTTATTTATTTTACTGTAGTTTTTGCCAAGATTACCTCACCTTTACATAATATGCAATCTCTTTTTCGAATATTAGTATAGATATAAAAACCGTTTAAAAAGGTGTTGCATTCGCTATAAAAGAAAATTTTAATTGTGTACATGATGTATTTAATCATATAAAATTACAAATGTGAAAGCTTAGATGCGTAGCAGGTAGATAAGCGTACACTTAGATGCGTATTCTTTAATCGTCGGAAGAACTGAAAGGATCAGGCTAAATTTGAAACGTTAACGTAGACTAGTAAATAATTTAAATTTAAAGAGTTTATAATTAAAAAAATACATTTCTCCAGGAATAGGTATTTCTTTTCTAAACTTCTCACAGACATAGGTAATCACTGGAATATATTGGTCGGACATAGTCGTTTTAGCAACCCATTGATGTTATTGTCAGGTTTGTAGTTGGCTGTTTTTTTCATCACTAAAACTATTTTCTAATTTAAATATCGGACATATTTAAAAACGAAAAACGTGTGGCACTCGGGGATTGCCGTGGTAAAGCTATGTATATATTGCATAGCATCTTTAACCGACTTCTAAAACGGAGGTTATCAATTCGAGGACCATGTTTTTTTTTATGTTGGTTACCTGATTTCTTGAGAACGCCTGAACCGATTTAAAAAATTATTTTTGTGTTCAGATGGGTATGCTTCCCGGATAGCCCCATATAAATTTTATCAAAATCGGTGAGGAACTTTTTGAAATTTGAAGGAAAAACTAAACTTTGCCTACAATTTTGTCTGGATAGCGTAGTTGTCGATTTCACAAAAGTTATGAAACTCGATTCTGTCAATACGAAATTGTGTAAATGAATACTTCTTTTGCACTAAAAAGGGTAAAATAAGCTTTTTTCTACAAAAAGTTAAACCGACTTCTAAACCAAGAATAGACACTCAAAAGCGAAAAATAAACTGATACAATTATATACCAATTGTTACTCATATATTTGAAGTCGGTGCCAGCGAAGTCTAACAGGTAGTGGATAGATACTACTTACCTATGCCTGCCTACTTACTACCTTACTACGTACATAGTAGGTATCTGTCTACTAGCTTTTTAACTAGACTAGCACCGAATTCTAAAAAATATACTCGCTTTTATAGAGTATATTTTTGGTTTAAAAGTCGGTTTAATTTTTTTTTTTAAATAGTGCATTTATCAACTTATGCAATTATAATTATTTATTTATTTTTAAAGCATCACTTCAAATCCGACGCCGACGAGTCATAAAAACAACTAGGGATATTCTTTGAACTACAACTGTCAAAAACAATTATCGATAAAAACACGACACGGAAGTTATCGACAAAACCTGACTTTATCAATAGGTTGTTGTCTTATGTAATGTATTTAGCATTTGTAAATAATAAATAGCCTCATTTATAAAATATACATTTATATACAATAAAAACGTCTCTTCGTCGATCCCTACGCGCTTGACAAACATTGTTTACAAAAAAGAAGAAAAGTTTGGAAATAATATTAACACACCATATTCCTAGTGATAGAGCTCTATGTAGAGTCCCCCTGGGGAATTATTATAACTATGCTAGTTATTCTGCCACCGAGCAGTAGTGTGCAAACATTGCAGTGTTGCGGTTTGAAGGGTAATGTTTTCAGAGAAATTACAGGACTAAGAGATAAAACTGTGGACTCTTCATGTTTCAATTGTTACGTATCACTGAGCTGTTATAGGGCACTGAGCTGTTATAGGCAGGCATATTGCCTACCATCACACACATGTACCAATCGTCTTGTCACACTACACTATAAAAAAGTTGGCAGTCATTGGAACTGCCGATAGAAATGAAAACTTATAACCCAACATTTTGATAGCTTACTTTGGAAACTACGTGGGCGAAACCGGAGGGCGTGGTCATGGCCATCTAGAAATGCTTCACCAAATGGGAAATACTGACGCATTTTTAGATGGCCAATGACCATGGTCCCGTTTACCCGAACATTTCTTATCATTCTCGGGCGTGAATTAACAGCCCAGGAAAATATGTCTGACGTGCCAAAAGAAGTTTTCATTTTAAAAATGCAAGCGACATATCTTTTTTATCTCCGAGTGTTGAGCGCTATGCAATGTTTGGCAGTGGCAGTTATTCACGTTCAAAAATGTAACTTTTATAACATTTCAAAAAACAAATGTCTGTATACCAAACAGTGGTGGAAACTAGCGTACGTTTTTCTGGTCTCTGACACAACAACACAATTTTGTTAATCCTAGTTTCACAGACGAATAAAGTATCGTTGAAAAAAAACATATATTAGTATAGATAGGTATATCTGATACCTGAGTATACCTGAATCAATCGACAATAACAGAATTGTAGCGTACATCACTATCGACATTTACCTCTCCCTATCTCAACAACCGAATTCCGAAATCGAAGTTACAAAAATGAATTATTGAATTATCCCATATTTTCCATTCAAAAATTAAGTAATATCTGTAAAAATCAGTCATTAGAAAATACGCGAAGTAATATTTATATGTATGTACCTTCATTGCCCCATATCTTAAAATTGGCCGCCTAAGCAAGTTAGCGGGAAAGCATGTGTTCTTAGTACGTACTAACTCTACTCAAACGTTTCGTCCATCAGAAAAATACGTGACGTCTGGCGGGCCTGGGATGTTACTCTATATACATGGGTTTGAACTCTTCTTCATCGCGTGATGCAGTACTGTCACCACTAACTTACTAAGGTACGGTACTGGTCTAGTCGGGAGAACGGCGCCTGCCACTCCGGAGAGCCCGAGTTCAAAGCCCACACGCACCACTGTCTTTTCGAACTCATGTGCGTAATGCCGTTAACTTAAAACGGTGAAGGAAAACATCGTGAAGAAACTGACATGTCATGTGTCATCCACCAAGCCGCACTGGGCCAGCGTGGTGGATTATGGCCTTAACTCTCTCCTTGCGAGAGAAGGCCCCTAGTCCCAGCAGTGAGAACGTTTAGTGGGCTGTTGATGAACTTACTAAGGACAACATACTAGCTGTTGTCGTTTTTGTGTCCTAAACAACTTTGATTGGACTAAAATTGTATGGTCCATTACTAAAACTGTAAACAAAATCGCGTACTTAAACACTAATTAATAACATATTATTAATAACTTACTTGGTATACTACCATATTTTATGACAAGAAAACGTAAAAACATCACACAATTTATAAATCTTAACTCTTGATAACTAATACACGCCATCATATTCGATACAACGAAGCCTGATGATGATGCGTTTCCAATATAAGGAACGCGTTATCTCCCCATTCTGGCGCGAAAAATCTAAAAAAGATCCTCGGGTGCGTGGTAAATAAACTATTGAACGTACCCTTGTGACCTCGTTCGCGTTCGTAGGGAGCGAATGGGATTTCATTTCAAACGATACAAAGAAGGCAGTTCCTTTATTATGCTCTGTAATTGTTAACGTTAGATTTTTTTACGATAACACTAATACTCTTTAAAGACGAACAAGTAATCTGACCTTGTCACCATTTGAGATATCCAGCGAGGAAGAGAGATAACTTTTTTATAGTATACAATAATGGCGGACCGGACGACCAAGACGTGTGCTTGGTGGTAACCTTCATACCTGTCTACAAGATCACAGTGTCACATAGCTAAAATTTGAACGTGATGAATCCTAATTATTAGACTTTCACTTACCGAACGCTGCATTGTACTTGTAAACGAGAGATATAAGGTAGTTTTTATGCCCTGTTTTTCACTGGAAATCGCCTTTCAAAATCGGAAGACAGTCATATTTGCACAATACTATATTGCGATAGGGCAACTTGCCAAGGTGTAGTACTTCTAAAGACGGATTTTACAAAGAGTCCTA
Source organism: Ectropis crepuscularia (assembly GCA_963693475.1). Classification (NCBI taxonomy): domain Eukaryota; kingdom Metazoa; phylum Arthropoda; class Insecta; order Lepidoptera; family Geometridae; genus Ectropis; species Ectropis crepuscularia. The sequence goes on along the minus strand of OY856357.1, from coordinate 12,217,865 downwards.
CCAGAACTGGAGATAAGTTTACGCTTGACCACTATCGCACTTGACGTTAAACGACGATGGAGCTTATTTCCCGATTTAAATCAACGAAGTATTATGTGACAGTCTCAATATCAGTTTGTTTCAATTGCTATGGAGATCTTACGTAGTTGGGATAACGAAGCTAGGAGTTTGGTTACTGAATTGGGGCATAAGCCAGGGACGCCTTATCAACCGTATCAATAATACCGAAGTTTCAGGGCTGCAGAGGCTCCTTAACGTGTTCTAGCAAACATTTCTAAATGTTATCCACAATATTTACCCTTCATTTGGAGCCACCAATACATTTTGATACCGGGAACTCGTTCATGGTACGCTACACCACCGGCGGGCATAGACTTAGGGAAATATCTTGACTCCTGCTGCGTCTCGTACTTGCAACAAAAGTTGGCTATAGCCATCCAGCCTGGCAACGCAGCCAGTGTTTTCTCTGCGCCGGGTGTCGTACGGGAAGTTATTTGATTGTTGAAGAGCATTTCTTGTGAACTTTACTTTCTTATTTATGTCTTTTCCCACTTCCTACCATCCTAATAATATTATAAATGTGAAAGTTTTGGATGTTTGTCGCTCTATCACGTCAAAATGGCTGAACGTGTCGAACGCACTGTGTCATTCGGAACGCAGTTGAACGGCTAGATAGGCATACCTAGCACGTACGGACGTGGGTAAAACTCTGAGGCACTCTTAGTACATTAATTATTGTACTTTCGCTTTTACTGTAATCGTGTTAATTTAGTAAACAATTATTCATTTTATTATTACTGATTTTTATGGACGAATTTCTTAAATCAAACTCAAGGTAGGTAAACTAAGTAAACCCCCAACTTTCATACTATATTTAATACTGAAAATACTCACTCGACAGTAACTTACAAGGGCTAATACAACTCCACTTAGATCACAAACCAAACTTCTAATAGAAATTCATTGGAAATCACTCGACAAGTTTGATATTTGATCGGCAGAGGTCACCGAAGGTCTACTATTGATCAGACGACCGTTCTTAGAGCTGAAGTATCCTCCAGTAGGTACTATTTGCCAAATGTTCGCCGTCTCTATGCAAATAGAGAACTTATTCCAATATATCTTTCATTTCAATATTCCATCCGTGGTTTATTCTACAATATCCGTTGACGTTGTAGATACGACAGGCCTTTTAGCGTTTCATGTGAAATAGAATATTTGTGAAGCATTTTAGGCATGTTTGGTACAAGTAAGTACTTTAGACTTTCGAGAAATTTGTGTTAGTATTCTTTGTCAGTATAAAATAAAATGGAAAACGTTTTTAGCTGACTTATACAGGTCGACGGCTTGGAACAACATAATAAAACACAGAACAAAGAAATTCATGTTCGTTAATCGTCGAATAATCTAGATAGATTTTTCAATATCGGAACGTACCTATAATATTAACTTAAGCACATATGAAATGCTTCTTTTTACGAATGGTAGATTTGCTCTTGACCAACATCTCGCTTCTAGTTAAGCGAAGGTGTGTTTTATGATGAAGCGTGTTTAGAAGAATCCGATTCTTGAACTGTAAGACACCCAGATTGTACATAAGAGAAAGAATGTTGAATGAAATAATGTGGAATGTTGCATGTGTGCACATGCAACATTCCACAGTTCTGCTGATGTTGTTACATCCTTAAACAAAAAATACACATTTCCATGACTTTATCCTTCAAAATAATCTAACCAATTATAAATAAACATTAATTACGAGTCTAACAGTTGATGTCCGTGTGGCAAAACGCGAGCTTTGGTGCTTTGGTGGACATTTCACACACAACACTATCTAACCCCAAACTAACCAAAGCTTGTGATATGGAAGCCAACTAGCTGAAATAATACATATTTTTAAGTACACACTTATGATACATAGAAAACACCCTGACATACTACAAATACTTGTATTCAACACACAAACATTTACATAGGATGGGGATCGAACCCACGTCTTCAGGCAGACTTACTTACCAGGCCAGCTAATTACAGTAACATACGACCTCAATAACTTACTTTTACTGTTAAACAAAAGTTGGAAATAAAATATATGTAAAGTTGTTCATAATTTGGCTCTCAACGAACCACAGTGGCTGCACTGAACAAATAAATTAGTTCCTTGCCCTTACTGGCCACTACGACAAAACCACCATCGCGCTGTGGAGGTTTCTCTTAAAACCGCAGCTTCTGTAGAAGGATTCTCCAACTCAGCAACCGTTCTTAGCAAACAAAGACTAACTTCCATCAAAGATCAAAGTACAAAAGAAAAATATAAAACTTGTAAGTTGCAAAGGGATGATCCCTTTTTGTTCCGTTGAAATGGAATACCCGCCATGAATTATTGTGCTGGTTTTGTTATCTAAACAAAATATTATGGAAATGCGCGGGGTTTTCACATTTCATGCTACGTCAATTTTATTAAGGCAATATTGATTGTTAAATAAAATGAAATAATATACAGGTGGGGTCGGTACCTAAAGTGGAATAAGGGTAGACGAATGAAATAAAATGAAATATGATATTTTGAAAACACACAACTAACTTTACTAATAAATAAATAAGAAAAGGTTTGTTAAGTTGTTGCATTTCTTGATAGGTATTTCACTTCTCTCTCTCTCTCTCTCTCTCTCTCTCTCTCTTTATCGAAAAGCCGATCTCAGATTTTTTCTAACGAGTATCTTCTATCCAGTGTGTTTATTTTGTTGTGTTCCTTGATTCTGTTAATAGAGATTACTTCTGATTATTATGACCTCCATATTACTTCCTCCACACATTCCACAAGCTCAGAGCAAAAAAGTAGTTAAACTAAATCAGACACGTGACAATCCCTACTCGATGTAGATGTACCAAATCCCTTATTCTCAGTTAATACTAGACAAGACCCCACGTCGAGGAGCCAATTATTCACAGACAGTCAGCGACTACCTTCACTTACAACCGAATGCAATTGTACCCGTCTGTATAGACCGCCCAATTTATCTATCAGCCTTACTTAAATGTTACTACTGCAAATTGCCATCGCGTTGTTCGCACGTTTCAATAGTGGCGCTCTCACTCAATTTCGCGAATAAGTTGGGCGTGTCCCGTCCCTTTGCAAATAAAAGGAGATTAGATTTATCACCTCTCCGTATCCTCTATACGCTCGCGGGTGAAACGGCACGCCTTTTGTGAGTAGCTCAGTATGGAACTACCCACATTTTATAAAAACGTTTGCGCTAAGAGAATCCCAGGAGATTGATGGTGAGACTGATTGATAAATGAATGAAGATAAAGAAATACAAACAAACGCAACTAATACAGCGACGAAGCGACGAGACGTAAGAGTTAACCTGGACGTATCCGAAGAAAGATTGTGTGAGTTTTATGGGAGTTATGACCACTGCAGGTCTATTACGAAAACAACCTCCAAAGAATCGGATCCGACCGACAGCTGTCCGAATAATCGGTAAGCGGTAAGGTAATTAAATGCTTTCAGGGTAAGATTTACGACACAAGAACTGTCAAATCTATGTCGGTCGGAGTTCGGAATGAACGAAACGCCCGATCCGATCAACCGACTGATTGTGTTTCGTGGTAAGAAACGTCCAAAAGTTCGGCCGATATTTCGTTTATCGGACTTCGTAGTGACCTGCTGTTTATTAAAATAAATCAGAATTTGAATTTATTAGAATTCAAATTCGATTAATTATAATATGGAACGCTTTGTTCTCTTATAATTGGCAAAATTTATCAACTATTTCCTAAGTATTTCTGATTACATCATTTACGGTTTCATCAATAGTTTAGCTGTTTTTGTTTAGCCCATTTATATGTTAAGGAGGTTTTTATTCTAAATCTTTCTACCGTCCAAGTAATAGACTTAGAAGTAAATATACTTTTAGATGATTAAAAGACATGCTGATACACAAACTCGTCGTAGTTGTTTACATTTTAGTATAAATACGTACTAAGTACAAATCCAAAGGGAGAACATCGATTTCTAACAAAACAAGCCGATACCCAGAGACATCTTTGTTCAGAGATTTCCCGCCCTGTCCCGTCGCACTAACTCATGCGAAAAGCAACACATTCATCTAAGCAAAGTGGAAGGAAATACATTTCCTCTTATAAAAATTGAAAACGGATGTGTCGTGTATCGATGTTCGGTGTCAAAAGAAGGCGAACAATTCGGTAAAATCGGGGTGAGCGAAACTTTAAACAATACATCGCGTTTGATGTCGAAATACGTTTTAGATGGCATTTATAGTAGTTCTACAACTATAAAAGTCTACATACAGTTTGGTTTGTAACTGCCAACGCTCGACCGTTCAGGATATTAATATGAACTCAATCAGTAAAAGAAGGGTACTTACCTATACAAATCGGTCGAATTTGACATTTGAATTTTGTTATTACTTTATCACTTTTTAATTAGTTTTTGTTTTTTTTGTAGTGGTAGAAGGAAGTATCACACCTCTGCCAGTTATTCTACCGCCAAGCAGTAATATGCAAACATTACTGTGTTCCGGTTTGAAGGCCAATGTTTCCAGGGAAATCACAGTGCTTAGAGTTATCTGGGTACTGGGTGACGAGCGCAGTGCAGTGCTAGGTAACTGGCTGCGTGTCACTGGCTGTGCTGTTATGCGGCAGACATGTTGTTGCTTACCATCACGCATATGTCCTGTTCATCTCGTCACTCTTTATGTAAAAGAAACACTACAATATGTAAGAGAACCCTTACTGTCTGTCGTATTATAAATATTTCATCAAAGCTTACTAGAGCCAAAAAAAGTGTTTTTTTTAGTACAGACAAATCGATGCATGAATTTTAGATACCTATTTACCTACTACTGAACTCAAAGAGATTACATTGTCCTTATTTAGGTTTTGTAAGACGATTATTAGTTTAATTCCATCTTGTAAATTTAATAATTTAACATGCTAATTTCAAAAACTGGGTCGTAGACCCAGAAAACCGAAACCCGAAAACCCGAAAAAAATATTTTGACATCAAATTGGTTTTACTTACACATCATAAATTATTTGTTTTATTTACTGGATAATATTTGTGAAATAAAAATTATATTAACTAAATTATTAGACAAATGGTATGTCTTATTAATATTGACTTTGTAGGTATATCACCTTGAAAAATTGCTTATGTTTTGAAATTGAATAATATTTCAGTGTGATGTACCTATGTCAAAAGGCGGAAAGGAGGAAGCAAAGTCTTGAACATCGCCGAAAAATAGCTAGCTTATCGGGTTTTTATCGGATACACTTCGGAGAGTGTGTGACTGATTTGCACGATCTGATACCACCTTGCCCTTTTTTCTATTGGAGTGCTCGCAGCTCGAAAAAGCGACATCGTTTCATGGTTGACGTTCCAAAGACACGAACGAAGAGATTTGACTCTGCTTTTGTGATAAGAACGTCAAGGCTGTGGAATGCGTTGCCTGAGTGGGTATTTCCCTATAGTGACAATCTTTGTGTCTTCAAATCGAGAGTGAATCGGTTTTTTCTAGGTAAAAACGCTCCATCGTAGACCGCATCGTCGCTTAGCATCAGGCGAGATGGCGGTCAAGAAGTGAACCTATAAAAGTAAAAAAAAAAAAAAGCTGGTGAACATTTTCGTATTCTTACACCTGTAAATACTTATATTATTATGAGCAAATACATATTTGAAACGCATTCTATCGTTACAATTTAATTATATTCGAATACACTTTTAGTATGTTTCCAAAAATGAAAAAAATAACTGAAAGTAAAAAATATGTTCCAGCGCTACGACAAATAGTTTACGTTCATTATAAGTTTTAGACGTAGAGCTCAACTTAGAAAAGTTATACGCTATAACAAAACGTAGTGCAAACATATCTATACTAATATTATAAAGCTGAAGAGTTTGTTTGTTTGTTTGTTTGTTTGAACGCAAGGATCTCTGGAACTACTGGTCCGAATTGAAAGATTATTTCTTTGTAGGATAGTCCATTTATCGAGGAAGGCTTTAGGCTATTCAACATTACGCTACTATTAACAGGAGCCGAGCATGAATGAAAAATGTAACAAAAACGGGAAAAAAGTATTCTTTTTGAGAGCTTTCGTTGCGTGACAGCATATGTCATAATATGTTAAAGGTTGCGTCATTAGAACCTAAAGTAACCGAATTTGTTCAAAATTTGAATTGGTACGATCACTTTTCGATAGATGGCGTAGCAACGCGCGCGCGTTCAGCTAGTTTATAATATGTTTCATGAAACAAGAATTATGGTTCAGAAATGTAAGACGCTATTACGCTTGTAGGTTATATCTAAGTTGCCACGTCGGTACTTAAGCCGAAATAAATTGGGAAACCTGAAGAAATAAGCGTCAACCTTTGCTTCACCTAGATGATCTTTAAAGTATGCTAAAAGGACAATAACGTAAAGAAGATTATGTTTATAAAAAATAATTTATTTTTCAATAATCGTGCACGTGCTCTGGATGTATAAAATGTTGAAGCAATCATAATATTACAGCGTATACTTATTTGTGAATCACGTAAGGTCGTAGGTTCAAATCCTGCGTGCATACCTGGCTGGCCTGGTGTCTTGGTTGGTAATAAGTCTGCTTACGAAGCCGTGGGTTCGATTTCCACCCGGATTGATGTATTCATCACACATATGTATGTTGTGTGTGAATTGTCCACCAATATATAATATTATATTATATACTTATTTGCACTGTGCCTGGGTGTTTTCTATGTATAATAAGTATGAATTTAAAAATGTATACCTAAGTATTGTGTCAGCTATCTGGCTCCCATAGTCCAAGCCTTGCTTAGTTTGGGGCTTAGATGGTGTTGTGTGACATGTCTACCAATATTTATTTATTTAAGGAAGTTTTAAGCACATGTGTACCAGTTTGTCATCGCGCCTGGCTTTAGTGGTGAAAGATATCGTGAGGAAATCGGCATGTTAGTAAAAAGATATCGTTTGAGGATATGTGTTATCCACACTAGGCGTAGTGGATATACAAGGTGTTGCAGAAAGGTGCAACAATATTTATGGTAGTTCATATACATTCAGTTTTGAATTATGTATGTGAAAATTAGGCATGAAAGGTCAAACATTTTTTTCCAAAAAAAATTTTTTTTTTCGTTTGTTATTTCATTTGACATACCCCTAATGGCCAGATCTCCGCACGGATTTTTGTACGATGTCACGGCTGATTTTGAAGCTGGTGATTTGGTGGGAATTTTACGTCAAACTTTGACTCGAATTATCTCGTGATCTACCGTGCTGAGGGGAAAGCGACCTTGGGTGATGAAGTGTACATCAGTGTTAGAATGGACTGTTAAAATATTGTTGGGGGTAAATCCACCACGTTGTATATTATATAGCATATAGTGTATATAGTACATATAGTGGTGGATATAACCTTGGCTCTCTCCTTGTGAGAAATGTCCGCGAGCTAAGCAGTGGAAACATAATGTAAAATCAAAGTAGTAAAGTAGTGTAAAATCAAAGGATGCCATTTTATTTTAATTTCACAACGAAAAATAATTTTAAAAAGTTGAGCTACTAATCTAATTAAAAAGTTTTTCTGTGTTCTTGTAATATTCTTGAAAAACTAACTTTGGGTAAAACAAGGATCTGATAAAATCTCTTCTATCCGCGTCTTTACGTTTATGGATAAACCCTCATTTTTATGCTTTTTAATAAAACTAAGCATAAACTGTATTTAGTTGAGCCATTATATTACCTAACAATATTGAAACTTTTAATTTTTTATGCCTGTTAACACACTTTGTTATATAATATTTTCTAGTTGTTATCTGAATATACGAGTAAACTGATACATTTTTAGTTAGTTTTTCATAATAAATTCCTGAGCAACACGTGGAAGTTCCAGATGGCAACACTGTTATTACTTAGACCAAAAAGAAAGAAGAAAAGAAACTTGGCCATAACAGCACAGTGCCACGCAGCCATTTGAACAAAAGTCAGAAAGTCCAAAGACATAAGATGAATTGTTATCTCATTGCTCAGTCATTTCTCCAGAAACTTCGTATTTTAAACCAGAAGATAGTTTAATAATAATGCCTCCCTAATTACTGCTTGGCGGTAAAACAACTGGCAAGGGTGTCAAGAACTATCTTAAAAGTTTTTTATCGGATATATTTCGAAGAGTCTGCAACTGATCTACTCCTCCTTGGCCTTTTTTATCCGACTACTCGTAGTTCGAAAAAGCGATAGTGATAGAGCGAGCATAGTTTCATGGTGACGTTCAAAAGACTCGAACGAAAAGATTCGACTCTACTGTGGTGATAAAAACGTTTAGCCTGAGGAATGCGTTGCCCATTTGCATTTTTCCCGATAGTTAAAAACCTAGGTGTTTTCAAAACGAGAGTAAATCGGTTTCTTCTAGACAAGTACCTAGGCTGCGTCGTAGACAGCATCGTCGCTTTACATCAGGCGAGATGTCGGTGAAGTGTAAATCTATAAAAAGGTGTTGTTATACTTCTTCAAAGTTTAAGTTTTAGTAGTGGTAGGACTCTTAGCAGAGTCCGCCTGGGGAAGTACCACACCTTTGCCAAATATTCTACCGCCAAGCAGTAATGTGCAAACATCACTGTGTTCCGGTTTGAATGGCAATGATTCCAGAGAAATTACAGGGCTTAGAGACATAATATCTTAGATCTCTGGGTGACGAGCGCAGTGCAGTGCTAGGTAATGATTTGGACTATCATGTTCCAATAGCTGCGTGTTACTGTGCTGTTATGTGGCAGGCATGTTGCTTACCATCAGGCACATGACCTGCTCGTCTCGTCACTCTATGCTATAAAAAAAAACAAAAGGTTCTTCAAATCTTAGCTGATAATTCGTATAATTATAATATATTCATTTCAAGCCCCATTGGCACGTCTGTATGTATTTGTACACGTCTGAATTAGTTCGGTGGACACCAAAATGTAATTTCGTTTATACCTGTTTTTGATGTGTTAATTAATTTCATAGAATATTATTCAATAGCCATTTTTAGGGTTCCGTAAAACGTAAAAACGGAACCCTTATAGATTCGTCATGTCTGTCTGTCTGTCCGTCCGTATGTCACAGCCACTTTTTGCAGAAACTATGAGATCTACACTGTTGAAACTTGGTAAGTAGATGTTCTGTGAACCGCATTAAGATTTGAACAAAAAAAATAAAAGAAACTAAAAATTAGGGTTGCCCCCCATACTAGGAACTGAAAGTAAAAAAAAAAATTTTCTTCAAACCTACACGTGTGGGGTGTCTATCGATAGATCTTTAAAAATGGTGTTGAGGTTTCTAAAATCATTTTCGTCTACACGGAATAATTTGCGCGAGAGACACTTCCAAATTGGTAAAATGTGTGTCCCCCCCCCCCCCTCTAACTTCTAAAGTAAGAGAATGAAAAATCTAAAAAATATATATGATGTACATTACCATGTAAACTACCAACGAAAATTGGTTTGAACTCGATCTGATGAGCAGTTTTTTTAGTACGTCATAAAAACACTATTATTGAAACTTCGATCAAAGTTACAACGAACTACAGGAACTATGTGTACTATGTACCTATATTATGTTACAGCAACGGAACCCTTCATGGGCGAGTCCAACTCGCACTTGGCCACTTTATTTCATTCTTTTTTGAAAAGTAGAATTAGTTGTTGCTGTTATTATATACTGTAATATTGAGATACTCTTAATAGGTTTAGCTTCCCAGTCATTACCAAGCAGTAACGTATTGTTTATTACACCTTCTCAAAGTGTGTTAGTAGGTAGTTGAGACAAAGTTCACAATAATTTTACATAAGTCAGTTAAAAACTGCGAAATGCACCTATAACCATCAAATATATACATATAAGTATATATATTGGTGGACAATTCACACACAACACCAGCTGACCCCAAACTAACCAAAGCTTGTATGATGGCGGCCAGATAGCTGATATAATACTTATATAGTTTTAAATACATAGAAACACCCAGACACAGTGCAAACATTTGAATTCATCACACAAATATTTGCACTGGGTGGGAATCGAACCCACGACCCTCGGCTTCGCAGGCAGAGCTACTACCAACTAAGCCACGAGGCCAATCAAAGATTTTCTTTTAGGCCCGGTTCACACGACGCGGCTACCAACCGCGCCCGCGGCGACAGATTTCCATATAAAATTGAATTCAATACACACGACGCGGTTTACGGCCGCGGCGGTTGCGGCAGCCGCGCGGCGTCCGCGTGGCTGCGCGCGATTCTTGCGCAGTAGCTTTCCGGAGCAGAAACCGCGAAAATCTGCGGTCTCGTGAGTATTGAAACAAAACCGTCGCGCGGCTCGGCGCCGCCACCACGCGCGGGCGCGGTTGGCAGCCGCGTCGTGTGAACCGGGCCTTTGATTCAATACTCACGAGACCGCAGGTTTTTGCGGTTTCTGCTCCGGAAAGCTACTGCGCAAGAATCGCGCGCAGCCACGCGGCCGCCGCGCGGCTGCCGCAGCCGCCGCGGCCGTAAACCGCGTCGTGTGAATTGAATTCAATTTTATATGGAAATCTGCCGCGCCCGCGCTTGGGCGCGGTTGGCAGCCGCGCCGTGTGAATCGTCTCTTAACGGACACGCTGCCAAGCGGGTAAAAGCTGTAGATATGCGTAGCAATTTAACATAACTGGTCTAATAATTTTATAGTCTTCAAAATTACTTAATTAGTTCTTTTTACATGTATCTACCCGCAAGTCCAAAGAGTATCGGTCATTTATGTTATACTAACAGCGCCCCGTGGTGTTACCCGCGTAGTTCCCGTTCTCGTTGTTTTCCGGGATAAAAAGTAGCCTATGTGTTCTTCCAGCCTATAATCTACATGTATTTCAAATTTCAGGCCGATCCGTTCATACGTTAGGACGTGATTGAGCAAAAAACATCCAAACATCCATACAATGACATTTATAATATTAGCAGGAAGTAGGATAGGATTGGTGCAAGTGTGTTCCAGCTATCTCACGGTTTTTGCAACCTAGAAACGTAACTTGGAACTGCACCAGAAGGAACTCGTTCAGTAAAGACTGGTACGACCCTTCGAACACAAGGTCTCCGCGACCAGCGTGGAAGATCGTTTTTTTTTTCGATACATGCTAATGCATGTTTTTGACCAATCAGTAGGTATCAGGTAAAACTCGTACTTGTGAGCCAACTGCTTACTTTTGATAAAATGCATAATTATACTTAAATGAATGAAGACTGACCTGGGATCGGTTTCTCATCTTTTTTTTATCATTTATAGGTTTACACTTGACCACCATCTCGCCTGATGTTAAGCGACGATGCGGTCTAAGACGAAGCGTGCTAACCTGATTCACTCTCGATTTGAAGACACCATAATATAACCATCGGGAAAACCCCACCTTTTACCACGCAAAGGATTTTCCATTTTTCTTCGGTGGGTTAATTATCCGCTTCACTCACGGATGCTCACGGGTACTTCAAAAATCTCAATCCGATGAGATTTCAATCAAATTGCGTGTATATAAACACATTTTCAAATATGTTTCACTAGTTATTGAATAAGTGATAATTGAATAGCTCCTTATAATTTCGACCACTCGTGGCGAAAGTATACAACACTATGAATCTCAAAGATGGCACCGCCGAGTGCCCTTGCTGGTAACGTGCCTGTGGTGCCCTCTAGTGGCGTGAAGATGAAGCTAATTGCCTATGACATAGACATCGACCACAGATTAAAAAGATAAGTATACATTCCCGATCACATCAGTTTTCAGTTTTAGTTGTCACTAATGATTAAATTAGCTACCTCTTGTCATTTGACATTTGACAATAAAAAAATATTTTTTTACACCTACTCTTAATGTTACAGACTAAAAAGGTAATTTGAAAAAGAAAATATAATGTAGAATTTTAGAACAGCACTCCGAGCAGACCTGAATCTAGTCACGTCCTCGCAAAGTCTGCGAAGTCTAAGTATGCAGGCGATGTATCTCTGTATAACACACTGAACTGTATGAGGGTACAACCATAGACAACATATTATTTAAAAACGAAACTAAAGTTTTTAACAACGAAAAACGTGCGGTTCTCTAAAAATGATTTAGGTAGATGAAAAACTATGGATGGAATAACTAACCGAACTGAACGAAATGAAAACTAGGTAACGTGGTTGCTACACATTTTTAATTAATTCACGGGAAACTCATGCGTCCGGATTCAGCTGAAGCTGAAGTAGGATTTGACCGACCATATTATTATGACCAGAATTACATGTGAGTTACCCGTGATTATTTAAAAAATTTTTTTTTTTTTTTATAGCATAGAGTAACGAGACGAGCGGGTCATGTGCCTGATGGTAAGCAACATGCCTGCCACATAACAGCACAGCAACACGCAGCTATTGGAACATGATAGTCCAAATCATAACCTAGCACTGCACTGCGCTCGTCACCCAGAGATCTAAGATATTATGTCTCTAAGCCCTGTAATTTCTCTGAACTAACCAATGAACCTATAAAGAAACTCCGTTATTCGTTCTACTTCTATTAACGTTTATTTCCATGTAGGTACTTAGGTACATAGCTACAATAATTATGTTTTAACAATGCTATAAATTATTACTGCCGACCATCTTTCGGCTCTGATGACAAAATGAGAATTGAATCTAGTATGCCAACCACCAGACTTTTTATTTTAATGTTATCAAATTTCGCAGGTTGGTACACTGTAAAATAACTGCTTGTAGGATGATAATTAAAAGAGACAATTAGTTAGTAGATTGGCACTACCGGAATTCAACACAAGAGTTACCAGGTATAATAATGTAAAATAATAAAATACGACTAAACTACGAATCAAAACTAAAAATCATGACATTCGGCCATCCGACCACGTGTTGCCTCCCGGCATACACATTAATCTCACAATTAGAATTCTGTGTGAAGTAGTGAATAATACAATTTAAAAGACTAAGTAAAGTTGGTATTAAAATTATACAATTATTACGTAGGCAGTAGGTACGTTAAATAACAAATATACCTATGTAAAACCAAGTAGATCACAATGAATTATTGTTTATCTGTTAGGTACTCGCATATTTATTTATTTTTTTACAATTCAAGATTCTTATCGAAACCCTTGTAATCTATTTATTTCTTAAATAGAGTAATGTATTACAAATTACTGGACTGGTATCTAAATTTAAACAAGTGCAAGTTTTCATTTCACTTGAGACAATTGAAAATACTGTAAATAATCAACAAACTAAAAATCATATATCCGTACAAATTTATGTGATTGTTTTATTTTTACTTATCAAACACCTGAAACTATTTACATAAATTAATTAGGTACATTACACTGTAAAACTTAACATTTCAATAATACAATGTGCAACAACCAATTCACTAAATAGTGTCAAACGAGACATTAAAATAAATAAATTACATACAATAGGTAATTCAGAACACTTAAATATAATATACCTATCAAGTAAGGAATATCTTCAAAATAATAACTAAGATCCAAACAAATCAGTTTCTATGTCAAAATGTAGCTCTTATCTAAATATAGTTTTGAGATTAAAGAAAAACAGAACAAGACTTCCGGCTCTAGACAGTTAAATGCCTGTGCTCCATTGCTAATTGATCGATTGCATTATCTATTATACATAAATTATAAAATGTACCGCCTTTTTTCAGTAATCTCAAATCCGTATACTACTACACTTAGTTCATTCTCTAATTTTTCTCATTTCAATTGCAATTTTTATTTATCATTTCAACAACATATTGTATAATGGCACACTTTTACAACAATCAATGGTTTGAGCTTTGCTTTCCGGGTGAAATAATGATGAAACATGATTACAATTGTTCCTTCACTCAAGACTTAAGATTTTAACATTCACAGCTTACTTGGTTTTCTTCCGGTTCTTTAGAGGTGGCGAGAGTTCACTACTAGAACTATATTATCTGAAGAATATTATCAAAGAGATGGCATCGGTCTCCTTCTCTTTTTCCTTTTGTTAGTCTTTCGCCAGCCAGGTGGTGTACTCACATCGTCTTCAGGCATCTTCGTACTCTCTGAAATTTAAACATAATTCCCGACAAAATCTGTTTTCGTACTAACAATAACACAGTCTAAGATATCTACTGTGCGATTCAAACATATTTTTACGAACATTATTATACCATTCGATGCACATAATCGAAAATGTCTGTTTACATACCTATAACGACATACCTAACCTTAGACACCCGGCTGTGTGATTTGGAATGTGTCAAATGTTATGTATAGATGAAAATTATTCATAACATAAATTATTAAACCGTTCATAAATTAAAATGAAATTAGCTGCCTAGTCAGTCAGTTATAAATACTAGCGGTACGCTCTGGCTTTGTACGGGTAGTAGGTAATAAAACGGGTAATATATACAAGTTTCACGTTATACGGGGAAAATATTAAAGAATTCTATGTAACCAACAATCATATCTTTTCCTCTTGCAATATTTGTGATTAGTATAGAAAATAGTTTACGATTAACCAATCAGTAGATCTGACAAGAACAAGTTCTAATGTTAGACACATTTGTAAATCTGTTAAAATATTTCAGCCACGTTAGGCGTATATTTTACTCTATTACACAATGGGAAATTATCAATTAGATTTCCAGCGAGAGGCATACTCGCTCACAATCTGTTTTTCAGTTAACCAGCGAGACACATACTCACTCATAGTCAGTTAACCAGCGAGACACATACTAGCTCATAGTCAGTTATCCAGCGAGACACATACTCGCTCATAGTCAGTTATCCAGCGAGACACATACTCGCTCATATTCAGTTATCCAGCGAGACACATACTAGCTCATAGTCAGTTATCCAGCGAGACACATACTCGCTCATAGTCAGTTATCCAGCGAGACACATACTCGCTCATAGTCGGTTATCCAGCGAGACACATACTCGCTCATAGTCAGTTATCCAGCGAGACACATACTAGCTCATAGTCAGTTATCCAGCGAGACGCATACTCGCTCATAGTCAGTTATCCAGCGAGACACATACTCGCTCATAGTCAGTTATCCAGCGAGACACATACTCGCTCATAGTCAGTTATCCAGCGAGACACATACTCGCTCATAGTCGGTTATCCAGCGAGACACATACTCGCTCATAGTCAGTTATCCAGCGAGACACATACTCGCTCATAGTCAGTTATCCAGCGAGACACATACTCGCTTATAGTCAGTTATCCAGCGAGACACAAACTCGCTCATAGTCAGTTATCCAGCGAGACACATACTCGCTCATAGTTGGTTATCCAGCGAGACACATACTCGCTCATAGTCGGTTATCCAGCGAGACGCATACTCGCTCATAGTCAGATATTCAGCGAGATACATACTCGC
Source organism: Ectropis crepuscularia (assembly GCA_963693475.1). Taxonomy (NCBI): domain Eukaryota; kingdom Metazoa; phylum Arthropoda; class Insecta; order Lepidoptera; family Geometridae; genus Ectropis; species Ectropis crepuscularia. Next base: position 12,202,424 of record OY856357.1, on the reverse strand, counting down.
TCAGCAGAAATATCAATAAAACGTAATTTAAATAAACAATAAAACGATAGTGGATCGTGGTTTTGAACCCAAAGGTTAAAACACAGTTTTGTTATAGAAAAAGTTATCCACTGTCTCGACAAAAATAATACTTACCGCTTCTTTTTAAAAATAACGTTTGAAATAATTTGTGACTTTCACAAAATGTTAAGTGGGTCACTCATAGTTATCGAGTCACACATACTCCCTCAGTTTTATCCAGCGGAAAAACATGATTTCAATTAACAAAAACATACTTTAATAGTCAGGTAAAAAGATATTGAACGAAATAATTGTGACTTCAAAACAATCTTAAATGGGGTAGTCATAAAATGTTGATGTGCTGATAAAAACAAGCTTTTGCTAAAATAAGCGAGGTAGTTTAACATTAATAATTGAGATTTTCAATTGAAAAGCGCAAACAACAGTGCATATCACACATGTCAATGCTATCAGAGAGTAGCCCCGATCGAGCAATGAAATGTTCCATTTTAAAACGCATGCGAGTGTACAATGAACGCTGCCATAGAGTAGCCTTGGCCAAGAATCAATGTACATCAAACATACATTAACACAGTCATGATAACGCGCATCACTATCAAATCTCGATTAAATAAAAGCGAATTAAATACTCGTAATTAAACAAATTGCTCGCGAGATCATTGAAAGAAAAATGATTAGCATAGTACAGTACACATCAAACAATTCAATGCTATCAGAGAGTAGCCCCGATCGAGCAATGAAAAGTCCAACTTTCATAAACGCATGCGAGTATACGATGATCACTACCAAAGAGTAGCCTTGGCCGAGGATCAAAGCACATCACACACGCATTAATTTTGCACATGACATTACGCGTATCATTATTCAATCCAAATTTAAAAGAAGGTATAAAAAAAACATCGTGGGCGTTATATCAATACTACAACATTTGGAAAATGAATAGTTTTTCAACATACCTTCGTTTCTGGTTTTGTTCCCTCTTCTGAGATATAAAGAAACTCCGTTATTCGTTCTACTTCTATTAACGTTTATTTCCATGTAGGTACTTAGGTACATAGGTACAATAATTATGTTTTAACAATGCTATAAATTATTACTGCCGACCATCTTTCGGCTCTGATGACAAAATGAGAATTGAATCTAGTATGCCAACCACCAGACTTTTTATTTTAATGTTATCAAATTTCGCAGGTTGGTACACTGTAAAATAACTGCTTGTAGGATGATAATTAAAAGAGACAATTAGTTAGTAGATTGGCACTACCGGAATTCAACACAAGAGTTACCAGGTATAATAATGTAAAATAATAAAATACGACTAAACTACGAATCAAAACTAAAAATCATGACAAACCTATGCACCATAGCTACATAAGCACCCTCAATTATGTTCCCACAGCTGAAACTCAGGGTATTTTCTCACAAGGAAAGAAACTAAGCAATAATCTATCACGCTGGCCAAGTGCGGGTTGACGAATGATACAAGTCCTCAAAAAATAAAATTTTTGGAACATGCCCGTTTTTTCACGATATTTTCCTTCGCCGTTAAAGCCAGTGATGATGACCAACACACCCAGGAGAAGCATGCGAGATTTGTCCAACCGAACGCTCTAAACACTCCGTCTTAGCTTTATATACCTTGTCATAAAAACCTGTACAACAAAGGGTTATTTTTTTCGGCTTTGACAAACAAACTTTACAGGAAGAACCAAAACGTCTCAGGAAAAAACTCTTGGCCAGAGAAATAATTTAATTAATTAAGAATTTGTCCTTTGCTAAATGAAACGTGCTTTGACTAGACGCTTTGGTTTTAATTAAATGAGACGAAAAGTACCTTCTTTTTTCAATTCTTCGTCATCGTTTTCGAGTAAACCTAAATCATTTTTTTAATTTTGTTGTTCCCTTTTTCTGTAAGGAAATATCTGTTTTAACTGTCTTTGATCATGTTTGACAAAAAGTATCTGTCTAAAACACGGCTTATGTTCTTTACAGCATTTTTGTGTCGATTTTTTTTTACATATTATTTTAGTTTAGCTTAACTTGATTTCAGTTGTGTAACAAAATATAGAGGTTAATGTTTCAAAATCAAAAGAAGGTTTCTGACGTCTCACTTGTATTTAAAATCCAAAAAAATTAATACTATTATTCAAAAACCCAAAGTCAACAAAAACCGTGGAAAGACACACAAGGGAGGCAAATTCAGAGTTCATACCGTTCTCGGAAATTCCCACAAGTATTATAAATACCGCGTTGTAGGGTATTAACTGTCACAAAAAGCGCCTCGTCCTACAAACTTTTCTTTTTGCTGTAAAAAGTTATTTTCTTGCCGAATTTCGACGCAGATCGCTACAGCTTTTGTTTTACTTGAGTGCTAAATATACGACCTTGTGAGATGTGTTGCCCATCCGAGAAGACTAGTTTAGTAACTATAGCAGGCACATTAAATACCAGTCTATACTAATATTACAAAAATGGAGCGCAGATATTATGTGTAGACATACATAGTTTATTAACGCCTAGATCGACAATCTTCAGGCAAACGCTTCATCTTAAGCACGGTAATATAATAGATAATATTACCGTGTCTTAAGTGAGGTAAAAAGCAGGTTGATTTCGGCGTAAGCAGTATGTACCTACTGAAGTTCGCCAAACAAATCGTTAATGTCGTGGAGTATGTGTACAGTGAAGGACCACACAAACCATCATAATCTTTTTAATCGTCGGAGACGCATGCACTAGCGCTTGACCTCGACAACTGATGGTAGTTTCCAACGGACTCCAGCCAGGAGCCAACATGACTCACTATGATTTGCCTCACTTTTCTAGGCGTTATGATGAATATTCTATGTATGTAGGTATTTATATATTGCCGTATATAAAAATTATGCTTTTAATTAATACACAACTAATGGATCTAAATACCTTCAGAAATAGTAGGCAAATAAGGTTCTCTTGGCCAATCTCACTGGAACTTTTTACGAGCTTGCATATTTTCCGAGAAAATAAAGGAAAGAACATCCATAATTTTTCCTTCTAGCGCAGGTACACAGTGGGTTTAGGCTTACTTTTTATGTCCGCCTCATTTGTTGCCTTTGTAATTTGTTTTAATAAAACTTAGCTGGCTGGACATAAAAGTTAAAAAATATTTTGTTTTTTGTTTAAGCCTGAAAACAAATGGTAAAAGTTGTATTTGGAAGGATCGTGATCTACCTATTGCGTTTAGAGAAGGTTCTATTTATTTAAGGAATACATTAGTAACGTGTATATCAGTAAACATTTACATTGAAACAGTAACAACAAACTAAGTTTTGATTACAAATTTCACAGAAATACCAACAGATAAAGTGATAAACTAATTCTGTACTATTACATTTTGTTCCTGTAATTGAGTACTGTCATTTAAATAAATCTTGAATAGTTATCTTGCCATTTCTCTGAAAAAAAGCGTGCAGAACTTTACGCACCGCTATGGATAAACATCAAACAAAAACTCCAAGTTGTTTTTGCATCGAGAATTACAAAGAAACATTAACGCAACCTGGGGCGCAACAACGAATATAGTTCATAAACATAAAGACGGGATGTTGCAATCTAACATTGATATTTTTTTTTTAAATGGCAGTCATAGGGACCTCTGATACTAGCGAAAACTTATAACCTAGAATTGGATAGCTCACTTTGGAAACTACGCGGGTGAAACCGGATAGCGCTGCTAGTCTGGAATAAATCTTCAAACCATTATCGTGTACATTAACCTACTCGTATATAAGTCATGGTGTTATGTGTGAATTGTGCACCAATATCTTATATATAAAATTCTCGTGTCACAGTGTTTGTTTCCTTACTCCTCCGAAACGGCTTTACTGATTTTAACCAAAACTTATATGCATATTCAGTAGGTCTGAGAATCGGCTACTAGCTATTTTTCATACCTTTATTTATATGGCAAAACAACGTTTGCGGGGTCAGCTAGTCTTATATATAAAATTCTCGTGTCACAGTGTTTGTTTCCTTACTCCTCCGAAACGGCTTTACTGATTTTAACCAAAATTTATGTGCATATTCAGTAGGTCTGAGAATCGGCTACTAGCTATTTTTCATACCTTTATTTATATGGCAAAACAACGTTTGCGGGGTCAGCTAGTCTTATATATAAAATTCTCGTGTCACAGTGTTTGTTTCCTTACTCTTCCGAAACGGCTTTACTGATTTTAACCAAAATTTATGTGCATATTCAGTAGGTCTGAGAATCGGCTACTAGCTATTTTTCATACCTTTATTTATATGGCAAAACAACGTTTGCGGGGTCAGCTAGTCTTCTTATATATAAAATTCTCGTGTCACAGTGTTTGTTTCCTTACTCCTCCGAAACGGCTCTACTGATTTTTACCAAATTTTATATGCATATTCAATAGGTCTGAGAATCGGCTACTAGGTATTTTTCATACCCCTAAGTGATAAGGGTTGTTCAGCCCAAAATTTTTTTTTTTAATTTTTGGACAATTTTTTATTTTTTTATAATGTGGCGTTAACAAATACATACAACCCTAAATTTTTACCCTTTTATCACGAACCCCTATTTTTTAATAGCCATTTTAGTAATTTAATCATTTGACAGTGAACGCCTCCTAAACGGGGGGACCAATTTGAATGATTTTTTTTTTTGTGTGTGGATTCGAGGATGGTTTAGATTCACAAATAAGCCCGGCAGATGGCGCTGCAGACAGTGTCTAGATTATGATCCGAGCGAAGCCGGAACGGGCAGCTAGTTATATATATTATAATAAATATGTAATGGTAAAAGGTAGGTAATATGCAATAATCCCGAGTTCTCTCGAGAAATTCATTCATTTACAAACGTGACGCTTGAAGTCAACTCACAGCCAATGAAAATATGTGTGTGGTACGCCAAAATAAGTTTTCAATTCAAGAAATAATTAAGTATTATGTGTTTTTTTTATTTGGCAGCTGGATTGGCTGATGGCAGACAACACAGCCGCCACTTCGATCGCGGGACTGCGAAGAGTCCTCGCCAACGGGTCCTTGGAGCTGTCCCCATTCAACGCTGAGCGTTTCAGAAGAGACGTGCACGCGACCACGTACAGATGCCGACTGAGACTCGGCACGGGATTCGCTGTACTGTCCAAGAACATTCATGTGCATGCAGGTATTTATCAGTAGGCAAAACCTTACCACATATAGAAATACTATCCTACTTATATTTTAAATGCGATGGTTTGTATTTTTGTTGATCTATCACGTCGGGAATCATGAACGGATCGAGTTGAAGTTTGAAATACAGATAAAAAGTCTGCAAGAACACATAGGCCGGGACTACACATAGACACAATACTTAGACAACGTATAGACTTTTCATACAGAAAAAAAAATACGGGAACGGGAACTACGCGGGTAAAACCGCGCGGCGCTGCTGGTTTGTAATATGTGTAGGATTAACGTTGTGTGGCCTAAGTCGAACAACTGGCTCTTTTGGCTCTTCATGTTCCAATAGCTGCGTGTCACTGTGCTGTTATGTGGCAGGCATGTTGCTTACCATCAGGCACATGACCTGCTCGTCTCGTCACTCTTTATTTAAAAAAAAATACTGGCAAAGTACAAGCTGACGATGGTGATGATGATCTTATGCACTCAATTAAAATTACACCTTATGAAAAATCTCGGCCTAGAGGCACAAATACATTTCGAAAAAAGCTTCGAAATATCTGTATGATTCTGTGAAATTGTACAGATTTCACAGACCTGTTCACAGTACCTATGATATGCTGTCTCAATAGGATGGTATACCAGTTAGTATAATAATGTTCATGATATTGGAATTACTTGACGAATAGAAGATAATAATTTTCTCAATTTAAAAAAAGGAAAGAATACTTGCAAATTTAAAGAAAGAGCACGCTGTTGAACACTAGGGTTCATACCTAAGTTGATTTTGTGTACCTAGGTTTCAGATTATTTTTCAGCTTAACCTTACGCTACTTGCCCTTTTATCAACTCACACAATAACCACGGGTTTCTCTTTTTATCACCGTCTTGGAATACTTAAGGTGGGAACACTCCATTGTGAAAAACATTTCAAGAGTTTTTATTAAATTAAAAAGCCGCGGCTGAATGACATTTGTACTGTCCCCCGAGCTGGGATAAAAAAAAACAAATAAAGAAAAATAACGCAGTGGCGCCAAAACGCGTGTTGCTGTAGGCGAGTAGGCGGGATTGTGTGTGTTTTAACGCCTATAATAGGCTTGTGTACTCAATTTTAAAAATTGGTTTATAATATAGTTTGATGTTTATATTATTCCGAAACATCAATATTTTTGAAAAATACTTACATTTACAATATGTATTTTGCATTTCAAAAAAATCAAACAAATTTCTGCACAAAAACGCTCCAGACTGTAATGGCGTCTTGAATGACGTCACGCCGTGGCAAACATATGTGTTTGTGTATGGACGTTGTCAATGTTTTTAATTTAAAACGAATCCCTCGCATTACAAGAACTGCATAGTGCCCCAGTGTACAAGCACAAGTATAAATACGCTACACAAATTAATCATCTATGTTCCAAACGATCCACAAATACGAAAAAAGTGGCAAACGCTTGCGAGGAGAAATGATGGCCATTAAATCAAGAATGTACTTTTGTGAAGATCATTTTGATGAAAGTATTTGACACAGTATAATCTTAGTAATGTATATCTAAAAAAAAAACTGATAATTTTCCTCAAGAATAGTGTTAAAACAATAACAAACTAGTTCATTAAAGCGGCTGAAGAACTAGTATCCATGGCGAAGAATAAATAAAAATTAAAAATAATAATATTAGTTCTATGAAAATGTCAACAACATTAGTAATGTCAAGTGATGTATAGCACGGCGTGACGTCACATTCTCTGATTGGCGTTCAGTGTCACGTGACTCAGTGCCTATTTTTTAAGATTTTCTTTTCTAAAAATATTAATCATCTTTACTTATTTTGATAAACTGTTTTATTTTTGTAAATCTCTATATCTTAATCAATAGTAAGAACCTCTAATCCATCCGATTCGTTTTAAGTGGAAACAAGCCTATTTATGAAATACTAGCGGCCCGCTCCGGCTTCGCTCGAATAATAACCTAGATATCAACTGCAGCGCCATCTGCCGTGGCCTATGTTACTCGGGAATAATGTAGCTTTCCAAAGGTGAAAGAACTTTTGAAATCGGTCCAGTAGTTTCGGAGCCTATTCATTACAAACAAACAAACAAATCTTTCCTCTTTATAATATTAGTATAGAAAATATAATAATAATTGGTAATTTACTTCGATTGTTTACAGTGTTTCGATAAAGATATAGTAAGTATAGTTTAAATGTGCAATTTTTCACGTGTTGAATACAAGTGATTATTTTATATTCGTTGCTACTCTGTTAAAAATATTAGGTATTTGGTAAAGAGAAAAATATTACGTAATTTTAAGGTTGCCATCCTTTAGGTTTATTGTTGTTTGAGAGATGTGCTGGATTCGTGTGCTATATGTATAGAGTATCTCTCTACTTAGCCTGTGTGTGCTATTAGTAGCAGGCATATATAAAAAATGGAGTCTTATAAAAATAGCAACAGTGTTCAAATGAGAAATACCTACAGTTTTGTAAATGCTCGTGATTTTGGAAGTAAACCCGACAACTGTGGGTACTTTAGCGATGGTTTGTCTTTTAGTGATGTACCGATAACGGTTAGTACTTAGGTCTCTACATTAGGTAAGTAGGTGCTACGCATTACGCAGGTTTAATTTATATTTTCTGGCATGAGTTAACTGAAACTAAAGGGATGTTCAAAAGGATTAGATATCAATATCCTGCCGAACGAAAGCGAGTCTGAAATAGCGAAAAACCCTTTAAAACCATCGCTATCCCTTCTAATTATTTTGGGTCAGCACTTCACAGCGAAAGCAATTAAAAGACTGCCGACTGCGCGATATCCTAATAATCCCTTTTCCCAGCGTCGAATTTCATCGCAATCGCGTGATCTCGAAACGGTTTTTATGCTATGCTTAATTTGAGTTTGTAAATCTTTCAAACGATCGTAATTAGGAAAATCAACAGTACGTCGTTGGGTCTCAACGAAACCAATGTTACATTGGCAATTTACAAGGCTTACAAAAATGGAGAAACTGGATCAAAGTAATTGACTGATTAATTTGTATGAGGTAGAAATTCGTTTCTTTATTTAAATTAGTTTTTCATCATTTATTCTGTGGCATAGACAAAATAAATCGCAGCGTTACAATTCGTAAGTTAAATTGTTGTGACTGTTGTGAAAAAAATATAGATATACTTTTTACAGAATAACTCTCATAAATTTTGAATTTCGAACCGGTTATCTATGGGCCGGACCGGTTATCGATAGTTTGGTATCGAAAACACTTACTTCTGACCTATAATATCACATACCATAAAAATGTAAGATTCGAAATTCAAATTTTTTATGGGATCAGTAGTAGAAGATAGGTAATACTAGGGTAAAGATTTACGTGTTCGAGTCTGTTTTACTTGTTTTTTATATTTTCATTTCTACTAAGGTAAGGTACATTACTTCTGTATGTTCTTCAGATTTGATAGCACTGTAATTGTCAGTAGAAATTGAAGAGTTTATACTTTTATATAAGTAACTTTCACGTAAGAAAGGGATAACTTTTATTAATAAAACTAAAATACAATAAGAACTACACCACGCTTCATACCTACCCAGCTTCTTACACTAAGTACATCTGAATTATCCATAGATCAATGACAGTCTACAGATAATCAAGATGTTCAAGCCAATTAATAGTCGGGAACGTGCCCAGCATGCTGGAGGCATTACCACGCTGAATGGCAATGCTTATACGTAGGGCCAAATAAACGCCAGATTAACTTTAACTGATCTAATATTGTGTTTTAACCGTTATAGGTACCATATGCTATCAATGGGGTACTTTATCGATATAATTCAATGGATGTGCCCTCCCAAACTTCAGGTGTACGGAATTATGTTATCGTTGCGAAGAGTAAGCTAACTCTTTCCGTTTTAGTCGATTCTAGGAAGCGGTGAACGCCGGACATTTATACCTATCGATATTCGTTGGCAACAACCAAAATAACTAGAACCGCAACATACCTCGCCGCTAACGATTCTAGGCGTCAAGTAGATTGGTAGTTGTAAATCATGCTACATACAGAAACGCAATTTGTTAACAATTTCAAGGTGCTCAGAGCACATCAGTTGATTTATATAGGGTACGTATATTAAAAGAGAAATTTGCAAACAGGTGTTAAGCAAAAAAGTTAGCGTTTCAAAATTATAATAAGTATGTAGGTAAATGTTTAAAAAAAAAAAGGAAGGAAAAAAACTTTTACCATGTCTAATGTATTGTTCTTCTTTCTCATAGAGACTACAAATAATAATTATTATAAATCATAATTAAGTTTACGGACAAAATTTTACTTTAATAGCTTGATTTCAAATGTTGTTTTTATTTTTATCATCGTCAAAAAAGCAAATTGAGTTGAAGAAATTCATTCAACAAACTGTACACGAAACACAAACCGTTAAAATAAACTCTAGCAATAGGCTTGTTTCCACTAAGAATGAATCGGATGGATTAGATGTTCTTACTATTATTGATTAAGATATACAGATTTAAAAAAATAAAACAGTTTATCAAAATGAGTAAAGATTATTAATATTTGTGTAAAAGAAAATCTTAAAAAATAGGCATTGAGTCACGTGACAGTGAACGCCAATCAGAAAATGTGACGTCACGCCGTGCTAAATATCACTTGACATTACTAATGTTGTTTGTTGTTGACATTTTCATAGAACTAATATTATTTTATTTATTCTTGGTCATGGATACTAGTTCTTCAGCCGCTTTACTCAACTAGTTTGTTATTGTTTTACCACTATTCTTGAGGAAAATTATCAGTTTTTTTTTACATTTACATTACTAAGATTATATAAATATAAAATATAAATATAAATATTGGTGGACAATTCACACACAACACCATCTGACCCCAAACTAAGCAAAGCTTGTACGATGGCGGCCAGATAGCTGATATAATACTCATATAATTTTAAATACATACTTATTATACATGGAAACGCCCAGACACAGTGCAAACATTTGAATTCATCACACAAATACTGTGTCAAATACTTACATCAAAATGATCTTCACATAAATACATTCTTGGGTTAGTGGGCATCATTCCTCCTCGCAAGCGTTAGCCACTCTTTTCGTATTTGTGGATCGTTTGGAACATAGATGAGTAATTTGTTTAGTGTATTTATACTTGTGCTTGTACAATGGGGTACTATGCAGTTCTTGTAATACGAGGGATTCATTTTAAATTAAAAACATTGACAACATCCTTACACAGACACATAAGTTTGCCACGGTCCGGGTGTGACGTTATTCAAGACGCCATGACAGTCTGGAGCGTTTTTGTGCAGAAATTTGTTTGATTTTTTGAAATGTAATAACATTTAGAAATAAATACATATTGTAAATGTAAGTTTTTTTCAAAAATATAGATGTTTCGGAATAATATAAACATTAAGCTATATTATTAACCTATTTTTAAAATTTAGTAAACTAGCCTATTGTATAGAAATTAGATTAGTGTGACTCTCTGACGTAAAAGAAACCAAATTGCATCAACAAACTTAAGCTACTAAGCGTGTATATTGTCTGTTTAATATTTATTGGTAATTAATTTTCTTTAGTTGTTGTTCTCCAAAATAAAACATGCCTTGGTATATTTGTATTATTAAGCGAAATTTTGTTTTTTTATCAGCGTTGAACCTGCCTTGGGAGGTTCACGTACCCGACGAGTACGTGATGGCGGGAAACGGAGCCGTGCTGCGGTGCGTGGTGCCTCCACACTGCGCGGACCGCGTCGGGCCCACCGACTGGCTGGCTGGCGACGACGTCAGCGTGCTGCGGTATTTAGGTAACTTGTCATCAGTGGCGTAACGTTCTTCATACACTGATCTAGAAGCGTTACGTCTCTCCTGGAATGGTCTCTTGTCCGATGGTGGGAAAAGGTAGCGTACGGTATTAAGGTGCGTGGTGCTCTACACTGCGCAGATCGCGTCCAGCCCACTGACCGGCTGGCTAGCGACGACGTCAGCGTGCTGCGGTATTTAGGTAACTTGACATCAGTAATATTCTTCTTACAGTGATTTAGAAGCGTCACGCATCCTGTGGGAGGTTCTCTTGTCTGATGGTGGGAAAAGGTAGGGTACGGTATTGAGGTGCGTGGTGCTCTACACTGCGGAGACCGCGTCGGGCCCACCGACTGGCTGGCTGGCGACGACGTCAGCTGGCTGCGGTATTTAGGTAACTTGTCATTAGTAATATTCTTCTTACAGTGATTTACAAGCGTTATTCTTCCTGCGAGAGGTTCACTTACATACATGGCACGCATATGGTGGAAAAAGATGGTGTATGTGTCCGGATGACCGTGGTGCCTCCATCCTGCGCGCTGCGGTATTTAGGTAACTTGTCATCAGTAACATTTTTCTTACAGTAATTTAGAAACGTTACGCATCCTGTAAGAGGTTCACTTGTCTGATGGCGGGTAACGGTATATTGTACGGTACAAAGGTGCGTGGTGCCTCGACACTGTACCGACCGTGTCGGGCCCCACCGACTGGCTAGATGGCGACGACGACAGCATGCTGCGGTATTTAGGTAACTTGTGTTAAAAAACGTAATATTCTTCATACACAGATTTACATAGCGCTTGTAAATCTGTGTAAGCGCCTCCCTTGGCATCTTCATTTTCGTGATAAGGGTGTCATCTAAAACCCATAATTTACTTTGCCATATTTTTTTTTCATGTACTTAATAAGATAATTTCTTCAGTTTACTTTTTTTTTTAATTAGGGCTAGTCTAGTCTGGAGAACGGCGACTGTCGCTCCAACGTTCAAATCCCACGTGGACCGCTGTATTTTCAGAACCATGTGCTCAATATGCCACTAACTTAAAACAGTGGAGGAAAACATCGTGAGGACCTTTCCTCGCCGAGTCCCAGCAGTGGGAATATTTAGTGGGTGGTTTATGTACAAACTTTGGTTAGTTTGAAGCTACACTGTGTTGTGTGAGAAATGTCCACCAATTTATTTATTTAATTCCGCAGAGAATTCTCCAAACGATTTATTTTGCATTGAACCGCTAAGACAATAATTTAAACCGAAGAAAGACGAAAGTAAATCAACGTAGAGATACGTTTTCGCAAAATTCCTGCCAAGTGACGAGACACGGAATTACATTTTCATCACAAATCTTATTTTCACGGAAAAAAATCGAGTCGTTTTAGATGAAGCCTCTCTCTCAATTTACTCCTGTTTGATTGGAAAAGAAAATTGAACTCGGCGCTTGTTTAGCGTTAAATGCAGATGTTTCTCATTTTCCTCTTTATTTCTGATTCGAATACTTCTTTGTATTGCTTTTTAGAGAAAGAACTGTGGCTGCACAGATACGAAACTTAAATATTGGAAAAGTATTGAAGTAAAAACCGTTAACTTAAAAACGTATAAGGAAAACATGGTGAGGAAATCGACATGTTCCTAGATACTTTCATCAATCAATCAATGAAATGTCACCCAGGTCCGAAGTACCAGAGGCTGGACGACGGTTCCCTGTACATCAGTGCAGTGAGCCCACGGGACCGATATACCTCGTTCCGATGTCGGGTGCGAGACCGGATCACCGGGAACAAATACACCAGCCCGTACTTTGGTAAGTAGACTAGCGGCATTAGACTAGGGCACAGCAGTAGGGCGTAGTGTTAGCGCATCGGCCCCTTTAGGTCCGGTCAGTAATTAGACCTCACTCTTTGAGTGGTTAAGTACTAACTTATAAAAGTAACAAAAACTCTCTCCCTGGGTGCAGAGTCTGCCGGTTTTAACATGATCTGTGCCGTAGATGCCAAAACCGGCACTGGGTAAATACCCCTTGAAGGTATAGAGCAAGATTGTTAAACTGAACTCTACCGATTGATTATTCTACCGCCTAACTAAATCTGTCTCTAAAATGTCAAACAACAAGCATGGAGAGCAAAATCAAAGCTATGGTCATTTTAGTTAGGCGGTAGACCTCAGAACTCCGCTAGAAATCGATTCGGCATCGTCTTTTGTAAGTCTGTGTCGTTTCCTTCCGTCTAAGAGCCTCCACCACGACTGTATTTTAGTCCCTGCTGGCCATCTGTATGTGTAAGTTGTACTCTCGGATGGTCTTCGGTGATGCAGCCGATGCTCGTCGTCCAAACCGTTCGATGACGTCTTTGGTGCCGTCAGGGTAATGCACAGATTAGATATCCTCTTGATCGGTGATAAAACGAATCTCGCTTGAATTCACAACTCACCAGAGGGTGCAGGACGAGGTAAAATGCCGCGCTGTGATTAGCCGAATATCCGTGTGACGTGTACTACTTTACACGAATGATCGGACAAAACGAGATAGAGTTATGCAAACTTCAAAAGACAGAGCAGGATGTAAAGAAAAACATCAACGGGTTCCCATTTCGTTTTTATTTTGTAGACTAGCTGTTACCCGCGACTTCGTCCGCGCGCAATAAATACCTACTAAGGTAACTCAGGCAGTACCTATTTTTATACCCAGACACATTTACGGTTACTAAAAAACACCTTATAATAAAACAATTTCATCACAATCGGTTCAGTTGTTTAGATGTGAAAGCGTAAGAGACATTCGTCCCCCTTTTCAACTTCAATTTCATCCCCGTACAGTTCGAAATTACAAAATTGCTAGAACAAACATTTATTAGCTTCGTGCCAAGTGCCTATATAAAGAGTTTCATAGTTTTATCTTCAACGATTGGGAACTTCCATATTGACATTCATCCCCCATTTCAACCCCAATTTCATCCCTATACTTACAGTTCAAAATTACAAAATTGCTAGAACAAAAAAATATTCGTTTGTTTCGTGTCAAGTGTCTAAGTTCAGAGTTTCATGGTTTTATCTTCAACGGTTGGGATCTTCCATGTTGACATTCATCCACCATCTCAACCCCAATTTCACCCCGTACAGTTCGAAATTACAAAATGGCTAGAACAAACATTCGTTTGCTTCGTGTCAAGTGTCTATATTCAAAGTTTCATGGTTTTATCTTCAACGGTTGAGAACTTCCATATTGACATTCATCCCTCATTGCAACCCCAAATTCACTGCCGTACAGTTAGAAATTACGAAATTGATAGAACAAATATTCGTTTCGTTCTTGTCAAGTGTCTATATACAGAGTTTCATTGTTTTATCTTTAAAGGTTGGGAACTTTCATATTGACATTCATCCCCCATTTCAACCCCAATTTCATCCCCGTACAGTTCAAAATTACAAAACTGATAGAACACACATTTAATTGCTTCGTGTCAAGTTTCAAGATACAGAGTTTCATGGTTTTATTATCAACGATTGGGAACTTCCATATTGACAGTAATCCCCCATTTCAACCCCAAATTCACTGCCGTACAGTTAGAAATTACGAAATTGATAGAACAAACATTCGTTTGCTTCGTTTCAAGTATGCAGAGTTTCATCGTTTATCTTCAACGGTTGGGAACTTTCATTTTAACATTCACCCCCCATTTCAACCCCGATTTCACCCCCGTAAAGTTCGAAATTATAAAATTGATAGAACAAACATTTAATTGCTTCGTTTCAAGTGTCTAGATACAAAATTTGACAACTTTTAACAAGATGAATTTTCATACAACCGTTCATCCCTTGTTTCACCCTCTTAGGGGTTGAATTTCGCAAAACCCCGTCTTAGCGAACGCCTACGTGCTAAAAGGGACCTACGTGCAAAATTTCAGATTCCTAGCATTTGTAGTTTCTGAGATTCCTTGATGAGTGACCTTTCGCTTTTATATATATAGATTAATAGATTAATGATGTTATGCTTTTCTAATTATTGCATTAAATTACTTTCTTGTAAAATTGTAAGATTTTTGTCTTTCTAACAAATATAAATTAATTTACATTTATTTGCGGTGGGACTTCTATATTAAAAATCTTTATAATTTTATCCAGGTCACGTGATAGTTACGGAGCCAAAAGGTTTCGTGCGTCCGCGCGTCGCAGTGGAGCCGCGGTCGCGCCGCGTGCCTGCCGGCCGCGACGTGCGGTTGCCGTGCGCGGCGCGCGCGTGGCCCGTGCCCACTTACAGGTGAGTACTTCACATCTGACATACATAGGTGAATTTTCAGAGATAAGGATTGAAATAAAGAAATATTTTTGATCACGGAATCATTTTGCGCTTTGCTCCATTTGCGCATTCTTCCACGAACCTATCGCAGCCTTTCCATTTCCAGAGCCACTTCAGGGGCAACGTTCCGTCATCGACACATCTAAACATCCAAGGCACGCTGGTATCACCTCGTGGACCAACTAGTAAAAAGATGCTAGATGCCTTCAAATCTAGACACCCTTGACCTCCACAATGAGCCAGATGGTTGGGCTCGTTGTTTACCTAGATCTGGCTGGAGAAGACAGGGAATGCGGCGCTCCGCAATACCGAGATTATTTTCCTCCTGTATTCCCGCCGCGTCTACCATCAACAGATCAACACGCTGGCAATCACAAAAGGTTGGCAAAATGACTATCGTAATACCGACACTCTTCTAGCACGACCGTCTTTAATGTGCTGTCATGCTGTCCATTGTCAAGGATCGATGCCCTTCTCAGTCGCGCTGGGGTTGCCTACTCCATACGAGTCCCTCTTGGCTGCATGGTCATTGGTTTGGGGGCAAAGCCTAAGCTGAAATCCCCTCTCGGCTCCGAAAACAAACGCTCCACGATCTCCCTTCTGGGAAAGCTAAACAGTAAACACTGTCACTTGTCCACATAGGGATATATATCATCCCAGCAACGTTCCCAAGTCCCTCAGTCCCTCCCTCTTACATACACTGATAGAATACTGAGGAGTACATAGACGTTTAGCGATTAGACAACAAGATTCCACCGAGAGAGCTAATAACTGATTCCCAGAATGCACCACGTGGAGGTTCCTGAGCCACGCACCCCAACAAGTTGAGACCTTATATAGTAAGACTTGAATGCTATTAAACCTAGGTATATGATAAAAAAACATAAATAAAGCTTTATTTTATTTTGTATTAATATTGCCAACTATTGATACAATCCTACTAATAGATATTATAAAAGTGTATTGCTCAATCACGTCGGAGCGTATGAAAGGATCACGGCGAAATTTGGAACATAACATAACATTGATCTAGAGTCTAGAATAACCACATAATACTGCCTAATCATCATCCCGAGAAAATAACGGGAACTACGCGGGTGAAACCGAGGGGCCGCTGTTAGTAATTTATAAAAGTGCCTACGAATACTAGCCCCATTTTGTAAGTGCAAGCTATAATGGAGTATGACATAAGACGGGTTGCACAAGAAGCATATCCTCAGTAGCCGGCTAAAAGGTATCGCTCTTCGCTCGCTGAGCAAACAAATGTCGTACTGCGACGTAGCCTAAGAGACGGCGTACCTTGCGACTCACGTGCTTTATCAGAACAGACCTATTTAGTCATACATGCTAGAAATTAAATAAAGTAATGTAAGTAATGCCTATTTAGTCATACATGCTAGAAATTAAATAAAGTAATGTAAGTAACGCCCATATGGCGCTTACAATTATTCGGCAATGTTTATTTGTTCCGAAATTTATGTACGCTTTACGGTGTAGTCCACTGTGGAAACATGGTGAGCTCCTTGGGAGCTTAGACAATGTCGTAAAGGAATCTCTAATATCGGTGTTGAATGTGGATCTGAGTGGGAGGGCCTGGTCACAAGCCTCACTACCCATACGGTTGGGAGGCCTAGGGGTCCGCCAAATTTCAAGTGTAGCTTTACCGGCATTCTTGTCCTCAGTTCATAGTACTCAAAATCTAATAGACAAAATTCTCGCACCCTCTTTAGGCCATTCGGAATATTCTGATGTAGTAGTAGCTAATTTGTGCGAGGCTAAGAATGCTTGGAGGCTGGCTTGTCCAAACAACGATTTCCCCAGATGTCTGTCATCTCAGAGACAGTGGGATCGACCGATCTGCGATCTAGCACGGAACTCTCTTCTCGATACGTGTCCTAGTATCGCGGATCGTGCTCGTATCCTTGCTGTGTCTGTGTGGGAATCGGGCCTTTGGTTACAAGCTTTGCCATCTTTCAATACCGGTAGCCTATTAGATCCAACTGCATTTCGTCTAGCTGTTAGCTTGCGCTTGGGTGCGAGGTGCTATGAAGCCCATCGCTGCCATTGTGGTACTGCCGTCGACCAACTCGGTCACCACGGTCTCTCTTGCTCGAAAAGCGCAGGTCGTATTGGCCGCCACGCCAGCCTGAACGACATCATACGCCGGGCTTTTTCCACCGCCAATGTCCCAGCCATACTCGAACCGAGTGGGCTTGCGCGTGACGATGGCAAAAGACCTGACGGCATGACTGTTGTGCCTTGGAAGTTGGGTCGGCCCCTAGTGTGGGACGCAACTTGCGTCGATACTCTGGCACCATCACATCTTCCAGAGACACATTGTAAGGCTGGTGCAGCGGCTAATTCAGCTGAGCGACTCAAACGGCGCAAATATGCAACCCTCGGAAGAGGTTACATATTTGAGCTCTTTGGGGTTGAGACATTGGGTCCGTGGGGGCCGGGAGCTCACCTCATCTTCAAAAGCCTTTCCGAACGCTTGGTCGATGCGACGCGTGACCAAAATGCTGGCGTTTATTTGGCCCAACGCATAAGCATTGCCATTCAGCGTGGTAATGCCGCCAGCATGCTGGGTACGCTTCCGATTGGTAGTGGGCTTGAACATCTTGATTATCTGTAGACCTTCATTGGTCTATGGATAATTCAGGTGTGCTTAGTGTAAGTAGTTGTTAGGTATGTAGCGTAGTGTAGTTCTCATTGTATTTTAGTTTTGTTAATAAAGGCTCTGCCCTATAAAAAAGATAGTAATGATAATAAAAGAGAGTAAAATTAAATTTCATTTTTATTTAATATTTTTTTTAGTAAAAAATCTTCTGATAATCATCTGGTTTATTATAAAAACACCTGGGTTAAATATAAGTAACATTTTATTTCATAACTACATACATGTATTTTCAAGTAATATATCAATCTAATTGCAAGCATTTTCTATCGGATCGTATAATCCAAACAAACAACGTCATCATTATAATATCTTAAGTATTTACTCAATTAATCGAAATTAGAGTCGCCTTGATTAAGTGACTACCGGCGGTGTAACCCGGGTTTAACAATGCATTTTGCAAATTGAACGGGATAAAAGTAGCCTACGTATTAAACGAAGTAATGCTCTTACTGCGTATTTAATTATGTTCAAATTAGTTTAGCCGTTACAGATTTACGTGGACACAAAGTTTTAAACACCCAAACTTTCACTTGTATAATGTTAGTGTGATGTGATACAACTGAAACAATTCAAAGTTAAATAAAATGAATGAATAATGAAATAATAGAAATATCAAAGTCAAATAATAAAATAGTGATACGTGTAACAAATTAATTAATGACCCGAAATTACGAAATCTGCAATTACAGAATTTGTGGGTCAAAATAGCGGCGGCGTATTTTGACCCACATATTGTGTAATTTTTGTAGTCTCAAAACTCCGTTAATTTTATGGTATTGTTATGATTTCACTATTCGGTTCTACTCAGACCAAAGGGAAAGGGAGCAATTAGAGTTATAAACTATTAGAAAGACAAAAACATGGAGACAACCACTTTAGTGCGACATTAGAAGAAACGGCCGGCCGCTCTCCCCAAGGCTTGCTTGAAAGGCCATGCAAACGGCATTCTACCTCAGAAATAGGTCTTATATTCCACCAACGACCTGTAACACCCATCGACTGCTGATTCGTTTAAAAGCTTTCAGGAATAAAACGTTTAGCTGACTGCAGGTTGAAAGCTTAATGTTTTGTCGATAACACTTTTTACGTACGGTATTAAAAATGTTGGGTTCAATTTTGCAATGAAACGCTGTTGGGTTGGAAAATGGTGAGATTAAATTAAGCTGGCTTTGAAGTTATACTTACTCAATTGTATCTTTTATTAAGTATTTACAAATGCAAAAGACTCTGAAATTGGTAAACTTTTTTGTGGCTCTTGTGCTGAATTCCTACAATAAACAGTTTTTATACACTTTTTGTGAGTTGGATTTTTGTTTTATTTCTGCTCATTAAACTTTGATTGGTAGGTCAAATTTTTACGAACAATATCAAAGTATAGAAACTTCTGTCTCGTAGATTTTCAAATTTTGTAAGTAACTTTGTTGAGCTATGAACTATCCGCTCAAGTTGGGCCAAACTGCACAGTGTGCAAAATTGTAATAAAATCAGTTTAGTAGATTAGGAGTTCATTGCAGAAAAATGTGACATGATTGTTCTAAATGTGTTTGAAAGATTATTATCGGTATGTGTTCAAGTAACTACTAATAAGTAATATTATTTTACAAAAGTCAATTCATGATAATATTCATATCAACTACATCAAGTCACTAATATTTACATCAATATGTAAACAAAATCTAGTCCAGTGAAGTCTGGGCATAGAGATAAAATATCTTACATCTCTGGGTGACGAGCGCAGTGCAGTGCTAGGTGATCATGTGGACTCTTGATGTTCCAATAGCTGAGTGTCACTGTATTGTAATGGTTAGGCATGTAGCTTACCATCAGGCATATGTCCTGCTCGTCTCGTTACTGTATACTTACCGCGGTTTCACACGCTTTTCAAATGGTTTTTTTTGTTTATTTCGTGAGACTCTGTTTATATTGCTCCAGTAAGAGTAGCTTAAGTTGTGCATTAGAACATCAGCTATCTAGTATTGAAAGCTCCGTCATAATCTGTCCAGCTGTTTCGAATACTAGCCGGAACAAACAGACAAAAATTGTAAAAAAATGTTATGCCATAATTATGTACCTACCGTCTAGACATTCAAATGCATGTAGTAAAAGCCGGCTATTATAATACTAGCAGTGTCCCGCGGTTTCAGCTGTATAGTTCTCATTCTCGTTATTTTCCGGAGTAAAAATGTGTTCTTATATGTTGTAATCTAATTGTGTAACAAAATTAGAGTCGTTCAGACGTTGCGACGTGATTGAGCAACAAATATCCAAATATCCAAACATTGATATTTATGATATTAGTGAGATTACAAATAGATACTTCAATTTCATTATATTATTTATTATCTATGATCTATTATATATTACACATGAAAGCTCGTAAATCTCGAAAAACAAGAAATCGATCAATTCCTTAAAGTTAAATTCCTCTAATATCCAAAATTTTGCTATCTCGGTTCAGATGCATTTCTAACGTTTTGTCAGATTTAAATGAATAATATATTTCTCAGTCAAATTAATATTAACGTCTCAATCCGAGTGAGATCTACAATGAACTCGTCCATCAAATTCCAAATGAAAGCAGTAGACGGCCACATATCCCTCAAATAGCCGTTTTTATTTGTCGTGAAACCGTTTTGATCTGCGCGTTGAGATTTACCCACAATTTTATAATTCCCATGCGACGTGATTCGTTTTAACTGCCAAGGAGCAATTTGGACCGCAAAACCCGCCAAATTGCATTACACCCTTGGAAACCTACCTGTACCACCTCCAAACACTTAGCCTGTTATGAAAATGGAGTGTAATTTAAATAGCTTTTCATAATGTGATCACTTTGACGCACATCGGTGGGTACCCGATGTTTTCGAAGGACGTAACGTAAATAACGTAGAACGAACGACGATGGGCTTGAAATTGACGTAAAATTAAGATGTATTTTCCTAGATAAATGAGTTCGTGTTTAATTTGTTGCGTTAACGACTTGAACAGGTAACATTAAATAACTATGAGATGAATTCAGAGGAAAGTGATTTATATCTGTTAAAGAAGTTGTTGGTTTTTGTTCAAGTCAAAAGTGAACGATTACTCTTTGTGAGTTTAGTGCCTATGCAAAATTTTCTTTTATTTTCTAAAATGTTGCGCTAACTAACATTCTACGAAGGTAATTAATAATTTACTTCCACAACGAATTTGACCCATTAGAACAAACATAAAATGAGTATAAAATACACGAATACAAACGTTAATGTTGTGGTTTAGATTATTATTTGATACATTCATTTAATTGTTTGAGCAACTAATATGAGCCGAACTTCCAACAGACTTGCAGAACATAGATGCACCTACGATTTCATATCAACAAACCGGCAAGCGTTCCAAGGTTCCGGCAAACTTACCCATGTAGCCAAATAACCGCAGGAACTAAGCACACGGATCGATGCTTGTAGACGGCGAACTTGTTCCGCTCGGTATTTGTCTTCTCAGCACGGCTGCAACCGCCAACACAAACAGAAACTAAACCGAGACCATGAGGAACAAATTCGGACACATTCGCATTCATACCGCCAACAATAACAGACGTAACACAATTTGCCAGCGAACTTTCCATCACACGTGAATATTAATAAAGTAGGTAATATTCTGAACACACATAAATAACCGATTTCGTAACATCGGGAAGTTACAGACTACATAAAACTTCGAGAACGTTCCCGCCGAACTGATAACATTTTATGTTTTCCACAAAGAATTACGGTGGCGGGAACTCCTGAATGCGCCATAAAGTTTCATATCCAGCCATAGTAGGAACCTTTTAGAATGCAAATGTCTCGCTGCATTTCAACTCCTTTCAAAACTATTTCTAAAGGGGACCTAACTCGGGGAACATTGAAGATTTCGCGGCACACAGCCATTTCATTTCCGCGAAATTTCGCATACGATATTAGACCGTATTCTTGGCGTTCTCATCTTCGTGTAACACTATCTGTGAATGGGTTTAAGCGAACTATGTAACGATCACCGGTCGGGTGATATTCGGAATTCACGCAGTTATGCCAAATACCCATCATTGTCTTCTATGCAACATTATACAGCTATGTTCGTTTCTAACGTGGCTGCTACATATTTTGATATTCAGAAAACGAAAAACTAAGAAACGATTTAATATTAACATGGCTATTACACATTTTCAAATTAGAAAATTGGAAAAAAATACAAACTATATATCATTTAGCAGCCATGATAGTTTCTAACTTGGCTGTTACATATTTTGATATTCGAAAATATGAAAAGATTAGAAACGATTCATACAGCACTGTTGTTAGTATCTAACTTGGCTGTTGCACATTTTTAAATTGGATAAATGATAAAAACTTACAATCGACTTATATAGCCGTGTTAGTCTCTAAAGTGGCTGTAACACATTTTGAAATTGGAAAAATGAAAAAACTTAGAACCGATTTTATTCAACAGATAAAAGAAACGCGGTCTCATGTGCACTCGCGTACAATCGACGCTATACCCAGGAATACCGAATCTAAAACGAGACATGAGTTTTCCGTTACCATAATAATAAAATTCTTTGTGCTTATGAGATATGAAATTCACACCTTGTTAAACAAAGTAGGCAGTTTCGAAACTCACAAAACTGTTTACAGGCGTCTCATAACGATGTTTATTTTTCCTCATTCTCATTGCTAGTAAAACTCTGCCAAAACTCCTGTTTTATTCGCAGCTGTAAAATAAATTCTAATCCTTCTAATGTTCCCTAATTCCAGGTAAGTTAATAGCATAATAAATACGTTGTCTGGAGCTTTGGTGCAATTCCTTTCGTTTAATTATTACTGGCTCGCCTTATTTACAATGGAACGGTCCGGGAATTAAAGTTCAGAATTAATATTTACTATCTTTGTTATACCTATTTCTAATTAAGGACATTAATCAAAGTTGAGAACACACAATAAGTGAGCACTAAGTAAATTAGGTCCAGAGACTGAAATGAATCAGTTATTAATTACAAACTTAAGTAGGTAGGTAGGTAGGTTGTGTAAGCTTTTGTTAACAGTATTTTAATTCAGGTATTTTGCACGGTGAATAAATTTGCTCTTCACCATTATTTGAATAAGTAATAGGTAAACAAGTTATCATTTATATCTCTAGACCTAGTTTTTTTTTAGTGAAGTTAGTGCATTTACGCGTATCTGCCCGCCTAAGTGGGACGGACAAATTATATCGGTCTCGATACCACTAGTGGTGTACCGACTAAAACCTTCAAGGGGTACCACCTTCCCCATATATGGCGGGAACGTACAGACGCTGTCGCATTTTCCGTGAATTTATCGCAGTCTACCTGTTTCCAGGCCCACCTCAGTGTCAATGTCCTACCACCGACTCACCAAGGCAAGTCGTCGCTACTTCGGATACTAAGTGGGTGCCAGACGCCTTCACGTTTCGCCCTAGGTCCTCCGCAACGGACCAAATGTTTCGCCACGTCACCTGATACCATTCGGCTACAGAGGACAGGGACATCGTAATACCGACACTCCTCCACTCCTGTCCTCTGCCTCTGCCTCCTCTCAGTAGCGCCGGCGTAGCCAACACGCCCAGAACCCCACAAAAACTACCCATTTGTGACTGCAAATTCTTTGTAATAGCATACATACAGCCCACTAAATGTTCCTACTACTAGGACTCGGGGCCTTCTCTCGTAAGGAAAGAGTCGAAGCCATAATCCATCACGCTGGCCCAGTGCGGTTTGCCGGATGACACACGACTTCGAAAGATTCTATATACATGTGGGTTTCCCTCACGATGTTTTCATTGTTTGTATCGCAAAAATATCCTAAATTAAACATTTTGATAATCCGGATCTGATTGCTTTCTGCGGATATTTAAATTTTCTTCACATTTTTATTGAGATGAGGTTTTTTTATCATTGAACTTAATTTTAACATGCATAATTTCGAGTCCATAATGTCGGTGTTTAGTTTATTTATTATAATATTCTTCTAAACTACTTATGTACATAAGTTAAGCCCGGTCTAGTCCCAAGAACGGCGACTGCCGATCCGGAGCCCCCGGGTTCAAATCCGACGAACACTTTTCGAAGTCATGTGCGTAATGGTCCTAACTTAAGACACTTTAAGACTTGATAAAATTGTGAAGAAAAACATCGTGAGGAAACCGGCATGTATCTAGAATCTTTCGAAGCCATGTGTCATCTACCAACCCGCACTGGGCCGGCGTGGATAATGGTCTTGAATCTCTCCTTGCGAGAGAAGACCCTAAATAAAACATCTCTTAGAAGGTTATAGATAAAACATCTCTGAGTAACGAGCGCAGTCTAGATAATGATTTATAGAATATGGACAGAATAGCTGCGTGTCACTGTACTGTAATGACAGGCATATTGCTTACCCATCAGGCACAGGCCAGCTCATCTCGCCACTCTACTACCACACTATTAAAAAAATGTTTTTAACCTAATATCTTTTTCTGTACAGGTGGTTTCGGGAACACCACGACACGCTGATCCCAATAGAGAAGAGCTCGTTATGGCCGCGGGCGCGGTTGCTCGGCGGCGGTTTGCTCGCCATTACGGGCGTGCGTCGCGAAGACGCCGGCCGACTCGTCTGCTGGCTCAACAACACCGCTGGCAGCGAATCTGTTCATTTCACGCTGCTAGTCACAGGTAAACAATAATATCTAGGTACTTATAACGATATATGCATGGAGACTAAAAAAAGAAATTAGTCCGTCAGTTAAGGCCGATTTAAACTGAACGAACATAGAGCTAGAGCTGGAACAAGAGCATTCTTTCTCGATCTTTTAGTGTAAACGAAAGATCGTTCTTAGCGTTTTCCATATTATATATTCCATAGAATCTTTGTGAACGCAAACAAAACAAAAACAACGAAAGAATGCTCTACGTTTGTTTACACCAAATGAATTTGATACAGTGGGTATAGAATGAGCATTCGCTCGTCTGATGTAAATCGGCCTTTAGATAATTAAAAAATATTGTACACGCATTTTTTCTTTTGCGTTTTAAAAAAAACTGACGAATAGTGCTAAGAAGTTTCGAGTAACGTCACGTCTAAATACGATTTTTACGAAGACGTGACGTCACAATCCAGACGTTTGATTGATCGCTATCTATTATTTTTAATATTAATAATTTCAAGGAGGAATCGTGCTCAAAATGCTGGCCCCATTGCCACGTTTAATGGCAATACTTATACATTGAGCATAAAGCCTCCATTTTGGTTACGAGTTGCATTTATTAATTATATAATTTCATAAAACAAAACAAACCGCCATATTTTTCCATAATCTGCCTGACGAACTCTAATTAATGGTATATTTTTGACCCAATCTTCATCCCAAATACACATACACCACTCACAATAAATAATATTCAATTACAAGAAAAAACAACTGAAAAATACCTTGGTTTACATATGGACACCCATCTATCATGGAAAGTTCATATTGACTTCATTAAAAAGAAATTGGTAACACTCCGAGGTTCCCTCCGGGACATTGTGCGCTGCATCCCTAATAAATTACGTCTGACAATTTACAACACACTTGTAAAGCCGCACTTATTATACCTTATCGAAGTCTGGGGAAATGCAGTCAAAACTAGAATAGCTGAACTTCAAATCTTGCAAAATAAAATCATCAAAACTATCTTTAATTAATCTAAATTTAAATTAATAAATTAATTTCTTAATCCTCTTCAGTCCGGTTTCCGTCCTGGGCATAGCACTGTGTCTGCGCTTGTCAAGATCACTGACGATATACGCTTGGGCATGGATGACGGCAAGCTTACTGTTCTAGCACTGTTAGACTTCAGTAATGCATTCAATGCCGTCAATTTCGACATTTTGCTCGCTTTACTCCGTTCCATCAACATATCTCCACCGGTAATTGAATGGTTTCGTAGTTACCTACAAGGAAGTCGGCAACGGATTCGCCTAGAAGATGTTTTTTCTTCTTGGTGTAATACAACAGCCGGTGTTCCTCAAGGCGGCGTGCTATCTCCTCTTCTCTTCGCTATTTTTATCAATTCTATTTCCAAAAACCTTGTTTCTTCCTACCACCTTTATGCAGATGATTTACAAATTTATATTCAAGCTCCTATTAATGATTTGGATACTGCTATTGCTAAAATTAATGATGATCTGAATCGTATTATTCAGTGGAGTAAGTCTTTTGGCTTAAAGGTAAATCCTACGAAAACGCAGTTAATAATAATGGGCAGTTCGTATTGGATCTCCAGAATAAACTGGAACACAATACCTAGTGTTGTATTTGATGGGATTCCTATACCATTTAGTAGTTCCGTGAAAAATCTTGGAGTAGCGTTTGATCGTACCTTATCATGGGATTGTCATGTTAAGACAATCAGTAGTAAATTATTTGCGTCCGGTAGCTCCTTAAGACGCCTCCGCAACTTCTTACCCACTGCCACTAAAATTGCTCTTGCTCAGTCTCTCCTTCTTCCTATCCTGGATTACGCTGACGCCTGTTATCTTGATCTTAGAGAGGACCAGCTGGACAAACTTGAGCGCCTCCAAAATTACTGTATAAGATTCATATTTGGATTACGAAAATATGATCACGTGTCCCAATTTCGTGTGCAGCTCAAGTGGTTACCCATTCGTCTCCGTCGGAATGCTCACATTCTATTTTTTCTGTATAATATATTGTTTAATCCTTCCACTCCGTACTACCTTAAGGAACGCTTTACCTTTTTGCAAGATTACCGTCAGCTTCCTTTAAGGTCAAAATACACTCTTTCCCTCATGACCCCGTCTGCTCGAACTGAAACTTTTTATGGCAAGTCGTTTACTTACAAGGCAACTCAGTTGTGGAATGAATTACCCGTGCACATCAGGCATTCTCCTTCAATTAACACTTTCAAAACCAATGTTAAACAATTTTATTTGATGAAAATGTAGATTGTTGTTTGTCCATTTACTCCAATTGCAATTTCTCTGTTGTATTTTATTTAATTGTATTTATTGGATATGTAAGTAGGTATTTAATTATCGTATATATTAGTTTATTATTTTTAACTAAATTACTAGTATTATTGTATAAAATTTATGACAGTGTCACTCTATAATATATATATTTGTTCATAATTGTTATTTTCATTCCAAAATATTTGTACCTATGTATGTATATTATTTTGATAAGTTTAATTCTCATTTGCACACCCCGTATACTTGTCCTAATATTATTATCCATCCTAAGGTTGCCTGGAAGAGATCGCTTTCAGCGATAAGGCCGCCCATTGTCGCACTACTTTAAAATGTATTGTTCTTTATTTTCTGTATTTCTTTTTCTTTGGTGTGTCAATAAAGAGTATATCTATCTATCTATCTAATTATCATTACCTAACATCAACTGACAAAATTTACAAAGAAACAAAATTAATGAACATAAAACAACTATTCATCTATAATACCCCGTTTACATGATTCCAGTCCAGCGACCGAATCCAGCGCTGGATTGCTTACTGGAATAATGGAAACCGGCACTGGAATGCATCAATCCAATCCAATCCAATTTAATCAAATACCCTCGGATATTAAAAAAATAAACTCGTTTCACGCATTCAAAAAGGGACTTACTGCCCATGTACTTAAGATGCATGAGTAGTTAAAATAGGCACCTATCCAATCTAAATCTATTTTGTTGAACGTGTATCATTTGTTTATTGTTATATACAGGTTTCAATTATTTAAATCTGTTTTTGTTTTTATAAATTTACTATATTAACTATTAAGTTTTTCTGCGGCGACGAACTACCTAATGTATTTATTTATAAGTGTTCTCATGGAAGTGATAATTATCTTTTATGAGAATAAATGTATATATGCATTTGGGAATATATATGAAACGTATCAAAATTTTACGGTCGCTAGTCATAATCGAAGTAAGTAGAGTAAGTAAATCTAAGCAATAAGTGTACCACTACAGCTTAGATACCACACAAAAGCTTGCAATATGTTAAAAAGAACCGAGTATATTTATCTAGTAATAACAATATTTTCGAAATCTAGTCACGTATAGAGACACAAAATAAAGTAAATTTGAAACAATCGAATGGTTTGCAGCGTATCACCTATTTTAATCAAAGCTTTGATTTCAAGCAGGTATCCGTTTTAAACTCTCGTTCATTTAATTAAATTCCAGTCTCAACTCAAAAGTGAAAAAGCTTTTGAATTCACGAAACTTGTGCTGCAATAGAAACTAAAACTGGTAAAGTTTTGCATGTTGCCGTCAAATCAGGTCACAGACGCGGCGCAGACA
Source organism: Ectropis crepuscularia (assembly GCA_963693475.1). NCBI lineage: Eukaryota > Metazoa > Arthropoda > Insecta > Lepidoptera > Geometridae > Ectropis > Ectropis crepuscularia. Next base: position 12,174,125 of record OY856357.1, on the reverse strand, counting down.
GAAGAATAACTATTTAAGGAGCCATAAACTTAACTCTCTCGGTGACCAAAAGCGGAACTGACATCCTACTAATATCAATTATAAATGCGAAAGTTGGAATGTTACTGAAGTGAGAACTTCTTTTGGTGCACCACAGACAGATCTTTTCGTGGGCTAAGAATATATCTCAAGCATCACGCTCGAGAATGATATAAATCTTTAGGTAAACTCGGGACCATGACCATTGGCTATCTAGAAATGCGTCAGCATTTCCCATTGGCCATACATTTATAGATGACCATGGTCATGGCCACGCCCTCCAGTTTCATACATCTAGTATCCAAAAATTCTATCTCTCTTCATCTAGAATCCAAATTGAGCTATCAAATTCTGAGTTTTAAGTTTTCACTTGTGGCGGCAGTTCCTATGACTGCCCATTTTTTGCTAATCACGTAGCAATAGCTGAACAGATTGGATTGACATTTAAAACAGAGTTCTGGAAAATAGCACATATGTTTTTTTTTATTGCGGTGAAATTTACGGTAAGAGGTAATACGCGGACAAAACCACAGGTTGCTTTTAGTTATGTAATAATAGTAATGTTATTTGCAGAATGTAGTAATAGCGATTCCTGTCAACGTGCCAGTTAAGTTTTCGCTTCTGTAAACTGTAACACGGAATCGTTGTCTGATCAAACTTCTTGTTTCAGAACCTATCTCCGTCCGAATAAAACCCGAACTCGTACGAACGAAGCCGAACTCCACACTGAGTTTCGAATGCAAAGTAACCGGCCACCCTGTGGAATTGGTCTACTGGGTACACAACAGCAAGTTCCTCGAACCCGATGACAGAATCAAATTATCAGAAGGCGGCCTAAAACTACATATCAAAAACACACAGACAGACGACCAAGGAATGTATCAATGCTTCGCAAGCAATTCAAAAGATCAGGCCTATGGAATCTCCGAATTTCTAATCGAGGGTAAGAAACCTTACAATTCAAATAAAACCAATCGGGTCTTTCGTTAAATTCCTATCTACCTTTTCTCGTAAATACGTCGAGCTTTTTCTTATTTAAGTTTTCAGAGCGATCCAATTCTGTAACTTTAGAGAATTGTAATTAAAAAAATTGATTGGGCAAACTTTTTATTGAACATCGAAGTTTTTAAAAGTTTTATTGAAGTTCTTTTAAAGGAAGATAAGTGCGTTCTTTTTATGTAATGTGAAAATTTCGTTACCTGCGAAGTTACTTTGTAAAGTAACTTATACTGTCTTATTCGTTAAAAAACTTTCGACGGTTTATTTTCTCACAAGTTTACAGTTCAAACGCCTTTTATCTAACGAAAGTCTAGGCAAATAATGGTGAAGCGGGTTGGAAACATCTCTGAGAGTATTTGTAGTGGACGCGACTCGCTTCTGACCGCAGGCAACTTGCCCTGTCCATACGTTGCGAGCTTGCGAGCCTAGAACACATTTGCTGAGTAAATAAACAATGACTCTTTCTTTTCAGTTCTCCAGCAAAGCTTTTAGACACTTCTGATGCATATAGCATATAGCGTAGAATACCGAATAGTATAAAGTTTGTTTGGAACCAGTTACTGTTTTAATTTACTGGTCCTATGTATCTATTATCAAGAAAATATAAATTTATTTCTCATTTTCAATAAACAATCAGAGCGCTAGTCGACTACGAAAGGCAACTGTTGACGGTTGGAGAAGTAAGACCGAGAATCGGGCTGATTGGCGTATTACGGGAGAGGCTTATGTCCAGCAGTGGATCAATACTTGCTGCTGATGATGATTGGCATTGTTATTTAGCGTGGTAATGCCACTAGTATGGTGGGCACGCTTCCGACGTAGTTGATCATTTTGATTATCTTTAGACCGTCATTGGTCTATGGATAATTCAGATGATGTGCCTAGTGTGCTATAGCTTCTAGAATATTCCAGCATATGGTTCTACACAGGTTCGGATGCGAGCCGACAGCTGGGCGCGGCCAACCGGTCGCGTCGAGCGCCCTACGCTCGAAGCACGCACACACACGACGCCGACTGGAATTTCACCGGTACCAGAGGTATGTGCTCTATGGCGACCTTAGACCGTATATAAAGCAGGGTAACCGCCTGTGACTACTAAAATATGTTTCTATTCATTTCACGTCTTCTATGTGTTCATTTTCTAATTTAATTGCTATCATTACACCAAAGTCAACAGGCACATGCAACTAACATAACAAACCACAAACATCAATTTTAGTCATGTATTTCTTATTGATTCCGATTAAACTTTCTTGAAAACGTTGACTAGAGCGCGGGTGATTCGGTGTAAACAGATCGAATACAGTTTTGTTAAGTTAGAAACTTTTGCCTATTTTGTCTAGAAGGCTGCCGTTCAGCCGTCCAGCTGCACTAACTACGAAATAAATATCCTGGGGCTATTCGATTGTCCTTATGCTACTACTATATCCCGCGCCTATTTAATCAGCCTTGATCCATAAAAAATGCTAAGGACAACCCTACAAGTGCAATGCACAACTCATAGGTACAATTAATGTGAAAATGTGGTCCTCCAGAGTAGATATTAAGTTAAAAGTTAGTATTGGACTGATTATAATGAGTACGAGGAAGAGTTTTAATTGTGACTTCATTTTAAAATTTGCATGTAGCGTAGAGACCCTCTGACGAAAACTTTGAAATTTCCTCGAAAAAGACAATTTTGGCGATTCAAATCGAGATTGAATATTATGTTTCTGTTTTCGAGATACGCTGGAGCGAGAGATCGATTTATATCCACAAATATAAAACTCAACAAGTGTGCTTATTAGCTATTTATCTTTGATATTTGATTAATGGAGTTAAATAGATTAGTAGAACTTTACAATCAGTGTGTATTTATCAAAGAATATTTTTCAATCGTAATCGTAGTCCCATTCAATTTATTATATCTAATATCTAAAATTGATTAATTTGGTTAATTCACAAGCGTATTGTGCAGTTTTAGTTTTAGTTCGAAAACGTAAGCATATAGAGGTTATTTCAGCGTAGCATCCTATCTACGTATCTGTTAAATTTCAAACACACTCGAGTGGGTCGAGGTATTTGCTCGTAGAATGTGCGGAATTAAGATTCCAGACAATTAAGTGGGGTAATATTCGAATTTTCAATTGTTTGAACCGCAGTGAGAATACATTAACTGTGTTTGTATGTCTAATGTGTAGATTGAATTTGGAGCTATATGCGTTTAATAAAAATAACACATATTAGATTAATTGTGCACCCTGTGAAAAATAGTATTATATGCAATTGTATCAAATTGTAGGTCACAGGTACCTATGGTTGCAAGTAAAGTAAATATATGTACCTTTTATGCATCAAAGGTCTCATGACTCTTAATGAAAGGAAATTTAAAAATGAAATAAAAAGTTATCTAGTCAGTAAGGCCTACTGTCCACGCACGCGTCTATTGTCGAATGCATGCATCCTACAAATGTCGGTAGGCGATTTTTGCATCTTCGCTATGTCCACGCTGCTGCATTTGCATAATGCAAATAGCCAGCCACGCTCAGTATTGCCGTTTTAGTGACTTTGTCGCTAGATTTAGTGGGTTTTTGATGTCACATTTTTTGTATGATTTTGTGACAAAAAAAATCTGTTGATTTCTAGTAACTTTTCATGGCCAAAACTTATGCTGTTCCTCTTGAATTTCTAGCCGCAACCACAAAAATTAATACAACCGCAACTTTCCTACTTCTACATACCTCTATAATAACAGAGCAACCAACCCCTTTTTTTAAACACTAAAATGATACGGACTTAATAATAGATGAGGATTTTTTCGAGTTTATAATTTTTTAACATAAGTTTTTTTTGTAAATAGTTAATGCTAAAAGTTGTATTTTGTGTCAGAATAAACCACTGATTTTGCATATTTACTTGTAATTACCGCTATGTAATAAAATTTTGTATACAAAGTTTGCTCAAAAAATTTAGTGACTTCTAGTGACTTTTGGAATAATCTAGTGAGATTTTAATAATAGTCTGGTGACTTTTTTTTCTAAATAGTTTTGTTTGCGGGAGGAACTCTTCCAAAGTGGTGAAATAAATGTGTGCCCGCCCTACACACCCACACACGCACATTTCAAATTTATAACACTCCATCGTTTTTCCGTCCGGGGTAAATAAAAGCATTGTAAGAAGATTATGTAGAATTGATTTATTATACCTTGAATACAGTGTGTCTCTACGTGAATGTGACGCGTTGTACCGAATCATCGTTATTAACAACTTTTACTATGAGACCAACCCCGTTATAATGGTTAGAATCTTTGCAGATTCTGCCTGGGGAAGTAGGTACGTACCTACTACCTACCACACCATTGTTATTCCAGCGTGAAGGAATAACGTGCAACAAACACTACTGTGTTCCGGTATTAAGGACAATTTTTCCAGTATTTGCAGGATGTAAAGATAGATCCTCTAACGTATCTGGGTGACCGGTATTTTTGAGTTCAAATAGCTGTGTTATACTGTTCACATTTACATGAACTCTATAATTGCGGAAAATAATCCGGTATTGCATTCAAAAAACTATTTTAGATTTGCCAAAAAAACAAACAAAAATCCTTAATAAAGTTGTCAATTATGTGATTAAAGCACGAACGTTCCGGCTTAAAGCAAGGTAATTTTACTAACCATCTAATTGTTTTACAAAATTTAAACACCAAAAATATAACATACACTGTAGGTGTGTAGGCAACACCGGTGAATCCACATGGTATTACTAGTTTAAAGGGCAAACGAGACTTATCTAACTTTTCCACTTACAGGCCGGTGTCACAGCCACAGCGACAACTCAGTAGGGAAATTGAATAATTATTTTAAAACAAAAGACAATTGTCCAAAACAAATTTTTTGAACTTTTTTAATTTTCTAAATAATCTAAAGGCTGGTTGCCTGGAAGAGATTGCTCTAAGCAATAAGGCCGCCATTTGTGGTGCTAGTTCGTAAGTGTTTTACTGTAATATTTCTGTTTTTGTGTCACAATAAAGAGTTATCTATCTATCTATCTATCTAAAATGCTCAAATAATCTAAAATGCTCAAATAATCTAAAATGCTTTTGTGTACACACAAAACTTCTGATATAAAACGAATCTTATTTGCGTTGCTAAAATCGCGAGGACTGTCTTTTCGGTCATCATCACACAAGACAGGAATAAGTAGAGTATCTAGGATAATCTACTATTCCTCTACTCTACTCTACTATTTCATATGTAAGGATCTAACATGACAGGAATCTTATGAGCACGTAACATGATTCATTTTTCCTTCGTTTTCATAGAGTTGTTCTTCTGAAACATCTGTGTTTGTATCAGAACTTCAAACTTTATCATAAACAAAAGGTAACAAAGTTTGGACGTTGAGCTACGGAACCCGGCTTGTTTTTGTGGCATGTTTAAGTAGGCCACATTAATAATCTTGAAGGCTCGAACAATAGCCTAACAAACATAACACCCCAAATAGTGGTTTGAATATCACTTGTATAATTTCTATACTTAGATCGATTGTTTGTTGAAAGTATATAGTTACACGACAAATCTAAGTTGTTTACTTGTTTTAACGAGTTTGGTGTTGTGATCGCTGGAAGCTTTAATATCATCAGATGCCGCCTGCCTATATTGTTTACTGTTATTATTGAAAAAAAACAGGTAAGTTCGAGTCGAGGTTCCGACAAGGAGAATTCTGTAAAATAGGTCTAAGTATATAACCAATTTTAATAGAATTTGTCTTATTCATAATTTGCATTTGTCTCCCACTTAGAGCTCGGCTTGACATTATTTCTTTTTTTTTTTTGGAACTCTTGAGTTGATTGTTCCAATTAATTATTACTTAAATCTACTTACCAATATCTATCAAAAACAATCATCTTTCACTATGGTTTCTAACATATACAGGGTTATTGGTAATCAGCCTGCATCCTTTTAAGGGGATGTTAGGTACATTCAATACGTCAACTTTTGTTCTACAGTTTTAAATATTTATCTTTTACAAAATAAATAAAAAGTGCATTTGCACGGTCTAAAAGTATCGTCTAAAAGTAACTCTTCGTAACAATTCGTAACGAGAGCGCGTACGCTCTTTAACGCGCAAAAAATGATGTACCGAAGTGAATAAACACTAAAAAGTCGCTAAACAGTACAAAAAAGGGCAACAAATTCAATTTTTTTTTGGGTAATCTATTAAGTTTTAACGAAAGTTGTAGAACAAAAGTTGTTTGTTTAAATATACAGAACATGCCCTTAAACGGATGCAGGCTGATTACCAGTAACCCTGTATAACCAGAAACAAATGGGTAGACACCGAAGTCTTAGTAGTAGTTTTTTGTATGAATCTTAAAGAATACCGATTATTGAAAAAAAAAACAAGAATATAGTGATAATTTTATTCATGTATAGCTTTAGTGCAATGGTAATAAAAGTCTACTAGGTTCTGGTTTATGGTCTTACGAGCTGTTATTACATGCACCGGTAAGAATTTACCGCACGGTGCAGCAACGGCCATAAATTCTACTTTTTATTCTTCGCACGCGCGACTTCTTCATAAAATATTTAAAAGTCCATTTTTAAGCGCGGATCCGCTGCAAGCTATTAGAGTCAACTCTTCAGCTCAAACAAAGAGCTCCAGCGACGCAGGCACGCTGCGACTAGCGCTGCTACTGACTGTACTAAATATCAAACCACGAAATACCCAATTAAGATCCTATCTTCCACCACATAGGGTCGGTTTTGCCCGTCCCCGAGATGAAATATAAGCTGCTTTGTTTCATTATTAATTCGTTCCCCGCTATTTGGTGTCGCTGCTCTTCAGAGTACAGTATAAGCAGGGCCGAGGCGTACACCCGACCACTTATTTCACTGCCGATTTTTTAACATTTATTTTACACCATTCAACAGCGAGACTTTCTTTTCACGCGACTAAATTGAGTATTTTTTTCGGGTCTATGTTATGATATTGTCAATCTCGGTTAATGATTCGTGGATGGGCGTGATAGTCCTAAATACATTATATTTTATGTCGTTTTATATGGGCCGGAACGAGGTTCCTAGCTTCACGAAAATTGATGTTATGAAATTGGCCGTGTCGGTGTCGGGAACAAGACAAGTGTGGGAGAACGGCTCACTCAATAAATTATACAAGTGGCTGACCTTCTGTTAACAAGCCTCATTTGTTCCCGCCAGACGCTAAGCTCGGCCAGACGGGGAGGAATGACTCCTAACCACTACTAAGGTTTATATTTTTCTCTCGTAAGCAAGGCAGGTGTTGTGGACAAGACGGTTTATCAATGTCGGAAACATACGCACCGAATGTGGTAAAGAAAATTCGTGAACAAATCGAATTACCCCAATTGCTTGTTTACGGATAACGATGTTATGGCGTGATGGATTCAACAAGAAAATTGTAATTGAATTCTGGTAAGATGAGTTTTCTACGAACAACAATCTGAGAGAATTTGTATTTTGCGAAGATAATGGAATCAACATGTGAAATACAGGATGTTTGTAACGATATAATGGGGATATTTTACTCCAAAAAATTAGGTAAGAACTTAAAACTTTCGAGTATCATTGATTGATATTTTGAGCTGAATTCATGAAATATTCTATGAATGTTGGGAAAAGTTACCTAAATAGCTTTAGTCATTTACTAAATCTACCAAATATAGAATGTACTCATCATCATCATCAGCCCACTAAACGTTCCCACTGCTGGGACTCGGGGCCTTCTCTCGCAAGGAGAGAGTTTAGCCTATAATCCACCACGCTGGCCCAGTGCGGGTTGGCGGATGACACATGACTTCGAAAGATTACATTCTAGGTACATGTCGGTTTCCTCACGATGTTTTCCTTCACCGTTTTAAGTTATCGGCATTACCCATATGACTTCGAAAAGACAGTGGTGCGTGTGGGGTTTGAACCCGGGGTCTCCGGATCGGCAGGCGCCGTTCTCCCGACTAGACCATATAGCTATATAACAATGTACTAGGTATATAGCTATAACTACATCATACAATTTTAAATTGTATGGTCTTAGTACACTACATGCCTGACTAACTATTAAATATCTAAATGTCTTTAAAACGACATATTATTAAAAAATCCTGATGCTACAGCCAAAAGCTTTTCCAAGATGTCGGCAGCTTTAGCAAGCAACATTGCTTGCTACCTTACCTAATGTATAAAATGTTTTACAAATTCAAATCTGGAAATATATGAGTAACTCTACACAGGTAGAATAATGAAACGAAAGAAATCATATATGTTAAAACTTTTCTTCTATTTTCTTTATTTAACACCCTTTTAAAAATTGACTTCATAAAATTCACGTGTGTCTCGTCTCGTCTCAAATGGATGGTTAGCACGATTCTGTAAAACTGTAAAGAAGATATTGCACCTAAAATAGAGTTTGTTTATACATAATATAAGTCTGAAACTAAAGAGTACCTACACACACTAACAACAATAACCATAAAATTTGTGGCGGTTTATGCTGGTGTAAATTTATAGTAGCTTATTTATTGACACCGAGACGACTGGGAAGTTAACAGACATGCATCGGTTCGAGAAACAGATAGTCTCTGAACATTGTCGTACCTACAGTCTGTGGCTAACAAAGACTCCACGCACACAATAGAATTAGAGGCTAGTTTGTAGCGGCTGCCATAACTGAGCGTCGCATGAAATGGTAGTATTATGGTTTTCCCCCCACACATTTATATGGTAATGCGACGCTGCATTAATATTCAACTACAGTCCTACTTAGCTAGAAACGAACGCAAATTAGATAATTAAGTTTATTGGAAAACAAAGTAAAATCTCGCTAAATGAAATGGATTAAATTGATTAATACTAAGAGCCGTAAAGATATATGCACGATCCATAAACCTGAAATTATAGAACGCCGTCGAATCAGTTAAAAATAACAAAGTACTCAAGGAAACTAGATTGAGCTTAAGTCAAATTATAATGCGATCGTACAATTTTAAAGAAAACGAGTTAATCGTCGATTTTATAAACGATGAACTCAAAAACTATTTAATCGTTTTTACCAAAACGAAAGTCTAATATCAAGCCACAATTTATTTTCTTCAGTATGAATAAAATTGTATTCTAGAATTGTATTTCTAGAGATTGTTTAACACAAGAGAACCTGCTAGCGTAAAACTGTTATAAGTAAACAGAATCGGCAACCCTAACGAACGTATTATATTATAACATATTTCACAACAACACTAGGTTCAAAAATATTTTGCAATGCCAAAATTGTAATCGTTAAAACCCCTATAACTCTTTGCGCTTTCATAGAAGACCCTATCGGTGCCGAACAGATATCGAAGAAACCTATTCAAAGCAACGAGCATTATGAACTCTACGAATAGCCATAACAAAATAAATGTCGCAATTTAATGTGAGCTCTAATGAAGGGACCCTACTTCAGCATTATTGCGCTACAGCGGTCCGGAACACGACCCACGGGTAAACTACACATAAATTTAATCAAGTCGTTATTGTTATTTATGAAACTTTGCAAAGGCAATTAAGACTGGTGTTTCGGCAAAGTTGCATTGGAAACGAATAAAACCTAAAAGTTTCCAAACCGTAGTTGTTAATTGAAAACATAATTCATGTTGTACCATCCATATTTTTTCGCAATCACTAGTCATGTTTTTGCTTATTTATTTATTGACGCTACCGAAAGCCATCGGCAGGGTTGGCTCGTCGCCAAAACAGATGGCACACCAAAGATGAGTGCAACTATGCAGTAGCTAGAAAATGGTTAATGATGATGGATACTTATTACGGCATATAAAATAAAATAGGGCGACAAGCTTTAGCAGAATCGTGCCGTCGAGGCTTCCTACCGGATTTACCACGTCCGGCCGTCCATTTTATAATAAATACGGTCTATTTAATAACGTCTACTTTATGCAGCATTAAAATTTCATTTCCTACCCATCGTCATCGCAATAAGCCTCGGGGACACCAAGCCGGACGTCCTGTTTACTGGTTTACCAAATTTTCACGCGCTCTTGCGTAACCTCAAAATAAAATATTTGATTTAGGTAACAAGTGCTGTTTCTGACATGTTGAAAGTTGGTGGAATAAAATTTTACCCGTGAACTTGGGAAACCCAGTTCCGTAGGTTGGCAAAAAGTTTATTTATGAATTACTCATAGTTGACCCTCACTTTTTGTATTAGATAGGTTTACACTAGACTGTCTTCTTGCCTAATGGTGCGGTCTAATGATACCTTTTTAACTTACGATTCTAGATAACGAAACTACGATTCAATGTTTAACCAAAATACAAAAGAAAAGACGTATGTTTTTTCTATTTTCGCTACCAAACCACAAACTTATTTATGTCGCAACACTGTCTCGTTTATATGACTGCACATAAACCCCAGACATGTTAACTCACATAAAAGCTTAATAATCGCAATATGCAACGCAAGACGATAGCCCAAGGGTTATTATTCTCTTCGTCAGTGGCAGATAATCTCGTTCTTTGTTAAACACACACAGTTGATGGATGCTCCACTGTAAAGGAATCTCTTTCAGAATGCTAAGTAGCGAGTCCTTTTTATGTCACTGTTTTATTAGAGTTTTTGCTTAGTTAAGCGCTTTTGTGGTGTTGTTAAAGCATTTATTTGAAACTGTCGCCACTGTTACAAAGTGTTTGTCTAGCAGAAAGTTAATATTATTGTGAAATTTAATTTCAAAAGACAAGGGTGATGAAAGATTTTAATGAGTCAACGATTCAGATAAGTTCTTCTACGATAAAATGATAATTTAGGAGTAGGACTGATGTATCTAATCGGAACGGATCGGGTTGAAATTTAGAAAACAGATTATAGTCTGGAGAATTGAATAGGCTCTTTTTTTCTCGCAAGAATAGGTATTATGGGAAATGGAACTACTCTGATAAAACCACTAAGCGCTGTAATCTTATATATAAAATTCTCGTGTCACAGTGTTTGTTTCCTTACTCCTCCGAAACGGCTTTACTGATTTTAACCAAATTTTATATGCATATTCTGTAGGTATGAGAATCGGTTACTAGCTATTTTTCATACCCCTAAGTGACAAGGGTTGTTCACTAAGGCAAAACAACGTTTGCGGGGTCAGCTAGTTTATGTATATAGTTTTTGTACACATAATTATTATTATAAAAATTGCATATTTTTTCTTATTTTGTAATTTATTGCTAGGTAGAACTGGAAAGCAAAGGAGAAGTGGTCTGAAATAGAATCTCTGTCTTGCATCTCTGACTTCCGTTTTTTGTTTCTTCTAAACTAGGAGCTACAAAAGTATACATTGGATATCGAACGCTCGTCGGTCAGGGAAGGTAGTATTGGAATGCAATGCTCAAAGTCAAATCTATAATGTTACATTACACGCGAATGCTCCCGGTGATGGAGCGCCTTTACAACGCGTTTTTTGTCAAAACATTCGTACCTATATACTCGTAGTTTAAATTTTTAAACAAAAGATCCGTTTTAATATTTTTTAAATATCCTAGAAATTAACTTGGAATTAAACTGAGGTAACCAATAAAATAATAATTATTTATACAAAAAGTTTCTACAAAATACATACTATATTTTGGCGTAGGTATATAAAATAAATTGCGAGTATTAAGCAAATTTGAAATCAAAATCAATAAATCTTTATTCAATAAACTTAGGGCTTATTTCAATTCAATACTTATTCAATTAACAAAAACATGTAAGTAAGTTTTAGCATTAATCCTACTAATATTATAAATGTCAAAGTATGGATGTTTGGATGTTTATTGCTCAATCACGCCGTAACGTATGAACGGATCAGGCTGAAATTTGGAATACAGTTAGATTTTAGTCGGGAAGAAAACAAGCTATTTTTTATCCCGAAAAAACAACGGGAAGAACGGCAACAACGCGGGTAACATCGCGGGGCGCTGCTAGCATTATATAGACAAAAATTGCTCGTTTAAAGGTATTAAGATAAGATAAGATTAGATTCAGGTTGTGGTCACCTATATATGAGTCAACAGCAAAACGCATGAAATGAAACAGAATGTGCAGCATCAGTCTGCCCAAACATTACGATCGGCCTTTGAAGAGTAAGTATAGGAGCCACAATACTACCTATATCTATATACCTATAACTCTTTAGAGTCACAGATGCTCCTCATTGAACGACAGGGTTTTAAAACTAGTATTTTTTTACAGAATCCAAACCGGAGCTGGTGTACTGGTTTTCGGAGCAGACTCTACAGCCCGGTCCGAGCGTGTCACTCAAATGCGTTGCGATGGGCCACCCTCCACCTCAATTCACATGGCTGCTCGACGGATTCCCTATACCTACGAATTCTAGGTTAGTTTGCCAATACAACATTGCAAATACAAAAAATATCCTATCCTAGGGTACAAAACTAAATAGTCCGGCAGTTAGATTGCTAAAAAATATTGTACACGTATTTTTTCTTTTATTTCACAAACAAAAAATGACGAAGATACAGTGCGTAGAAGTTTCGCGTTACGTCACTTGTGTTGTGTACGATTTTTACTCATAAATGACGTTACGTCCCCGGACTCTGGAAGTTTGATGATCTATTAGTTTGTCGATTTTTAATATTTTGATAAAACATAAAATAAGTGTCCCATATTTTTCCATGATAATAAGACGTACTAATAAGAATGGTTTATTTTTGGCCCAGTCCGCTACCCTATTGGTGCACAGAAGTAAAATTATACAAGCGAGTTAAGTAGCTATATTGTTACACTAGCTGTGCCCCGCGGTTTCACCCGCGTCTATTTGAGGAAAATCCATACTAAAATATATAAACCATTGCTGGCCACTTTATTACGTTTTACGGAACCCTAAAAATATGTAAATAAGCAACAATGCTATGTTGTAGAACAAATTTGATTACTTCAAATGACACAAACTTCAAATGTAGACACGCGCCGTCACAGACTTCAACGACCAAAGAGAATTTAAATTCACGGAACTAAAGCTCTCGAAGAGAATCTCGAAGAGAATATTTTTCCTCGTTTTCTTTACATTCTTCACTCATACTCCGTACCTATTGATAGTAGCGTAATGTTATATACCCTATAGCCTTCCTCGATAAATGGAGTATCCAACAAAAAAATAATCTTTCCTATCGGTCCAGTAGTTTCCGAGATCCTAGCGTTCAAACAAACAAACAAACTCTTCAGCTTTATAATATTATATATAAATATATAATATATATATATATAAATATATAATATTGTTACATATACTCATGAGTGCCAAACGGACAGCGATCACGCGCGTGTACTCTCCTTGAAAGAGGCTGCCGGACGCAGTCGAAACTTGAGTCGGACTTACCGACCATATCACACGTAGACTTAATTATATAGGTACATATTGTTGCAGCAGACTTAAGTAGTTTCTACAGTCTTAGATGTTTTTACATTTAGCTATTGAAGATTCGAGATGAGGCGTGTTGCCTAAAATTCTCACTATAGACTTGAAAAATCTTTAAATCATCAACCATGAATCGATATCGCTTATTCAACCTACGAGCAGTCCGATAGAAAAAGGGCAAGGTGATATTAGATCGTGTAAGTTGCACAGTCTCCGAAATTTCTATAGGATGAATGTGTTCTTTAATCGATTTCATGTTTTCTGATAAATGTAACGAAAAGTTTTAAATCATCATCGTCCTGACAATTTATCATCAATTTAAGTCAAATACGTGATCGATTCTAGTAATTATTTTACCAAAAAGTTGTGCTTACAATCCTTAAATCAGGAGTCTAAATTGATCCACGCCAAGCCGTAAACATAAGACTAGTATAAACTTAGTTTCTTTGGTAACCATAAAGTTGGTAAAGTATTTCAAATGTGTTCGCGTAATCAAAAACCTATTTCTTTTCCATTTAGACTTTGATGTACGAAATATTTCAGGCGAGATAAAATTGAAGTTAAATCCTCGGGGTAACCTACAAAGAACGAAGGTAACCTTTAAACGTTATAATTCCGAAACTTTCATCAACCAACTATAAAATACAAGTGTTCTAGGAATGCTCTCTATAAACTGAAAGTTTTCATTGCCATCTATCAAAAACTTTATACTCTTAGGTGCTTTCATGTTTACTACAATTCTCAGACTCAATTTTATTTTAATGCATTTATTTCAAGTTATAGGTTGTAAAAACTGTGCTGATTTTCTATATTAAAATATTCCTAAAGAGGGCGGTTTGCGCCGCGACCGCGACACGAGACCGAGACCGGAGACGGCGACAGCCACATAACATTACACAACTGTATGGGCGCCAGTTCGCGCCGAGACTGCGACAGGAGACCGAGACACGTGTCGCGGTCTCGGCGCGAACTGGCGCCCATACAAAGCTATAATGTCAAGTGCCTGTCGCAGTCTCCGGCCGCGGTGTCCGGTCTCGGTCTCGTATCGCGGTCTCAGCGCAAAGCTGCACCTTTACTATAGAATTTACGTATCCGTTCGCGTAGTCAACACATGCGACATCTATCATGTATCATGTAAATGTAAGTTATCGTTATTACAATGGCCGTGATCGCGCTGCCGAAACATCGAGGTTATTGAATAATAATAATTTGGATTGCGTTTAAATTATATGCTGTATTTTTTAATTGAATTAATTTATTGGAACAATAAACATTTAATGGAACAGGTTCGTGGTGGGCCAGCACGTCACCCTACAAGACGACGTCGTCAGCCATCTCAATATCAGTCGAGTGACAGAACAGGACGGTGGAGAATACGCCTGTGTGGCTTCCAACACGGCAGGGAAAGCTAGCCACGCGGCGAGAGTCAATGTCTACGGGCTGCCGTACATCAGGGAAATGCCTAAAGTCACCGCTGTGGCTGGCAACGATCTGAATATCAAGTGTCCTGTCGCTGGCTACCCGATCGAAACGATTACTTGGGAAAGAGGTAAGTGAAAACAGAGTTTTTTTTAACACTATATTAGTCAGACAATGACAATTTTCCTACTATAATTACAAATGCGAAAGCTTGGAGGTTTGAATGTTTAGATCTTTGGATGTTTGTTGCTCGATCGCGTCGTAACGAATCGGATTGAAATTTAGAAGACAGATTATAGTCTAACACATATGCTACTTTTCACTACGGGAAAATAACTGGAGTGGGAACTGCGCAGGAACTGGGATGCTGCTATTAAATTTATATAATTGATATTATCTGACGCAATGAATTTCTTAGAAACTGACATGATGAATTGTAAAACGTAATGTCAGACATAGTTTCTTAAGATTATTTCAAGTCATTGACTGGATAAGTTGAAATTAGCTCTATTTAGTATACGTATGCCATGTTAATATATCATATACGGTACAGTTTTGTAAAAAGCTGAATTTAGTACAAGTTACCTGCATTTTGGTAGATTTTTAATAATATAGAGAAAAGAAACTTTACTCAACAATCGTATTTCAAACTTATTGCATTATGCATAAAACCGGAGTGACTGAATTAAATTCATATTTTCCATTCGATATCCAGTATATTCCAAGAACGAAGTTGGAATTGATTTAAATATTGTATTTGATCGAAAGCTTGATAAATGTAGCCACAAAAGTCCAGGCCTTATTTCTGCGAAATGTTATAATAATTCCAGCCTCCGCTAGCTAGATCAAAGCGTGAATAGGTACAAAGAAACTTTATTTACGTGTACAAAATATCAACTAAGTGATATAGACAGCCAGGATTCCTCATCTTTTCTCTGATTCCGGTCTGACAAATACTGAACAAGGAAAACCAAATTGAGTTATGATTCCCGAATATCTACGAGAATGATTCCAAGAGATCCGAACCCAAAAGAGGAATCGCCACAAACATAAGAGGTCCTAATTGAACAAGGACACACTCTCATAAACATCTGGGGGCTATCCTGCGCCTAGTTATCGCTGACCCGAAACAATTCAATTTTACTGCCCTCATTCGTAATGCCTTCCCGAGTATACGTAATACCATTACATGTAATCGTTAAACATGTCATATAATTTAACCGCATTGCCATCATAAAGTGGTCTCTGAAAGATGCCCCATTATACTACGGAAGACTTTTCACGTCGATTCTTTGCCAAAACCATCTCAACTGATGTCTTTTGGCATCCTTCCAAAAATATCACATTAAATACAGTCGCTTTGATTAGAAAGTAATTTTAGGTATTCAGTTTAACTAAGTGTATCGATTTCGTAAGAAATTTCACTTAAAAGGTTTCTGAACAAATGGTTTAGTTAATTAAGTTCAATTTCCACTTACCGTTTTAATTAACTGTATCAGATACCTGAAGTACCTACTTTCCTTTAATTTGGTACCTATAGTTGAGTGTAATGATACGAGTATAGTTAATGAACGACAGGTTACTGTCGTTCATTAACACGAAATAGATTTATTTTATAATTATCATTAAATTAGTGAAGTTTGTCGTAAAACATTATGATTATTTTACTCTACCTACTACCATCAATTTTCAATATATCTCGCACAGACCTTCAATTCCTATAATTGAGATAAATTTGATGCCTCATAAAAGAAGACCTTATTTTTCCCATTTTTCACAGTTCAGGCCCGCTAATGGCGGAAAATTGACATAATTTTCGCCGATGCCTCACGTCTGACATGGCTAAATTAAATTGCCGTATTAGGATCTATAGACACGTTTTTATCTGCGATGCGAAATATTTTCTGCCAAGCCCTGACTTTTATTAAAATTTGACTTATCTTGTGAACATAAATTCAGGTAATATTAGCTTTACATATTTTGTGTACGCGCTGATGAAGACAAGAATTCCTTTCACATAAGAATTTGCCAAAATTTAAACAAAAACGTTACGTTTAATGGTCGTTAGTTCTTATGAACTTTGAAATCAAAGTAATTGTTTAGGTTCAGGTTTGAGAACATAGTTTCCAGTGAAAACTAGACAAAGGAATAAACTTCACACGAGCAGAGGTCGAGTGTTACAGTAATTCAGACTGTTTTTACTCGAATTTAAGATAGCTATTTGTTTGTTTGGCCTAAAAAGCTCGTCGAGTAGCTTTTTTAGTTAAACAAAAATGTATCAAATAATAGGAGATCACGTGATACCTCTTTTTTATTTACTCGTAGCAGTGTTTTTTTTAAGACACGTAAGATTTTTTTAGAAAAAAAAATTGAGAACGTTTAAACGAATCGTATAAATGTGCAAGGTAAGATCTTGGTTAATCACGGTATATATGATACTAGCTGACCCCGCAAACGTTGTTTTGCCTTAGTGAACAACCCTTGTCACTTAGGGGTATGAAAAATAGCTAGTAGCCGATTCTCATACCTACAGAATATGCATATAAAATTTGGTTAAAATCAGTAAAGCCGTTTCGGAGGAGTAAGGAAACAAACACTGTGACACGAGAATTTTATATATAAGAAGATATATATGAACATAACATATTAAAACAGTCCATAGATTTCTATCACGATATAAAATAATAGATTCTAATTACGTCCGTCTTTTTTTATGACCAGAACGACTAAATATCGAGAATTAATTAAGAATCATTGAAATCAAAGTCGTACCTAAGTTATTTCTTCAATACGAATGAATCCTGTTCAAAAAAAATATTTCGTTTTTGGAGAGAAAACTTATATTGGCGCACCACACACAGATTTTTCTTGGGTTGTGAATTGAGCTAAAGCGTCACGCTCGTGAGTGAAAGAAATCTTCGGGTGAACTCGGGATCATGGTTACCATTACATGTTTACATAAATATCTAACCATGACCATCTAGATGGCCATACTTAAAAGACTTATTTAGACGACAATGCTTTGAAGATTTATTCCAGACTAGCAGTGCCCTCCGGTTTCATCCGCGTATTTTCCAAAATGTGCTATCACATTCTGAGTTATTAGTTTTCACTTCTATCAGCAGTCCTTTTGACTATCAATTTTTTTTTTCCAGAAACACATGCTAAATTCCTCAGGCTACGGTTCTTTTCAAAAGTCTACTCAGTCACGGGCAGACACTTTTACATGTTAGTATTATTGCAAATATCACAGCCGTGCGATACGCTAACATGACATTGATTTTAAAAACACGCAAATTTTGTCAAACATAACATTACTCTTTTGCCGCCGGCAAATTCAATAGCCCAAGTTCTCAACAAAGATGTTTGTTGTTTACCAACAAAATACGGAATTCGCGGTCGCGGTAACAGCAGGACATGCAATAAAACGAGCGATACTTTAGTAGTACAGTGTCGAATTAAAGCCCCCAGGGAAGTCGGGAGTTAGATACCTACTTTACTTCGTCTTAAAGCAACAGGTCTTACAAAACTAGGACGAGGGAACCTAAGGAATACGAAAAGGAATGCGCGATTTATCAGGCTGAAGCGAGGTTAGTTCTGTTAAGTATTTAAGTCTCGTGATGAGACTTCAGGGATTTACAACTTCCTGGCAAGGGTTGTTCGCGAAACTACTGCGAGACGTGCAATATGTAAAGTGTGCAGGATTAAAGAAGATTACATCCGGTTTTTGCGCTTTACTTTATTCATCAGGCTCACGCAACTACCTTTTCGTTGAGATGGAAAATAGAAAAAACGACAAAAAATCTGGTCTCACCACAGAAATCTAAATAATAAGGTACTAGAAGTCGCATGACCGCGTGACATTGTCGCCGCACAGGTGACTTGTAGGCCACCAGTGCTCGAATTGTAGTTTAGTCTTGTTCGAACCGGCAGGCGTGAATCATCTTTAAAAACTTGTGTTATGCAGCATAAACAACTGTGGAAGTTCTTCCACAACTTGCAATTATACCAATAATGAGATTACATTTCACTGATAGGTATTTTATTTTATTTTAATTGTATTTTTTAATAAAATAAACGGAGCCCAATGATTCACTATGATAGTTATAAATTTTTGGTGTGATCGTCATTTTGCATACCATTGCTGCATACATTAATTAACATCTAAAGTGGTACAAGCATAAACAGCAATGTAATGTAAAATTAAAGATATCGTCATAACCTCTAATCTTCCATGGTACAACCGCAGGTAGCGATTGTGAGTTAGTGCTGTGACGGTCCAATTTTACTTTCCAAAAAATAAACGATGAAAATTTTATTTTAAATTTTACATAGTTTTATCGATAAAGTAACATAATAAATCGATAAAAAAATTGTACGCAATTAACATTACACCCGTACGTACAATCTTTTAATTCGCGGTAAACATTACTTCATAATTCATTAATTATTAACAAAAGTATATACATACTGGCTATATCGCGCGTTATATTCGTGCGTGCAAAATAAATATTAAGATAACTGAGGCAGTATTTATCTATTGCAAGCTTTTATTTTTAAGACTTTATTAGTTTTCATACAAAATCAGCGAGCAACACGGAAGGGAGTAGGCATACACAGCGTTTCCCCTCTGTCAAAGTACAAGTCCGCGTGGACCATGGAGTTTGATAATATACTGTGGCGTGGAATACAATGAGGGCGGGGCTAGATTTGTGAATGGTGCTTTATTTTTTATGTGTTAGTGATTTGGCTGTGTGAGTAAGGTCGGCAATGGATCGGTACAGGTATGTTTTGTATGTAATAGTGCGGCTTTACGCTAGTCATAGTCATAGTCATAGTCATAGTCATATATATTTATTTCCATTGGATTCAATTCGAAACACTTGGACAAGTCCAGAACAATTATTGACAATCAAAAAATACAATTTCTCAACAACTTAAACAAACTAATGTATAACAATTATAATAAATTAAAAAATGCTTTAAAATTATGCGGCTGTAAAAGGGCCTTGTCATCGGTTCGGTTAGTTTACTCTTAAATTAAAATAGGTTAGATTGAACTTTTACGATGTTAACGTCTCATGTTCGACGCCTTTATGCAATTCAATTCATCCCTCTCAGAGCTGGACAATTTCCACACCCGTTTGTCCTCTATAAACTGCTTAAATCCATAAAATGCTTTTTGTGTCAGGTAGTTTTTAACATAATTTTTAAAATCTGACTCGCCTAGTTCAAGAACTTCCTTTGGAACCTTATTATAACATAGTATTGAATTCCCAACAAAGGAGTTACTGCTTTTTGAAAGTCTGATTCGGGGATAGCCTAGCTTGTGATTATGGTGGTGACTTCGAGCCAGAGGCCCAGCCCTTTCTTTAAGAGAATCAAGATTTTTTCGAGCATACATAATATTTTCGTAAATGTACAAAGAGCAAAGTGTGATTATTTTGGCCTCTTTAAATTTTTCAACTAGTGATGTTCTTTGGCTCAGATTGTAAATAGCTCGCACTGCCCGCTTTTGCAAAACAAAAATGTCCGATACATTTGCTGCTGTACCCCATAGCAAAATCCCATAGCTCATCAAGCTGTGAAAGTACGCATAATACACCATGCGTGCTGTTGTTGGGTCAGTAAGTTTACGTATTTCTCTTATAGCATATACTGCTGAACTTAGTTTACCTGCCAGAATATCAATATGCGGACCCCACTGAAGTTTTGCATCTAGCGTAAGACCCAAAAACGTAGTTGTATTTGACAATTCCACTTTTTTACCCATTAGTTTAATTTCGGGATCCACCTTGACTACATTGGGCATGGTGAATTTAACACACTTGGTTTTGTTCGGGTTCAGTACCATTCCACTAGCAGAAAACCATATATTGGCTTCATTTAGTACTTTCTCTATAAAACTATAGTCACTAGAACCTCTTTTAATCTTAAATAGGATTGAAGTGTCATCCGCAAAAAGTATAACTTCCGTATTTTCTTGGTCTCGTAACATATATGGGAGATCATTCATATTGATCAAGAACATGGAAGGTCCAATGACAGAGCCTTGGGGCACACCCATCTTATACGTAGTTCCCGACGAATTAACATTGTCTACGCTGACCCGTTGCGTTCTATCAGAGAGATAAGACGCAAAAACATCTACGGCTCTCTGATCCAATCCATAGAACTGCAGTTTGCTCAGCAAGGTTTCGTGATTTACGCAGTCAAAAGCCTTGCTGAGGTCGCAAAATACTCCAATGACGTCGTGTTTTTCTTCAAAAGCTTGTAATATGTACTTAACCAGGTTAGACCCGGCATCAACGGTTGACTTGCCTTTGGTAAATCCGAACTGCTGGTCATGCAAGATGTGGTTCGAGTTGAAATAAGCAAGCAGTTGTTCTAATAGAAGTTTTTCGAATATCTTGCTGATCGATGGGAGTATAGAAACAGGTCTATAATTTGATGGGTCCTCTTTGCATCCATTTTTAAATATGGGAATTATTTTACTATGCTTTAATAATGACGGAAATATTCCATTATCAATACATGCATTGAAAATATAGGCTAAATTTGGAGCAATTACAGATATGATGTTGTCTAAAACTTTCATGGAAAGACCCCACAGATCTTCTGTGAATTTTAATTTAAGCGTTTTAAAAGTCTTAAGTACCCCCTGAGCCGTAACCGAATGAAAAGTAAAAGACGTTGTTGGTTGTGCTACGTGTTGCTTCAAAATTGAAACTGCCCTTGCAGAAGATGCATCTAAATGATTTGTCAAGTTAATGGGTATATTACTAAAATAGTTTTCAAATGCATTAGCAATGTCAAGTTTATCATAAATTACATTATTATCGATGTTCAACTTAAATAATTTCTCTTTTAATTTACCTCTACCAGTTTCTTTCTTGATAATATCCCATGTAGTTTTAATTTTATTTTCTGACTTTACTATTTTGTTCTTAATAAACATAGATTTAGCAGCTATACAAACTTTTTTGAATATTTGAGAATACATTTTAACACGATTGTTTATTAATTCACTTGGAAAATTACTTCTTTGTTCATATAATTGATAAAGGGTATCTCTACTTTTGAAAATGCCATTGGTGGCCCATTCTGCAAATTTAAGTTTCCCAGATTTTTTTACTTGTTTTGCTTGAAAATGTCTGTTAAATTCTGATATTATTATTTGAAATAGTTCATTAAACATTTGGTCGGGGTTTTCATAATCCGTCGTTAGAGTCATGATCTCGTTTTCTACCGATCTTCTAAATGTGGCTTTAGTCTTTTGTGTTACAAGCCGAGATGATATTACGATGTCTGTTCTTACAGTCTTAGCCGCAAATGTCACACTAAGCCCCTTGTGATCCGAACGAAGACTATCTAGGATTGACTGTTGAGTTATTGTAAAATCCACGTATATATTATCTAAGCATGTAGAAGTATTTGTGGTTGTTCTAGTAGGCTCATCAAATAAAGCCTTTAGGTTGAAGGATTTACAGAGTAGCAGAAATTTCCGTTTCTTAGATGACTCCACAAATAGATTAATATTGAAGTCTCCACACAATAATATGGATTTATTCCTACTTGAAACCCTCTTTAATGCTTCCTCAAGAATGTCAATAAAATCGGCCACATTTGCAGAAGGGGGTTAGTGTGCAACTTTCCCCTCCCGCAAGAAATGACAGAAAGATTTGAACAATAATTTTTAGCAAAGGCTACTTCCCTTCCGTGCTTGCGCGGAAGATCGAGTTGCTCGATGTACAAAATATACAACAACCTTTGTTCTTCAACTATACCTAAGCCCATGTGGTGTCAGAATTACATAGTTCAGTTTTCGAAACAATAGTATACCCCATGTGACTCACTTATTTTATAGGTAGGCATATTGACTTTGTTGTAGTGTAATACACCTAATTAATGAAATCAATAATAACCTTTATCGAATGTTAAAATTGGACCGTACTTTGAAATATCGATATGTTTTAATTTTTGTCAAGCACTAGCGTATATGTGAAAAATTGTTAATTTTTCAATGTATTAGTAGGTTCACTGATAAGCGTTTATGGATGTGTGTGGTGCAATCACAGACCCAGGTTGATAATGTGCAGCTATTGGTGTGTGAGTGGAGCTCTATTTGAATACTACGCGCATGTAGTAGTGACCGCGGGGGTAGGGGAAATGTGGCGACAAGCGTTTTGCAAGTAATTTGAGAGTTATGCCATTTCTATTACCTTATTATTTAGATTTCTGTGGGTCTCACTCAATTTCATGCGCACGTACACAAACTACGGAAACATAAACAATCAAATTTAGAAAAGCTCATTCATTTATTTTTCAAGGAAATAAAATAATATAGCAAAAATTAGCGTAGACCAAATAATTTCAAAAACAAGTATTACCTATACTTATATACCTAATATACAGTATAAAATAATAATAATAACAATATCTTTCTATAAATCGTTTTCTTAATATAAAATCTATCTATCTAATCTATCTTCTTTACATAAAAACAGTATCTTTCCAGCCTTTTTTTCTGTAAATAAATTAAAATCTGAAGTAACTCTCATAAAAGACTTCGGTTTAGATTTACAGTTAATTAGACACTGCTAAGATATTAGATTGTGCGACAATCTTCTGTGAAGGTTTTTTCATTGCCGTGGTGGAAATAGTGAGACAAACTAAATAAATGTTCTAGTCGAGCCAAAGTTAAGAAAAAACATGCAAATTTTTAATATTATCACAGAATAATAGTGGTAGACTAATGAACCCGTTAGGAGATAATATTCTTTCTTTTACATTTTTACACGAAAATATACTGTTCTATGAAGAGAAAATTCTCTCACAATTTTTTTACCCAACAGCAGTTTTCTCTACATCTTATGAAATGAATAAGACCGTAAACCGCCCCATTCTTGGTAACCATTGAAGATCAAATTACACTACGGTCACTCCTTTGTAATTTTCTTTTTTTGCAAGCGACCCTTGTCAACGGACTTTGCCTTATCTCTTTACGGAGCTCCATCGTTAAGCTGACCTTAGGTTTTTACCTGAATGTTAAAAGTATTTTAAAATGAACGAATCAACTGTACTTCAGCAGGTTTTGTCTTGTATTGCGTCGCTTCTGCTAGTATTTTCAAAGTTAGCTCTTTTGGCTTTTTTATTGATTTTGGCGGTTTTACACGCGGCTTTATCTCTGACGAGCAAGCTAACATACCTATGATCAAACTTAAAAAACTAAATACTTGAGAACTGAAACTTGAAAAGCCGCTGATTCTCTTTATATAATTATCTTATACTAGCGGCCCGTTCCGGCTTCGCTCGGACATAACCTAGACACTGTCTGCAGCGCCATCTGCCGGGCTTATTTGTGAATTTAAACCATCTTCGAATACAAACACAAAAAAAACATTCAAATCGGTCCCGTCGTTTAGGAGTTCACTGTCAAATGATTAAATTACTAAAATGGCTATAAAAAACAGATGTTGGTGATAAAAGGGTAAAAATGTAGGGTTGTATGTATTTTTTAACGCCACATTATAAAAAAATAAAAACAAAAAATGTTGACCAAAAATTAAAAAAAAAATGTTTGGGGTGAACAACCCCTAATACTTAGGGGTATGAAAAATAGCTAGTAGCCGATTCTCAGACCTTCTGAATATGCATATAAAATTTGGTAAAAATCAGTAAAGCCGTTTCAGAGGAGTAAGGAAACAAACACTGTGACACGAGAATTTTATATATAAAACTAGCTGACCCCGCAAACGTTGTTTTGCCTTAGTGAACAACCCTTGTCACTTAGGGGTATGAAAAATAGCTAGTAGCCGATTCTCATACCTACAGAATATGCATATAAAATTTGGTTAAAATCAGTAAAGCCGTTTCGGAGGAGTAAGGAAACAAACACTGTGACACGAGAATTTTATATATAAGATTTTCATAGGATCTAATATTATGTATTTATTACATTAAATGTTCATGAACATCATCTCTGCGCTTACATAATGTCTGGTTTCGCAGATCCATAGGGATATGAAAATTGCTCTACGAAAATAGTTTGATTCTGAGTTCTCTTACTACTTATCTTTTTATCTAAAAATAAACTTAGTAAATATTTTATAAGATAAACTAAGAAAATAATCCTTGCGCGAGCTTAGCAATTTTCCAGTCGAGCTCACTTTCAAAGATTTAATTTTGCAGCACGGTTTAAATTTTAGAAAATGGCAAGCATGAAAATTTAATACTTTATACTGTGGTCTTTTTGTCCGATATTTAAATTTGAAATTTCGCATCCGGAAGGCCGGAGCATTTCGGACAACTTTCTGCCTTTTACTAGCTAACTGTTGAAATTTTATTTTGTGCGGGTAGTGGAACTCTCGGCCGAGTTTGGCGCGGGTGGCCGGACACAGTTGTTGGTCCGTCGATGCCAAATTAGAAATTATTTTACAGTCGCACTTTGAAACTACAGTTTGAAACGAGGAACTAACTAATGGAGCAACCGTACCGTGCCGCCCATATATTGTTTTATTTGCGACTATAAATACAAACTGGAATGGCACTGGGTAATTTATCTAGGACCACGCGCTTCAGAATAAACTTTTTTCTCTGTTGTGTCTTGCATTTAGAGTGACATTACTGCTTGTTTCGTTTAGTAAAAAGAGGGATGATGGGAATGTTTTTTAAGGAAAATAGACCAAGACGACAACACGTCGTGATAAACTTGCCTAAGATAGCTATTTGCTTGACATTGTTTCGAACAACATAAATTTATTCATTATCTTGCCCTAAATTCGTCATCTGCGAGTAGATACATAGATGATCTACTTCTCCAGTAATTTCATCAAAAGTATTGTCTTTCAAACCGAATCAAAGCATAATTTTAATATTAATCAGAGTCAGAATAACATTGCAGTTTGTTCTGAAGTAAACTACTGCAAATAATCCTGACGCTGCTAACATATTGTTTTTGCTTCCAGATGGTCAAACACTACCTCTAAATAGGCGACAGAAAGTGTTTCCGAACGGTACGCTGATCGTGGAACAAACGCAGCGAGGCGAAGATGCTGGAACTTACACCTGCCAAGCTTCTAATAGACAACGACACGCTGCGAGAAAAGATGTTGAAGTACAAATACTAGGTTTGTAAATTACACCCGTTTATATGGATTTTTAGTTAAAAAAGAAGAAGGAGTAGGAAGAAAATTGACCTCTGATGGCCTCTATTGCATATTACGGTGTAAATTGTACACATTTTACTAAGGTATACAAAAATTCACGCCTATTTTCAGGGATATTTTTTCAGAACTAGTGGATATGAGCACAGAGTGCTCTGACTACCTGCCTTTATAATGTAAGTCAGAGCTACGATGTTGGTGCCATAAACTCGGAAAAATCCATTACAGCGTCTTAGCTAACAAAGAAAAACTCGACGCCCGTAATTGAGACTATAAATAGCAATTATTTGAAAATAAAGCTCCAGATTGCGGAACGGGGGAGAAAATAAAGTAATTAGCTAAACTAACTTAAACGTGAAACTGAGACCGACAAAGAATAAAGACAGTCACAACAACCGTATTAACGTGAAATATTAAGGACATTAAATAAAGAGTTTTAATTGGCAAATAACCGAAATTAGGCGACGTCTTGACTAGCAAGCAACTTAATAATAGATATAATTAAATCATATACAATGCTTCAGCAGCATTTATCTTACGAAATCCAAGACGAGTAGGTAAGCAACAGATAGGTACCTACAACTCCATTTGGAATACATGTCGTATGTGTAACTTTCTCCACTGTTTATCCCACGCTCACAGAAATTCCACATTTTCTCTGACACATTTCGTCATAATCTCTCGGTAATGTCTGAACTCGCGTAACTTCTCACGTTGAAGCAACGTATCAGAACAAACTCTCCCCATACTTTACTCAAACAAGTAATTTGGGACATAAACTTTCTCATTTTCTTTAGTAAGATTTAACGTGCTATAAAATCACGGATTCAGGAGGGGTGGAGTTACTCATCCGTAATTCATTAAAGTTGGAGCGTTTACCATTACCGCGGCATCTAGAGCGTTAAACTTCTAGATTGTACCGGTTAATAGGGCAATAAAATAAAAATATGGAAAAATCCAAAGTTCACAAAGCAGGAGCCAGCTCAGAGCATTACATAGCTTAAAGGCAACGGCAAGGCCATTATGAACTTTTAAGTAAGGGATTATGTTCCGACGTTCTTCAAAAGTTAAAGAAAAATCTTGCAGATCCAGAATATTTCGGAATGCTTGTAAAACATAAATTAAAATGTATTGTTATAAAACGAAAATTCGTAGTTCTCTAACATGTTTCTAATAAATAACGTGCTTTTTAAAACACAAAAAATAGCATCCATCCAATATCTGCACGCGCCTTGTTTTCCTATCGAACGAGTTACTAACATGAAAAGTTTTTGTCTGATTCGTTCCATTGAACTCTTTTCAATCACAAACCGACTGACACGAATATTTTTGCTGTTCAATCACAAAATGTTGCCAATTTTTACAACTCGCTTTTGTCGAAGGGAATACTTATGCGCACCGATATTTTGCCAAGTTTTAACAAACTGATTCTCTTATACTTATACGAAAATATTCTGAGCAGCTGTTGGTGTCTTCTTTGCCTTTCTTATTTTGGCTATATTTTACTAAAAGGAAAAATACTAGTTTAGTTCACACATTTGCGAATCACAAACTTATTTTAAAAATTTGATTCGAATTGTTAATCAAAACGACTGAGATTACTCCTAGGCTGAGGTATATGCAACATACTATACTACAGTATATATTCCAAATATTTCCTCAATGCTTACGCGAGCCAAACAGTAGAACTTTTTTTGAGCAAAGTCAAATCGGCGTAAAAAGTATCGACATTTGTAATGGTGCAAACGAACTGAAAGAAAGTAAATGTAGCTTATGTCTATTATTTTTAGTGAGAGAGCTTTAACACACATACTAAAATAGTATAAACTAATATTGTTATATTTCAGTAAAACCAAAAATCTTACCGATATCACCATTGACAAATCTCCTACGGGAAGGTATGCGAGCAGCAATAACATGTCAAATATTAGAAGGAGACTTGCCAATCGCATTTCGCTGGGAGAAAAATGAACAACCCGTGACGTCATCCCCATATGCACCAAGTGGAATCGTCACGAGAAGACTGGATGAGTATAGTACATTGCTGGTTATAGACCAGATTTCGTCATTGCATAGTGGGAACTATACGTGTATAGCATCCAATGTAGCCGGCTCCGAAAGATACACAATACCACTTACTGTGAATGGTAAGTTTGCAATATTATACTTTTTATGAAGAGTTACGTCTACTCCACGACTCATTCATTATAAACATTGTGAAATACGATATTTAATTTTGTTCATTTACAAAAGTTAAATTATAATGTTGAAAACATAAGTAATTTTTGTCTTTAGTTTTATCTAATTAAAAATAGCCAGTTAATTATTTATTTTTCTTTATTGAAGTCAATTGAAAAATACCTAATATCTTATCCAATTTATATAACTTATATGTATGTTTTCACAGAAATATTAGTTGGTCGGTTGTTTGACCTGCGATATTAATCCCTAATACAATCCCTAAGGCCCGTGATAAAAAATTAAGATTACCTATATATACCTCTTCTAATCCATTATTCCGCAATGCCGTACAAAAAAATGTGACAAGAAGGAAAGAGCGAGGGTTGCAACCTGCACTCTTCAACTTGCACTCAGTTGGACAGCTTATAAGTAGTGACGGCATAGTGCTGAATCTTATTATTTTATACCCTTCTATCATCCTACATAGGTCTCCTGGTGTTTCATATGACCCATATGACCCATTTTGTTCACAGGCCTGTAGTCTATAAACGTAGTTTGAATGCCGAAGGACTAACGTCTATTAGAGACTTATTTATTAGTTTTGAAAGATGAATAACTGTTTCCATATTTAGTTAGAATATTCACTGTAACTACGCACTCGGGCCTCAGAAAACTAACTGTAAGCTTAGCCCCACTGATTAATTAATTATAAAACCCACATTTACCGTTTCAATTTCTATCATTTTAGACTTCGAATTTTTTTTATATGGGTATTAATATAGTTTCTATGTATGAAATAATTTTCAGTTCTTTTGGAGTTTGAATTAAAATTTCATTTCATTGCATTTTGTGGTGTATTCACTTGACATAGAGTTGACGCTAAAATTACTTAGACGTTAGTGAATAGACGAGAATGTGTGATGGGTAACTCGTGATAATATTTTAGTACCACCGAGATGGAGATTAGAGCCTAATGACGTCGCTGTAGCGGCAGGACAAGACGTAACATTGCCCTGTCAAGCTGACGGCTACCCTAAGCCCGCTATCACATGGAAAAAAGCTGTTGGTAAGTCGTATTTTGGTAAGAACTACGATGGGTTTTCTAAATTAGATTTTCAGAAAACATTATTTAACTTTAAAATTAACTAGATAAGTATTATTTGACAAAATTATATCAATTCAATATATCAATTATATCATGTATGAAACGACGAGACGAGTAGGATATGTGCCTGATGGTAAGTCACATGCCTACCCATTCCAGCACAGTTGCAGGCAACAATTGGAATATGAAGGTCCGAATCATTAGCTAGCACTGCACTGCGCTCGTCTCCCAGAGGTATATGATATTTCATCTACATGCCTTGTAATTTCACTCAAAACATTGCCGTACAAACCGAAGCACAGTGATGTTTTACAAATACTGCTTGGTGATAGAATAACAGGCAAATATGTGGTACCAAGCGGACTCTGACTACTTACCTACGTTACAAAAAAAATATGAACTAATTATTTCCACTTAAATAAAGTTAAATAAGATTCCTTTAATCTGCAGGATTGCTGAGTGCTACTTAAAGATATTTCATTTATACAATCCATTCAAATTGTTTTCAAACATCCCGATGAACATAAATCCTTTACAATAACTTCGAAACTCTTAACCCAGTGATTCTTCACAAATAATTCTAATTTATTAAACTCCCAAATCTCCCTTTAGCTTTGTTTCATATTCCGGTTTATCATTTAAATGTTTCTTTACAGGGAACACCCCGGGTGAATACAAAGACTTCATGTTTGAAGGCAGTTCCCGTGTTTTAGAAAATGGGTCATTGATATTCGAGCGTGTGGCGAAAGATAGTGAAGGACACTACCTCTGCGAAGCAAGAAACGATATCGGAGCTGGCCTTAGTAAGCTGATCTTCTTGAAAGTTAATGGTAAGTTCTACGTTTAGAGTTTTGGAGTACGGATCATTGCATTCATTGATCGGAGATCGTAGCTTTGTAAATTGAGACTCGTTAGACAAGTGGTTTAACAAGAAGGGTTGAGTATCCTGATCCACTTGAAAGCCAATAGTTCTGAGAAGGTTAGTCGGCTAATATATGGTTAAACAGAAATGATGTACTACATCGCAATGCACTATGTCTATTATGACAGAGAAAATCAGAAAAAAACAATGCCTCTTTGTTAATCAATTAGATTAACATAATAGATTTAGATTAGATTAACATAACACAAAATATCAATTGGAAAAGTTGACAACAACAAAGACAATACTTTATATTCTCCGAAAAAATAATACGATTACTGCAATTTGAAATCTACTATCCACACTGTTGGAGTGAGACAGCGAGGTAGGGCGAATATATAATCGAGGGAAGTATATTTTACATTTAATATATTGATATTTTAAAGACCGCTGCACTGATTTGAAAAACATAACGAACCATCTCTGAATTATGATCTACCAAACACAAAAATCAATTCCTGTTTTGGGTGAGCTATAGCATACCATACAAACAAATATTGATATAACTGTAAAATTATGAAACAATTTCAATTAATTTTAAAGACTGTATTGCAAAAGGCAGTGTTTTCCATTAATACGAGTATGGAATTTATACTTGTATGTATGTATATGTTTATTGTGTATGGTTCCTAAAACTTTCCTTTTTCGGGAAATCGTGTAAAAAGGGTTAGGTTTGTCAAGATAAAACTATATCAGTAATGGAAAGTGACAGATCCCGACCAAAATTTCCCAGAGGCATCGTTATATACACAGGGTTCATGAATCGAAAACCCCAGGCCGTCGGTAAACAAACTGGAAACTTTGACGTAGCCACAATCAGGATCGATCTGTCGAAA
Organism: Ectropis crepuscularia; assembly: GCA_963693475.1. Taxonomy (NCBI): domain Eukaryota; kingdom Metazoa; phylum Arthropoda; class Insecta; order Lepidoptera; family Geometridae; genus Ectropis; species Ectropis crepuscularia. Next base: position 12,143,064 of record OY856357.1, on the reverse strand, counting down.
GAATTTTTAATACCCCTGACAAAAGGCAAGCATTAATATCTACGTAGGTATAGTGCACAAAAAGAGCGGCGGATCATCTTTTTGTCGAAAGCCTGTGAAAAGTTGAGGAATGTCTTGATGGGAGTCGCGTAGCGATGAGCGGGACACCCGCACTCAAATGAAAATTCTTTCCTGTCATTATTTGTTTGTTGCGATGCTTTGAGACGACTTTGCTTGTGAAATTATTTCGGGTGATAAATGTTTTGACAGCTTTGTGGCTAAAAACTTGATAAATCGCTGTAATGAAACGGTTTGAATAGCGACTCGGGCTTACGTCTTCGGAAAATGTTTCGCATAATTTCAGGAGAATAATCTGAATGTTTCATGCTCAATTCTCAGTAATTTGCAAAACCTACTTACCACGAGTAGTTAACAAGCAGGAGAGTCTTTATAGTAATTGTTAGACAATTTGTTAATAGTAGGTAATATTCATACTCATCGTAATAAGCAGTTTTGCTTTCTTTAGTAATATTGGAAAGCTGATGAGCTTATATCTTTATAAGTATGCGCTTATCTCGGGAGCTATTGGACCGATTTCAAAAATTCTTTCACTTTTGGATATCTATCGGCGTCCTTGAGGGCTATAGGTTACATGTATATGTAACCCGCGCAAAACTGGGTCGGACAGCTAGTATTTTATAATAGAGTGACAAGACGAGCAAGCCAATTGCTTTATGGTAAGCCACAGACCTGCTCATAAAAGCTCAGTACCACACTTTGAACACGTAGAGTCCCAATCAAGCATTATAGCTTAAAAGGTTCTTGGAACATGCCGGTTTCCTCTCGACATTTTCTTTCACCGTTTAAGCCAGTGGTGAGGACAAACTTGTACTGCTGCTCTTGGAAAACGGATTCGAACCTACAGGCTTACGTTTGTGAATCTCACGTTCTAGGCATTAGGCCACTACGGCCTGTCACTCTCTCTCTCACACACACACACTCTTATTATAATAAAAAAAAAAATATAGATGTAATAAAATCTCTATATAACATCACAATATCCATACAACAAAAGCAAAGCGTAAAACACACCTTGCTAAATTCACAACGAACCCAGACTTTTCTTCGGTACTTTTGTTTAATTCTATAGAATTCCGTTTCTCGATTGCGCAAATTGCTGAAGTCGGAGCATTCTATTGTACCTTTCGAAAATTAAAGGAAGTCCATTTTCTCACCATTTTAGCAGAGACTCCACTACTGTCTCTGAGGACTTTCTACGAGTTAATTTAAGTCGTTACGCGGTCGAGCTTAAAATCCAGTAAAACTTTTATGAAAACTGAAGGTAGAGTAAGTTAACTCTTTAAACTACTGTAAAGTTGCGATTCCGTAAACTCCAGATTGTCCTATTCCACCCTGTGACACTTCAGAAGTAGGTAAATTGAATGGGCACACTTATTTACTGGGAGTAAGTTAAATCCTCTGGAGACGGTAATAAAATTACCCCCAGTTGTTACCGAGGATCATCTGCTCTGTCTTATCTGTTTTCCTGCTACGTTTACTTGTTATAGTAACTACGTAATTACGAAGACCACATATAGTAACTTAGTTGTTTCAATAGACTAAAATAAAAATTGTAAAATGCTCTTTTGTGTAAAATGCATGCAAAACCTATAATTATAAAAAGGTCCGACATTGAGTTTCCTACTATAATTCAATGGTACAATTAAAGCACTTTAAATAACAATAATAAAACTAAATATTAGTGATGTTGCTAGTTCTTTCAACAAATTACTAAACTACTACACAGAATAAGTAGCGAGATAGGTACTCTGACTACTACTCAGAAATGGAAAACAAAAAAATTGACATCCTTTATTCTTACTTTTCGTTCCTAGACAATAAAATACAAAAACGGCCTTTTCAAAATGGAGGGTTACGGACCCTGAATCATATATTATGGGGGTGATTTGTCGATGAAATTGAAAATATCGCTAAGTTTTGTTCTAAAAATACTGTATATAATACATATACTCGTATGTATTATTTATACTCATTGACTGTATCTATATAAAAGTTTCTTCAATAATAATTAGGCACGTGTGGTGACAATAAAGGCATCGCGAGCTTATTCAATTGTCGGCCGGCGCCAACGACGCGCATCTGAGCAGAAAACTCAATGACCGTGCACCAATACGTCTCCTCTTTATTGGAAAACGAGACAGTTGCCTTCCACAAGAATAGATCAACAGTGGAAATGAAAACAGTGATACGTCTTTTATACACACAAATCTATTTCATGTTCAATTGTTTACACTATTTATGGACTTTTAGTAATTTGTACCTATTCTATGAATTCAAAATTCATAGGCATCTAATAGCTTATTTTATTGGCAATGTTCTACTTCTACTAATACACTCGAAGTAGTACGCGACTTTGTTCCCATAATTTAGAAAACAGACTATTCCGTATAATAGAACTTTGCCTTTTGATTCCAGGATAGCATTAGCCTGTTTGCTCTCATAACATCTATGCACGTTAGAACTTTGCGTATTGATTTCAGGATAAAAAGTAGCCTATCATCTTTGGACGTTAAAAAAATCAGCTAGTTCCATTCGTCTTTCTAACGTGGTTATCGTAACAAATATCAAAACATCAAAATTTTCACATTTATAAAATTAGAAGGGTAGGTAGCATCATTACTAGTTCAAGATTAGGTATATCATTCTCTATCAGTCAACATTCTGTTCGTTGGGTGCTCAATATCTCCCACTCCGCCACACGTTCTGGGCGTCCCTTCTCGGGGCGTCTGACCTGACGGCCAGATATGGCCTCTCAGTGCCTCAAAAATACTCAGTAGAGTATTTTTACCTACATAATAATGTCACGGGACTAAATGCAAGCAACAACTACCCCTAACATCATAGCTACACGCAGCTACTGAAACATAAATAAACCAAATTATTACCTAGCACTGTACTGCGCTCGTCGCCCAGAGATATAGGATTATTTATTTCTAAGCCCTATAATTTGTCTGAAAAACATTGCCCTTCAAACCGGAACACAGTGATGTCTACCCATTTCTACTTGGCGTTAGAATAACTAGCAAATGTTACTAGGTAGGTACAGAAAATTATACCTAATTTTGTACTACATTATCTGAGTGAATTAAGATTTGTAGGTAGTAAAATTTAGAACTGAAAGTTAAATTACAACCCAAAGGTGTGAAAGAATTTGATTAAATTAGTCTGAATATAAAGTCAATTTATAAATATATTTGACTCTATATTTGATAGTCATATATTTAGACTTATTCAATGATATATTTAAATTTAGTGGGTAATTCTCAACATATTTAACCTTTCCAAAATAGAAAATCGGTCGCAAATATTTTAAAACGCTTTCCAAAAATAAGTCATTGATAACGAGCGCTCCGAAGGGCGGAATGCTTTTGGCTCGACATGTCACTGTCCAATTTACTTGGACGTTTCAAATTTAGGCGCCGAGTGGGGTTGGGTTCGGAGGTACACTCAACGCATGTCATGTTCTGACGGCAAAAGGTTGTTTAGAGGTCACTGCTTGCTTTTTACATTTCTTTTTTTTTGTTTTAATTATCGTTCTACACCGCTTCTATCTGCAATTTAATGCTGTCTATTACGCGTGATTTAGATTGATTCAAACTGTCATAATAGAAATATAACTATTTGAACTCTTGCTTTTAACTATGTAGGTATACCAAAATTACCAAATCAATGCGATGTGAATCTTGTATTTCTTTCAACTACCTATGCAATTTTTTAGATATAAAATCACTTGGAGTCTTGTCAAAATTCAAGCATCAAATGCGTGGCCATAAAAATTTATAACAAAAAATATTAATACGTATGTAAATATTTCGCGGCAAAGAAGCAATAAGAAAAAAGATAATTTATGGCATCTTCTCTCAATGTAAAATGAAATTGAAATGTGGTGAGCTCAGAAGATTTTCGTACCAGAATATTGTGAAACTTGTGTAACTGATTGAAATAGACATTGCAACCGCCGTATACATGTTTGTGCCCACCGATATTGGCTTTTGTTAGGAAGCAAATATCGTGAAACGACGGACCGAGATGATATATACTGAGTCAGCTTTATTTATTGTTGGAGTTTTAATCAAAGCTTTTCCTTTTGTTTTGTGGCAATATAGCCAAATGCTCTAAATCTGGCTTTACTTTTTAAAGTTAAATAATGCTCAAAATTTTGCTCGATTCCACGAGATTTATTTCCTTTTAAATAATGTTTAGGGTCAGTCTTAATTTTTTGTGTTGATAATAGGTTTACGCTTGATCGCTATCTCGCTTGGTATGAAGCGATGATCGGTCCGTGATAAAGCGAGCGGACTTGAAGATACTAAGATCATTTTCATACGGAAATACCCAAAAATACTTAGGAGAATAATTTTATCCTAGACTAGCTGATCCGTGCGCGCGTTGCTACGCCATCTATGGAAAATTGGCCGTACCAATTCAAATCTAGAACAAATTTGGTTACCTCAGATTCCAATGACGCAAACTTTTAAAAGATAGACACATCCTGTCACTCAATGAAAGCTCTCAAAAAGCAATATTTTTCCCGTTTTTGTAACATTTTTAATTCATGCTCCGTTCCTGTTGATAGTAGCGTTATGTTAAATAGCCTTCCTCGATAAATGGACTATCCAACAAAGAAAGAATCTTTAAATTCGGACCAGTAGTTCCCGAGATCCTTGCGTTCAAACAAACAAACATACAAACAAACAAACTCTTCAGCTTTATAATATTAGTATAGATGCCTACATACCTGATTTTCTTAACGGTGTGGACGCATTAGCGTCCTACGGCGAATAGTCGTGTTGGCGCGATTAGTGTGGGCGGGTCCATCGTGTCATCGCAATGTATTCGGACCAATACGATGTAGCATCGGAGAGCTCTTGGTAAACTGGCGCAGATCATAAGGATTTATCGCAACAATATTCGCTTGACCTACGTCAATTCAAAATCAAAATTCATTTATTTCAGGTAAGGTTCCCCATAAATTATACAATTCATTCAATCAATTTCAAACGTCACAAAAGTAATGTTAAAGACTTAAGTATTGGATAGCTTTACTAGCTTTTCTGAATTTCGTATCTTTTTTAACGTGCTTTTATTAGCTTCACTTGTAGGTAACTAACTACGAGTATGTTTGTAAGAAAATCTTGGAATCTTAATTTGACCCACTTCCCGGTCTTTGATTAGAATTAAATTTTACACACGCTCTTAATTCTGATAACAATGCATGACTAGTAAAGGAAACGTCATTACAAATCCAATATGGCGCCCTCCCCAAGATGGCGGACTGGCTGTTTGAAATCCACCCCCCATGATATGGGTATCAAATGAAAGGGTTTGCTGTCAGATATACGAAAAAAATAGTCACGTGACTTAAATTCAATATGGCGGACGTCCAAGATGGCGGACAGGCTATTTGAAATGCTATTGTAATTTTTAGTGCGTGCTAAAAGCGTGTTATTTCGTTTTATAAACTATTATTGGTAATTAATGGTGCAACCTTTTGTAGTAGTATTTCAAAGACAGATGTTGACATGCGTAAAAATCCAGGAAATTCTATGCCACTCTCTGCGGTTAAATCAGATAACATACTTTCCATTCCTGTGCTCTACATGAGAAAAATAAAGTGAAATTATAATTGTTTGGGAGCGGTGGACTGTAACTAGCTGGTAAATATGGGAAATGAGAAAGGCGCACAATGATAGTAAAATTATTTAAAATATTTACAAAATTAAACCAAAACGCTCCTTAACCAAGGTAACTAAAGCAACAACTAAACTCACGGGAAACATAGAATATAAAATACAATTAAAATAGAAAAAGAAAATGTTCCAGCCAATCGTCAACAATTATTATACACTCACGGCTATCTCCTTGCGCCTGCGGTAAGAAGAGATTACTTTTCAGAATACTTACATCGTTCGGTTTCTATGAATAGTAGTCATCCACCATCTCCTCATTCTTCTCTTTTTCATATTATTTGGTAATTGATACTAGTACAATTGTAATAAATTTTAGTTTACTGACACATGATGCAAAGCCAATATTTCCTCCATTTTTTAATTACTGCCTACGTGTCGACGCACAACAATCTGAACAAACCTATCCGGCACAATACCTTTGATTATTTACTTGTCTAGATGACGCGTTACGCTGTAATTGCGACAAAAGTAACAGGCCAGGTTTCAACGCACAATTTTAACAATTATCTGTCACTGTCACTGCTATTACTGTTCTTATGTCAATGGCATGCGTGCTAAGTGATACAAGCTCCCCAAGTATTTCCTGTGAAAGTGGGTAAAAATATATTTCGATTTAGAGAGACCTATAATACGTTCAATTGACTGTTCAATTCACTTAAATTAGATATATCTCAGGATATCAATGCTATAAAATGAAAACATGACTATTGTAGAGAATGATTTATTCTCTAAATTCCATTATAAGATTTTTTTAACAAATTTAATAAAGACAACAAAAAAAACAACGGAAACCATAAATTTTGTTTAGGTACTTGCAGCGCCTCGCGGCTTTACCTGCGTAGTTTCCGTAATGTAGACAACAACATCGTCTTGGTCCGAATACGATGTTTTTGTTGCGCCAACACGTTACGAATATTCGCCCCATAGTGAGGCCACAGCATAACAATATATTTATCTGTTTGATACGCTCATTCTACAAATTAAACTCATGCCGTAGAAATTAATAAAATTACGAATTATATCAGTTGAAGAAAAGAACTTCAAATTAAGGTATATCAATATTTGTACGGTCCAAATAGTACCGGGAAAAATGTCCGTATTTTTATTTCCGTCTTTCTAGTTTGTTAAACAAGGTTTCGCAAGCAAAGCCTACCTTCACGCATGAAGTATCACATTCACAAATCGCCCAGTCAGCGTGCCCTCTCCAAACATCTAAAAAGGCGTGAAACCCCCTTCCGATCTAAGCAGTTAGTGGTAGCACGTCGTCGTGGAGTTCGCAAACAGTTTCGCTCCTAACCGTAATCGTATTTCCCGCTTGTTTATTTCGGTTTGACACGGGCAAGCCGCGATTTACAAGCGGATAAACTACAGACGTTCACTTTAGCTTGAATAAGTAATAACAGTTTAAAGTTCTATGGATTATGGTCTCAAAATCAAAATGGTTGAGGTCGTAATGTCAATTAGTGGTCTCAATTGTCGAAGTTTTATATTTACGACTCAATTCTACAGCTATGTATTTCAACATCTAGACGTACCCAAAGATATTGACATGGAAAACGGTTTTATTTATCTATTGGATATGGGTGTAACGAAGTTTAAAGTGTGAATTTAAGAAGACTAAATGCACAGAACGCTACTACATTGCTTGAGTGTTCATAAACCAGTTGACCTTCGTATCATAAAACACATTATACGCGCAAAGTATCTCGAAAGCCATCAGTTGATAGTACTTTGGAGAATACAAAAGCAACCATTAACTCTGCCGTTATTTCTTCAAACGGCCTAATTTAAAATTACTTTTCCGTGTACCCCAATTTGGAAACTGACGCCGAAAAAAGGCCTTTTTGGCACACGAGCCGGCCTCTCTTCTATTTCTATTAGTACAAGACAAGACTAATAGATGAAACGACTTTTGCAACATGTACAGTAATTTAGCTCCGTACTTCCGAGACGCTATATCGACCAACTCTGCCACAAGAAAAGTTTAAAATATTGCCCCAGATTCCCACCGCGCCCTCACAAATGGGTCTATAATATTTTAAATAGGCTGCAGATCATAAAAAATACGAGGGTTTCGTAAACAAAGTGCCTTCCCTCCAATAAATAACGATGGTGGGACCAGAAGCCGCATAACGAGCCGGTTTTATGGGACCCAACCACAGGCTTGGATTACAGCTGAAAGACAAAAGCACACATACCATGAAACTGCTGATAGCTTGCGTTTTGAACACAATGGCTGAATACTGCAGAGACGGTTACTGCTTTATATCATCAAATAAGAGGGAGGGTGCTAAACGTAAGTTAAAAAGGTGTGTACACTCACGTAAATACAACACGTGACTCGTAAATGTAAAACAAATTATACATACAGGTGTGAACATGCGTCGCCATGTAATTTAGCAATTCGCAAAACAAGGTTTGTTTTCGCCTAACACACCTGAGATCGGAAAAGATGTTTACACAGGATTTGCCTAACTTGTAATAGAGCTCATTTCGACTGAAAGTAAGAAATAAATAAATTAAACCAATTTACGTTCGAGGTTTCTTTGAGCTCAAGGTTTCTAAGTTAACTCTGTGCGCATTCATTCCATAAATACGCGAACTCTCAAGGAAATAGGAGTAAAATAAGTGAGAAAGAATAACAATTTGTAAGGTATATTTTATGTTTTTAGCACCGGCAAGATTTCCGATGAAAAGCAAAACAGTCCAAGTTACAGCTGGGGAGGCGGCACATTTACAGTGCGCCGCTTCTGGCGATGCACCCTTGGAAGTGAGCTGGCGAAGCCCTCACCACCACACCATTGCGCATCATTTAGATCAGAGGTAAGCTGACCTTTTCCTATCATCATCATCTGCAGCCTGCAGATGTCCACTGCTGGACATAGCCTCCCCCAAAGAATTATACAGGGACCGGTCTTGTGCCGCCTGCGTCGATTTACCGCGACCGAGACAATATCAATGGTCCAACGTGTAGCAATCCTACACTGCGTACCGTGCGTGCGTAACTTTTCCTATTTACAGGTACTTACCTGTTGGATATTTTTGTACTGTACCTACACAAAGTTTCGAACACGTCGCGTCTTTCATTTCCATTTTTAATTTTATATTTTTGGAGTACGACTCACGTCACTTGCTATCGACAAAGGTACTGAAAGATACCAAAATCGCTATGAAAACAAAATACACTCTCAACTAAAATACCTACTAAATATTTACAGTGTGGTAAAATCCTAATACCTTGATTATGAAACTGAAATATTTCATAAATGTTGTACCCGACTTACTATATCATATAACTAAGCTGACTTGACTGCTCAGAAGCTTATTTTGCAATCTGGTTCAGACGTGTGTAAAACTAAATTTAAAATTTCAGATACACGATCCGTGAGCAAGTTTTAGATGACGGCTTAGTTTCTGAGTTGAGCATACTGCAGACATATCGACAAGACACAGGTGCATTGACATGCAGAGCATCGAATGCTTACGGTCAAGACGAAATGCTTATACATCTTGTAGTTCAAGAGGTAAAGACATATACCTATCCAAAATTCTTAATTATTCTCAAATTCAGTTAAGAAGTTGGGTATTTTAATATGCCTATATCTTATTTATTGTCTACATCTCTATGTTTAGGTGCCAGAAATGCCGAAAAACATAAGAATCATTGACCAACAGTCAAGATCAATACAAATTTCTTGGACGCAACCGTACGCCGGAAATAGTCCTATCATCAACTATATCGTTCAGTATAAAGAAGCGCCAGGTATTTCGTTTAATGAAATAATAAATTGTGAATTAAAGTATTTTGAACTGCAACCCTATTGAATGGAATACGATTTTTCAGAGTCTTGGCCAACAACACCCCAGAAAGTCATAGTGCCGGGAAGCGTTACGTCAGCTACTGTTCAAAACCTACAGCCAGCAACGTCGTACCATTTAAGAATAATTGCTGAGAACAGACTTGGGCAGAGCGAACCAAGCCAATTAGTTCAAGTCACGACTACTGAAGAAGGTGAGAAGACATTTTCAAAAACGTATCTAATTTTGAGATAGGTTAATATCGAATTAATTGTTACCTCTATTGTCGTACAGTTCCTAGTGGACCTCCGCTAGATGTGAGAGTGGAGTCCAAAAGCTCTACAGAACTGATCGTCAGTTGGGATCCACCTCAAAGAGATCTTTGGAATGGAAACATTCTCGGATATTACGTGGGTTTTCAAGAAGTAAGTTTATCTTCTAATTATAAGTTCCATTTTAATCACTTCTGGATTAGCAACGTTTTTGTAATTACTGCATTTGTCGCATGTCCAAATTTAGCCGTTTGGTCAGAATTGCTACAAGACCGAATATTTAAGTTATTGTATCTTAGCAGAAGTTGCATAAAATAAAAAAACGATTTGATTGATTCCAGCTGAATAGCAACAGCACTGTCCTAAGCGCCAGTGGTCCCGGCGGAGCATCGTACACTGTCCGCACAGTCGAAGGCGCGGGTATGGCTCGAGCGAGGACCACGCTGTCTGGGCTTCAGAAACACGCAGCGTACGCTGTCGTCGTACAAGCTTATAACAGTCGAGGAGCCGGGCCAGCGTCTCCACCTACCACTGCTACTACTATGGAAGACGGTAAGTATTACAACAGTTCTTAACTCATTAGCAGATGTGAAGATAATATAGCTACTTATCAACCCGGCAACAAATCAACATGGCCTTTACATCAGCCAATTTTTTTCGATTATTTCTTTTCATAACTGGGCAAACATTTCTTCGGCGTTTCGTTATTCATCCTAACGAACAACCAAACAACTACAAATTAAATATAGCCGTGATAGATATGGAATACGTGGAATAGCCATGCCTAAAATAATTAATGGTAAGTCACACTTTTGTCAATTACTTTCAGTGCCAAGTCTACCTCCTGGATCTCTACAATGCACAGCACTGAGCTCTCAATCAGTTCGAGTTGCCTGGGAACCACCACCGCTCCGCGGTCGAAATGGAGTCCTCCAGGGGTACAGAGTGACGTATGCACCAGTCACCGAATGGTATGGTGAGTAGTAATATTTTTGACCTTAAATGCCAAGTTTTCTTGAAGTAATGTTATGGGAATGGACTGCAGAATAAATGAGGATTTGTCACGATGTGACCCATGAACATGAAATATCTCATAATGCCAACTCTACAAGATCATGCTCGCAAAATATCTATAGTATATTACGTACCAGCGTATTCTTGAGATAAGGTACTACGAGTAAGATACTGTTAATCTGGCTTTTTGTTTTCGCGTTCTTAGTAATATTTTCTTTATTCAGGTAACGAAGATGCGGTCACTAAACAGATATCTGGGCTTCATACGACTCTTTCCGGCTTGAAGAGGTATACCAACTACTCCGTGACCGTTTGCGCGTTCACTGCCGCAGGCGATGGTGTCAGAGCGGCACCTGTTTACTGTCACACCGAAGAAGATGGTGAGTTTACTCAAATTTATATATCCCATACTTTGGGATACTTCATTTTTAGAGACGATAAATCGGTCACGTAAGAAATAAAGTTAATAACCTATTTTCAAACTTCCCTCTTAGTTTTCTATCAAAACTCTAGGTATTTTGAATAATAGCTAATGATTCTTCCTACAACACCATCTTTTAAATCAGGTGATACAAAACAGCTAAGCTGATCACTGAGTAGTAAGTCACTTTGATCGTGATCATATTGTTGATGATATACCAATGTTTGCAGTGCCATCGGCGCCGGCGGACATCAAAGCCGTGGTTTCATCTCGTAACAAGATTCTGGTCTCGTGGTTACCACCGGCGTCTCCCAATGGTGTTCTAGTTGGATATACTCTATACATGAGCGTTATTGAAGATGGCCGTGAGGTAATAGATCTATTCTTTAATGCTATTTTCTTTATTGAAGGTGTTGTAGATCTTGTTGAAAATATATTGTATTTTCATTTTCAGGAAGGCACCCACAAACGTATGCTGTCGCCAAGTACGCTTTCTCATGAGACCTCAAGGTCACCACCGCGTGCTACGCACCAGTTCTGGGTATCTGCATCAACTAGGCTTGGAGAAGGAGAAGCAACAAGGGTTGTTACCGTTCTACCCAGTGATTCAGGTATTTTTAGAAAACGTTAATACACTAGAATATTGAGCAACTCAAAATATTTTCTGCTAACAAATCCAGTTTTTCCTTATTTTATAAACCGTAATTATTGATACCTTAACCTCAGTGCTTTCCATATAGTGCCAGCGCGTATCACATCGTTCAGCCGAAGTATAGTGACTCCGTGGAAAGAGAACATCTCCCTCTCCTGCAATAAAGTCGGTGTCCCAACTCCATCCACCACTTGGAGCATGAACGGAAACAATCTGGAGTCAACGCTGAGAAAGAATGTATCTAATGATGGAACTCTAATCATCAGGTAAAGATCCCATTAATGGATTATAATTTTACGAACGTTACTCAAATCAAGCTGGAGTTACTTTTAATACTGCTTTCTTGAAATTTTTTATTTTGTTTTAGTTATTTTATTCATTTTGTTTCTTTTATTATGTTTTAAGGAGCTTTTTATTCAGATATTCCACATGTGTTTTTATCTCTCTGGGGATTCAGTTTTGAATATTTTCAGCGTTCGTTACATAAAGATTGAACCGTGGTGTATTTTTATTTAGTCCTCGATAATCTTTGTGTCCTTTTGTTCATGGTTTGTTAATAGCTTGGTATCTCGTTCCAGCATGACACAGTATGCAGACAGCGGAAACTACACGTGCACAGTAGACAATAACCACGGAAGAGATGAGGTCACATACAGCGTAGAAGTGAAAGTTCCGCCGCAACCACCGGTGTTAGCTGTCGTTGATTCGTACGCAGATTCTCTGCACTTGCAATGGAGCGATCAAGGCGATGGTGGCAGCCCAATTCTTGGTAAGTTTAGGCAAAGAGTTAAATCTTCACCAACTTTAAACTCGCTTTTATACTTATAAAACATTTTAAATTGATTTGCGTCATTTCCATGACAGAATAATATTTTATTTGCGAAATAATTACGTTGATGCGGGATGTGGTAGAGATTCGAGTCTTCAGGATCTCACTTGAGTTTTAAATTATTGTCTTATGAAAATACTTTTGTAAAAAAAAGTTATATCCTACACAAATGTAGGATTTTAACCCTGGCTTTTCAACCTTTTTCTAGGATTATACAATTTTTTTTTTTCCTGATACGACAATTTTGAATAGCTGCATTACAATTTTCATTTTCCAAATGAGGCTTCAAGAAAATTTCCATTTCAGGATATGTAATCAATTACAAACGCGAGCACGGCGACTGGGAAGAGTTACAGGTGGAGGCGGGAACGTCAGAACACGTGCTCCCGAACTTGTGGTGCGGCACCCGATACCAGCTCTACATTACGGCTTTCAACAGGATCGGCACTGGCTTACCCTGCGATATCGTGCATGCCTATACTAAAGGGACAGGTGAATAGCAAAATAACAATATTTTTATATATCTTTAATTATTATTTAATGACTCAAAGTGGCAGCATAAGTAATCCACTTTATGTTCCCGCGGCCTTATCCAGGGTCGGACTGGGCAGAAAGGGGCCCGGGTGGCTCCATGGCGATCACAAACCCGAGAACTTATTCTTTGGTCACCGAATGCCCCGCAAGCCAGGCATATGACGAGCCCGCGCAGGCCTAGGCCCGGGCAAATGGCACCTCGACTATATATATGGCCAGTCCGACACTAGCTTTATTTCATAACTCCCTGTCACCATAATTTTATCATCCACATTTTTAATAATGTTAACAATTGACCCCGCGGCAAGGCCATAATTCATCACGCTGCGCTGGTTAAGTGAGGATTGGCAGTTTACGCATATCTTCGATAGGCGTTTACGCATATCCGAGAAATTGTTTCCTCCAACATTAAATCCAATGGTGATGATGAATGTATAGATGTGCTCTTAGAAATATCTCAGATGTGTTTGTAGGCGAGATTCGAACCTACGACCTCACGAATCTGAATTCGGACTTCTTGTTACACGGCTTAAGAACACTCAAAGCAATCTCTACTTTTGTATACTATCACCAGTGTATGAAAATTTCAGTGCACTTTCTAAAGGCAATCTTAAAACCATTCAAATCAGGAAAATGTATCACGAGACCTAGTTCAAATATGTATGTACAACTTACTTATCGTCAAACACTGTACACAGAGAAGTTACCGTGATTAAACATCAAACAATACTTTGGCAAATCATACTGCTTCTTTTCCAGTTCCAGTAAAACCGAAACACTCTCAGATGATAACTTTGAACACTACCACGGTAACGGTCTGGTTGGATTCGTGGGGCGACGGCGGCTGTGGAATACTTTATTTCGTCATCGAATACCGTGAAATCAGCAACTCGCAGGTAAAATTTGCAGCATTTGATGTTTTGTTGGTCTTATGAAGTAATCGTGATAAGCTTTACAAATGGCTGTTCATGTATCTTCATTAGTTAAGATCAATTTCTAGCAGTAGGTACGCTTTTCGCTAAAACATGTTATGCAAAATTACACAAAAAAGCGATTTTCTACTCTAGAAACTCTCCCATTTCCAAAATGTGCATCTTGGAGACATTGCTCAAAGGTATATGAGCAATAGTATGCCAAAACGCTTGCATCAAATCGCTAGTTCTTTTCTTACGTAGGTACCTGTTACATATTTTAAGGGTTTTATTTTTGGCATTTACTCCCCACAGTGGCGCCTCGTATCAAACAGCGTGCAAGCTACTGAACGCGTGTTCAGCGTCCCGGGCCTGACTCCGGCCACACAGTACCAGCTCCGCATCACCGCTCACAACAACGCAGGGCATGCGCAAGCACTCTATAACTTCACTACGCACTCACTTAGCGGACGTAAGTTGCTTCAAATGTTTTCTATTTTCTATCCATCGCGTTTATCGACATATGCAGCACATAGCGTCGCGGTCGACTTGAAACCACACACATACTAAGTAGAGAGATCTTGAAATTTCAAAATCTTTCGTATCTCATCGTAAACAGAGATAGTAGAGCTCGCAACTTTATCTTTTACCTATTTATTCCTCTGTTACGTACCTACCAGTACCTACACAAATCCGCACGACGTGAGTTACACTCCATCACGAGGTTCAAGTTAGCAAATGCAACAGAACTCGGCAGTAGCAATGACCTGCGTCGTGCCAACTACAATTCGCTGATGCTTACTTCATTAAATCGTGACCCTGATAACTTTTCACTAAATCTAGTTTTAATAAAGAAGTTAGTGTCGCTCGATCGTCGAAGGCATTCGCACCCATGTTAGATAGGCTTAAAATTATATGATGTGAGTGAAGTTCTCACAGCGAACGCATTCGCGTCTAGGTGAAATAGGCTTAAGATATTTTTATCTGAGTTTAAGTACCTATAGCAAAGTTCGTTCTGAGCAATTCTAGTTTCCTTTTCGAACCCTCCGTCTCCAGCATTCGTAATTCCTCTTTTAAAGTTGGTTGGTTGGTTGGTTCCCTTAAAAAAAAACAACCACCCTTTTTATACACAACTTTTCTTCACGTTAAGTTTTTTGTACCAAACATATTGTGTACTATAGATTAAAACCTTAACAAAACTTTGTCTTATTTCAGTGGTGGACGGATCTCTATCTCCCCCAGTCCCCGCCGGGGCGAGGTCTTTGGGCGGCGCTCGAGTAATCCTCCCAGCAGCCTTGAGTCTTCTGGTGCTGGGAGCTTTGGTAGCCATAGTGTTCCTTGTTAAACGGAATAGTAAGTAGTATATATATTTTTCGTTTTCACAGAAAAGTAATACGCAACAGACTTATCACCTGATGGCAACGGCTTTTCCTTATGAACATCTATAACATCTTTACGTGGTGACCTGGTGATGATAGTTTGCTTGCCCGTTATTTGTAGAATTGTTTGAACGATTCAATGACGATTCGTTCTGTATAATATTATGAGATAAGTGTCTCTTAGGAAAGAACTGCTTGATATAATATACAAAGAATAGCTATTTAAAACATCTCACACGTCTGGGGATAACATTCATATATCTTCTTCTCCAACATCTACCTTATTATGTAGTTACACTAGTTTGTACCAAAGCAGATGTAAAAATCCGGCGACAAGAACTTTGTATGTGTAGGCAATCGTTGAAAACAAGAAGAAAAGAAGTCTTTCAAACACCCGAAGGTTACAAGTTTGCACTGTTTCAGAAGCAGGCACAGCAGAGACCGTGGCCACTGAGAGCGGGGTAGGAGAGTCCCCGTCGGTCGCGCAGCTGCAGAACAAGGTCAACCGAGACCAGCAGTACTTGGCAGCGCGTGCGCAGCATCCCGCGCCGACGCATCATTATAAACACGCTTCAAACGGTCAGAATCTATTTTATATGACTATTGCTGGTTAGAATCCGTTTTCCTGAAAGCGTTTTAGGTCCAACACTCAAAAACCCCTGTTCAATTGATAACACAGGTTTTGAAACAACAGTTTCTGTTCTTGTGTTAGTTTTGCTCTATTCGCCTGCTACTTCACAAGTTTGTTCACCAAGTTACATACAAATAATATACTGGGTACGAATGAGTGACAACCCGATATTTACACGTAAACTGACAACACGTCACAATGTATAATATGAAATTATGTAATTCACATTTTTGTACAATCAAAACACCGATACTGGACTGACAAAAAACTGTTATCATACCATGTTCTTTCATTGCTGAATCCATGTATATTTTTACCAACTTTATTCCCCTAGAATACATCGAAGACATCTGCCCATACGCTACGTTTCAACTAACCAAGCCGACAGCGTACAGCGAGAGCAGTTACAGCGGCAATGTGTACAGCGGGCCCTATCACTCCGTGCGTGGCTCCTTTGTTTATCATGACCTTAAGCAAAACGACAAGTATAAGGTGAGAAAGCCTTTTCTGAAAGAGTTGTTCCAAGGGAACTAGCTTTAAGTTCCTTGGTTGTGTCAGTAAACTGAAGCTGCATTCTGACACTACGCTACCTCACAGTAGCATTTTCCGGATTTACTAATTCAGATTTCGTTTCAACCTTTGAATTTATTTTATATTGTTTTAGTCAGTGTTATGGGTAGATGTATGGGATGGGATGTAGATGGCAGGTAATGGATTATTCAAAATTAATTGCTTGATCTCAAATGTTTAAACTTTGCTCTTAAAATCATTTTTACTAACAAAACATCGTTGATCATTTTGTGTATCTTCACCATTTCCATAGTACGTGTTCTCTTTTATATTATAGATTTCATTTTTGTAAGCTACATTTTATAAATACTGCGATTCCATACCTAAAGTGTATTTAGATGGAGTTCATACGACAATTTAAAATTGTTTCTCTTCAATTCAGGGCAAAGAACCAGAGTACACAAAAGTACGAAGAAAAGGAAACAGACTTCGCGATCCTCACTCCGAGAGCCAAGGTACGGTCTCAGCTCTCCTCTAGGTACTATAGGTCCCGCAGAGAACTAAACAGAGCTTTATCTAGTAGTTAGCTAAATTTTGTTTTACGTAGATTGCACCTTCTATTGGAAGTTTACTTTGTTCCGTTTATGTTTAAGTACCTAATGGAATTCGAATTTGACATAATGATCGCCTTTTATGCAACCCGTTGGGAGCGTAAATAGTGTCGTTATTTACAAAGGTAAGCATGCACACAGTATGTATTGTAACATACATTACCGATTTTTGTTTCGTATTGGGTGTTTGTAGGTTAGTTCATTATCATGAATTGTTTAGACAGCATTTTGTACCATTGCTTTGATACTCTGCGATCCTCATACCCCTGTGATCTAGTGAACTCATTGCACTGGTGTTTTACTCATTTGCAATGTTGATTACACGTCATACCATTTGACTGTTTTTTCACTTTTGTCACTTGCTTTCTGCTGCTACGATTACGCTATGGAAACACAAGCAACGATAACTCTTCATGCTTAGCTTCCTGACGAAACATAACTTCACATTTTACATTAACGAAATGTTTAACGAACAAGTTTATTTATATTGACACGTTAATAACTCCACATAGGTACGCATAACATCAATCATACTCTTACGTAGAGCCATACACTGACTTAGTGACTATTGGGACGCATTTGATTAGTAGACATGACTGTCATCTTACTCTAAGTCCGGTTCACAGTATTCCAGTAGCTTTGCTGTCCAGAAATTTGAGTCAGCACTGAAATAATGTGGACTAATGATAGAAACTGGATGACTAAAATGTGAAGCCAGTGCTGCATCCATTCCATCCATCCATCATTAATCCATTGGCATTCCACTTCCAATAGCTAGTGGGTTACTAAAATAATGTGAACCGGGTGTAAAAATGCGTCTTTTGCGTCACTACTCGCGTTAGATTGGCTTTCCATGTTCAAAACAATCAATCGTAGTTTCCACGGCGTAATAGCAGCGACTTCCTTCCATCAATTCTCGTCGTAATATGTCTGTACTCATTTCAGAGTCGGACAACTTGGGCTCGACGGACTCGGAGGTGAAGAAGATACTAACGCTGCACCTGCCCATTACAGAGTATGAGGACGATGCCAGCGACGACGCGAGCGCGCCGCACTCGGATAGCGAACCCGCCGCCAGGAGGAGGCCCGCGCATCCCACTGCTTGTAAGATTCAGTCTCAACAAATGCTCACCAAATAGAGTATTTGACTTTTCCCAAATATGACGTAATAAAGTTCAAAATTGCTTTAATTCGGCAATTACGTGTCTTCATCATTCGTACCAAATCTCGGCTTCGAGTTGAAATTTTTCAGTGCTACTATTATTATTATTTTTTTGGTTTCTACATATACAATTCTAGGGATACGGAAAGTCTAACCTAGCAGCCTGATTTAGTCAGGTTTTTTTTTAATTGTGTTGATGTCTTTATTCATAATACGTGTGTTAATACAATATTAAATTTAACAGTATACGTAATTTTACGTATTTTATAAGAATATAAAAACTAGCTCTTATGACGAAATGGCCCTTATTTGGCACAAGCGTTTTGATCTTTACAACGAATGTGTTGAATTACAATATCTATTTTTCTTATTAATTTCGTCATTGTATTATTGTGTAGTAATTTCTATGTCAGATATACCACAAACAAATCAGGTTCATAGTCTTATATTTTTCAATGCATTAATTTAATCCTATGCCAAACTAAAGTAACACACATTTTTACTGCCTTTAAAAAAAACAACTGAGCACTCACAATTAAATGTCCAGATCCGAGCGTAGAACGGGAAGAGTCATCATCATCGTCGGAGAACTCTGTGGGCGGCGTGGTTCGCAAGGCGTTCCCTTCGCGCAAAGGCAAGGCAGGTGCGCTCGGCAAACGGCACGTGCGGTCTTCTAGCGGATACAGTAGCCACAACGACGAAACCACATTCAGGTAGACATCTTTCCTGTGAAGTATTTGAAAATTCTTCTTATATTATTACTAATGCGAAAGTTTGGATGTTTGTTGCTGAATCACGTCTGAACGGATCGGGTTGAAATTTGGAACACAGATGATTGTCTGCAATATGTGATTTTTTGACAAAAGTACAGTATCGGATACTGAGTGGGCAAACCCGTGGGGCCTAGTTTTGAATAAAAGTTAAAGTACGCTAAGTACGACCATTCGGGTTGTTTAGTTTATTAGTAATTTCCGTCATACTAAGGCAAAGCAGGCGCATTGGGAAAGTGGTTCTTCTTGATAATATGATAGGAAAAATTGCCAGAACGGGCCACCTCCCAAAGTCAGCAAAGTCTAATCGGCGTGCCTAGCAATGTATGTCCTTGCAACTTGAAACTAGTAGAGGAATCATAACGATGACACCATTCGACATTTTTAAAGGATGTCGCTTACAAAAGGGTTATTGTACTTGGATGATGATTGAAGGATCGTTTTCAGGGCACGCAACTTCTACAAAAATGGAAATTGAGATATTGCATTACATTAAATGCATTATTTCGTATATGTTTGGGAAGAGGAGATCGCTTGAATATTTGATGAACTAATCGTATTAATCTTATTTCACTTTGAAATAAAATCAATTCATTCATCACAATCATTATCACCAATTCAACCAATCTCTTCGTTTCAGCATATCGAACTACCCGTCTTTCAACGAGCACATCCACCCTCCGTCTCGTTTCTCTGACGACACGGAGTGCGAGGGTCACCACCGGCGGAAACGCAGCCATCACCACCAATCAGACGCCAAGCCCACCCGAGAGGCCTTCCAGATAAATGTATGAGACAAGCCTGATTCACTTTATGTGAATATGCTCGGATAGGACTCAACTGTGGGTAAAACAGTGCTTGTGATGTGGTGATAAAAGACGCTGGTGATATGGATTGTGAAAACAACGGTAGTGGTTATGATGTGTGGTAATAAGTGACGCTAGTAACATTATTTATCGGAAAAGACAGCACTAGACACCTCTACAATATATAAGGCAAACTTGGTCCATGTTTTGGTCGTAGTCTTGCATTTATGTATTTGTCAACAAACCATGAAAGTGTGAGTACATGTGAAACTTATTCGGTTGTTTTTCGACAACACGCGAATAATTCTATTGTGGTGATAGCGTGGTGCCCATCAATTTTAGAATCAGTACTGTACTTACAGTGCTGTGAGATGAGATCGTCAATCTAAACACAGCTTAAATGTGGGCGTAATTAAGCTTGACGAAAAACAGTCATTAATAAATTTTAGTCACGAAAGTTATTTCTCACGGCTGAATTTTACTGGAAGCAATGATTTGAATCCAAATGTCGTCAAAATGTTGCCAAATGATAAAACTTCCGTATTTTAACTATGTAAATAATGTAGATATATATTAGATAGGTATAGTAAATATTTAGTGTCAAATAATCCAATACTCCTTTTATACTCCAAAAACGAGTAAGTACATGTTATTTTATGTATCGAAGTAACGATGAGATTGAAAGCATGGCTAGGTCTTGAATCTGGTGTCGTTGTGTAAATATTGATAGTAATTAACTTACATTACTAACGAATATAAAAATTAAAAAGAACAATAATTAAAATAAAAATATATATTTTAAACTTAATGCCTTATTGACCAAAGTCTTAAAACTAGTTAGGGAACGATTGTAAAATTGTATCCCAAATGTATTAAAATACGAATTGTTTCATTGTTGTAAATTTTAATGAGAACGAAAATGTTTTCATCAACAAATCTTATCAGTCTTTAACACTAAGATTTTGAATGTAAATTATAATGCGAGTACCTATTTATATCGTAATGTTACGGCAAAAGAGTGTAAAGTGCCAATAGAAGGATAATTTGCCATAAGTACAGGTGTATAAACAATCATTCATGAAATGTTCGTCATAATTCTACAAATACATTTCATTCCAATTTTTATCAAACATCTTAATCAACCCTGTGTCTCAATGCGTTCAAATATTACTAAACTTAGTTGTACTGCTTAAGAAATATGAATATTCAAACGATTTGTTAGAAAATATTTCGTGTTTTAAGTCACAAAATTTTCTAAATTGGTGACAGCGTTCAAATAATATCATAATGATTTGTATTAAAAGAATCACATTCAACAAGTAGTATGTGCAGCGTTAAGATACACTAAACTAATATTATATACCAGAAAACAATGTCAGTGATTGCGCTTTGCACATGAAAATAATACTCTAATTTCTAATCGTAATAAATAATCGATGTACATTAATAAAATGTTATAGTAATACGATCCTCAGTAATCAGTAACACAAGACAATACACTTACCTATAGTTTGGTGAATATGGCAGAAAGTTAAATTTGTATGTACGTAGTTTATGAGTGTTGAACACTAGGCACAAAACTCGTCGTAATTATCCTATCTCACTTAGATCGACCGCTGAACTATTCATTTGTTTTCGGAATACAATAGTTAATACAACTATCATTGACATTCGATTTATTTATCCACCTTTTCCCTATTTCGGAGGCATATGGGAGTAAACCCTAAAGAAACAAAAACAAAGCGCAGATTAGATGGGATAATTATGACAGGCTCTATTTATTAAATAAACAAGTTTTATGTGAGTTGTGTGATTTAAAAGTGTTTTACAATCCTTTACGTTGTCGTTCTTTAGTAATTCCAACGAAGACTGCCCTACATTTAATTGAAATCTATTTTATATAATCTAGACACAATTACCTATTGCTAGTCAATATCCATTAGTAGTTTTGTAGCTGTCGCGTCAATCAATAGCAGAATTTGTACCTTTAAATTTTCTACGAAAAATAGATACAAACAGTTAATCTTCAGTATACCTTGTCTTGTATTTCCAGTCTAGTGAAATTCTAATAATTTGGTAACAAATCGAAATATCTGTACGTAATAAAAGCCCCATATAATCCAAAATTCTAGTCATTTTACATGTTAAAGTATACTATCAACGAAATCATTATTATCGACTTATTTTTCGTAATTTCGGAGGAGGGAAAATTTACTCTTCATGTCACATGCGTGACATTAAGTTTCGGTTCGATCTGCGAATATTTTTTCATCTTTTCAATATAGGTGTCGATTCAAACTTCTGGATATGACAAAAAAAACAAATTTATTTTTCTTTATTAGATAAATAAATATGTTTAAGGTATCAAATCGCGTAGCCTGAAAAATAACCGCCGAAATATACCCCAAAAAAGTCAAATTTTCTCTCCTCCACACTAAAATTGAACTAATCATTATTGTGTAGCATTTACATGGATCATTCTGAATTCTAGTCAATGTACCATATCATTTTACATTACGTTAATGAGAGTAATTAAGGCATAGTTAACCAAGTTGTTACAGATATGTTTTTATAATGCAAACAAATGAGTTATTAGAACCGTACGATGTGAACGAAAATAAAAATTCATTTACTTGATATTGCTGTATTTTATTGATCTCATTTCTTAAATATGACAATGACGAATTCCGATATACAGACATTCAAACATGCAAACATTGAACAGCTTATGAACTACAGATTTACCGCCATATTACAAAACTTCAGTTACCTAGTTGAGCTCAATTTTGTTTGTTTGAGGACATAAAAGTATATCATTTTAGACCCATTTGTGTGAATTTTTTAAAGATTTTTTAAGTGGAAACTTCCTTATCCGCGCTAAGCAGTTTTGGCAGAGCGGTTCGTAACAGCCAACCACGTCTACTACTGTCCACTATCTTTCTACAAAAAACGTAATTTCGAAATAATCTCGCGACTTTCCTTTTTTTTATCGTATAGAGTGACGAGACGAGCAGGTCATGTGGCTGATGGTAAGCAACATGCCTGCCACATAACAGCAGAATGACACGCAGCTATTGGACCATGAAGAGTCCAAATCATTACCTAGCACTGCACTGCGCTCACTACCCAGAGATCTAAGATATTATATATCTAAGCCTGCACTGTGCTCATCACCCAGAGATCTAAGATATTATATATCTAATACCTGTAATTTCTCTCTGAAAACATTGCCCTTCAAACCGGAACACAGTAATGTTTAAACATAACTGCTTAGCGGTAGGATGACTGGCAAAGGTGTGGTATTTCCCAGGCGGACTCTGCCAAGAGTCCTACCACTACTTTCCTACTCCGCTTCTACTTCGTTTCGTCCGATCTAACACTTAAACGGAGGAAAGAGAGTAGACGTCCAAGACATGCGGATTAAGACAATTTTTGTATTGGTGAAATCTTACGAGGTCATTCCACGACATGCGTAATAGTAATGTAACGTAATTTGTAGCTATACAGGTGATGTATTGTGCGATATTAGTGCTGTTTCAATACTAAAATTCTAAGTTGAAGTTTTCACTTCTATCGGCAGTCCCTATGACGATTTTTTAAAATATTGGATAGGTTTATGGCTCACGTAAGCTTTGTGTACATGTTTGCAATACGGCAGTTGGCAACTTTAATTTGAACATGAGGTATTCGATTAATTATCATTTAATTCACATTATAAAACTATGGTACTTACCTACAAAATTATTTACACTATTTCATGTTTCAATTCTGAGTGAAAACTCCACAGTTATAAAAAGGTTTAAAGTTACTTCATTTTGCAATTCGGTAGATATTAAAGTACCTACCTATATTGTTAAAACGTCAGCCATCACATTCAATACAATCACTATCATAAGTTGTGAAGTCGCACATGGCTTCCTCTTCAATTTAAATTGTCCGGAAAAGTTGGCAATAACTCACAAACTTTACATTAAATATAATCTACATTTTAATGTAATTTCACACTATCACACTAGTCATCACGCAACCAAACTTAAATACCTATATCTTAACAAACTACTAATTTGATCACTATAACTGCACCTCAAGCCGTTTAAACAGCTGCACGTCAAAATTCACGCAAAACTTTATGAACTCTCGAGATATATTGCGCAACAAACCGAATGGCTTCGCAGTATACACTTACCTGTGCGCTTTCGGCGTACCTTGTTTTTACACTAACACACGTGGTTACGTTTGTACCCACACAAACGCACAACAGTAATAAAATTATACATCG
The DNA here is from genome assembly GCA_963693475.1 of Ectropis crepuscularia. NCBI lineage: Eukaryota > Metazoa > Arthropoda > Insecta > Lepidoptera > Geometridae > Ectropis > Ectropis crepuscularia. Next base: position 12,118,735 of record OY856357.1, on the reverse strand, counting down.
CGCTTTTGTCTCGAAACATAATATATCCGAGAGCTCATTAAGTTTAGCGCAGTTTTTAGCAGTTACAATTTCAAGTCTTTGTTTATACTACTGGTCAGATGGTGTTGTGTCAAATGTCCACCAATATTTGTCTATTTATTATTTATATGCTATTAATCACTATCACTCTCATCAGCCGTGAAGTCGAAGGGTCGGAACTTCCCCCTGAAATTAGCGACGTGTTCAATCTCTTCCTCTCGCGATATCTGACACATCCGCCAGTCAGACTTGTCTTCGCAGTTGAGCAGCGGACCGGACGATAGGACGTCTCTGGGAAATAACATACAACATTAGAGACTGGCACTTTTATTTTTAACATTTTTTCTATTCGAGATTCTCATTTCAAATGTTATACGAGGGTCAAACTGAAAGTTCTTAGAAAATCAAAAACTGATTACATTAGCCAGTTATTAGTTTTATTATATCTTTTCAAAATATTGTCCATTCACGTCAATACACCGCTGCATGCGATGGAACCACTGGGAAAAGCACTTTGCCCACTCGTCCTTAGGGGTCTCTTCAATGGCATCGCGATACGCAGCCACCGCTTCTTCAGCATTCATAAACCGCTTTCCTTTAAGTTTTTCTTTAATTTTTGAAAATAAATAAAAATCACAAGGCGCGAGGTCGGGGCTATACGGCGGGTGACCCAGTAATTCAACGTTTGATGTCGCCAAATAGTTTATCGTTCGCTTGGCAGTGTGCGATGAGGCGTTGTCGTGGTGAAGGAGGATCCTACTGCGAGGTCGTTTCTCTCGAACTTTTTCCAGGACAAGTGGCAAACAATTGGTAGTGTACCATTCTGCAGAAACTGTTTTTTGATCCTCTAACACAATTGTTGCGAAATGACCTATCCTTCCAAAGAACGAGGCCACCATTTTTTTCCCCGCACTTCGATCTCTCTTCACTTTAGTTGGCAACTCCTCGAAAGGAAACACCCACTGAGCAGATTGTCTTTTGGTTTCAGGATCATAACAGTAAATCCAGCTTTCGTCACCTGTTAGTATGTCGAACACAGCATTTGAGTCACCTCCGTTAAATCTTTCAATCATTTTACGGCACCAATCCACACGATGGAGTTTTTGAGCCTCAGTCAAATTATGAGGTATCCACCGGGCGCAAAGCTTCCTGACCGCTAAATGTTCGTGTAGGATTTTGTGCACTTGACTCATACCGATGCCTAAGCTTGTCCGAATCTGCTGATAGGTCACTCTTTTGTCAGTCTCTATCATACGCTGCACAACACAGATGTTATCTTCAGTCGTCGCCGTAGAAGGCCGTCCCTCACGTAAATCATCAGTGAGATTAGTGCGACCACGTTTAAACTCATTAAACCAGTTCTAAACAGTCGCACGAGATGGGGCTTCATCGTGAAAGGCCAATCGTAGTCTATCATAACTTTCTTGTTGACTTAAATGACATCGAAAGTCATAAAAAATCATTGCACGAAAATTTTCTCGTGTTAAATTCATGTTGACGTGACACAGACAATTTTCAATTTGCCGCCAAATCGTAAAACAAATGACAAATGAATGAAGTATATACTCAGTAATATTGGCAAAGAGTTCTATTTTCAAATTATAGTTTTTTTTTTTATTATATTGTTTATAAGTGGCCAGTTCTAAGAACTTTCAGTTTGACCCTCGTATTATGCTTCAAATATAATACGACATTTCAATTTGTAGAATGAAGTGACGTCTATCGAAACTTCTAAGCACTGTATCTTCGTAATTTTTTGTTTGTGAAACAAAAGAAAATATACGTTTCCAATATGTATTTTTTTTTTATCGGACTCGGATTAAAAAAATGATTTTTTTGTCATCATGCCTATCTATTGGACAATAAAAATATATTACTAGTAGTAACTCTCTCCTTGCGAGAGAAGGCCCCGAGTCCCAGCAGTGGGAACGTTTAGTGGGCTGTTGATGTTGTTGTACTAGTCGATAATTTCCAGTCTAACCTGCCAAACTGCAGTGGGAAATGTTGCTTTGTCTTTGCTAGCAATTGCTCCCCAGACGGTAGTTCTACGTGGAAGTATGTCGCGCCGGGGAGCACCACTTGTCTAATATCCGCATACGGAGGCAAAGTTTCTAGCTGCACGCTGGCAATACCTGCCTCGTCCTGAAACAATCAGAGAGTTAACTTTAATATAGGTATGATTCTTGATTCTTCAGAATTAATAGTTTGTAAGTGTTACAGGTTTTGAAAAACTTTTTGTTTAGAATAAAGTGACTTAAGCGCAAGTTCTAGGTAATGACTAGGATTATCATGTTCCAATAGCTGCGTGACACTGTGCTGTTTGTTATAAACAGACTCGTTGCTTCCCATCAGAGATATGTCCTATTCGTCCCATCACTTTGTACCTACAATAAATAAAATAATAGTGTAAAAAACCAAAAAAACACGCTTTTAGCACGCACTAATTTCTTTCGTATCTCATTTAGCAAACCCTTTCATTTAATACCCATGTCATGGGGTTGCATTTCATATAACCAATCCGCCATGTTGGATTTAAGTCACGTGACTATTTTTTTCGTATTCCTGACAGCAAATCCTTTCATTTGATACCCATATCATGAGGGTGAATTTCAAAAAGCCAGTCCGCCATCTTGGGGATGCCGCCATATTGGATTTGTAATGACGTTTCTTAGCTAATCATGTATTGTCATCAGAACTCAGAGCGTGTGCAAAATTTCATCCTAATCGAAGACCGGAAAGTGGGTCAAATTAAGATTCCAAGATTTTTTTACATACATAGTCAGTTACAAGTGAAGCTAATAAAAGCGTGTTAAAAACCACAGCTTAAAATCAAATAGTCCGGCCCTTCTACCGCCTAACTAAATTGGCTTTGGCTTTAGTCTTGGTGTCTCTATAATTTCGGGCGAAAAGAAAATAAATAGCCATTTATATCAAAGCTAAGACAGTCATAGATAGGTCTAGATCATCAGGGCAATGAAGGTAGAAGAAAAGTTTAAAAATAACAAAACTACCTGGAAAACTTCCAATATCTGTGGTTCGCAAGCCTTCGGCACGGGCACGCACTGTATCTGCATGTGGCTCGTCTTGTAGTTCCTCTCGAAGAACACGGCCACGCTCCCCATCGAGCCGTAGAACTGTTTCAACGCCGCTTTGAACTTCTTGATTTCAGACGATACTTCGTCTGGAACCTGATACATAGGTACATCATTTATTTTCGCACTTGTACCCCATATTTAATTGCACCATCGTCGCTTAACTGACGAAATAGTAATCAAGAATACACCTACAATGTGCAGTTAAAAAAAAATGAAGTCTTCCAAATTAGGTTTATTAAATTAGGTTTTCCGAATTGTTTAATGTTGCTGATATAAAAATGTTTATTCTGACAAAGAGCACGGACCCTCGTGTCTGTGGTAGCAATTTAGTTTTCTAATTTATAAAATGTAAATAGATTATGGTGGATTATACGTTCTATTCGAATGTAGACTACTATATAAACTACAAAGGTGAAGAAATTATAGGCAAATAATCCTTTTCCTAATTCATTAATTTTACGACGGTGAATTAGCAGGCTAATACTAATTTCGTTTTAAGCCCGATATGTCGGAGTCTATAATAGGCACTGGGCACCTCACGTAATAAGTACTCATACCGACTATTACGTCTGGAGCTTTCATATTATACAAGAACCAATCTACTGTATTTCTCCATGTTTTTGACTTACTCTAGTTGAAGCTTGGTGATGTGCTATAGGCAATATGAGCACATGGTACGGATCGAGAGGGCCTTTCGCCAAGGCGAGGTAGCACTGAGTGCCGACGCAAATCACCAGATGCTTCTCCACGGACGGTGATGACAAACAGAACCAGCAAGTATCTGAAAAGAAGAGATATATCATTATATTGAACAACAAGTCCACTAAATCAAATATCATAATGATGTTTATTAACATTTTAGATCAAGTATGTTCCCATATAATGAGACCAGTGGAAAGAGGAAAAGAAGGCTCAAGAATGGGCCTGTGGCCAATAACGGGGCCAAACTTAAAAAAATTGACAGTCATAGGGAATGCCGTTATAGACGTGAAAACTAATAACTCAGAATTTCATAGCTCACTTTGGAAACTACGCGGGTGTGAAACCGGGGGGCGTGGCCATGACCATGCTGCCGTCTGTAAGCTATAACGTCTTTAAGTGAAATTTTATCTAAATAGACTTTTAAATGCAATGGCATTTACAAAAAAGTACTAAGAAAATAATCTCTATCGATCCAACTAATCGGGATTTACTTAGAAGCTGTAGTTTTTGATTTAGAAACATGAGAAACGTCGTCATGTAATTACCCATGGACGAGACTGCAACGCATAAGTCTTTAACTACTATTACCAAATGAAAAACTCTAAAAATCTGTAACTATAGTTTTTATTAAATACTCAGTTAGCTCTATATTTCCATATTTTAAGTTTTTCATAAGTTCATTGGTTTTCAAATGGTAGAATTTTTTAACATCTTGCTGGTTTTTCGCTTATAGGTAACTCGAAACTTGGTTTTGGTAGTTAGAGACATTTTAGCTTGTGGACGGCGGCATGGCCAGCTATGTAGATCGTCCAAGTTTACCCGTAGACTTCTTTCATTTACGAACGTGCCGTTTCAGTTCAATTCACAGCCCACGGAAAATCTGTATGCGGTGCCCCAAAAGAAGTTTCTACTTCAATAAGCAAATAACTGAGCATGTTCCTCTAGCAATGTCAGTGAAACTTTATTGTAATCTCCTGAATTCCATTCTACACCCCTCAATAATTTAAATAAAATATGCAACAGATGTAATAAAAATGACAATGGCAATAAAAAAAGCAATTAGAATACTATACCGGGATCAAACTCTTTCTTTTTTCTTTCTTCGTGGTCGCCATCTCTTCGTTTTCTTTTACCATGACCCTGATTGTCATCAGCGTCCATGTTGAAGAAGAACTGGCCATTATCGCTGAACTAAAATAAAAATATACTTAGATACAATTAAATTTCTTGACGTGAAAAATGGTTACAAAATTATGCCTCAGGTGATGTTTTATAGAGAGGATTTTGTATTTTAAGAAGCGCCCGTACACCGTCACTAAAAACCGACACCCAGAATTTAGCTAGTCAACATTTTAGTAAACATTGAAACTCAGATTAATACTTCTTGCAAGATATTATTAATTCTATTTAGTGGAAGTTTGACTTAAGGTGGTTCGATTTTCATACTAATCTATTTGACCATTCATGGGCGACGAGAGTATAATTTTACACTGAAATTACTATAGTTGGCATTTAAATTGGTCTTTATTTGCGGTATTTCATATTTAGTTGAAGAAAATTGTAGATTAATAGTAGAAATAACATCGAATTTTTTGTTCATTTATGTCAATGTGTGAGTGAACACAGATAGTGTCGTACGGTTGCCGCTACTAGGCATAGAATACATAATAGTAATTATACGGCGAAGACGCGCGACGTTGCCAGCTCGTGACATACGCGGGTAACGCGCTGTTGCCGCTCTTCTCTGTCAACTTTGCTCAGCTGGCTCAGCTCAAGAATCAAATAAATTATTGAAAGATTGGACAATGTATTGCCAGTATTTGAATGTTATATATTGGATAAATTATAGGGAAATTATATTACAAACAATACATAATTATAATACTAATAAGTAAATTAATATTATTAAAATATACCTAGAGAATACAATTTATAATTTATTTTTGACAAACGTCGATTGTCAAGTAATTTTCGTTGGTAACTGCATCATTTGGGAACATCTGGACCGATTTGACAGTTTCCTAATTAAGTTTTTATGGAATAAAAGCCTGGAAAAGTTGTCCAGAAAATTGTTCTGTAAATAATAAATACGTGAGAGGAGTGTGGAGTTTTAGTTGTACCAGAGTATTTACAAGAAAGTGTTGCCTCTAAGTGAGTTACAAAAAATTACATAAATTATAATATGATATTAATATGATATGGTAAAAACCTTTCTACAACAAGACGAAAATGATAGTTACAAAGTGCACGCTATGAATTTAGAAATGCAAAGTGAGTGGTTAACCATAGGTGAGTTTTGTATCCCATTAGCTCTAAAGTGGCGCACCTTGCTATATGACTGGTCTCCTGCCTTATTAAAATTTTATCTGAACGCTTTCCGAATGACCCTCCCTGACCAGAGTAACTTGGTAAGGTGGGGAAAAGCCTCTGAAAAATGTTGCTATACTTGTGGTGAGGCGATATGTACAGCAAGGCACATATTGGTGGGATGCAAGGTGCTCCTTAATAGGGGTCATTACTCACAGCGCCATGACAGAGTACTTGAAATCATACGTGAAGCCGTAAGCCTTTCGGTAGCTAGAGCCCAAAAGGGATTGACGATGAACAAAAGACAAATTAACTTTGTAAAAGAGGGTTCAACTTCAAACTCCAAGAACAAGCCTTACTCAATCCTGGGTTCAGCACCTGATTGGACAATTTTAATGGACACGTATGAAAAGCACTACAAAATCCCAGAGGATGTGGGTGTTTCGTCATCCAGACCGGACATTTTCCTTTTTTCTAGGGCTACGAAACGCATAGTCCTGGTGGAACTTACCGTACCGTGGGAAACTAATATACCTAAAGACCACGTGATGAAACAAAATAAGTATTACGACCTACAAAATGAATTAACAAAAAATGGCTATGTAGTTAATTTATACGCTGTAGAAGTAGGAGCGAGAGGTATACCAGCAAAATCTCTCTATAACCTGCTTAAAGACCTTGGATTGTCCAGAAGTGCAGTAAGTTCTATACTAGAACGAGTATCTAAAGCTGCACTAGTAGGATCATATCGGATTTGGCTGGGCAGGGAGAGAAATACGAGTAGTGAAGGTGAGTGTTGACGTACGTCAATGTAAACCTTTTAAACCTACAGCCCGAGTCACAAGTCTTGGGGTCTATTCGAGATTTCTCTCTCTGCCACACGATGGACCCGGCACCCGCACGGTGAATCCATGGAATGCTAAGAAGTACGTCTCTCTCTCTACTTACTCGCATGGTTTTACAGATAAATATTAAAAATAGAAAGAAAATATTAATTGAAAATATGATAATATTCGTGGATATTTTCAACTCGTAGCATTGGCAACACTGATTGCAATTTGATTGAGTACGCGCGTTTACGACGATTTTCTTGAATTCTTGTGTTTTCGGTGTATTTATCAGAGTGCCATTCTATAAAGATTTTATTCATCAAAAATAAACCATGGAACCACGTACTTCGCAAAAAGATTACAAAAACCACCACTACTCTGGTCCAAAGAAAAATCGCAAACGAATTCGTGCACAAATGGAAAGATATCATGGAGAAATCAAAAGGTTAGTACGTTTAGTACATAATACAGATACGTACCTACTCGGTACTCTATTAGTATTACAGACAAACTTATCACAGTAAAGTTGATTGTTTTCGGCTAACTTTCGAAAACATAACCTCTAAAGTTTCTAATTTACTTGTCGCTATAATCTTTATTTGCTTGTTGCAGTCGAAATGAAGTGTGGTGTAAAAAGATGAAAACGGACGATTCCAGTATTCCATCAAATTCTGTACCGAATAACCCTGTGAAAACATACAGAAATAAAAAGAAGTATCACACAGAAGCCAACTATACACAAAATGAACAGCAAAAATCTAAGGAAAAGCTCATGACATCAGAACCTTTGGATATAAATTGGCCATTAAACGATCCAACTGTTAACAGTCATGAGTTGGTTGTTGAGTATGTTCCAATTGATAATTTGGCTGGCCTCTCAGGAAACAGAATTGTGGACCTCCCGCATGTCCTTCAATGGGCATTTAAACTTGAGCGACACCGGTCACAATGTCAAGGGAGCAGTATCATATTTGATGGTGAATTAAAAGATGGGTTCAAAAGTGTATTCACTTTCAAATGTAGCATGTGTGGGAAAGAATTTCGAAATAGTAATGAAAATGTAGAAAAATTGAACAAAGCTTTTGTTTGGGGAACTTTAACAGCCGGCAGCTATTTCACTCAGGCAGCTCACATGACAAGTTTGATGGACATCCCCACAATATCTGCAAGCAAGTTTCGCAAAACTGAAAAAATACTAGGCAATGTTTGGATGGACCACCTGACTGAGGTAATAAAGAAGAATGGAGAACAGGAGAAGGCCATTGCCATAGAAAAAAAAAAAAATTGGCAGTCATAGGAACTGCCGATAGAAGTGAAAACTTATAACTCAGAATTTGAAGCCTACTTTGGAAACTACACGGGTGTACCGGATGGCGTGGCCTGACCATCATGGCATGGCCATCTAGAAATGCGTCAGCATTTTCCATTGGCTCACGCATTTCTAGATGGTCAGGCCGTGATGGGTAGGCCACGCCCTTTCAGCATTTCCCATTGGCTGACGCATTTCTAGATGGCCAATGGGCGTGGCCCCGAGTTTATCCGAAGATTTCTTATCATACCCGAGTGTGACGCTAGAATTCAATTCACATCCCACGAAAAATCTGTCTAAAAGCGCGCCTGCGTGCCAAAAGAAGTTTTCGCTTCGAAATACTTGGGAGGTGTCAAGGGACATTCTGATGGAACGAAGTTGTACAAAATATTGCAACTCTTTACTGTTTCTGTTGCCCTGGTACTGGTACCTAGAGGCAAACGCAACTCTTTTATATTTCTGTTGTCCTGGTATCTGGAGATAAACGCTGGGCTGTTGGAGGTAGGTAATCGAAACTCTTTACTGTTTCTGTTGCCCTGGTACCTACCTGGCCGTTTTTACCGAGTTTACCCGAAGATTTCATATCCGATCCGATCCATTATCATATCCAAGCGTGACGATTGATGAATCCATTTCACAGCCCACGAAAATTCTGTCTATAGCGCGCCTAAAGAAGTTTTCACTTCAAAAATGTGTTGATGAAAATGGTATTCCACATGTGACTGTATATGTAGATGGTGGCTGGCCTAAAAGATCTTATGGTCACGACTACAGCTCTGCTTCTGGCATGGCTTGCATCATTGGTAAAGAAACCAAAAAATGTCTATGCCTATAAGCATAAAAACCAAATACTGCTACCAGTGCCACATTTATGAAAAATATAATAAGCCAGTGCCAGAGCACACATGCTTCAAAAACTATGAGGGACCTTCGACAGGGATGGAGTCAGCCATTCTGGTAGAAGGATTTCAGAGAAGCCAAGAGATGCATGGAGTCAAATATTTAAACTTTGTCGGAGATGGAGACTCATCAGTATTTGCACAATTGAGAGAAAAGGTCTCTTACGGAATGCAAATAAAAAAAATAGAGTGCAAAAACCATGTAATTAAAAACTACACAGGGGCATTGTACAAGGTTCTAGCAAACACAAAATTGCCATTATCAGGCAGAAAAATACTAAAGCCTAAATTGCAGAGACTAACTGCTGTGGCACGGAAAATAATAATGGAGGCAGACCGTAAATCAATGAGGGAAGATCTGAAAAATGGCCCCTCTCATGTTTTTGGATGCCACAAAGACTGCAAATCTTATTACTGCCGATTTGTTGACAATAATGATGAGACTGACACAGACTTACTACAAGAGCTAAAAACCAAGTCCCCCACAGTTTGGGCCCTCATTTGTGCAGCAAACGAGGCAGTCATGTCAAAATGCCATCGGCTATCAAATGACACAACAAATGTAGTGGAAAACTTTATGAGTGTCTTGAGCAAGTTCATCTGCGGGAAAAGGTTAAACTTGCACAAAGGTGGTTCATATCAACGCCGAGTATATGTTGCAGGACTTTCACACTCTACGGGCCAAAAATGGCATGCAAGTGCCTGGAAAACTCACACAAAATGTAGTCCTGGGCAAACTTTCAAAAAATATATTGCCCAGAAAGAAAAATCCCATGCAAAGAGAAAACAATGCACTCGAAGACGGCTTTTTGTCCCCAAGACCAAACCTGACACAAATTATGGCCCTAAGGCACAAGAGGCAAATGAACCGATCATAGAATCAAATTCGAAGGATTCATGCCTGTCAAAACTCCGTGATTTTAATAAAACCAATGAAGAAATAACAGAAATAGAACTTCTCACTATAGGGCAACATGAAAACGACAGTTATATTACATATAGAGCAGACAGGCTCACAGCAAGCCAATTTGGAATCATATGTCTAGGCTATGGAATACGTTGTCTGAGTGGGTTTTCCCCGATAGTTACAATCTTTGTGTCTTCAAATCGAGAGTGAATCGGTTTTTTTCTAGGTAAACACGCTCCATCGTAGACCGCATCGTCGCTTAACATCAGGCGAGATGGCGGTCAAGTGTGAACCTATAAAAGTTAAAAAAAAAAAAATATGTAAAAGAAAAGCGACTACACCCTGCCACAACCATGTGAAGAGTATTTTGTATAAAAACAATGTTATGACGTGTGACATGGCATATGGACAACAACGAATCGGTGGCGCGAACACTGTTCATAGAACAACGGAAGAAAAACGTACGACCAGCAGGGCTCTTCATCGACAAAGAGTTTGGCTTTTTAGGAGCTAGTCCAGATGGGGTTATAGAAGCAGAAAAAGCCATTTTAGAGATAAAATGTTTCCCCTCACTAGCTCGCAACAATCTCGACATAATGTTCCGCTGCCAAAGCTGGAAAAAAATTTCCTCTCTGCGTCGCTAGCGATGGAAGCTTGCAAATGAATAAAAAACACAACTTCTACTATCAGATCCAGGGACAACTGCGTGTTTCCGGAATGGAAAAATGTTATTTTGTCGGCTTTATTTCTCCAACTCAAGACATCACCATATTGGAAATCAAGCGCGATGAAGTTTTCATCAGCAATATGTTACCAAAGCTCGAGAAATTTTATAAAAATTGTGTATTGCCTGAAGTTGTACTACGAAGAGTGCGCAATAATCAGAAATGTTTAGACATTGCATTGTGGTAGATGCGTTTGTGCAGCCAGAGAAAGGCAACAATACACGACACAGATAATCTAATATATAAAATTCTCGTGTCACAGTTTTCGTTGCCATACTCCTCCGAAACGGCTGGACCGATTTTTATGAAATTTTATATCCATATCGGGTAGGTCTGAGAATCGGCCAACATCTATTTTTCATCATCATCATCATCACCAGTTTTCATCAACATCTTTTATCGAGGCCGAAGGCCGAGCTGACGAGCGCCCAAGCTCCCAGCTAGTGTAAATATGTATTAACAAATAAAATAAAATAAAACATTGTAAAAAGTTATGTAAATATAAACAATAATAAGTATGTCAACTTCAGTGGTACCTAATTGTTTTTTTTTACCTGTTATAAGGGATATGAACACACTTTCTCTTTCCAGTCATAATATGTGAAAGATAAGGTTATTTTTAAGATTAAGTTGCGGCTGGTCTAGTCGTAATGCCGCTAACTTAAAACGGTGAAGGAAAACATCGTGAGGAAACCGACATGTACCTAGAATCTTCCGAAGTCATGTGTCATCCGCCAACCCGCACTGGGCCAGCGTGGTGGATTATGGCCTAAACTCTCTCCTTGCGAGAGAAGGCCCCGAGTCCCAGCAGTGGGAACGTTTAGTGGGCTGTTGATGATGATGAAGGTTATTTTAAATTTTCTAATTATTCCATAATTCGGAATAAGAAAATATTTAGAAAAAATAAAAATAATTACAAGGCAGTCCTGCCGTTATCAAATAATGCGCTTACTAAGTAACAGTACCTATCTGATTTTTAATTATATGACAAAAAATGTGTGCGCTTAAAACCGCACGGCAGAAGTGAAAACTAAAATAAGAAATACTTAACTATATAAAGACTACTAAATAATTTTAATTTAAAACTTTTACGGCTGAATGATTAGTATCCATGGCCAAGAATAAATTAAAAAAAAAAATTACGCGGGTCGAAAATGCCGTTCGAAGCCGTTTCGCTCACAAGTTTTTAGCTTTTTAGTGTTTGCGATTTAGTTATGTCATATTTATCTATTTCGCTAAAAATGCATAAATATGTTGTGTTATAGTGTATTTGTGTAAGCACTTTCTTATGAAAATGGGTATCATTTTGTGTGTTTACGTAGTGTGAGTGTTGCGATAAAATATTACAACCATAACTTTTTTCCAATGGACGTGAAATGCAAATTTAACATTTCGTGACAGGTTCAATTGATGTGGTAAGTACCTAGAAGTTAATGTCGTGATAAAAAAGTTTAAAAATTCGCCAGTTTCAGCGAGAAAGTCGCTAAGGTGTCAGTCAACACTGGTAGTGAGCAGCGAGAGAGAGTAAGAGTACGTATTGTCCCATGTCCTCCTCTAACAATTATCTTTCTCGGTCTGGCACGTTTGTTGACCACATTATCTTTCTCGCTCTAGCATCCCGAGTTTACCCGAAATTTCTTATCATATCCGAGCGTGATGATCACGTGATCATAAATCCATTTCACAGCCCACGAAAATTCTGTCTATAACGCGCCTAAAGAAGTTTTCACTTCAAAAACACCGCAAAAAGAAACATGGTAAGCACGATTTGAACTCGATATCACGGTATCGAGTATAGGGCCTTCTAACCACTGGTCCAAACTATGCAATGGACAATACGCCGAAATTAACGCATAGTCGGAATCGCATTCGAACACAACAAAAGTCTTGTCTCTGTGTGTGTTAGTAGTCAGCCGCGGCCCGCGATATTGCCCGGTACAAATACAGTACTTTAAAAAACAAATACACAACTGAAATATGGCTGAGAAAATAGCAAATAATTCATTATTACCGGCAAATATATTACCATGAAATAATATGCACATTTTCATTTATAAAAAAATTAAATACGTCAAATTAGAGCATCAACGCCATCTATTGGCACTGATGTGCCAAGCTAACCACAAGCAACCACCTTAAAGTGAAGAAGTATTAAATTTTGGAGTGCCTACATAAGTACATATTTTATACACGTTATTTTCTTCTGTAAATAACTCATTAGCATTAAAAATAGAAAAATGTATTACTAGGCCAGCGTCCAGGGCCGGCCTTGCCCATTTAGGCGCCCCGGGACGAGCCAAGCCTCAGGTGCTCCCTAAAGCACAACACTACACTTTGGGGACGTTGAAATACACCCCTCCCCCCCTAGTTAAGATTTCCCAGCGCCCTTGTAGTATCAGTCGCCCCACCCTAAAGCCGGCACTGCCAGCGTCATATGCTTTAAAGAAACGATTTTTTTATAAACTTTGGAATTGGTAGATTACATTATAGCCTAACCCTCTAACTGTTAGAGTCTAACACACATGGACATACATGGACGTATAAAAAAAGTCGGACGTAGTCTCACTAAAACAAAAACTGTGTCACTAGAATCGGCCACGTTTGCACGTGTGCGTTGTCACTGATAGGCTGACTCGCACACATACACAAGTTTGCGCGTGTAATGACCCACTGATGTGTGTATGTGTGTGTGTGTGTGTCAGCCTGTATGTGACAGCGCACACGAGCATATTTAAATAAAAAAAATAAAAAAAAGAAGAAGCACAACGAGAAAATAAATCATAACATAGGCTATAAGCTTTCTAGCTTGGAAACAATTACAAATTTAATAGAATTATTCAGACTGGTTGATATGATAAACAGAATCATATTTATAAAAAATACGATACTTAAAATAATAAAACATCGAAGATTACAATTTAACAACAGACTAACATTTAGATTAGTGCACAAATACAAAGAAGCAAAATCTTCAGTTTTGTATATTAGAATAAATTAAATAGTTTCCTATACCTTGAGAGCTTTTCCCGGCTGATGCTGCTTCAATAGCTCTGGGTCATATGGACATGCCGTCTCGTCAGTAGTTCCTTGTAGCAGTTCCGTCATGCGCATCTTAGATATAGGCTGTAAGGAACACGCGTAGATCCACTTCTCTTTCGCCTTATTACTGACCGGTGCCAGAGCTATGAACCGAGTTGCACACTCTCGGTAGTCCTGGTGGACAGCTTGGTTTCTGAAAGAAAGTATTTTTAGATAAGATAGAATTTACTAACCTTTTAACATACGTCAAAATTAGCTGCAATGTCAAATAAAAATGCATTGTCAACCAAAACTCAATACAGTAATATGACTCATCTCATCTCCCAGATGTATATTATGCAAATTATAGGAACACTAGCAATGCCCCGCGGTTTTACCCGCGTAGTTGCCGTTCCCGTTGTTCCCGTTATTTTCCCGAGATAAAAAGTAGCATATGTGTTCTTCCAGACTATAATCTAACTGTATTCCAAATTTCAACCTGATCCGTTCATACGTTACGGCGTGATTGCGCAACAAACATCCATACTTTGACATTTATAATATTAGTGAGATTGCTTTGACTTTATCAAAAAATTTTTAGGATACTTGAATAGTTAAAGGGGTTTGGGTAAAGTTGGCGTCGTTTTTTTTTAGCGGCCAAAGATCCGTTATCACTTTTTGTAACAATAAAATACCCTGATGCTATCTGTACAATCAGATTTGCTCTAAGTCATATGTGGAGGCGGCCATTTTGAATCGATATCAACCAAACATAGCTAAAAACACTCGCACGGAAATCAAACTTCAAATAAAGAAAACCGCATCGAAATCGGCCCATTCGTTTGACCTATACGGTGCCACATTGTGCAGTGCCACATATTTTGGGAGTTTTAAAGCGTCTGTTAAGGAAAACGGCCGACGGAAAGTGTCTGGGAGTATTGGGGCCTTCTTTGTAAGGATATTTTCTATAACATACGTAAAAATCAGTTGTCAGAAAATAAGTGAAGTAAGCTGTGTTTTTATGTACCTACCTTCATTGCCCCATATCTCAAAATTGCCCATCTAAGCAAGTTAGCGAGTAAGCCTGTGTTCTTAGTACTTATTAACTCTACTCAATCGTCCACATTTCATTCATCAGAAAATAGGTGACGTCTGGGAGCTCTGGGATCTCGGACTATTAGATTTGCTGTGAGTCAAATCGGAGCTGAGTTATGGCCTATCAAAGTTTTTTTTTGGATTTTTCTTTTATGGACTAGTGGCGCCATTTCCTATAGCGGATTCATTATTATTATTTCATTTCAGATATATAGCATACAAATTATAATTGACGATTCATGAACATTATTTACATTTGTTTTATTAAAACTACATCAGCCATAAAAGGCCTAACTTTAATCTTTTTACTAAAATTCATCGCAAATGCAAAAATTTAATGATTATAGAGATGACCATGTTCGCAATTTAACAAATCATTAAAAATTTTTAGGAAACAAAAATGAAAAAAATGGTACTAACTTATCTGTTGAAACAATCAGGATGTTAACACTTATCACAAATTAATGTTTAGTGTTAATTTTATGATAGCTTGGATTAATCTGTTAATATAATATCGAAAATCTATTTTTTAAAATTTAATATTACTCAGTAAATTTATTATAAACTAGCAGCGACCCGCGGTTTTGCCCGCGTAGTTCCCGTTCCCGTAGTTCCCTTATATTCCCGTAATTTGAATTTTAAGAATGTGATTTTTGATATTCTATGAATACAGACTATCATTAATTTAGCACTTACCGTTAATATGTGATTAGTGCGACTGAGAATGTCTGTGAATAAATCTAATTTCAGTCTCACCTGTATGGTTGCCTTTCGAAATGTTTATCAGACGAAGGAACAAAATGGTATCTAGGTTTGATATTGATTGCCAGCCATGCCAGAAGATCAGACAATCTCTCCTTTTCTATGTCTATCTGAAACAACAACAATATATTGGGTGAAGATTATTATAAATGATGTGATTCAACACAAAAGATTAATCAGTTATATCAGCAAAATAGTTAAAATACCTATGTTGATGAGAGCCTAAATTCAAAATGTATATGTTTCAGGTATTCATTCTAATGAAAACAATTATTTTTATTTTCAATTGCTATGCTTTTCTAAATACAGTGTTAACTCCATGTAACATCACTTGATTTAACGACAAACTCCCTAATGCATCAAATGAATAGGCTTTGGTTGGTTTAGCTTGTATTCCATACAATATTTTACTTTATATAGCATCACACCCACTCTCAATAACGACAAACCAACAAAAGTACTTTTGCAGTTGCCAAAATTAGTAAAAACTGCGCTGCTGTGATCATTTATTTGTAACTTTATTATTAGGCAATAAAGTTAACTGTTGGCTTCAAACATACTGAACTTTCTTTTCTATAATATATAATATTCTTTATCAGAGATAAAATCTTTGGCTCCTGTCATTTATCCATTCCTACACCAATGCTATTCGGATCCAAGCAACTTATTTTTTAACAATAGTTGCATAATCTCTCAGGCAGGGGCACAGCAAGGGGATCCTCTCGGTCCTTTGGTTTTCAGTGTGGCGATCCACAAGACAATTACCTCGCTCCAGGCTCCTCTTAATATTTGGTATTTGGACGACGGTACTATCGGAGGAAGTCCAGATGCCGTTGAGAGGGATGTGAAGATCCTTTTCCCGGCACTTAAACAGCTGGGTTTGGAAATTAATTCTGCTAAGTGCGAGTTCCTATCGCAGTCCACTGCTGGACGTAGCGAGTTCTTCTCTTGCAGCAGAACGGCGGAGGAATCCAGCAAAAGGTTTGCCGCTGTCATACCGGGACTTAGGATAATGGATCTGAGTTCCTTCAGTCTCTTGGGTGCTCCCATTTTTCCGGAGGGTGTGGCTAACTGTTTGGAGGATAGAACCCGGGTGATGATGTCACTAGCCACCCATTTGAAACATCTTCCTGCACATGTCGCGACTGTACTTCTAAGGAGTTGTTTGGCGATGCCCAAGATGACTTATCTTGTCAGAGCAACCCCATGTTGGAGGTGCCCTGAGGTGCGCTTCGACGGTGCGTTGAGAAGTCTTCTGGAGGACATACTTAACGTACAGCTCGATGACCAGCAATGGTGTCAGGCCAGTTTGCCTGTTCGGTTCGGGGGTTTGGGGGTTCGTCGACTACTGGAGACCGGTCCTGTGGCTTTCGTCGCCTCGTCGCACGGAGTTGCGAAGCTTGTTACTAGCATCTTATTTCATAGTGGTAGCTTGATTCGCATTCCGTATGCCGAGGAGGCGTTTCAGTTTTGGTCATCTCTGTGTCCAGGTGTCGGCGCGCCGGATAAGCCAATGGTTCAGAGGGCTTGGAGCGACTCGGTTTGCGAGGGACTATTGTTGCAGCTGAAAACGGATGCCTCAGGGGCAGATTTGGCCCGTTTAAATGCTGTAGCGAGGCCTGAATCGGGGGCATGGCAAAGTCGAGGGTAACGGTCACCATGGCCTCAGCTGCACTCGATGCATGGGTCGCAGACCGAGACATCATGCTATCAACGACATCCTGAGGCGGGCTCTTGTGTCGGCAGAGATACCCAGCATTTTGGAACCCGCTGGACTATCGCGCTCGGATGGCAAGCGACCTGATGGCCTTACTTTGATCCCATGGCAGAGGGGACGCTGTCTCGTGTGGGATGCAACGTGTGTAAGCACGTTTGCATCCTGCCATCTCGCCGCTACCGAGCAAAGTGCCGGCGCAGGAGCGGAGGCGGCTGCCAGAGCCAAGCACCTCAAATACTCGTGTTTGGGGTCGGCGTATGATTTCGTCCCGTTTGCCGTTGAGACTGCAGGGCCGTGGTGTGCAGAGGCTCGAAAGTTTATACTGGACCTCGGACGGCGTTTGCGTGAAAGAGGGCGCGATTCCCGGGCAGGCTGGTATCTGGTTCAGCGGATTTCCATGGCGATTCAGCGGGGCAATGCGGCCAGTATTATGGGGACCTTTGAGCGACACTCGGCGCGTGGGGGAGTTTTTATTTGACCAGTAACATGATTTGTCTTGTTACGTGCTTTGGTATTATTGTTTTTTTCTGTGTCGACTTTGTGTTGTGTAAAATTGAATGTGTTTAAATTAAATAAATATATATTCTTTAGTATAATCAAATATTTTACTAATTTCCTACTATTTTTACCTAGTATTTTACTAATTAAATGATTACATTTACAAATCAGAACTTTAATAAGGAGTATTCGCAAACAAATTCCTCCTTGCTTTGGGTGTGCCTACTACTATCTGGGATAAAGTTTTCAACGTAATATATCAACTGGATCTGATTGATTAGTCATTCCAACATGATTAAGCAGCAACATACAAAGTTTTGCAATAATTGTAATATCAATAAGATTTACCTTAGTAGTGTCATCTTGTTGTATCCCCGTCGGCCACAGGGTTGTAATCAGGACATCCACACCCCTGTACTCACTCTGTCCTCGAAAACATGCATCTCTGACTGCACTGCAATCACTGGGCTCAAATGTACACTTAGGAATGTCTTTGCCAAGTTCTCTACGTGACAGCCCTGTTAAGTAGGCAATTTTGACATCCGAACTTGTTGTGAATATACCTCTTTTGCCTGGAATATGCAGTAATTTATCATTGAGTTAGTTCTAAGCATTTTTGGATGTGTATGTGTGGATGTGTATTTATGAAAAATTTAAAACAATCAATCTTTCTCATACGAAAGAATAGTTTTGAAAAATCAATTCAATCTGTTCACTCAGCTATGCAATAGCTTAAAAGTGTAATTGTACAAACCACTTTCTTAAGTAGAATTCTGAACATTGGAGAAATCTATTAAAATTTTGGATTACAAATTATAGGTGGTAGATTTAGATTGTTTGGTGTTCAGGATGCCAAGACCTGACGAGAAAGACCTTAGTGAATAAAAAAGTAGGTAATAGATGGATGGAACATTTAAAATTTGTCTTTTCCACAACATAACATGAGCAGCCTACATTATGTTCCCACTGCTGGGACTCTAGATCTTCTCTTACTTGGTTAAGTTCAAAGTAGTGGCTTACAGCAGTCCTCAAAAGTTATTTTTCTTGGAACATGCCAGGTACAGTTTGGCTGTAACAGTAAAAAGAAACATTTTGATGAACCTGGCATGTTCCAAGAAAAATAACTTTTGAGGACTGCTGCTGTAAGCCACTACTTTGAACTTAACCAAGTAAGAGAAGATCTAGAGTAGAGTAGATGTATAGCCAGTGTTCATGACAAACTTATATATTTACTATATACTACATAAACATACTATACTTATGTATAGCTGTATTAGGATATATACAGAGGTGCAGAGGTGCAAATAGGACTCATAAACAGATGACTTTAAGATTGTGGAATTGGAAATTCTTACCACTATATCATGTTAACTTTTTTCCATAACATAAAAACGATTAAACTTACCCATGTAAATAACATTTGGTACAATTTCTGATCCTTCCTCCACATAATATGGAACATGTTCACTCTCAGACGGCCCAAACACGTAGGTTGTAACTGGAACTACAAAATAGAAATAATGATTAGAAGAGAGATACTAAAGAACACTCATGTATGTATAACACAATATTTATTCTCTGTTTATTCTTTGACTTTAGTTGTAATAATTTCACAAATGTGCAATTTATTAGCTAATTAGTGAAAAAACAACAAAAGTAGCAGCACAGAAATGTGTGCACGTTTTGAAAGTTTGCAAAATAACATTTAATTGTACAATAATTGTTATTTATTACAAAGACCATCATCAGCCTGTGTTCATCCACTGCTGGACATAGGCCTCTCCTATAGTACACCACTCGGCCCAATCCTCGGTCTTACATTTCACACTGCCACCAGCCATCTTTCAAACATTGTTTGCACTGTGTCTGGGTGTTTCTATGTATAATAAGTATGTATTTAAAACTATATATTTAAGTCTTATATCAGCTATTTGGCCGCCATATCACAAGCTTTCCTTAGTTTGGGGTCAGATGGTGTTGTGTGTGAATTGTCCATCAATATTTATTTATTATTATTATTTATTTATTGTTTCGTATTTGTACATTGTATAGATAAGTGTCAATTATGGCCTCGTGGCTTAGTGGGTAGTAGCTCTGCCTGCGAAGCCGAGGTTTGTGGGTTGGATTCCCACCCAGTGCAATTATTTGCGTGATGAATTCAAATGTTTGCACTGTGTCTGGGTTTATGTGTATATATATATTTTTTTATAGCAGAGTGATGAGACTAGCAGGACATGTGCCTGATGGTAAGCAGCGTGCCTGCCACATAACAGCACAGTGACATGCAGCTATGGGTGTTTCTATGTATAATATGTATTTATTTAAAACTATCTAAGTATTATATCAGTTATCTGGCCACCATCATACAAGCTTTGCTTAGTTTGGGGTCAGATAGTGTTGTGTGTGAATTGTCAACCAATATTTAATATTTATTTTATATTTATTATATCAGCTATCTGGCCACCACAGTACAAGCTATGCTTAGTTTGGGGTCAGATGGTGTGGTGTGTGAGTTGTCCACCAATATTCTGTTTGTAATTTATATTGCACCAACAAAAAAAGAGTGGTGGGTTTCATTTGAGGTGCCAATGTCCTAATTGTCATATTAGATGTAAGACTCATTGAATATGGTTATTGCTTGAGTACATGGAATGCTTTCAGGTTTGAGTCGAGTATGCTGCATTCATGCTTTCCGACATGTTCTATGTATATGCGTAAGTAACTAGTAAGTTTAGGTGCCTTCAGCGCTAGCCCTACGCTACGATAGGCAGGAAAGGCAATTTGTAGCTAACTGCCACAGGGACAGTGCAGTTTTGCAGAGTTACTTGCAATTCAATGAAAATAATTCGTCGTCGATAACAGATTCAAACGGTGTCTGATTCGTATACGAAAATCTATATATATAAAAGCGAAAGGTCACTCATCAAGGAATCTCAGAAACTACAAATGCTAGGATTCTGAAATTTTGCATGGAGGTCCCTTTTAGCACGTAGGCGCTCGCTAAGACGGGGTTTTGCGAAATTCAACCCCTAAGAAGGTGAAACAAGGGTTGAACGGTTGTATGAAAATTCGTCATTTTCAAAGTCATCAAATTTTGTATTTAGATACTTGACACAAAGCAATCAAATGTTTGTTCCATCAATTTTGTAATTTCAAACTGTACGGGGATGAAATTGTGGTTGAAATGGGGGATGAATATCATTATGGAAGTTCCCTATCGTAGAAGATAAAACCATGAAACTCTGTATATAGGCACTTGACACGAAGCAAATACATGTTTGTTCTAGCAATTTTGTAATTTCGAACTGTGTGGGGATGAAATTGGAGTTGAAATAGGGGACGAATGTCTCTTACGCTTTCAAACCTAAACAACTGAACAGATTTTGATGAAATTGTATAAAATTGTTTTATTATAAGCTGTTTTTAGTAACCGTAAATGTGTCTGGGTATACAAATAGGTATGTGCTGCCTGAGTTACCTCAGTATTTATTTTGCGCGGACGAAGTCGCGGGTAATAGCTAGTATCCAATAAGACTGTCTCACCTTTCTTAGTTCCCATCTTGTAGGCATCAAGCTGAGAATTATCATTACTGAAGAAGTTGCCCACACATAGCAAAACATCAAAAGGCCCAGATTTCTTTACAATAGATTCAACGCGGGAAAACAGTGAGTTGAACTTTCCATTTACATCACCACAAATTAACCTGGAAAATGTAGGGAATGATAAGAATTATTGATTACATAAATATACGATAGACACTTTACAGTTGTGAAAATGGATAAACAATTTACGTTTTCTGTTTGTCAGACATGGTTTTTTATTTGTATACGACTCACAAAACTCCAAAAATTACAGGTTATGTTTTTGTTATTAAAACCACAGATTAAATTGAGTCTTAAATCTCGTGAATCGTGAACTCTTGATTCTTGTGATCTTAACTCCACAGAGCCACAAGCCACAAAGTAGTATAGTGCCACCTCAGAAACAGGAGTGCCACTATAGACATAGAGATCAACATAGCTCATAAAAACATCGAAATCGGAACATCGATGTTATCAAAGGTGAAACATCGATGATAATAAACGATACATACGTTACGTTACGTACGTCCGTTCAAAACGATTTTATTTTTGATGTTGTCATGGCTGTTTTGTATATGTTGCAGCCAGATTGTATAATTCACCGTATTACATTACGGCTAGCCGTTTTGTAATGCGGTGGTTCAACGATTATCCGGATTATCATTACGATACGTTCTTCAATAGCCGCCACTTTGACAATTTTTAGTTCCGATTCTTAATCATGGTGCTGCCTGACATAATAACAACTATGGCGTTGAATACAGTAAGTGTGTTGCTAAATTGCTAAAGTGACTATCGATTTTGGAGTTCGGAGGAATCGTACACAATATTATTGGTGTGGTTTACCACCGCCCACCTCTTGAGAGGACTCACCTTTGTTCACGTGGGTGTTACTTTGAAACTATTTAGTTGCCACCGTCCACCTTGTTAAGATTAAATCGGACCGGTAGGTCTACCGCCTAACTCTAAAGCATTCGGAAAGCATGAGATGTCTTCATTGCATTTGTAATGTAATGCTTTCATTTTGGAGCGATCGCCTAACTACTAATGCTTTAAAAACTTGCTCAAGTAATCACAGATTAAAAACAATTGAAGTAAAGCATTCGTTATTACGTTTCGACACACGTAATCGGTTTCGTCAAACTAGTCAATGCGAAAATATTTTATGAGTTTGTTCAACAGTTAAAACGTCAAAAAGCATCAGTTCATATTTCAAATTACTAGATTTGCTATAAATATTTTTTATTTTATTTATTTAGGTCAATATGGAAGAGCATTATTAGCACTACGATTAACCGAAGATAGGAAAAACACAAAAAACGGAACGCAATATTTGACAATTACGCTAAGTGTTCCCACTGTATTTTTTAATTTCTTTCTAGGTTTTATTTCTAATAATCTACATAAATCTCAAATATCCATAATTGATAGAATATCGTCGTTTTTCTTTTCAAATTCAGTGAAAACATTATTTAAAAAGAAGTTTTCATCGAAAGAAATTATCACAAGTTACTTATTCTTCGCCAAAGTTAATTGTAGTAAAAAAATACCTATGTGAGCCTAGCTTGCTGTGGATATATTTGGCTGGCAACATTGTTATTGTTTATTTTTACTTTGCATATATAACCTCCATCTGAGGTAAACATTTACGATTTAATTTATGATAAACAATTGAAACATAACATAAAAATATCTAACATATTATTTGTTATTGTGATATTTAGTTTTTAAAGTCATGCAGTTCGCTCACTGTTGCTTTAGGAATCTAGCTAGCGATTCCCTATAAAAACTAGACTTCGGCGATGACGAAAACAAGTCTTTGTACTCTATTTTATGAGGTATGTAATGATAACAGGTAAATTTTAATAGTGTCCATCGCTGTTAGTCTTGTTTTCACATTTCGTGAGGGTGTGAGTTCGAATCCCGCTTCCATCTCTTTGAGTATTATTCTTAGTGCTGATGTATACATAAATTAAGTTTCATCATTTGTCCAGAGTCCTAGCAGTAGCATAAATTGGGCTGCCCATGTTTTATAATATTAGTATAGATAGAATGTTTGTCGAGGCGGCGGCTCAAGTGTACTGGCATGTCTTTAGAAGTGATAGGTAGATGTTCCTCTTGCAACACACCTGCCCATAACAGCACAGTGTCACAAACCTAATGAAATTAAAGCCCAAAACATTACCTAACACTGCACTGCACTTGTCACCTAGTGATATTAGGTGATTATCTCTAGGCCATGTGATTTCTGTGTAAAATTCATCCTCCAAAGTGATACTTATTAAACTTTTATGTAATGAAGGATCCTGATTCTGTTTGCACATTACTGCTTGGCGGTAGAATCACAGCCAAAATTGAATGATTTCCCCAGGCAGACTTTTATGTGCCTGATGGTAAGTGGCACAGTTCAAACGAACATGAAGAGTCCAAATCATTACCTAGCACTGCACTGCGGTCATCACCCAGATATCTAAGTTGTTATAAGCCCTGAATATCTCTAAGCCCTGTAATTTGTCTGGAAACATTGACCTTCAAACCGGAACACAGACTTTGAAAAGTGTTACCACTAGATCAATAAGTTACATGTTAAAAATAAAAGTTCTTTGTTTCAGATATATCTATTGTTATGCGTTATGGTTTGCGGTGGCCGATATATCAAGCTTCTCTGAAACCATCTCGACTCCCAGAACACCTTCGACGTCGCTGATTATTAAAACAAAGTTTTAAGTGTGATTGTCAAAGCACCTGTTATTTATAAGAGTGTGAGGAGTGTAAAAATATACTGAAAGTAAATTTATCTGTTGCATCGACAACAATAACAATCAATATTGTGTTTTTGTTAATTTTTTGTATCCTTAATGAGAGTTTTACTGTAGAATACCAGTAATGATTTCTTAATGATACATGAATCTACACAGATTGATTTATCTGTGCAGATTCATGGAGAAGAGTGAGATGAGATAATGCCTGGTGGTAAGCAATCATATAACTATTGAACAGGAAGTCTAAATAGCTACCTAGCACTGTACTTCACTCAAAAGTGGTTATGCCCCAGCCGTCTCTCCCAAAGAGTCCTAACCATACATAACTGAGTACACCTTGAGGTTGAGATATAAAAAGGTTTTCTATTACAGTTAATAATATTGGTGGTGGACATTTCACACACAACACCGTCTAGCCCCAAACTAATCAAAGCTTGTACCATACTACGGGAGCCAGATAGCTGATATAATACATATAGTAAATTCTTAAATACATAGGTACTTATTTTAAATAGCAAACACCCAGCCAAAGTACAAACATTTGTTTTCGTCACACAAATATTGTCACTGGATGGGGATCGAACCCATGGTATATCATAGCAGACTTACTACCAACTAGGCCAGACAGACCATTCTACTAGCTTTTTAAACTGAATGTCATGTTTGCTCTTTGGTCATAGGATGATTTAGGCAAAGGTTTTCATGTCCCCATGCAGATTATAGAATAAGAAATCAGAAACTAAAGAAATGTGGGTGTATTTATTCTCAATCATTTTTTAACAGTTCAATGCTGTTTGTTACATTGGGTATCCTTGTAAGACAACTCATTGTTTTCTTGTAAGCTATGGGAGCAGCCAGTAGTCAATATTTTATCTTCTTGTGACTCCTGAAACAATAACAAAATTTAATTATATTGCTATGAAATATTAACATTAAATCATTACATGACTAACAGCACCCCGTGGCTTTACCCGTGCATTACTACAATTCTTTTCCCGTTATAAAAAGTATAATACATAATAAATACACTATTTCAATCTGATCCCTTCTGACATTCCAAAGAGCCAAAACAATCTTTCACATACTAGGTATATAATATTTGTAAGAGGTGGCTGGTTCATAAATTAACTAAATAGACTGGCCTCGTGGCTTAGGTGGTAGTAGCTCTGCCTGTGAAGCCGAGGGTTGTGGGTTCGATCCCCACCCAGTGCAAATATTTGTGTGATGAATTCAAATGTTTGCACTGTGTCTGGGTGTTTGTATGTATAATAAGTATGTATTTAAAAACTATATAAGCATTATATCAGCTATCTGGCCGCCATCACACAAGCTTTGCTTAGTTTGGGGTCAGATGGTGTTGTGTGTGAATTGTCCACCAATATTTATTATAGGTTTGTAGTTTGTAATATGGAATTGTATACTTATTACTATAATTTTGAACCACATTCTGCTGTTCAATTCTGTATTTATGTCTAATGGTGTTTTATATTCAATACCTACAATCAAAAAAATATTAATGTACCTACCTACCTCCTGCTGTTTGCTGATAACAAGTCTCTCTCAATAATATTGATCTCAAGCAATTCAGAATGTTTAAAATAATAACTTAGTGGTAGTAACTTAGCCAGCCTCTTTAACAATTTGTGAACGTAAGTATTAAATCACAAATGATAATAACTAAAGCTAGGTATTATTATCCAAACAAAAAGGGTTTCTAGTTCATCATAAGTTCTTTCTTACCTTTATCTCAGGTTTGATGTCTCGTCCTTCAAAGATGCAAGAGGGAATTAATTATACCCTCTCAAAGTGTAAAATTCTGATTTACTTATTTTTAGTAAAATCACTATTTCTAACACGAAACTTGGCAAGTTATTGGTTTTTCTGCAGTAGTACATGTTCACCGTGCTATTTTTGATCTTTACAAACCAGTATCTAACGAAAATATTTGAGAATTACACTACTTGAATTCCAAAACAACACCTAAATTGGCGATGCTTTCATGACATGACTTGAGAGCCGATAATGCTTTGCTTGAAAGCAGCTACAACATTAGGCGGTCGCTATTTTAGTGCAAATGTATGGAGTTTCGTTCATTCTTTTGACTACTAATGCTTTCCTTAGAACGGAAAGCATTTGTAGTGTTCGGCTTTCATCGGCGGTACCAAATTGGCCGATGACGTCACAAATCAAAGCATTGCCGAAAGCAAGAGCGTTAGGCGGTAGACCTACGGGTAGGTTACATAGGACCCAAATCCGACTCAGAGCACCCTGACTTCACCTAGTCTTGTCGCTAATACCCCTGCGGGTCTAGCACGGGCAGTTGACAATTACTCCACCGGGAAAGGAAATAATCTCTTTCCCCCTTGTCAATTTTGTCCACTGTCAGAGCACGGACTCGCCGGTGGATAGTTATTCCACGGTGGATATACGGCGAGAGTAGCGTTATCACTTCAGTATTGCCGTTATAAGAAAATTAAATAATAAAGTGGCCAAGTGCAAGTTGGACTCGCCCATGAAGGGTTCCGTTGCAGCAAGTAACATAATATACATAGTACACATAGTTCTTGTACTTCGTTGTAACTTTGATCGAAGTTTTAATGATAGTGTATTTATGACGTACTAAAAAAACTACTTATCAGATCGAGTTCAAACCAATTTTCGTTGGTAGTTTGCATGGTAATGTACATCATATTTTTTTTCATTCTCTTACTTTAGAAGTTAGCACACATTTTACCACTTTGGAAGTGTCTCTCGCGCAAATTATTCAGTGTAGACAAAAAATATATTAGAAACCTCAATATCATTTTTGAAGACCTATCGATAGACACCCCACACGTGTAGGTTTGATGAGTTTTATTTCTCAGTATGGGGGCAACCCTAATTTTTTAAATTTTTTTTTTGTAAACATAATGCGTGTCACAGAATACATCTACTTACCAAGTTTAAACAGTGTAGTTTTCATAGTTTCGGCAAAAAGTGGCTGTGACAGACAGACGTGACGAATCTATAAGAGTTCCGTTTTTACGTTTTACGGAACCCTAAAAATGACGTATTAATCATCAGTTTTTCTGTCAACGTTCGCTCATTTTACTTTTTTTTTTCTGTGCTGCGTTTTGAGGTTTTATATGTAGGTTTTATATTTTTGTAAACAACTATAAAACATTTTCTCATCTAAATCACATACCTTAGTATAGAGAACGCATTTAGATATAAAAATTAGTAATTATATAATTAAAAATATAATTATAATATGCTCGCGACATTATGTTTGAGAGAGATTTACTTATATCCCCACCTCCAAATCAGACGATAGTTTGTCCCCTGTCATTTGTCAATTGAAGAGTATTTATCTTCGTTTTCCCGAGTCCGTGCTCTACAGCGGGGAGTAGCGTGATATAATGTCCACGACAAACGTCAAGTGGAAACATTTTATCCTTTTCCCCTGTTGCCATGCTATGCAAGGTGGAAATGATTATTATATCCACTGACAGGTGGATAAAAATGGTGGAAAGACAATTAGTCCACTGCCCGTGCTAGCCCCGCTGGAGTGTATTTAAAAAATGCGGGAGCTTCTGGCGTGAGCCCACCCGTAGGTCTACCGCCTAACGCTCTTGCTTTCGGTCATGCTTTGATTTGTGACGTCATCGGCCAATTTGGTACCGCCGACAGTGTGACCATATGTGGCAGGTTCCTGCCATTTTGGCAGGATTTGGGCGTTATTTTAGCCTTTGGCATGATAGGTTGACGTTTTATGAAAACTGGCAGTTTTTGGCAGTATTGGTGGATCGGAAAAAATGTTTGTTACCATAACTCATATTCCCGATAATGACCACCCGGGGGTGAAAATAAGAGCATAACGATAGACAAAATTGACTAACGCTTTCAATTTAGTTGATTAGTTCTCACACATCCCTAGTAAACTCAGTAGATTATAGTAAAGCGTCACTAGTGGGGAATTCTCCGATAAATTCAACTATACTTCTTCGTTGTTTTGTAGGTATGTACTGTAACTTTCGTAAGTCGTAACATTCAGCCCTATAACGGTTGTATTTCATTTTAACCAACCAAAAAAAAGTTAAATATAATGAATAAATCAATGTATAAACATGTAAAAATGGAGGTATACAATGAAAATTGCAATGCTTAACATCCCACTGATATTATACATGGAAATGTTTGGAGATTTTAATGTCAGAATGACGTTTGTACGTCTGAACGCATCGGGTTGATATTTGGAACACAAATAGATTATAGTCTGGAAAAACACATAGGCTACGTTTTATCCCGAAAAAATAACGGAAACGCGAAATAATTGAGTAAAACCGCGGGGACTGCTAGTTTATGATATTACTATAATGATGTCAATGTTTGGATGTTTGTTGCTCAATCACGTCGTAAAGTACAAACGGATCTTGTTGAAATTTGTAACACGGTTATATTACAGTCTCGAAGAAAATATGGGCTACTTTTTATCCCGTGAAAATAACAAGAACGGGAACTGTGCGGATAAAAACCCGGGGCGCTGTATTACGCCATAATGTTGTGTATTTATGGTTTTTCTTTGATAATTACAGCGATAATTGCGGTTGGCAGTATTTTGGCATTTTTTGCCTCAAGCGTTGGCAGGATTTGGCAGGATTTCACCCGCAGTATGGCAGGATCCGTGATTTAGAGATGGTCACACTGACCGCCGATGAAAGCCGAACATTACAAATGCTTTCCGTTCTAAGGAAAGCATTTGTTGTTAGATGAATGAACGAAACTCCATACATTTGCTCTGAAATAGCGACCGCCTAATGTTTTATCCTGCTTTCAAGCCTTGAACTAATGCTTTCA
The DNA here is from genome assembly GCA_963693475.1 of Ectropis crepuscularia. Lineage (NCBI taxonomy): Eukaryota > Metazoa > Arthropoda > Insecta > Lepidoptera > Geometridae > Ectropis > Ectropis crepuscularia. The sequence goes on along the minus strand of OY856357.1, from coordinate 12,089,673 downwards.
AGTTCTGTCATGAAGACATTACCAAATTTGATGTTGCTTTGGAATTCTAGTAGTGTAATTCTCTAATATTTTCGTTAGATACTGCCTTGTAAAGATCAAAAATAGCACGGTGAACATGTACTATTGCGGGGATAACAATAACATAACAAGATTCGTCTTAGAAATAGTGATTTTACTAAAAATAAGTGTGTCACTGAATTTTACAATTTTACTATGGGGAAGACCACTTTCGAGGGCGTAATTCCCTCTTGCATCTTTCCTGAAAGACGAGACATCAAACCCGAGATAAAGGTAACAAGCAACTTATAAATAACTAGAAACCCTTTTTGTTTTGATAGTAAGTAATACCTAGCCAAGGACGTTTAATTAAACGTCCTTGTACCTAGCTTTATTTATTATCATTTGTGATTTAATACTTACATTCACTAATTGTTACAGAAACTGGCTGCATTAAATACCTACCTAGTATTCAAAGAAGTCTAAGAATGATTTTCCTATACTTACCTAGTACCTACCTCATTGATGTGAGTACAGTGATATTGCAAGGTTGACAGATGCCCATATAAAAGAAAAAATATTCCAGAAACGGAATGTTCCTCTTGTTTGATGGTAAGCAAAACAAAAATCTTTGAACATGTTGGGTCCCTCGTGTTCACCTTAACTGGTAGTTTGGAATGAGTACCAAGGAAAATGCGATGAAATCTTAAAAGAAGGGTAAGTCATTATTTTAAACATTCAGAACTGCTTGAGATCAATATTACTGCATTATCAACAAACAGCAGTACATTAAGGCACTAATATTATGAAGCTATTGAATATAAAATAGCAGAATGTGGTTCAAAATAGGTAATAACTAGCAAGTATTAAATACCATAAATATATATACCTACTATAGGTAATATATGAACCAGTCTCCTAATATTGTAAATGTGAAAGATTGTTCTTTGGAATGTCTGAATGGGTCAGATTGAAGTAAATATAATATGTACTTTTCACAACAGAAAAATAATTGGATGGAACTGTGCGTATATAGCAGGGATGTTACGGAGCTTCGACTCCGACTCCGTTATGTCGGAAGTTCCGATTAGTTTTACACCTCCGGTTCCGACTCCGGTTCCGAAACTTTTGAATCGGAGGTTAATCGGATGTCGAAGCATAACTTAGCGGCGGCGCCCTGCGCCGACAGTAACGAACAGTTTCGCAGGAACATATGTCGCGCAGGGAATCTCCCGCGCACGAGTATAATGAAAAGTATACTAAATGAGCACAACATAGAAAAACCCAAAATTCCAGCACCTTATATTAAATTTCCGCCAATATTATCGTGTCCACCAGGCTCGGTAGCGAGCGAATACCTTTTTGGTGGCGTCGATTTAATCTACAAGGGGGCGCCTAGTGCCAGAAAACGAAAAAAGGACTTTTCGACGCCGCTCACTGATGTTAAGAAACTAAAAACTATAAAAAAAAAAATATTGACGTGTGGGTACAATAAAGAAAAAGCACAATAACCGAATAGAATTTTAAAAATAGATCAGTTTTTTTTACAGAAAAAAATTAAAATGGCACCTGAAAAAACTATTTTAATTCATGTAAGTACTCGAAATTATCAGCGATGACCCCACATTATTTTTTGATAATAAAATTTCTAATTTTACGTTCTATTAAAGTAACCGAACCACAGAATAAATATTAGACCGAACACTTTTTAAATTTATGTTTAATTATTGAGTAATTAAATAAAACTTGGTCAAAAATTGACTCCTGATTTAATATTGATTTCCCCTCCAAACTGTGTCATGCTATTCTCGACTTTATACATATCATATTAAGAAGGGCCTCGCGCGGGTGAAATCAGTTTTTTTCCTGGCATTAGGCGCACGCGAAATATCTTAGACTGAGACAGCTTCAAAGCTTATGTTCATGAAATACATATACACACTTTTGGTGTCAATGTATTTAATTTAATTTGTTTGAAAGCTTTTGTTCATTTAACATACTTTATATGGCACTTTGGGATTCAATTAATTGATTTTTTTGTTAATTTTTTAATATTCCATTTTATTTTTTATTTTTTGTGATATTTCATGAAACAAAACAATGAAAAGTTTTGAATGAATGTTTTATTTGTCCTAAAATAAAAATCTCTCTCCTACCACTACTTCTGACCCTACCTCCGACTCCGGTTCCGACTCCGACTCCGACTCCGATAAATCAAATTTAAAAACTCCGACTCCGACTTCGGTTCCGATAAGATCACCTCCGTTACATCCCTGGTATATAGCCATGGGGTGCTGCTATTCATGTGATGAAATGTTAATATCTTATATCAATTTATTTAGATTTTGTTTTTGTTTTAGGAGTCAAGACTGCGGGCTGCTCCCGTAGCTTACAAGAAAACAAGTTGTCTCACAAGCAAGACATTGGGTCATCAAACCCATTCAACTGTTAGAAAATGATTGATAATAAATACACCCTTTATACAATATAATACATTTCTTTAGTGTTATGATTCCATAATCTGCCTGAGGAAATAGAAAACCTTTGTCTAAATCATTCTACAACCAAAGAGCAAACATCATGTTCAGTTTGAACAGCTAGTAGGATAGTATGGCTGCTGGTGTCTTAGTTGGTAGCACAGACTAAGTAGAGAGGTACGTTGGTAGTAAGTCTGCCATGCGAAGCCGTGGGTTGTGGGTTCTAGGTTCTATCCTCACACAGTACAAATATTTGTACTGTGGTTGGGTGTTCTCTATGTATAATAAGTATGCATTTTTTAAATACATACTTATATATTAGTATTATATAATATGATTATGTCAGCTATCTGGCACCCATAACACAAGCTTTGCTAAGTTTGAGGCTAGATGGTGTTGTTTGTGAAATGTTCACCACCAATATTAACGACTAATAGAAAATCTTCCTGTTCAATAGTTGTATGGTTGCTTGCCATCAGGAATTATCTCATCTCTCTTCTACTCCATATATATCTACACAGATTAATAATCTGTGTATTTTCATAAATCATTACATTGGTGTACTACAATAAAATTCTCATTTAGGATACAGAAAATTTATTAAAACAATAATATTTGTTATTCTTGTTGGTGCATCTGATATAAATGATAGATGGTGTTGTGTGTGAGATGTCCACCACCAATATTAATAACTGTAATAGAAAACCTTGTTACATCTCAATCTCAAGGTGTCGACGGTTAAGTATGGTTAGGACTTTTTGGAGAGACGGCTGGGACAAAACCACTTCTGAGTAAAGTATAGTGCTAGGCAGTTATTTAGACTCTTCCTGTTCAATAGTTGTATGGTTGCTTACCACTAGGCATTATCTCACTCTTCTCCATGAATGTACACAGATAAATCAATCTGTGTAGATTCATGGATCATTAAGAAATCATAACATTGGTATTCTACAGTAAAATTCTCATTAAGGATACAAAAAAATAATTAAAACACAATATTGATTGTTATTGTTGTTGATGCAACAGATAAATTTAATTTTCAGTACTTTGACAATCACACTTAACATATTTGTTTTAATATATCAGCGACATCACTTCAGGAAGGTGTTCTGGGAGTCGAGATGGTTTCAGAGAAGCCATATATATCGGCCACCACAAACCATAACGCATAACAATAGATATATCTGAAACAAAGAACTTTTATTTTTAACATGTAACTTATTGATCTAGTGGTAACACTTTGCCAAGTCTGTGTCCCGGTTTGAAAGGCAATGTTTTCAGAAAAATTACAGGGCTTAGAGATATAACAACTTAGATATCTGGGTGATGAGCGCAGTGCTAGGTAATGATTTGGACTCTTCATGTTCCAATAGCTGCGTGTCCCTGTGATTTTATGTGGCAGGCAGGTTGCTTACCATCAAGCACATAAAAGTCTGCCTGGGGAATCAACACCTTTGCCTGTTATTCTACCACCACGCAGTAATGTGCGAACAGAATCAGGACTACTTCATTACTTACAAGTTTATTATGTATCACTTTGGGAGGGTGAAGTTTGCACAGAAATCACAGGGCCTAGAGATAATCATCTAATATCTCTGGGTGACAAGTGCAGTGCAGTGTTAGGTAATGATTTGGACTCTAGTTCCAATAGGTTTGTGACACTGTGCTGTTATGGGCAGGTGTGTTGCTTACCAAGGGGAACATCTACCTATCACTTCTAAAGACACCAGTTCAGAGCCGCCGCCTCGACAAACATTATGTCTATACTAATATTATAAAACATGGACAGCCCAATTCATGCTACTGCTGGGACTCTGGAAAAATTATGACAAACTTACGTATACATCACCACTAAGAATAATAATCAGATATGTAAGCGGGATTCGAACCCACAACCTCACGAAATGTGAAAACAAGCTTAACAACGATTGACACTATTAAAATTTACTTATTATCATTACATACCTCATGAAATACAGTGTACAAATACTTGTTTTTGTCATCGCCGAAGTCGTTTTTATAGGGAATCGCTAGCTAGATTCCTGAAGCAAGACTTTACGAACTGCATGACTTTAAAAAGTAAATATCACAATAACAATTAATATATTAGATATTTATATTATGTTTTAATTGTTTATCATAAATCTAAATTGTAAATGTTTACCTCAGATGGAGGTTATGAAAAGTATACACAAAAACAATGTTGCCAGCCAAATATATCTAAACAATGCTAGGCTTACGTGGGTATTTTTTTACTACAATTAACTTTGGCGAAGAATAGGTAACTTGTGACACTTTCTTGCGATGAAAACTTCTATTTTAAAATGTTTTCACTGAATTTGAAAAGAAAAACGACGATTTTCTATCAATTACGGATATTTGAAATTTATGTAGATTTTTAGAAATAAACCCTAGGAAGAAATTTAAAAATACGGGGGGAACACTTAGAATAATTGTCAAATATTGCGTTCCGTTTTTTGTTTTTTTCCTATCTTGGGTTCATCGTAATGCTAATAATGCACTTCTATATTGACCTAAATAAATGGAAATAAAACAGATTTATAGCAAATCTAGTAATTCGAAGTATCAACCGATGCTTTTTGACGTTTTAACTGTTGAATAAACTCATAAAATATTTTCGCATTGTCTAGTTTGACGAAACCGATTACGTGGTCTCGAAACGTAATAACGAATGCCTTACTTCAATTGTTTTTAATCTGCGAAGACACGATAGATTTTTGAAAGCAACATTAGTTAGGCGATCGCTGTTAGATGAAAGCATTACATTACAAATGCAATGAAGACATCTCACGCTTTCCGAAAGCTTTAGAGTAAGGCCGCTTGTAGACGTCCGTTTTTTTCACCGGATAACGGACCGTGTTTTTTGCCGGATTCGCGGTGGTGTATGAATTATAATGAATGTGTGTACATGCACCGGACATCGGTCCGGCGAACAATTTACGCCGGATGCACCACCGCTTCCCCTCGGCGCGACGGACACCGGTCCGGTGTAAGAAATGGCGGTCATCCACGCCAGTGTATTGGTGCGTGTTGACGCTGCCGGACGTATTGCCTGTTTTCTGTTAATTGAGTGCCGTCTACCTGCGTTTTTTGCAAAAATGGATGATATTGACATGGAATTGTTAATAAGTTTGGTTGAAAATAGGCCTGTACTGTGGGACAAAACCCAAGAGTGCTATAAAAATAGACAGTCGAGTTTTGCCGCTTGGAGAGAAATTTGTCTTGCGTTAAATGAAGGTTTTGAAACGATGTCCGAGAAAGAAAAAAATGATTTTGGTAAGTAACATTTTATTTTCATTATTTTTTTATGCATGTTGATTTTGCCATGGTACACGCCCTACTGGTGACATGAAATACTCTGCATATTTGTTACGAATCATATTTGCTGTTACATTACCTCGTGTTGAATGGGAACGAGGCAAATGGCATAGAGTAGACACCATGTGTGAACTAGCATTGTCAGTAGCATTATTAGCAATACCCTCTACTTTATGAATTATGTTTTGTAATAAGCAGCATGTTTTTACAATGTTAACAGCAGTATCTGTTGAAACATTTAATGGTCTATGCAAAATCCTCCATTTATTGGATAAAATACCAAATGCGGATTCGACGTAGCGTCGCGCTCTTGTGAGACGATAATTGAAAATATTTTTTTTTGAGTCAAGTTGATGCCCACCGTAAGGACGAAGTACGTGTTGATGTAAAGCGAAAGCTTCATCAGCAACAAATACATAAGGTAACTCACTGCCTGCACCTGGCAACTGCTTAGGTCGAGGAATATTTAATTTATCGCCTACTATTCTTTTCCAAAATTCTGTTTCTTTAAATACTGCTGAATCGCATTCTTTGCCGTAGGCTCCAACATCAATAAAAACAAAATTATAGTTTGTGTCTACCACAGCCATTAATACTATTGAGAAATAGTGCTTGTAGTTGAAAAACATTGATCCACTTTCTTCTGGCTTGATGATTCTAATATGTTTGCCGTCAATGGCTAAGCCCAAGCAATGAGGAAAATCTGCATTCGTCTCGAAATTTTTTGCTATTGTTAACCATTCGTCTTCCGATGGTAGTTTCATATAAATTGGAGAAAGGGTTTCCCACAATGCTTCAAATACTTCTTGTACAATACAGCTGATAGTTTTTATACCCATTCTGAAACTGTAATGTAGATCACTAAATGTGTTCCCTGCAGCTAAATATCTGTAACAATTTTTTCTTTTTTAGGCAAAGATATCATAAAAAAATGGAACAATGCAAGAGATAACTGGATGAAATATCACAAAAAAGTTAAGGAATGTAAATCCGGCTCTGGTGCAAAAAGTCTACGAAAATATAAATTCTACGATCAAATGCTCTTTTTGTGTAAAATTGTGACTCGCCGAACAACGGAAGCAAGTATTACATCAGAAAAAAACATCACACAATCTCACAACAAAGAAACTGACTCACAAACCAATAATGACCCTACCGCACCAGCCAATACTACCGATTTAACAAAAACAAGCAAGAAGAGAAAGACAGACTGTAGCGAAGTTGATCGACAAATGCTTACTTTAATTAAATCAGTTGAAGATGAAGACAAGAGTAAGAGTATGTGTTTTTTCAAAGGTATTGCTCCGATTGTAGACAAGTATAGTGATGACGATTATGTTGAATTCCAATATGAAGTCATTAAAGTTATGAGAAATTTAACTCGGAGAAATCAAGCGTCCATGCAGCAGCAAAATTACAATTACAATATTAATCGAGGCATCCGACTACACCCGACTACACCCGACTACAGGATACACGAATATCAACCAACACAACCCATTCCATCGACATCCAGGATGCCCTATGAATATCAGCCAACACAACTCATTCCATCCACATCCAGGATGCCTCAAGAACTCATGCAGCAAGATGATTCCCAATCTTCAATTATTACTGAATTAAGTTCAATCACATCGCCTGATTACGATTTCGATTTTTCTAAAACTCCTTAATTTATTTTTTGAGTATAATAAAACAATTACTACCTACTAAATTTTGTTTTAATTAATACAGGTAATCAATCCCCTTTTCTATAATTTGAAATTGAACATCTCTTTAACATACCTTAACGTAACGGCTAATCTCTCTGCCGGGGAAATAGATTTACGCATGTCAGTATCCTCGTGTCTTATTTTATCATATATGGCTGTTAATAATAGTTGAAAGGTTTCTTTCTTCATCCGAAAATAATTGTAAAATTTAGTTTCATCTTCTTCCAACTGCGTAAAAAGAGTTTGAAATGCACCATATTTTTCCCTTTCCAATAATATAGGATGCACCCACGATGACCTTTTACGTTTTTCTTTTTGTTTCTTCCTGTACAAATAGTAGGCCAATACGAGTTTTTTTTTCTCATTATTCGACATTTCACACGTGTGTAATCTCTGACTACCAGTTCAAAACTAACGCATATAGACGGCAGTCCATCCATCCGGTAAAAAAAATATGTATACAAGGATAGCCGTTTATTGACGGTCCGTTATCCGGTGAAAAAAACGGACGTCTACAAGCGGCCTTGGCGGTAGACCTACCGGAGTCAAATTTTAATGATAGACCCTTGTCTATGTAAGTGCACCATGTTTCTTAGGTGTACCGTCACCAATATCAAGTTTCAGGAGTTTCAAGCTTTACCTGAGAGGTAAAAATGTTGTAAAAAATAGTAAGGAATATTGTAAAAGTAAATAAATAAATTTCTTTATTTGCGAAAATGGGTAATTACAATAAGATCTTAAATGTTTACATTGAGAACTCCATAATCAACCTAACGGCATGCAAATATTAGGTTGTCTATGACAATTTGTTAAAAACTTTACAATTCACTTTATAATTCACCACTTTAAGCTGCCCTAGTATTTACATTCTCTTTGGCTGCCCATTCAAGGACTACTAATTTCACATTACTGTTGCCTACATTACATAATTATATAAAATTGATTAAGCATTTATAACAATCCAATGCTAATGGCAGCGAAGCAATAAAGTAAATGAGTAATGAAAAACAACTATATGAATGGCCAAAGTAAAAGCTCAAAAATCGTGTTACTTGATACTGTAGACTTGCACTATTCAAGGACTCTAAATTTCTTATCATTACTCATTCACATCATCATCCCATTGTTTATTTATTTTTAAAAGAGTAATGATAATGAAAGGATTTTAGTAATAAATTTAGTTATGATACTAATGTCCACGAAATAAATAAAAGCTTACAAATCTGAATCTAATTTATCAATCAGATACTCATTAACTGTATAATATGCCTTCTCTGTCAGAAGGCATTTTAATTTATTTTGAAATGAATACATTTCTTTTATATTCAAAAATGTTTCTGGTAAGTGGTTGTAAATCATAGGAGCCATGCAAAGTGCACTGTTTCCTAATAGTGTTGTGCTATGCACAGGAATTCTAATTTTATGTTTGTGGCGCTCACTTTTTAGATTTTCAAATATTGACAAATTGTTCCGCACAAACATTACACATTCATAGATATATAACGAAGGCAAAGTCAAAATTTTTAATTTGTGGAAATGAGGTCTACACGATTGCCTTTGACGCAGTTTGCTGATAGCCCGTACACATTTCTTTTGTGATCTGAAAACCATATGCCTCCCTGAGCTATAGCCGCAAAATATAATGTCATATCGAAGCAGCGATGAGACATTGCCATTATAGGCTGAAAGTAAAGTAGGTTTACTTGCTCTCTTTGACAACATATGGAGTGCGTATGAATGCTGATTTAATCTTGAACACACGCTTTCAAATTGATTTTTCCAGTTTAAGTTACAGTCAAGATGTAAACCTAGGAATTTTGTCGCGTCTATTGTTTCGATTTATTACCGGAATAAATAACGTCAAGTTTATTTAATTTGTTGATTCTATTTCTAAACGTCATTAGTTTTGTTTTGCTGTTTGAAATATTTGTACCAATGAATAGTACCGTACTATCATCCGCAAATAATACAGTCGGGTGTTTCGTTACCTTTGGCAGATCATTAATGTAAATTAAGAAAAGTAGCGGACGCTGCCCTGTGGTACACCATATTTTACTTTTTCGTATTCCGATGTATATGTGATCTCCCGTTTTGAATCTGAGCAAATTTTGCATATTTCTGTGCTCTGTTGACGGTTTGATAAATAAGATCTCATAAAGTCGAGCACATTGCCTCTAATACCGTATGCATCTAGTTTGTCTAATAATATATTATTGTAATGTCATCTTTATCTGATGAATCAAATAAAGGAGACGGCTCATTTCTGCCCCAAGTCGTTTCAAGTTTAGTTACTTAATTAGCCCCGGAGACCTAAACAAGTTATTTAATTAAAATAACATAAAATTAAATAATTCAAACTGTTCATTCAATACTAACCTGCCAAGCGGGGATTGCAAATTGGTGATTAAAAAGTACCTTAATGACTATGTATAAGTAATTTTGTATTAAGGTACTGTAGTTCCATAAAACCAAACTAGATGGCGTTGTACGGCGTTAAAACACGCTAGCGAAGTTTATGTGAATTTAAATAAGCCTGTTAAGGTTTACTTCGTGGTTTGTCTTCGGGTCAGTACCCAATTATTAAGTAATACGGTGAACACTCCTTTCAGTTGTACCTATGTGTACAGACTATAGTCAAAGTCAGCCATGTTGTTCTCATTTTAGTTCAGTTGAAGTTTACGTACAGTAAAAATTCGTTCGAAACCCACACAACACATGGAATTTCTTTATTTTTCCAAAGGTTATGTAATTTTTTTGTGGTTTGGCCGAATCTCCGGTCCTTCTCTGTGTTGAGTCGACATTATTCTGAGCACAGTACGTCGCAAAGTAATGAATTTCCTACCTTCTTTTAGTAGTAAAGTAGTGTAAGTACATAATCACGTTCTTGATTACCTACTTGCGGCGTTATTTTTTTTTCAATGTTTTAGTTGATATCTTTTTAAACCCCGCTATGCAGGATAAAAACATAAACGGTTCCTCAAATTATATTAAAAATCCTATACAATGATCCAATTTTGGTCAAGTCTCTTGCACTTTTTCTGTGGGGCAAATGCCCATGGAAAATGGGCCGTCTCCTTTCATTTTAAACATTGTTTGTTTTGTAAGTATGGTCACAATTTATGCAGAAATACAATGCGGCTAAACGTGAGCCACCTTATTGAAGAACGTATCACAATGGCAATTCGGCTAGTCTTTAAACCGCCGCATTACAAAACGGCCCTGTTTTTCAAAACGACTAGCCGTAATGTAATACGGCGAATTATACGATCCGATTGGGACATACATAATATATTATATCTATTGCGAATAAATACCTATGCATTTTAAAACGGAATAAAACACAAAAACTATACCTGTTTAATTTTTAATTTGTATGATGTTGTACTATTTATTTTTTAATTGTTATTGAACTTTATAATGTTCAACAACAAACGTATTAATAATCATAAAACGAGTTCAATTTTTTTTCCGTATTTTTTTCTTTAAAATAGGAAATGATTTCGCATTTTTTCCCATATCAGATTCCTAACTCTTTATTCGTATGTTCCGAAAATTTCGTAAAAATCCTGTTTCATAAAAACAATTAAAAATCGGTAGGGTTATAAGTAGGTTATAAGTTTAACGCAATGTAAATAAACAATTTCTTGCAACTGACAAAACAAACTAACAACAACTCAGAAATGAAACTTGAAATCATGTTTGCCTTTTAAACTAAAACAATAAAAAAAAGAAATTGGCAATCATAGGAACTGCCGATAGAAGTGAAAACTTACAACTCAGAATTTCATAGCTTACCTTGAAAACTACACGGGTGTAACCGGAGGGCGTGGCCTCGCCATCCTGGCTTGGCCATCTAGAAATGCGTCAGCATTTCCCATTAGCTGATGCGTTTCTAGATGGCCATGCCATGATGGCCTGTCCACACCCTTGCAGCATTTCCCATTTGCTGACGTATTTCTAGATGGCCAATAGCCATGGTCCCGAGTTTACCCGAAGCTTTCTTATCATACCCGAGCGTGACAAATGAATTCAATTCACAGCCCACCAAAGATCTGTCTAGGCGCGCCTAAAGAAGTTTTCACTTATAAATAGAATGTAACTAAGTATCTATATTATTGAAATCTAAATAACGTTCGAATAAGCACCAAGTTGAGCTTAACACTTTATTATTTATATGATGTAGTGGATGGTAAACAACAAACGAAAACAATGGCTGACGACGCAGGCGGGCGAAGCAACTGCTTCATTTTCACGCGTTAATATTGCAGAGTAGGGATGATCGATATTCATCGATGTTTAGCAGGAAATCGTTTTGAGTTTGATTTCATCGACAGATGGATGGTTCAGAAATAAAATATTGTCAAGTCAATTATCCACCAGAGCGCCATCTGGTGTGCATTAACAACATGTCAAGTTATTTTTTTTACAGAGTGTGCCCAATAAATACTGCGAAAATGTTCATTTAGTTTTTTTATCTTAAATAATTAAAAAAAAACAAGCATATTTCCTAAATATAAATGACAGTTTTTTGACGTGATAACGTCTTATAATTCGGTGAAGCCGGCTGCACGCCCGCAAAACATGACGTCATGTAACGTTACCGTTACCGTTAGTTCGTCGTCCGTGCCATGCGGACGAAGCTGAGCGCTGAGGGATCCACCCGCCGAGTCGAGCGGTATCACTACTCGCGCTATCAGCGTACTGATTTCTTAAGACGTTGTCACGTTTAACTATCGTCAGTAAACCGACTTTACAGACAACCATTTTTTTTTTTTGATACCGAAAAGGTTTTCGATCGATGTTAACATCGTTTTTTTTTCTTATCAATCATCCTGATTGCAAAGCTGGGTAGCGGTCCGGTTCGGTTGCATCCGACACGGAATCGTGTCGGATGCAACCGAATGGATTTAGAATCGCCACCCTGGTAACAGAAAGATGGTAATATGGAGGGTTGAGCTACTACTCTCCATAGATGGCGCTGTGGCAAAACATCGTTCATGAAGAATGATGACATGCATGTATCGTCGATGTTTGGGGTTTCAACGTCGTCCCTGCCTCCCTGCCACACACACACGTTAAATATCTCGCTCCAAGAATTAAAAAATGTTTTGTTATTTGTCAGTGTCAAACTGTCAAACAATAATTTTCATATAAAAACCAAGCTTGTTGCCAGTGTGACCATATGTGGCAGGTTCCTGCCATTTTGGCAGGATTTGGGCGTTATTTTAGCCTTTGGCATGATAGGTTGACGTTTTATGAAAACTGGCAGTTTTTGGCAGTAATCGTGGATCGGAAAAAATGTTTGTTACCATAACTCATATTCCCGATAATGACCACCCGGGGGTAAACATATTAAGAGCATAACGATAGACATAATTGACTAACGCTTTCAATTTAGTTGATTAGTTCTCACAAATCCCTAGTAAACTCAGTAGATTATAGTAAAGCGTCACTAGTGGGGAATTCTCCGATAGATTCAACTATATTTCTTCGTTCCTTTGTAGGTATGTACTGTAACTTTCGTAAGTCGTAACATTCAGCTTTATGACGGTTGTATTTCATTTTAACCAACCAAAGAAAAGTTAAATGTAATGAATAAATCAATGTATAAACATGTAAAAATGGAGGTATACAATGAAAATTGCAATGCTTAACATCCCACTCATATTATAAATGGAAATGTTTGGAGATTTTAATGTCAGAATGACGTTGGTACGTCTGAACGCATCGGGTTGATATTTGGAACACAAATAGATTATAGTCTGAAAAAACACATAGGCTACGTTTTATCCCGAAAAAATAACTGAAACGCGAAATACTTGAGTAAAACCGCGGGGACTGGTAGTTTATGATATTACTAGGATAGCAATGTTTGGATGTTTGTTGCTCAATCACGTCGTAAAGTATAAACGGATCTTGTTGAAATTTGTAACACGGTTATATTACAGTCTCGAAGAAAATATGGGCTACTTTTTATCCCGGGAAAATAACAGGAACGGGAACTGTGCGGATAAAACCCCGGGGCGCTGTATTACGACATAATCTTGTGTATTTATGGTTTATCTTTGATAAATACAGCGATAATTGCGGTTGGCAATATTTTGGCATTTTTTGCCCCAAGCGTTGGCAGGATTTGGCAGGATTTCACCCGCGGTATGGCAGGATCCGTGATTTAGAGATGGTCACACTGCTTGTTGCGTGTTGTTTCCCTCGTTGTGGACGTTTATTGTGGTGTTAATTTATTTTTAAATGATTTAGTTGTGATAAGAGTGGCCGAAATGGCTTCTTCTAGTAAACTACCCGGGACAGGGTTAGAAGAAGTAGGAGTTCCAGGACAAACCTTTCTCCGTGATGCCCTAACAAGTTGCACTGACCCTCTCAAAGCTATTGAAGAGTTTCAGCTCGAAAATGGTATTTTACTGCCTTCACTAAGACCTATGCTTCCTTTGTTAGACCTCCACGGTGTCCGTAGACTCGATTTCCATACATCTGTGTTAGAAGAACTAAGGGACAAACTTATTCAACACATCAACGAACTCGGCTCAAAAGAAAGCAAAGAAAACGACAAAAAGCTGAAAGAGTTGCTGCAAAAGAGTTTTGCTGTAGTTAGAGTGAAAGCTCTCAGACCGGTTATTATGAGCATTTTGAAAAACACTCCACACATTGACGATAAGTATCTAAGAGTCCTTGTGAGAGACCGCGAACTTTACAATGACACAGACACCGAAGTGAAACGACAAATTTGGCAAGATAACCAGTCACTTTTTGGAGATGAAGTATCACCATTACTCAGCCAGTACATCAGAGAAAAAGAAAATGTATTATTTGATCATGAAAATTTAAATAACCTGTTCTTTTCGCCGTCACCAAAAGTACGTCGTCAAGGAGCTGTCGTCCAAAAATTAGCTCACATGATTGGCAATAGTGTGAAATTGTATGACATGGTGTTACAGTTCCTTCGCACTCTGTTTCTACGAACCAGAAATGTTCATTATTGCACATTACGAGCTGAATTGCTTATGGCTCTGCATGACCTAGAAATCCAAGACATCATTTCTGTGGACCCCTGCCACAAGTTCACATGGTGTTTAGATGCTTGTATCAGAGAAAGAAATGTGGATATAAAGCGATCAAGAGAACTGCAAGGCTTTTTAGACAGCATCAAAAGAGGTCAAGAGCAAGTTTTAGGAGACTTGTCTATGACTTTATGTGACCCATATGCCATTAACTTCTTGGCAACATCAGCTATAAAAATATTACAGCATTTGATAAATACAGAAGGGCTTCCAAGAGATAATACAATATTGATTTTGTTGTTGAGAATGTTAGCACTCGGGTTAAGTGCGTGGATGATGATTGACTCTCAGGAATTTAAGGAGCCAAAGCTTGACAGTCAAGTTGTCACTAAGTACTTACCTGCTCTGATGTCATTAATGGTAGATGATCAAGTAAGAGCTCTCCACAATAAGCTACCTCCTGATGAGAGGGAGTCGGCTATTACTATTATTGAGCATTCTGGACCTCCCCCAGATGCTTGTGAAGCGTATATGAGGGAGAGTTCCGTGTGTGGAGTTCTAGCAATGTACTACACCCTCCATGCAGCTAAACTACGAGATAGAGGAGCATTGTTGCGAATTCTAACTATTCTTGGCAGCTGTAAAGATGGCAGAGCTTATGAGGATCCATTCCTTCATGCCTTTGTAGCTTTAGTGATACAGTTACCTGATGAATTCCAAGGTGAAGATTTTAGCACCGTATTATTTGACGAATTCTTTTTTGCTGGCCTTTCCAAGGATAATGTGACAAGACATTTACTGAAACTGTTATGGTATATCCATACAAAGCTGCCGGAGACTAGAGTTCTGACTCTTCTAAAGGCTTTGCAACCCGGTACACAACACAATGAATCTGTACACAAATTGTATGAAACAATGCAACAAAAGATGACTTCTCAGACTGAATTGATTCCCCCTGTGGCAGAAATGGAATATTTAGAGTCTCCCCTCATGAGTGTGCCTACGCCTGCGCCTTATCATATGTAAACTAATTAAGTATAATATATAGTAAATAAAACTCTATTTACCTATTCATAGCATTTTTAATAAAAGAAATTAGAATTAATAAACTTGTAGAAGACTTTATTAGTGTATAAACTTACATAAATGCATTAATATTGTTAATCTTATGCCTATTGTATACAGATCTATGGACGGAATACTGAGCATGTTGGCAGTATGTTTTACAATTTATGGATAGAAAAAAATATAAAGGAAAAAAATAGCACTGACTTCAAAGGAATGTTATAATTTGCACATAGTCTACAAAGCGTCAAATTCTTGTATATCTCCTGACTCCAGATTGAATTATTCTATCAAGTTTGCTTTTTTATACAATAAGGCAGTTAAGTTAATAGTAACTCAAACACACTATATCAACATTGAGTGATAGTTTTCAAAGATTTAATTTTAAGAAATTAAATAACTTAGATCAATTTTATACTCGTTTTAGAAAGATATATTTTCAAAGATAAAATTCAAAATAAAACCATTTTTTTTCTATCAAATACATTTTTGTAGTAAAAATTTTGTTTTTTGTATGTCTGGCATGTTGTAAACATTTTCAAAATTCGAATTGTTTCCCGAAGTCAGTTTACAGGAAGAATTAGTCGGATGTGTGCGTTCACGCGCGGTGGTCGCGTCTCTCCGGCTTCAAGTCCATGGAGTGTAGGGAGCGGAGTGACCGCGAGCGCTCGAAGAGAGAGGGGTCCGTGTAGATCGGTTCGCTGCCGTCGTCGAAGGCGTTGGCGAGGCGGCCTGACGAACCGGCCTCCTCACCGACCTCGGCGAACGTCCGGCCAAGACCGCTGGAAAGATTAAATATGTTAGTTTTTGTATATTTTTTTTAATAGATAGTAACGAGACGAGTAGGGCATGTGCCTGATGGTAAGCAACACAGCATAAACAGCGCAATAAATGTTCGCACTGCTGGGACTCGGGGCTTTCTCTCGCAAGGAGAGAGTCAAGGTTATACTCCACCACGCTGGGCCAGTGCGGGTTGGTAGATGGCATATGCCTTCGAAAGATTCTAGGTACATGTTAGTTTCGTCAGGATGATTTCTCGAAGTCTCTGTTGTGGAGGCCCCGGGGCATATGCCCCATTTGCCCTCCCCTAAATCCGGCCCTGTCCTTCTCTGTTTTAAGTTAGCGGCATTGCGCACATGACTTCGAAAAGACTGGTGCGCCTAGGATTTGAACCCGAGGCTTCCGTATCAGCAGGTGCCGTTCTCCCGACTAGACCAGCCGTAACTTACTAGACTAGACGTAAAGCAACACGCTTCCCCATAACAGCACCGTGTCACAGAACTATTGGAAAATGAAGAGTCCAAATAATCACTACCTAGCCTGTCGGATCTCGTCTCATGTCTGAGTTCCGTGAAGAACGAGCAGGAGTTACGATCATAAGATATTTCACTTAAAACTGTCTTTTCAGGGTTCTATCAGACAGAGAGTGGTCACCCGGTCAAGTCTTGGGTTTGCTGTGTTGCATTACGTTACATAGATAAACCCACACCGGAGGCATGCAGCACAGACTGTAGTCTGTGCTGTATGCCTCCGGTCTAATAGAAGGTTTTCTTTGTACTGTACTTACTTTTAGTAAATTATTGGCTTTACCTTAAGGAGAACGGTTTATGCAGATGCGAGGCAGAGAAGAGCGAAGGCCGAGCGGGACGCGGCCCCGGTGTCACGGATCGGAGCGCCGGCGCAGGGCTCGACGCCTGAATGTTCTTACGGAGCACCCGCCAATAGCGCCTGCAACAATACACATAGTAAGTACTAAGTATTTACTCGTAGTTGCCGATTTTTCAAACCTTATAATGCTAGTAGCCTCTTACTCCTAGTTAATTGTATTTGGTAATTCTTTATGTTACTTTATTAAGTACACAGATTCTTTGTTGTTAATATAAATACGGTACACAGTGTTCTTCTAAAGTAGGTAATAGTTCGAATAAACGGATTGAATCCACAGTAGCGTATTTATTATGTTTAGTTCTGAAGCACTATTTTGACTGGCCTGGTAGCTTAGTGGGTAGTAGCTCTGCCTACGAAGCCGAGGGTCGTGGGTTCGATTCCCACCCAGTGCAAATATTTGTGTGATGAATTCAAATATTTGCACTGTGTCTGGGTGTTTCTATGTATAATAAGTACCTATGTATTTAAAAAACTATATAAGTATTATATCAGCTATCTGGCCTCCGTCATACAAACTTTGCGTAGTTTGGGATCAGATGGTGTTGTGTGAATTGTCCACCACCAATATATTCGCATCGCGGGCATTAGTGCGGGTTCAATACTCTAGCTGGCGGAACTACTCAATTACTTATACCTAGGATCCAAAGCAGAAGTCCTATTTGAAATAACAAGCTACGGAGTTGATGATTTCTAAATAATTTGAACTTTTGGCTTTTGGATCGCTCAAGTTTAAACCTACCTATTCTCCTACTGTAAAATTGATGCTATTAAGTATGTAGGTAAGATGATATTTTTTGGGGCTTGGGTACTTACCGGTAAATATATAGAGCAGCAGTTAACATAGCCAACAGTAAAGAGAGTAGGACGCAGAGGGCTACCAACAACGCCCGGTAGTGGTAGGGTGATACACATACACCCACAGACGACACCACTGGCGACGAGTCTGCGGGGCCGTTCTCTTCTAGAAGTTCGTTGCGGTTGTCAAACACCTGGAAACGAAATTGAACGGGTTACCTATCACTTCGACCATTATTAGAAGTCTTGGGTTCTACACTGATTAGGTATGTCGAAGCAACTGGTGAAACAAAAAATGAAAATCCTCGGATTTGGCAAAGTGGGATATCAAAGGAGGTACCTATATACCTCTCCAATGATAGGCTGACAAATATCGGATCTTAATTTATCACTTCGACCTAGTAATAAAAATCACTAAGATTGTAGTGGTGAGGCTCTTTTGCAGAGTAGGTACCTACGCCTGATGAAGTACCACACCTTTGCCAGTTATTTTAATGTAAAAAAATTACTAAGTTACATTTTAACTAATTTCTCTGGGAACATTGCCCTTCAAACCGGAACACAGTAATTGCCTGTGTTCCGGTTTGAAAGGCAATATACCCAGAGAAATGAATGGGCTAAGAAATAAATTATATTTCATTCCGGTGACGAGCGCAGTGTGGTGCTAGGCAGTGATTATTTTGACTCGTCATGTTCAAATAGCTGCATAGCACTTGTCTGTTATGGGCAAGCTGGTTGTTAGCTACCACTTTTCTCGTAGCTCTACACTAAGTAAGTATATAAAAACATCAGATAAGTCAGTGATGAAACCAGTACCTACACACTTGTATTTCATACCTACTTATAGGTACTTAAGTTGAGAATACATACCTCAATCATTTTTCTAACGTGGCTCGGTGTCTCCACTTCGTCCTTGAGATATTTATCAACGCTAGCTTCTTCATACGACACTTTGTAAACAGCTCCAGCCTTATCATCTGCTTTCTTCTCCGTGGTTGCTGCTGCTTCCTCTGTCTTTGCTTCTGCGGTGTCGTTTCCTTCTACTCCCAGGGTAGAGTTTACTTCCCGTCTGCGTCTACCAAATGAAGGTTCCGAACGTCCAGTATGGCTTGGACAGTATGCCTGGAAATATTTAACAATAATGTGACTTAGGGCTGGCTCTACTAAATAATTTTCCTATTTTGATCTTTTTACTTCTTAAAGTAAGCAATTTATTTGTTTTCGTTGTAAAAATCATGGCATACTCGTAAATGATTTCTTTCTTCGAAAACAAATGAAACTTTAGATGTATTGTAAACAACGTAATGTTGGTGTTGACCTGCAGTTGAAATACGAAGCTGATTAGTGCAACTCTTTTGATTAAAAATAATTACCACCTCCTCTATTACCCTAAAATAATTACCCTAGATATTGGAAGGAAATTGTCATTTATGAGTAATTAGCTAAGCCAGTTTGTTAGTAAACTTGTTTCAAAGATCCACCCACGTCTCTAAATCCTACTAATATTAAAAATGTGGAAGTTTGGATGTTTGTTGTTCAATCACGTCTTAACAATTAGAAATTGGAACACAGTTAAATTATAAGTACTTACCTAGTCTGTAATAACACATAGGCTACTGTTTACTGCGGGAAAATAACGGGAAAGTGAACTGCGCGGGCAAAACCGCTGGGCACTGCTAGTTTACAACAATTCCATAGTTTATTGAACTGAACACAAACAAAGCATGACGAATCCAATCATATTTTTTTGTACGGCAACAGCTTATTATTAGCCCTTGGGCTTATATAAATAGAAACTGTCACACGCAATGCAAGTCGATGCACCGATCACGACTCCCTCACGTGATCATGAAATATGTCTAATGGTAAAGGATGGTAAAGGTCACAACTAAACGCGATAAACCTTATAAAATTGCATAAACAGCTTATTATGATGCACACGACGATTAATTATGCGATAGCTTTAAGATAACCCCGTTTAGCGGGACTCGGCTCGATAAAGTTATTTTTACAAGTCATTGACGTAATAACTTTATGTTACGACCCGTTATTACAGAAACCGTGTGTCGGGTCTGTTGGGTCGAATGCGATAGCGTTGTTGAACCTTCCGACTAAATAATGAACTTTATCTTGATGTTTGCGTTGTTGATATCAAAATGTAACAATAATGCGGTTCAGAATTCAGAATTATAATGGGAGCGTTTGATTAACAAAGGCGTTAAAATAATTGCAAAATAAGCAACTGCTTATTTTGCAACCAAAAAAGACCGACATTTGCTTAGAAACAAAACAGTATCATCCACTTACAGGTTGACACCCGTCTCTACACGTTCGCACTGTAGCTTCAAATACCAAGAAGTTGGATTCAGGAATCTTGAATGCATTGAATCGGGCTTCCAGTGAGTCCCCATTGCGACCTTTATCCAACTCTGGGAACACATCTGGATCCACTGGGCAGCTACAAAGTAGAAAGTCTTGCATTAACGTCACTAGTACTGTAAATTATGTAATCACGTGATATGAGAACGTGGTGTGATTGTGAAGGTTACTTGACCTTAGACTTGACTTACCCTACACGGTCGATTAACTGCACTGAACGTCCTGAATATGGATCCCTTGCGATAACGTTAGTGGCGAAAATGTCAGTTGCATAGTTGTACCCATCTTGAGCTTCTAACCGGAAAGTCAGAGGATCTCCCACGGCTATTGTAGTGGTCGGCCTTCCTTGGTACAGGATCATGAGTCGAACCTTTGAGTTGAGAGAGCTTTCCTCTGGTAGGTACTCGATCGGTATGGGACTCCCCGACCTGTCAACCAAATCGTAAGCCAAACTACAGTTAGATTTGGAGGAAGTTCTTTTGGTTTCAATTTTGAACTTTGAATGAATTTATTTACTCTATAGAATGAGAAAATATTTTGGATTTGCTGGAGATGAGTTCTCAAAATTCGTTCAAAGTTTGCAGTTAGTAGCTGTTAGTGAAATAACAGCACTCAATACTCAAAATTAGACCTATAAATAACCCCGTAATTAGACAAACCACAAACAAAAACAAGGTTAAATTTTTCTAACATCAACAAATATATCGTTTCGGTAAAAGCACAAAATTTTATAAAACAGTCATCCGAAAATAACCCACAGTTAAATATCTAACACAAACATAAACACAACAAAACGTTTTCTGCAAGCAGTCGTTGGAAACTATCCAAATAGGCTACACGTTTTTAAGCAGTTAGGGTACTAGATAGTAAAAAACTCATAAATTAAACACTCAATTTATATAGCTACATATATCTGCATCGGTCTGAAAGGCTTTAACACATACATATAAACTACGTAGGTAATATATGTTATATAACAACCTATTAGTGAGCTTCAGATTATTTTCGCAAATGATCAGATTGCCTTGAAATCATTCAAAAAGATGCACATTATTTAAACTATTTTCTCACCCAGCCCCAATATAATTGGATGTGACGACAGCTTCTGCGGGGCCTCTGAAGAGACAGGTCAGATTGAAGCGTTTGTCTCTGGATGTCTGCACATTGTCACTAAATTGAACTACGACAATGTTGGTCATCGTATCGCCATACTGAAAGGCAACACAAAAAATGTAGTTCCAATAAAAAATCGTACCTAAATTAAATATTTCATCAGTATTATCCATTTTTTACCCGCTGCGTGCCACATTCTGGATAACCATGAGCACCGGTAATACGAAGAACGTTAGAAACGCCACCATTTCCTCTGAAGAAGCATCGATCATAAAAGCCGTATGTATACATCCGACCATAGAAACCTTCCGGAAGGCGTAGTGTAAACTCCATGCCATCTTCATTACAAACTTGGGAAACTGTAAATTATTGAGAATTAATTATATATTTAAATTCATTGACAGTTGATCTATTTTAGATTAGAAGTAAGATTTTACCATCCAAACAGTCGTCAGCCATTCTGCCAAGAGCTCGCTCATAGAAATCATAGTCATTAGCCGTGTTGTCGAAATGGGCTGGGTTAGCAGCATCCAATTCCCGCGTGTCACGGTCACTTAGTTCACAGTTGTCTCTCGGCTCTCCGGCATAACCCACATCCCTAAATAATAAAAAAATATTAATATTTTTATCGTTTCTCAAAATAATCCCCGTTTCCTAACCTAAATGTTATGAATACCCACCTATAGTTGAACGCCCTACAGATGAAGTCACGGGCCTCAATGCACTCCCGCTGGCAGTGCGCCAAAGAATGAGCGGTTGTAAACCTGCGTACATAACGCCGTTGCATGCGTTGTCTGCCCACTTGTCTAAAGCTGTCTTCTTCGCAACGCGTTCCTTGTTGCCATGGTCGTTGACCAATCGGAGGCCTTCCGATCGGTCCACCACCTACAGGGACTCCCACAGGCCCGCCGATGGTTCCTCCAATTGGACTGTTTACAGGACCTACCACCGGTCCACCGACCGGCCCTATTGGGCCATCGGGTTCGTAGCCACCATAACCACCTCCACCTACAATTAACAATAAGTCTGTTATCTCTACATTAACCATGAAGTACATCGATTTTTTTCTAAATTTTTACTACTCTTACCAATAGGTCTGTCAAGTCCTGTTTGTGGATAAGTACCACGGTATCCCCCAGGTCTATCAATAGGCCGTCTTACACCGAAACTAGGCCTAGGCTCTACCGGAAATCTGAAAGAACAAAATGTGTTTTAGGTATTGACAATTTCTACAAGCTATTAATAGTAAAATGTCATAACAACATTTAAAATACAAAGAAATTAATCATATAAGTACCTATCGGGACCAGGACGTACGCCTCGATCTGGGAATCGATCAGGTCCTGCAAAATCTGGAACCGGGCCAGGAATGGGAGCCGCAGCCGCACCTCCACCGTAGTAGCCCCCACGACTGTAGCCTGATGGGAAAACCTCATACACATTACCGAGGACAATGAAGTTCACGCTAAATTAAGAAGTAATTCAATGTTTGTGCTCACCAGGATATGACGATCCGGTCGGCGGATATTTGTCATACATATCTGGATAACGGTCGCCGCCTAGCGGTACCGGGTCTCTGTTAACTCCGACTGGGTACCGGCTGTATGGGTACCGTCCCCAGTCGTTATTCCCAGAGTATCGGTCCTGATCGTATCTGTCAGGATAGCGGTTGGAGTAGCCTGGTCGAGTAGGATACCCTCCGCTGCCTCGTACCGGATATCTGTCATCTGGATACCGATTTGTTGGGTATCTTTCAGGATACACATCAATGGGATATCTACTGACCGGGTATCTGTCGCCAGCGGGATATCGACCGATATCGTTCGATATAGGATCATAAACTGGATATCGTCCGCTATCGACTGGGTATCGATCACTACTAGGGTATCTGTCCCCTGGTGCTGGGTAACGGTCAACTACAGGTGGGTAGCTACCGCCTGCTGGATATCTGTCGACACCAGGAGGGTACCGGTCTGAGGGGTATCTGTCCGCTCCTGGTGGATACCGGTCGATTCCTGGAGGGTAGCGGTCTGCGCCGGGAGGGTAACGATCAGTCGGATATCTGTCAGCTGGATACCGATCTAATCCTACACCTGGAGGATATCTGTCGTCGGGATATCTGTCTGAAGGGTAGCGGTCTGCCGGGTATCTATCGGGGTAGTCGACTCCGGCCGGGTACCGGTCGTCGGGGTATCGGTCGGGGCGGCCGCTGAACCGGTCATCGTCAGGGTACCGGTCGTCGTCGGGGTAGCGGTCGCGATCGCGATCACGATCACGGTCTCGGTCGCGATCCCGATCGGAGCCCGAAGGATATCTGTCACGATCGCCTCCATTACTACCACCTTTAAAATTAAAAATATCTGTTATTTTCTATAAACAAATTAGGGATGTATTATCAATATTATTAATCTACATAATATTTACACAACAAAAGACATGCATTCTAACTACCAAGATTCCCCACATGCTATCAACTACGATAAACATCAAGAGCACATAACATACAGGTAGGTAGCTAAATACTAAAATGTTGACACATTTGAACATACGATCTATGTAAAAGTCACCGTATCCTTTATTAGATAAGTATAGTTTACACGTATAAATTTATGATAATAGGTAAACGGAAAAACCCAATGATAAACAGTAAACACACAAAACTGTTACTATTGATACACCGGACACATCTACACACGCTTATTATAAACCATTTATTTATCTAAAAACTCTAAGTAAAATAACACGGAGTAAACACCTATGATGTAGACATCTACAATTGAAACCATTCCATATATACAACAATGCTAATACAGGTAAGTGATTATCTACATATGGACACACCTACATACACAAATAATACTACAAAAGTCAAAGATCTAAACAAGGAATCACGGAATAGCAAAAACATCCGATTCCATGACGTATTTTCGGTCAATACTCAGTGAGCATCAAAAAAATACAAACAAAATTAACAAGGTAGTGTACATTGAATGTTATCACACGTGTAAATACGTAATATGAATTTATCCATGGTGATACTTTTACTTTTAACCACAAACTTTTTCTTGCAATAAAAAGAATACTTATTCAAACGTTCAAATACACTACCTATATGTATACAGATGAACCATGCGATACAAAGTTTCTAAACACATTAGAAGATGACAGCTATAAGAAACAGTCATATTCCAGAGACTGTTATACCATGCACCGAACCTGAGGTTGTGGGTCTGGCCCAAGGCGCTTGATTCCCTCCACTTGCCACAGCCGCATCAGTTTCACCACTTACTAGTTGATCTGGATTTTGGGAAACCGTTGAAAAATTTAGTACCAGCACATCTTCTGAAACTCTGCTCTCAACTTGGGAGTGAATTTTAACGTCTGACAAATTTACTTAGTTCTAGGGTTGGAGTATTATAATCTGTCTGATGTTTTAGGTATTTAGGTTATACTTAAGTATTCAGAACTTCAAATATACTTTTTAGGAAAATAAATATCTCAATTTCCGCCGTGTTGAAACCGTGGTGATATAGTGGCGAAAAAGAAGCAAAGGTATCTTTAAGCACTTCTACAGGTTGATAAACCGTCGTTGTCAGCATCTCTGATATTTATAAGCGACGGCTACCGCTTACCGTCACACAATCAGGCAGACTGCCATTTGCCACTCAGCGTATTTAAAAAAAGTTCAATTTCACAAGTGTGATCGTACTGTTCATGAGAGAAGTCATAGGTTCGAACCCCGCATTCACGTATGCATATTTATCTAAATGCGGAACAAGTTTATTATTACACACTGATTTTAACGATATTGGTGAACGAAAACATCATGAAGAAAAACCGAAATGTTCCAAGAAAGACATTCTATGTTGAACATACTAATATAGCATAGTATAGTATGCTATATATATAGTATAGCATCCGCCAATCCTCCCAGCGTGGTGGATTATGCCTTTGACTCTTTTTCAAATTTTTGCGCATGTCAGAAGAAATAGTAGTGAACAGCCGTAAATTTTAACGTTTTGCGTAAGTGATAGCCGCAACGAAGAACTTTCGTATGAAGTGCCCTGCCCAATATTTCTTCATAGTAAAATGATTGCTGGCGCGAAATAAAACATGTCTGAAGGAGCTTGAAACTCTTGTAGATTGATACTGGGCCGATTTCGAGAGCCCATTGCGAAATTGGAATCCTAACTGAGGGTAACGTTGTCTCTCTTATATCAGTCTATTTGACAGAGACAACGAAATCTGAATTTTGTTTCTATTTTCAAAAGTGCTGTCTAAGAAAAGAGCTCACATCATATATTATACGATATTCTTTGTTAAGATGTTTGTTAGTTTGTATTGGAAGTTTTTAATTATTTTGGGTTTTCGTAACACGGATGCAGTAAGCTTGGATCCAAAAGAAATCGGCGAACCCTATTTTTACTATGAATCCAATCCTGAAATTTCGTTAGAATAGTAGTTTGGTGGACTCACTTTTGTTTAGCTAACCTTTTATCAATTGAGAATGGTAAGTAATTTCACTAAGAAAACATTTTTCCTCGAATTATTTTAGAATAGTAGCACCCTGCGTAGTCCCCGTTCTTGTAATTTTCCCATAGCGAAATGTGCTATTTAATCTGTGTTTTAAATTTCAACCCGAACCGTACAGGCATCCCGACGTGATTGAGCAACAAACATCAAAACTTCCGCATTTACAGTATCAGTTGGATTCAACATTATCATGTTGTAGTTTAAGAGTTATTCTTAATGGAGTGTCAAACGAGTTTTCTTTTCTTTCGAAGATCACCATCTTTTCCATCTTATCGTGAACCGTATTATTGACAATATATAGCCTATTATGGTCCTTTGAGCCGGAAATAACACAGAATTGTGACAGGATGCTGGTACGGTACCTTCATTTTATAATACGGGTCGTCTGAACCCCATGACCTATCACATGATCAGCGCGCGACAATAAGGCCAATAAAAGAGTTCTATTTTCGGCTCTAGACGATCAGTATCACCACGTGGTCGGTAAGTAGTGCTGCCATCGCAAAATGCTGGAGTTGCCGTAAGTGTATTTTAGGATATGGTAGAATTATATTAGGGATTTCGCGAAAATCCCGATAATTGAACAATAGATTCGATATTTCTTGACCTCACTTTCTCACTGAAGAAACATCGCGCTTTTGCAACTCGTGTTTTAAATTTTCACGGTATATCAAGTTTTAATTTACTTTACTATATTTTGAATCGATTTCATTCTTTTAGCAAGGGTTTTTACCGGGTATTTTTCCCTTTAAAAAAGCCAGAAAACATTGCTGCATATTTTAGTACGGTGATGAGTCAACTGTCGTCAGCTGAGTGAAATATTCTGTGGATCTACGCCTAAATGCCGTGTACTACGGCAATCGCCATAAACTCGTAAATGGCAACGCTACTGGTATCAATTGGACCCCGTTGTTATCAATCTACTTTTTATTAAACTACTTTATGGGTAGCAGGGTCCTCATACAAAATATTGAGGAATGTAGCATGTTTATTATTATTGTAGATCGTGAAACACGTGAATATTGTTCAATAGTATTAATTTGTTTATTAATTCTGCCATTGTTTTAATAGTTCAAGAGATGAGAAGAATGTAAAACAATGGAATATCTATTTTTTCCTACGGATTAAAGGTAAAAAGGTACGGTAGTAAATTATCACTTTTTAATTTTAACCGAATTTGGTTAATGATTTCAAATAGAATCAAGTTAGTCATGGATATTTCAACAGTATCTTTAAGTTAAATTTAAATACACAGACACATTTACAAGTAATGATGTGCTGTTGGTACGTTACAATGTTTTTGTTTAAATAACAAAATATGTTTTAATACTAAAATATGTTTGTATAACATATGACAACAAAATACCTCGCTTAAGCAAAATAAACACGAGTCTAACCCGTGTTCTGTTTCCGGTATTGTTTCTAATGAAATAGAACGATCAGATAACGCAGTGAATTATTGACGTAAGTTGTATGACATGCTATTACGATAAATACCAGTATAGTAGAGCCTCGATTATCCGAACCAATCGGCGCAGAGACTAGTCGGATATGTCATAAGGTCGGATAATGGAAACGAGGGTTTTGTGACGAGATTTGAAACACCTTTTTTAAAATTTATTATTTTTTAAATTAAAATTCACATTAATTTCAAAATACATATCAATATAAGCAGCTCCCCAGTTTTACCGGTGTAGTTCCCGCTTCCGTTATTTTTCCGCAATATAAAGTAGCGTGTGCGATATAATAAACTATAATCTAACTGTGTTCTAAATTTCAACCCGATCTGTTCAGCCGTTTCGACGTGATTGAGCGACAAATTACCAAAGATACCAAATTGACATTTTTAATATTAGTATGAAATGTTTTTTTTACCTACGAAAAAGCCGAATAGATAGGTACTTCTTGCCATTTTTTTTTATGAAATGTATTGTAGCGCGCTACAATATTTAATTTGGACCAATGTTCGGATAATTGAGCGTTCTGATAAACTGAGCCATTGTTCGTATAAATAAGGGTTCGGATCGTCGATCGAGGTTTTGCTATAGTACGATACTTACGCATTAAATTTTCGTAGTAATCGAAGTCGGGGTCGTAAAGTAAACGCATGCCATCCTTTTGATTGTATCGGGATAGGCGGCACGTCCTCGCCCTGTCGCTGTAAACAGCCGATCTGCAAACAAAGAACGAAATTACAATTGTCATGCAATATCGTCCAACGAACCCTGTGTCCTAGTGCATAACAGTAGGGATTCGTGGGCTTTGTTTTCGTTGCGTTAATACAGTTGTGCCTGTCTGGGCTGGTTGAGTTGATGACCTGTTGTGTTTTTGTCTGGTTTAGGAGCTGAGATCTCGTCACTATCGCCTAATTCAAATGATTGTGGGAGTATAGTTTAATTGGTTGACATTTCAAAGACTCGAACAAAGAGATTTGACTCTATAATTGTGGTAAGAATGTTTTTCGCTAGAAATTAGGTTAGAGTGATTGCAAAGCAATAATAATTTTAATTAAAAGGGAGGCCTTTCGAGATCCCTAGTCAGGGTTTAGATTGGGAAGCCTCCCACCTCCGTACTTTCTTTGTGAATATTTAATGATAGTAGTGTTTTTAGGACATTAGGATTACACTTACAAAAAATGTAAATCCTGGAGATGATGTGTGGTTACCACACTTTATTTAAAAATAGTAGTGTCCCGCGGTTTCACTGATCCCTTTATTTTCCCGGGATAGGCTACTTTGCCTATGTGTTATTGCAGACTATTATTTTAATTAATTATTATTATCTATGTACCAAATATCATTCAGACCCTTTCTGTAGATATTTTTTGGTTGAAAGAGTAAAAAACATCCATATATCAACAAGCTTACAAACTTTTGCATTTACTAGGAAAATAGGATAAAATATATTGTTATCGAGTATATAAAACTTGGAAATGAATCGATGCTTGACTTAGTTTAGGGTTTAGGGATGATCGTAAATAGTATGTGGTTATTAGAGGATTAGAGTTTGATAAAATTTACGTGTAGCAAAAAATTACGACATCGTCAGCCCTAGGACCTAGGACTTGACAAATTATGCAAATTTTGAAGGTAATATAATGTAGAAAAACAGTTATTTATTACAAAATTAAAATCTTAGATTTTCGACTAAGCTTTTATTTTTACTACTTAATCTAGTAAATTGTTCACGTACAAAGTGTTTCTTCTTCCATACTGTCTCTCATTTCGCGATTGTGATCTGTTGTTTCAGTGAACCGTCAAAACACGCTAAAATACGAGCGAATGGCTCTATTTTATCTGTGTTTAATACACAATCGTTATCTATTTAGGTCAGTGATCCTCAAACAAATCAATCATATTGATAAGTTTTGTTTTTGTCATTCAAGGATACTCGTACTATATTCCGCAGTGATGTAGGTAAGTGAACTAAGTTTGGGTTGAGTGTGATCTCAGAAAACTGCTGATTCAGGATTTACGAATCGATATGAACATACATCTCGTTTTACGTCTGGTATATAGTCAGGACACAGTACTTATAAAGAAATATGATTTATTAGACCGTGGTTTGGGTTGTAATTTTGAATAATAACAAATTTACCTACCTACGCTTCTTGAAATGTTCTTTTAAGTAGTACCATATTATACACGGTAAAAGGAATGTATACAGGAGATGTGATGTCACAACGATGTTGATTTGACAATCAAGTAGGATGTTAACAACTTACAGTAATGTGCTTTGCTTAGTTCTGTAGCAGGGTATTCTGTCCAAACAATTCTAAGTTATTTTAATATGAAGTATTAAACTATATATAACGTAACGTTAACTTGCCTGCACTGAAAACTGGTCTGCCTTAGACATTCATCCAAGCACTCGCTGAGCGACCTTCCAGTGATTTCCGAGTGGAACTCTCCCGTGATCCGGCTGTTCCTGTATCTCTGGAAGGCAGTGTCTGGTCTCCGTCCCGGCGAGAACAGGTGTGACGTCACGCTGTTGTCAGGATACTCCGTCCCCCGAGCTGTCACCCGATGAGAAACTGATCATAATTGTGAGAAAAACCTTATTGTGGTTACATTAGTACGTTAATACAATATTCACTTTTAGTAAAAGTTATTTTTAGGTTACGCTAACTACGTGGTACTCACGATTATCCAAACAGACTAGGTCGTAGAAGTGATGGGTGGGTGATGCGCTAACAGTCACGTCGTCCTTTTGAGATACGGAATCTTCTTCGGAGAGTACGCACTGTCGCGTCATAGCGTCATGCTCGATCGATCGACAGAAGTACCTGAAAAGACGCAATTTGATCGTAAACATGCACACGCAAAACTGAAACTAATATTTATTATAATATCAAAGATTATTATTTGGTGCTGAAATAAAATTTGAAATATAACAAGTCTTACTTTTCTGCTCGGACACACATTGACTGACACTCATCGAGCGTCATGTTTGAAAAGACGTCAGCCTCGAAAGGTCCTCCTAACCGTTTGTTTTCTTCTTTAATGAAAACTGCTAACCCATCACAGCGCCTTTCAGCTGAAATTGAGAATGGAGATGAGTTCTGATTCTAGTAAATAATAAAAATTGTTAAATTAAATGTCTACAATCTAACCATTTAAGCAGGTGTTCTCCAAATAATCCGCATTGTGATCGTCTTCAAGCATTTCGGGATGGGTTCTTCTTGTAAATCTACTCAAAGAACACGTCCGCAGAGCTGAATCATAAGTGGCTGAACGGCATACGAAGCTGAACTCTCCCAAGCATTTGTCTTCACATTCCGTTCGGTTGGTTACCATTATTTCTTTGAGATCTGACGCGGGAAGCTTAAGACGTTTGCGGGCATGACGTTCAAAAACATATCGACGAGAAGGACACTCGCGTTCCGGCCGATTCGCTGAAACAACATTCTTGTTTTAGTAATAGCAACAGACAGGAAATTATGAGAACCAGCGTGTTTGATAACTCACATGTCAAACAGATTTCATTGAAATGTACGCTGTTCGGTACGATCATGAGGGTCCCGATTCCTTCTGGAGTGGCTTGTTCTCTGGTCAGATAGCATGTTGATTCTTCGTATTCGGGTTCTGGACTGAAAGCGGCGATACGAGCACCGGGTTGGAAGTCGATAGAGTTGCAGGTCCTGACGAGACTATTGCCAGATCTGTCTCTTAGGCACAAATCTTGGCACTTCTCCAATACTCTGAAAGGAGGCGCTGTCTCCCGAACCTACAAACAATCGGTCATAAACAGTATCAATATGTGTATGCAGTTATCGTAACAAACGTCACGAGTAGTTAATTTTAAATCCATTGTTTATACAAGCAATCATTGTGACTTAGTGCAGTCAATATTATGCTTGTGCCTTAAATGTCTCCTAATTGAATTGTTATGATCGTAGAGCAAGTAGGTACTCACCACGTCGTCATCGAACCCATGGAGTTGTTGGTTAGGTAATCGTTCGTACATTACACGTCCCATTCCCTGATTGCATGTTGTTTGAGCTGGAAAAAACATTGGAATATGTGTTACATGTGATAATTAAACAGGAATCTTCTTAGATGAGCTGTATCAAAGCTAAAGTATATTTTAGAACCATGTACTATTTTCTGAGAACCGTCTGTAGGATTTACTATTATGACAGCAGATTGGCTCGTAGTTGCTTCCATAGTAAAAATTGTTGAAATATGAATTCAAAGTACTATTACATACGTTTATTTTGACCCTGTGACGCATGTCTGCTTATCAAGTGCTATTTCGTCTGTGGCTTGCGAATCAGCAGGAGGAGATACTAGGTATCTAATATTATTTCATGTTAGTATCTAAGCTTTATACTTCGTGTAAACTTATCTCGTCTGTTATATAGCAACAAGCAATGGAGGTATTTTAATAGTTTCTTAACAATGTGAGCGTTGTAGAAAACCATAGTGAGGATATCATAAGTTACCATTAGCCATAGTGAGCATGGTGAGAGCAGTGAAGGCGTGCATGACGCTCGCCCCCCGCGGCTTCATCTTCCAATGTTGTGGGTCCTGCGGCGCCGGTCACCGACCGTACATGGGGTCACCTCTGAAACAAACACACTTTTTATCATATAGGTACTTAAATAATTAAATAACATAACTATGCTTGTGTTTAAAAAACTCACTAACACATAGTAAAGACGAGGAAAAAATATATTATCGGTAATTTATATAATTAGTCGCTCAGTCGTTTTAGGTCTTTATCAGGGCCAAAAATATTTCGCTAGCCAATGCTATTCTAAGCACTCCGGTTTGATGAACAATGTTTCCAGAGAATTTACTGGGCAAAGATCGAAGAATAAGCAAATAGTAATAGCAGCATATGCTGCAGCACATGCTGCTAAATAAATAACTGTTATAATAATAAATATTAAAATAATAACTGTTAAATAGTATCTTCAGGCGACTATTTTAATTCTACTAATATTATAAACACAAAAGTTGTGATTTTTTGATGTTTGTTGCTCAATCACGTCGGATTGACTGAACGGATCGTAATGAAGTTTGGAATGCGGTTAAATTATAATAAAGAACAGCACATAGGCTACTTTTTAGCGTGGGAAAATAATCCGGACGAGAACAACTCGGGTAAAATCGGTGCAGCTAGTAGTCCTATAAGTACAAAAGTATGTGATAGTTTTGAAATGGTTATAGTTTATAAAATAGCCAATGCATGGGTGGATGGCGCGGTTGGTTGCACCCGCTGAATGAGATGAGACAATCGGGAGCAAGGCTGCGTTCGACAAATATGCCAGACTTCAATGTGTGACCTTACGAGGGAAATTATAGCTGTCATTACTCGCAATGCCATCGTTACTGTGTTTAGTTAATTATGTCGTAAAAAATATACATGTGATTAACTGATATTTGCTATGAGTATGTGTACTTTTAACCCACATTGAAAAAGAAGGAACTACATTGGCCGGTTTTATTGACTCGAAGCCATTTGAGTTCAATTTCGTCATACGAACAGAAATTACCGTGAACTACTGTGGATTATGTTCCTTGTACAGCTTTTCAAATCGAGAGAGGAAAATATAAGATTCTCGTGTCCTGTGACACGAGAACGTGACCTGTTTGTTTCCTTACTCCTCCGAAACGACTTTACTGATTTTAACCAAATTTTATATGCATATTCTGTAGGTATGAGAATCGGCTACTAGCTATTTTTCATACCCCTAAGTAACAAGGGTTGTTCACTAAGGCAAAACAACGTTTGCGGGGTCAGCTAGTATAAATGTAATATAGAATGATAGGGCGAGACAAACGTGTCTGATTATCGGCTCCACGCAACTATTTGAACTGAAATAGTCCAAATCATTGCCTAGCACTGCATTCGTCCAGAGGTGCTAGTAGATACAAACATTTGCTTCAATCCGGAATAGTGTAAAGGCACATTGCTGTCTATTATTGTTTTAATGTTGCTCTATAAGATCCCTCTATTGGTAATTAAATGGTATTGGTTGTTATAGGAAAGTTATACTTTTCTAATCAATAGTAAATTTTAGCTTAACCATCTGGGTAGCGATTCTGAAACCATTCGGTTGCATCCGACACGGAATCTCATCTCTCGGTCTTTGTCATGCTAAACAGATAAGACAAAGACCGAGAGATGAGATTCCGTGTCGGATGCAACCGAATGGTTTCAGAATCGCTACCCTGATCTGCCACTTGATGGTAAGCGACGATTCAGTCTACGATGGAGCAGGCTTACCTAGCTAGAATATTAAGAGATGTAAAAGTGGAGCACTAATAAATAATTAATCACTAGTCTATCTATCTCACAAACCTAGAGTCCTAGAAGAAACCGATTCATTGTCGAACCGATTGGTATCCGATCATGAAGATTTTTACATTATAATCATGAGGCAGAGAGCAGTGCCTTTATAAAAAACTAAATTACGATGAAAACTACATAAATATATAATCAAGGTAGTAGGCCTAATCATCTTGATTGTTTATTTTTAGTCTATGGATCATTAAGATGTGCTTAGGTAAGTCGTTAGTTGGGTATTTAGTACCTAGATACTAATATTAGTACCTTTATAACGTACCAATATTCTCAATGCATGGATGTTTGGATATTTGTTGCTCAATCACGTCGTAACGTATGGCTGAAATTTGGAACACAGGTAGATGATAGTCTGAAAGAACACATAGGCTACTTTTAATTCCGGCAAAATAATGCAAACGGGAACTGCGTGGGCAAAGCCACGGGACTGCTAGTTTGGAATAATTGATTTTGATATCAGGTCCATCGTTCCACAATGCCCACTCAACGCTGTGAAAGGCCGGCGACAAATATAACAGTAACTGGCTATTTATCGATAGTTGTTATTGAAATGGATCTGTTGGCAGTTGGATCGTGATACCGTTATTTTGCGCAGACGCGTGAAATTATTGCAATTAATTTAAAATAACGGTGTAATGAAAAAACGGAAGCCAAACTTTTATTTTTATTTTTTATTAAAGAGTGACGAGACGAGCAGGACATATGTGCCTGATGGTAAGCAACATGCCTGCCACATAGCAGCACAGTTACACGCAGCTATTGGAACATGAAGAGTCCAAATCATTACCTAGCACCGCACTGCGCTCGTCACCCAGAGATCTAAGTTGTTATATCTCTAAGCCCTGTATTTTCTCTGGAAACAGTCCCCCTTCAAACCGGAACACAGTAATGTTTGCATATTACTGCTTGGCGGTAGAATAACTGGCAAAGGTGTGGTACTTCCCCAGGTGGACTCTGCTAAGAGTCGTACCACTACAAAAGTCATCCCCAGTGGTATTTTAGTTACAATCCTCTTAATTTCTAAGTTGGCGCGGAATCCATCATATGGATTTCGGCGCCGTTATGAGTCTTTGAGTCATCAAAAGGAAAAAAAGGTTGAATCTACTCTCAAAAATGTTTAGGGTAAATTTGACGAAACAAATCATAGGTGAACATTTATCAAATAAAAATTTCGTGGCAATGGAAAAAAATAAATAAACTAGTGTAATGAATGAATAGAATTTGTTTTAAAAAGTCACTATAAAAAAAAAAAGGTTATTATAATTTCATTATTATGTTGCACAAATCACACGCACATACAATACATGTACATTTTGTAGTTCCATTGCTAGGACTCTCAGCCTTTTCGCACAAAGAGAGAGAGTTCAAGCTAACCTAGCACGCTGCGTGGTGGAATATGGCTTTGACTCTCTCCATGCGAAAGAAGGCCCCGAGTTTTGTAGTGGTAGGACTCTTAGCAGAGTCCGCCTGGGGAAGGACCACACCTTTGCCAGTTATTCTACCGCCAAGCAGTAATGTCCAACATTACTATGTTCCGGTTTGAAAGGCAATGTTTCCAGAGAAATTACAGGGCTTAGAGACATAACAACTTAGATCTCTGGGTGACGAGCGCAGTGCAGTGCTAGGTAATTATTTGGACTCTTCATGTTCCAATAGCTGCGTGTCACTGTGCTGTTATGTGGCAGGCATGTTGCTTACCATCAGGCACATGTCTTGTTCGTCTCGTCACTCTTTATTTCAGAAAAAAAAAGAGTCTCAGCAGTGGGAAAATTTAGTGGGCTACTTATGCTTTTTTATGCATAAAATCAATGCACAATCTCTCGAATCTCGTGATGATATTATGACTGATCGATCAGCGCATCGGTATAAAAAATCTGTTTTTGTGTAAAGTAGAGTGACAAGACGAGCATGACATACGCCTGATGGTAAACACAACAGTACAGTGTCAGATAGCTATTTGAACATGAAGAGTCCAGATCACTTTCTTGCACTGCACTGCACTCGTCATCCACAGTTTCAGACACATGAAACGGTTTATTTCTGTATCTTTCATTTCATGAGAATACAGCTAGTCAGATTCGGATTGTCAAAATGTTTTATTGATGTACATATTTCAAGGCTTAAGCATAGATCGTAGAACCCAAGATGGGCCCTCCCAAACTTCAGGGCGCAGGCAATCATGTCTACGTTGGGAAGAGTGAGCTCACTCTTTCCGTTCTAGTCGGTTGCAGGACGCGGTGGACGCCGGACGTTTTTACCTTTCATTATTCGTTGTCAACAACCAAAATAAGTAGAACCACAGCAAATCTCGCCGCTAGCGATTATAGGAGCAAGTAAATTTATTGTTTGTAAACCACTTATGATACACACAGAGACGCAATTTATTACCAATTTCAAGGTGCTCAGGGCACTTATATTGATTTATATCGATGGATTTAATTTACAGTTAGATATCTTATACCGTATTGTAACAATCAAAAGTATCTTAAACCCTTTTTATCTTTTTATTACTGGAATATACTTGTCTTTTCCAGATTTCGATTGTCCTTCATGGATGGACATTATCCTACTAATGTTATAAATGTCAATGTATGGATGTTAGGATATTTGGATGTTTGGATGTTTGTTGCTCAATCACGTCCTAACGTATGAACGGAACGGGCTGAAATTTGGAAAACAGATAGATTATCGTCTGGAAAAACACATAGGCTACTTTTTTATCCCGGAAAACAACGGGAACAACGGGAACGGGAACTGCGCGGGTAACACCGCGGGGTGCTGCTAATTAATGATAATTTCAACCCGATCCGTTTACCCATTCCAACGTGATTGAGCTACGATGCTACGAACATCCAAACTGTCGCATTTATTTATAATAGGAATTTAATTAAACTAGTTCATTCTCAAAAAGATGATATCATCATTTTAAGACGGAGAAACATTTCTTTTCATCGCTTTTGTTCTATAGAACATCTGTGACCACAAACAAAAGAAATAAATTGTCTTACAATTCAGTATTTACATTTGATAAATAAATAGTTATGAGTAATGTGTAGCAGTAGATACCTACTGAGTTACGTTGTTTATATTTGAAATTTACTAATCACTTTCCTGTAGTATGTTATTGTATTTCAGTAGATTGACTTAATTATAACCTGTTTTAATTAGACTTTGTTATTTTAGCTTATTATTGCATTATTATTGCGCGTCTCGTCACTCTATATATATAGGTACTATAAAAAAAAATGGCAGGCTTTTGTGTCCTGTGTGTTATTATCGATCTTTTTAAGGATTGCAAGAAGTGATATCGTTATGTTACGTATGTAATGTAATGAACCCCTGAATGAATTTTCAAAATCTATAGTTAAGAGTGCGCCTAAAGCCAGGAAAAAATTAGATTTCACCCGTGCGACGCGTTTCTTAATGTGATGAACATAAAGTCGAGAATAGCATGACACAGTTTGGAGGAAAAATCAATATTTAATCAGGAGTCCATTTTTGACCAAGTTTTATTTAATTACTCAATAACTAAACATAAATTTAAAAAAGTGTTCGGTCACTTTACTAGAACGTACAAATAGGAATTTTATTACCAAAAAATAATGTGGGGTCATCGCTGATAATTTCGAGTACTCGAATTAAAACGGGTTTTTTCTGTGTCATTTTTATTTTTTTATTGTAAAAAACTCTGATCTATTTTTAAAATTCTATTCAGTTATTGTGCTTCTTCTTGATTGTACCCACACGTCAATATTTTTTTTGTCATAGTTTTTAGTTTCTTAACTTCAGTGAGCGGCGTCGAAAATGTCCTTTTTTCGTTTTCTGGCTTTAGGCGCCCCCTTAAATATAGAGTAAGGATTACTTTGTCGGTCGATATTACGCAGAATAAGACAAGTTAGTAGAGTTTATCGTAATTTTGTAATACTACAGTTATTGCAAAATAACGTGTTTGGAACACCTGAAACACTCCGTTTTTAGCATCAAATTATCCTTTTCGCTTAGAATATCATTATTACTATTCTCGCGCAGAACTTTTCCAAATTATTCGATAGTGTTTGACTAATGTGACTTTTTCTGTTTCTGACTGTTGTGACTGGTTTCTGGGTTTAGTCCTATTAACAATAGACTTCATCCGATATATATTCTAAAATGTACTAAAACTGCTACCAAAAACCACCTAAATCTACATGA
The DNA here is from genome assembly GCA_963693475.1 of Ectropis crepuscularia. Lineage (NCBI taxonomy): Eukaryota > Metazoa > Arthropoda > Insecta > Lepidoptera > Geometridae > Ectropis > Ectropis crepuscularia. The sequence goes on along the minus strand of OY856357.1, from coordinate 12,051,576 downwards.
CAAAGCGTGAGGCGAGGTGTTCTATGAAAATTTCGGCGTTTCCAAAAAATTGTGGAAAGCGGAAGCCGGCATCCGGTTCTTTGTGATCGACCAACGTCCTCGTCAGGTCGGCTCTACAAATGACGTATCACTAATTTTGGTACAGTTATCTGTGGCGCGTAATCGCTGCCTGTTTGCAGATTTCGAATCTGCGCTTATTGGGGAATGTAGTTCTATTGTTATTGGTTTGGATCGGTCACCTATAGTTTGAATAGGATTTGAAAGCGCCGTTTGTTTAAATGTGATTTGATCTTTTCTAACTATTCCGGGAATTTTGCAGTGGTATTATCAGTAAGTAATGGGGAAGCCGTGGTGATCTAGGTAGTAGTAAGAATGAAATTCACAATCGTGACTTCATAGGTTTCAATTGCATCTCCATCTCTGAGTCTTTATTAAAGTGCAGAAATGCAAGTTTATCATCACCACTAGCGGCAAAGAAAAACATTGTAAGGAAACCAGTGTTCCAAGATCCTTTCGAGGGCATGCGTCATTGACAATCCGCACTTGGCCAGTATGGTATATGACAGTTTTGAGTGTTCACTTTGTAAGAGAAAGTATAGGGAACAAATTGGTTTGATTATTTGACACCTAAACTTACTTTTATTGGACAATTCAAAATAAATTAACTGCTTTTTTTTCTAAAAAAAAATGGGTTCTCTGTAAAAAAAAAGGTCAGAGACGAATAGATGAATAAATCTCGTACTATAAATAAATAGTATCAGACAATATTGAAAATAAAAATACACTCATAAATTCAAGAATGTTTGATCATTCTTTGCTTGGTCGAGTTAAGAAGATCCACCACCACAAACTGGAAGCAGGGAGGGAGATCACTGCCACCTAACTTGCCAAATTTTTTTCAACAAGAAAACATGTGTTTTTTGGAGTTGACAACTCTTTAATCTTGAATGTAACTTAACTTGCGGCGACCGAAAAATTGTCCGAAAAAGTTAGAATTGAATCAAAATAAACTGTCAATATTTACCGTTTCAATAACAAGGATGGGCTATCGCCCAATTAAGCGAAAGTCCCTTTATCTCGATGAAAGCAACGCGGATGCATTATCCAAATAGTAACAGGACTTTTCACGTTGCCCGATCATGTGGAAAGAAATGGTGTGAAAAGTATTCGCAGGCTTTGTGCCCGTGGGATGGGCTCCATAGAATAGTCCCTCAGTTTCTAAACGCCATAGATGATGTAACAGTGGCTGATAGTTAGGATGGGCTTGGGAATTGGTCTTGCGACATATTGCACGCCCGATTTTTTGTGGGAATTTGGCTTGGCCAATACGCAGCTATTCCCAAGCATCGACATTTATGGTGGGAAATTAGGAAGACATAAACAAATGAAGCAGCTTTATGACAGGAAAGTACAGGGTCTACTTATATATGTCTTAGTTGGTTGATTTGCCTAGTGGCTCAGTTGGTATTCTGCTCACTGAGCCCTAGGACGTGGGATCGATTCCCACCCAACACAAATAAACGAGTACCTGAAGAATACTGATGTTTGTTTTGTGTTTTGGTATTTTTGTGTATCATAAGTAAATCTTTAAAATTATATAATAAACCAATTACCTGGCTTACATAGAATGTGTGAAAGAATAACCAATATTTATATTTAATAAATTAGTCAGACGGCACTAAATCTATTCTAATCATAAGTCAACTGACATCAGATAAAAAAAATATCTTTACGTAAAGTGTAACGTTAATGCTTCCGATAAACGAATGGTAAAAATGAATGGTGGAATGGTAATGAAAAAGTACGTTTTTGCTATAGAAAACGTCAGGTAGATATGTTGCCAAAAAAGTTTCTTAACGGTACAAGTATCCAGAATTTGAAAACCTGGAGATATCCTCAAGATCTTAACAACCTGAAACGGAAATCCAATGCGGTTGAAAGCGATTGGCATAAGTACATACTTAGTACCTACTAAGCTCTGAAACTGGATTATTCTAAAATGTATGAAATAAAATAGTATTAATTACCAAAAGTATACAATTACAACAAAAAGCTGAATGTCACAATTAATAGGTATTTGATCATTTGTTTATGTCTTCTGAAATGCCTTTTTTTGTGTGGAGGAAATGCATTGACGCACCATCCACGGTGGACGGAAGGTGTGTCGGGCTCGACACCACTAAAAGTGGTGCCCCTACCGACTAAAACTCCCACAGGTTTCTCCGGCATGGCAGTGGGTCAGACTCGCGGGTTCACTCTTCGCACTCCCTCTGACGACTCTGACCCAAGTCTTCAGAAATGCCTAAGATATTCCTCGGTAACCTTAGTTTAGTTAGTCTATTTTTATCGTCTACACAATTAATCTTTAATCTTACAAACAACCAATTAACTACAGAATTGCAGCAGCACGTCATAGATGACAAAGAATATTTTCATTGCCGTGCAATTACTTAAAAGTAAAAAAAAATATGGAGAAACTGATGATAAGTATGATAAGACCTATTTTGGTCTAGAGGCGTTTGTATCTCAAGTAAACAACACATTCTACGTGCAAAGACATTACCTATTGACTTGCCCTATAGCTCAGTTGATAGGTATTAAGTCTGCTCACAAAGTACAATTTAGTTTGAGGGTAAGCTACATGTTGTGCTAAAATACCCCCCACATATTTATTTATTTCCAATCGATTTCCCAAAAAGAGTTTACTCTGTTGTTCATAATCTATTTTTATTAAATTATGTATATTTATTACTATTACTAATATGATAAGTAAGTACCTACATTAAGTACGATAGGATGAAACATGGACATTTGGATTTGTGCTACAAATTATGTACTTGATTTCTAATTTGTCGGCCGCTTCAATTCTTGAAAGTAATCTCACGATCAAGTTCAGCGCTAGGGGTATTTTTAATTTAATTATTAAATACAGTAGCGGGACGAATAAGACATACACCTGATAAGATTAAGTAATAGGTACACCTGTCCGTTATAGCATAGTTTCACGCTGCTATTAGAACATGAAGAAACATAATCTCTGCCTTGCACTGCGCTCGGCACATAGAGATAGGTAATAAATAGTACATTGTGGTACAAGTGTGTAATATTGGCGATTACCGCTGAGGTTAAGATTATTTTTAACATACTTGCTCATAAAGTGGCTCTAATTTTCGCCGCAATCAGGTATACAATGATACTAGCTGTTACCCGCGACTTCGTCCGCGCGAAATAAATACTAAGGTAACTCAGGCAGTACCTATTTTTATACCCAGACACATTTACGGTTACTAAAAACAGCTTATAATAAAACAATGTCATACAATTTCATCAAAATCGGTTCAGTTGTTTAGGTGTGAAAGCGTTAGAGACATTCGTCCCCTATTTCAACTCCAACTTCATCCCCATACAGATCGAAATTACAAAATTGCTAGAACAAACACTTATTGGCTCCTTGCCAAGTGCCTATATAAAGAGTTTCATAGCTTTATCTTCAACGATTGGGAGCTTCCATGTTGACATTCATCCCCCTTTTCAACCCCAATTTCAACCCCGTACAGTTCGAAATCACAAAATTGCCAGAACAAATATTTATTTGCTTCGTGTCAAGTGCCTATGTACCATGGTTTTATCTTCAACGATTGGAAGCTTCCATGTATACTTTCATCCCCCATTTCAATCCCCATTTCATCCCTATACAGTTTGAAATTACAAAATTGCTAGAACAAATATTCGGCTGCTTCGTGTCAACTTGCTATATACAGAGTTTCATGGTTTTCTCTTAAACGGTTGGGAACTTCCATATTGACACTCATCGCCCATTTCAACCCCAATTTCACCCCCGTGCAGTTCGAAATTACAAAATTGATAGAACAAACATTTAATTGCTTCGTGTCAAGTGTCTAGATACAAAATTTGATAACTTTGAAAATGACGAATTTTTATACAACCGTTCGTCCCTTGTTTCACCCTCTTAGGGAAATTTCGAAATTCAACATTTCGTAAAACCCCGTCTTAGCGAGCGCCTACGTGCTAAAAGGGATCTCCATGCAAAATTTCAGATTCCTAGCATTTGTAGTTTCTGAGATTCCTTGATGAGTGACCTTTCGCTTTTATATATGTAGATAGAAGATAGTCAAACTGGCTTCATCATTACTTTTATTCACAATGTGAGTCATAGATTTTTTTTGTTGGTCGAGTTTCATTGTGTTCAATAGAACAAATTAATTAATGTACTTATTGTTTGCTAATTTCAGGCAATTTTGTATCTATTTAAATAAATAATTAGAACTTGTACGCGTAGTGTTAAAACATTCACTCAAATATAACTTTTGTTCGCTTTGTTTAAAAGAAAATGTTCACCATTGATTGTTGAGCGCAAATTTTTGACAACTGTTTATTTTTTCCCGCCAAAACGAAAAAGATATGTACAACTCTTTATAACTGTTTCTATTACCTGACTTCTTTGTAGTTTATCTGCAAACACCGCCTTCAAACCGCAACGTAGTACCTACCTAATGTTTGTACATTTCTGTTGGCGGTAGAATAACTGGCATACTAACAAAGGTGTGCTACCTCTACAGACAAATTTTGTAAAGAGTTCTACCACTACACAAAAGTGCGAGATGATTTTAAAATAAAGCACAGATTGTACCAAAGAACATATATTATATTCTGTGGATTGTACCTACAGTTGTCGCTGTTTTGAAAACCAACTTCATCGAGTTTATTCCAAAACACCGCCGAACTTCTCACCTCTTTTTTATAGGTATGAGAAAAGAAGAGATTAGAATATCGACTTCCTTGTTGCTCTAAAAAGCTACAACGTTTCATGGTTGACTTTCTAAAGACTCGAACGAGGAGGTTTAACTCAACTTTTGTGATAAAAACGTGTAGGCTGTTTAGACTTATGTATAAGGACCTGGCCAAAGGTGCGACAAAATGGCACAACCGCGTTGGGCCTAAAATTGCATATTTAGGGCCATACGACATGCGACTCAGTTCACAGCGGTCAGTGCGCGGGAGTGAACGAGTTTTTGCTGGCCATTAAAATGCCAAAAAAATTTCAGTAAGCCACGTCCTTCCTTTGAAGTCATTGGTAGGTTATAAATTGCTTTGGGTGGCTGAGGGGATTTTGACAATCGCTTTCTTCTAGGTAAGCATACTTCAACGTAGACCGCATCGTCGTTTAACCTGAAGCAAGATGGTGGTCAAGTGTAATAATAGTTAAAAGTAGGAGAATCTTGCCAATTGTTAATCTAAGATATGGTTTATGAATAGAAATTAGAAAACACCAATTTATTCAAGTTTCAACCGTTCAACCGTTTTGATAATTTCAATTTCAACGCTTCTGTTTCATCTAACCTACATGTAATTCAATGGGTAACATTATTATCGTTCTGGCTTTTCTAGTCCTTTCTTATTTAAATAAAAATACTGGAATAAGTTCTTATTTTTGTTAATTTAGAATGACGCCATCATCAGTAAGACATGAGCTTGATGCCAAGAAACGCGCTTGAACATAACAGTACTTACAGTGCTACGTAGTTATTTTATATTATTACAAAGTTTAGAAATTAGTATGAGTATGAGTACCTAGCAGTGTAGTACCTACTACACTAATCTGCTGTCTTTAATCCTATCCTATTTCCTACTGATATTATAAAAAATGACAATATTTGGATACTTGGATGTTTGTTGCTCGATCACGTCGTAACGTATGAACAGATCGTGTTGAAATTTGGAACACAGATTATATTCTGAAAGAACACATATACTTTTTACCCCGAGAAAATAACGGGAACTACGCGAGTAAAACAGGGGGCACTGCTAGTATAATATAAATCTCATTATTCTATAATGTGTAAACGATTCGGCAAATAATTTCGTAAAGAAAAACAAACACGGGCTCACATGCTGCCACTCTGATTTTTAACATAACATTTGTGTACTTAGTGCATGTTATTTAACAGATAATGTTATCATTACCATTGTAATTTCATGGCCAAACAACATGATTCTACAATCACAATTTCCAGTGTCTTGATATTTCTGTTTCGAACTACTACTTACTTACTCTCATTGATAAAAAGAACAAATATGGAATCAGTTGATGTAATTGTAATAGAATGAAAAGTTAAGTCGTTTAATATCTGGCATACGTGCAATGAAATTTAGTGATGACCCCTCAAGTTTATTAAGTAGTTTTTTTAAATGGGGCAGAGCCTTTATTAACAAAACTAAAATACAATGAGAACTACACTACGCTACATACCTAACAACTACTTACACTAAGCACACCTGAATTATCCATAGACCAATGAAGGTCTACAGATAATCAAGATGTTCAAGCCCACTACCAATCGGAAGCGTACCCAGCATGCTGGCGGCATTACCACGCTGAATGGCAATGCTTATGCGTTGGGCCAAATAAACGCCAGCATTTTGGTCACGCGTCGCATCGACCAAGCGTTCGGAAAGGCTTTTGAAGATGAGGTGAGCTCCCGGCCCCCACGGACCCAATGTCTCAACCCCAAAGGGCTCAAATATGTAACCTCTTCCGAGGGTTGCATATTTGCGCCGTTTGAGTCGCTCAGCTGAATTAGCCGCTGCACCAGCCTTATAATGCGTCTCTGGAAGATGTGATGGTGCCAGAGTATCGACGCAAGTTGCGTCCCACACTAGGGGCCGACCCAACTTCCAAGGCACAACAGTCATGCCGTCAGGTCTTTTGCCATCGTCACGCGCAAGCCCACTCGGTTCGAGTATGGCTGGGACATTGGCGGTGGAAAAAGCCCGGCGTATGATGTCGTTCAGGCTGGCGTGGCGGCCAATACGACCTGCGCTTTTCGAGCAAGAGAGACCGTGGTGACCGAGTTGGTCGACGGCAGTACCACAATGGCAGCGATGGGCTTTATAGCACCTCGCACCCAAGCGCAAGCTAACAGCTAGACGAAATGCAGTTGGATCTAATAGGCTACCGGTATTGAAAGATGGCAAAGCTTGTAACCAAAGCCCCGATTCCCACACAGACACAGCAAGGATACGAGCACGATCCGCGATACTAGGACACGTATCGAGAAGAGAGTTCCGTGCTAGATCGCAGATCGGTCGATCCCACTGTCTCTGAGATGACAGACATCTGGGGAAATCGTTGTTTGGACAAGCCAGCCTCCAAGCATTCTTAGCCTCGCACAAATTAGCTACTACTACATCAGAATATTCCGAATGGCCTAAAGAGGGTGCGAGAATTTTGTCTATTAGATTTTGAGTACTATGAACTGAGGACAAGAATGCCGGTAAAGCTACACTTGAAATTTGGCGGACCCCTAGGCCTCCCAACCGTATGGGTAGTGAGGCTTGTGACCAGGCCCTCCCACTCAGATCCACATTCAACACCGATATTAGAGATTCCTTTACGACATTGTCTAAGCTCCCAAGGAGCTCACCATGTTTCCACAGTGGACTACACCGTAAAGCGTACATAAATTTCGGAACAAATAAACATTGCCGAATAATTGTAAACGCCATATGGGCGTTTACTTTGAGTAGCCTATCGGAGGCTCTCGTGAAATTTTGAATTTTTTCTTCGACAAAAGATGGTAACGACTCTTCTAAAATCGGTGAACCCAGGAGGCGCAGGGAACATTTGTCAACTGATTTGATGTTGGGGGCCAGATCATTAAATTTTTGTATTATCGAATCTTTATCTGGACATGTGTCGCAAACGAAAAGTTCGCATTTTGAAAAATTTAGTTCTAAACCAATCAGACGAAAACCGTCTATGAGTTTTTGTAAATCAGTTAGAACAGTATTCACATCGCCCCCCAAAGTTCCGTCGTCCAAGTACCAAACGTTTAGTTTGGACTGGAGACGTTGAATGATAGGGTGAATGGCCAAGGCGAAGGTCGCAGGGCCGAAGGGATCACCTTGTTGACAGCCGACGGAGGATAACATATGATTGTTTTGATAAGTCAATTTTGTGGGCTCGCCATAACATTGCCAAAGAAAATTGTACAGGTCAGGAATTTTATCCTTCACTTGGGCCAACAAGGCTCCTCGATCAACCGAATTAAAGGCGTTTTTGACGTCCACCTTTAACAGCACCTCTCCCCAATTTTGGTAAAGGAAGGTCCGGACAGAATGAACGGCAGCCTCACATCCACCCCGCGAACCAAAACCGAGTTGTATTGGTTGGAAAAGGGAGCTCAAAAGAGCAACCTTTTTCCTACAACCCACCTTGGCAGCAAGGCGACGATATGTGGTGCCGACAGCAATTGGTCTGATCCCACCATCTTTTTTGGAAAGTGCGCACAAATTGGCGCCGTACAAAACTTCGACAATGTCACTACTGACTCGACCAGATAACATGAGGTTAACTAAAGAGGTTAGATCTCTCAAGAGGGACTCTGCTACCTCACCAGAGCTAAAAGATAGAAGATCTTTTAGATGTTGAGGTGTCAGGCCATCTAGGCCTCCAGCTGAGCCACTCAAGAAAGATGTAATCGCAGCCGAAACCTCTTGCGATGTGGCCTCAATAGTGACGTTATCTGATTGTGGTGGAACAGGGAGGTGGAGATTAGCTGTTGCGGGTGGATGTTTGTCACGAAGTGACTGAATGGTGTGCGGTGTGTTCGGCGCAATGGTGTCACTGGAAAACAAAATACGTGCAGCGCCTTTGATGTCGCCATCGCTAATTTTGTTCTCTACAAGCTTAATTATAGCCGAATCATCACTACTTTTAGAATTTTGGTTATTCCGCTGCTTAGGCGGAATAAAACTACTCAAATCTAAAGGGTTTTCCACGGAAGCAGTGTACTTTACGCAGTTCTCCTTTACCCTAGTGGTAAGGGACTTTTTGTTCGACGGTTCTAAAGGTACATAAAGCACACTGTATGGGAAACTCAGTAAATGTTCCCAGGCATCTTTCGAATTTTGCGAAAGAACACTTTTGATAACTAATGATAAACTTTGAGCCACCAAAACACGAGCACCACGCGGGATGCGCTTAAGGACCGGAAATGAATTTTTGAGTGAGCTCAACACTTCCCAAAAAGGTTGGGAAGGCGTAGCAGCGCTCACGGAACTGCCACTTGTGGTCGGCTGACCCGTAATCGGAGCCGAAAGCGGAATTTGTAATTTGTTGTGGGATTTAGCCCGGTGAATTTTGACCCCTTTTTGGCCTCTAAAATAACGGGAACATAGCTCACACTGTACCTTGGATTCCAGAGACACCAGATTAGTCAACGCATTGCGTCCAACCGGGGTGCAAGATGCCATACTACAGCTAAAACTAGCGTACCTGGGTGACCGAGCTTTGCTCGGTTTAAATACTATATATACTTAGATACCTACAGATAAAAGACTCCAAGAAATAGATTTTCTTAAAAAAACGAATTGAAAAAAAAAGAGAACCCGTCTGGATTCGAACCCGGAGCTACTAATTCGTGACCGCTATGAGCGCCCGACTTTCCGTCTGAGCTAATTATGCTGTCGCGTCACGCGGCGAAATTTACCTTCAGATTCTAATGTCTAATGTGACAGTTTTTCATTGTCTAAAAACGCGCATAATATGCGTTTTTTTTTAAATAAAACCTAGTTAGATCGATTTATCGTCCCCGAAATCCCCTGCATACATAATTTCATGCAAATCCGTCGAGCCGTTTCCGAGATTCAGATTCTATATATACATATTTATATAGGTACAAGAATTGCTCGCTTGTTTTTATTAATAAGTATTAGAGTAAGACCCAGAGCTGCCAGACGTCACCTATTTTCTGATGAATGAAATGTGGACGATTGAGTAGAGTTAGTAAGTACTAAGAACACATGCTTACTCGCTAACTTGCTTAGATCGCCAATTTTGAGATATGGGGTAATGAAGATACATACAAACATTACTTACTTCACGTATTTTCTAATTCGTGATTTTCACGTATGTTGTAGGCAATATCCTTAAAAACAAGGTCACAACACTTCCAGACACTTTCCGTCTCCCGTTTTGCTTAACAACTCCAGAATAATAACTTAACTTCACTTAAATTCTCATACTCCATTTGTAAATATGTTCGTCAGACAACTATTTTAAAGCTTTTTCCAATAAGACAGACCAAACTAAGGGCCCAATCATTTTCATCAATCCATCCAACTCAAAATTGGCCGTCTAAGCAAGTTAGCGAGTAAGCATGTGTTCTTAGTACTTACTAACTCTACTCAATCGTCCACATTTCATTCATCAGAAAATAGGTGACGTCTGGCAGCTCTGGGATCTTGGACTATATGTATATTTCTGTGTGTTAACTGCCAAAGTTTAGAGCCAAACACACACATCGTAAAATTGCAACGCTCTCTAAACTACTAGCTTAATCGAATTATTGCAACCTAAACACCTAGCTTTTACCTACTTGTATTTGTTAGCAGTAAAAGTTAAATTAAACAAAACGCATCTTAAACTCAATCACGTCGTAAAGTATATTGGTGAATAATTCACACACAACATCATCTGACCCCAAACTATACTAACTATACCTATTAGACTACAGGCCCGTGAACAAAATGTACGGGCCAAATGAACCATCAGGAGACCTATGTAGGATGATAGAAAGGTATAAAGTAATAAGATTCAGCACTATGCCGTCACTTGTAAGCTGTCCAACTGAGTGCAATTGAAGAGGGGGGGTTGCAATCCTCGATCATTTCTCCTTGTCGCATTATTTTTGTACGGCGTTGCGGAATAATAGATTAGAAGAGGTATTGAAACTATAAAAATTATAAATTTTAACTTTTTAATTATTAGTTTGTCGGAAAAATTTACAGAGTACGAGTAATTTACAGAGTAAATTTGGGCATTTGATTATGTACGGCATTGGTTCCATACAGTTTCAATACCTCTTCTAATCCATTATTTCGCAATGCCGTACTAAAATCATGCGACAAGGAGAAATGGTCAAGGGTTGCAACCGCCCCTCTTCAATTACACTTAGTTGGACAGCTTACAAGTGACGGCATAGTGGTGAATCTTAATACTTTACATCCTTCTATCATCCTACATAGGTCTCCTGGTGGTTAGTTTGACCCGTAAATTTTGTTCGCGGGCCTGTAGTCTATATGTACAAATTCGTGATATTCGTTCTAGATGTAGTCACATCTCAATGACCGACACACATTAATAGATGTACGACAGCTATCACCTCTGTTATCTTGTAACATAAACATCCTGCTTCATATTCCCACTGCTGGGACTCGGGGCCTTCTCTCAGGAAGGTCATAAGGCCCATCACGCTGGACAAATATGTCTTAGAGGATGACACATATCTTCCAAAGATGTGTTTCTCGGGACACAATGTTTCCTCACAATGTTTACTTTCACCATTAAGGATAATTATGATGACAAACTTATACATATTTACTTGAAAATGTACTCAGTATGCAGTTGGGAACATACGGCCTCACAATTGTACTTTTTAGCCTTCTAGCCATTAGGCCAACACGTCTTCGTTATTTGTTGCGTAAACGCTATCAATTGTATGGAAAATGAATAAGCGGACATAAAAGAACCCAGGACTACTAGAAATATATTTACTAGCGTTTAATAAACGCTAACAGAAACAAAATTCAAACTTTGCCTACAGCATATAATAATACAACATATAAGCATATAATAAGCAACATATAATCTTTACTAATATTATAAAGCTGAAGAGTTTATTTGTTTGTTTGAACGCAAAGATCTCGGGAACTACTAGTCCGAATTGAAAGATTTTTTCTCTGTTGGATAGTCCATTTCCGAGAAAGGCTATTAAACATTACGCTACTATCAACAGGAGGGGAGCATGAATGAAAATGTAACAAAAACGGAAAAAATATTGCTTTTTAGAGCTTTCGTTTCGGGACAGCATGTGTCTATCTTTGAAAGCTTGCGTCATTAGAACCTAAGGTAACCGAATTTGTACAAAATTTGAATCGACCAATTTTCGATAGAAGGAAGGCGTACTAACGCGCGCACGGTTCAGCTAGTGTTTGATAGAATGGACACTTCTTACCCCGCCCCCTTCCTATTCGAGGCTTTCTCACTCCTCATGCCATAACAAGTACCTACTCGGAAGGATTTTTATCAAACGGTATTTTTTGGCGGTAGATTAATCGGCAAAGTTGTGGTACTTCCTCAGGCGGACTCTACAAAGACAGACTAATACAAAAAAAAACATACTAGCCTGTAGCCAATACGCGCAATGCCACGTGCACTCTTCAAAACTGGGTTTAATTACGACATCGGCGGTTAACTTCTTCACTAATATCCTAATATTTATGTATCTTAATTATCTACTGTAGGTATTAGTTACAACAATCAAATAATAAAATACTGCATGATTTGAATATAACAAAATTTATAATTTTACACGAGCTACATGGAAACATTATCCACAAACCAATGTAGTTTAAACATTAAGCTGCATATGTATTTTTCAAAAGTACCCAAAACTAAAAACAACTATGGTCTTCACCTCTTAAATAACAGCGAAAATGTTAGACTATATTGTAGAATCTGCGCCACGAATCTTTCATCACCTGGCGAAACTGAACAGCTCATTTACAAACAATGAATATCAAATAATACATAGTAATACGATAGTAACGCCACGCCAAATCGAATAGAGAATATTAGGATTTGTCTAAAATTATGCTACACGTCCAAACGTAACGGCCAAACAACTTACTTGAGCTTTTCTTGCAAGGCGGCCTACGTCGTAGCGCGTCCGTAGCTGTAGCACTTCAATATTTTTCACAGTTCAAAATAAAACACCCCACACACAGTCAGGTATATCAAACCACCACACAGTGACAGGACCAGCTCACTGGACATCCAAAACCGAATTGTGGTCATTTCTACTCCATAATTCAGTTAAATCACATTCAGGGGGGGACTACAATGGGAGAGCATCGATGTGAGCGAATCACACCATCGACACGCTTCGCTAATTCTCCATGGCTCGCGTTTGCTGACGCCGGTCACCGAACGTATCGTACTTACGAACAGTCATCAACAAAAGCTCGACTATTTTAAAACAAAACCAACTCTTATGATCATAGGAATAGAAGTTAAACTGCTTATACTGTTTTCCAACTTCAGTGTTTGACTGTAAACGAGTAAACTATTGTCATTATACCAATAAAATTCAGTGCGAATGTACCTACAATCATTAAAAACTTGTAACAACAGGTTTATGTCCGCAACTAATGATAATTGACGAAATGATAGCAATTCAATAATAAGCTTTCTTACCTGTTTTGTTATAAAGGTTTAAGTATCTAAAGTTGATTAGATATAGGTACCTATAAAGGCAAATGAAACGAAAACAATGTAAAAATATTATAATTATTAATTACAATTACAAGTATCGCCTCGCGGTTTTACCCGCGTAAGTAGTTCCTGTTCTCATCATTTTCTTGCACGTAAAAGTAGCCTATATGCTATTCCAGGCAAATTTCAACACGATGCGTTCGGTCGTTCTGGACGCGTTTGAGCAACAAACATCCAAGCATCCAACCTTTGACATTTATAAATGGTATTGGTTGCGTATTATTTTACTTTTGCAATTTAATGTTCTATAGTAAAAATAATATGTGCGCAGTAACTTACAGCCGTTGTAAAAATCTTGGTTGAAGCTCAATCTTATCGGGTTCCACCTTTGGGTATTCCAATTTGTTTCTACTCCAAAATGTTAAAGGTTCTTTGGCTCGACTAAGACTTATTAGTAATGTAGGTAGGTATGTTTGCAATACGGTGGTTAGAATCTGGATGTAACTGGGAACATCATCACCATAATCAGCCCATACTCGTACACTGCTGAACATAGGCCTCTCCTCTCCAATAACACGCCACTCAGCCCGAGTCTCTGCTTTACGTTTCCAACCGCCACCAACACCAAATAAATTGGCTGCTTTTCGTAAATTGTCACTCTATCTAGTCTCAAGACATTTCGCACTGCGTCTGCAGGGGTAAAACTAATATGTTAAAACACCCTATACTTCGTATTATGTTTTCCTTCACTGGCTTAGAGCCTAGTCTGGTGCCAACATGCACGTAATGTTCTTCATGCTTTCAGAATGTAAAGCACTTCTGTGAACCGATTCCAGGTTCCATCCTCTTTTCTTATGTATAAAAAACTCAAAGGTACTTTTGTTGAAGATTTAACAGAAACTATACATACATTTTACAAATCCATCTAATATTATAAACTAGCAGCCTCCGTTGTTTAAAAAAGCGTAAAAATAGCGTATGTGTTATTCCACACTAAGTACATAATTATAATCTATGCTCCAAATATCATACTGAGCCGTCCAATTCTTACAACTTGATTGGGCAACAAACATCCAAACGTCTAAACATTACAATTTTCGCATTTATGATATTATACATAGTAGTATTGAACGTTCGAATGGTTTAAAAGTAAAGTATCAGGACGTCTACTCTGTTTCTACGAAAACGAAATTTCGAAAAAAAACTCGCGACTTTCCTACTCTCGTTCTACTTCGTTTCGTCCGATACAACATTGTTTGACGTTTAAATGTTCTAAGCATACTCTAATTAGAGTATGCTTAGAACATTTAAACGTTCAAATTTAAATGTTCTAAGCATACTCTAATTAGAGTATGCTTAGAACATTTAAACGCACAAAACGACGGATCGAAGCAGAATCGGAGTTGGAAAATCGCGAGTTTATTTCGAAATGATGTTTTCGTTGAATTAGAGTAGACGTCCAGATTCAAAACGTTAATAAATCCGAATCTGTTTTCAGACAATGATAATGTGGCCTAGTTTAGCGTCATTAGTCACAGCACACTTATATTTTCCAATACCACACCTACATTCTCGCTGACCCTAACTTTTCCGGAAACAGCTAACAAAGCAACATACGTCAGCGCAAGCGCGAATCGAAGCCATTTTTAAAATGGCGGCATTTCGCGCCTTCCGCCATGACATCAAAATGGCGGACGACAGATAATAATCGTTAATGAATTAATTATTATTATGTATTTTGTTTAGCTGGCCTTGGACGCGGTTGTCTCTCGGTCATCACTCATCATCGTCGATCCAAACACAGATTAAAGGTCGGAATGTCGGTTCAGAGGATTTGCTAAAACGAGTACGTGGAAAATAATAATGGGTTCGGGTTTGCAGGCGTGTTGAGTAATTATCTTGTCAATCTTGAAAAGACTCTGGGAATGTCAGTGGCAGCAAGGACAATGCCCATTTGCTGTATGTAATCCAATGCTTTAATTGTCCATGGTTTGCGTGTGAAACTGAATATTTTCAGTTGAATAGTCGTTTTAAAATTTGAGTGTGAACGTTTTGAGTTTCTGTTCGACTCAGTGGGTAGCTGATAGAAAATGCGTACCTAACATCAACCTTTCCCTTTGTACACCATAAACAACCCACTAAATGTTCCCACAGCTGGGGCTCGGAGCATGCGCGGCTCCAGGGGGGGGGGGGGGTCACGGGGGACATGACCCCCCCCCAAATCATATATACATTAGAATAAAAATCTAAAAAAAAACAAAATGTCTAATAGTACATAGACTATTTTTAAACGCGGGAAAACAGCTGGAACATCAACTACGCAGGTAAAATCATGGGGCGCTGCTTGTAAAGTCTTTTTTACTCGATTTATTGTATTTCTACTCGTGTCCCCCCCCCCAAAATCTGAGGCTGCGTACTGGTGACCCCAATCGCGCTAACTTAAAAACGGTCAAGGAGAACATCGTGAGGAAACCGACAAGTACCTAAAATCTTTCGAAGTCATGTATCATCTACCAGCCCGCGCTGGGCCAGCGTAGTGGATTATGCCCTTGGCTCTCTCCTTGCGAGAGAAGACCCCGGGTCCCAGCAGTGGGAACCGGTGTAGGAAAGTCGCGAGTTTATTTCGAAATTACGTTTTTCGTTGAATTAGAGTAGACGTCCTGGGCTAAACTTACGCACGGAAATATGACTAACTTTGTCGATCAGTTGTTAGTAAACTTACTGACAAATCCGTAGATAGTGGGTTCGATATCCTCCTAGATTCTAGAACAAGTAAATATTTGTGTGAAGATGAATAGCGATATTTTATATAGGTAGATAGATAGATAGATAACTCTTTATTGTGACACAAAAACAGAAATATTACAGTAAAACACTTACGAACTAGCACCACAAATGGCGGCCTTATTGCTTAGAGCAATCTCTTCCAGGCAACCAGCTTAAAGGAAATTCGCCTACATACAAGGTTAGGCGAAGCGAGGTGACATCTTTCCTAATACTACTAATTAAATACTATATAAAACAAATTAATACAGAATCAACCAAAGATAACTATAATTTAACAATAACAATAGAAATTCTGAAACATAGTAAATACAACTTAAGTATATTAATTAAGTAAATACAACTAATAGTTAAAACCCCGTAACCCCGAATACGAAAAATATGACTAATTTATATCCACCAACACAACAAAAATGTGACATGAAATACAGCACTACAACTAGCAGCGGACAACTTCATTACTTACGATTTACTGGTGACGACAGCCGTGCATTGTGATAAGTAAAATTTCTTTACATTGCTCTTAAACACGTTTAGAGACTGCGACTGTCTTACAGAGGCCGGCAAAGCATTCCACAGGCGAACAGCCTTGACGGAAAAAGAATCTTCATAGAAAGATGTTCTGTGTGATGGAGTGATGAGGTTAAGCGCTACTGCCGCTCTCAAAGGACGGGAACGTGAAATTTCGTGGTAATAGGTAAAACGTTTCTTAAGGTACGACGGGGAGGCAGGATTAAACAGAATGGTATACAAAAATGACAGAATGTGTGCATTTCTGCGAAGGCGGATAGGAAGCCACTTGAGCTTAGTGCGAAATTGAGATACGTGGTCATATTTGCGCAGGCCAAAAATAAACCTTATGCAGAAATTTTGAAGGCGCTCAAGCTTGTTTAACTGTTCCTCCGTGAGATCCAGGTAACAAATGTCCGCATAGTATAGGATAGGAAGTAGGAGGGATTGGACAAGCGCAATTTTAGTGGAAGTTGGAAGAAAGTTACGCAGTTTCATTAATGCTCCTGCCGCGGCATACAATTTTTTACTAGTAGCTTGAATCTGCGGACCCCAGCTCAAACAACGATCTATAGTAATGCCCAGATTCTTGACAGTGCTGCTGTAGGGTATTGCTACGCCATTAAAATCATTTTTTGGAAGCGTTGACCAATCAATAAATAAATAAATAAATAAATAAATAAATATTGGTGGACAATTCACACACAACACCATCTGACCCCAAACTAAGCAAAGCTTGTGTGATGGCGGCCAGATAGCTGATATAATACTTATATAGTTTTAAATACATACTTATTATACATAGAAACACCCAGACACAGTGCAAACATTTGAATTCATCACACAAATATTTGCACTGGGTGGGGATCGAACCCACGACCCTCGGCTTCGCAGGCAGAGCTACTACCCACTAAGCCACAAGGCCAGTCAACAATGCAGGATATTTGTCTCGAACTACCTAAGATGATAGCCTGCGCTTTGTTAGGATTTACATGCAGACCATAACATTTGCCCCACTTACAAACATTAGCCAGATCAACATTAACAGTGTTTATTGCCTCAGAAATGCTGGAAAGGGGAGCATGGGAATAAATTTGAAGATCATCAGCATACAGGTGATAGGACGACGAAAAGTTAAGGGAAATGGAATTGATAAAGAAGGAAAAAAGCGGAGGAGATAGGACACCACCCTGGGGAACACCGGCAGACGTCAGACACCACGAGGACGAAGCGTCCTCAAGGTGAACCCGCTGTCGACGACCACAGAGATAACTGTTAAACCAGTCAGTAGCAGAAGAAGAAAAATTAGAAGAGCGTAGCAAAGCCAAGAGAACATCATGATCGACGGTATTGAAGGCATTGCTGAAATTAAGGAGGACCAAAACAGTGAAATTGCGATTTTCCATTGAAAAACGGATGTCATCAGTGATTTCAACCAAAGCACTGACCGTACTGTGCCCCTGACGAAGGCCTGACTGGAAAGGATTTAACAAATTATGACTGGAAAGGTACGTGTTAAACTGATTGTGGGCTAAACGTTCGAGAACCTTAGACAAAAACGGGAGGATTGATATAGGTCGAAAATCTGAGAAAGATTTAGGGTTGGGTTTTTTGGGCAAGGGAATAGTTTGAGCGTCTTCCAAGCAGAAGGAAAAACACCAGTAGAAATGGATGTATTGAAGATGATACAAAGAGCAGGAAGGAAGTGTTCAAAGAAAGGGATACCTATAGTATATCTGCGTGATTTTTGTATCATTTAATATGAAGGTACATTTTCATAACTACGAGTATTTTACATTTAATTAGACCAGTATCGATAGGTTTTGAAAACAACATAAGTAATAGTAGGACGAAACCCATTGTAAAAGGAAGAGAATATGAGTGAAACGAAATAGTTATTTGTTGTACAAGAGTGCAAAGTGGCTTTTTAACCGTGTGCTCGATTTTGATGACCGAGCAAGCGAAGGATTACATGATTAGAATCCTGAGCGTAGCAAGGGAATCAAAAGGGCACAAGGTGAAAAATCTTTGCACCCGAGTGCAACACGTAATTTTTCATCCCACTGTAGCGAGGAGATTACTAGGTAAATGCATTGCACTTGTATTAAATTTTCCTATTTTAAACTTTGAGTTTATTTAACCATGGTTTTAACAATAACAATGTGATGTGAAAATATGGGGAGTTGAGCGATTGAGATAAGGAGTTTCATCTGAGTATATGAAAAAGTGTCCGGGCGGACAAATGCATTACATCATAGTAGCGCTAAGTTAGCATCAGGGTATATTTTAAAGGAAAAAAAATGGTTGTCTGTAAAGTCGGTTTACTGACGATAGAAACGTGACAACGTCTTAAGAAATCAGTACGCTGATAGCGCGAGTAGTGATACCGCTCGACTCGGCGGGTGGCGCCCTCAGCGCTCAGCTTCGTCCGCATGGCACAGACGACGAACTGTAACGGTAACGTGACGCATACTTCAATTTGATTACAATTGATAAATAATCAATTGTAATCAAATTGAAGTATGGCGATTTATAAAATGCTATGAAATACATAGCATTTTATAAATTAAAAAAAATGAAATAACATTCCTTACCTCTGTCCTCCATACGTGAAAAGAAAATTGCGCGTAAAGGATTTAAAAAAAAAGTACACCAAGGAGGTCCGAGTCTGAGTTTTTAACAAATTAAAAAAATTTTGTTATGAATTCGGCAACAAGGAGGTAGAAATAAAAAGGTTAAATTATGTTTTCGATTTAAAACCTCAGTACACGCGATGTTCTAAATTCAAATTTACTTTACCCTCTAGAGGGTAAAAACGACTTTTGCGCCCTGATATAGAGGAGCAAAAGTACTCTTTCCGAGGTGGTGGCATGAAAAATAATTTACGGGCGATCTGAGGTCGGAAAGTGAAAGGATCCGTTTTAAGGTCCGTTATCCGTTTAAAACGGTTTATTTCGATTTCCGGCAAAACTATAAATCTACTATAAGGTTATAGGTATTACCAATTTCAACAACTTTTGCATTGACACTTTTTTAACATAACTTTAAAATTTATGAGAAAAATTCAATTAACTAAGTGTTTGGTTTTACATTTTTTCTCATTAAAAAAAACAAAAGTTACTCACAAAATTTTGGAAAAACTTGCCTTAATTTTTCCTTTCACTTTTGTCATATTCTCTTCCTTTTACAATGGGTTTCATTACTATTTTTTTTTTTAGTTTTTTGCCATTTTCAAAGGCTTCTTGCCCTGGTCTGAATATTAGAGCTATACCTACCTATAGTTTTCAAAACATTGCTTAGTTTGCTGTTACGTTTTACTTTGTTGTGGCAGAGATGTTCAAGAATAACCACGGCTTCCTTCCGTTGTTCCCGTTCCCATAATTTTGCTGCAATAATAAGAATCCAGGTGTGCGTTATTCTAGACTATATTCTAGTTGTGTTCCAAAGAACAATGGCAAAATAATAGTTAGCTTCATGGTAGCGTCTAGAAATAACGTTTATACGAAATGAATTTATAGATTTTTCTAAGATTTTTCATATAAATAAATGTGGTAATAGAAGCCACAAAAAATATTACAATATTTTGGGTTTTCATATGATTAAAATGACTTATTACACTGTTTAAATATGACCATTTACTATAATCGTACTATTTTAGAAGTAATTGTAAAACAATAATGACGGCAAAAATATATTTTATTTTAAGTTGGTTATCATTAGTATATAGAATATCAGCAATTATAAAAATTGAAATATATTAGTGGATATAAGTTTCATTAAAACTTCTTTCATTTTGGCAGAATGTGTTCGGAACGGAGTAGAGAGGGACTTATTTTTGTTAGAATTTTCATGTAACCCGTCTAATATAGGATTATATAATAGTATATTGACTAAACCTTTATCGCGGATAGCACAAAGGCTGTACAAATTTGTTAAAATAGGTATAAGTCGCAGATAAAGCTAGTCTGCCATTGTTACTGAGCCACTCCTCGAGGGTGACATTGTCTAATTAGATAAAACCCTCAATTAATAAATAAAGATTAAAAAAAAAAAAAAAAAAAAAAACTTCTTTCAGCAATATTAATAATATCAATGTTGAAACTATTGGTATAATTCTATTTTAATGATATGGCAACATCAGAAATTCTCCTATGTCACTGCGGCTGAAGAACTAGTATCCATAGCCAAAATCAAATTAAAAAAAATATTATGCCTCTGGCATGTCAACGTCAGCCGCTAATACAGAGTATCTCTATCAAATCTGCAAATCTCTCTATTTATTCTGTGACTTAGCGAATTTCTGCAAAAATCTTTCCATATCTTACACAAGGACTGACGTTCAACATTTTAAGATATTTTTGATATATAGACGCTATCATTTTGTCTCAACTATTTTAAAGTATGAAAGTCTGCCATTGTTCTTTCAACTCGATCCGTTCAGCCATTTCGACGTGATTGAGCAACAAACATCACAACATCCAAACTTTCACATTTATAATTTTCGTGTATGTATATTACAGATTACCGTTCTTGTTATGCAGTCAAATGCGATATTTATAGTCTGGACTCGTTGGTTAGTCTTCCGTGGCCATGTGTTCGTTTTCCGGATATTGATATTATCACTACTCCTCTAACGACTTATTCGGTAAATAGGATATGAGGATAAGACTTTACTTACATAGTTTAAAAAGATAAGAAAACAAACACAGTCGGGAGTAAACATGCGATTTTTCTGGTTTACTTACATCTCTCATTTCACACAATGATATCATGTTTGTATGTGCTTAGTTGTTCATAGATTCTGTGAAAATAGTAGCCGGCAATTTACTCAGGGTAGGTACACTTTAGGTCTGGTCTAGTATTTCTTCGCAACTGTTTATAGAATTTCAATTTGTTGACGAGCATCTCCGTCACATCGTCTCTTACTCTATTTATTAAGCGAGCTGTTTTTAATTATGTATTTTTAACGGGCAGGGCCTTTATTAACAAAACTAAAATACAATGAGAACTACGCTACGTAACTAGCAACTAATACTAAGCATCTGAATAATCAATACTATTACACAATTATTCTAAAATTATCAGTGACGCCTACAGATACAATAAGATAACCTACAAAATCTATTTCCAAATGAATTTTTACAATGGTGTGGTCGTAGATTCTAATCCCGCTTACTCCTCTGAGTGTTTCTTCAAATCCTAATGTTTGTCATCACCAGTTGCTTAAGAAGAGAACATCGTGAAGAAATTGGCAAGCTCCAATAGAACATGTGTCATCCGCCAACCAGCACAGGCCAGCAATGTGGATTATTATCTTGACTCTCTGACTGTCCACATATTATTTTCCATCTTAAATTGCCTGAAAAATATCGTTTTCAGGGATAAGGCCGCCAACTGTCCCACTACTTTACAATACTGTAAATTTTGTCCATGTCTTTTTTTGGTGTTTCAATAAAGAGTAGGTATCCATCTCTCTTCTAATAAGAGAAGGCCCATGTCCCAGCTGTGAGATCTGATTATGCTTATTCAAAGAGTTTGCACAAAATCTATTACTTTAAGCTTATAGAATCCGATACCGAGCGAAGTTTTCGATTCGATTCGAGGTTTTAAATAGTAGAATAATTTGCATTAGACTTTAAAATCTATACCTACCTACAAAATAATCAACATCAAACCGTAATTTCGTGCTAATCACGCGACAGCCTCATGGGTTTGCACACATGCCTGATTATGCACACCAGACTGCAGACGAGAATACAATAGATATAAAATAGATATAAACTACTAGCTACAGCTTGGCAAACAAGTCTATAGATAGAACTTAAATGTTTGTGCAAAACAAACAGCGCCTCGCGTTCACTCACGTAGTTACCGTTATTTTCCCACTATGAAAAGTAGCCAATGCATTATTTCACCATAATAATTTAACTGTTTCAAATATCAACTCTATACGTTCAGCCGTCCCGACGTTATTAAGCAACAAATATCCAAACTTTTGCGTTTTAGGATTAATTCACGGAAAAAAGACACCGACTTAAAAAAATTAACAATATTATTTCAAAAAACAAATTTCACAAAACAAAAAACCGAGTTAAATTTAACATTAAACTCAGACAAGCTAAATTTTACATTAACGAATATATCACCCAGGTAAGCAAATTTTAGATTTTCGTTGATATTTCAAGAACAGCTGCACCGAGGCTTCTGAAATATGATATAATAAACACAAACATCACCAAAATATTCGCAATCGGTGGAACTATCACGCAACGTACATACATAAACAAATAACCAAATTGAGAACCTCCTCGTTTTTTGAAGTCTACAATTTGAATACATTGCGTTGAGAATCATCTTATTTTCCAAATCTCTAAATAACTCTGTAAATAACTGTGATACAGTACAGATATACATAAACCTATATCAAATGATTTAACATGGATTCTAAACTATTTTCGTTTACCTTCGTTTACCTATGTGTAGTTTTGTTTTACCCACTACTTCTAGTGAGTACGGTTTCCGCACTTAGTCCTTGATTTGGACCATTGTACGTTGACCATGGGCTGTTATTCCATCCAGCCCAATTCCTTCCAGAAGCAGATCAGACTTCCCATTCTCCTCAGTGTGTCCACAAGGGATCTCGGTGATCCTAGTGTTACTTCTCGTATTTCGGCGACGTTTGTGCATTCGAGTAGCACATGTGCTACCGTTTCTTCAGCCGCCATGCACGCCCTGCATAGAGGACTGTCTGTGACACCTATTGTGTGAAAGTGTTTATTGAGTGAGCAGTGTCCGGTGATGGTCCCTACCACCAGGCGCAGGCTTTTTCTGTCCAGCCGCAGAAGGCGCTTGGGCAGTCTATTGTCTAGAGACGGCATTGCCATCTTTGATTGCCCGCAGCCTGGTGTCAAGGTCCACCATCTCTCTGCCTGTGTGTGTGTTCGTTCCTGTAGCCATCTACGTAGCTGATTAAATGGGATTGGCACGATGGGTTCGGGACCGAAGACCGTCATGTTTGATCCCCTTCTGGCTAGTTCGTCAGCCGCATCGTTGCCCAGTGATCCACTGTGTCCCTTTATCCATTGCAGTGTTATTTTATTACCATATGGTACTGCAGCTCGCTCCAGTGCTTTATGGCACTCAAGTATTAGTCCGGAGGTGAAGTTTTGTTTGTTTAAGGATTGGAGGACTGAGGCGCTGTCGGAGACTATGCGAATATGCATATCCTTGACCTGCCTAGTTTCTATGGCATGTGCCGCCCGGATAATGCCTATGCATTCCGCCTGATAGACGGTGTTCAGCATTCCCAGGGGACTGGAGATATTTATGTTCAAATCGTTCGAGAAGACTCCAGCGCCTGTGCCAGAGCTTGTTTTCGATCCATCAGTATAGATTCTTAGCTCTATTGGGCCAGAGCAGTCATGCTGCTCTTCGGTGAGTTGTATTTGGTAGTGTTTTTCCAGACAGTATGTTTTCGGGATTCTGTCATTGGGTGAGGATACCATGGGTTGCCATTTAGTGATATCCTCTTTTATCCGTGTGTGTCTAATTCTGGGATCTTTACTTAGAGTGCCGGCTATGTTGAGTCTAAGGGCAGCTAGTGCCGCCTCCTCTTGCACAATAAAATGTAGAGGTGGTAGTCCGAGCATTGCCTGCAGAGCGGCAGTGGGTGCAGTTCTCATGCAACCAGTTATGGCTACACAAGCTAGCCTCTGCAGTTTTTCAAGATGTTGTTGGGCTGTGACTAGGTCTGTCCTGGGCCACCAGACCAAGGAACCGTATGTAATAATGGGTCTAATGACTGTGGTATATAGCCAGTGAGTGATCTTGGGGCTGATGCCCCAGTTCTTTCCAAGAAGGCGCTTGCATTGCCACATGGATATGCTGGCTTTTGTTGTGATGTAATCTATGTGTTTTGCCCAACTCAGCTGCTTGTCCAAATATACGCCCAGGTATTTGGTCTCGGTTGAGAGGGTTAGGATCTTGTCAAAGAAACGTGGTAGCCGTAGTGGTGCTAATTTTCTTTTTTTTGTGAAGAGAATAAGCTCAGTTTTGTTTGGATTTACCGCTAGTTGATATTCATTGCACCAGTTCTCTACTATTTTTAAGGCTTGGCGCATGAGATCACATAGGGTGTTTTCGTGGGTGCCATTTATTATTATTGTTATATCGTCAGCGTATCCTACTGTGAAGAAGCCTTGGTCATTTAGCCGTTTGATGAGGCTGTTCACAACAAGGTTCCATAGTAGTGGAGAGAGAACGCCTCCTTGAGGGCAGCCTCTCGCCACAATGGCCCTTGTGGTGTCATTTACCGTGACTTGTACAGCCCTTAGTTTGAGCATGTTGGTGATCCATCCACCTAGTGTTCGATTCACACCGTGTCCCTCTAGGGCCGTGCTGATGTTATGAAAAGTGGTTTTGTCGAAGGCGCCTTCTATGTCAATGAAGACCGCCAAGGATGAGCATTTGTGGTCTACCGCGCATTCGATCTTTGAAACTACACTGTGTAGCGCAGTTTCTGTTGATTTGCCTGTGGTATATGCGTGTTGTTGTTTGTGAAGTGGTTTTTCTTTTAGGGGTCCGTCGCGGATGTAGCGATCACAGAGTCTTTCAAGAGTTTTCAGCAGAAAAGATGTCAGGCTTATAGGTCTATGGGCTTTTGGTTGTGTGTAGTCGGGTTTGCCTGGTTTGGGAATGAAAATAACTTTCACCTCGCGCCATGCTTGTGGTACATACCTATGCGCTATGCAGGCTCGATATACTTTCACCAGCCATGGTGTTAGGGAATCTAAACCCCATTGTAATAAAGCTGGGAAAATTTCATCTAGGCCTGCAGATTTGTATGGTTGGAAAGTTTTGACTGCCCATTTTATCCGGTTTTCTGTTACTATAGTGTTGGCTGTGAACCTGTCTTGATCGGTGGGTGTCCATACCGGTTCATTTGCCCATGTTCTGTCCCCAGAGAGGATACAATCTGGGAAATGCGTGTCAAGAAGGACTTTGCTGGTGTCATGATCTGTCATTGTATAAGAGTTATCAGGTTTTTTCAGCATGCCAAGGGTGCGATCCTTATCAGTTGATAGGATCTTCTTTACCCGTGCTGCTTCATTGTTTGATTCGATGTCTTCACAGAAATTTCGCCATGCTGTTCTTCTGGCGGCTCTGGTTTGTTTTTTGAAAGTGTGCAGCGTTTCTTTGTATAAGTCCCAGTCTTCAGTGAGTCTTGAGTTTTTAGCTTTGTTAAATTGTTTGCGTAGTGCACTTCTGAGCTTACTTAACTCAACATTCCACCAGCGGTTTCCCTTACCTTTGGTGTTAGGTGTTTTTAGTTTGCAGCTTGCCTGATACGCTTCGATTATAAAGTTTGAGAGCTTTGTAACGGTTTCTTCTAGTTGTATGGGATCTGTTAAATTAGAAGGTGTTAAGTGTTCGTCTAGTAATAATGATAAAAGGTGTTTGTATTTTGGTATGTTGGTTCGACGCGGATTTCGCTTTGGTGTAGGTTTATTTGTTATGGCTAGTAATTTGAATCGAATTCTTCTGTGGTCTGAACAAGAAGGTTCGTTAGATACGCGCCACTTTGAAATTAGTTCAGTTGCTTTCTCGGTAGCTAAAGTTAAATCTATAATTGTTTGACTACGGCGTGTGACCCAAGTGGGTTCTGAACCGCAGTTGATAATGTTAAGGTTAGTGGAGAATAAATATGTGCATAATACCTCTCCTCTAGTGTTAGGCACTTCACTGCCCCACAGTGGGTGGTGAGCGTTTGAGTCCGTGCAGATGATCAGCTCCATGTTGGTGCTCTCACAGTGGTGCACCAGGTCAGACATCTCTTTAGGTGGTATGTCGTCGCTCTCTCCTGGCATGTAGACGGAGGCGAGTGCGATGTCTGGTGTGTCATCTCTTGTTTGGAGCCTGACAGCTGTCAGATCTCTGGAACAGAATTGGGTGAGTGTCGTGGTCGGTATGTCCTGGGGTATGAACACACAGGTTCGTGGTGCGTCAGTGTTGCGCGTGTCCAGAATGAGCTTACCTTACCTATGTGTAATAAGTAGGTATGTATTTAAAACTATATAAGTATTATATCAGCTATTTGGCCGCCATCACACAAGCTTTGCTTAGTTTGGGGTCAGATGGTGTTGTGTATAAATAAAATTGTCCACCAATATTTATTTGTCCACCAATGAATAATTATTATAAACTAGTAGCCTAGTAGTACTGCGGTTTCACTGGCACTCCGCAAGTGGAACCGCGATCCCGATCCCGTAATATTCCTGGGGAAAAGTTGCCTTTGTGTTATTCTAGACTATCTATCTATGTACCAGATTTCATCCGATACACTTGAGTTGTTTTTACCTGAAAAAGTAACAAAATTCCATAGACACAGACTTGTTCATTATATAACGAGTAGTAGGAAAAGTAGGAATAGGAAGTACCGTTGTACGTATCTGTGTACGTGTACGTACCGACAGTGCCGGTATCTTTATTTTCTACTTCTTTGCCACACTGTAAACGCTTACCTATTCTGTCTACCTATAATTCAAGATACTTACATATGGTACGATTTGTTACGTAACTTAGTAAAATAATAGTGTCTAGTGCTCTAGTGCATTACTGAATCAGCGGTCTATGTTGTTATGGAATGAATGATTAAACGAAAGTGCTGCACTATGTAAAATAAGGTCTACTGTCCACGCACGCGTCTTTTGTCGAATGCATGCATCCGACAAATGTCGGTAGGCGATTTTAGCATCTTCGCTATGTCCACGCTGCTGTGACTTTGTCGCTAGATTTAGTGGGTTTTTGATGTCACATTTTTCAAGAATTTACATTAAGAATTTCATACAAACAAAACGAAAAAGCAATAAATTTTGGGGGTGCCCCATACTTAGAACTGAAACTGAAAAATTTTTTTTACATCAAAATCATACATAACTTGAGGATTATCTATGGATAGGTGTTCAAAAATGTTTATATAGTGGTTTCCAACTTTTTTTTTCTTAATAGTTTAGTTTGCGGGAGAGACTCTTCCAAAGTGGTAAATTAAACGTGTGCCCGCCCCCCCCTGTAACTTCTAAAATAAGAGAATGGCAAAAATATAAAAAACTAGCAGTTACCCGCGACTTCGTCCGCGCGAAATAAACTCTCGCGGTAACTTAGGCAGTACTACCTATTTGTATACCCAGACACATTTACGGTTACTAAAAACAGCTTGTAATAAAACAATTTCATCAAAATCGCTTCAGTTGTTTAGGTGTGAAAGCGTAGAGACGTTCGTCCCCCATTTCAACTCCAGTTTCATCCCCACACAGTTCGAAATTACAACATTGCTAGAACAAACATTTCTTGGCTTCATGTCAAGTGCCTATTTAAAGAGTTTCATAGTTTTATTTTAAACGATTAGGATAGATCTACAGCGATTCTGTCTAAGTTTATAGTATTGAGTGACGAGACGAGCAGGACATTTGCCTGATGGTAAGCAACGTGCCAGCCCATAACAGTACAGCGACACGCAGCTATTGCAACTTGAAGAGTCCAAACCATTACCTAGCATTGCACTGCGTTCGTCACCTAGAGTTATAAGACCTCAGTGTCCTGTAATTTCACAGGAAACATTGCCCTTCCAACCGGAACAGTGATGTTTACACATTACTGCTTGTCGGTAGAATAACTGGCAAAGGCGTGGTACTTTCGAGGCGGACTATGCAAAGAGAGAAGTTTCGTAGTGGTGCTACTAAATTATTAAGAAATCAAATTTACACACACACGTATTAAAAGGTTCCATGCTCGACAGAATAAATCTAATACTTACATTAAAATCTTATGTCACTGGTCATGGTGTTTGTGGTCGTACTTTTCTGAAATTGGTCGACTGATTATGATGATTTTATTTTGTATACCTGATTAGGTGCAGATAATACGTCCTATGTTAATACATATACGTCATATTTTTAACCTCCTGACTGCTGGCCCCACCGTCCACTCTTAACCGACTTCAAAAAGCATGACGTTCTCAATTCGGTTGTAGGTACCTATGTTTTTTTCGTATGTACCTACATATGTATATTACGCAATAGCTGCACCAATTGTGAATCAATTTTGATTATCGTCAATATTTTTAGAAATCGTTTTTTTTTTAAATATATTTTCTAAATCTAATCTTAATATCTAAATTTTTTCATCCAGAAGGCATCGAAATGTAATAGTGTAGGTACGAATTATGTAATAATAAATAATGTGCGGAGAATTAATGTTGAAAAACGGGCATTTTTTTCTCATGTTAACATCCATCATGTACCTATACTCACAATTAAAAACGTACCTTTTCCTTTAATGTACCTACGTGTATATCACGCTTCGTCTTGTTATCTAATAATGTAAATTTTCTTTAACCTTGAATGGTTTTGTTTACATTTCTACTACGTTCCACATTTCAATGAACAAATACAGTATTTCGCAAAACACCTGAGATAACCCCAAAGAGTCGACATTATTACGGAAAACGTTTACTTTGGTAAAGTCAACTTATTTATTTTTCAATAACTGTTAAATCTATAATCTAAACTTAATAAATTAATTAAGCAACTGCTAATAAATAACTTACAGAAAATGTTTTTTAAGCTGTCTACCTAAGCCTACAAAACTAAAACTAAATAAGTAGGTAGATACCTACTAAAAATTAAATTAAAGAAGTATACTAACTACTAATATTATAAATGCAAAAAAATATGGTTGGATGTTTGTTACTCAATCACGTCGGAATTCGGAACTCTATATACCATATAATGAGTAGTTCCTTGATGGCTGGTCCTCACTGTTCCAAGTTTTAATCAAAAATTGTTGTTTTCCCGATCTCAAATTAATCTTCGCGATTTCACGTCAGTTTATCCCATATGGCAAAAAATCTATATTTTATAATAACTAATATCTACCGCAACTCTTAACATAATATTTTATAATCATATTCATGTCTTGGAAATTAATTTACAGAATTTACCTAGTTTTTACTTTATAATGTAAATCATGATAATATTAATTCTGATATACCTACTAACTACCTAATTAATTTGCACACAGACCTACATAATATTAGGTTGTTTTTTGGCTGTGAGTGTCATTTTGTAAAACCTGTGTTACCCATTAACTGTAATATATCTATACTTACAATAAAACTGTAGCGGGTCGAATTCTGTAAATGGAAGAATTTTGAAAAAAAAAATTTGGGGGCACTCCATAGTCGATACTGATGGCGAAACTGCATTTTTTTTCTTTCACGTCTGTCTGTCTGTCTGTATAGGGAACTCTCATCACGCCGAAACCATTGATTCAATTCAAATGAAACTTAACATGATTTAACATCATACTAAGTAGATGGTACCTAGCTGTCTACTTTTAATCCCCAAATTCTGCACGGTTTTCTTACAGAAAAGGGTGAAAGTCAGAATATGTATTTGGTTGTAATTCATGTTTGCGTTGTTCAATTTCGTTAATCCTTATTTTGTTAGAAAGAAAATATGTTTAATATAGTCTCATCAAATTTTTAACAATATTGGTCGTGTGGTTCGGAAGTTACATAGAAATTAAATAATAACGGTAATAATAAGTTCGGTACATACTAACTTCTAAGTATTCTGTGGCATTGTAAACACTAGGGATGTAACGTAGGTCATTTTATCGGAACCGAAGGCGCGGTCGGAGTTTTTAAATTTCATTTATCGGAGTCGGAACCGAAGTTGGAGACATAGGCAGGATCAGAAGTGGTGGCAGGGGAAACATTTTTATTGGGTATATTTTTTTTTGCCACACACGTGAACACGGTAAACATTGACGAGCAATTGATTTAGGAAGTTGGGATTTTGTATTTCAATTTACTATAAGGGATTATCTGCCATATTTATACACCTTATCTCCGATTGTAACCTCCGTTTTAAAAATTTCGGAGCCGAAGGTGTAATAGTAATCGGAAGTTCCGACTTATCGGAGTCAAACTCGAAGCTCACCCCTGGTACACACACCGCAGTCAAATCTGCCATCCGTCATCTATCGTCAGATGACATATATTGTCAGGTCATATGACAATACCTTTCTAATATTTTTCCACATAAACTACAGATGGCAGCTCATGGTACAAAACACGATCTGAGATTCATTAGAAAATGTGTAATATCTCAGAAACAGGAATACATGTAATGTAATGTTATCAACCAAAGTCGAACTACGTTTAAAAAAATTTGCGGTTGGTGTTTGTGGATGCAATCCTTGCTTCTGAATTTAGTATGTTAGGTTACTGAATGCTATTATACTTACTTTACCTACTGAATTTTGTAGCGAATAAAATCAGGTTGGTAAGTAACCTAGCCACGTGACATCAATTCTAAATTAGGTATTAAAAAACCAGCCAAGTGCGAGTGGGACTCGCGCACGAAGGATTCCGTACAATTACCAAATAAACGGCGAAAACTTCTTTTATTGTATGGGAGCCTCCTTAATCATTAATTTTAATTAATTATTTAAAGAGAACATGAAACGAAATATTGTGTGAACAGTTAAAGCGTCTACCTGTCACCATTATTAGTATCGAGCAAGAAACGGTAAAAAAACAAATTTGTTCTATGGGAGCCCCCCTTAAATATTTGTTTTATGTTGTTTTTAGTATTTGTTGTTGTAGCGGCAATATAAATACATCATCTGTGAAAATAACAACTGTCTAGCTATCACCGTTCTTGAGATACAGTCTGGTGACAGACGGACAGACGGACGGTCAGCAAAGTCTCAGTAATAGGGCCCTGTTTTTACCATGTACATAAACATATTATATGGAAAACAGGGAGGCGGTTTTTTGAATATTAACAAAAACTGGATGACAAGATGTTTAAGCCCACTAACAGTCGAAGCATGCCCAGCATGCTGGTGGCAGTGCCACGCTGAATGGCAATGTTTATGCGTTGGGCCAAATAAACGCCAGCATTTTGGTCACGCGTTGCGTCGGCCAAGCGCTTGGCAAGGCTTTTGAAGATGAAGTGAGCTCCCGGCCCCCACAGGCACGATGTCTCAACCCCAAAAGGCTTAAATATAAAACCACTACCGAGGGTTGCATATTTCCGCCGTTTGAGACGCTCAGCTAAATTAGCCGCTGCACTGGCCTTACTATGTATCTCTGGAAGATGTGATGGTGCCAGATCATCGATGCAAGCTGCGTCCCACACTAGGGGCCGACTCAACTTCCAAGGCACTAAAGTCATGCCGTCAGGTCTTTTGCCATCGTCACGCGTAAGACCACTCCGGTTTGAGTATGGCTGGGACAATGGCGGTGGAAAAAGCCAAAGTAGGAAAAGAAAGTTCACGTGGTCCGATTGATCGAACCAACGGGAAAAAAAAGTGTCCGTGGTTCGATTAATCGAACTACGCTGTCGAACCACGTGGCCTGGAGGAAAGTTTTGTGTGTGAATTGTCCACCAGTATCTATTTATCTGGACGACGTAGTTAAGGCTTCTTAAATTAGTCGAGTGAACTTTTTACTTGACTATTAGTTAGTTGTCGTGAAATGATAATAATTGAAGTCAGTTTTTGTTCTTTCGGATAATAATTCAATCCAAATACTGTACTAAATTTAGTGTTTAACAAGCTTCAGTGACCAAAGCAGACCGTTGTTTTTCTAAAATTGAATAAAATTTTATCTTACTACTAAGTATTATATGTATACTAGCGACCCGTTCCGGCTTCGCTCGGATCAAAATCTAGACACTGTCTGCAGCGCCATCTGCCGGGCTTATTTGTGAATCTAAACCATCCTCGAATCCACTCACAAACAATCAATCAATCCAAACACAAAAAAATCATTCAAATTGGTCCCGCCGTTTAGGAGGCGTTCACTGTCAAATGATTACATAATAATAATAATAGTAGCTAATAAATATAACATAATAATAGCTAGTAGCCGATTCTCAGACCTACTGAAAATGCATATAAAATTTGGTAAAAATCAGTAGAGGCGTTTCGGAGGAGTAAGGAAACAAACACTGTGACACGAGAATTTTATATATATATATAAAATTTTATATATATATATAAAAGTTACGGTGGTCTAGTAAGTTACGGTGGTCTAGTAAGTTACGGTGGTCTAGTCGGGAGAACGGCGGCTGCCGATCCGGAGACCCCGGGTTCAAACCCCACACGCACCACTGTCTTTTCGAAGTCATGTGCGTAATGCCGCTAACTTAAAACGGTGAAGGAAAACATCGTGAGGAAACCGACATGTACCTAGAATCTTTCGAAGTGTCATGTGTCATCCGCCAACCCGCACTGGGCCAGCGTGGTGGATTATGGCCTTAACTCTCTCCTTGCGAGAGAAGGCCCCGAGTCCCAGCAGTGGGAACGTTTAGTGGGCTGTTGATGTTGATGATGATGATATAAAATTCTCGTGTCACAGTGTTTGTTTCCTATATATATATATATATATTAATATATAAATATATTATATATAAAATTCTATTTCTCTCTATTATATATATATGTATATGTATATTATGTTATGGTATAATTTGGTTGAAATTTTAAACACAGATAGTTTATAGTCTCATATACTACTTAGCATCTCGGAAAAAGTATGGGCTCTAACGAAACAAATATTAACGACAGAACGACATTAACAATTAGATTGACATTTGAAACACACATGGCTTAGAGTTTATAAAATATCACATTGGCTAATAAGTCTATCGCCTATTAAATAATTAGGTAAGTTTCAGATCACGCACATCAGCTACATACTCTTCCTAATGTATCCTATACTAGCGGCCCGTCCCGGCTTCGCACGGGGTCAAATTTTTTGTTAAGTAGGTATGCTAAATGAAATGTACATGACCAAATTTTTCCAAAAGATCAAAATTAAAAACCAAAACTTTAAAGTTCAAAAACATTAAACTGCCTGGCCTGGTGGCTTAGTTGGTTAAAGGCCGTTTTGTAAAGCGGCGGTTTAACGATCAGCCGGATTGAATACAGCTGATTTAAAAACCACTGGAATGTATTCAACGCCATACGTTATTCAACACGGCTAGCCGTAATGTAATAAAGCGAGAGATTAGCCGCTTCTTTGACAATTTTTAGTTCCGATTCTTAACACTCATGGCGCTGCCTGACATAACAACAACCATGGCGTTGAATACTGTGTGTTCCTAAATTGCTAACACGGCTAGCCGTAATGTAATAAAGCGAGAGATTAACCGCCTCTTTGACAATTTTTAGTTCCGATTCTTAACACTTATGGCGCTGCCTGATATAACAACAACTATGGCGTTGAATACTGTGTGTTCCTAAATTGCTAAAGTGACAGTGGATTCTGGAGTTTGGAGGAATCGTACACAATATTATTAGGGTGGCACATATCACCCTGGGTGTTACTTGGATACTATTTCATTTCCACCGTCCACCTTGTTAAGACTAAATCGGACCGGGTAGGTTACATGAGACCCAGATCCGACCCGGAGCACCCCGACTCCACCTAGTCTTGGCGCTACTACCCCTAGAGTGTATTTAAAAGAATGCGGGAGCCAGAAGCTCAAGGGAGGTCCTGAGTGGAGCGAGCCATGCAAGTAGTTTTAAAACTATAATAGGTTCGCACTTGACCACCCTCTCACCTGATGTTAAGCGACGATGCTATCTACGATGGAACATGTTTCGATAATAGACCCTTGTCTATGGAAGTTCACCATGTTTCTTAGGTGTACCGTCACCGATATCAAGTTATGGGCTTTCAAACTTTATGTGAGAGGTAAAATGTTGTAAAAAAAATAGTACGGAATATCGTACGAAATAATCGATCAATTTATTCAGATAAATGAAATTAATTTAGATTTTGTGTTGTTATTTTTTTAAATATGGTCTTCCTACAAAATAAGCAGTAATACAATGCGGCTGAACGTGGACCGCCTTATTGAAGAACGTATTGCAATGACAATGCGGCTAATCGTTGAACCGCCGCATTACAAAACGGCCCCGTTTTTCAAAACGGCTAGCCGTAATGTAATACGGCGAACTATACAATCCGGCTGCGACATATACATCATAATCCGGATCTCGTTGTTGGGCTGTATGTTTGATGTCTTGACACAAATTGTCTTCAAAAATGTGCCATAATGCCGAGGGAAAACAAAATAATAAAATTACCACAAACAACTCTCTCAGCCTCAACGGACACCGAGAAATTGAAGCTTCTCTCAAAGTGATTTCTTTGATTTTGAGTAGTCTTGGAACGATGTACCTACGTGGTACATGATAAAGAAGTATTCTGAGATAAAATCACTCTGACTGGGATGAACGCTGTACTGTATGTACACTCTTCATAATTCTGCCGGCCGTCGCGTCGTTGCAAATATTTAGGATGGATATTTTTAATTTCGTAATATATTTTGAATGGAATGTCCGATTTTAATAATTCAAAAAGGAATTAATAGGTAATAAAGCAGTCTTGATTGATAAATAATTTATTTTGATAAGAATTAAAACAAATGTATGAATAGCATGGTCTTAAGTTGATCGGCATTTTTATCTTCTTTTAAAATGTAAAAAAGCAGTTGTAGCACCGTAATTACTGTAGTTAGACATATGCTCTCGCGAGGTTTTTTGTAGATTTTAATACGTTCTATAATATTGTAGAACATTGTTTGGTTCTATCATTGGTACTTTCCGCAGCGTATGCGATGAAAGCCATTTTATGGCTGTTTTTTTTATACCTTGCGTTGGTTTCAGTAAAAAATTCCAAAGATCACTATTTTTTTCTTTTAATAAAAATAGCCTATGTTATTCAGTGATAATGTAGCTTTCTCTTGGCAAAAGAATTTTTGAAATCGGTTCAGTCGTTTTTGAGTTTATTACATACATACAAAAATACAAAAATCCAAAAATACAAAAATACAAATCTTTCCTCTTTATAATATTAGTATAGATAAATCCTACAAACTTTACACTGCGGCTATGTTCGATACTCCACAACCTTACTACGAGTATGTTTGATGTTGTTAAAAATATAAAATATGAAGTTGCTCAACTCGAATAAATATGTTTTTGCGTGGAAAAACAAATTCACTCGGTTTGTGTAATGGCCACCCATCCAAATATTTTTAGGTAAGTACTACTAATCTATACTTATAATAAAACTGTAGCGGGTCGAATTCTGTACATTGAAGATGTTTTGAAAAAAATTTTTTGGGGGCACTCTATAGTCGATACTGATGGCGAAACTGCATTTTTTTTCTTTCATGTCTGTCTGTCTGTCTGTCTGTATAGGGAACTCTCATCACGCCGAAACTACTGATTCAATTCAAATGAAACTTGACATGATTTAACATCATACTAAGTAGATGGTAGCTGTCCACTTTTTATCCCCAAATTCTGCACGGTTTTCTTGGAGGACGGGGTGAAAGTCAGAATGTGTATTTGGTTGTAACTCATGTTTGTGTTGATCAATTTCGTTAATTCTTATTTTGTTAGAAAGAACACATTTTTATTATATTTGCATCAAAATTTTAACATTGTTGGTCGTGTGGTTTGGAAATTACATAGAAATTAAATAGAATAGAGTTTTAAAATTTTATTAATCAGAGTCGGAACCGAAATCGGAGGCATAGGCAGGATTAGAAGTGTTGGCAGGAGAGCTATTTTTAGTGGGTATATTTTTTGCCAAACACGTGGGGACACGATAAACATTGACAAGCAATTGATTTAGGAAGTTAGGATTTTGTATTTCCATTTACTATCCATCACAATAAGGGATTATCTGCAATATTTATAAACCTTACCTCCGATTATAACCTCCGTTTTAAAATTTTCGGAACCGAAGTCTCTCGGAATCGAAGGATTAATGGTAATCGGAAGTTCGGAGTCGGAGTCGAAGCTCATCCCTGGTAGACCGCGCTCAAATCTGTCATCCGTCATCAATATGACTATACCTTTCTAATTTCTCTCTTTTTCTTTTTCCACATTAAGTATAGATGCAGCTCAGGTACGAAACACGATCTGATATTTATTAGAAAATGTGTAATGTAGTAAGTATTTGTTGTTGTAGCGGCAATATAAATACATCATCTTTGAAAATAACAACTGTCTAGCTATCACCGTTCTTGAGATACAGTCTGGTGACATACGGACGCACGAACGGACGAACAGCGAAGTCTCAGTAATAGGGTTCCGTTTTTACCATGTACATATATTATATGGAAAACAGGAAGGTGGTTTTTTGAATATTAACGAAAACTGGATGACAAGATGTTCAAGCCCACTACCAGTCGGAAGCGTGCCCAGCATGCTGGTGGCAGTACCATGCTAAAGAGCAATGTGTATGCGTTGGGCCAAATAAACTCTAGCATTTTCGTCACGCGTTGCGTCGGCCATGCGCTTGGAAAGGCTTTTGAAGACGAGGTGAGATCCTCATAATTTTTGAAAAAAAATCCTCAACCCCAAAAGGCTTAAATATAAAACCACTACCGAGGATTGCATATTTCCACCGTTTGAGACGCTCAGCTGAATTAGCCGCCGCACTAGCCCTACTATGTGTCTCTGGAAGATGTGATGGTGCCAGAGTATCGACGCAAGGTGCGTCCCACACTAAATCCGACTCAACTGCCAAGGCTAAAAACTCATGCCGTCAGGTCTTTTGCCATCGTCACGCGTAAGACCACTACGGTTTGAGTATGGCTGGGACATTGGCGGTGGAAAAAGCCAAAGTTTTGTGTGTGAATTGTCCACCAGTATCTATTTATCTGGACGACGTAGTCATAGCTTCTTAAATTAGTCGCGTGAACTTTTTACTTGACTAGAAGTTAGTTAGTTGACGTGAAATGATAATAATTGAAGGCAGTTTTTGTTCTTTCGGATATTATTTCAATCCAAATACTGTACTAAATTTAGTGTTCAACAAGCTTTGGTGACCAAAGCATACCGTTGTTTTTCTAAAATTTAATAAAATGTTATCTTACTACTAAGTATTATATATGTATACTAGCTGACCCCGCAAACGTTGTTTTGCCATATAAATTATTACATGATGTTATAATTTATATGGCAAACTATTACATGATGACAAAAAAGACTATAATTGATGAGTTATCGAGCGGGATGAAAAATGATAAAATTACTAAAATGGCTATTAAAAAATAGGGGTTGGTGATAAAAGGGTAAAAATTTAGGGTTGTATGTATTTTTTAACGCCACATTATAAAAAAATAAAAACAAAAAAAAAATTCCGAAAATAAAAAAAAAATGTTTGGGGTGAACAACCCTTGTCACTTAGGGGTATGAAAAGTAGCTAGTAGCCGATTCTCAGACCTACTGAATATGCATATAAAATTTGGTAAAAATCAGTAAAGCCGTTTCGGAGGAGTAAGGACACAAACACTGTGACACGAGAATTTTATATATAAGAAGATTATGTAAAGGTTTAATTTGGTTAAAATTTGAAACACAGATAGTTTAT
This sequence comes from Ectropis crepuscularia, assembly GCA_963693475.1. Lineage (NCBI taxonomy): Eukaryota > Metazoa > Arthropoda > Insecta > Lepidoptera > Geometridae > Ectropis > Ectropis crepuscularia. The sequence continues at coordinate 12,013,516 of OY856357.1, read as the reverse complement.
AATCTCATATACTATGATCTCACTATCTATCATCTCGGAAAAAGCATGGGCCCTAACGAAACAAATATTAACGACAGAACGACATTACCAATTAGATTGACATTTGAAACACACATGGTCTTAGAGTCTGGCTTAGAGTCTAAAATATCACATCGGCTAATAAGTCCATTACCTACTTAGGCTATCATCCTGTAAAAATGTATAAGTGGGTAAGTATCAGATTACGCACATCAGCTACAGACTCTTCGTAATGTATCCTATAAAATCCTACAAACTTAATACTACGGCTTTGTTCGATACTCCACAACCTTACTACGAGTATGTTTTATGGTGCTAAAATATAAAATTTAAAGTTGCTAAACTCGAATAAATATATTTTTGTGTGGAAAAACAAATTCAGACGGTTTGTGTACCTAATGGCCACCCATCCAAATATTTTTACGTAAGTACTACTAATGTACTAATAAGGTCGCAAGATCAACGTACGCGAACGAAGTAGCTGGTTCAGCTCAAAGACGTCATATAAAAAAACTTGAAATCTGTGGTTCAGCTAGTAATTAATAAAACACGACCTGTCAGGTTAATACAGATAAGGGCTATAATAATCAAGTAAGTAGTAGGTACTTTATGATTTAACTGTAGATATTGCATTGCAATCACAACTCGCGGATAGTTCTAGAACCTGAATGAAGGTTTCTCTCCCAATTTCTATCGATTGTTGCATAGTCATTGCCAAATTGTTAACCTCAACCTCGAAATGCAACCGCTTCTTATGAAACTGTTGATTTTACAACTACCTAATACTTTACTATCGGTAAATAAACTGGCCCATTTTACCCGAGTGCGCAACAAGGCATATTATTATAGATGATATAAATAGATAATTGTAAATGATATCACCAATTATCTATTTATACTATACTAGCATCACCCCGCGGTTTTGTCCGCGTTGTTCCCGTTGCCGTTATTTTCCGGGAAAAAAACGAACCTAGGTGTTCTTCCAGACAATCTAACTGTATTCCAAATTTCAACCTATCCGTTAGACGTTACGACGTGATTGAGCAACAAACATCAAAACATGGAAACATTGAAGTATATAATATTAGTAAGAAGTAGGATACTCGTAGACATTCAATGTTTTTTGTATGTATAAGGATGGGCGCGATGATAGCGTGAAATTTTAGTATCGGCGGATATTTTTCTAGAACTACCTCAAATATCTCAAATTCACGCCAACTCTTGTTAGGATATAAAGTAATTATTATTCCACTAGTAACAGCCCGCGGTTTCTCGCACATAGTTGTCGATCCGACAGTGAAAATGTTAATGTCACATAACATGAAATATTAACATTTTATAATGATTTTTACAATGGGGTCGATCCTGAGATTATAAAATATGTATTTCTAATTACTTCAGTTCTTTTCACTTAATTTCCAATTGCTAAGATTTGAGATTTGAGACCAACTTGGGACACTTGGGACAGTGTGGTGGACAGCACACTGTCCCAGTGCGAGTTTGCGAATGACGTATAACCTCGCAAGTTTTATGGAATGTACCGGTTTCTTCATGGTGTTTTCCTTCGCCTTTATAGCCAGTGGTGATGACAAACTTGTACATCTTGAAAAAACGCTGAGAGGTGCAAGCAGGATTCGAACCCACTACCTCATGATCGTGAATATAATGCCCTAACCACTATGCCACCACGGCTTCACTCTGTATATAGCTTGACTAAAACCTATCAACCACGTAAGTACCTGGTGATTATCTAATCAGTATTTACCCATCAAATCAGATGCGTAGGTGAAATTGTTAAAGAATTTAGGACAGCGTAACACTATTGTCAGTTATCCTGATAAGCAACCAATGTGTCATACTGGTCTGATACAATACAGCTAAATGCCACCCAAGTAATTTTGGAAAGTGTCAAAACAAAGACACTTCAGAAAAAACTAGTTATTAGACTCCCTGAATTCTACATCGAATCTCAATTTTTTTTCTTATAGTATAGACTCTATACTATAATATAGAGTGACGAGACGAGCAGGACATCTGCCCAATGGCAAGAAACATGCCTGCCACATAGCAGCATAGTGACACGCAGCTATTGGAACATGATGAGTGCAAATCCTTACTTTCAGCACTGCACTGCTCTCGTCACCCATATATATACGATGTTTTATCTCTATGCCCTGTAATTTCACTGGAAACATTGCCCTTCAAACCGGAACACAGTAATGTTTGCATTACTGCTTGGCGGTAGAATAACTGGCAAAGGTGTGGTACTTCCCCAGGTGGACTCTGCAAAAAGTCCCACCACTACACTACATTGATTAATTGAATACAGTAGGTATCATCATTGCCTGCCTCCCACACTGTCTGTGTTCGTCCACTGCTGGAAATAAGCCTCTGGGTTTTACGATCTATGCCTCTCCCATAATACGCTACTCAGCCTGATCCTCAGTCTTACGTTTCCAACCGCGACCAGGGCCTCTACCGCCTAACGAAAAACGCTTTGACGTTGCTGTCTCTTTTCTTCTCGCTTGAAATGAAAGAGACGGCAATGCCAAAGCATCAAAGCGTTTTTCGTTAGGCGGTAGAGGCCCGGATGTATTTCCTATTGTTCATTCGAATCCCACGCGCACTATTGTTTTTCCGAAGTTATGTGCGTAATGCCGCTAACTTATATCAGCAAAGGAAATACATCGTGAGACAATCTGCTTTGTTAGTGTTGATTTAACTGCTTCAAAACAAATGAAGTTAGTCATCTCGCTACTTACCAAGCTTGGTGGATTCTGGCCTAAACCTGGGGACTCTACAGGTTTTCTATTATCAAAAATTAGCCACTCTACAGACTTTGGGGTATGTGACCTTTGTCATTTGGGTTCATTTTTAGGGTTCCGTAAAACGTAAAAACGGAACCCTTATAGATTCGTCATGTCTGTCTGTCCGTCCGTATGTCACAGCCACTTTTTGCCGAAACTATGAGAACTACACTATTGAAACTTGGTAAGTAGATGTATTCTGTGAACCGCATTAAGATTTTTACAAAAAAAAAAAAATTGGGGTTGCCCTCCATACTGAGAACTGAAACTCAAAAAATTGTTTTTCATCAACCAACTAAAATTGGTTTGAACTCGATCTGATGAGTAGTTTTTTTAGTACGTCATAAATACACTATTATTAAAACTTCGATCAAAGTTACAACGAACTACAAGAACTATGTGTACTATGTATATTTGTATATTATGTTACTTGCTGCAACGGAACCCTTCATGGGCGAGTCCAACTCGCACTTGGACACTTTTTTTTGTGTATATTTTGGATTAGAAGAATAAAAGGCAAATACGTTATAAAATCATTCGAATCGAACTGTAAATGTTGATACAGTAAACGGTACATTTTATTATGTTCCCACTACCGCAACTCTAGACATTCTAGTTATCAGCCCGCCAAACATTCCCAATGCCGGGACTCAGGTCTTTTGCACAAAGAGAGAAACGAGACCATAATCTACCACGATGGTCAATCGTAAACTTGTACATCAACATTTGAAAATAAGAAAATATACGTAGAAGTGCAAGCGAATTTACCTACGACTTTACGCTTGAGAAATTAGAGGTTTCCGTGTAAAGAAAAAGTGCAATGCCAATTTTTTTAATATTATCCATAAAAAATACTTTGTATCAAATCAATAAAAACACATTACACATACTTCCATGTGTTTGGTCAAATTGAGAAAAGATTAACGACCACTTCAACGCACGCACGCAAAAAGATTATGGAGGTACTTATCATCAACAGCCCACTAAACGTTCCCACTGCTGGGACTCGGGGCCTTCTCTCGCAAGGAGAGAGTTAAGGCTATAATCCACCACGCTGGCCCAGTGCGGGTTGGCGGATGACACATGACTTCGAAAGATTCTAGGTACATGTCGGTTTCCTCACGATGTTTTCCTTCACCGTTTTAAGTTAGCGGCATTACGCACATGACTTCGAAAAGCCAGTGGTGCGTTTGGGTTTTGAACCCGGGGTCTCCGGATCGGCAGCCGCCGTTCTCCCGACTAGACCACCGTAACTTGGAGGTACTTACTTATTTTTAATTATTGTTTTTTCAATCTTCGTTCTAAGTGGCATTCTAGAATCTTTGTCATATTTTGTCAAATCGATCCTTATATTTTTTGCATATAACATAAATATGCAGCCCGCTAAATGTTCACTAAATGAATCCACCACGCTGGGCCAGTTGTTGCGGGTTAGTGAACGACACATGACCTCGAAAGGTTCTAGGTAAATGTTGGTTTCATCAGGATGTTTTCTTTCACCGTTTCTTCGAAAAGACAGTGATGATCAGCGGGGTTAGAACCTTTGAACCCGGAACCGGCGCTTCTACCGCCTAACGAAAAACGCTTTGACGCTTTGATATTGCTGTCTCTTTTCTTCTCGCTGAATGAAATAAAAGAAAGAGACGGCAATGTCAAAGCGTCAAAGCATTTTCGTTAGGCGGTAGACCCCCCGGAGGCTCATAATCGGCTGTCGCCATTCTCTCGACCAGACCAGCCGTAACTCATATATTTGCATGTAAAATGCGATAACGTCTCTCCCACTAAACTCCATATTCATAAGTTGGTAGTACAGAACCTAATTAAGTGTTTGTACCATGACAATCTTATCAATTTCAAGTGTCCTAGATAACGATCATTCGTAGACACATGTTGTTATGTAACGCCATGCATGCCGACTTCGTGTCTTGTTGGTAAACAACTGACTACTTTGGTTCAAAATAGATTTTAACTATTACAAGGCCTTCCGCTGTAGATTTATATGATAATAAAGATTACTCGATATCGTGGACCTGCTAGCTATTTAATGACCTTTCAAAAGACCACATGGAGAAGCTTTTAATTTATCTGTCATCACAATTAAATAAATTGCTAAAAACAATTTTTTGTTACACCCGCAAATAAAATATAGTTTGGTTTATAGTAAAATATTTATGAATTGCCCCAAGTGGCGGTCTTATTGGTGATAGCAATTTCTTCCAGGCAACAGCGTTAATAAAACTGGGGTGACTGGGGTATCCATTTCTATCATAAGTAGGTACCTATTGCAAGTACATTTTAGCAAATTTAAAAAAAAATTACACACAAACATTATATTTTTGTGTTTAAAGTTTCGCGATTTGAACTCATATTCCTTGTTAGTAAAGTAAAATTCCTCGATCCGTTCATGCGTTACGACGTTATTGAGCAACAAACATCCAAATATACAAACATCCTTACATTGACATTTATAATATTAGTAGGAACGTAAGATGAAAGAATATCACAGGAAAAATGTGATATTCTCACCATAATCTGAACATAGCATTGAAAAAGACCTTATGTTCGTAACCTACCTTAATTATTATTGTTCTTGACTTTGATTGGTATCAGGTTATCACAGGTTTCACACCTTTGATACCTTTTACAAACCCGATCACCTTCTTTACCGATTACCAAGCTCCCGTTTTTACAACTGCGTGATCTGAAAGCTGCCATAGCTACAGGAACAATGTAATGTAACTTGCACTCTATTTTGAAGGGCTAAGAGTTAATTTACTGTACTTTTTAATTTCCACGGTGATTTGACTCGTTCTGGGTCACAGCTCCCAGCAATGGTTTGGGTGGAGTCTAGTGATGTCGAGTATTTTGAAAAATGTCGAGCTAAAAGCGGTAGCGGCGGAAAAAGATTTTATACCGGTAATTTCAATTACTTACGAACGGTATTTATGTTATAATCCACTTAGGGGCATACAATGTCTATTTAGGTTTTCTGATAAAACATTGTGTCCTAAATATAGACTTCATATATATTCTACGCAATACAAAAAATGCTTAATTTTTTTCTCGTAGTGTATGTTACATAGTAGACAATTAATGACATATGGAGAGGATCCCTATTCAATAAATAAGTTTTATTGTTGAATTTCTATCTATGCATCCAACAGATAAAGTAGTAAAACTAGTAATAAGATAAAGTGGTAATTAAATAATGTGAGAGTCCTGCCTGCACTTGACCGGTTTAATTTTTAATTTTCATTTATAAAAAAAATACTTGTAAAAAAAGCATTTGAGAATATAAATAATTTGTTGTCTCATAATCTTATTGTTCTGTTCTGTATATACAACGTGGTGGATTTACCCCCAACAATATTTTAACAGTCCATCCTAACACTGATGTAGACTTCATCACCCAAGATCTCTTTCCCCTCAGCACGGTAGATCACGAGATAATTCCCACCAAATCACCAGCTTCAACCCTAAAGCTTGTACAGCAGACAAACGACCTTGCCACCGACGCCGCGACGTCGTACAAAAATCCATGCGGAGATCTGGCCATTAGGGGTATGTCAAATGAAATAACAAACAAAAAATTTAATTATTTTTTTGGAAAAAATTTTTGAGCTTTCATGCCTAATTTTCACATACATGATTCAAAACTGAATGTAGATGAACTACCATAAATATTGTTGCACCTTTTTGCAACACGTTGTATATGCAATTAGCGGATCTAATCCATCAAAAGTTAATATATCTTCCAATAGCAAATAGGAGTATGTATAATTTATTCCTAGATACGAGTACATTTAGAACGTAAAGAAACATGAAAAACTAGCTATGACTTAGTTTCATTCGTCGCTGTCGATGCTCAAAAATAATATACAAATTTTTCAACAACCTAGATTTTAATTTAAAAAGTTATATTGTAACTTCAGTTTGTTAATTAAAGGACCAATTTAAGTAAATATTTTAAAATGTATTCATTAGCCTACGTGTAAATTTGTCAAATAAATCAATATATATTGTTATTGAGGTAAAATTTAACAGATGACCTTATATACCTGATTGTTTCTCTGTCATCTCTATAAAACAGATATAAAACCAGCAGTTTTGTTACGCAAGGCTCCACCTACCAGTCCTTAGTTAATTGGAGTAGGTACTTAGTATAATTGTTTTCGCGTCTAATGGCCAATTAAATTATAAATCGGATTCTTCTAGGTAAACGTGCAACATCGTAGATTGTATTATCACTTTGCGTTAGAAACCACCTATTATGGATTTAAAAAATCTTTATTTTTATAATTGCAGTATATAGATCAATAAAACTTCAAAGCTGATAAGAATACTGACAGGATAATAAAAAAAGAAGTGACAAACAAAACATCAAGGAAAGTCAATAAAAAATTATTAAATATAATAGGATAATTAATAAAATATAAGTCGGTATGTAAACAACGGCTTATCAGTGATAAACTAATATTTCAAATAAGTTAAAATATTTTTGTAATTAAAATATATTTGTTAAATAAATTACTTAACTCAATTTGACAAATAATAAAACAATAAATATTATTTCACTCTTGTCCATTCACAACACAATTTTTTTTATTTTATTAATTTGCTTAGTTAGGATCAGATGGTGTTGGGTCTGAAATGTCTACCAATATTTATATATTTATTATTTATTTAAAATGATGTTGTAAAATAAATTTTTACCACATTATGAGACAATAGTAGTGCCTCGCGGGTCTACCCGAGTAGTTCTTGATTCCATTATTTTCCCCGAATAAAATTAGAATAGATTTTTTTTAAACTGTTTTCTATCTATTTAATACATTTCATGCCGATCCTTTCAGTACTTTTTACATGAAATGGTAGGTAACAAACGTCCATATACACATACAAAATTTTTTTACATTAGTAAAATACTTTTATTTCTTACTAACACCTAAACGTACTTGTCAGGTTAAAACAACATACGATTCTACAACAAAAGTTAAATAACTTATATAATATCCTTCCATAATACGTGCAACTGCGCGTTAGAAATAGAATAAGTACATAAACATGGACTGCGCCATAGTCTTAAATGTACTCTTAAAATATTCTGTGGTGTATTGTTATTGTAAGCGCCTATGGCACAGTTTGTGTGTTAGTGCCGGTTGCCGGTGCGGTAGCTCGCACACATCACTAGTTTCGCAACAAGCCGGCCGGTTCGTTGCTGGGTGCCTACGTGACGAGCACCGCGTGTCAACTCGCGGGAGAGGGGCGCACGCTCGGTGAATCGAGCTGCGTGCGCATCGTAGTGTTGGCTACATATCGATAAATTCTTATCGATTAATGATTAGACAACAATCACTATAACATTACCAAGTTGTTGACATAAACACTATTGTGTAATGCATGCCCTGGCTCTGCAACTTGATGGAATGACGATATACGTAACACAGCCACGCACAGCAACTGTAAAAAAGAAGCCAAGAAAAAAAAAGATTGGCTGTTGAATATGCTGATAATGAAATTTTGTGGGCTTGTGCATGTGTACATTTGTTTGAATAGGTCTCATTGAATTTTTTTTTTTTCGTTTTTTTTTTAAATAAGGTGTGACGAGACGAGCATGACATATGCCTGATGGTAAGCAACATGCCTGCCACATAACAGCACAGTGACACGCAGCTATTGGAACATGAAGAGCCCAAATCATTACCTAGCACCGCACTACGCTCGTCACCCAGATTTCTAAGTTGTTATAACTCTAAGCCCTGTAATTTCTCTGGAAACATTGCCCTTCAGACCGGAACACAGTAATGTTTGCACATTACTGCTTGGCGGTAGAATAATTGACAAAGGTGTGGTACTTCCCCAGGCGGACTCTGCTAAGAGTCCAGTATAGCTAGAGAGTATTTTTTTTTTTTTTAAATAAAGAGTGACGAGCAGGACATGTGCCTGATGGTAAGCAACATGCCTGCCACATAACAGCACCGTGACACGCAGCTATTGTATTAGTATTATTATGTAGTATTAGTTAAATAAGTAATAAATTCAATACTGGCATTAACACGTTGTCCTACTTCATACTATCCTATCCTACTATCCTATCTTACTAGTCCTACCATCCTACTAATCCTACTAATATTATAAATGTCAATGTATCCATATCCATACATTGACATTTAAAATATTTATTTACATTTTTGTTTGGATGTTTGTTGCTCAATCACGTCCTAACGTATGACCGGATCGGGATAGGCTACTTTTTATTCCGGAAAAACAACGGGAACAACGGGAACGGGAACTTCGCGAGTAACACCGCGGAGCGCTGCTAGTTATATTATAAATGTCAATATTTGGATGTATGTTGCTCAATCACGTCGTAACGTCTGAACGGATTGGGTTGAAATTTGGAATATAGATAGATTATAGTCTGGAAGAACTTATAGACTACTTTTTATCACGGGAAAACAAAGCTACGTGGGTGACACCTCGTGGCGCTGCTAGTATTTTATGTTGTTCTTTACATCGCGGAATGCATAAAATAGTTGGAGTAAAGGTGCTACAAAATTGAAACAAATGCAGGAGCATTGAAATAAACTGTACGAAAAATTCCTTCGGTAAAATTGTTTAAATCGAACAAAGTACCTATGTAAAATCGTTTATTATACTTTTCTTATAAATGTGAAATTTGGATGTTTGTTGATCAATCACTTCGTAGGAAATGAAGAGATCAGACTCAAAATTGGAACTCAGTTATATTTTAGTAGTAGAAATAGAATAGCACATTAGCGACAAACGAGTAAGTACATACAGAAATAATCATTTTTATCTCACTCTAAATTATATATATACAATTATATAGACTTATCTACTGGTTCAACAAAATTAGCCTCTATAATATACAGTTACAACCTGTATAATCTAAACAGGGTTCTGAATAAGGCTCTAAAACTGAAATAAAAAAATATACTTTAGCTTTCCTTTAAATATTGAAAGCATTCATTGAGTACCGAATTTAGCAGTTGTCAATTTATTGTAATAAAATTTATAAGAGCCAAACATATTTATGGAAAGAAAAAATATTATTACTTATTTTATTTGTTAAATTATTTATTTAATTTTATTATACAGTGATACTCCTTAACCTTAGTTGGGTTATGAGATTATCACGTTTGGCAAACTGTGAACAAATTTAGTCCAACGTAGATAGGTTTGGTGCTGGTGTATCACTTTCATGAGTAATACAATAGAATTGGCAAAATTATGACATAAGTAGAACAAAAATTGATTATTCGTGTTGCTGTTACACTTTTCGTTATCTTTTTAGTTACAAAAAGAGTTCAACGAACACTGATAAGGTTATCGATGTCGATAAAATAAATGTAAACATAAATGACGGCCTTAGTGTAGAACTGGTAAGGAGGTGAAGCAAAACACAACAAAGAATCAGTCGGTCGTTCGGATCCGATACTAACAGACGACACGAGCACTCGACGCCGTTCATTGAATTAAAACTTTTGATATAAACATTGAGATAGATTTGTGAAGAAAATAAAACAAGATGTATTCTTCTAAGAAAAGCTTGGACAAGATTCTACAAATTTATAAGAATGAGCTTCGCCGGCACATCAGCAAGACCACTAGCGTCACCAATTCTGATGCTATGGCTCCAAGACTCGACCAGCCATCCACGAAAAACCCGCAGAGTGAAGATGTTGGTCTACCGAAGAAACTTCTGAAGCTGCAAAAATATCACAGGTCAGTGAACGCAGTTGAACTCTCACAATGCACACAGCTACAGTATTTATATAGAAGCCACATATATGTCACTTAATCGTATTTACGACAATGTTAGAAAGTCGTGTGTGCCTGCAATTCATACTATGCTACAGTAAAGTCCGTACTTAAACGTCAAGTATGAATGAATAAAGTCTATTTTGAAATACTTTCAACTGTTCTCTCGTGGAAAGTTCGCTGGTTTTCTCGTTTTCTTTGTTATTCACTGCTGAATCGACTTATTTCTTTCCCAAACCCATTGTTGTCACTAGCTCCTTCTGTATTTGGAATAATTATTACTTACATTCATTTAAAGACCATATTTACTGATCATGTATTTACTGATGATGTATGAGCTTAAATGGGTCAATAAGATACCAGTATTTTAATGCCTTAAGATTGACTCGTACTTAATTCTTGCACAGTAAACTATAAGATAACATCTCTCTGTGCTGTAGTGCTATTGAATCTTAATAGGTATAATGCCAAACTTAAATGATTTAATAAATTAGGTTTCTTTTCATATCGGTAAAATTTTGCGACAGTCACCCTACTGCTGCCAGCAAACCCAACGAAATTTTTTCTCATCTATAGATACCTGTCGACCCTGACACCTCAGGAGCTACCGATGGCTGCCCGTGGACTGGCGGTCTCCAAAGACCAGTCCAGGGAGTTCATGGCTTGCTTCCCTGACATCATCAGGGAACTAACGGAGACCGGCAAGCACATCGAAGTGCCTGAAGCCAGCAAATGGTTGGCCAAGGTACGTTGTGCTAGCCGTATGATGTTGGTGACATGTTCTGTAGTATTCTCGCTGTACTGACTTTGGTTGTTGTTTGAGGATGTTTTAAATCATTGTTCAATTTACAAAACTCTTGGAAGAACAATTGGAATGCAAATCTGATGTGACCGTACTTTAAAAAATTTCTCACTTCTGCGGTAAAATTAAATGTTGTATCTATTTTGACGTGATATTTATTCTACTACGTCAATAAAAAGTTATAATAAATTAAAAATAATTAGATTTCGTATATTTTTCTACATATTAAAATATAAATAATATTGACAATTCTCTACAGGTTTCTTGTAAATAAATAACTAAACGTAAAGATAGACTAGACATTTTCTCTCCTCAAATGACTACCAAAGTAAGTGGTTTGACTAGTATCGTATGGTGTTGCCTAGGCTAGGTTACTCGCTAAATAGAAACAAGTTCTATTTCTAGTTAGACTTTGGACTTCGACGCTTTAAATTTCTCTTCACGTCTACTTAAATAACTTGCATTGTTTGGTTTTTGTGCCTGCTGGCAAGTATAATTAATGCAATGTGACGCAAATAACAAAATGTTAAAAGTATTTTAACGCAACGTAGACATTGTTTAAGCTATCTATGAAATTTAGTCTGTAAGTACTACAAAACGAAACAATATTCTTAATTTTTCTTTTTAATTGTTGGTCTAGAAAACAACATGTCGGATTTGAAAAAATATATTTTCACAGTGATGGGGAAGAGTTTTATGGATTTTAGATAACTTGTTATCAAGAAATACCTATTACTATGTAGTTATATTATCAGTATAACTTTAACACGTAGGTATATTTTAATTTTTGAGTGTAGGTTACTATTAGGTTACGTAATATTCTATCCTTCCTGCAGATAACTTTGTTTTTATTAAGTAATATAGATACAACACAACAAAGGATTAACCACTATTTTTCTGCTACATTACTTTTAGTTGTTTTCTGTATTACTTCGCCAACATTGATGTATCGTACCACTGACACCGGTTTTTAAAACCGGTTATTCTTCGCAGTCCCGTACAAACTTAATTTATAATTCATACTTGGTCTGCTTGTTGATGTCTTTTGTTTTGTTTTCGAATGCCACAGTATATTATTGAAATATATCTTTAAACTCAATTTTAAATTATTCTACATCATCGAATATTTATAATTGTTAAAGTATGTCTAATGTCAATAACAACAACGTATTTGTAGAACTTAAAAACTGTTTAGTAATTAATTACCTAATTGATTACTCATATTACGTACCATATTACTTTCTAAACAAAGCTTTACCTACATATATTTTAAAGGGACACATAATATTATTTTAAACACAATACGCTACCTAGGTAAAATAAAATTTGATAAACGAAATCGTAGAAGTATTTTCTATTCTTATTTCTCGTTAGTCAATAATACTTTTTTTACAAAAGTCCCAAGTCCAACTACCTATTAAAGCAGGTAGTCGGGTGCATGAAAAAAATCAAATTCACGTTCATAAGTTAGATAACAATACAACGTATTTATTTGAGTAGAAAGAATTGTGTGTACCTACCATTGTTTTTTTTACTTAGGCGGCCATAACATGTTGTTATTCATTTTGCTAAGTTACGATCGGGTACTTATCAAGGTTGTTATATTATATAGACTGGTGTACTTATTGAATGGTCTAATTAGCAGATATGACAATGGATGATATCATCAATTCACACATTCCATAGTAGCGCAAATTTTTCTTAGCCGTGTAAAATTATGTTCTTTGTTTCCATTATACCACGATAAAGGGTACACATAAGATATTTTACGGATCATTATTCTAGTATAGAAGTTCTATTTCATTTAAAAGTATTTCGTTTTGAGACTGTGTTCTATCCATGTCCCTTATTTATAGAAAGAAAACAAAATATTAGTAGGTACATCCTAACCTAAAAATTTGATCCTTTCAGTTTTAACTACTATAATCTGACCGCGGACATTCGATAGATGAAAATGTTTTATGCTATAGCATTATTGATGATCATTTTGCTCTCCACTTATGCTAATATAAGATGATGGAGATCAGGAAAAAAAATTGGTACATATGTCTAGGCATAATATGTAAGTCTACTCCTAAACGCTACAGAGGACAAGCTTGATACCGTATGATCACAGTCTAATAAATCATATTACTTATACTGTGGTATGATGATTAAAATTGCCTTGGCCTTCTCTCTCTTCTTGAGTGTAAGTGAGTTTCTCTCGTTATTCTTGAGTGAGAGAGAAAAAGCATTTAGATAGGCTGTCAAGCGACAGGTCCAATGGGTAGGTACTCCGGGTACTCGCCTGTGTTGTAATTTAACTCTAGGGCTTAATTCTACTGTTCGCATTGTAGATCTTCCAATATTTGTCAACAAGCTATCTAAAGTGTGTGATCAAATTGACCGCACACCTTAGATCAAGCACCTAATTATAGACGTAGTCGTCGCTGAGTGTCAATGTTGTCCGGCTGGCGTGGTAAATGCAACAAACCCCATAACCAATGATTTTTTTAAAACTATAGGTCATAACAAATGATTTTTGTTACAGCTCCTTCAATATAACGTTCCTAATGGCAAAAAGAACCGCGGTCTGGCAACCATTCTTGCGTACAAGATGCTGGAGAAGCCAGAAAACCTGACACCGGAGAGCATCCACCTTGCCAACATGATGGGTTGGTGTGTAGAAATGGTGAGTTCTCAAATTTATTTATCTTTATATTTATACTACATACATATATATCATCAACAGCAAAGATAGTAGGTACATAAGTGACAACATCTCTTAGTAAATTGGAAGTGCAATTTATTATTAATTGTTTAATTTGTCGGGGACTTACAAATGCGAAACTATTGATATGACTCCTGTGATTGTTGCGACTTCAAAGCCAAAGCAGAAATAAAAGTTACTTACCAACTAGGCTATAATGTGTGTCTATTCGAATAGATGGTTGTGAAATCTTTTTCTCATTTCATGATTAGAGTTATTAGAATCCTGTGACTTCATATTATTTACATGATTATACATTTCGTATTCAAACAAACCACATTTAATCGACGTTTTATAACATCAGCATATTTAGTTACGTTGCGTTGTGTGATTAGGTATGGATTTCTGTAGGTACCTAAGTAGGTAATAATGAAAATTTGTTTCATTAGGTACCTCATATTCTTCGACTGGTTCGTGTACAAGAAGTTACTATTTGCTTGATGTTGATTTTCAATAATGGCAGTTCTTATTTTATCTACTGAAAAAAATCATCTCATTTTGGTGAGGTCAACACAATAATCCTTATCGCTTTAAGTCGATACAGTCTCATTAAACCACAAAACAACAGAAAGTGTAACAAAGGAGCAATAAAATAACGAAACTATAACTGATTCTGCGTTACGAAATTCAAAGTGTCAAAAACTTCAGAAACAAAATGCGTATGTAGTTTACAGCCAGTTAGGACCCTGTAGAACCCCAATCGAAATTGAGATATCGGCGCTTGATAGCGTTACACTCCGATACTCCGTTAAATCTTACTCAATCGTGTTTTGTAGCCAAGCACGACACCAGAAATATAGTCAAAAATGACATATATTTTATTCAGTACGATTTGTTAAACATATTTCCCAATCCAGGCATTTTAAAAAGCCGAATTGGCGTATGTTCCCCTCTTAAGGCATTACGTAACACAGGACAAAAATGACTTGTTTTCAAATGGCTGATAATGGCTTCAAGACTTATTTTAGCAACATGTCTCAACGTAAGCGCCTAATGTACCTAATCAGGCCAAAACGGGCACAAAAAGTATTTGCTGTAGCAAAAACTTGCTCTACGACTATGCTCAGCTTGGGTTCTTAACCTTGAGATTGTATAAATACACCATTTGAAAAGAGCTGATAAAAACCGATCATGTTCAAATACGACCAGACTCTACTGTAGTTTACATTCACAGCTAAAATATTAAATGGGTGATCCTCCAACATCTATGACAAAAATGTAAAAAAATAAGAATGGTAGTAACTTCCTACATAAATAATTATACATAGTTACGTTAGAAACTCTTCAAAAGCATTTCTATAAATAGAAGAGGAATCATTGCTAGAACCTGAGATTTTTTAGAATTCAGTGTTTAATGTTGTAATGCTTAAAAGAAATTTGTTGAGCATTTAACTTACTTTTTTCACCTATCATTTCGAAGACGACTTGTTCAGTGTCAGCTATCAGTTATCAACCCATCGTCCATAGTTTTCAAACCAATCCTATATTTAGAGGCTTTTCTTCCAGTACCTTCGCTTGAAACTATCACAATAAATTATATTATGTGCATTAGTATTATTTGTTTTTAGTTTTTAATGAGTTCTTTTATCTAATCTAATTAAATGTGAATGTATCAAATCGTTTGTTTTTCATCCGTCGTCAAGTCTATATTACTGTTATCTAGTAACTAGGGAAACACACCTACTGCCCAAGGTCGATAGCATGATACGATGAATATCTCCGATTATGGAAACTTGCATATTTTATTTATTACATAGCTAGGTACCTACCACGAATTATGTAATTCAGTTAGTGGAATGTCTATAAGTGTTTTGTACAGTATTTAAGACTAGCGGTCCGTCTTGGTTTCACACGTGGTACATAATATTATGTATACTTATATACCATATAGATACCCTTTAACTTCAGAGATTACGTACATACAAATAAACATTATCTATAACCCTGTTAGTTAGATCTTTCTTTATTGGTTTTAAGCTATCACGGTTCATTACAGTAACCCAGCTAAACCCAAACTTTATACCCCGTTTACATTATTCCAGTCCAGCGACCGAATCCAGTGCTGGATTGCATACTGGAAATATACCCCGTTTACATGTTTCCAGTCCAGCGACCGAATCCAGCGCTGGATTGATAGATAGATAGATAGATAAACTCTTTATTGCACTTACATAACAAAGAAAAATACATTGATTACATTAAAAATGGATTGCTTACTGGAATAATGGAGACCGGCACTGGAATGCATCAATCCAGTGCCAGTGCATTCCAGTGCCGGTTTACATTATTCCAGTAAGCAATCCAGCGCTGGATTCGGTCGCTGGACTGGAATCATGTAAACGGGGTATAATGGAAACCGGCACTGGAATGCATCAATCCAGTGCCAATGCATTCCAGTGACAGTTTACACTATTCCAGTAAGCAATCCAGCGCTGGATTCGGTCGCTGGACTGGAATAATGTAAACGGGGTATTAATCGGAGGAGATCGCTTTAAACAAAGAGGCAGCCAATTAAGAGCCTGGTAATTTCTTTTCTTTTAAAATTTGTTTTCTTTTGTTTTTGGTATCATGTGAAAAGCTTATTATTATATCGTATCGCATTAATCGTGGCAGGTATCGTAAAGTTGAAAGTAAGTTTGCTCAATTAGAGCAAACTCATAAATAATTAATTATGTAAAAGCTGACTCGATTGATAATTTAATCATCTAGAACATATTTCTGGATGATTAAATTATATATATATTTCATCATCATCATCATCAACAGCCCACTAAACGTTACCACTGCTGGGACTCGGGGCCTTCTCTCGCAAGGAGAGAGTTAAGGCCATAATCCACCACGCTGGCCCAGTGCGGGTTGGCGGATGACACATGACACTTCGAAAGATTCTAGGTACATGTCGGTTTCCTCACGATGTTTTCCTTCACCGTTTTAAGTTAGCGGTATTACGCACATGACTTCGAAAAGACAGTGGTGCGTGTGGGGTTTGAACCCGGGGTCTCCGGATCGGCAGCCGCCGTTCTCCCGACTAGACCACCGTAACTTACTAGCTATATATATATTTAGCATCTTGTAAATAAAACAGCAGGGATATGATTTTAACCAAAAACAAAAATATGTAAGACCCATTTATGTCAGATGGTGTTGTGTGTGAATTGTGCACCAATATTTATTTATTTTATTTGTTATAATCTCTTTGACATGAATTAAACGATAATCAAAAGTAAGTCAACAGATTTGGCCATACGATAATGGTTATCGAAACTATCGTAAGATAGTAACAGACAGCTAGAAGATAAATTTTGTAATACCACTAATAGTATTACAAAATGTATCTTGTCGTCACAAACGTCGAAAGAATACCGACTTTTGTTTTACAGTAAACAGTGTCGGTCGAGCTGGACATGTGCCTGATGGTAAGCAACACGCTTACCTATAACATCACAGTGTCGCGCAGCTACTGGAACATGAATAGTCCAAATCAATACCTAGCATTTCAATCACCCAGATATATACCTAAGTAGATTTACCTCTATGCTCTGTACTAGAACGAGTATCTAAAGCTGCACTAGTGGGATCATATCGGATTTGGCTGGGCAGGGAGAGAAATACGAGTAGTGAAGGTGAGTGTTGACGTACGTCAATATAAGGGGCCCCTTTTAAACCTACGCCCGAGTCACAAGTCTCGGGGTCTACTCGAGATTTCTCTCTCTGCCACACGATGGACCCGGCACCCGCACGGTGAATCCATGGAATGCTAAGAAGTACTCTCTGTTTTATTTAATTTGATTATGCTCAAAACTTTGACTGGTCTAATACTTTTTTAAAATGCAATTTATATTATAACGTTAAAAATCACCAAATTTTAAACTATACTTAAAAGCCCTCGTTATTGTCCTCAGTTCCACACCTACCAGTTGCTTCTGAGCGACATAATGGAGGGTACAGAGATGCGTCGCGGAGCGCCGTGCTGGCACCGACGCCCCGACGTCGGCCTGGACGGAGTCAACGACGCCTCCCTAATCCAAGGAGCCATGTACACCACGCTCAAGAAACATTTCGGCACCAAGCCGTACTACAAGCACGCCTTGGAGACCTTCAATGTGGTGAGTTTGATTTCTTTCTTTTTGTAACCTACTAGCGGCCCGTTTTGGCTTCCCTTAGACATATAATTTTAATCGAAATAAAACTATCACTTTTCTCAAGTTTGACCAAATTACACATTAATTTGACTTGCTGAAGAGTTCACTGGGAACAAATATCCAGAGAATGGATTTTTATTTATAGTATTTAGTGACGGGATGGGTAGATATGACATGTGTTTGATGGTAAGCAATACGCCTGCCCATAACAGCACAGTATCATGCGTCTATTGGAACGTGAATAGTCCAAATCATTACCTAACACTACATTGCGTACATCACCCAGGGATATAAGTAGAGTTAACTCTTAATTAGTGATTTGTTAACGGTCAGGGCCATTATTAACCAAATACATGAAAACTCCACTATCTACATAGTAGGTACCTACCTAACTGCTAACACTATTAAGCACGTCTGTAATTGAGTGATGAAGCTCTAGACAGAATTAATCAAGATTATCAAACTGCATGCTGTCACCACTACCTCGTTTATTAGCAATGCTTGCGCGTCAAATAAATAAATATTAGGGAACATTTTCACCCAACATGACCCAACAGCAACTAACCTCAAACTAATCAAGGCCAAATGAATGCCAGTAGGTAGGGGAGGTCAGCTCAAAGCGGACACCTTAACTTTGATCTCAATAATAGATGACAAAACAAACGATATTCTCACAGAGTTTTTGATGAATGGATAAAGAGTTAATTATATTTTCATAACATGTAAGCCGAATCCTCAAATGTGCGTTTTAACAAAATCCATTTAAATTTTTTGAAAAGTTGTCAAAAATCCGCTTTGCCCAAGTGGTCGCCTAAAGCGGCCACAGGGAATGGGCAAAGCGGCCAGCACTATTTTGTTTTAATTAACAGGGCATTCTTTGACATTTACGAGTACCTACTTCTTCAGATTAACCGAGATCAGGTGACGAAGGTCTGGTGTCGATTTTAAAAAAAATTTGTTCGTTTTTTGTATTTTTTTATTGTGTATCTAATCAATAGTGCTGATTGTCCATAATCCACAGTTTGGGGTTTCAGTTTATGATTACGCAATCTCCTCACCTATAATATAAACAGATGAAATCAAATGCTCAGATATTGGAATTATGGCAAAGCGGACAGTGGCCACTTTGCCCGGACCGCTTTGCCTTTTCAGGCATTTTGTTTTCAACGTAAATTGCACTAACTCTTTCTCTACATTGAAAAGAATGCAAGGCTACACGACCGTTCGCAATGATTCAATCAATTATACAATTAAATCACAAACACTAAAATATAATAAGATTGGGCCAAATCAGCAAATATTTATCATGCATTTTTTTAGTAGTACGGATAAAAATCATTCGCGTCACACCACGGTTCTACGCATCTTGCGAATACGGTAAAGCGGTGACCCGGTGCGGGGAAGGAGATTGCCTATGCGTCCCAAGTGGCAAAGTCACGATAATATTGAATATAACTGAGTTATAGACCATGGCCTCTTTGCCTCCTATGGCCGCTTTGAGCTGACTTCCCCTATGTGTTCTAAGGAGGTAGAGTTTAAAATCTCATTTATATTTTTTAGGCTTTCCTATAACACTGACAGGTCTAAGCATTCCATCTTCTTTGGTCATGTGATAATCGATTCCACTTAATTAATTGTTATTTAATCGAGTCACTGGTTCTGGTTGTCAACCCATAATCATAACGACATGATTTTAAATGGTACTGTATCTAATTAAACGAAGCGATTGTCCGACCTGCTTTCGGCAATTTCGCGGTAACCGAAATAGCTTAGGTAGGTATACCATTTTCTAGTGTTCTTCCATTAATTTCGAGTCGAAATGAAGTAAAAACTTGAAATAACAACCATTTTGATAGTTGGACTCGATTGCCACTAGACCATGGAAATGCCGCATTAAAATAATAATTTAGGAATGAAAAACGAAGCATCTGAATTAAATTCGCGTGAATTTGAGTTGAATTTGAGATCACCAATTTAAAAAGAAAACGAATATATCGTCTATATATTATGCATATTTTATTATGCTTAATAATATAAAAGCCGCTTCACCGATTTCAATAAAATTTATTATAAACTCAAACCAGTAGGTATCTATCAATTTATTTGTTACACTTCTTCCTGAGAAGATTCTGAGCTACGCAACCAGGTCTAGACATCATAAGATAAAATAATTTAAAATCTGAATTACTTCAGAATATACTAAACGTTACAATTGACATCAATTTAAGGTCCTTTGTATGTTAAGGAAATACATTATTAAAATAATACGGGCAGTTAATTGAATGAAACTAAGATTAGCCTGGTCTTGTAAATAAATATGGAAGGGCAAAAAGGACGTTTTAATATGTGTAATAATAAGTACGTTGTGGTAAATCTTATTTATAGAGTCTATTTGAGAACTACTAAACAAACAATTGAATCCTCGTGAAGCGTACAACCTTACCTAAAACCAACCAACCTAAACCAACCTAAAATAAGTAAATATTTTATGAAAGTTATTTACCAGAACGTTTTTAGCATTAGTTATCATTAAACTCACACAAGATTGTGTAAGTCGGTAAACGTTGCTGAACTTAGTATTCATATATCTAATGCCAGGTATAATAATATATATTCATATCTTTGTTGCTATCTTTTATTGACGGAAGCTCAGTCGACTGTGTTCACTTGAAGATCCTTGTTCAATGTCTCATTTGAATTGGCGACACGTAGGGCATTGCAGATTTCTTTTGCTTGACTTTGGTGTAGACTGTGTGGAGTGTGTGTGTGTGGAGTATGCTGTTAACACAAAATGCGTTGGAAAATAGGAGGCAATAAAATGGATAAGCACTTTTTTAATTCAATTTAAATATTACAGATTTACCTACTCAATTATTAATTTATCATAAATAATTAATTATGTAACTTAACATACATATTTATATCTTCTTCTATGTATATTTATAATTTTCTACCTCTACGTATGATTTGTTGTTTTTATTCTAATTTAAGTGCAATAAAGATATCTATTTACCTATCTATTTCTACAGATTTTCTAACAATGAAATGATGTCGTTAGTAAAAATATAAAGCAAAACAATGGTCAAGCGCTTGGTTATTTCAGTTAAAACAGATTAGATATTACTGTTAGGTTTGATAATAATTCATCATAAATAATGTATTATGCCACTTAACATACGTATTTATTAAACCTCTTCAAATTTTATAACAATGAAATGACGTCATTAGTGCAACCACAAAATTATATGAGAAGCGATGAAACTCGAATACCGCTGAAAATATTTTAAGAGTTTTTACATGTATCTGTTACACTGTTATACGTTTGTTTAATACCTACTTCCAAATCATTGGACGTATAACAATAATACAAAATATGCTGATAACACGCCACCATATCACGTCTACTCCGCATGATCGACAACGTGAGTCGCAATCGTAAATGCCAACTGAGTATACCTACTGGCTTTAAATTTCAAACTAATAGACTGATTTAAAATAATAATGTGGTTTGTATATGTAGGACATTATAGAAACCTGTTGGATATATTATATAGATTACGTAGTGTGATATTTTTAAAAATATCACGAAATTATTTTCTAAAGCGTCTAAACTGATGCGAATGAGCATTTAAATTTGATTTCGTAATATTGTTCACAATTGTTTAAGTTTACTGTTGATCAAGTATGAAAACTAAGCATCAAGGTTATCATAGTACATATAACGCCAGCAAATATATTGTAGGTATATACAACATAGTTTATTTTACTTCTGCTCTGTTAGGAACACGTTACAAGACAACGCCGATAACATGAAATTATGTATTTACGCGTACCTAAATATGTGGTAAATCACATATTACTAAGGAAGTCACTTAATTAGTCTGTTTATATAATTTTACATATGTACTTACCACACAATTAATAGTAAGTAACACAACAGGTTCGTTCGTAATCGTTTTGACAATAATGATATTGTTGGTATTCTTGCACAGTCACGAAAATAAGCTAAAGTTTAGGATAGTTGATTAAGATTTGTAATAAATAAAATACCTATTGGTGGATTTTTGTCAAACAACACTACCTATCTAACTCCAAACAATGCAAAGCTTACAAACTTATGAAACCAGATAATTAATTTATAAGTAGATTCCGAATGTGTTTAGGTATTACATTATCAAATGAATGTGCTAAGTTTTACTAAAAATTACATTCTTAATAGTAACGCGACGTAGAAAGAAGGCACGAACGTAATACTTACCTATACCTGTAAAGACAAAAATCCTGATGGTATTCGTCTAAAGAATTTAAAATTTTAATGATCGTATTTGTTATACTGTTTGAATATCTAATAGCTGTCGGTTTTAGAACCGCTTTTGTAGAACGTAACAATTCTGGGTCAACTAATCAAAAACTTTAATTAAAATGCACATCATAGGTACTGCATCAATACTTTAGTACTTACCTACTTATAGTTATAGTAACACATCATGGTTTTTCCCAAGTATGTCCTGTATGTACTCGATATTTTTTCGCGTTAAAATGTAGTATTTGTTCTATTCTAGACTACAATCTAACTGTGTTTAAAATTTCAACCTGATCCGTTAAACTGTTCCGACATGATTGAGCAACAAATACTTATTAAAACATCAAAACTTTCGCATTTATAATATCAGCAGTAGGATTTAAAACATTATCTTACTTTTTTGTTCTTCTTTGTTCCAGATGCTTCTCAAATGTTCGATGGGCCACTATGTAGAGAAACTAATGCTGAAGACTGATAAACCTGACCTCGCCCAGTTCACGATGGAAAAATATGAATCCATCACGCAGTACAAGACGTCATACTACACCTTCCAAATGCCAGTCAGCCTGGCGCTCCTGATGGCAGGAGTGGACGACCCAGAGACGCATAGGCAGGCGAAAAATATTCTGCTAAAGATGGGAGAGTTCTTCCAGATTCAGGTGATTATCCTAACTTGCGAAAGGACAGATAATAAGTACTATGTGTTTTTCTGTGTGTGTCTATGTGTATTTCTAAATCTTAAAGCCTTTGCTTCTAAATGGAGAGATTTTGATGTCTTAATACTTAAGTTTTTGAAATTGAGTCATGATTCTCCTAAATCTCCATAAAGTATTACCACATAAGTTCAAATCTGATAACCTACTAATCCACACGCTAATTAGGATGCCGTAAAAGACAAGCCTTTCTTTTGACGCATTCCGATAAGTAAACGGATGGATGGATTCCACACAAATGTTTCTACAGTTACAATGTTGCTACAGTTATCGTTCTTCTCAAATCTTAAGGCAATAGATAATATTGAACTATGCATTTGTAAACAAGTACCCCTAAGTACTTACCAGACAGTACCTAATAGTACAACAATACCACACGGAAAGGGCTAAGAGTGATGGTACATTCGCAACCACGTGGAAATCGATTTATGCGTAGGTTGGTACTTATGCTTACGAATGTTATGCGTGCAATCTGATAAGATGTGTATGACCACAACAACTTACTATGCGATTACGTCTAATGTGATAAACCCCTGTGGCCGATAGCGTGTGCTGTTGTCGTCTTATCTTTAAACGTGTTTTCTAAATCCTTACTTGACGGGATTAGGAGTGCTTGACAGTTTTATTTGAGGCTTAGACTTTAGACTGGACTTTGATAGTGTCAATTGTTTTGTGTAGGGAAATTTGACCGAGACATTAATCTTTATAACGAGCTTATACATTAACTAACATCTTGTCAATTTTAAATGATGACAAAAGATGAATTGTTAAAAATAGACAAATATTATGCCGTATAGCTTACAATTTGACGACTAAACTTCTTGCTGCATGTGTAGATGAATGCGCCACCCATCTGATTTAAATATGCTGTATTGTTACAGGATGATTTCTTGGACTGCTTTGGTGAACCAGCAGTCACAGGAAAGAACGGCACCGACATTCAAGACGGAAAATGCACTTGGCTTGCAGTAGTTGCCTTGCAGAGAGCTACGCCAACCCAAAGACAAATCATGGAAGAACACTATGGTAGCTCCAACTCTGAATCCGTTGCTAGGATCAAGGACTTATATGAAGAGCTGCAGCTGCCCCATACTTACTCAGTCTTCGAGGAGGCCACTTACGATTTACTTAGGACACAGATCCAACAAGTCACTCGTGGCTTGCCCCACGATTTATTCTTCAAAATCCTGGATAACATCTTCAGGCGAAGCATTTAAATTAGATTTTAGGTTTAGATTAGAGTTAAAGATTGTTTAAAAAAATATAGAGATCTCATACGGCGGTTGTTGGCAGGTAACTAAGCAAGAAATCAAATGGGAAGATTTGTCAGGGCAGGCGAATGCATGAAGGAATTTGTTTAAAATGTTCATGTTTATTTAAGTTTAGTGAATGTTTTCGTCCAAGCAAGCTTATCAAATCGATAAGATAGTATATATGTATGTCTGTGTGTATTTCAAAATTGATATAAAATTCTTGCTAGGTTTTTGACGAGGTTCTAAGTTAATTGTACGTAACATTAACATGTCATAGAGCAAGATGAATTAAAGCAAACGTACGCATATTATCGCATTTAAGTCAGATTTAACACACTTGATTCGAATAAAATAATGTATTCTTAGAAATAAGAACATAATTTTTTGATTAAATGTACAAACTCTAGATATCTTAACACTATAGAATTAAGGACACTAGGTATGGTACGGTGTAAGCTAGGTTCTTCAAGTCTACACCTACTTAGGTTTGATCTTTTTTTTTCTCATAATTCTGTGCAAATGATTTTGATACAATAATAACTGCGCTGTTTTTATTGTGTAAACATAATAAGTGTCTTTTTTTAGTTTTCCTTAATTGTTTAGATTTACTTTAGATGTAAATATTGTATCTGAACTTTTTAAGCATTTATAAGCAGAAAAGAAAAAAAAATAAACAAATGAAATTTAGCTATGTGTGTTTAATTTAAACACGTTCCATCGTAGACCGCATCGTCGGTTAGGCCAATTGTCCACGTAGCTGCACGACATCCGCACGATTTCGACAATTGTCGGATGCAAGACGAATGCTTGCATCTTGCGTACAAATAATGAAGTCTGTGTCCACGAAACGACAACGACACGACAGCCGCACGTCTTGCGTTTGTTCTTAGGATGCATGCATTCGACAAAAGACGCGTGCGTGGACAGTTATAGGCCTTAACATTAGGCGAGATGGCGGTCAAGTGTAATCTTAATAGGTATACATATATAAATCTCCTGTCACGATGTTTGTCCGCGATGGATTCCTAAACTACTTGACCGATTTTAAATTAAATTGACACAACGTGAGCAGTCTGGTCCAACTTGAGAGATAGGATAGTTTTTTTTCGATTAATAGTCCTTATATGACGAAATCCGAGCGAAGCCAGAACAGGCCGCTAGTAATTCTATAAAAAAGTAAAAAGAACAGATTCAGTTCCTTAAATATACTAGCAAAATATCATTTAAAACATCACAGTACATACGTACCTATTAAGATGTTATCAGTGATATAAATTTATCTAAGTAAATCATAAATCAATATGTGTTTAGATCATACTCTTACAATAATTTATTTTTAAAATAATAGATGAGGGAACGAGAATAACATGCGCTTGATGGTAAGCAACAGGCTTACCTATAAAACAAAAAAAAAGTATAGGTACTTAGCTCTTTCAAATAATTATTTTCATTTATTACTAGCTTTACCTACCCGTGTGCGTTCGCCTAGCAAAAAAGTACAGTCTTTCAAGAATTGAATGATGCAGATAATTAGTGCCCAATCTCTTGTAAAATTTGTGCCCGAAATTTTAAATTTGTGCTTCCAAAAGTTTCCGATTTATTGAAAAAATTGTGATTCTGCTGCACGAACGTTCGCCCAGCAATTTTTTTTTAAATTATGATATAAAATATGCAAAAAGAAGATGAAGAGCTTATATACGGGTATAAATGTGCCGTGAAAGCCAAATTTGTGCCTTTTAAGATTTCAGAGATATGTCGTTTTTTGCTATGCGAACGTTTTGGCGATTGCTATATATTATTATATTATTGCTTTTTATATCGGAAACGGTTGGTCATGATTTTTTCATACAGACACAGTAAATTTGTGAATATTTGTGCCGGAATTTTCATTAACAGCACTAGCATAGTTCAAGAGTTAGTATTATATTTCCTGAAAAATGGAAAAGACTCTGGCTCTCGAACGAACAAGACTAAGGACTTCGCGTTAGTGCCGACTGATACCTATTATATATTCACACGATAGGGCACTAATTATCTGCACCATTCAATTCTTGAAAGGCGGTACTTTTTTGCTGGGCGAACGCACACATCACATCATGATCAAATGTATAGTTTAAGTTACTAGAAAGGACATACAGGCAAATATTTATTTATAGCTATATGGAGGTAGATAAAAAAAAGGTGTGTGCTTAAGACCACACGGCAGAAGTGAAAACTTCATTAGCTGATTTTTGTATTAGATAGGTATGTCGTATTATAATAAAATATTATGGATCGTATTAGTTGAATAAACGAGTAAAACAAGCCAGAAATTAAAGTAAATATTTATTGAAATTTTATTTATGTACAAAGTAGCTGTTACCCGCGACTTAGTCCGTGCGAAATAAATACTATGGTTACTCAGGCAGTACTTATTTGTATACCCAGATTGTATACACATTTATGGTTAGTAAAAAAAGTGTCCATGTTCAAAAAGTTGTTGGCCGGGGCCGGCTTTTTAAAAGTGACTCCAACTTTGTATGCATTCACACGGTGCACTCCTATGATGCCCACATTGTCCGCAAAAAGGTTGGTGAGTGTAATAGGATTTTTGTTACCGACTTTCTCCTGTTCCGTCGATTCCACATACACTACACAGTCTCCACTACGATTTTCTGGGAATAGTCTCTTCTATATATATAAAAGCGAAAGGTCACTCATCAAGGAATCTCAGAAACTACAAATGCTAGGAATCTGAAATTTTGCATGGAGGTCTCTTTTAGCACGTAAGCGCTCGCTAAAGCTTTGGTCTGGTGATCATGACGCACAACGCTGCGGTATGCGCCACGACGCAGCGTCACGACGCAGCATTTAGCGTCCCTGCGGAGAGGTGGTCAGTTGATTTTGCCGCAGCTACCAAGGTAGACGTGAACATGAACAATTTTTCTGTAATTTTTTATCAAACTTGTAAATTTCTATCAAACTTTTATGTTTTTTGTCTTTATTTTTATAAAAAGAAGGATAGTTGCGAACTAATTCTATTAAATTTTCTTCGAAAAATTCCATATTGGCCCGTGACGCACACCGCACACCGCAGCGTTGAACCGAGAATGACGCGCGTGTGCGGGAGTACACCTCCCCACTTCACCGCGCTTGCCCCTCGCCGCTGACGCATGCTGCGACGGAGCAAGAGACCATTCTCGACGTTTTTCATATGATTGAGTGTCCGGCGACGCATACCGCATACCGCAGCGTTGTGCGTCATGATCACCAGACCAAAGCTTAAGACGGGGTTTTAGAAAATTCAACCCCTAAGAGGGTGAAACAAGGGATGAACGGTTGTATGAAAATTCGTAATTTTTAAAGTTATCAAATTTTGTATCTAGATACTTGACACGAAGCAATTAAATGTTTGTTCTATCAATTTTGTAATTTCAAACTGTACGGGGGTGAAATTGGGGTTAAAATGGGGGATGAATATGAATATGGAAGTTCCCAACCGTTGAAGATAAAACTATGAAACTCTGTATATAGACACTTGACACGAAGCAAACGAATGTTTGTTCTAGCCAGTTTGTAATTGCACACTGTATGAGGGTGAAATTGGGGTTGAAATGGGGGATGAATGTCAATATGGAAGTTCCCAATCGTTGAAGATAAAACCGTGAAATTCTCAGATATAGGCACTTGACACGAAGCAAACAAATGTTTGTTCTATCAATTTCGTAATTTCGAACTGTACGGGGGTGAAATGGGGGATGAATGGCAAAATGGAAGTTCCCAACCGTTGAAGATAAAGCCATGAAACTCTGTATATAGACACTTGACACGAAGCAAATGAATGTTTGTTCTATCAATTTCGTAACTTCGAATTGTACGGGGTTGAAATTGGGGTTGAAATGGGTGATGAATGTCAAAATGAAAGTTCATAACTGTGCAAGATAAAACCATGAAACTCTGTATATAGGCACTTGAGACGAAGCAAACGAATGTTTGTTTTAGCAATTTTGTAATTTAAAACTGTACAGGGGTGAAATTGGGGTTGAAATGGGGGATGCATGCAAATTGGAAGTTCCCAACCGTTGAAGATAAAACCATGAAACTCTGTTTATAGGCACTTGACACAAAGCAAACTAATGTTTGTTCTAGCAATTTTATAATTTCGAACTGTACGGGGATGAAATAGGAGTTGAAATGGGGGATAATTAATTATCAATATGGAAGTTCCCAATCGTTGAAGATAAAACCGTGAAACTCTGTATATAGACACTTGACACGAAGCAAACTAATGTTTTTGCAAATTTGTAAGTTCGCACTGGATGGGGATGAAATTGGAGTTGAAATGGGGGCTGAATGTCTCTTACGCTTTCAGATCTAAACAACTGAACCGATTTTGATGAAATTGTATAGAATTGTTTTATTATAAGCTGTTTTTAGTAACCGTAAATGTGTCTGGGTATACAAGTAGGTCCTGCCTGAGTTACCTTAGTATTTATTTCGCGCGCACAAAGTCGCGGGTAACAGCTAGTTCTCTTATAAAGGGAATAAATAGTTTGTAAGAAACATTTTCACTTGGATTTGGCTTCAATAGTTTTCTTTTTCTGGTCTGTTCGACGGGGTCACCCCCGTCGCTAGCGACGCTCATATTTATTTATACTATTGACTATATACAAAACTAAATATTTACACGAAAGAAACGAAATATTTACACAGCAAAACTAATTAATTTGATTGTGAAAATTTTAAAGCACCCGTCGTGTTTTCCCGCCCAAAGAAAAGTCTTTTGGAGTTGGTTTTTTTTTTTTTTTTTTTGGAGTTGGTAGCCGTCAGTGTTGCCACTATGATTTTGAGCTTGTCGCCAAATAGTTATGAAACAAAGTCGCCGGTTTTGATTGAATTATTAAGGGAATAACAGTCTGGAAGAATACATAAGCTATTTTTATTCCGGAAATATAGCTGCTAGTAAGAATATAAAATGGCACTGGTCTAAGTACCTACAATGTTAAGCAAATTAAATTAAAAGGAAAAAGGGAAAAGGAATAACTTAAGGCAATAATTAACATTATTATCATGTAAGATTCAAACGAAAATACAAATGATTGAATAAAATGTTAATAATATAATTGGGAAAGTTCCTGCTATAATGTGCGTATATTTATCTGTATGTATAGAAATTGGAAGGTAGACTTCCATGTTGTTTATGTTTGAGAGAATGAGTTAATTTCCTTATAAATATGATCTGACTCCCAGTGACCTTTCGTTTTTCCTTCTCCAACCTTCTACACTACACTAGTATATTCCCCTTTGTCGGTAACACGTCGTCTAAATCCGCTAAAAGGTTTTAAAAATTCGCCAGTTTCAGCGACAAAGTCGCTAAGGTGCCAACACTGGTTGCCGGTAGCGAGCAGCGAGAGAGAGAGAGAGAGTATCTATTGTCCCATGTCCTCCTCTAACAATTATCTTTCTCGGTCTGGCACGTTTGTTGACCACATTATCTTTCTCGCTCTAGCATCCCGAGTTTACCCGAAATTTCTTATCATATCCGAGCGTGATGATCACGTGATCATGAATCCATTTCACAGCCCACGAAAATTCTGTCCATAGCGCGCCTAAAGAAGTTTTCACTTCAAAAACTTTCGAAAACGCGACAAATTATTAGGTATTTATTTAGGTAAATCTAGACACTAATATTCGATTCAGCGAAAACTATAATAGACAACCTAATAGACAAGAGCAAATCATTTTTTCCTCATAAAAGTGACATATAATAAATGACTGAACAGCATTTTCCACTCTTGCGATGGCAGTTCTTCTATCTTCTCCAATATATCATCGTGGTACCGTTTTTCAACTTGCTTGTACAGTTGTGGTATTTGCAACTGATCGTAAAGTCGCCTGATGCGCTCAATGTGCGCTGGTTCCTCGCTTCCATAGCAGGCTCTGAAGACAATTTGTTGCTTATCACTGCAGCGCTGTAGAGCATTAACAGCTGGCCAGCTGCACTTGCCCCGAGCAATATCGCTCCCAGCTTTACCAGTCAATGATTCTTCTCCGTAGCAGTCAAGATAGTCATCCTGTAAAAGAAGATTTCAAGAGTATATTCTCCAATCAATAGTCTAGATTACTTTTATAGCGCGTGTAGCGTAGGTACGTAGGTAATATGTATGCAACCATAACCCTACTAGCTCTTTCTAGTAAGCATACGGTCAAAATGAAAGATACAAATGTTAACACGTCTTATTTTAAATTCAAATCTTATATTTTTAATTTCTATAAAGTATAGAGTGACGGGACGAGCAGGACATGCCTGATGGGTGCTGTTTAACACGCGTATTTTTTTCCCAACTTACATTTTTAATGTAATGTAGCATAATATAATAGTGTCAAAATGTAACTTTTGCGTACCTAATCGTTTTTAAGCGTACCTAATGTATTTTGAAGCATAACAATCTATTGTAGGTACTACATTCAATTCGACTATTGATGAGACGCGTAATAGTCTTTGGACATGTTTTATTTATTTGTTATGCTACTACCTATTTAGTAGATACCATAACAAATATATCATACTAGTATTATAAACCCAGGTTACATAGGACCCAGATCCGACTCGGAGCACCCCGACTCCACCTAGTCTTGTCGCTACTACCCCTAGAGTGTAGTATATAAAAAATGCGGGAGCTTCTGGCTGGGAGCCCACCCGGAGTCAAAAAGCCATATAAGCACCATATTTCTTAGGCGTAATGTCTGCTTTTCTCAGTGTATGCCTATAAACATTATGCTATTTTTATGCTATACATGGTTGTGTCTAAAAGTTATCGTTATGCTATATATGGTATGCTAGTAAAAATTATGTGAAAACAGTTATGGGTTTAGTTACTACTTAAATTAGTACAAAAAATTTTATGCTACTACATATAGACCCGTGCCTGATGATAAGCAACATGCTTGCCCAGCACAGTGTCAGGCCACTAATGTGTCTCTCTCTCTCTGTCATAGATCTCTTTAAAAAAACAATCTTACCTGAATCTGAAATAAAATCCCCAAATCAAGACAAACGTCTTGAACTTGCTTTCTCATTTTCTCATCAAGTTGTTGACCAGCTAAAAGGTAACCCAGACGTATGGGGAAATCGTATGTGTAGTAGGCAGTTTTAAATTTTATGATGGAAAGGTATATTTCCGGGGTAAATGAACTGAGCCTGTGTTGAGTTTCCATTGCAGATATTTTGAGGTCCAGAGACTGACCGATAGCTGTGTTCAGCATTGTCTGAAAAAGCAAAAATCAATCACCAAAAATGATATGGTGTCCTGGGACCTGGGACGCAAGGTAGGAACGAAATTTCTTCAGATAAGATAGAAGCAACACAATTTGCAAAAAAAATGCTTCATTTTATTATATAGGTATAGTAGATTATTACCTAGGTATCTGTAATATAAAGTTGGCAACTCTAGTCACGGGCAGTTTTTAGGCAGCCAAATGAAGTTTTCACTTCAAAAATTGACGAAATTTGTCCAAATTGTTAAAAAATGTCATTTGCAAATCAACCCGTAGAAAGTCGGAACGAAAGTTTATAACTTTACAATAGAATTACTTTAGCAAGCAATGTTACGAAACGAGCTATATTAACTTTAAAAGGCACTTATCATTATGCATTCACTAGGCGCACGAATATTATTATCGTCTCCATTAATTTCTGATATTATTTATTAGCAACCCCGATAGCATCGAGGTGTTTTCATAACGCAAAAAAAATCTGTTAAAAATTATTCTCAGTTACCCTACGCCAAACATGGCTTAAATTTTTCATTCTGATCGAAAAATGTGTGAGAATACGTATGTTGATGTCAATAATTTCATTTAAAAAATTTCCACCCATTTATCATTCCATTCTAAAAATAATAATAATTAAAAACTCAAAAAACCGGACTGCGTAAAAAGTGGACCAAGCTACCTACGTAGGTACCTACTTACATACTTAAAAAATCTGAAAAGAATAAAACAAGCACTTATATTTCTGATGGTCTAGAAGTCTATATAATATGTTATTGAATTAATACTATTGAAAAAAATAAAATACATATTCTAATAAAATAACATAACAACTAAACAGTCGGGATTCGGGATCCATTATTATTCGACAGCCAATTGTTCAATAGATTGCCACTGCTAGTATCCATATAAAAATCAATTCTTCCGCCTACTAATACCTAGGTATCTACCTTGTTACAGATCTCGTCACGTAAAAAGAACGCTGTCGGTCAAGCTGCGCAGTAGGCGATTTAGGTTTTAGAATGTCTAATATATTTTTCAATGTACTTACCATAACCAACATAATTTATGAAGCCACGAGCAAAAGAATAGTTCAAAAATAAAACAGTAGGCTTAGTACTTTAGTACGCGAGTGTACCCTTACACAAACACACCCCTTCCACTTTCTTCTAGCGTTCTACGTGACGCGATTTGTACCTTACCCCATTGATAGTATCCAACAGCTCTGCGTAATTACGCCGGTCGCCAAAGTGTTTCTTCATGACGTAGAGCATGCCATTATACAAGAGAACAGCGTCGTTTAAAGCACAGCTGGTACCTACTTCTGGAATTAAGTACCAGCAAGGTTGCCCTCGACGAGTCTTTGATTCGTCCATAATATCGTCCAGTAATGTTAAGTACGCTTGAAACTGGAAATAGTGTTGATATTCTTTAGAAATCCGAAAAATTACTCATCACAATGTTCGACACATTTTGGTAAGAGTATTTGAAGAAATGTAGTTCTTTTGGCAGAGCTATACAGGGTTATTGGTAATCAGCCTGCATCCTTTTACGGGGATGTTGGGTACATTCAATACGTCAACTTTTGTTCTACAGTTTTAAAAAAAAATGTGTTTTTTCTTCTTTTACAAAAAAAAAAATATTTGCACGGTCTAAAAGCATCGAACTCTTCGTAACAATTCGTAACAAGAGCGCGTACGCTATTTAACGCGCAAAAAATGATGTGCCGAAGTGAATAAACACTATAAAAAAGGGCAACAAACACTTTTTTTTTTGGGTTTTCTATTGAGTTTTAACGAAAGTTGTAGAACAAAAGTTGTTTGTTTAAATATACAGAACATGCCCTTAAACGGATGCAGGCTGATTACCAATAACCCTGTATACCAGGGGTCGGCAACGCGCGGCCCGCGACGTTTTTTAATATTTACTAAATTAACAAATGTAGGTACTAAGACACCAACTACGCATTGGTTGCAAATAAATCAAATTTTTTTTAAAGTGCGGCCTTATTTTTATGTACTTTTTTCACCATGTAGCCCATAGCTCCCAAAACGTTGCCGACCCCTGCTAAACACTGTTACTAAAGGTGCGCTTACACGAGGGCAATAATTGCTCGGCGACACGAATGGACCGATCTGGAGCAATTAAACGCAATTTGCATAAATTGCGGCAATTATTTCGGCGATATTGCTTCTAATTGCTCCAGATATTTCATATTGCTCAATATCGCCGATACGAATTGACGAATATCCAATGGGCTTGGAAATTCCTAGCAATTTTTGTATGTATCTCATTCGCACTTGTTTGTTTTGCGGCTTGCCGTCTTGCTTCCGCGGGGAGAGCGAGAAGTCGGGTGGCGCTACAAGCCGCCGCAGCAAGAACAATGTCGTCCATAGCGAGCGAATACTGAAATGCTCGTGTAGGACAGTATTGCCTAGTTGATGAAGTTGCGCCATATCGCTCAATATTGTATTGATGCTTGTTGCCGTTGCCGTAAATTGCTTGATGTTGCCGTGACGTCATAGTTGACGAGTATTGACTGGAATTGAGCAATTTTAATTGCCCGTATAAGCGCACCTTTAGATAAATTTTAAGATCAAGGAAACTAGGTTACTAGGTGCTTTGAGACCTTTGAATTTTGGTTTCGAGACCCATTAGTTGAAAGCTTCCTTGGTTCACCGATATAAGATAAGTAGGTACTAGGTTTTACTCGCGACTTCGTCCGCGCAATTTAAATATTAAGGTAACTGATGTAGTACACCCTTACAAATTTACGTTTAGGTACTAAAAATAGCTTATATTTAAAAAAAAAACAATATCATCAAAATCAGTTCAGTGGTTTAGGCGTTAAAGCGTAACAGACAGACAGGCAGAATTATATAATAGTAGTATGGATATCGAGTATTTAGTTGCAATATTTTATGGTTTTATCTTCAACAATGACGAACTTCCATTTAAACTTTCATCCCCCATTTCAATCCCTATTGCATCCCCGTAGGTACAGTTCGAAATTTCAAAATTGCTAGAACATACACTTATTTGCTTCGTGTGAAGTTAAATACAAAGTTTCATGGTTTTATCTTCAACAATGACGAACTTCCACATAAAACTTTCATTTTTATATATATTTTTTTTAAAATATAGGGTGACGAGATGAGCAGGTCATGTGCCTGATGGTGAGCAACATGCCTGCCACATAACAACACAGTGACACGCAGCTATTGGAACATGAAGATTCCAAACATTACCTAGCACTGCACTGCGCTCGTCACCCAGAGATCTAAGTTGTTATATCTTTAAGCCCTGTAATTTCATCCCCCATTCAAACCCCCATTTCATCCCCGTACAGTTAGAAATTACAAAAATTGCTAGAACAAACGTTTATTGGCTTCACGTCAAGTGTCATGGTTTTTATAGATACAAAGTTTCATGGTTTTATCTTCCATAATTACGAACTTACATTCAAATGTTCATCCCCCATTTCAACCCTTCCAACCCTTTTTCCATAATAAACAGTAACCTATGTCCTTTTTTGGGATATAGTCTATCTGTAAACCAAATTTAATTAAAATCTGTTCTGTGGATTTCATGCTTATAACTTTGAAAATTACGGAATCTTCATAC
Source organism: Ectropis crepuscularia (assembly GCA_963693475.1). Classification (NCBI taxonomy): domain Eukaryota; kingdom Metazoa; phylum Arthropoda; class Insecta; order Lepidoptera; family Geometridae; genus Ectropis; species Ectropis crepuscularia. The sequence goes on along the minus strand of OY856357.1, from coordinate 11,978,069 downwards.
AACTGTCCATTCCTTGTTTCATCCTCTTATGGGTTGAATTTCACAAATCCCCGTCTTAGTGAGCGCCTACGTGCTAAAAGACATCTGCATGCACAATTTCAGACTCCCTAGCATTTGTAGTTTGTGAGATTTCGTGATGTGATGGGGTTGGCCCTCTTGATTATCTCGAAACCTTCATCGGTCTATGGATAATTAAGATGTACTTAATATGTAGAATCGTATAGTTTTCTGGAAACTTAGTACTTTATGAATTGACGTGTAAATTGTACATTTATGAAAAAAGAACTTTGACTATGGGGTACTTAACAACAGCACTCACCTTTAAAAAAAATTATATAATTACGTACCATTTCAACGCACCATCCAAGTATCCTGGCGAGTCTAATGGATTCTGCTGTAATGTTTTCTGGTCTCTCTAGCGTTTCATAAGCCGTTACAACTGATAGGCCTCTGGCTACTTTTCCTCCGTTAGAATTGTACACGATGCACTAAAGATGAAAAACTACAATGAGACGCAACTGAAAAACTGCAAATAGACCTGTCTGAGACAGTTCTCAATTTCACCTCAATGTTTAATTTTATTACAATTTAAAATAAATTAAACGCACACGCACGCGCCTAATTTCTGACAAACAACTGGAACTTGCGCAGAAGTCGTAATCGCTAAAGAGGCTGAGGTGTAAACAATGTGTGTCGGGAGGAGCAGACAGCGTGACAGGTAGCGGAGAGGTAGACAGGGTGAGATAGGAGGGGCAGATAGCGTGAGTCGTAGGCAATTTGCGGCTTTGCTACCGAGGGTTCCTCTTAGCTTCACCGTGGGTGACTAGGTCACAGCTAGCCAACACACACAGCCACAGCCACTCCCAATCCCATCAATGCCCCGTCGGGGGCGTTACGGGCACCTTTGTTAGGGACGTGCTATTTCATTATTTGACTGTATGTAACTACCGACTGAGCATAAGCATAAGCAGTCCATTAAATGTTACCTACTGCTGGAATTTGGGGTCTTATCTCGCAAGGAGAGAGTCAATGCCATAATCCAACACGCAGGCCCAGTGCGGGTTGGCGGATGACACATTACCTCGAAAGATTCTAGGTACTGTCGGCTTCCTCTTGATTTTTTCCTTCACCGTTTTAAAGTTAGCGGCATTACGCACATGACAAGTAACTACATATTATTTTCATCTGTGACATGACTTCGAAAAGACAGTGGTGCGGGTGGGATTTGAACACGGGGTCTCCGTATCGACTGTCGTCGTTCTCCATACTAGACCAGTCGTAACTTCTACTACCTACCTTCGTATATGTACCTACCTACTTAACTTACGTTGTTGAAATATATAGGTAGAATGATTACTATAAAAAAATATTTTTTAATTCACCTCATTATTATGTAGCATGTTTCTTGCTTACCTTTTTCAACCAGTGATCTAGGTCTGGTAATGCAGATATACCAGGATGTGCTGATATGGAGTCAGTGACGTCTTTGAAAACAGCATTGAAGGCTTGCGTATCAGTCTTTAATTGATGCTGAGACATCGACTGTGATTGGATGTAAAACAGTCTGAAATAGTCTTGAGGATAATCAATTCAAATATATGACTTTAATTATATTTTTTGTGAAATCGTAAAGAAAAGCTTCCTTTTTTTCAGAATATTGAGGCAATTTCTGGAGAGACGTTATAATCTTACCTAGTTTTCTTTTTTGTATAAATTCTAGCTGCAATATTACTGTGCTGAATGAAGTTTTTCAGAACGTTCATGTTTATCTGGATAAGCACTGTCTACTTCCAACGTTGAAAGAATAGTATTTGTCCTGAAATATAACTCACTTGTAGGTTGTGGGTGATAGGTATACATTACATTATTTTTAAATATTCTTTTCAATATTGTTACTCACATGTTATCGTTTTCAGTATAGATATTTAAATCTTAGTTCGTAAGGTTAAAAGGAATTCAATAACATGAAACCATTATTCAAAGTAGTTTCTTTGTCACCTAATCGGTTTTGAAGGATCCTAAAATAAACACGGTTTTAGAGTTCAGATCATGAAGCTTGCAAATAAATCGATTTATTTCTATTAGTTTTACATGCGTATTTAATGAAGTTATTATGAGCTACCATTTGAATATAATAGTGTATTAACGACGTGAAATTTTATTTAAATAATTCGGTTGTATGGAAATTATTGAATTTACAACAGCACTGTTTTCGTGAAGAACAGTAATAAAAGTACCTGACCAAGTTAATGAAACATTTTCGTAAATTTAATTCAACCCATAGGAAATTACAGTTACAGAATAAACTCTTTTTATACAAAAAAAATAATGATGATTGATAGCCTCCTCCTTTTTGGAAGTCGGCTAAAAATCACCGCCACTACACTACGTCGGCGGCGCTGGTGTGAGCCGAGCCCTAAACTCCTAGTAAATAAGTCCGTTTTTGGCACAAACGCCAGATACGTGGGACACTCAGAAAGTTTTGAGAAACTAAAAAACTAACTTGTATGAAAAAAACATTTTTAATAAACCTTTTCAAAGAACTCTCCACCAGCCTCTATACAAAGTTCCATGCGTCTGAACCAATTTTCAAAACATGTTTTCCAGTCTTCCGCAGACACCTCTTTCCACAGCCTTCTTAAACGCTGTTAGCGCGTCTTCCGGCGATGAAAACTGTATCCCTTTAAGCTGATTTTTAATTTTAATGAATAAAAAGAAGTCACATGGAGCCAAATCAGGACTGTAAGGACTCCCAAGATCGAGCCCTAAGACTCTGACCGGTGTGGAGTCCAGGGTAGCGATTCAGAAACCATTCGGTTGCATCCGACACGGAATCTCATCTCTCGGTCTTTGTCTTATCTGTTTAGCGTGACAAAGACCGAGAGATGAGTTTCCGTGTCGGATGCAACCGAATGGTTTCAGAATCGCTACCCTGGAAGTCCCTCGTTTTGATCACAGAGTGCGCGGGCGCGTTGTCGTGGTGAAGAAGGACCCCGCGGAGCCCGGTGTTCGGTCGTTTGTTGCTCATTGCACTATGAGTAGTTTTTTTAGTACGTCATAAATACACTATTATTGAAACTTCATTGTTTGCAATGTTTGAACACAAAAGGCGGCATATTTTAAAACAAAACTTAAAATCACACGGAACTCCCGTAGAACACGGAAGTCCGTTTCGTACTGACTGGAATTTATATTTGCTTCGGCGTTTTGTATTTGCTTTGTCTGCTTGAGTATATGAGTATCTCTGTTCTGCGCGTTCCATCTGCTTGTATTTATGTAATCTGTGGCTCCGTGACAAAAAAAGATATCGAAAAGTTTATATTTTTCACGAGTAGGTATGTCCAGGGGTTCGCGTGGCCGATTTGTTATTATTTCTGTGTTAGCTATTAAAGCCCAAGTTAGTTTATAGAAATTCTAGCTGAGATGTTTGGTTTAAAATTCTGGAGAATTTATAACATAGCACCTAATCTTAGCAAGTTTTTTTTTATATTTTCGTCACCTACGTAGCGTCACATTTGACCATGAAGGCGAGTTTCATCATCATCATCATCAGCCCGTGTTCGTCCACTGCTGGACATAGGCCTCTCCTATATTTCGCCACTCAGCCCGATCCTCAGTTTTGCGTTTCCAACCGCCACCAGCCGCCTTTCGTATATCGTCACTCCATCTAGTCTCAGGGCGTCCTACACTACGTTTACCGATTCGCGGTCTCCACTCCAGAACCCGTCTACCCCAACGGTTATCGGGTCTGCGACAGATGTGACCGGCCCATTGCCACTTCAGTCTGCTAATACGCTGAGCTATGTCGGTGACTTTAGTTCTCTGACGAATTACTTAATTGCGAATGCAATCCCTCAGAGAAACCCCAAGCATAGCCCTTTCCATAGCTCGCTGAGCGACCTTGAGCTTTCGGACCATTTTCACTGTCAGTGTCCACGTTTCAGCACCGTAGGTCATAACAGGTAGAACGCACTGGTTGAACATTTTTGTCTTAAGACTTTGTGGGATGGGTGACGAGAAGACTCGACGAAGTTTTCCAAATGCTGCCCAGCCCAACTGGATTCTTCTCATGGCCTCACTCTCAAAGCTACTCCTACCTAGTTCGAGCGTCTGCCCTAGGTAAATGTATTTCTGGACAATTTCAAGAGTGATTTCATTTACGACAATCGGCCCCGGTGCAACGAACTCGTTACACATGACCTTGGTTTTATCCAAATTCATCCGGAGGCCGATGCGTTGAGAAGCGTTAGCCAGGCCATCCAACATCCACTGCAAGTCCTCCAGCGACTCTGCCATAATGACGATGTCGTCTGCAAACCGTAGGTGAGAGATGTACTCGCCGTTGATATTTAGGCCACGTCCAACCCAATCCAGCGTCTTAAACATATCCTCTAGTGCGTTTGAGAACAATTTCGGGGAAATAACATCCCCTTGCCTCACGCCTCGATGCAGAGGAATTTGTTTAGTCTGCCGGTCTTGAATTTGAACCGCCATCGTAGCGGCGTCGTACAAACACCTCATCACCTCGATGTATCGCCAATCGACTTGGCATCGCTGTAAGGACTCCAGAACAGCCCAGGTTTCGACTGAGTCAAATGCCTTCTCATAGTCCACAAACGCTAAGCAAAGTGGCCGATTGTACTCCTTTGTCTTCTGTACAATCTGCCGTACCGTGTGAATGTGGTCTATGGTGCTGTACCCACTTCGAAACCCGGCCTGTTCAGGAGGTTGAAACTCGTCGAGTCTTCGGGCGAGACGATTTGCGATAACTCTTGAGAATAACTTATAGACATGGCTCAGAAGCGATATTGGTCTGTAGTTCTTTAAAAGGGTCTTATCTCCCTTTTTAAAGAAGAGGACGACCACACTTCTATGCCATGCCCGTGGAGTTCTCCCGGTGAAGAGGACGGCATTAAACAGTTCTTGGAGCTCTTTTATCAGTGAAGTTCCACCAGACTTTAAGAGCTCTGTTGTAATCCCGTCCTCGCCCGCGGCCTTTCCATTTTTCAGTTGTCCAAGAGCCATCACAATTTCGTCCAGACTGATCTCAGGCAGGTCTTCTGTGTAGTGGCGTGTTAGAGTAGCTCTTTTGTCCTGGTTTTGTGGGAGATGAGAAGCATGCGATGCGTACAGCTGGCCGTAAAAGTCTTCCACTTCCGAGAGAATATCCGCTTTGGATACAACGACTCTCCCCGTCGAGGTGGTTAATTTCGTCAGGTGGCTTCTACCTAGTGACTTGACGAACACTTTTGACCCCCGATTTTGCTCAATTGATTTTTCAATCAAGAGCGTGTTAGCTAATCGGAGGTCACGTCGTACAAGTTTGGTAATCTTCTTGTTTAGAGCCCCTTGTTCTGACGAATTTAACGTGGGATTTCGTCGTTCCTCCATGAGATGCAGAGTTTCCGTCGAAAGCTTTGACTTTCTGCCTTTGCGCCGCATTTTGCAGAATTTTGTGCCCTCATCTCGTAGGACATCCACCACTCCGTCGAGCTTCTGGTCAACGCTGTCTGTGGTTTCCAAGGCAGCAAATCGGTTCTCCAGTTTTAGCTGGAATGTTTCAGACTCAAGTATGGTTTGGAGAATGTTCGGACGGAGCGTTGACCTCATCAAACGGACGCGTTCAAGCTTATAATTGATATTCAGGGTGCCTCGTACAAGCCTGTGATCGCTCCCGGTAGCAAACCTAGAGATCACTGAGACATCCCTGAATATACGTCGTTTATCCGCAATGATGAAGTCAATTTCATTTTTCGTCCGTCCGTCGGGGCTTCGCCAAGTCCACTTCCTCTGGGGCTGCTTCTTGTAGAAAGAGTTCATTAGAAACAGCCTTTCCTTCTCAAGGAAGTCGACCAGCATTTGGCCCCTGTCATTCCTACGTCCCAAACCATATGGTCCTACTACCGATTCACTGCAAGTCCGTACTCCCACTTTGGCGTTAAAATCCCCCATAACAACGTTGAAGTGGGCTTTGGAGGTATGGTGCAGTGCCTTTGATATGTCCTCATACAAAGCCTCAACTTCTGAATCTGGGTATGCCTCCCAGGGTGCGTACGCCATGACTACTTTGAGAGTATACCTCTCGGTCAACTTCAGCACAAGGTACGCGACCCTCGGAGACACACTTGCAATTTCCAAAACGTTGTTACGGAGAGTCTTGTGAACCAGAAACCCGACACCACCTTGCGATAACTGGTGACCTTCACGATAGTACATTAGATGGCCTGATTCCAAGGTTACGGTGTCCTCTCCCGCTCTTCGGACTTCACATAACCCAAGAATGTGCCATCTTATGTGGGTCAGCTCTTCTTCCAGCTGCGCAAGCCTATCGTCGTCGCGAATCGTTCGTCCATTGTGTACAGCCAGGGTCAGTTGGGGTTGGCGGCCTACGGTAGCCCGGGGATTCTTCGCACCCCCTGCCCTGCCGTTACCATGACCGCCGCCTTGGCCAGGAATAGCAGGGCGGCCGGGAACTAGGGGCCTTTTACTTCTTGGACTTTTCATTGGAGGTATTGCCCATAGTCGCCACGCTGGGCATGCGGGTTGGCGACCGCAGGGCACAATTTCTTGCACCGGTGACGCTGCTGCCCGTCACCGCCCGAGATTTAAATTGTGCCATTTGTTGTGATGGTTTAACCGCCATCAGTCGGTTTCCCCATTTGTGGGCTTTTACCACAGGCAGGGGGGGGACCGATGCCACATTCTATGCCCGGGCACCAGGGCGAAGGCGAGTTTAGATCAGATTAAAAAGGCTGTTTCATACGTGGACAATATTGTACCTAATAGTCCATCTACATTTTTTGCTAGAATTTTGGTGTGGACGAATATAGTATCTCCCACCAGCTTACTAACAATATTATCTATTTACGTAACCATTCTACTAGTTATCATGGATAATGAGTTTTAGAGAGTTTTATTTAATACTCATTGGATGTTACTTTGATATTTTGATACGTGAACAACAATTTTGTTGTTTTAGATTTTCCATATAAGCATGCCTTAAAGATTTTTAAACTATTTTATTGCTTATTTTTACTTACTACATTTTTTTGGTTTATGAATGTTTATGTCATTGGCATTAGTTTGGCCGTAATGATTTACTGTCTATTGAATATTTAAACTTACAAATAGTACCTACTTACCCAAATATTAACAAAAAAAATGCCTGCAAAGTTACTGTGTCACCTTCGTGGATCGTAACGTCACCTACATTGGAACTAAAAATTAAAACCTTTGTTTTTTCGAACAAGCTTCACGATTCAACTTAATGAATCGAAAGTAAGTATTACTTTTCATATTGAATGCGTTATAGTAGGGGAGCCCAAGCGGGGATTTCGGGGTTTACTCCAGCGCGGTGGATTAATATACAAGGGGATACCTTGTACCCGGTTAAGTACCTCCACCAAAAATAAATCTCATAAAAAATAAGGCCGCGCGTCTAGGATAAAGGACCAGATTAGTAAAAAAATAGATTTTTCAGAAATTCTCGAGCGCGTCAGATTAAGTTAGTGTGAGTTAATTACATGCTAATATGTGTATATTCGACTAATCTGACAATTTGAGAGTGACGTAGAGAAAGGGGAGGGCTAAAAAAACGTCATCTGATCAGGGTAGCGATTCTTAAACCATTCGGTTGCATCCGACACGGAATCTCATCTCTCGGTCTTTGTCATACTAAACAGATAAGACAAAGACCGAGAGATGAGATTCCGTGTCGGATGCAACCGAATGGTTTCAGAATCGCTACCCAGATTAGTAAAAAACGACATTCTCGAGCGTCGAAATTATTCAAGGATAACGAAAAATATATACCTGACAAGCCAAAATAACAAAACTTCGTCGATAAAGTTTAATGAGTGCAGCTGCGTAATGCATATATTCCCCACGTTACTATTCTCTCACTCTTTCTCTATCTATTAATCTCTGAGTCCGTCCCCACTACGGATTTTGTTGCCATGATGTCATAACAGCTGATCCCAGAGACTCGTTCGTGGCATGCTATTATTTACAACGTGTTTCCAACGTTCTGGCTTAATTTGAATGAAAGTTTAATATGATTGATGTAAATTTAGAGTGCTTCTCTATAAAAAACAATTCAATTTCCATCAGAAACATTAAAAAATGTATAAATAATTTGGAATATCGTCGGAGCAAGTCGGCACTCCAAAAATCTCGAACATACAATAACCAATTAATTATTTGATATTGAATTTTTTGGGTATGTTTTTTTTTAATTATTTTCTTATAAATACAAGGATTTTACTTAAAAAACATTTTTTTTTATTTGCATGCCATTTCCTGAGCTTTTCAATTAATTGCGTTCAATGATTCTTCTTTTTGTCAAATTAGGCGAATCCCTCTATAGTCTATATACGTCTAGGACATAAAAATGAACCATACATATATCTTAATCTGCCGCCCTTAAATTTAAAATAATATTAAAAATTAATTAGCCCTTAACATTTCAAAATAGCGATTTTTTTCACATTTGCGTCACATCGAAGTCGTGACATTATTGCATGAGAGCTTTATTTTAGGTTCACTTAACACCCCCTACGAAAACTCTCTCACTCGATTTTTTTTTTCATTTTCAACACTTACCTACAAGTTGTCCTACAACCATCCCCATCTTGCAAACAGTCAGATTAACATTCATTTGTACATTATTAAAAATTAGGATATTTTTTTATGCTATCAATATCTGACGCGCTCGTCATGCAACAGTTTTTTTACAATGTTGATTATCTACGGCCGATTCCCCCACCGATAAAAAGATATAGTTTTAATACATATTTTTTAAACATCTTCTTACCCAATAGGAATCCATGACGCTCGAGTAAATCCCCATTTAGCATCGTGGGCTCCCCTACCATTATGTATGTGTGAAAAACCAATTCAAATAAGCAGTAATTGGCAATCATTCAAATTTTCCATGAAGGTGACGATAAGATAAGAAAAATCCTTATTAAAAGCCACATACATACAAAAAACCGGAATCACAAAAGAAACTTATGAATAACTTTTGCTAGACATTTTAATTGGTGGCCTTAATCGCTTAGAGCGATCTCTTCCAATCCAGGTAACCGTGTACGGATAGTATATTCAGTGGCGTAGCTAGGTATCCAAGGGCCCTGGGGCAAATTAAAAAATAGGGGCCCACTGCTATGTAAACTGATTTGGTTTTATCAAATAAAATAAAACCGGCCAAGTGCGAGTCGGACTCCCGTACGAAGGGTTCCGTACCATTAGCAAATAAACGGCGAAAACCTCTTTGGCTTCCGGAATTCCTTATACATCGCAATCAACAATTTTTGCCTGTCCGCAGACAGGCAAAAAAACCAGCAAAATTTTTATTTTTGCCTCATGATTCTGACGCTGAATTTGATATCGCGTTTTATTTTTACTAGTGGCGCCATCTAATTCGCTTGAGACGGAATAATCGAGCAAAAAACGGTAATATATATATATTTGTTGTTTTGTATATTGTTGTCATAGCGGCAATAGAAATACATAATTTGTGAAAGTTTCAACTGCCTAGCTATAACCGTTCTTGAGATATAGCCTGGTGACAGACGGACGGACGGACGGACAGCCAAGTCTTAGTAATAGAGTTCCGTTTTTACCCTTTGGGTACGGAACCCTAAAAATGAAATATACGAATACTTTAAAAACGCTGAGCTACTTAGGTAAGCTCTTTATTGTGAACTGCAGGGCAGGTAATACAAATATTAAGTATGTATTTAAAACTATATAAGTATTATATCAGCTATCTGGCCGCCATCACACAAGCTTTGCTTAGTTTGGGGTCAGATGGTGTTGTGTGTGAATTGTCCACCAATATTTATTATTATTATTATTAAACAGCAACAACATAAATTACAATTAATACTTGGTGTAGGTTTGGCTAATAAACGAAATAGAGAAGATTCAAGGCAGCAGCAGCAGCAGCAGCAGCTAAAAGGTCATTTAGCAATTTTTTTTTAATTTGCTAAATGACCTTTTAGCTTCTGCAGAAGTGACAAGAATTGTAAAGAATAATAACATTGCTGTAAATACTTCCGTTAGGTCGCATTTTAGCACTCCAAATTTGCTCATTATTGCAAAGTGTGGCACCACTGTTGGTTTTTGTGATATTTCTCTAGCAAAATAAGACATGGGTGCCACCCATGGTGACATTAGGAACTGTCTTTGACAGGTCTTTTTGCATCTTGAAAACGTCCCATTGAAAACAAAACCGTATCAAGCCTTTATCTACTTCGTTTAAGTCCTTAGACGAAGTATTGATACTTTTGGGAAAACTAAAGCTAGGAAACAAAATGAAAATATAATGGTTATTTAGTAAGTTGGTTGGCCCGACCTTTATATTCCATTATTTTATTATTTCCATATATATTATATTATTTCCATTATTTCCCTACATAATTGGTGAACAGTCCATGCTTGAGTTAGTTGAGATAAAACTAGGTGGCAAATATCAATAAATTGAAACCATCGGTCGGTTCGTGCGGCGACCGTTGGCTGCATCACCGAAGACCATCCGAGAGTTCAACCTACAGATGGCCATCAGGGACAGAAATACAGCCTTAGTGGAGGCTCTGGGCCGGGAGGGGGCGGCTTAGGCAAATGGCAATAAGGCAAAGAATCGTTGTCGAGTATATTACTTGCGGAATTCCAACCGGTAGTGATCGGCTCAACAGACGAGCACTAGTATTAGGTTTAAAATGTTTCCAACTCCCCCCTTATTTTCCTTTTCTTCTGATTATCCAAGAAAAATGTAAAAATAAATAAGATTTGAAGTGACAAAAGTCACGGACCCCGGAGTCTGTGGAGTGGCAAATTAAAATAAAAAATAAAAATTGAAGTGAAAAACTAGGGTCTATTATATCTCAATAGTTTCTTTGGAACTCGTCACACTTTTGTAATAGAGTTGCTTCATCAAAATTGCAATAAAAATGATGGTATTAGAAAATCGAATATAATGACAGACTGCACTACCAATACCAATAAAACGTGTATCATCTTAATTTTCTCTTTTTGAATTTTTCTCTCTTTGTCTATAAACTCACGTTGAGATGTACCTTTCCCTTTCCTTATCTTTCCCATCCTATCCGTTCCTATTTACGTAAGTTTGGAACGCTTCACGTAAATATTTATGTTCTTTCAAATTTTTCCGCTTCACGGCATTTATTTCGAAATTATTTTTTTAACCGTTCTCGAAAAAAAAATCTTAACTCGAATTCACAATAAAACGCACATCGATGAATAATAAAACGCACATATCACTATCCGTCAAATTGACAACACTGCCAATTTTTTAACTGCCATTGATTTCTGGTAAGGATTCGAGGGCCCCCTGAGCTTGAGGGCCCCGGGGCACTGCCCCGCCTAGCCCCTTGGTAGCTACGCCACTGAGTATATTATACAGCAATGCGGCCTTAATATATTCAATAAAGTAAACAACAAATTGAATAGCTATTATTATGCAACCTATGCAAAAATAAAAAAATGGTTGTCTGTAAAGTCGGTTTACTTACTGACGATAGTTGAACGTGACAACGTCTTAAGAAAATACTGATTGTGTTAAGCGCCATCTAGGTAAAACATTCTGAAGCTTTTTGAGAAGCTGTTCAAAGCGCCATCTCTGGGTACTAGCACAAGTTCTTAACTTCATATCGTCGCTTTTCTAAAACATGGACAGACTCCTTGAATGTAATACACATTTCACTCACTAGATGGTGCGAAAAGTAATAAGGCGAGGTACCGGTGGTAAATATTATCTATTATATGGCGGTAACGTTACATGACGTCATGTTTTGCGGGCGTGCAGCCGGCTTCATCGAATTATAAGACGTTATCACGTCAAAATTATATAGGTACTACTTACAAAAAAGAATATATTAAAAATACACATAAGTACTATAAACACACGGCCGGTACATAAGGTGCTAAGTCATACAACGACTCACAGCAACGACTCAAAGATAATGTAAATACTACAACGACTGACGACTGATGTAAAATTAGCCTCCATCTGGCGTTTTGTCTCTTGCCCTTTTATAAATATGACCGGAAAACCTGAAATCCTTTGTTTCAACGCAAGAAGTATTAACCTGAAGTTAGTTAGAATGCTTATTCAAATGTTGACTAACTAACTTCAGGGTGTCGTTTTTCCGTAACGGTGTGCTCTCGCACACTGTTACGGAAACCCCTTTCATTGCATTCTCTCGAATCGCAAATATATATTCTCATCATTTTTCCTTTTACGCCAAAATAAGTATGACTTCAAAAAAAATCATGGCGATTGGCGCTCAACTAAAAATATAATGGATGACAAGATTCGTTTCTTAATTTGGGCATGAATTTGGCAAAACATTGGCATAATATAATTTTAAGACATGAGGTTGAGTTGGTAGTAAAAAATATTTTAAAATTACACAACTGTCAACGTTCCTTGCTCACTTAAAAAACGAAACGTCAAAGTATAATATGACTTTTCCACGGAGTTACCAACGTAAACTACTAAGCTATCACGAGCTAACTAATTTACCTAAAGTAGCCAACATCTAGCACTGTATGTAGAGAATGTAGAATGTAGATAATAAAATTAACACTTTTTGCTGTCCATACTTGAATTGCAAAAGTAATCCTAAAATATTCTAAAATGGTATTTCATTTTTCATTCATTTTGTTGTCCTTAATGTTGATTTTATTTAACTAAGTTAAAATCTGTTTTTGAAGTGAAAACTTCTTTTGGCGCGCCTAGACAGATTGCGTGGGCTGTGAATTGAATTTTAGCGTCACGCTCGGCTATGTTAAGAAATTTTCGTGTGAACTTGGGATGCTAGAACGAGAAAGATAATACTTATAAGTGCGCCAGAGCGAGAAAGATAATTTAGTCAACGGCTCCTCACTATTGTGTCCCTGTGTGTAGTAAATTTAATTGTGTTTTTTTTTATCGCGACTTTAACTTCTAGGTAGGTACTTACAACATTAATTAAACCTGTCAAGAAATATTAAATTTGCATTTCAAATCCATTGAAAAAAAGTGTTGGTTGTAAATGCCTATAAAATAAATAAATAAGCAAATACTAAATATGCGAGTCAAACGCTATTTCCAACCCGCGTAAAAAATTGTTTTTAATTTATTCTTGGCCATGGATACCAAGTCATTCAGCCGTATATTACTCTAGTGTTGCTGTGCTTTCTAGGCTTAGATAAAGTATTAAATACTTTGTTACTAGGTACCTACTCATATATTAATAATACTAAAAATTCTTTATTACACCTACAAAACAAAAATACAATTTAAACTTAAACTAAGACTAAACAATACAATGACAAAAAGGAATATAAGTACTAAGTAATTGAATTTCGAATTTAACCTTGTTTAATTTGATAACAATATTGTGCAGTGTAAGGGCGGCCTTATTGCTTAAAGCAATTTCTTCCAGACGACCTTTGTATGGAAAATAAAATATAAGGAAGTTATGAATTGCAGGTGGTGCTGTTAGACAGCAACATATACAAATAGGTAATAATTTTATCATAGGTACACTTAAATGTTATAATCGATAAGTATAACAAATAAATACACAATTTATTACAGATAATCATATTAAATACATACATATACAAATAAATACACATATACTTATATTATATATATATATACATATATACAATTCAATGTACCAATTAAGGAGAGGAGAGATAGTAATCGTATACAAGATTTTTAAATATGGAAACGGACTTAGCTTGTCGAATTACTAAGGGTAGTGAGTTCCACAGTAGAACAGCCTGCACGTTGAAGGATTTGGTGAAAGAAAGGTTAGGATGTGTGGATGAGGGAATTTGCAGTTTAAGAGCCCGGGTCGATCGAAGGGGACAGGATTTGGGTTTGATGAAATTAAATCTGTCTTTCAAATACGAAGGAGTAGCAGGATTAAACAGGATTTTAAAGAGGAGGGAAAGAATGTGAGTATTACGGCGAAGGCGGATAGGTAACCACTTCAGCTTTTGACGAAATTCAGATATATGGTCATACTTGCGTAAACCAAATATGAACCGTATAAAAAAAATTTGAAGTCTTTCCAGTTTGTCTAGCTGCTCTTCGGTTAAATCCAGATAGCAGACGTCTGCGTAGTCCAATATTGGGAATAAAAGAGATTTTACCAGCGCAGTTTTAGTAGTAATAGGGAGAACATTTCGCAGTCTCCTAAGAGAAGCTGCAGAACTAAAAACTTTCCGGCTCACCTCCGCCAGCTGAGGACCCCACGAGAATTGCCTATCCATTACGATACCTAGATTCTTAACGACTTCACTGACAGGGATAGGAATTCCGTCGAACATCACCTGGGGAAGACGGAACCAGTCTACCTTCGAAATCATACGGGAACTCCCAATAATGATAGTTTGTGTTTTTTTGGGATTAACAGTAAGGCCGTAAGATTTGCTCCAGCTCAAAATCATTCCCATATCGGTATTGATAGCCTCAATTGCTTCGTGTAACTGTTCTAACGGAGCCTGAGTATAAATTTGTAAATCATCTGCATAGAGGTGGTAAGAGGACGTCAGGTGCTTTGAGATGGAATTTATAAAAATTGCAAAGAGAAGTGGTGAGAGCACGCCGCCCTGAGGAACACCGGCAGAGACACTACACCATGATGAGTAGGAGTCGTCAATACGGATACGCTGCCGGCGTCCATACAGGTAACTACGAAACCAAGCAATTGCCGATGGAGATATGTTAAGAGAACGCAGGAGTGCCAACAAAATGTCGAAGTCGACATTGTTAAAAGCACTGCTAAAGTCTAGTAACGAAAGCACAGTTAGGCGACGATGACCAATGCTATCCCGTATGTCATCAGTGATTTGTGTAAGGGCAGTGACGGTACTGTGTCCAGCACGAAAACCTGATTGGAAAGGATTAAGGAGATTATGTTTGGTGAGGTAAGAGGAGAGTTGCTGGTGTACCAGACGTTCAAGTACTTTGGAAAGGAAAGGTAGGATGGATATGGGTCTGTACTCGGAAAATGAGTCAGGATTTGGGTTTTTCGGAAGAGGAGTGATTTGTGCATCTTTCCAAATAATTGGAAAGATACCCGTTGCAATGGAGAAATTAAGGATGTGCTGAATGATTGGGGTGATTTCATCGAGTATAGGCATGATCATCTTGCGGCTGATGCAATCGCTACCAACAGCGTTTGAAGATATCGACTGAATGCTCTTCTTGACATCACATGCAGCAAATTGACTAAAAAAGAAAGAGTCAGAACTGGGAGGAGGAGCCAAAGAAAGAGATTTGAGAGTAGCAATTTTAACCGGTCCATCAAAACTGGAAGAAGACGAGAAATGTTGGTTAAGTTTATTTATATCTAAAGTTTTTGGGATACTACCTTGACGAGATATATATATATATTCAATTTCAATTTATAAATAGTTTCTATTTTTAATCATTAAAATTATTTGGTAGTCTTTAATAGTTAAGTAATTATTATATTAGTTTTCACTTGTGCCGTGCGGTTTTCAGCGCACACATTTTTTTCTCGTGTATTTTAAATTTTCGATAGTGGCGAAAACCGTACCCGCTTTTTGAAGTGAACATTTTTTTAGCGTACCACGGATCGATTTTTCGTGGGATGTGAATTTCATTCTAGCGTCACGCTCGGGAACGGTAAGATATTTTCGGATGAACTCGGGATCATGACCATTGGCCATTTAGAAATGCGTCAGCAGTTTACATTGGCTATTTAGAAATGCGTTAGCATATCTAGATGGCCATGCTCATGGCCACGTCCTCCAGTTTCACCCGCGTAGTTTCCAAAGTAAGCTATCGCCACCAAATTCTGAGTTTTAAGCTCTCACTTCAATCGGCAGTTCCTATGACTACCAATTTTTTCAATTTGTATTTTGAGCTTCGTTTATAATGCTATATTTGGTACCTATTATTGAATTGCCTGAAATATTATATTTTAGCTAATAAAAAAACGAAAGCTTATTTCGAATTGATTGGTGCATTTTTGTTTTTTGTATATTACTACAATTTAGCTCAATGTGTCGTGGAAAGTAATGGTAATATTTAGTTTATTTCTCTCCTTTGGTGGATGATGTGGTGTATCTGTATCTTTGGAATTTTAAAAACATATTTTTGCTGTAGATAAACTTATTATTTTGATAATAAACTTTGGTAGGTATGTTATGATTCCGTATTTTAATTGTTAATAAAATTGACGTGTCATGAAAATATCATGATAATAAGATGTGTGAATAACCAATAATCGAATTCATTTCTTTCGTCGCTAGAAAGAATTCGGTCAGAGAAAGCTTGGCGCGAAGCAAGATGAATGCAAACAAATTAGTTCTACAATTAGCGAATAAAGCTAGACAAGTATTAGCGTTCCACCAAAACAATACAAGGTAAGTTTTACCATAATTTATAAAGCTACCAAACATAGACCAATTTCCCAAAATTGTCATGGTCAGAATAAAACTAAAATAACTAAGGTGCATTTAATTCAAGTATTATAGTTGTAAAAATCAATTCTATTGCACATCTGATATGGTTTACTTGAAACAAAGCTAAATATTGACGCTCCCCTTGTCTTTATTTATAAATATTTTACAGCAAGTGTTGTGATAATGTCATTGAAAGATTATTCTGTTTTTACAACCGGCCAAGTGCGAGTGGGATTCGGGCACAAAGGGTTCCGTACCATTATCTGTAACCTAATCTCTAGTATCGAGCAAGAAACGGTAAAAAAATCAAGTTTGTTGGATGTAAAGTTTGCCCCCCTTAAATGTTTTTATTTTATTTTATTATAAGTATATGTTGTTATAGCGCTAATAGAAATATATCATCTGTGGAAATTTCAGTTGTAGTAATTTGATTTGACATTGAATTGACAAATTTGATAGTGATAAAATATTTTTTTTAGAGTTCTACCTTTGCTGACTAAGAGTTTATCCACAAATGTGTCAGTATCACAGCTGGGGAAAGAAAAGGAAACGTTTCAAGATGTACTACCTAGCATCATAAACTCTCTAGTCTCTAATCCTAAGTTTGCTGAAGTCCCGGAGGTAGGGAGTTGGGTTCAACAGGTAAGTTGTGAAAGAAATGGTTAAATTACATGTTTTTATTATTTACCATCGTGGAACACATTGTCCGTTTGTTCATTGCTAACTATAAAACCAGTGGTGCAGGCAAATTCAGAGTCAGTCTGTGGAAATGGAAACATATCTTCTAGTGAAATATTAATTAACAATATTATAAAGCTGAAGAGTATGTTTGTTTATTTGAACGCAAGGATCTCTGGTACTACGGGTACAAATTGAAAGATTATTTTTCTGTTGATAGTCCATTTATCGAGGAAGGCTATAGGGTATTTAACATTACGCTATTATCAACACGAACGGAGTATGAATGAAAAATTTTGCAAAAACGGGAAAAAATATTGCATTTTGAGAGCTTTCGTTGTGTGACAGTATGTGTCTATCTTTTTAAAGGTTGCGTCATTAGAAGGTAACCAAATTTGTTCTAGATTTTAATTGGTATGACCAATTTTCGATAGATGGCGTAGCAACGCGCTCATTATTCAGCTAGTAAAATTATAGTGTTTTTGTTAAAGCAGCTCTCATGCTCTCATGATGGGGCTATTTCGAATTTTTCATATTCTTATTCAAATTCAAGTTTGAATACAAATTAAAGAAATGGGTAATTTGTATAAATTAAATCTTTTACGAAGATTTCTATTTATAAAAAGGCTTATAAAAATGAATTCCTTAGAATATTTAATTTGTTTTTATTAATTTATTTTAGGTTCTTGATTATAACCTCATAGGAGGTAAGAAAACTAGAGGCCTGACCACTGTGCTTGCATACGAAATGCTTGACAAACCAGAGAACATCACAGAGGAGAGATTACGACTAGCGCGGACGCTCGGCTGGTGTGTAGAAATGGTAAGGCTGGCATAAGCAGCTTTTTTTATCTTTCCACGCCTGTGACTTGCACCTTTGATCTAGGAGAGATTAAAGACCATTATCCTCTAAACTGGTCAAATATAGGTTACTGAAGTATACTGAAGGTATTTTTAACTATTAAAAGTTTCATATACTTTTTGCTGTGGGTAAACTGGTTAGTTTACTATTTTAACATGGTCCATGGAACTTAATTGAATTATTGTGAACTTGCTCCATAATATAATCACAATAAAAATAACCCATGATAAATAATACTAGTGCAGTTAACTAGTGAACTACTTTGATTGCTTAAACAAAATTAGTCCTTGAAGAGGATTTTCTTGGAATTTGATACTTTCCTCCTGTTCTTTTCTTCACAGTAACATACCTGTATCCAAATAGGCATGATGACAGAAACAAAAACTCAGAAGTTTCGAGTGACATCACTGCATTGTACGATTTTTACGAAGTTGTGACGTCACAACCCTCCGGATGCGTGGTTGTCGATTTTTAATAATTTGATAAAACAAAAATTACTTGTCCCATATTTTTCCTATCTACCTGACCAACTAATTAGAATGGTAAATTTGTTAACCAGTCATCATCCCCTTTGTCTCTGAGATTCATTTATTTGTTTTTTTTTTGCAGTTACAAGCCTATTTCTTGGTTTTGGACGACATGATGGACGGTTCCACGACGCGGCGCGGTGTACCTTGCTGGTACCGCATGCCCCATGTCGGACTCGGGGCCATCAACGACTCTATACTCATATACTCGTCCCTATACGAGACGTTACGTGTCAACTTCGGGAAATCGCCGCTTTATCTTCATCTGCTGGAACTGTTCAATGAGGTAAGAAATTAGAATTACAAGAACAGATTACATGAAATTAGAAGACCATTTTTGTTGAGGTGATGCAAGGGGGTGTATGTGGCATGGAAAGCGCTGGATGTAGCGTTTGTCGCATGCCACCAAGATTATCAATATCTTTATTCTGTACCCATTTAAGAGACGTTACGTGACCACTTCGGGAGTTCGCTGCTTTATTATCTTCATCTACTGGAACTGTTCCATGAGGTAAGCAATTAGAATTTGAAGAACAGATAACATGAAATTAGAAGAGCGTTTTTACAGAGGTGATGCAAGGGTGTATGTGGCATGGAAAGCGCTGGTTGTAGCGTTTCTCGCATGCGACCAAGATTATCAATATCTGTACTCATTTAAGAGACGTCACGAGACAATTTAGGGAACTCGCCGCTTGTCATATTATATGTAGTTACACGAATTTAGAAGAGTATTTTTGTTTGTATGGTGCAAGGGTGTATGTGGCATGAGAAGCCCAGGTTGTAGCGTTTGTCGCATGTCACCTACATCTGTAGGTACTGCAGAGGTATTCTACTAGGTATTGATTTACGAGACGTTAAGGTCGCTGATTTATCTTCATCTACTGGATCTGTTTAATGCGGTAAGCGGTTATGGAAGGGTGTATGTGGCATGGAAAGTACTGGTTGTAGTGATTGTAGCATTCCACCGAGATTATCAACTCATTTACTAGACATTATGTGTTAACTTCGGGAGCTTGCCTCTTTATGCCTCCTTTCGGATCTCTTGGATCTGGACCTTTACTTTCTTTCTACGAATAAGGTAATTTCGAAATAACTCGCGACTTTCCTGCTCCGGTCCTACTTTGATCCGTCGTTACGTCCGTTCTAAGTCTATTCTAATTTGAGTTTACTCTTTGTTTGTGTGCACTCGTCTTTCTTTAGTATAGCCTTTCTACAGTTGCTTACAAGGGATCAATTTTAGCGCTAGGGTCGCCATTTTGCTACGATTTTTTTAGGTTTTATTTGGGGCAGCCAGTAAAGGAAATGCGAAACCACCTGTCATAGGCCCCTTTAAAAAATAGTATCATATTATTATGCCATAATATTTAAAGCAACAAACCAAATTGTTGGTTAAGAATAAAATTTACTAACCGACCAACCAGGTGGACATTGTGGTTGGTCGGTTGGTAATAGACGTAAATATGTGGTTAACCAAACGGACATCAATGTCGATACCGCGGTGAAATATTGCAAAACCCATAACACCTTTGTTCTGTATGAGACCATGAGGTGCACCGACCTTCAACCCAAATGTCATTGCGAGAACACGACCTTTATCAAGACGACAAACAAGGTGCAGTTCATGCAAATGGCTTTTTGAGATGAATTCTTGAAAGTTGGTTTTCATAATGCAATAATTTAATTACATTATGAATACCATCATCATTAACAGCCCATAAAATGTTCCCACTGCTGGGACTCGAGGGCTTCTCTCGCAAGGAGAGAGTTAAGGCCATAATCCACGCTGGCCCAGTGCGGGTTGGTGGATGACACGTCGAAAGATTCTAGGTACATGTCGTTTTCCTCACGATGTTTTCCTTCACCGTTTTAAGTTAGCGGCATTACGCACATGACTTCGAAAAGACAGTGGTGCGTGGGGTTTGAACCCGGGGTCTCCGGATCGGCAGGCGCCGTTCTCTCGACTAGACCAGTCGTAACTATGAATACTATCAACATAATAAATAATTGCACTGGGCAATCGCATCTGGGAATCCACCCACAACCTCGACTTCGCAGGCAGAGTTACTATTACTACCCACTAAGCAACGAGGCCAGTCCAGTTTAATACCTTAGAATTTTATATTAAACTACACCAATGTTGGACAATACGTCACCTGCTATTACGCATGTCGGTTCAACGAGCCCATACGATTTTTCACTGCAAATAAAATCTAAACGCGGCTAAAGATTTTAGTTTAAAAATAAGATAGATGGTTCCTGTCTGACGCCTAACAATACCTTCTTACATTCTTTGTCCACATCTCAGGTTATTCGATTAACAATTAGGTTCTCTGGTGTAGATTTTAACAAATTACATTCGTAAAACTTAATTATAGTATTTTTTTTTGTTTTGGTATGGCTAGTTGGTTAGCTATGGTTTTGGTTATCTTTTTAATTTTACGCATCATTAGTCGTCACACTTAAACACGTCAACTTTTCCAATCAACTTTTCACGTGGAATTTGTTTACATAAAATCACAAATTACAAAAACCAGTTACCTACAAATTACAAAATTTTATAGGTTTACACTTGACATCCAGTTTACGATGGAGCGTGCTTACCTAGAAGAACCCGACTCACTTTCGATTTGAAGACAATAAGATTGTAACCATCGGGATACACCCACTCTGGCAACGCATTCCATAGCCTAGACGATCTTATCACAAAATTAGAGTCAAACTTCATTCAAAATGCACTTTATCTTAAATGGTAAAGGTTAAACAGGACGTATGAGTAATAACTACATAAATATGCATTATCCAAAACATTGCTGTAGGTACAATGCATAATGCTTATTTACCTACACTTCAGAAAAACGGAGGAAGTTATATTTCAAATAGAAATAAAGTGGCCAAGTGCAAGTTGGACTCGCCCATGAAGGGTTCCGTTGCAGCAAGTAACATAATATACATATTACATATAGTTCTTGTAGTTCGTTGTAACTTTGATCGAAGTTTCAATAATAGTGTATTTATGACGTACTAAAAAAAAACTACTCATCAGATCGAGTTCAAACCAATTTTCGTTGGTAGTTTATATGGTAATGTACATCATATATTTTTTTTAGATTTTTCATTCTCTTACTTTAGAAGTTAGAGGGGGGGGGGGGACACACATTTTCCAACTTTGGAAGTGTCTCTCGCGCAAACTATTCAGTGTAGACGAAAATGATTATAAAAACCTCAACATCATTTTTGAAGACCTATCGATAGACACCCCACACGTGTAGGTTTGATGAAAAAAAAATTTTTGAGTTTCAGTTCTCAGTATGGGGGGCAACCCTAATTTTTTTATTTTTTTTGTTTAAATCTTAATGCGGTTCACAGAATACATCTACTTACCAAGTTTCAACAGTGTAGTTCTCATAGTTTCGGCAAAAAGTGGCTGTGACATACGGACGGACAGACAGACAGACAGACATGACGAATTTATAAGGGTTCCGTTTTTACGTTTTACGGAACCCTAAAAATATCCTTCTTTGGTAAAATCATTACATCACTTGACGATTACGAATGAGACTCAATTTATTTTTGCATTTATTTTGAATTATTTTAGCTGAATTATTCATATTATTATTTGCGTATAGTAGGTACCTAGTATCTACATCTTGTACATTAGAACACGCTAATTATAAACTTTTTCAATGTGTCTGGGCGCTAAGGTTACGTAAATCAAAGTTGAACAGTCTTTATCTTTTTGCGTTAATTTGCATTCATAAAGATGGCATATGTTATTTATACAATTCGAATTGTAATCTTGGTACAGTTAACACATATAAGTAGGTACACTTTGGCTTATTTATATGTTTGCCACGTATTAATTTAACGTTGAGCATTGCCTGTGTATATTCACATATAGTAGTATGACGAGCTTTGAATAGTTTTGCGGTAGATAATATTGTGTGAGAAATCTTTACCAATACTTATTTATTAGTTTATTACATACATAATACGAGTATATGTATCAGCTTGAGGCTCTGGAATCGATCGAGAGGCGTGCCAAAAGGGTCATAGGCAAAGACACTCTAGTGCGAAAAAGACTTCAAAGTCTTGAACATCGCAGCAAAATTGCTAGCTTATCGGTTTTCTATCGGATACACATCGGAGAGTGTGCAACTGATCTGCATGACTTAATACCACCTTGCCCTTTTTTCTATCGAACTTCTCGTAGCTCGAAGAAGCGGCACCGTTTCATGGTTGATATTCCAAACCGTGGCTTTGGAATATCAACCATTATAATTAATATCAACCATATCAACGAAGAGGTTTGACTCTACTTTATTGATAATAACGTCTAGGCTGTGGGATGAGTTGCCGAGTGGGTTTTCCCTGACAGTTATAATCTTGGTGTCTTCAAATCGAGAGTAAATCGGTTTCTTCTAGGTAAACACGCTCCATTGTAGGCCGCATCGTCGCTTCACATCAGGTGAAATGGCGGTCAAGTGTAAACCTATAAAAATAAAAAGCACACTTGCAGCGCTCCGTGGTTTTACCGTCGTGGTTCCCGTTCCTGTTATTTTCCCGTTATAAAAAGTAGCCTATGTGTGTATTCCTTTTATCATTTAATTGTATTCCAAATTTCAACCTGCTCTATTCAGATGTTACGACGTGATTGAATTGATCTAAACTAAACACCCAAACTTTCGCATTTTTATAATACTAGCAGCGCCCCGCGGTGTTACCCGCGTAGTTCTCGTTCCCGTTGTTCCCGTTCCCGTTGTTTTTCCGAGATAAAAAGTAGCCTATGTGTTCTTCCAGACTATAATCTACCAGACTATATGTGTTCCAAATTTCAGCCCGATCCGTTCATACGTTAGGACGTGATTGAGCAACAAACATCCATACATTGACATTTATAATATTAGTAGGGTATTTTATAACACGCGTTATAAAAATAGAGATTTATTGTAAGTTTGAGGCTATTTCTATAAATCTATATGTCTGTCTGTGTATTCGTCTGTCTGGCAACGTGTGCAAATAGTTCCAGTTTGAAGAGTAATATTTATTTATAAATGGCTTCCTCAGTACAATATGGCGTCTCACCATCAAAAGAGCAACGAAGCCAACATGAATGACATAAAAGAATGAATAGATGGTTTAATAAATATTTCGAAATTGGCGTATGATGTGTCACAAATGCCACGAAAAACTATTTTTGACAGGGTAGGGACAGGGTTTTGCATTTCCAGTCCAGTACGACTTGAGTTTCAGCAGCATCCGGCGTCCCTTGTCAGGGAGAGTGCACGCGTGGGACCGCCAATACTCGTTCGGCACAGTCAGTGCCAAAAGGATGAACACGTACGACCGCTAATACCTACTCGTTCGGCACAGTCAGTGCCAAAAAGGCCGCCGTGCGGCTAAACCTAAACTTAGAGTCGGACTGTGAGCTGTGTGTTACCGGAAATGTCCAGAAAAATTACAGGGCTTAGAGATAAAACAACTTAGATCTCTGGGTGACAAGCGCAGTGCAGTGCTAGCTAATAATTTGTACTTTTCATGTTCCAATAGCTGCGTGTCACTGTGCTGTTATGTGGCAGGCGTGATGTTTACCATCGGGCACATGTCCTGCTCGTCTCGTCACTCTTTATTTATACAAAAATGTTCATTTATTTAGTGATAGGCGAGCATAATAAATTAAATAAGCGGCTCCGGATCGTCCCACCATACATACGATCCCACGCGCACTACTACTGTCTTTTCGAAGTCATGTGCGTAATGCTGCTAACTTAAAACGGTGAAGGAAAACATCGTGAGGAAACCGACATGTACCTAGACTCTTTCGTGGCCATGTGTCATCCACCAACTCGCACTGGGCCAACGAGGTGGTTGGCGTGGTTATGGCTTTAACTCTCTCTAATGTGTAACAACTATGTTAATTTTCAATGTAAAATTCTGCAAACGCGTAATTAAAATGAGGTTGTTTATCTATTTAAAATTACAGTATGACAATGCAAATTGTCGCTTAAAACAGTCCGTTGTCCTCAGACATTCCTCTACACCAGCATGGGCCAACATTTAGACCACACGATGTCCCAAACGAAGAACGACTACAGTTTGTTCACACTGGAGCGATACTACTCTATTTCGAAACATAAGACATCATATTATACGTTCAACCTTCCCGTCTCCCTTGGCCTGCTGTTGGCTAATAACGTCGACAAACGGACGCATGCAGAGGTCAGCGAGATATGCTTCGAGTTGGGACGACTTTTCCAAATACAGGTGAGATTTTGACAATATTGTATTTACATAATAAAATTTTACTTCCCATTAATTAGGGTTAGAAAATTGAATTGAAAAGATTGTGATCTACACTTTTGGGCCAAGCTCGCTCATGGCACAGCGGGTGCGGGTGAACATCGTTCTGTGAGCCTTACTTAGCCTTACAATGAACCCAAAAGTAGGCAGACCCTTTAATTTACAGAAACAATTAGCGATTGACTAATATTCATTTAAAGGCACAAAATGAAGTTAAAACAACATAACAGAACAAAAAAATTATTCAATTTAGAGCTATGAACGCAGCAGTAACATTTTTATTTTGAAACGATATTAAAATCATAAAATCCATACTGGATTTCAATGAAATCGATAACATAACAATATACATCTTGAAGTCTGGATCTCTGGATTATATGCTGGAACTTCACTTGCTCTGGTTGCTATATATATCCATACACGGGCGGCATGCTCGTTAACATATAGCTCTATAAACATATTTGAATATCCATTGTATACATAGGTATTTTGTAATGTAGTAATTAAAATGCAAGTCAACATGCGGTGTGCGCCGGCGATCCAATAGCGTCCACACCGTAAAATAGTAGAATAAATCTATACATATAAAAGCGAAAGGTCACTCATCAAGGAAGCTCAGAAACTATAAGTGCTAGGAATCTGAAATTTTGCATGGAGGTCCCTTTTAGCACGTAGGCGCTCGCTAAGACGGGATTTTGCGAAATTCAACCCCGAAGAGGGTGAAACAAGGGATGAACGGTTGTATGAAAATGCGTCTAATTAAAGTTATCAAATATAAATATAATTGATATAAATTGGGGTTGAAATGGGGGATGAATGTCAATATGGAAGTTCCCAACCGTTGAAGATAAAACTATGAAAGTCTGAATATAAGCACTTGACACGAAGCGAACGAATATTTGGTCTAGTAATTTTGTAATTTCAAACTGTACGGGGGTGAAAATGGGGTTGAAATGGGGGATGAATGTCAATATAGAAGTTCTTAACTGTTGACGATAAAACCATGAAACTCAGTAAATAAACACTTGACACGAAGCGAACGAATGTTTGTTCTAGCAATTTTATAATTCTTAACAGTACGGGGGTGAAATTGGGGTTGAAATGAGACAGATGAATGTCAATATGGAAGTTCCCAACCGTTGACGATAAAACCATGAAACTCTGTATACGAGCACTTGACACGAAGCAAATAAATGTTTGTTCTTGCAATTTTGTAATTTCGAACTGTATGGGGATGAAATTGGAGTTGAAATGGGGGCCGAATGTATCTTACGCTTTCAGATCTAAACAACTGAACCGATTTTGATGAAATTGTATACAATTGTTTTATTATAAGCTGTTTTAGTAACCGTAAATGTGTCTGGGTATACAAATAGGTACTGCCTGAGTTACCTTAGTATATATTTTGTGCGGACGAAGTCGCGGGTAACAGCTAGTCAGCTATATAGAGACATAAGATTTATTTTATTTCACCCAGATGGGTGACAAGCGCAGTGCTAGGCAGTGGTTCGCTCTGGTGGCCAAGTAGAGAGAACTTATGAAATACGATTATGAAGCACGTCGACGTCTGGACGTGTATTCTCTTTCTACGAAAAATTTAACTTCGTAATAAACTCGCGACTTTCCTATTCCGGTTCTACCTCGATTCGTCGTTTCGTCAAATGAAATGTTATAAGCCTACTCTAATTAGGGTCGTCAAACAATCTTCGATCGGACGAAACGAAGTAGAACCGGAGCCGGAGTAGGAAAGTCGCCAGTTTATTTCGAAATTACGTTTTTCGTAGGAAGAGAGTAGACGTCCTGAATATTTTTCCATGCGCAGATTTACGAATTTATCATCACCTCTGGCGTAAACAGTGAAGGAAAACATTGTGTAACAGATATTTTTTGAGGATATGTATTATCCCGTCTTTGGTGGATTATGTTCTTGACTCTCTCTTTGCAAGAAAAGGCCCCGAATTCCAGCAATGGGAGCATAAATTCATTAAATTGGACTGCCTATGTTATTCAAATAGCTGCGTGGCACAATAATTTATCTCTAAATAATTAAACTCCTAATTACTTACATGAAAACGCTTTTAACACAAAGAAAATCTTCCAATTATTCATTCATATGTAAATTTATCCAAAACAAATTTTATGTCAAGGGCAACAAAACCATCGTTGATCGACGGAGATTTACGACCGTACTTCGGACGATTTAAAAGATGCCAGTCTCGGGCATCTTTTAAAATACGAATAAAAAAAGTGGAAAAAAGTTTCTACTAAATTGACGAACCCAATAGGAAAACGGAAAAGAAAAAAACACCCAAAAGATGCCTATAATTTTCAAGTATATTGATTAATTGTATTAATTTAATTTAGTGTTAGGATAATCTTATATATAAAATTCTCGTGTCACAGTGTTTGTTTCCTTACTCCTCCGAAACGGCTTAACTGATTTTAACCAAAATTTATATGCATATTCAGTAGGTCTGAGAATCGGCTACTAGCTATTTTTCATACCTTTATTTATATGGCAAAACAACGTTTGCGGGGTCAGCTAGTTAAGTATAATTGGATTGTGTAATAAACAACCGACGTCATGGATGTTTGTCTATTGTTGTTGATATTAGAAAAACCACTTCACCAATTTCGATAAAATTTATATAGGACCATCTCTAAAGTATAACCTACTAAACAAAATGAGAAATCAAAATCGTTTCATGACGAAGTTATCTATATTCTATATTTTGGTGTCTACCTTTATAAAAAATATTCGACCGTACATTTTTACAGCGTGAACTCCATGTAACGTCAAAATTACTAAGCTTTGGTTGGTTTAGCTTGTATTCCATGCAACGATTCACTCTATATAGCATAACACCACTCAATAACGACAAAAATATCTAATAAAACAAAAAGTACTTGTTAAGTTGCCATAATTAGTAAAAACTGCACAGTCTTTTGTAACTTTTTTATCCTAGGCAATAAACTTAACTGTCGGCTTCATACCGAAATTTCTAAGAAATCTATTATTTTGTTTACAAATTCGGATTGCTTGCATGTCTAGAGACTATAAGACACGATTAAAATAAGTTAAAAAAAAATCAATAAAATTATTGTTGCAACAAAATACTTCAGAAGAAAATAACAGACTATACGCAAAAGCGTTTAGATAAGAATTGTTTTTTGTCTTTTTGTTTTTACTTAATTTCTAGATTTTTCTTCTTTCCATTTAACGACATTTCTCTATAACGGCAAAATAGGCACAATCCCTTGAGTGTCGTTACATATAGTTTATACTGTATTTCGAATTGTGAAATCGAAAGACGTAAGTTCGAAGTCGAATTGAGACACCTCCTTATTTGAACTGTATTGAAAAGAGGGTGAGTATAAGCAGTGTTATTGAATCCATATTTATTTCAGGACGATTACATCGACTGTTTCGGCGACGAGCGAGTGACCGGCAAAGCTGGCACAGATATTCAAGAGGGCAAGTGTTCCTGGCTCGCCGTCAACGCTTTAAAGCGTTGCAACGACGCACAGCGCGCTCTATTCGTCGAATGCTACGGTAGCAAAGACGCCAAACACGTCGCTAGAATCAAACAGCTGTACGAAGAACTAGCCATACCCGAACTCTACAGACAAGAAGAAAACACAACCTACGAAGGTATAGTGAAGCGAGCAAAGGCATTACCCTCAGATGTATCGCCTGCTTTGTTCGTAAAATTGGTTGATATAACGTACAAGAGAAAGCAATAGTTATAGTACTATTGTGTATGTAATATAGTAATACATCATTCATAATAATGTATAAAGTACTCATATAATACTCGTATTATTTTCAAAACAGTTTCTCGTTTTTTTTTTGTTTACTATAAGTAAATATAATACCTGCGAAGTGGTATAATACAATGGGGCCTTTTTAGAGTGACAAATATGAGTGAAAAAATATAACAAAAGATTATTTACTGTCATATATACTTAGGTATCAATTTTCTCCAATAAAATATCTAACTCAATATTACCTGAAGTCGACCTATCATCTGAAGCAAGACTTCTACCTCTTTACTAGGTAAATAAACTTCAGATGATTATATCATGGATGGAACGCTGGACACTGGCGAAATTGCGGTAACATTACCGAACTAAAGCCATAAGAAAAAGTTGGATTTGAAGGATCATTAACGCAACTGGCGCCATTCAAAACAATATTTGAGAGGTGTTTCATTCTAAAAACGCCTCGTATTTCTAATTTAAACATGACAATAAACAATAATATTACTGTGTTTTTTTTTAATATCAGGAAAGCGGGAAGTAGTTCACGTAAGATTACCGTAATGGTAACATTACCGTACCGGAAATCACTGTAATGTTTAACCTTTCTTGGAGTCTTTCAAGAGAATTGCGCGACCGCTTCCGTATTTTCAAGTTTTCCGTAAAACTTAACAACTATTTTACTGTCTAATAAATGATTAATTTCAAGTGGTTTAAGATTTTGACTAAGGCAACATAATAGGCATTTACAATTTTTTTACTATGCTCAGTAAACTAAACAGGCAACAACTAAGTTTTGGATTATGTGTGAGTTATATTAAACTATAATATTCTACAAGTTTCAGAAACTTGATCAGAGGTAATAAAAACCTAGTTTACTTTGCTGGTTATAACTTTGTATGTTAAAATTGGACGGTCTGCAATTTTATTGAAAATATAAAATCGTAAGAACCGTGAGTTTGTAAAGGAAGAAAAGTGGCATTATGTGTTTGACTTTTAAAATAATTATTTATCGGTATATTAGAAAAAGGCTAAAGTTTTAATTTTAGTTTATTTTAACCCTTAGCCACCTAACGTGTTTTTGAGTTACACTACCACCTAACGGCGGTCATGGTGACCGCTTATTATTTTCTGTTTTAATTTTTCTTTAAATGTATAAAATGATATAAATGAAAAACAGATCGTAATCTTTATTGTTTTGTTAACATATTGAAGTTAAAAACTTTGAAAAAATAATAGAAATACATATAAATAATCAATGTTTATAATTAACTTGAATATTTTAGTACAAAATCTAGGCATTATAAAAATCTGAGATCTGACAAGTAAGTATTTGTAAAATCTAATAAAATCTTCAAATTTTTTGGTAGTTTAATGTATAAACTACTATATAAAACTATTAATGACAAAATCAAAACCCTTATTTTGTGAAATTGCAATGGGTAAACAGTTACAATTTTTAACGGCAGTTTACGCACATCTTTTGCGAACACTCAACGCAAATGGGTTTCTTACATTGAAAACACATGTAAAATGTTTTGCGGTTTTTCAGCATCACAAGTTGAGCAACTCTTCATGATTTCAAACCTTTCGATCAGTTGAGGAAATGCTTGACTCTTGTTCCATTTTCAGTACGCGGCGAATACCGCATTAAAGTTCTCCATGCAAACCGGGCTTGTTCATACGTCGTTCCAAATGAGATTGTACAAGATTTTCAGCCAGTTGCTTCAACCTTTAATGGATACGGATGCAATCAGCAATGTTGGTTCCATCTTCGTCTTGACATTCTGGATCATTATCTTCTATATCTGAGTCAGACTGACACTCGTCTCTGATAAAATTATCCACTGGGATATTTTCGATGTCGCTGCAGTCTTCGTTTGGCAATTCTGGCTCATTTCTTTTATTTTCCGTGTCTGAATCAGAAATTTGTTCTAACCATTCCAAGATGTTTCGGTTTAGTCGTTCATCAGACATAATAAAGCCATAATAACAAAAAGAATTGATTTTATTAAAAATTACGTAAACACCTAACGGCGGTCACTATGACCGCAAACAAAATATAATTACCTGTA
Organism: Ectropis crepuscularia; assembly: GCA_963693475.1. Lineage (NCBI taxonomy): Eukaryota > Metazoa > Arthropoda > Insecta > Lepidoptera > Geometridae > Ectropis > Ectropis crepuscularia. The sequence continues at coordinate 11,947,416 of OY856357.1, read as the reverse complement.
ACTCTTGAACGCGCAAACGTGTAAAACGATCGAGCGCACACTACGTACTGGGGAGCAAAGGGGTAAAGTAGATGAACTTAAAGACGCATAGCTCGCATAGTAACGAAATAATCCAAAAAATAAAAACCGCTGGAGTCACTGTGACCGCCGTTAGGTGGTTAAGGGTTAATGGGGTTTAGAGGGTAGGAAGGCGAAAAGCCAACGAATTTATGGCCAAATTAGATTAGTACTTAAATTCGAATCTTATGAAGATAAGTAATAATTTCAGTTAAATTTATTTATTGGACGGTAAATCTAAAAAAGTAAAACAAATCATAAAAGTTTTTGAATGTAAATGTGTCGTCAATAGAAACTTTTGAGTGGGAACATAAATGCATCAATTTAGATTTTTTTATGTGATTATTTTAAAAATAACAATTCCTGAGGATTTTTTTTAGTATAAAAAATAGACTATGTGCTATTGCAGACTCAATCTACGTTTAAATTGCATTCAGATCTGGACGTCTACTCTCTTTCTACGAAAACGAAATTCCGAGAAAAAACTCTCGACTTTCCTACTCCGGTTCTACTTAGTTTCGTCGGATAGAACATTGTTTGACGTTTTAATGTTCTAAGCCTTATTCTATTAGAGTAAATATAGTTAGATTTTGTTTAAACGGACAAAACGACGAATCGAAGTAGAATCAGAGCAGGAAAGTCGCGGGTTTATTGCGAAATTACGTTTTCGTAGAAAGAGAGTGACTAGACGTCCAAGACGTCTACTCTGTTTCTACGAAAAAGAAATTTCGAAAAAAAAACTCGCGACTTTCCTGCTCTCGTTCTACTTCGTTTCGTCCGATACAACATTGTTTGACGTTTAAATGTTCTAAGCATACTCTAATTAGAGTAAGTAGGCTTAGATCATTTAAACGGACAAAGCGACGGATCGAAGTAGAATCGTAGTTGGAAAATCGCGAGTTTATTTCGAAATTACGTTTTCGTTGAATTAGAGTAGACGTCCTGTTCAGTTCCGACGAGATTGACAAACACCCAAACATTGACATTTGTAATATGTATCACTATTTTTTATAGGTTGAAGGAGTTTTAATTAAAATATTGTTTATAACAATGAAATCACTACATCATAATGTAGGGGAGACCGAGGTGAGTTGTGACAGAGGAGAGTTGTGACAAAGACGATTACTCGGAACCTATGACCGTTAGCGAGTTGGCAAAATTGCGCAATTGTTTCTTTAGAGACGCGCTACTTGACACGGTACGCGCCAGAGGCGCACGGCAAGCGGTTATGCGAGTGCGACGACTGCATGAAAAAAAAAACGAATAGTAAGTTTTTTATCAAAATTTTGATGATTTCTATGTACTGACATATTGCATTCACATGATTAGTGTATTTTTTCTTATATTGAGTGGTGTTTGATGTTTCAAAGCGTGGCATTGTCTTCCTATATTTCCATCATGTTTTGAAATTATGAATTATTATTTTAGCCAAGTCGCAATTTTTGGCACCTAGGACAATTGTGACACGCTGTCACAACTCTCCTATTTAAGTTTATTTTATGAATACCTTGTGTTAATTGGTTTCAGTAACGTTTTTTTGCTTATGTAATAAGTATGTGCGTTTATTTTTGTCAATGTTTACAACCTAAGTTTGAGATAAATGTGTTTGCCAGAATCAGTAAGCTGTTGCTAAAAGATCCACCAAGACCAAAATACCCAGCTAATAGACGCAAGATCAAATCAGTTATTCTTACAGACACACCTACTAAGGATGAAATAGCTGCCACAGAAGCCAGTAGAAAGTTAAAAAGTGTGAAAAAGCGTGTTTTAAATGAAGAAACAAAAAAAAAACAAGAAGCAGACTAACAAGAAAAGTGCAGAATATGCCAAAGAAGTTGCAAAAATGCTTATTATTGCTTGTGCTACCTTGAATTTTGTAGCCAACCAAATATGAGAAGTGGGTTCAGAGCTTGGAATGTGAAGGCTGGTCTCATGAAGACTGCAATAGGGGCGAGCTACAATACATTTGTCATAACTGTTTGTCAGCTTAGATTATGATTCTTTTGATTTGATTTTGATCTCATTAAGTAACCATTTTTTTACAGTATAGAGTGAAGAGACAGCAGGACATGTGCTGTGTGGCCTGATGGTTAGCAACACGCTTGCCACATAACATCACAGTAAAACGCAGCTATTGGATGAAGAATCCAAATCATTACCTAGCACTTCACTGCGCTCTTCACCCAGAGGTCTATGATATTATATCTCCAAGACCAGTAATTTCTCTGGAAACATTGCCCTTCAAACCGGAACACAGCAATGTTTGCACATTACTGCTTAGCGGTAGAATAACTGGCAAAGGCGTGGTACTTCCCCAGGCAGACTGCCAAGAGTTCTACCACTACTAATTACTGATAAAAGATTGAACACTTGTTATTTTGATATTTGATACTTCATGATAAATTTTTTTACCATTATTTTGAAAATTAAAGTACTTTTATGCAAAAAACGTGTTTTGTTTATTACAAAAATACATTTATCCGTCAAATGTAGTCTAAGTACATAGCTGTCACAACTAACCTTGGTACCTGTTACAACTTACCTCGGTGTTAGGAGAGTTGTGACAATAGGAGTATTTTCAGTTTTTGTGGATTTTCTCAGTCACCATATAATTTTAATTGCCTTTGATTACTATTTTCAAAAGAGTATTAATTGGCAAACATTTTGGCATAACGTTTATAATTGTGGTATGTTTATTTATTGAGATATGTTGCTCTAAGTAAAAATTGTCACAACACTCCTCGGTCTCCCCTACTTGTTCATTATAATAATGTATTCCACATACACTAAGCTATCCCTTACTCGCTCAAGATTATAAAACAAAATGTATGACTAAAATTCGTTTTTTTGACAATTTTCCTACACAGCATCATACATTCTTGATTATTTGTTACATTAATAATAAGCCGTGACTGACTAGTTGCATTATGTATAATTATAGAATACAGTTATGTGAGATATGTGTAGGTAAGTTAACTCCGGCTCGTTCCTGGAGGAAAGGTTAGCAGCTATTAACGTTCCATAGACACAAAATGGACTGAGTGTTTTCCCTATCCAGCTGTAAACTAAATACGTGCAAGAAAACGTAAGAGAGATAAAGCGAATGTGCGGCCAGTATCCGTATCATTCTAGAATAGCCTTTTAATAGTTGATTTATTTTTTGTGGATTCGGCTATGTTTTTCGGGCATTTACAAATAAATACCACGTTTTTCATGTAACTTTTTTTACGTGTAACTATTTGGTATGAATAAAAAACTGAATCCGAACAACAGATACAAACTCACTTTTGTAATATTAATGGGATGTTATTTTCGAAAACTAGACAATAAGTTATATCGCGCAGCGCGCTAAATCCCGATGGCGATAAAGAAACGTCACGTGATCACGTGACCTCTATAAAGTGGTACATTCTAGTTGGCCCACGATATGCGCGAAAAGGGATAGGTATTGGCCAAATAGTCGCTTTGTCTCTTTCTAAATAATGGTCAATTATGTGCGGGTATTGCTCAGTCCATTCCTTTACCTTTGCGCTGGGACTGGCTCGAAGCCTCTTCCACAAGCTTCTACCACCGTACTGAAATGGTTATGGCTTTGCTCTCTCATTCGTTTCTAGCAAAAATAAAGAGAAAACAATAGCAAAGCCATAAGCATTTTTGTTAGGTCTTAGAAAAACAGAGCGGGTAATTCGTGGATTAGTTAAATAATAAATTTTAATTTTTGACATTCAATTTGAAATTATTACTCGTAGTTTGGTTTAAAATTAAAATGTAAAATTAGGAAGTGTTTTCAAAATGCAAATAAGCCTGACAAAGATAAAAGAAACTACTTTTAACAACTAAAAGACGAAAAAATGAGAAGCCTGGTCTAAAATCTTATGTTTTATGATAAAATAATTGCGTACCTAATGTTTGCAGAAGAAATTTCACAAATATTGCGATTATTTGTGAATTTTTTTCTGTGTGAAATAAATTAAAAAAACATTGACGCCACACTCCGTGAAATTGAAAACACGAACATAGTTTTGCAAACATTAGGTACGCAATTTTAATAATTTTAAAAGTTTATCTTAAAAATGCAACATGGGCGCAATCTGTGGTGAAATTAAATCTTTGACTTTGAATTATGTACTGTCTTTGACGAATCTACTTATGTGCATTTTTAAAACGCTCATCGAACTTTTAAACTATTATATTTATAAAGATCACATTTTAATACCAAAAATCTACACAAGTATAATTAATTACGGGATATTTACTAAGGCCCCTCCCTGATATTTGCAATTTCCCTGATGTAATATTGTACCATTCTACAGAAAAGCGAATTATTTAAACTAGTGTAGTGAACAATCGTGATAGAGTAAAAAGTTATTTAAAATGTAATTATACTTGTTTATCTATGTTACAAATATTATAACGAAAACACAGATACATATAATTTTATTTGAGATTATAAAAAGAAGTTTTGAACCTACTTGAAAATATATTTTACAATTTTAAATTGGAGCTACATTATCCCATATTGACAAGAGGCTATACCTATTTACATTAGTTTTTTAACCCAATAAAAATTGAGTCAGCTCGCTAGTTTAAAAAAATTAGCGGCAAAAGTCGGCAAAAGTGCCTTTGGCTTCCTAATTTTAAATCCATTAGTACCATGTACCATCTGATGATTTATATTGGTACTTAAGTGATTTCCCTACTTAATAAGACGAGAAAATAATTCTACTTTCTAGTGTAACCAAGCTATAAGGTCCTTACATATGAAATTGGTGTTTTGTCGTAGGTACTGGCCACTTTGATTGCAAATGCCTCTTTGTGGTTAGAAATTCCAATTTCAAATTGATACTATTATTTACTCACGCTTTTGTGTTTTGAAAACCGTTATTAATTTGTTTTTTCTAACCAAAGAGGAGATATTTGCTATCAAAGTCGCGAGTACGACAAAACGCCAATTTCATAGGAAAGGACCTAATATATTGTAAAGGCACATTTAATCATCATTGTCATAATCATCACTGCATACTCGTCCACTCTCTCTCTCTCTCTAAATATGGCATTCCGATACTCGGCTTTGCGTTTCCTACTACCACAGCTTGCCTTTCGTAAGTCGTCACTCTAGGGCGTAACTCTACGTCTGCTGATTCACGATCTTCACTGCAGCCCTCACTACCGCCTAACTAAATCGGTCTTGGCGTTGCTATTGCCGTCTCTATAATTTCAAGCGTAAAGAAAAGAGAGCAAAATCAACACTAAAACCGTTTTCCTTAGGCGATAGACCCTCAGAACGGTTATCGATTCTGCGTTGACCAAAGGCAAAAAATATAATAAAAATAAAGCCAAGTAACCACCAACGCTGTCGATCGGGCTAAAAGAATGGTAGAGAGACCAACAGTACCGAGTAGTTACCCAGCAGTGGGATTTAGCTTGATAATAATAATCTAATTTAAAATGTGCCTTTAAGATCTTAGCTGAGTACCGAATATTATAATTGTGTATACCGAATGTCTAATCGATTGATTTTAATTTATTTTGTGTTTGTATTTATGGTTAAGATTGTCAATAATAATTATAATGTGACATAATAAAAATGACTGACATCAACGGGGTTATGTCAAAAGTGGTAACTGTCGAAAAAAACCCATTCTCATCCCAATAAATATTAGGCACAATGGACAAGATTGGGATATCTGGGTCGTTGTACAGAAATCAGTGTACAGAATAATCAGTGAAGCTCTTGTACACTCTTGCTAGCTCTTGTAGCTCTTTACACGCCTAGTCTCGGTGCTCGCACTAGGGTTGTAAACTCTGGCTAATGAGAAAAACAATCGTGGTAATAGATCAAATAGCACTTGCTTATAATAATTGTGTGATTCATTGCTAATAACAAAACGGACAGAACGGATAAAAACCAATAATTCGATAGTACAATAGTATCTAGTGTCATAGCTATTCCTATTAAAAATGTCACAAAAAATCTTGGAACGATATCGACATGGACGAAATAAGCTATTATTATATCTCAAAGTGTAATGAGTTAGGCCTACTGTCCACGCACGCGTCTTTTGTCGAATGCATGCATCCTACGAACAAACGCAAGACGTGCGGCTGTCGTGTCGTTGTCGTTTCGTGGACACAGACTTCATTATTTGTACGCAAGATGCAAGCATTCGTCTTGCATCCGACAATTGTCGAAATCGTGCTGATGTCGTGTAGCTACGTGGACAATTGGCCTAACTCTGTTTTTACTCGTTTGCACAAAAAAAACATACACGAAACGAATGGAACTCGCGCTCGCACTGTTCCCAATCGTTCCGAGATATCGTGTCCGTGTCCGTGTGCGAAATCTATGTGTGCGTTCCTTGAGCGTGTTGTATGTAGCTTGATATCACACTTGCTTGTACACTTACTGTTTATTGCCGCTGATTTGTAATAAGTTTGTGATATTACAACATACATTATGGCTTAAGACAGTTTTAACCCTGTTGATAAGTTGTAATAAATATCATATAAAATATAATAATATACTGGTCACAATGAGTACTTATTTAGGTCACAGTACACAGTGTACATAGATAAACTTACACGAAGAGTAAGAAAAGTGTAAAGTTTAAGTATTTCAAAGGTTGCATATTTATATTATTTTAAAAATTATGTAATGAATGATTGGTGTAATGGAAATTATATGGGAAACAAAATTATATTAAAGTATTTATTTGATCATAAATTGTGTTAATTCATTTCTAACCAAACCTTTTTTTACGCGGGCGAAATACCTCCGAACAGAAATTTCAATAAATCTTCTGAGCAATAAATAAATAGCTACATACATGATTATTATTGGTGGACATACCTACGTCACAAAATACAATCCATTCCGAAACTAAGCAAAGCTTGCACTACAGATACAGCAGCCATATAGCTGATATAATACTTATTTATATGATTACTAGTAGCGCCCCGCGGTTTTACCCGCGTAGTTCCCATTTTTTTACCGGGATAAAATGTAGCTTATGTGGACCTCCAGACTATAATCTAAACTATGTTCCAAATTTCAATCCGATCCGCTCGTACAACGTGATCGAGTAACAAGCATCGAAACATTGACATTTATAATGTAATATTAGTATGATTCAATCAATCTGTAGGTACTTTTTTCATCAGCCTATTTAAAATATTTATCTTGTGACTCTTCAGAAATTCTTTGACTCATCGCAGATTTGTCGGCATATGGAGGTCAGCTTCAACGAAGATGCTCTTGTGAAAGTCCGGCAAAGTCAACAAAGTCGTTCATTGCTCACTCTAGCTGCGCGTCACAGAATTTATAATTTGGTACATACCGGATATGTATAATATATCGCAGCCAACTAGCTTAAACCAGCCTTTCAATTAATAGCCTGTTTACTAAACGGTTAGGTACATATTAAGTATTATAGCACAGAACATCTCATAGTTTATTTACTGGATATCTACCATGGCTAAATTGAATAAGTAGCATTGAAATATCCGAGGACCAACTCCACCATATGAACAGGGCAAATATCTTGTAATTTAATTATAGTAGTGAACAACCGTGAAGTTTAATAATACTTATAATAGAATGTCGAAGTTTCAAGCGTGAAATAAGTGTAGTGGTAGACTCTTGACGGAGTCCGCCTGGAACCAAACCTTTGCCAGTTATTCTACCGCCAAGCAGTAATGTGCAAACATTACTGTGTTCCGGTTTCCGGTTTGAAGGCCAATGTAATGATTCGGACTCCTTATTTTGCAATAGCTGCGTGTCACTGTGCTGTTATGTGGCAGGCATGTTGCTTACCATCAGGCACATGTCCTGCTCACGTCACGCTATACTGTAAAAAAAAGTAAGGTTTCTGGCGGATGTGTTTCTACACCGATAAAGGGTCTATTTGATCGTTTAATCGATGTAGGTATCAGACAGATGATCGGACCTTGTCGCACTTTTAAGATCTGTTAATCTTGGTCAAATACAGACTTAAACGGAGATTGTACCCTATAGTAATAAAAAATTAGCGATCTGTAGGTAGGTTTATACCTAAACCCACATATGTGGGTTTTTTATTTATTCTGACCGTCTTAATTAAGTAGGTACCTAGGATATGTACCTATTGATTAGGTACACGTTTGATGTGAGTTTCTACAACGGCCGGTCTATCTACTGCCAAGGTGACCTGAAATGTGACTATCATGAGTTGTAAGATTCTTATCGGTGTTGATGAATTTTAGATGGTTAATTTCTAGTTAATAAGCGCACAAAAAGTGAAACTTTGTAGTAAGTAGGTCTCTTTTTGGGTTTATATTGTAGGCCGTACCTTCTAGCAACGCCCCACGGCCTCCCATATTTTCTCGTAGTAAAACGTAGCATATGTGTTCTTCCAGACTATAATCTGTTCCAAATGTCAACACGATTCGTTCATACGTTGCAACGTGATTGAGTCACACTCACACCCCCCCTAGGTTAAGATTTATCAAGCAAAAACCCTTTCCCAAAGTGGCTGTCTGTTGTGGAGGAGTCCCGTTTGCCCTCTCCTAAATCCGGCCCTGCTCGTTTACAGGGTTATTGGTAATCAGCCTGCATCCTTTTAAGGGGATGTTAGGTACATTCAATACGTCAACTTTTGTTCTAAAGTTTAAAAACAAAAAGTTTTTTTCTTTTTCTTTTACAAAATAAATAAAAAGTGCATTTGCACGGTCTAAAAGTATCGAACTCTTCGTAACAATTCGTAACGAGAGCGCGTACGCTCTTTAACGCGCAAAAAATGATGTACCCTATATATATGTATATAATAAACACTAAAAAGTCGCTAAACAGTACAAAAAAGGGCAACAAATACAAATTTTTTTGGGTTATCTATTAAGTTTTAACGAGAGTTGTAGAACAAAAGTTTTAAAATGTACAAAAATTCAAAATCGCTCAGCGAGCTATGCTTGGGTTTCTCTGAAGGATTGCATCCCTCAATGAAGTAATTTATCGATTAACGCATAATTGTACCTACAGGGTTACTGGTAATCAGCCTGCATCCGTTTAAGGGCATGTTCTGAGTAGGTCTGTGGGTAGGGACCAACGGCCGCGCAACTTTTATGAGCTCTCATTTTTTTTTCGCCTTGCTTGTTATTTCATCTTCTTCAGTAATAAGTGCAATAATAAATAATCAATTAGGTACGCCATTATCCGGCTTCAAAAAAGGAGGAGTTGTATGTTTTATTTGTAGGTATGTATGTTATGCGATAGTTCCGCCAATTGTGAATCTATTTTGATGATTTTTTTCTATGTAGAAATTCAGAGGTGAAATTTCTATAAAATTAGATTAGATAAAATTAGATCGCGCACGGTCACACAGGCTCCGGCGGCGGGCGTCGCGATAATTGAGTCACGAACTATCTGACTCAATCTTAGGGGGCATCCATGAATTACGTGAGGTCATTTTGCCGATTTTTCTATACCACCAAGAGGGGAGAGCCCCTCTTGGTGAGATTTTGTTCAACCTTCACGTGAGAATTTAAGACATTTCTTATCTACTAAACTTGTAAAATTCAAAGTTAACTTTGAATTTTACACCCATAATATACCTGCACTGATTTACACAATAGTAGCTGTGAGCACTATAAATGAAATGATAGTTATTTCATATATTATTAATTATTTCGCTGCCAGCCGTTGCCATTCAGGGTAGCGATTCTAAAAGCAATCCGAATCGTTCGGAATCGTAATGACAATCCCTGTCTCTGTTATGCTAAACTGATAAGACAAAGACCGAGAGATGCGATTCCGTGTCGGATGCAACCGAATGGATTTAGAATCGCTACCCAGGTTTGAAGCGGCCCTTGCTGCATGTGATACCTATATACGTAGGTACGTATCCCTGTAGTAAAAGACTAAAAGTACAAACTACGAGATACAAACTTTAGAGTATTCTTTAGTAGGTACACGACCTAAAATCAGGTGAAAGTGAAACACAATTGAATTCTATCATAGTATATTCCAAAAATATAATGTTATAGATAACATTGTTTTTTTTTCATTAAATTAAATGGATTACGATGATACTTACCATTACTATGAGACTGTCTTTTTACAGGTGGTTTGAAGTCTTTCTTAAATAACACTGTAAACAAAAATGGCGGACCGACATCCACTAAAAAATATCAGAAATCCAGAGCTGTCATTGGTCGATACCGACATGTTTGTTTACAAAGATGGATAGGTAAAAAAGACTGTAGAAACTTTAAAGTTATACAATGCTAAATTATAAAAGGTACTTTCATATAGTTAACTTGACAAAATTTTAAACATAAATCAATACATAACAAGACTTAGCCAGATTTATTCAATAGTAGAAAGCGTAAAAGATAATTGAAATGAAATTATTTTCCACTGTCAATTGCTACTCGTAATTCGAATTAGACCAGATATAGTTTTGTAAAACGAAAAAGAGTGTTTTAATTTTTTTACTAGTCTTTTGATGGCGCGTTAAAAAAAAGTCTAATTAATTAAAACAAAAAAACATTTTGTTTGAAACGCAACTAGCATATTCTACATCTATATATCTATTTCTTAAAGTTTTATTACCTATGGTACTATAATAATTGAAATATATTTTCAAGAGAAGAATAGTTGAAACAAATGGAACGACACAATATTTTAACTTTTAACATATATTTTAGGACATACTGCTTCGATAAATAAATAAAATATGTGTGTATTTCAATTTACACTTTCTACTATTACATAGTTTAAAAAGTACATCTGCATTGAAAATAGGTTATGTGCTAATATAATTTTGACTAGTAAGCACCAATTGACTAATATACATCATAATAGACCTTACGAAAACTATTTACATTGTCTACAATTTAAATGGCTAATAAAATTTAGCCGAGTGCAGCTTCCATTACAAAAACTTAAGATAAAACATAAGTGCATTTCTTCTTACAAACCAAACTCTTTCGAACTTGTAAACAAACATGGCGCCGAACTATGACACACCTAGTAGCTTCGAATTTTAAAAGTAGGGATATCTCATTGGTCACCAGAAAACCATTTTTGTTTACGTTTATTATAGAGTAAGATCCCAGAGCTCCCAGACGTCACCTATTTTCTGATGAATAAAATGTGGACGATTGAGTAGAGTTAGTAAGTACTAAGAACACATGCTTACTCGCTAACTTGCTTAGACGGTCAATTTTGAGATATGGGGTAATGAAGGTACATCCAAACATTACTTACTTCACGTATTTTCTAATAAGTGATTTTCACGTATGTTGATGAAGGGGATGATGGCCCCCTTAGATTGGTATGTCTTATTGGAAAAAGCAACAAAATAGTTGTCTAACGAACATATTTACAAATGGAGCATGATAATTTAATTGAAGTTAAATTATTATTTTGGATTTGTTAAGCAAAACGGCTGACGGAAAGTGTCTGGGAGTATTGGGACCTTGTTTTTAAGGATATTGGCTACAGCATACGTGAAAATCACTTATTAAAAAATACGTGAAGTCAGTAATGTGTGTATGTACCTTCATTACCCCATATCTCAAAATTGGCCGTCTAAGCAAGTTAGCGAGTAAGCATGTGTTCTTAGTACTTACTAACTCTACTCAATCGTCAACATTTCATTCATCAGAAAATAGGTGACGTCTGGGAGCTTTGGGATCTCGGACTATTAGTTGTGTAAGAAAAAACACGTTAAATATTAAGAAACAATTTTATCTGTCAAAACACCTACTGGGGAGTTTAAAATAGTCGCTTTAGATGTCCTCATCTATCAAAATAGATCAATGAAATTTTACTCCAATGGCAGTGCCGGATAAAGATAAAAATTTAATTATTCGATTTTGACAGCACACTCTTTAGAGCTCAGGCCGTCGGGAGACTAGGGCCTGATATTTCAATTCTTTTTTTATATCAGATAAAGAAGCATTGCTCTTTTTTATGAGATATATCAGAGTCAATATACATTTAGGCGGAAACTGTGCGGGAAATAAATTCTGCGATCGTCAATGGTGAGCTGCGATGTATATTCTATACGGGTGCCATTTAAAACGCATATTTTTTTTGTCATAATGAATGTAGCATATGGTGTCATAATGCAACTTTTGCATAATACTTTTTTGGCATAATGTGTTTTAAGCATAACAGTCTATTGTACTACATTCGATTTGACTATTGATGAAACGCATAATAGTCTTTAGGCATATTAATGAGACGCATAATAGTCCTTAGGCATTTTTTATTTATTTGTTGTACTACTAAAAATAGACCCAGGTTACATAGGACCCAGATCCGACTCGGAGCACCCCGACTCTACCTAGTCTTGTCGCTACTACCCCTAGAGTGTATATAAAAAATGCGGGAACCAGAAGCTCAAGGGAGGTCCTGAGTGGAGCGAGCCATGCAAAGCCAAGCGTAGTGGAGGAGCCCAGGCCGAGTATGGAGATGCGACACTCAGGGCTGACCGCAAAGCTTCTGGCGAGAGCCTACTCTGAGTCAAAATTTCTTAGGTGTACCGTTTGCTTTGCTCAATATGTGCCTTTAAACATTATGCTAAGTTATATTTATGCTAATATGTATATAGCATGTTGTGTTTAAACATTATGGTAAGTTATCGTTATGCTGTATATGGTTACGCTAGTAAACATTCTGCGAAAACAGTTATGCGTTTAGTGGTTATGGTAAATTATCATTAGTCGTTATGCCTTCTTAAATCAGTACAAAAATTGTTATGCTACCACATATAGACCCATTCTATACAGCTATATCAAAGAACTGTGGTGAAACTTTATCTCTGTTTAATATAGCTATGCGAATTGACGCCCGTCATTTTAAAATATTTAATAAGCAAAAGGCTATGGGCTACACCCATACCCTAAACACTTAACACAGAAATTGTCAAATCCAATTTTGAGCTATACAAAGCATTGTACATAGATGAAATACGATAGTTACCTACGTGAGGTACCTATACTCGTATATTTATTCGGTAGATCGCGCAAACTAAACTGACAATCACGCGATATATGTACATATATATACACTTTAAGGTAAAGCTAAGGAATCATAAGAAAACAGTCGTTATATTTTATTAAAAGTTGTCTATATCGATAGGTTTAGGTTTAGTAGGTCTGTGTAGTTCAGTAGAAAAAAACCATTTGCGCGGAAATAGAAATCCATGTCAAAAGTAATAGAAAATAAAAATAAAAGTAATTTTACCGTGAATTCTTTACTTTAAACTGTATTTTTGCCGTGATAACGAACAGACAAATCAGAAAAAACTAACAACAATTTAAAAAACTAGAATCCATTCGTCTATTTACAAAATTTGCCGTATTTGTTAAATAAAGCTTAAACATTTATAAATAGTTCCCCTTTAGCCGTAATTTTACAAATATAGCAAATACATGAAGACGATGGGCCTAGTGAAGTGCAATAAAATTAAAAATATTCTCGGGGTCAAGCTTTTTTGTTACATGTAGCGTGACGTCATCCTTACATCTTATTTAGATATCGCATTTACAATTTTGTCTAGTTTGCTATCTTTGTTATTGAACTATTTATTATACACAATCATAGTCGTTTTATTTCCCTTATGGGTGATGTTTCCGTGATTTCATGATTTCAGTGAATATAAAGTCAACTTAAAAATAAAAATTAATAGTTTGAAAACTAAAAAACACGCTTTTAGCACGCACTCGTATCCCATTCAGCAAACCCTTTCATTTAGTACCCATATCATGGGGGTACATTTCAAATAGCCAATCCACCATCTTGGATGTCCGCCATGTTGGATTTAAGTCACGTGACTATTTTTTTTCGTATTCCTGACAGCAAACCCTTTCATTTGATACCCATATCATGGGGGTGGATTTCAAACAGCCAGTCCGCCATCTTGGGGAGGCCGCCATATTGGATTTGTAATGACGTTTCTTAGCTAGTCATGTATTGTCATCAGAACTCAGAGCGTGTGCAAAATTTCATCCTAATCGAAGACCGGGAAGTGGGTTAAATTAAGATTCCAAGATTTTCTTACATACATAGTTACAAGTGAAGCTATTAAAAACGTGTTAATGAGTTCTCGGACGTGATACACAAAAACTATAATACAAAACAGCGCAACGCTTGTAATTTTATGAGCTTGTCTGTGCGAACGTAGCGCTTAAACTAATACGAATAATACACAACGCTAGAAAGACGCGAATGAGGGTGAGGTGTGTGACATACTATATCCAACTGTGTAAAATAACTATGTATTAGCGCTTCGAGAGCTTATAAAAAATTGTGTGAATTATATACATGACATTTTTGTTTTATTTCCCATCTATATAGCTTTTTTTTGTAACTTGAAGTAATGTTGGTATTAATTTTAATTAATATTTGTTGTTTCTTTTTTCTAGATGCAATAGAAATTAGCACAGTATAAACTAGTTTGAAACCGATGGACCACCCCAATACGGGGGTATTTTCCCTATTTGTGATAATATTTTGTGTTAAATAAAATTTTTTTTATTTGCATCTTTTCTTGGCCTGGCTTTTTTACATTCTAATAAATAATATTGACTTGTAATTTACAAGGAAAATCTATTTAATTAATGCTAAATACGAAACGCACCTTACACAATACACTTAAGTATTACAAAAATAAACCTTCTTTACCTGTCTTTTCTGTTATCATCAGTTGAATTTATAAAACAAATAATGTACAAAATATTGTGAAATTTTTTAGTAAGTTTGAGTGTAAGGAAATTAGTCCTGAACCAAAAAGTTGCATTTTAGTTCGTGGTGCCCATAATTAATAACTTTTAGTGCAAAAATTACTTTGAAATTTAAAAACATTTGATTTTTTTTTTGTTGGTTTACGTGTTCTTTTTATTTACATATACGTACCTGACCCCGCAAACATTCTGCCATACAACTTTTATCAACCAAATGACAAAGTGACGCGACGCTTCATGTAAATTACTTGTCGTCAATAAACGACAGTTAATTATCGTTCATTTAGATATTGCTTATACCAAAAATAATAAAATTTCAATTAATAAATGAATAGTGAAGGCAGAAGGCTGAGAAATACTTTATGACCTATTCCGATGCCTACCAAATGACCATAACAATTTCATAAAAATTGGTCGAGCCGTTTTGTCGAGATTTTATGTTAATTATAAAGCCAGAATTGTGGACTCGTCAAAATTGTAAATCCGTTATCATTCCGGCGTTTTACTAATTTGTATAGCTAAATAAATTAGGTCTATGTACAAAAGTACTACAGAACAAGAATTCCCAACCAAAATACCTGACTGCAATATTCCATCTTCGAAATCGAAGATTACGTAATTGTTTTTTTACCTTCTTCGATGAAAATGGTAAGGACCGTTTTCATAGGCGAATGGCCTGTTAAAAGTATACAACATCTGTACAGCAAACGAAAACAGACCTAATAGGCATGTAAACAGAAGATTGAAAATTACGATTACTTTTTCAAATTCGAGTTTCCGCCTTAAGTGTCAAAGATGGTGGAACCTCGTGAAGGTTTCAGTCGGTAGGAACACCAAGTCGGTCCATTGTGTCGAGTTTAACATAGCCCGACTGTCTTCACCAGGCGGAATGGTATGCGTAAAATGCATTTCCTCCACGTAAAAAAAAATCTGTCGACTCTTTTCTGTAGTTACACTTGTAACTTGTCGTTGTATTAATGGCGGGATATTAACCAGGGTTATAAATATTATATGTATTATGTGGGCACGAGTCCCTATATTTTGATACAGTTTCAACAAGAACAAAATTAAACATTTTGATTTACCTTCGACTACCTTGGAATTGAAACTTGTACAGTAAAATACTAGTCCAAATGTAGCCTACAAAACTCTTCGTACGGGTTCTAAGAACATCAACCACGAAAGGGTGTCATAAAATTTACAAGCAATCCATCAGAAAGGCATTTTTATATACTTTTTTATAAACAGAGACGATATCCTTGACCGTGATATTGCTTGATATCAGGAAAATTGGGTGCAAACGTATAGTCTACGTTTGAAGTTCGAATATTTTTTTATTTAATAGAGATCTATTAAATAAAAACATATTCGAACTTCGTCTACTGTAATGTTTGGATATATATACGACGAACATTGTCGTTAAATACGAAATTATAATTTACATTTCTTTTGCCTTCACCTATTAATTTTCAATTTTATATTTCAGATTTCGAAACAGCAGTAATAGTCATAAAAAGATATACATATACGGTCGAATTGAAAAACCTCCTTTCTTTGAAGTCGGTCAAAAAAGGGTTTGCTACCAGAATGAGTAGATATCATCACGGAACGGAAAATACAAAGGGAAGTGCCGATGAATATGGGAACCAGTGTCACAAAAACCAAATATCTGCACATAAAATTACAGTATTATTTACAAAACTATATTATTAGTTTAATAAATTCTTTTCACGACTGTCTATTCAGACCCAAGAGTTACTCCCTACTGTTATGGAACAAATGAAATATAAATACAATTCAGTATAGCAATCGCTCGATGTTTTGTATCAAGTTTCGAGGGTAGATCGAAATAAGCATGCAGTAGCAAATAATGCTTAGACCTGAACCTGTTTTAAGGGTGCAACTTTGTAAAAGATGAAGTAAATATACTAATAAATGTGGTAGCCTTATAGTCCTTATAAGGCGATACCTCGATCGAAGTTAAAAAAGCCTCGAATAAATTAAGACACGCGGGAGACAAACGCTACTTCTCCTGTACTTTCTGTTCTGTGGGTTTCTCGTGGCAACCCTAGTTCGATATACACGCAGTGTCTAAATATATGTTCTTGAAATACACAGGACATTTTCTTCTATTTAGACTACCTTCCGTTAGTTAGCAAGAGCTGCACAGGTCAAGCGGGGTCGTTTTGGGGGTGTAATATGGGTAATTGAACTGCTATCATGAGGCGCCGGTGCGCTTCCGAGCCGGTCAGTGCTGCGATGGTGACTCCCGCCTGGTAAGCTGCCGGGATTCGAATGTACCTGGTCAGGGTGAGACGTTCTTGCCAACCGGCCGCACACCATTCCCGTATCACGTTTACTACCTGACCTGGAAGAGGGTAGTTTGAAAAGTTAAAAAAATATGAGGGTAGTGTGGAAAAAAAAAATTAGTAAATTTTAAAATACAATGTAATCACTCAACCTACAATGACTTTAAACGTTTGTAATTTGTAACATTAGCATAAGTAGTACACAGCTGTAAATTTTCATTACTGGGACGCAATGCCTTTCCCTGCAACAGAGTCTAGGCCATAATCCACCACGCAGAATGCATGCGGAATGGCAGATTGTTGTAATGTTGAGGTAATGTACTCTTCACCAAGTCAAACATATTGACCAAAGTTGGCATTTACGTGTAACTAGCAGCACCCCGCGGTTTTATCCGCGTAGTTTCGTTTCCCGATATTTTAACGACATAAAAAGTCTGTCATTCCAGACTATAATCTGACTATGTTCCAAATTTCAACCAAATCCATTCAGTAGTTCCAACGTGGTTCATCAACAAACATTCAAACTTCCGCTAGTATTCGATAGTGTTTATTCGATAGGATTTGCTCCAACTTGAAAAATATGATAATTTACAGCTCAATTTATGGTTGCAATTTTTTTTATTGAAAATTATTAGTTAATTGCCTGACATTTTTTTTTATAGAATAGAGTGACAAGACAACATGACAACGATATAAGGTGTTTTATCTCTTAGCCCAGTAATTTCTCTGGAAACATTGTTTCTTCAAACCGGAATGTAAGCCACTTAGTAGTGCGCCACAGTAATGTTAGCACACTACTGCTTGGCGGCAGAATAACTGGCAAAGGTGTGGTACTTCCCCAGGCGGACTCTGCAAAGAGTCCTACCACTACAGAAGCTACTATTGCCTGAACGGGTTTTCTTATAACATTAGTAGGACCAACTCACCTAGTACGTTGTACGTCTCAAATCTATGATCCGGTACGTGCAAGAGCGGCGTCAAGTCCGTCGTATTGGTGAATCTGTCGACGACATCGTTCGCTCGGACGAGCAGAGTCGAGGGCGACGCCAGTCTCGGCCAGAGTAAGGTTTCTCTCACGCACTCCACCGGGTTGCAGAGGTACACCCCTCGAGTGGACACACCGAACACCATCTGGTGATGCCACGCGTCTGGGATCACTTCGGAGTCGCAACCGTTCTGAAGGTTCTGAGTTAGGATGGGGACAGCTCCTGGGAAGACGGACAAAGTTAAATTTAAATTAAGTACTTTAAGAACTTTTTACTAGTTTAAGTCATACATTTCTATGAGATTGACTTGAGAAAAGAAATGTATCGATATAGCTCAAACTTTATTTTTATGAGATTAATTAGACCTACTTAGTAAGTTGAAGATTTACACAAGATTTCACTTGATTGATTGAACTTCATTAAAAACTGAAAAAGAAAAGGAATTTTATCCAAGAAACATTTCAGGATAACAATTACTCGAATTTCTACGAAAAAACAAGCACCGGGTACAATTTAAAATTAATCTGAGACACTCAACTAAATTTCGTAAATTTTGTGAAATCAACTAAACAGACTGTTCCAATGAGACAGGTTTCGGAATAATCGAAAAAGTCATCGATATAATATTTAAATTTAGATTGTTGTTGAGTTTTCAAAAATCACATAACCGATTTCGTATAATTAATTAACTGGCAATTCACGTGCGATATGGTAGACCGCCTGACTTAAGTTTTAGCCGCATCTGGCGGACGTTTTTTAGGAGAGAGCACGCGCGTGATCGCTACCCGTAAAGCACATCAGCGCCAGACCATATCACACGTGAATGAATATGAGTAATAACCCGTATATTAAACACATATATATGTAACAACCACGGTTATTCAGCAATGTTATGAGTTTTATTGTCTTTCACAAAACAATTTTCAAGCCATGCGTGCCAGTCTCCACGTCAAAACTCACCTAGAGAGATCTAATCGACCAACCAATGCGACAGCGAGATGGCTCTCTCGTGGGAAGAACCTCGCGATAACCAGGCCGTCAGCAGCAAGGTGGATACCGGTCACCAGGTCAGTTCTGAATCCATGGTTCGATTAAATGAATTGAATGTCAAAACTCACCTAAAGAGATCCAGTCGGCCAACCAATGCGACAGCGACATGGCTCTCTCAGGGTATAGCGGGAAGAACCTAGCGGTAACCAGGCCATCGGAGGCACTATGGATACCGGTGACCAGGGCAGTTCTAAATCAATGGTTCGACTAAATGAATGGAATAAAACTCACCTAAAGAGATCCAGTCGGCCAGCCAATGCGACAGCGACATGGCTCTCTCAGGGTATAGTGGGAAGAACCTAGCGGTAACCAGGCCGTCGGAAGCCCGGTGGATGCCGGTCACCAGGTCAGCTGCCGTGCAGCCCGCTACCGCGCGGGACAGAAGGTATCTGAAGACAGGTAATCCATGTAAGCAGAGTACTATTGAGTACTAGTAACGTTACGTTATGCTAGGACTCCTTACAGAGTCCGCCTGGTGAAGTGCCTTTGCCAGTTATTCTACTGAATATTAAGATTTATTATCTTAAAACACTGTAATTTCGCTGGGAACATTGCCTTATAAACCGGAACACAGCGACGCTTGTTATTCTTACTTCACATTACTTGGCGCTAGAATGACTTGAAAAGGTGGGGTACTTCCCCAAGCAGACTTTTCAAAGTGCCGTTCACTAGACAAAATGCTGCTAATAAATAGCTTTAGCCTGCAGTAGGTCGATACGTGACCATGGAATTTTTGCCTTTTAAGGTTCAGCCATTGTTTTACGATTTTGAGGATTGTTGTACAAACCCTTAACTTACCACTTCAAAACAAAAGACGAAAATTATGATGATAGCCCTAAATTTGATTAAGTGTCTGTTTTGATTTGAAGGGGCATGTTTCCAAAGAAGTACACAGAGATAAATCATCATATATCTGGGTGACGAACGCAGTACAGCGCATCTGGACTCCTCATGCTCCGTGTCTTGCTTATCATCAGGCATATGTCCTGATTGTCTCGTCACTCCATACTACAAAAATGTTTTTCAAATCTTAAGCTGTGCCAATGCTTAAGCTCTGGCGTTCTCAGCGTTGAATGTGGATTAGATCGAATAAAGTACTTATGTACAATCTAAGTACTTATGCTTATTTGGTTACCTGGGTATCGGTGCGGTGTTCGCTCGTAGTCTCGTCGCCACAGACGAGTTTATCCTTTCGATGTTTACTGGAACTCCCAACGCATTCTGTGAAACATAATTGTTTCGTATTTTACATTAAAGGATTTGACGTGTGATAATGTTTTTTTAAATTCAAAACTTTTTGAAGTCAAAAGTTCTTTAGCCCCTTTGGTTGAGGAAAGCCTTATGGGTTCGCGTCACCAATATGTTAATTTAGCGGCGTAGCGCCGGAGCGGTGGCGATCTCACACGGTTTATTATAACCTGTGAGTATTTACAATTTTGCGGTGCAGATATGGGAGCCTATTAGAACGCATAACTTTTTGTTCCTAATTTACTTTGTCATAATGAATGTAGCATAATGTATAGTGTCATAATGCAACTTTTGCATAATAATTTTTTGGCGTCATGTGTTTTAAGCATAACAATCTATTGTACTACATTTTATTCGACTACTGATGAGACGCATAATAGTTTTTAAGCATTTTTTTATTTGTTCAATTTTTTTTAAGGTGCCGTTTAAATCGCATAATTTTTTTTTCCTAATTTACTTTGTCATAATGAATGTAGCATAACATATAGTGTCATAATGTAACTTTTGCGTAATCGTTTTTTGGCGTTATGTGTTTTAATCATAAAAATCTATTGTGCTACATTCAATTCGACTGTTGCTCAGACGCATTTAGGCATTTTTAATTATTTGTTGTGCTACGTAATGTATAACCAGGTTATATAGGGTCCAGATCCGACTCGGAGCACCCCGACTCCACCTAGTCTTGTCGCTACTACCCCTAGAGTGTATTTAAAAAATGCGAGAGCCAGAAGCTCAAGGGAGGTCCTGAGTGGAGAAGCGACACTCAGGGCTGACCGAAGAGTTTCTGGCGGGAGCCCACCCGGAGTCAAAAAGTGCACAAAACGTTATGTCTACATAAATTGGTACAAAAATTGTTATACTACTGCATAGTCCTGCATAGATATTCCATTAAATTAGTAGATACCTACATTACGAATAATAAATATTGTTGTCGAAGTACCCACCCGCATTTCACACACCCACGTATTTTATTTATGTCCGCTCTTTACACTTGTTTTTTAGTTAGGCGTTTAAAGTTTATGCCGTTGATCAGTATGTTTAAGTATTGTTATGCTTTTCTCAATGTGTGCCTTTAACCATTATGCTATTTATAGTTATGCGTCTAAACAGTATACTAAGTTATCTGTATGCTATATATGGCTATGCGTTTTAACATTATGCTAAGTTATCGTTATGTTATATATGGTTATGCTAGTTAACATTATGCGAAGACAGTTATGCGTTTAGTTGTTATGGTAAATTATCATTAGTCCTAAAAACGTTATGCTTACCTAAAATAGGACAAAAAATGTTATGCCACCCCATATAGACCCTGCAGATATAACACCAACATATACCTATCGTGCGTTATATTCCAATCATCTAAGCATGTCACCTCGGAAACTAACAGAATAAACTCAAGTATAGATTGAAAAAAAAAACTCATGTTTAAGTCTTCGAATATAATATCTAATCTAACGTATCTATCCAAATTTTGATGATGCATACATTTCACACAGAACTGAATTTTAACAACAACAACTTACAAACACATTGACGACGGCAGTCGCGCCACAGGCCGAGGTGCCGATTTGCGTGACTTGTCGCTCGCACGCTTCCCGCTCGGACCATATCATGCACCGCGGCGGTTCGACGCACGATATGCTCGACGTGCTGGAACTGGGGCCGGGTTCCGACCCGTCTCCAACCTGGAATGGTACGATGCAATGAGGATACGTTGTACGTTGTAACATCCCCTCTTCGTTTTAAGGTTTTGTAGTGCTAGGACTCTTGGCAGAGTTTTCCTGGGGAAGTACCACACATTTGCCAGTTATTCTACCACCAATCAATGGGAAAACATCATAGTGTTCCGGTTTGAAGGGCAATGTTTCCGAAAATGAGAAATTACAGGGCTTATAGTTATAGATATATTTTAGATCTCTAGGTGACGCAGTGCAGTGATAGGTAATGATTTGGTCTCTTTATTTTCTAATAGGTGCGTGACACTGTGCTGTTATGGGCGTATTGCTTACCATCAGGCACATGTCCTGCTTGTCTCGTCACTCTTAAGGGTAAAAAAACTCGGTACCTCTCGCGATGTCACTCAAAAAGTGGCCGTGCTCAAATGGGATTGGGCGGATCATATATGCCAAATGCCGGAACAACTCTTATCGGTCTTAGCGATAAGGTCGCCAATCGCTACTGTGTTTAAAGTTTTTTTTGTATTTTGTTTTTATTATTTAAATGCAATAAAAAGTTTACGTATCTAACTCTGGGCCAAACAGACCGAACTTTTAGAGAAGATTGAAAGCCTGTTTCTCTGGGAAACGTGGAGGGAAGCCTTTGGTGAGGCCTTTGCTCTGCAATGGGACAATATATAATATATGTATAGGTTGCAATGATATATTTTATGTCAATGATATTCTGAGATAGTAATGATAAAATAAGTTGTAGCCTTGTAGCTCATCGGATCCACTCGCAGACCCAACTATCACCGTCGCAGTTATTTGACTCGCAATTGTGACATCCTACTGTCCTACTAATATAATAAATGCGACAGTTTAGATGTTTGTTGCTCAATCACGTCGGATCGGATCGTACAAAAACAGCTAAAATAAGCACATAACAAATCAGGCTATTATTTTTGCTTTTGCATGGTGCTCATGTAATGCAAAAATTCGACGTTTGGTTCACTAACATTTTGGAGATTCTACAGTATCTGGTACAATACAAATTTTGAGACCGCTTAAATATGTATCTTCCCTGTCCGACGGAAAATAAAAAACAATATTTTTTTCTTTTTAACTTTCCAGAGTTTGAGTGACAGCTGCAAAGAATTTTCTTTGGACAGTTGGCACTTGGCTGACAATTTATTTCAAAGTTTTGAGGTTTTTCCGTACTTTTATTTTGAATGTTTTTTATTTATATTTTTCAATATAAAATAGCAAGTTGATATTAGAAGCAGGTATTATAAAATATCGGGAAACTGTGAACTATTGGAATCGACACAATAAACATTTCATGTTACGAATATCCCATAATTTGGCGACAGATTATGTCAGTTCCCACGATAAGTTCCTTATTTTTGGTATACCCCATGGTGCTGGCGCGGTCGCTGCCTAAAATTTTGGGGGGGTCACTAATAGTAATACAATATATCGAGAAAAAAAGAGTTTACTAGTAGCGCTCTATGATTTTTACCCGCGTAGTTGCCGTTCCAGTTCCATCATGGCATGGCCATCTAGAAATGCGTCAGCGTCTCCAGATGCATTTCTAGATGACCAATGGCCATGGTCCCGAATTTACCCGAAGATTTCTTATCATACCCGAGTGTGACACTAGAACTCAATTCACACCCCATGAAAAATCTGTCTAGGCGCGCCAAAAGAAGTTTTCACTTCAAAAACCTAGTTTAGTTTGACCTCAGTGCCGAAACAACTGCTAAACTGTTAAACAGGTTAACAACTACAGATTTACGATTACGATTTACTATGATTTTTCTATGTAACGTATACGATTTAAAGAAATAATAATGATATAAAGAATAGTGTGGCATGTTCCGTGTGACCCGCCCTCCCTTTACGGACCGCGCCTGCCGTGGTGGCTTAGTAGGCAACACGTGTGATTCACAATCATGTGGTCATAAGTTCCAATACCGCCTCCAACTCTGAGTATTTTTCCAAGTACCTACAGCACACGTACAAGTTTGTAATTGCCACTGGTTTTAACGGTGAAGTGATTTTATAATGAGGAAACAAACATATGTTTCTAGAATATGCGTCTTCCGGCCTAGATTACGGCCGTGACACTTTATAAGATAACGTCCCGAGTAACAGCAGTGAGAATATGAAGAGGCCTACTTATGCTTATAGGAAACCGGCATATTCCAAAATATATCTTTCTAGCATAAGCGTTTTCTGTCAATCCACTACAGCGTGGTAGAGTATGGCCTAGACTCTGTCTTTTATAAGAGAAGGTCCCGCGTCACAGCAGTGAGATTGTGCAGTGAACTACTTATTCCTATTGTAATTTTTTTTGATATCATACCTATCTTTGAATCAGTGTAACTTCATCCAACTAACCCGCACTGGGCAGTGGTAGCTTATAGCCTAGAAGGCCCCGAGTCCCAGCAAAGCGCACATTTAGTGGGCTACTCATGCTATTACACTATGGTATTTGTAATATGACAAAATTGATGAATAAAGGGCAGAGGAGTTGGCTCGTTTGGTCGTTTGCTCGCCCACGGTTTTTCGCGCGCAGTTCCCGTTTCTGTTATTTTCCCGCGATAAAAGTGCTTAGGTATGTGTTCTTCTAGATTAATCTGTGTTCCAAATTTCACGCCGATCCGTTCAGACGTTACGACATTATTAAGCAACAAACATCCAAACTTTCGCATTTCTAATATAGGACGGTAGGATTACGGTTGTTCACTACACTAGTATAATTAATTACGTGACGTTCGAGGTCTACCCTAACCTTACTAACTAATACCGCTAACTTAAAACGGTGAAGGAAAACATCGTGAGGAAACCGACATGTACCTAGAATCTTTCGAAGTCTTGTGTCATCCACCAACCCGCACTGGGCCAGCGTGGTGGATTATGGCCTTAACTCTCTCCTTGCGAGAGAAGGCCCCGAGTCCCAGCAGTGGCAACATTTAGTGGGCTGTTGATGATGATGACGAGGTCTACCATATAACCACGGTAAATAAAAAAATAAATAATGGTGGACATTTTCCACACAATACAATTCTGCCCCTAAGTTGAGCTCGTACTATGGGAGCCACAAAGCCGATAGAATACTTATACAGGTAGTGGTAAATATATAGGTAGGTACTTTTTATATACAGAAACACCCAGACATAGAACAAATAATTGCACAAGTATTTACACTGGGTGGGAATCCAACCCACGACCCTTGGCTTGGCAGGCGGACTTTTTTTAAGGAATTGCATTTACGCATGTCCGCTATGCAGCGACATGGCAGGGATATGTCGGGCTCGACACCGGGCCGGGATTCTCCATCACACAACGAGATGCCAACGAGGCAAGTTGACCAACAAGCCTCTAGGTAAATATAGCCGAAACAGATACCTATGCTGTCTCTTGGTTGCCTCATTTTCACCATATGTATTTTGTCGTCCGTGAGGACGCAATTTTTTTTTATCGATAGTTTTTGGACTGGACCACTAAATCGATTCACTCAAGACTTGAAGGACACCCACATTATGACTACCATGCTAACCACACAGGCAATTTATACCAGTTTTCTTGCCCTGATCTTAAATTAATTATAACCATTTAATCTTTCAGGTTTGTTCAAGGTAAACGAAATAACGTAGGATCTAGAAGTACGCTAGATTTATGGAAACATTTTGTCGTCGCCGAGGATGGCCAAACGGCAAGATGCAAAATATGCTCTAAAATTTTGAAGACGACTGGAGGCTGCACCATTGGTTTGCGTTCGCATTTTTATAATGGTCATCGAAATATTGCATTGAAGAACATCATTGAGAATCCTACTATGCTATCTACCACAAACAATAAGAAAGAGAAAAGTCCGTCGAATACATTTAGGAAGGTAAATACTAACGACAGAGATAATGCTGAACTTATTAATGGAATCTTCAGGAAGAATGACAAAACGATAATAGAATCATTTGTCAAGAAAATGAGTAATATGGCAGACAATACAACCAATAATAAGTCTCTTGAATCTACTGGTAACATAAATACACCTGTTAAACAAATTGAAACAAATACCTTAACTCAAAATATCAGTATTGGACCAGATTCAGCAAAGACAGCAAAGAAACGTAAAATAATAGATTACTACAAATTTACAGACTCAATGGAAACGGTAGTTGCCCGTATGATAGCATTGGACGGTGCAAATATCACATTGTTTACACAATCTCAGGACTTACGACGCTTATTTAAACGTAGTGGCTACTATTTGCCAAAATCGAAAGACTTGATTTTAGAAATGATATTGAAGAATGCTGAACATGTAAAGGAAGATACAAGAAAAGCTATTTTAGAAATAAAAAAAGCTGGATACAAGTTTGCATTATCACTAGATGACTGGAAAACCAACCGAAATAAACGCTATATTAATATTATCCTGCATTGCAATGCATTGAACATATGTAAAACTCTAGGACCAGTTAATATTACAGAATCGGAAACGTCAAATGATGCATTCATAATTATAAATGATTGCCTCAAGACTTTTAATATTTCATTTGACGAAGATGTTGTGAGTCTTACAACTGATGGAAGCAGAGATATGCGGAAAATAGGTATCCACTTTTGTGGACATCATCAGTGGTGTTTAGCTCAAGGAGTACAGGGTGCAGTCATTAGCACTATGTATAAGACTGTGCCTGAACGAGATAATATACGTGAAAAATTTACGGACCTGCAAGAATCAGAGCCATTGAAAGATTCATCTTCAGAAACTGATGATGACTCGTTTGTTCAAAGTGGTGAATTTGCTGTTGGTAAACCTCATATGCAAGCAGAGCTACATTTGTACACACCAGTTATCGAGAAACTTCGACGAGCAGTTAAAATGATTATGAACTCTCCAACAAATACAAACACTCTACAAACTTACATTAAAAACGATCTTAACATTGACACTCATCTGCAAATAGATAATCAAACAAGATGGACAAGCATTGTTGATATGATTGGATCCTTTTTGAAAGTAAAAGGCTGTGTTCTGAAACTTTTAAACAATTTAAAGTCAGATATAGTGTTCACTGAAGAGGAAATATCATGCTTGAGTGGAATACATCTCAATTTGGATTTATTGAGATTAGTAGTACTATCTCTTTGCCGTGAAGAAGCAACGCTTTTCACTGCTGATACCGCACTAAGATGTATCCTCATTCAGTTAGAAGAGCTGAATTCAGATTTAAGTTTACAGCTTGCATCCAACTTAAGGAAACAGATTAAGGATAGACGTCTTCTGATAGCTGGAGTACTACACTACCTGTACGACCTCAGAAGCTTCACAGCTTTTCCAGATGACGCAACATTCCTCAAGCCAACAAATAAACAAATAACTGAACTTATTGTAGGTATTTTAAAACAACTTAAGTTCAAGTGTGTTACAGATGACCCCAAGAAACTTCCAACACCTTCCAGCAGTAAAAAGCAGCACAGTGGAACAACTGTGCTGATATTTGATCAAGCAATGGAATTAAGAATAAAAAAGAAGAAAGCACATACAGTTGAAAGCTCAAACTTTCATCTACAAAGATATGTGTCAGATGAGATGAAGATATATGAGACGAGAGGAGAGCGAGGAATTTGTTTAACTAAAGCTTATGAGTATTTGCTGACTATAATACCAACTAACATCCAACCTGACAGGATATTTTCAGTATGTGGATGTGTTTCTACCAGAATAAACAGTTCTCACCCTGATAACATTTTAGAGGCTCTTATATTTTTAAGAACACATTATGAAGAGCAAAGACGTACCATGGGAAAGCATGATGATGTGGGTTTAAAATTACCAATAAATTAAACTGGAATAGTTTTTTTAAATTAACAGATGAGGTTGAAGATACTGTTGATCATTATCAAACCTGTTCCTAGCATTGAAGCGGTGGTTTATGGTACTATATATTTTTCTTTTTTTGTATTTTATATTTTTGTTTAATTAATATATATGTATGTGAAATTTTAAGAGTTTAATGGTGAACTTGCTGATGAGTTTTATATGTTTACGTACTTTTCGCTGGTATAAATTAGAAATCATAAAAACTTTTGATGGCTTTTAGTACAGCTTGCTAGAATTTTCTTCTTGAAAATAAATATTCTGACCTTAATCCAATTGTTTTCCTCAAATCTTAAAATAATCCATTATTATGCTTAGCATATCAAAGTTTAATAATTAGATAATTATGATTCCAGATGTTTTGTTTTGATTTACAGAAAATGTCTGATCTTGCAATTCTATTCCATTTGTGAACCTGGTCAACATACTTTTGAAGTTATGTTTAGTAGTTAGCAGAACACAAATGCATTCAGTAAATGTTAACTAAAACGTAACTGATCAACTATTTACAGTAGTACTTAGCTCTGGTAGATAAACTTTGAAATTCATGGTGTTGCCACCACATAGAAGCAGCCAAACAATGTTTGCATTTGTGTACGCTCTTGATATTATGTACAAATAGAGATAGTAAATTTCGGTAAATTAGGGCCCTGTGCCTTCAGCAACAGCCAAGCAAATTTCAGCTAATCAGCCAAGGCCAAGAAGTAACCCTTAAAAAACCCATACACAATATTAGGAGTTATTGTTGTCAGCTCAAAAATCAATAAAAAATACTTACTGTAGCATTAGAGCTTTGATTTTCACTATCCTCCTTCTGCTTGTCAGCAAGAAGTTTCTTTGCCATAATAATGTGGTACATAGCAGAGGGAACCGTCAGGTTTGGGTCAATTTGCTTGCCTCTATGTACTCTGTGTCCTATAGAGCCCTCGGGGTATTCCTCCTCAGGGTCTAAAAAGAAGTTAGAAAAGAAAATAATGTATTAAGTAATTAGTCATGAATTTAACAGTCCTAACAGTGGTAGGAATACCATATATAAACAATTTTACTTAATTTGGAAAAAAGTAGTCAATGTAATAAATATGTAATTTAAGATTATATTTTTTACCACCATCTCGCCTGATCTGGTCGACGATCTACGGTGCGTGCTTATCTAGAAGAAACCGATTCACTCTCGATTTGAAGACACCAAGATTGTCACTATCGGGAAAACCCCACTCAGGCAACACATTCCACAACCTAGACATTCTTATCCGATGATGAATCTGTCATCATGATGAATGTGGGAAATTATATGTTGCTGTTCACAATGTTAGTATAATCTGGATTAAATCATATCAATTATACAAGTGTCAAATTTAAAAAAAACTTGCAAAATTTAACCTTAATTGCGAGTTACAAATTATTCCATAAACATTATAAACAAATATTCTATAAACATAAATAAATAAATAAATAATATAGGTGGACAATTCACACACAACACCATCTGACCCCAAACTAAGCAAAGCTTGTGTGATGGCGGCCAAATAGCTGATATAATACTTATATAGTTTTTTTTAAATACATACTTATTATACATAGAAACACCCAGACACAGTGCAAACATTTGAATTCATCACACAAATATTTGCACTGGGTGGGGATCGAACCCACGACCCTCGGCTTCGCAGGCAGAGCTACTACCCACTAAGCCACAAGTCCAGTCAACAAAATATAAAGTTTTTTTCTATTGATAATAAGCAAACTCTAGACCACATCATCTTGCTTGATGTCAAGCATCAATCCAGTCTAAGATGGAGCTCATTTATCCAGAAATAACCAATTCACTCTCCATTTGAAGACACCCAGATTTTATTCATCAAGCCAATTACATATTTATACTTAATTATATATGTGCACATATGTATTAAGTATAAATTTATAGACATTTAGTCTAAAATTAAGTAAGTATAAAATTATGTCATTGAAATTTTGTTAGGACTAGTTTTGAATAAATTCAAAACTCCTTAGTCTTAGTTTAATGTGACAATCAACATGTTAAAATCAATTCAACATGACATGTTACAATAGATAAAAGGTCAAAGTACAATTACATAAAATCAATCAACTTACTTGTTGGAACCCTTAATGGCATCACATCCCCATTTGAATGGATATTGACTGGTCCTGTCCAATGCAGCATTGTTCGTCTCACCATCAGTTGTTCACCTCTTGCGTTCACATGTGTGATGTACGGTCCATACCACGTGTGCTGGGGCTGTTCCACTGCATCTCTTTGACAAGAGACCACAGCACTGCTGGTGGAAGGCACTGCATGACTATACACATCGTCTCCCTGAGGACCTACAGGATTATTCCCCGGGACAGGATTTGGTCGAACAGGAGGAGCACAATATTCTGGTGATGTTCCTCTAACAGCGTTTATAACTGGATCATTCTCTTCCTGCATGTTTAGATCATCATCCAAATCTGCATCAGGTGATGAGTCTTCACCAGAGTCAACTTCACATGAAGGGCCCGGGTCAAAGTCCATTTCTAGAAAGTCCATGTCAGGACTAGACGCTCTAGAACCACCTTCTCTTGCATTGCCAGCTCCTTGTCCTACAGCATAATTTGGAGGTATTGGCAGGTGTCTGTCTAGAGGCAAGCCCATGTCAAGGCTGAAGAAAGAACTAGGCAAGTCTGCTAAATGCTCTCCTCCTCTGTATGTGTAAATGCAACCATCTTCTGATCCCAGTGAGTAGTCGTCATTACCTGTGTCAGTGGAACTATCATCGTCTACATCAGGCCTGTTTAGCTTCAAGCTGGAAGGCCTCTTCCTGTTTTCTTTGATACCAATATTGTCATTTTCTACTCTACTAGTGCCACTTGTTGATGGTGCATTGCTGCTGCCTCCTGCAGTACACACTCTGTGTCGAAGACATGACTGACCTTCAGAGTCAATACCATTGTTTGTATTCAAGCTTGATCTACTACTGCATGCAGTGACACAACCATGTAAACTATCATTGGATGTTAGCTTGCCTGACAAAGAATTACTTGAACTAGGCAAGTTTTTATGGCTGTCAGCGGCGCTTTCCGTGGATCTACTAGATTGCGAAGCGGAGTCGTGAGATGTCACGCTAGCGAGACGCGAGTGAGACCCGTTCAACGGAACAAAGTTTGAACCAGAGTTGGAAGTCGTTGTAAACACTTTTCCGTCGCTATCACCCTGTTCCTCCTGTTTCGAAGTATTCTTGAGGTTTTTATTTTTATCATTCTCACAATCTGGTTTCGCAGAACTCTGCGTAGAGGCGGAGGCTTTATTAGAATCCATCACTAATGTAGCGACGAAGTAGTCGGCATTGAACAGGATGTTTTAAGGTTACCAATAAAGTTTTCTAACTATAAATCGGCTAAGTAACTAAGGTGAGTAAAAAGTCTTATATGAATTTAATTTTGACGTAATTATTAGTCTGATAGTAATTATTAAACAGAAATTACTACAATAACACAAACCACAAGAATCAAGTCGAAAACATTTTGTTTGACAGAGTTTTGACAGATATTTTGACAGGCAAACAAACAAAGGCCAATATTAAATGGACTTTTCACTACACACCGGCTAAAAAACAATTTTCGGTTTCGGTCTGAGATTGACCACACTGCGATTGATTGCATCGTTTGGAAGACAGTTGCAAGCTATGCGGTGGAGGCAGCAGATCGCAGCGGCGATAATGAGCCGTTTTCCGACGAAACAAAAAGAGATGGTTTAATAAAACGATAATAGGAGGCGCTTGTAGGTCTTTTGGTTTGTTGTCAAAAGCGGTAGGCATAATGGGCCTCAATTCATTCAATTTGCGAAAGCACGACTTCTAGTAATAAATAATAAACTACTTTATCCATGTACGCATTTTATTCGAATGAAAACTATATCAAAACATCAAAATTTCAAAACAAATTTGTAAACCTGATGAAAGACAAAATATATATTTTTTTAATGTATTCTTGGCTATGGATACAAATCCGTCTGCGCGGGAACGAGAGATCGTTTGGACGCGTTCAGCGGGCAATTTGAAAAAAGACTCGGTTAGCAAAATGCCGACGAGTGTTGTTAAGTGCAGTTCGTGTAATATTGTAATAAATGAAGTTCTGGCTTTCGTCCAGAATAAAATAGAGGTAATGGATAATGAAAGCCTCATAAGAATTTGTAGTACATCGTTCACAGCGGAGGATATAGATGACGCCAAAGTTCTCCTGTTTGAATCGGTTCCTACGTCAAAACGAAGAATAGTGAGAAAAAAAGTCGACGGAAAAATACAGAAGGATCTAGGAGACATAATCAATCTGTTCAAAGATTCTGAGCCAGAAATAATACCGACCTTTGTAGCGAGAGATCTCCAAAAATTACCGCCGCTTACCTTTGACCATTTAGATCCCACTCGTTTATATAATTAAATTACAAAATGATATGAAGGAAATAAAGAGCTCGTACATGTCCAGGGCGGAATTTGACAAAAATAAGGTAGAATCTGCAGCATGCCATACATCACCCAAAAACATAAGTTGTATTAATTCTAAAAACTCTGTTCTAAATTCAAATTATTCAAAAAGTGATGCGGATGTTGATAGCAACGCGTGGAAAACGCCTCAAGCGCCAAAACGACAGAAAGGTTCAAAAAACAATCTATGAAACGACTAATTTATGCGGATATGCAGCCTATCTCGCCTCTCCCTCCAATGCAACGGATTAATAATTCTATCTCACAGGCTACGAACGAATTGACACAGAGTGATACGTTGCTTCCTCTCGCTCAAACGCAGCACAAAAGTACTTTCATCTCTCTCTCGCGAGCCGTTCCAAAACACACAGAGTCAGATTGTGCGCCAGAAAGCGGAAACAATGGGGCGTTTTCCAGATGAAGATAGACTTGTCAAAGACAGTTCCCAATTTCACCATAAGTGGCGCCAATGTTTCATTTTGTTAGAGAAATTTCACAAAAACAAACAGTGGTGCCACACTTGGCAAAATTTAGAACTATTTTTGACAAGTCTATCTTCATCTGGAAAACGCCTCATTTGAAGTCGATGGATTATGCGTCAAAAACGGACAGCAGTATGGACGTCGGTCAAGACAGTAGTTGCAGTAAGGATCAAGGGAAAAGGTTAACGATGGCCGAAGTAGTTATAAGTAATGCAGAATGGAGTTTGCCAAAATGCTCGGAAGAGTGGATGGAGGTAAATCGCAAGCGTTTTAGAAATAAGTTTGTAGGTGATGTGGGTGTTGCCAACAATAATATTAAATACAGATTTAGAGCCGCCGAATTGAAGACCCAATTATATATATCCAATGTACATAAGGACACATCGGAGAACGATATAGCGGATTACATTTTCCAAAAAACCAAAGAGAAAGTGTCATTAGTCAGAATACAGAGTAGAATGGACAAAGGGCATAACTCGTTTAAGCTTTGGGTGTCAAATACGAATTTAAATTTATTTTTGGATAAGAATTTATGGCCAGAAGGAGTCTCGTTTAGAAAATTTGTTAATTTTCAGTACAAAGGAGAATCCTGGAAAAAAGAGACAGATATTAATAAAATTAATTATGGATAATGTAGCACACACCAACATATCCTGCAAATTTATTAGTTTTAATTGTAAATCTTTGAAGAATTCTATGGAGTACGTGCAAAAACTGTGCAAATCTGCTGATGTATTAGCATTACAAGAAACGTGGTTGATGCCACACGACATACCGTTACTTGGTGGAATTGATCAAGATTTTGCATACTGTGGAGCTTCAATGGTGGATACTAGTGCTGGAGTTATTCGAGGAAGACCTTACGGTGGTGTAGCTATTTTGTGGCGAAAAAGTGTATTCCGTAACGTGTCTATAATAAAGTGTGATAATAATCGAGTGGTAGCAATTAGAGTAAATGAAAACGATCGTTCTTTCATAGTATGCTGTGTATATATGCCTATAGATTCTTTTGAAAATCTTACCGAGTTTACAAATTGTTTATGTGATATGAGGACAATAATTGAAAACACATATACAGAAACTGTGTATATGCTAGGTGACTACAATGCACACCCGGGTGAACTATTCTCTAAAGAACTAAATGAATTCTGTTTTGAAAATAAGTGGGTAGCTGCAGATTTAGTAGCTTTAGAAGCGAATACCTTTTCATACATTAGTGATGCACACGGATGTAAGCGATGGCTTGACCACTGTGTTGTTACTGAATCAGCTATGAATACAATTACTAACATAAAAATTATATATGATGTGAATACCTCAGACCATTTTCCATTAGAAATAACAAGTAAGTAACTTGAATTTACTTAAATCAAAGATAGTTGCCAAGGCAACAATAATCAATAGAGTACATTGGGGAAACAGAAATCTGGACCAAACCGATACATATTTTAAATATTGCAACGAAAAGCTAAAAGAAGTAGATTTCCCAATACAATTCCGTACTTGTTGTGAACAACGATGTAATTTATCAGAACACAAACTTATAATAGATGAAATGTATTTTATAATTGTAGATATATTAAGTAGCGCAGCTAAATTAAGTAACAACCGTAGAATTAATAAGCAAAAGCATAATGTCCCGGGCTGGAATGAAAATGTTAAAGATGCACATGAGCAGGCTAGGATTAGTTTTCAGACTTGGATAGAAAATGGAAAACCAACTAGTGGGAGCGTTTTTGATAAAATGACCACAGATCGGAAAATCTTTAAAGGTAAACTTCAATGGCGTAAAAAAAAATAAAGAACAAAATCAAATGGACAAACTAGCTTCTCTTCATAAAAATAATGATTTCAAAAATTTCTGGAAATATACAGCAAGTCTGAATACTAAACCAAGTATGTCACAGAGTGTGGACGGTATTTCTGGAGACAAAAATATAGCACAATTGTTTATGAACCATTTTAAAGTATCAGCATTACCTGTGTCCCATGCGAGAGCCGAAAAAGATTGTACGGGAAATCTGTTCAAAGCGGAATCAGATCTTGAGTGGAAACTGGTGCGATTTACCTCTAGAGATGTAATAAACACTTTAAATAATATGAAGAGAGGAAAATCGCCTGGACATGACGGACTTAGCATTGAACATTTTTTGCATGCAGGGAAACACTTACCTAGAGTTCTAGCTATGTTTTATACATTTTGTATTGGACATTCATATCTTCCACAAGAGTTGATGAGGACATTGGTTGTACCTATACTTAAGAATAAGACGGGAGATATATCGGATAGGAACAACTATAGACCAGTATCATTAGCAACAATAACCGCTAAAGTATTGGACAGTTTAATCGACGCTCATCTTGATCGCACGTTACAGCTACATGACGCTCAATTCGGATTTCGAGCGGGTTTGTCAACTGAGAGTGCTATTTTAAGCTTAAAGCATACTGTCCGGTACTATACCGACAGAAAAACTCCCGTGTATGCCTGTTTTTTAGATCTTTCTAAAGCTTTTGACCGTGTATCCTATGAACTCTTGTGGAGGAAACTGGAAGGTGTTTTACCTCGTGAATTGCTTGATATTTTTAAATTCTGGTATGCTAATCAACTGAACATGGTAAAATGGTCCACTGAAGAGTCGGAAGCGTACAAACTCGAATGTGGAGTGAGGCAAGGAGGGATCACTTCTCCAAAATTATTTAATTTATACATGAACCGGCTGATTGTTGAACTCAGTAGTATGCATGCAGGATGCTCCATCGACGGCTTACAGGTAAATAATTTGAGTTATGCTGATGACATGGTGCTTCTGAGTCCATCAATTAGCGGGCTAAGAAAGCTGGTGAAGACATGTGAGTTATATGCTGTTGAGCATGGCCTTCAATACAACTCCAGTAAAAGCGAAATATTAGTTTTTACAGCTGGAAATAAGGAACCACAATATTTACCACCTGTCTTCATGCACGGAACTCCTCTGAAGACTGTAAATAAATTTAAATATCTCGGGCACATTGTTACACAAGACCTTAGAGATGACAGCGATATAGAGCGGGAACGTAGAGCGTTGGCTGTAAGGGGCAACATGATAGCTCGTAGGTTTGCTCGATGTTCTATTCCTATTAAAATAACGTTATTTCAAGCATTTTGTCAATCCGCATACACGAGCAGCCTATGGGTTTCATACAAGCAAAAATCCTTAAACGCTATACGGGTCCAGTATAACAACATCTTTCGAATATTGTTGAGACTGCCGAGATTTTGCAGTGCATCTGGAATGTTTGCAGAAGCGCGAATAGATGGATTTCCAGCTATCATTCGGAAGAGAATAACGTCTTTGCTATATAGAGTGAGAGGCAGTTCCAACAATATTCTGTCAGTTATTCGTGATAAATTCAACTGTCCTATTCTGAAACATTGGGTAAAGACCATTATACCTCAGAGTAATCCCCGATTATATCTAAAATAACAATAAGTCCCTACCATTATTCTTTTTCTGTAATAGGTAGCATAAATTCATCGTGTTTAATTTTAGATCTGTATTTTGTGCCATACTGCTTGTATTTTAACTGTAATTTTAAATTTAATGTGACTTTTGTTTATTTTTGTATGGATCATAGTTATCCGAAATAAAGTTTATTATATATTATTATATATTACTAGCGGCCCATTCCGGCTGCGCTCGGATATTGTCATTTAAAGACTATTAATCGAAATAAAAACTATCCTATCTCTCAAGTTGGACCAGACTGCTCACGGTGTGCCAATTTAATTTAAAATCGGTTAAGTAGTTTAGGAATCCATCGCGGACAAACATCGTGACAGGAGATTTATATATATTAAGATAATCCTTCAGCCGAGAGAGTATCTCTCTACTTAGTCTGTGGATAAAATATTGTCGTATCAGTGTTGCTATTTATATCTTTGAATTTTCCTTCTACTTTGGCTTAGTTGGTGTCTATTGCCTCGGGAGTTCTAAAGATTTTTACTGAAAAGGGATTGTGATCAGTAATGGTTTTTTATTACATTATCAACCTAATTAGCTATTTTTATTCCCAATATTTTAAAATTAAAAATACACTTTTTACACTATACTTTTTCCCTGAAAACGGGTAGGGTCTCTAAAGGGATTACACTGTTGAGAGTATATGGTAGAGACAGATCTATCTGCATCTCGAACAATCGCCATCTAGTGCGTCCGTTGGAACTATTTTTGTCTCGTCGGAAACTCCCTCATTTGTGTTTACAGAGGATTTATCTAGACACACGGCAGTGTGGCCAGCCAAGTTCATTGAAGTAATATAAATGTTTCTTGAAGTGAAGAAAAAACCCAGTTGTAAGAAAATCCAAATGATAAATGGGATCTCAGACTAAGAGAGATAATCTATAATGAGATTTAAATATTTTCATTGGTGAAAATGAAAAAGGAATCGATTTTGAAAACTCACATACCTCATTTCAAAGTCTAAGAAATTAAAAAGTCAACTGTTCAACAAATATTGTCTACGGTTGTCAAATTTTCACAATGACAAATTGATTCAGCCAGCTGTAGATTTTGTAAAATTACGTCTTATTGTATTTTGATCAATAAAGGCTAGTTAAATAAACATTTTCGATTGCAATTAATCGTGATATAAAATAGTTCAGAGAATCAACAGTGAAAATGGCTTACGCCTACTTGTTCAAATATATCATCATCGGCGACACAGGTATCGATTTTATTTCCTGATACAATATTTAGGTCTTTTTATCTCTGTTGCCCTGTTTTATTGCAAGGCCTTTGTCTCGAATTAGTATCTAACACAATGGGAATATTTAAACGCAGTTGTCTATACAATCGATCGTTTGTTTTTGTTGATGGGGCGTGATCTATAGTTTTCGAACGCCTACGCTCTAAAAAACCCTACGTCAAATGGATCCAAATGCGCATTATCGCTAAGAGAATCTATAGTTAGGTGCTCATACGGTTATAAACAATTAGATGAATTCAAAACAAATAGATCTAAGTTATAATGCCAAGGCCTTTCTTTGTTGTTGTATTCTAATTACATAAGTTCCAGACACAAAAGACTGAGCACCAATAGATACATAGAAAATTCAATTGACCATGATAATTACAAAAATATGTCCTGCTTTGTTTTTTTTAATCAATGGAGATATTAAACCATTCATTGTATGATTTATTTGATTACTGTCCCTTTATTTACCCTATTTAAGTAAAATATGACCCTAATTGTCTCAAAAATTTCACCATAAGTAAACATTATTGCAATTAAACAGTTGAGAACAAAAATAACTTCGTTTGTTGTAGTTCAAAATGATACAAAAATATTTACAATTACTAACTTGACAATAAATTAGCAACCACCCAGAATAGTTGTCATTGTATCCCTACACAGTACACAATTACCTTCATAACTAGACATTAAATTTTTCCTGTTATTTTACTAAATAAGTGCATAATAAGTTTTTCTTGTTAAGCAAATTGTACTTACACTCCTGTCCAGAAAATGACTATACTTTTATCCAGAAAGTATAAAATGAGCTAGTAGTGATTGTACAGAGTACTATTTGACTTGACAATAATTTGTAAAGGTTTCATATATCTCGAGACAGACTGCAAAAAAGTCACTGGGAAAAATACTCCACTAATAGTTAGGAGTTTGAAGCTAAATCACATTATAACAAATAAGCTATAATATAATGTTCAATTCAGATAGGTTTTAGTATGGAATCTATAATCTATCTTTACTCAAAAAATTGAGTTTAATGAAAACTTTTTGTGAATTCTGTGTATGTGTTGTCACCAACTCATACTGGTAACATCTACTATTTAAGGCAGCTTATTATTTTATTTTAAATAATTCTTTATTGGGTGGCAGATAGCAATACATATGGATTAATTTTTGGACTATAGGTGTAGGCAAATCATGCCTGCTCCTTCAATTCACGGACAAAAGGTTCCAGCCAGTACATGATCTCACAATCGGTGTGGAGTTTGGTGCTCGAATGATCACCATTGATGGCAAGCAAATCAAGCTTCAGATATGGGACACGGCTGGACAAGAAGCATTCAGGTAAATATCACTTTTTAACAGTAACAAAATAAATAAAATCCAAATTAAATACCTTACTTAAAGTAAAAGGCTGTCAGTTTATTTTAACTGGCCTTTTTTCCACACTTAGCCTCTTAATTGGAACATTGTGTGTTTAATAGTTAAAATAATGCATTTCCTATTGTTAATTTGGGACTAGTTTAGCTCTATGGTCGGCTGGGAGCCGTACTAACACACTCAGCCTAACAATCTGCGCATTCCTTCTTGCACTCCGTCCCTGGTGGCTAGATTTGGCCTCTCCGTGCTAGACTGGCATTGTTCTCCTTGATTTGTCAATTGCTAACCTGAGTAATTGCTGTAGTTAGGCTTGTATATGGTTTTTTCAAAATTGAATTCTGTTTTGTATAGTCTCAAATTTATTTTTGACATTTCAAACGAGTGGACCATTAATAGCTTATTAACTTAAAAACTGAAATCAATTATTGTTTGGAATCATTTTAAATCTCAACTTCACATATTTATCTGAACCTGGTTGGTCACAATAAGTGTTGAAAACTCTGATGATGACTAAGAAAGACCTTTGTAAAGTGAGACTGTTCTAAAAGGATATGAGGTTTTAATTAAGCTAAGGTGAAATATGTGTTTGCAACAGTGAAAAAAATTAAACAACCTAAATCCATTTTTGGCAGATTATTCATAGATAAGTACTTCTTAAACAGACCTTTGTAAATCTCCAAACATACATAAATGTAAATAATGTTATTCTTCTGTTTATAATGCCATTTGTTTGCAGCTTCAACTGGGTCACAAAAGGGCTATTTGAACTGGACAATCTATTGACCTTGTATTGTAAGCTTTGCCTCAGACAAAGCATTGATTTACTCCCTTATCTATTGTAATATTGTTGCTTTATGTAAATATTTTGTTACTGGTCAACTACCTGTGTCTTATCACCAATACACTATACTACTATAGATTAGGTCAGTAGGGCCCTAAATCTTGTGTGGTAGCCCAAACTATAGTAGGTATAAAGCCCACTTATACATATACATAACTTCTTTAATAACACAAAATAAAAGAAAAAAAGTTCAATACATTTTTGTTTTTAGTACTCTGTGTTTATACCTTTATCAATATTATTGAATGTGGCATATTAAACAAGTAATTAATATAAAGGGAAACATACACCTATTGTGTTCTATACAATATGTAGATCTCATGTACTTAGCCAACACATACAACACAATGAATTATTTTTAGTCTGGTGCTAACCCTATAATACATTTAGAAAACAACACTTGTGCTAGTTCTATACTAAGACTCAGCTCAGTGTAACAACTGATTATTTTTAACTATCTAAAAGTCAGTTAAATTAAATTCTAAACCATGGCATTGAAGCATGGACATATAAAAAAGTCACTTTTTTATATGTCCATGCTTCTATGACATACTTTGTACAGTATATTTTTATCTTCATTTGCATTGTAGATTGTCTCTCCTGATAATGCCCACATAGCTTTGTTATAGATCCCTAGAGTTCAGTTAACTGCATTACCTACATCAATATGTGAAATACAATTTTGTCCACTCTAATAGTCCTACTGTTATAAATGTCAATATTTAGGTTTTTGCTGGTCGAAAGAACAACTTAACAGTTCAGGATAAATTTTGGAACCTCATTCGATTTTGTAAACTTAATAAAACATTCTTTAGTTCGAAAAAATACAAAAATTGGTAGGGAATTCTTTCATAGTCGTTTTCTAAATTCACTCAATCCTATGCAAACAAAGCCACCAACAAATACTACTACTAAAAACTCAAATAAAATGACTTGCAATGAGTCACATTATTGAGTAATACTGGAACTGGACTTTTGGAACAGTGAATAAGAACAATAAACAAAAAAACATTGTTTCATTTTGTCAGTTGACTGGGTTGACCCCGAAGGAAAACGTTTTCTAATCTACTCGTTTTTCGTGTATCAAGGTCAGACAATAGTAGATATTGGTTAGGTTTAGTTCTCTTATAAAATTGGGTGTTTTTACATGTACTTACCTAATGGAGTAATGGAAATTTGTATGGTGTAAAAAAATATTGAATAAGTCATTCTTAAATAAAGTGGCCAAGTGCGAGTTGGACTCGCCCATGAA
This sequence comes from Ectropis crepuscularia, assembly GCA_963693475.1. Taxonomy (NCBI): domain Eukaryota; kingdom Metazoa; phylum Arthropoda; class Insecta; order Lepidoptera; family Geometridae; genus Ectropis; species Ectropis crepuscularia. Next base: position 11,906,321 of record OY856357.1, on the reverse strand, counting down.
GGGTTCCGTTGCACCAAGTAACATAATATACATAGTACACATAATTCTTGTAGTTCGTTGTAACTTTGATCGAAGTTTCAATAATAGTGTATTTATGACGTACTAAAAAAAAACTACTCATCAGATCGAGTTCAAACTAATTTTCGTTGGTAGTTTACATGGTAATGTACATCATATATTTTTTTTAGATTTTTCATTCCCCTACTTTAGAAGTTAGAGGGGGGGGGACACACATTTTACCACTTTGGAAGTGTCTCTCGCGCAAATTATTCAGTGTAGACGAAAATGATTTTAGAAACCTCAAAATCATTTTTGAAGACCTATCGATAGACACCACAGACGTGTAGGTTTAATGAAAAAAAAATTTTTGAGTTGCAGTTCTCAGTATGGGGGGCAACCCTAATTTATCTTTTTTTTTAAATTTTTTGTTCAAATCTTAATGCGGTTCACAGAATACGTCTACTTACCAAGTTTCAACAGTGTAGTTTTCATAGTTTCGGAGAAAAGTGGCTGTGACATACGGACGGACAGACAGACATGACGAATCTATAAGGGTTCCGTTTTTACGTTTTACGGAACCCTAAAAAAGCAGGAATTTAGTTTGATGGGTGACTAATATTTTGAGCTGTACTACTAATGAGTGTATGTTATCTGTTAGTCATCGAATCAGCATGTTTTTCCTAATAATTTTTTCAGTGTCGCAAAATATTTTACTCATTGATATTGTAAATTTACAATGTCCTTACCTATCTTAAGTGAATGTCAGTTAACTGAAAAATTTTTGGTTGTTTATTTATTTATAATCGATCAAAAAATCGGTAGTCTTGTACCTAAATCAATAATTGAACATAATGTTTCAGATCGATAACGCGGTCGTACTACCGAGGCGCCGCGGGCGCTCTGCTAGTATACGACATCACACGACGGGACACGTTCAACCACCTCACCACGTGGCTCGAAGACGCGCGTCAGCACTCCAACTCTAACATGGTCATCATGCTCATTGGGAACAAGAGGTGAATCTGAACACTATAGCAATGAGGTCACTCCTTCAGATTTTTTTGTATAGTAGGTATAGAGTGACGAGACAAGTCAATTTTTTTACAGTATAGAGTGACGTGATGAGCAGGACATGTGTCTGATGGTAAGCAACATGCCTGCCCTTAACAGCACAGTTATAGGAACATAAAGAGTTCAAATCTTTAGCACTGCACTCCGCTGGTCACCCAGAGATATAAGATGTTTTGTCTCTATGTCCTGTCATTTCCCTGAAAATCAGAACACGGTGATGTTTTCACATGACTAGAATAATAAATAAATAAAAATATCGGTGGACATTTCACACACAACACCATTCTGACCCCAAACTAAGCAAAGCTTGTACTATGGAAGCCAGTTAGCTGATATAATACTTATACCTACTTATAGTTGACTTAGTATACATAGAAACACCCACAGGCACAAAGAATAACTGGCAAAGGTGTGATACTTCCTCAGGCAGACCCTCCAGACTCCTACCACTACTTCTCCATACAAACGGCGCGTTCTGTGGCTCTTACCATTATATTACAGTGCACTATAACAGAAATCCATAGAAATGCTGCATTGTGTGACTTTCAGTACTATAACCGCACTTCGCGCTAGAAATCCGTACAAACGGCTCTTTCTACATTCTACACTACAGGAACCTTACATAAAACGGTATCAAACAACGGGCTTAAAATAATTACCTGCTACACAATAGGTACATCATACATAATATATTATAGACAGCGTACCTACAGACGTCACTCTTCGTAAACAGGCAACTGTTTGCGAAACGTAGGGTGGTTTTAGATCGGATAAACAAACATGAAACGCCGTCCGCCGTCCATCGCCCCATCTCGAGTCTCGAGATTCGAGAGAGTGGCTGCGCTAGCGGAGCCTTGATTAGATCTAGATGAGAAATGTATATTTTATGGTAAAAGAATCACTCCGCAACTATATACTACAGTACTACTACACGAAAAAAAAACTACAGTGGTACTACACGAAAAAAAAAATGTTTTCTCTGAAAAAACAAACACCAACTTTGATTTAAAATTAAAATCAGACACTCCACTAATGTTATAAGTTTTGTGAAACATGTTTATAACTAATTTTATTCGTTTTGTGATGATTTTTCAAAAACCACTAAAGCGATTGATAAAATTACATGGAGCTATCTCTGAAGTATGGTGATCTACTAAGCAAAAAAAAAAACAAAATCGATTCACAATTAGCTCCTATCGCGAAACGTACCTACATACAAAAAAAAATAACCGCCTTCTTTTTTAAGTCGCTTAAAAATAAGCGTTCGTTATTATTATAGATTTTGTAAATTAGTAGGTATATTCTTTATTCCCAAAACAACCCTGAAATACCTAGTTGTTTTTAAATATATAGGTATTTTTTGCATATTGGTAAAATCTCTCATCTATCCAGTAGGTATTTGAATGTCTCCAAACATTTCTTTTATCTTCGCACAGGATCAACATTTATTGTTTCTGAAATCGTATGCCCCATTTCTTGATCCTAAAACGGAATATTCTTTTTTGTCAGCGATCTAGAGTCAAGGCGCGAAGTGAAGAAAGAAGAAGGTGAAGCCTTCGCTCGCGAGCACGGACTAGTTTTTATGGAAACATCAGCTAAAACCGCCGCGAACGTTGAAGAGGCGTTCATCGACACAGCCAAAGAGATCTACGAGAAAATACAGGAAGGAGTATTTGACATCAACAATGAGGTTAGTACCTACTTCAAACTGTTTAAAAGAAATGTAAGTATACCTACTAGCGACCCGTTACGGCCTTCCGGCTTCGCTCATATAAAGAAAACTAATCGAAATAAAAATTATCCTATCTCTCAAGTTGGACCGAATTACACATTAATACAAACCTTCGTATACAGTAGAACTCCAATTATCCGAATTAATGGGGACCGGGACCCATTCGGATAATCAAATATTCGGATAATCGGATTTTGTGCGTTTTGGAAGGTGCGCCGTGACTGCAATGCGCCGGAACTTGTCTTAACTTGCCGTTGTGCCTACACACGCGGGGGGAAGTCAGTGTAGGCACAACAGCAAGTTAAGACAAGTCAAGTCAAGACTTGACGCGCAAACACTGGCTTCGCGGGGGGAAGAATAATAGCGCACTTAGACTTTTTTTGTGATTCGGATAATCGGCGATCCGGATAGTCGGAGTTCGGATAATTGGAGTTCTACTGTATATGAGTAGACTTGGTGAAAAGTTCACTGGGAACAAACATTATGACACTAATTTTATTTTGTAAAAGACTATCGGCCCGTTCCGGCTTCAAACACCATTAATTAATCGAATTAAAAACTATCCTATCTTTCAAGTTGGATCAAACTGCACACGGTAGGAATGCAAATTTGATTAAAATCGGCTAAGTATTAGTTTAGGAGTCCAACGCGGACAAATAATGTCACGCGTAATTTAGGTATCTATAGGTAATTGATGATGATTCTGGATTTACTTACCTTCTATAATAAAAATATACATAGACTGAGCTCTGACACTGCGCCGTGATGAAATTTGTTAAGAATTTTATTCACTACAATTTTCAATACTAAACGTAGCTAATTTTGGAAACAGGAAACGAGACATTCTCAAAAAACAGTTTTTTTTTGTGACCTTGCACTTTAAATATCGAATAACACTCGAACGTTAGCATTTATGATTTTTGAGACATTTGCAATCCTACGATAAAGGCCTACATAAACAAAAATACGGCGTATTTACCGTTAGATTACATGGTCGACCTCTTGTCAAACCCCGACGCAAAAATAACGGGGTTTTAGAAGTTTGATGTGTTTTGTCTGTGGCATCATAGCTCCCGTATGGATAAACCTATTTTGATTTTCAGTATTTTTTTGTTAGAAAAGTGAATTAGTCGGGAGTGTTCTGGGCTATGTTTCATCAAAATCGGTTCAGCCGTTTCAAAGTTATCTTTTTTTGTTAGCTGCGGTGGCAATCAGGACGCATAATGGGTATTTGCTTTATTTTATTTGGAAACATACGTGTGACGTAAAATTTTGAAACAATTGCGTCAAAGGGTTTACTTTTTTTTATATTGTTAAGAGTGACGGGACGAACAGGACATATTATGCCTGGATGGTAGGACTCTTAGCAGAGTCCGCCGCTGTCCGCCTGGGGAAGTACCACACCTTTGCCAGTTATTCTACCGCCAAGCAGTAATGTGCAAACATTACGGTTTGAAGGGCAATGTTTCCAGAGAAATTACAGGGCTTAGAGATATAACAACTTAGATCTCTGGGTGACGAGCGCAGTGCAGTGCTAGGTAATAATTTGGACTTTTCATGTTCCAATCGCTGCGTGTCACTGTGCTGTTATGTGGCAGGCTTGTTGCTTACCATCAGGCACTTGTCCTGCTCGTATCGTCACTCTACGCTATATACAAAAAAACATACTTATACATAGAAACACAAGGCCACATTAACCGTCGTAATTTCTAATATATGTATTTGAATAATTGTTTCCAGGCGAACGGCATCAAGATAGGTCCTCAGCACTCAACGGGCGGCGGCGCGGCGGGCGCGGGCGGCGCGGGCGCGGCGCCCGGCGGCGGCTGCTGTTAGGTGCTGGCCTGCACACACTGAACGCTGTCGGCTCTGCACCAACCGCCGACAAGGTAAATAATAAGCTGTTGTAGTGGTAGGACCCTGCCAAGAGTCCGCCTGGGGAAGTACCACACTTTTGCCAGTTATTCTACCGCCTGCAAACATTACTGTGTTCCGGTTTGAAGGGCAATGTTTCCAGAGAAATTACAGGGCTTAGAGATATCACACCTTAGATCTCTGGGTGACGAGCGCAGTGCAGTGCTAGGTGATGATTTGGACTTTTCATGTTCCAATATCTGTGCGTCTCTGTACTGTTGCGGCAGGCATAATAGGGTCCCGTTTTTACCCTTTGGGTATGGAACCCTAAAAACACAATATTTACTTAGGCCTATCACATGTGCTTGTAATGTATTAAGTTAATACTTAACGAGCCCCCACCAGTCTGTGGTGGTGATCATGCTGAAATTAAAATTTGTCATAGTGTATATTATGTCACCATGAAATTGTAAAAACCGTAATTATAATCTAAGGATGTTATATAAACTAAGCTAACCTATCGAAGGATTATAATCTCACACGTTTTAGTGTAAATTGATGGTGACTGTAATTTTACAGTGACATATTACATAAATACTACTAAATAAAATTGAAGTGTCTGTTTGTAATATTAAAATTTACGTTAATTTAATTTACGTTTTTACTATAAATATCTATATGAATGCACAGATGGTACATGTACCAAAATAACATTTTTTACATTTTTTGTATGTCGGTTTGTTTGTTCTGGCTAATCTTCGAAACAAGTGCACCGATTATGACGGGGCTTTCACTACTAGATGATGTTCTAATCGCTACTCTTACTTGAGGAAAATAAACAGGGCTATGTGAAATAAACAAAAAACACATCAAATGTGCGTGAAACTGCGGGCTAGTTATATATTGCATATTATTTATAGGAATACCGACCTTGACGACCTTATATAAATACCTAGTAGATACAGTAATATAAATAACTGATTTACATATTTAATTACAGGGAAGAATGCAGTTGTGTGCATCGAACAATGGTACGAAACTTACTGCATGCCGGATTATTAAGATTATTTTGTATGCTCCGACTTAAATTAGCTTGGCTCAGGACTTCACTTATAAAATAATACCTAACTACGCCAATCGGGCGCTTTTAGTCTAGACGTTCAAAGAAAATTTACAATTCCATAGGATATAGCCTAAAATTTTATCAGTATACAAAATTATACATTATTTGAATAAGTTCCTCTTTTATCAAAATCACTGTTGAAAAGTAGATTTTACGAAGTAATTTCTTGATGTTAAAGTTTAAAAGTTCAGTATTGAGTAACTATACAACTTTTTTTGTAAGGAAACGAAAATATTAGTGGTTCCCTTACACCACTAATAAACTCTATGAATGCAGTATGTCCCAACGTTTTCACCTTCTCTTACCCTAACTAAACCATCTGTATAAGCATGACCTCTCATGATCTTGATATTGAGTTAAATCTTGCCAAAATTTGTTTAGTTACTACTGAACTATAAACTTCAAAAAGACAATGTGATCATTCTACATAATTCACAGTACCTGATTATTAAATATTCTCTACATTGGGCTACACAAAGAGATATGTATAACTTTGCCACAATTTTTATGACTTTTTAGGTTTACAATTTTTACTTTTCCGCTACGTATACGGAAAGTAACTATAAAGTCGAAAATGGTGCAATTTCTTTCTGAAGCGCAAAGTACGAGTTTACTACAGGGAACTGTCAAAATGTATTATTTTTCTTCTTTTGTATGTTCGATATGGGAATGTTAGATTTGGACCACATGAATAAGAATCACATAATTGTATTTATACAATAGTACTTTCATAAATAACCGTCATAGCTTTTATGTATTAATTATGTGTATATGTATGTAACTTGTGTAGAACCATTTGATTTAGCCAAAATGTATCACATCTCATTGTATGGGCATTTATTTCGAATACATACATAAATGTTTAGTGTGTATCTTAATATCATTGTTGTTTCATTTAAATATAATATTTTAATCGTGAAATGTGAGGAAGTGGATATAATGTGATGAAGTTCTTGAAATTGAGTCTCGTGATATGCAGTACAGTAATTTAGATCTAGCGCTGATGACGGACAAGTTCAAAAACGTTAAAATGTCTTAGTGCAGGGCGTTTGCGACTACTCTGTCGTCTACAAAGGCTCTTTTTTACTTGTAATATATACAAATTTGTTACATTTTACTTTAAACTAATTTTATTCAGAGTTTAGTAATTTTTATTTATATACCATTAAATTCACGTGTATTGTTGTACAAAGTGATTGTATATCTGTGTTGTATAAAACAAAATGGTGTATGTATTATTGTTTAATTTTATTTTTCATTAATTGTGATTGATTTCTATTAACATTTTATGCCTTGCATTGTTAATATGAGACTCAAATGGAGTAGATAAAATAAAACTGATCTTGAATGTAGGAATATTTAAATTTCCCAATGCTTAGAAGCAAGAAATGACAGTAGTCACAAGTAATTGACTTTTTCATTCAGAACTTACAATAAAAGTGCGTGGTGTGGAGATGAGCTTTAAAAAAGTCCCAAGTATAGCAAAATATGTCTTTACTAGTTACATGGGAAATCAATAACAAAGACGCATTTGTGGACCTACAAATATATATCGATCTTTCAAGAGTAAAATCTCAGAGCTTGCCTATACATTTGAAAATATCTATTTATTTTTTGATTTCTAAGTATAACCACAGTAATTTTGCTCTTTTAAAAATGACAATCACACCCATTTTGCCACCAGCACCAAAGGCATTATGAAATCCGTAATTTGAAGAGCATGCATAAGTAGACCACAAAACTAGTTATTAAACAGTTTGCAAGTGGCCTTTTCAATAAAAAAAACCATTTTAAATTGCTCACTGGCTGGTATTTTCTTAGATACATTTGTCTACTGCTTCACGCACTGATGGTTTTGAAGGAATACAACCTTTCCAAATAAAATTAGCTATGCTTATAGGTGGTGGCCTAGTATAGTTTTGCACAAGACAACTCTAAAGATAAGAACAAGATTGTCAAGGACTGCTTGCAAGGTACGGAGAGACATGATGTATAAGTTATGTACTTTTAAGTTTAGCACATTGTAATAATATGATAAAAAAAATATTTTGTAAGGTTACAAGTATGCATACACATTTGTAAGGTGTAATTCATGAGAGTAAATGTTGAAAATCTAACTGAATTTTAATTTATAGACTATTGTAGTATTATTGTTAAGATAATTTTTAAACAAAAAACCATAGTTCTCAGAAAGTATGTATGTATTACCTACATATTATTACATTATTACCTGTATATGTGAGTTATTTCTATCATGAAACCAACCCTGATGACATTGGCTGGTTCATAGTTTTTTTGAAGTGAAAACTTCTTTTGGCGCGCCTAGACAGATTTTTCGTGGGCTGTGAATTGAATTCTAGCGTCACGCTCGGGTATGATAAGAAATCTTCGGGTAAACTCGGGATCTTGGCCATTGGCCATCTAGAAATGCCTTCCGGTTACACCCCTGTAGTTTCCAAAGTAAGCAATCGAATTCTGAGTTTTCACTTCTATCGGCAGTTCCTATGACTGCCATTTTTTTTTTAACTATTATAGTTTCACACTTGACCACCATCTTGCCTGATGTTAAGTGATGATGCGATCTACGATGGAGCGTGCTTACCTAGAAGAAACCGATTCAGACTGTATAGTGATCTTTTTTTTTATAGTATTAAGTGGATGAGATATGTGCCTAATGGTAAGCAATTTAGCTCTGCCCATAACACTGCAGCTTCACATAGCTATTGGAACATGAAGAGTACAAATCATTACTTAGCACTATATTATATTGTGGGTTTTACACAACTTAAAAAAATATTATTTTAAGTTTTTTTTTAATTCAGTATGGGTAAGGTTTTCAAGTTTCAAGCACTTTAATTGAAAGTGATCCGATGTAAGGTATATAACCATACTTAGGTAAATTGTATAGGACCCACAATATGCAATTACTACTTAACTATACAGTTTTGATTACAAAAAAAAACATTAAATATGTCAAAATCATAAGATGCTTTCTCTTACCCACACTTGGCCAGCATAATGGATTATGGCTTTGACTCTCTCCATGTGAGAAAGGGCCAGAGTTACAACATGGGAACATAAAGCAGGCTATTTATGCTTAAATAGGATGCAATAATTACCAAAAATATATGGTCACTGTGAGAGTGAAACCAATTTAGTCACAATTAATTTAGACAAAAATCTAATTTTCTTAACTTTAGTTTGATTTGCAAAAGATTAGGATTGTTTATGGTATCATGGTTATTCACACACTACACACAAAAAAAACATAATTAATGATACTTCAACTTGAAGCTAAGCATATTCTTGCCTTAATTTCATTTTCAAACACAATTATTATCAGTAAATATTATGTACAGTTAGGGACTAAAAACAATAAAAGTAATAAACAAAATTATACTAACAATACTATTATCTAACATTACTAATTTCATTTAATGTAGTAAACACACAGTTCACTACATCTGGAGTCTTCATTTTCACAACACCACTAGCTTTAATATCCGCTTTCGGTAAACTTATCTCGCTCACTTCAAATACTGTTATATCCAGTTTACACATGTGGAATATCTGGTTTTGAAGAATCTGATATGTGTAATATACTAATTCTGTGGTTGTGTCCGCTTGGTCCTTCATCCTAGAAAAAGGAAGAAATAACCAAATTTAATAACAATATTTATTTGTATATTTTTTGAATAGTAAAGAGTGATGAAACAAGCAAGACATGTTAGACATGTGTCTGATGGTATGTAACAAGCCTGCACATAACAGAACAGTGTCACACAGCTATTGGAACATGAAGAGTCCAAATCATTACCTAGGCCTGCACTGCGCTCATCAACTAGAGATATAAAATAAAACGGGTTTTCTCTATGTGCTGTAATTTCTCTGAAACTATTGCCCTTCAAACTAGAACACAGTAATATTTGCACATTACTGCTTGGTCGTAAAAATTACTAGGAAAGGTGTGGTACTTTTCCCCAGATGGAATCTGCAATCAGTCCTAGGTACCACTACAAAATAATTATGTTCCATAAAATTTTAAACATTCTGCCAACAGCTTTTTCCAAGCTGCTGAAATCTTTTAAAAAAGACCGAATAAATACCTTCTGAGCAAGTATATCGCACCTTAGACCTTGTCTGTACACTGTGTTATTTGTTCAGTTTAAAAATAAAATTACCAAAATATATGTCTACAATTGGTAATTATTATTGCTAACAAATATACTGACCCCTGCCATATGACACTGACATCTCCTATGTCGAAAGACAGACTCAGTTTCTCTTTATGTTCCACTTGAGGAGTCCTGTAGGTGATGGTGAATGGATCTGTGCTTCTTGAAGTGTCACAATCGACAAAGCTGAAGCCAAACTGAAGTACTTGTTGCTAAAAGTGAACAGGATATATAATTAGAATTAATGACAAACTGATACAATGAACACAAGTGGAAACTTGAAGTCCACAGTATATGTTATTTTCCCTAGATTTATTAGTACTGTATCATGGAATCCATATAAATCTAATACCGTTTCCACTAAAATCTATGTAAAGGTTCCAAATTCTGCATCTATTGACTCAGTACCATGTTCACAGACAGTAGAGGGTCCAAAAAATAGTTGTCTGTAAAGACGATAACACCATTATATTTATATTGATTGTCACGCTTAGGCAGATTGTGCCTCGCTATCGCTTGTTTTGCGTTCTCGCTTGCAGGCTCGGCTCAGGTGGAACATGACACTCTTGTCCATGTAGCCGTTGTACATCGATTTATAAGACAAGATGAAATAAATTAAAGTTACATGATAAACACAATATTTTATGGTTTGTGACAATGGTATTACACTGGAAATACAAGATGAATGCAAGTATATTTCTATGGAAACTTTATTGGCTAAAACTAGAGAATAGAAAATAAAATAATGTGAGCCTTACTTGCGTAAAAGTAAACTGCTTGATACTGCAGTCAAATAAACTCTGCATGGTGGATCTAACAGCAGCTCCAATTTTTTGTTCTCCTCTTTCTAGCATGTATGGTAAATGTACAGTTTCATCAACCCTCTCACTCTGACCCCAAGATAGAAGAACTGCTACATAGACCACCTTGGTCTCTGAGCGTTCTGAAGTAGATGAGACATTAACCTGAAATAAACAGTAAGTATTTTTGAAAATGCAGTAGCATTAAAAATCACCAGCCAGAATATATTATTCTGGCATTTATTAGTTGGAATTTGGGTTGGGTATCATTTGTTTTTTTATTATTATTTAATCCCCTGTAAAGCTGATGATGTGGAAGGACTTACTAGGTACTGGCAGCTAATGATAAATGAAGCATGTATGGTACTTTGTGTTTTAAAAGATGACAATGAAGTATAGAAACTAAAAGGCTTAAGATTAAAATATGTATTCTCAACTCTGAACAATACTTATAATTTAAATGCAATAAAGTGTATAATATGTACTATATTTATTACACACAACTATTCTACTCTGAAATGCTACTTCCACAAGCACCTTAATTAAACAGTACTATTATAAACTAAATATTTTATCATCATTTCTGCAGTCTATTTTACCATCTCATGACCAACTAAATTAATTACGTAAGTTAATAAGTAAAATACATGTTTTGTTTCAAATATGCTAGGAAATGTATAGTTTTTATTTTACTCAAGAAGAACTACATAAAATGGTCATACCATCAATCCACTGGCATCTTCTGCACAATATCTCAATTTGGCCAACTCTTCAAATTTGACAGAATATTTCGCTGAGGACGCCTGCACAGCACTCACTATGGCTTGTTTCACTTTTGAAGCATACATTTTCAGCTTTACTGGTTTGTATGTTAGTTTATACATGGGTGAAACTTTGTTGACTCTCCACAGACCTTCATTGAAGATAACTGAAAAATACACAATACATTTTGAAATGTTTGGCAATCTATTTTAATTACAGCCAGTATTCCTGTCTATCTATGTATTATGCGTACTTATATATCTATATATGCCTCTGGTCCATATGACAGAAGCTTTTCTTGATATTGGATTATGAAAAATAAACATTCTTTCAGACTTAGATCTGTTGTTAGACCTATGGCGTTAAATCTTCTGGCATTCGATAAAGAAGTTCATGTCCCAAGTTGTGTTGTTTGTGTTTACTGCTAGCTTAGGCTAAATAGATACAATTACAATCTCTCAGTTCGCTTTGAAACAAAACCTGTTAAAGAATTGGTTATCACATTAGATTATTTATCAGTCAGTTTTCAAATTTACTCACTTGCAAGGGGATCCCCTGTTGTATGATTACTTTTATTAGCGCTGATATCTCCCCGGACATTTGGGTCTCGGCACAGTAACGCCATGTCTTCACTGAAAGTTATACGTTTTTGTAGTATTTAACAACTTATACCTCTACCTGCACGTTATTATTACATATTATATTATAATAAATCACGACGAGTGCATGGGAGTGTGATATTTTCTATAAAATCTTTTTAATTTATTTTTTCTTTCACAAATCCAATCTCCAATCCACCGTTTTTCAAATTTCAAAACAAACGATAAATCATAGACAAACTCTCCACCTACCATAACTGTAGAGAGATAAACTCACAGACTAGAGAGGTATAGTGCTCGCAGTATAAGTCTGCGCGCGACTGGTGGCGTACTTAATGTTGCCAGGTCAAGCTAATAGGTTCCCTTCCCGTTCATTGGGAACTTACAACTTCATAAAACAGGTACGGGAAGGGATTTTTCAGGGAAGCAATATAACTAACTATTTATAAATTATAGGACAACTGAGATTAGAACTAATGTCTCGAAATAATGAACGCCGTTACAGTGCTGGTTCAGTGCAGTTTGGTTCAGTATGACCAAGTATCATTGGTACAGGTTAATGACTGTCTGAGTCTCTTACCACCAGGAGAACTTTATTTTAGTTAATTACATTATAAAAAATCTGTCATTTTCAAACTACGCCAACAACGAAATAATGATAATATAATTTAAACTTGGAAATCTTTTATTGAGACCATAAATAACACTATTTAAAAATTTGGCGTATGAATGCTCTTTGAAGGATCATCTTATTTTCAATAGGGTTTAGACCACGATGGATCACAGCGGTAACCGCAAAACTTCTTGTCCATGTCCTTTTAACAGTCATTCTACTTAGTATTGTGGGTCTTCTTTGTGCCTCTTTATTAGATACATTGTAACCTCTTTAGTCGTGAGTGCAGTGGTATGATGCGTTGTCCATTACCACGTAATTGTACGTTCTGAAACGCCTATAATAAAACATACAGTAATTAATACGGAGTAAATGATTACAGGGCATCCAAGCTAAAAAAATTAAGTGAAATTTCTTTTGGCGCACCGCCCACATATTTTCGCTTCGGTGGTAAATGAAGCTGACGCTGTTAGGTGAAAGGGTCGATCGGGTGAACGTAGGACCGTCGAGTGTACCCGAGCGAGAAAGATACAATCAGCTGATCTTTACTGCTGTGTCACTGTGTTTCCTATTTTGATTTGTATGTTATGAAAAAAAATATATTTAAATATAACTTGTTTCTCACATTCGGTCTTAAGCACTCACATTTTTTTTCCCACGGTTATTGATTGACATTGGCGATAAAACAATCAAACCTCAAAAATAAAGCCTCAGCTTAAAAATCCGCCGATAATAGGCGGAGATTTGATTCCTATGGTATCCCTACATATTAGTTGTCAAATAGCTCTGCGTTTGGAAAACTGCACTTTTGGCCTGTTATTGTATCGTTCTTCTTCACAACCACGATTGATTTTCAAGAACTAGCCACGGCCAGTACTTTTAATCACTTTCGGCATAATTAAAGCTAATAATTACTTTGGAAATTAATAAATACAACAAACGTAAACAAACTTTTGTCAACTGACGTAAACAAGAAGTTGACGGCCTGTCAATTAGTTCCATATTTTGCTACGCGCAGAGTTATATTGCGAGCACTCTAGAGAATACTCTTTGTCTTTGGACAAACTACAATGTCGTTTTTGAAGTGAAAACTTCTTTTGGCGCGCCTAGACAAGAATTCTAGCGTCGGCGTCGGGTATGATAAGAAATTTTCCGGTAAACTCGGGACCATAGCCATTGGCCATTTAGAAATGCGTTATATGAGTTGCCACGGCAACTCATTCCACAGCTCCTTACTCTAAGTTCCACAGCCTAGACGTTCTTGTCACAAAAGTAGAGTCAAACCTCTTAGTCCGTGTCATTGGAAAATCAACCATGAAACGGTGCCGCTTCTTTGAGTTACGAGAAGTCCGTTCTGGGTAGCGATTCTGAAACCATTCGGTTGCATCCGACACGGAATCTCATCTCTCGGTCTTTGTCTTATCTGTTTAGCATGACAAAGACCGAGAGATGAGATTCCGTGTCGGATGCAACCGAATGGTTTCAGAATCGCTACCCTTATCATATCCAAGCGTGACGATTGATGAATCCATTTCACAGCCCACGAAAATTCTGTCTGTAGCGCGCCTAAAGAAGTTTTCACTTCAAAAAATAAAATTAAAATTAGGGTTGCCCCCTATACTGAGAACTGAAACTAAAAAAATATTTTTTCATCAAACCTAAATGTGTGGGGTTGTCTATCAATAGGTCTTCAAAAATGATGTTGAGGTTTCTAATATAATTTTTGTTTACACTGAATAATTTGCGCGAGAGACACTTCCAAAGTGGTAAAATGTGTAGCCCCCCCTCTCTAACTTCTAAAGTAAGGAATGAAAACACCAAAACTACTTTTTAGTACGTCATAAATACACTTTACACTATTATTAAAACTTCGATCAAAGTTACAACGATCTGCAAGAACTATGTGTACATGTGAGTCGGTAATCGCAATAAAAACAAAGGCAAACATGAAGCTGCACGAGAGCGTGCCCCATGCGGTTGTTGCAATCTCACGGCACACGGGGACCTTCACGTACTACGCTGACGACACCGACGACGCCATCGGTCGGTTCGTGCGGCGAGCGTTGGCTGCATCACCTAAGACCATCCGAGAGTTCAACCTACAGATGGCCATCAGGGACAGAAATGCAGCCGTAGTGGAGGCTCTCGGCCGGGAGGAGGCGGCTTAGGCAAATGGCAATAAGGCAAAGAATCGATGTCGAGTCGATTACTAGCGGAATCCCAACCGGTAGTGATCGGCTCAACAGACGAGCACTAACTAGTATTAGGTTTAAAATGTTCCCAACACCCCCATTATTTTCCTCTTCTTCTGATTATCCAAGAAATATGTAAAAATAAATAAGATTTTAAATGACAAAAGTCACGGACCCCGGAGTCTGTGGAGTAGCAATTTTAAATTAAAAAAAAAAAAAAAAAAAAACTATGTATATTATGTTACTTGCTGCAACGGAACCCTTCATGGGCGAGTCCAACTCGCATTTGGCCACTTTATTTTATACCTTACAGCTACAGCCACTTTTTGAATTTTTTTACCGGAGATACATACCTATTAAAATAATGTTCCTTCTTTGAGCTCCTTGTACATTCTCCATTATTGAGTTGTCATTTGTGGACAGTAGACGTCAGTGTATCAACTCACAACGTCACAACTGTCAGTGTCACTCAAGATTGTGGTAGGTGGCAGGCTATTTTGTTTTCTAAATTTCCATTTTCCTGCGAATCCAATTGGAAATACAAATACAGCAAAAGCTACAAAAAACCTAAAACAAAAACACTTGACTAACGTAAGTTCTTGAAGCATCCCGTGCATATCTCTTTAGAATTATAATCTTTATATATTTTAAGAGTCATTGTGAGTACAACTAAGTACTCGTTAGTACAAAGTTAAATGTCTTATCTTGTTTACTTCGCTTGGACTTCGCCCGGCCCGGCGATAATTAATTCAGGCGCAATCGTTTCAATATAAGTTCATTATAGTAACTGCTGCGGGGGAGAATGGCCGAGCTACGTTTTGATGGTCGTGTGGCGGTGGTGACGGGCGCCGGCGGAGGCCTAGGCAAGGCCTATGCTCTTCTTTTGGGCTCGAGAGGAGCTAAAGTTGTGGTTAACGACCTGGGTGGTGGAAGAGATGGAGCTGGAAAGTCCAACTTTGCTGATGCCGTTGTCAAGGAAATTAAGGACAAAGGTCAGTCTCTTATGGAATACCTTATGAAGTATTTTCGCTGTATTTTTTTTTGTAATTTAAATATCACTTTTGGAAAATGTTTAGTTAGGTACATCATTTTAGCAGATGAAGTATGTGGTTTAATTGGGAAGAACCGTTGGCTAAAGTACTTTCTGTTGATAGTAAAATTCATCATAATATTTCGATGGCTAACGGCCAAAAAGGGATAAGCGCCATTTTTTGAGATATGGACTTATATATATGGTTAGAATCGCCTTTTTTTTCTGCGTCGTTTGGTCTGGGTTACATGCTTCTAAGTGAAACTTTTTGTCGCTTAGGCAGTAGTAAAATCTGGCGACGGAACCATTTTTTTTTGTTATAAGCGACATAATTTTTGAGGCATTTTTAATTTTGGTGGTTGATCGACGAAAATTTTAAAATATTTAAATTAGCCTCTTTTTCCTTTCTATAAACCTTTGTTGTTTAAACGTTAACCTTTTTTAGCTGTTAACAAATATTTAGAAAAATGCGTTTAAGTAAATTGGCCATAAATAATTATAACCATGTTTGTCGGTTATTACAATTAGGCCAAATTCATTAGAGTTTATTTTGGTGGTTAGTATTTATTTCGTTGTTGATATATTGATAGCAAAATGGCGGTTACTACATTTTGCCCCTTTGAATAATTATTAATATATTGTCGCTTAGTCATTTTTTGCTATCGATACTTAAAACAATTCTGGCGCTTAGATAAAAAAGCAAAATCTGAAACTCATCTTTATAACAATTCATTTTAAGTGAAAATGTCGTTTACGTATTCAAAAACAGTTGAAAACATCGGTTGTCGGTATCGTTCTCTTGAAGTTTCGGGTTCAAGCGCCAACATCAGCATCTGAACTAAGACGAAATAATAAGAATGACACATTGCGCACTAAAACTAGACGTAAAGTAAATCAAAACAAGCAATATTTACTGACCGGTCATACATACATGCCTGTTGATTCTGTACATGCTGTTATAGAAAGCAACATAAAAAATAGATTTGTTTACGCGCCTTCACAGTGGTACACAATATTTACAACAGCAAGACAAGATCCAGAACCGTATAAAGTCGAATTTTTACAGTTTAAAGATAATTTTAACTTTAATAGATGGGACTCAATCAGCGAAAAATATTTCAAAGGAAATTTGGCTGGTAAAATAAGGAAGATGCGCGTTGTAACATTTAAAAACAAGAAAGACGACGTAATTTTTGTTAAAACCTCGATGAATGAGGATGCGAATCCTTTTGCATCGAAGTTCAACCAAAAATTAAAATGACTCCACCATCAAACCAGCATGTTATAAGTCTCAAATTCCATTATCAAAGGCAAAGCATGATGATTTACTTAAACTTTGTAGAGATAAAGTGATTCCTCATTTTCTTCAAAATGAATATAACACCCTTATAAGCTCTAACAATGTTAAGGACACACTCCCTGAGTCGGATATCGAAGATGTTGATGTAGAAGTTAATAAGTCAAAGACTTGATAACTTTTTGACATAGCTAGTGTACTTACTGATTTTTATAACCCTTGTTTATTTTTTACGTTGTTATTTTTTGTCTTAGATTTTACTATTTTAGTAGAAAAAAATCTCGGAAATGATGATCATCATCATCATCATCAGCCTATCTTAGTCCACTGCTGGACATAGGCCTCTCCCATGGCTCGCCACTCAGCCCTATCCTCGGCTATACGTCTCCATCCACTGCCTGCTGTCTTCCGTATATCGTCACTCCATCTAGTCTCAGGGTGTCCTACACTACGTTTACCGATTCGTGGTCTCCACTCAAGAACACGTCTACTCCAACGGTTATCGGTTCTTCGACAGATATGGAAATGATGATACCGAGAATTATTTGTTTCATATTATTATATATTTTAAGGTAATTTGATCTCGTGTACGTACGGGTACAGGTAATTTACAGTCGTTATTTAAAAGAGTCTCAAAATAAGTAAAAATAATGTGATATTTAATATTACAAGTGTGCTAATTGTAGGTAATTACTTATTTTTTGACGTTGAATACTTTATACTGAAACTGTTATTAATGTTGATAATACGAGCAGTTATTAATAAGTAGGGTAAAAGCCGGATAGTTGCCCTACTTTTCAATAAAGCTGTGTTTTAAAAAAAATGTACTTATTAAGAATAATTATATGACATGTGTATATCGAAACATAGGTCTTTGATCTTTCATAGTAGCCTATTTTTATAAACATAATTAATATTCTTTTCGAGTAATTCCTGTTTTATTAGACCTCTCAAAAAAGGGATAGTTGCCTACTATGGCGGATAGTAACCTTTCGTTAAAAATGCTTCGAGGGATATTTGCCTCTCTGTATTTTTTCAGATAAGTTTCAAGTAATTTTGTGTAATCAGTTTTTATTATTTACTGAGATCCTTAAGTACTAATCATAATATTAATCTTAATGAAATACTAATCACAATATTAATCAACATTATAAAACAGTTTATTGGTGGACAATTCACACACAACACCATCTGACCCCAAACTAAGCAAAGCTTGTACGATGGTGGCCATATAGTTGATATAATACTTATATAGTTTTAAATACATACTTATTATACATAGAAACACCCAGACCCAGTGCAAACATTTGAATTCATCACACAAATATTTGCACTGGGTGGGAATCGAACCCACGACCTTCGGCTTCGCAGGCAGATCTACTAACCACTAAGCCACAAGGCCAGTCATCAGTACTAGGTTTTATCTTTGTAAACTATTAAATTACAACAAAAATAGACTCCAAACTTTAAATTGGGTAAGTTAATAATAAAATATTATTTTTTATCTTAAAGATAGAAAAATATGGCAATCAACTTCGGCATTAGCATTAACTATCACCAAAAGGCAGGGTTGTTCCTAGAGCAACTATCCGCAAGAGTAAAAAGGGCGACTATCCTTTTTGATACGGATACTTGCCCTTTCTATTTTCGAAATAAATAAAAGCTATTCAACAATAAAACATAACTAATAGTGTAATTTAAACTCTAACGCATGCACCATCAACTATCAATAGCCCACTATAAATATGTTCCCACTGCTGGGACTGGAGGTCTTCTCTCGCAAGGAGAGAGTTAAGGCCATAATCCACCACGCTGGCCCAGTGCGGGTTGGTAGATGACACATGACTTCGAAAGATTATAAGTACATGTCGGTTTCCTCACGATGTTTTCCTTCACCGTTTTAAGTTAGCGGCATTACGCACATGACTTCGAAAAGACAGTGGTGCGTGTGGGCTTTGAACCCGGGGTCTCAACGCGTGCACCTACTGTAACGGCTTAGGTGGAACTAAGGTCAGTAGGGGGAGCACTTCCAATCATTATCACGCGCTAACGCCACTAACATACCTAACATAGTGTATTCGAAACCGAGGCATGTATCCCTTTGAGGCAACTATCCGGGTTTTACCCTAATACTTTTAAGTACTGTGTTTATATAAGTGTGTTCAATTTTTTTTATGACAATTAAAAACTGATTTGATTCTTACAACTCTAGGCCGAACTCAAAATCTTCACTCAATCTGTCAAGATACCAACATAATGTTCAAAATATTAACACATCAAAATACATCATAAAAATAATGAAACGAATAGGCGTGATATTTTTAAATTTGAACTTGATACAATTTTCCATTCAGTCAATTTTCATTCCACAGCTGGTTATACCATATTTCCCCAATTTTATTTTCCAAAAACTCATTCTAGTGCTATTTTGCTTCAGCTTAAATAAAGTTTAAGACGTAGTTATGTCATTTTAACTGGAACTGATTAAAATTGCAGTTTCATTTACGACATTTTGGCTGTTTGTAAAAAAAAGTCATTTGAGGATAAGCGACAGAAAATAGTGTTTACAGGCTGAATATTAAAAACATAATAATGTCATTTGATAGCTAGTGTGTTATATGCTATGTATACAAATTTCTAGACTTTCGGAAGCTATACTTTAACTTTTATGATTTTTTTTCATTTTATTTTAACTTTAAATCACTCTCCTGTAAAATTCATCCAGTGGCGCTTATCCCTTTTTGGCCGTTAGCCATCGATTTGTTCTTACATAGCAGAGAAAAGAAAATATCTTGTGTAGTTTTCCATTTTCACTAACTATTTATTAAAACTACATCTTAATCCTGATAAATCTCTGTTGCAATGTAGTGATAATGTCTGGAACTTCTGTAATACTACCTGGATGAAATGGTCCCAAACCAAGGAAATAGGTGAAAAGGAATATGTATTTTTCCTGTAGTGAGATCTAATTAAAAAACTAAAATTATTAATGATGATGAAACTGCCTTTCTTGCTGTTCTTATTTGTTATCATCTTTATTATTGTTTTATCACTTCAAAGCATTGCTGGGTATAGGCTTCCACTTATATTTTATCTGATTTATTTATGTCCAATAATCTCATTTCATATTGTTCTACATTTGGACTGTCCCACTTCAATAATAATTTAGAACTTCAATAATAATGTAGATAGTTCATTGAAATTATTACAAATATTTGATAAAAGAAACATAACAATGTGTCATCTTCTATCTCAGAGAATTCATGAGCACTTTTGAGATACCAAATAAAAGTGTTTAACCCAAATTGAGAATGCCTGTGCTGTCTTTGACACAAATTCCTAATTAATCAGAAGAATATACCTAAAGTATGCAGAAGAAGCCATCTAAGACCAACTGCATAGATCCATTTATACAACAATTTTGCTCACTTTGGTGTTTGTGAAAAATCTTGAATAGAAAAGTAAAAAAATAAGTTGCAATTCTGTAGTCTTTAGAGAAGCGACTATTACAATATTTTTAAGTAAGTACTAGTCCATTTATACAAAAAAATCTGCTCACTTTGGTGTTTGTCAAAAATCTTGAGTAGAAGAGTAAATAAATAAGTTGCAATTATGTAGTATTTAGAGAAGCGACTATTACAATATATTTAATTTACTAGTTCAGATGATGTGATATTATTATTAATTACATGATATTTTCTGTGGTTGTAAGGTAGAATGAAGTCCCGGATATTATGTTGCGTATCATGCACCACATTCATAAGTAAACTGACACAGTAAATGTAATACACATTATGTAGTATACTATTGTATTAGATACTGATAGGATGGCTGCACACATGGAATAATATTACACACACAATAAAATATGACAATACATATTTTATTGTGTGTGTGGCTGGCCGCCATAATTTTTATTAATGTATATTTTCTGTCTACCCAGGGCTTCATTCAAAATACCATTTAGCAAAGGTCTATTCCTTAATCAATTACATTTTTTAATGTTAAAAAGTAACTTATGTGATAACCAAACTATATTCTATTAGAGGTCATAATTTTCACCACATTTGTTCAGTTTTTCCTACATGAGGGGCATAGACCTAAACATCTAATCTTTCACTTTAATTAATAAGCTTTTGTGATTTAGTTGTTTCAAGAATATTATTTTATACTTTAAATTTAAATTTTGGCACGAAATCAACCAACAGTTATGCAAATCTGACAGACTTGGTAGAATTTATTTGTTATGTACCTGCTGTATGAACACATCACTTTTTGTATGTAAATTAAGTAAGATAAAGATTATTCTGAGCTTTATATTCAAAGTGATAAGGTTCAAAACTACAGCTTTACTGATACTGTTTATGAATTCTGACCTTTGTCCATTATAAACATAAAATGGAAATAGTTTTTTGTCCCTTGTTGCTTGTCTGAACTTGAATCAGACACTTCACAACTAAATTGTTGTGAATGTTTTAATATAATGATTTCTGTTAGAATAAATGCTAAATTTAAATTATTGCATCTCTTTTGTCTTTTAAATAGTTTTTAATTTTGAGTAATAGGACAAGCAAGACATATTATTATAGCATAAACAGCCCACTAAATGTTCGTACTGCTGAGCTTTCTCTCGCAAGGAAAGAGTCAAAGTCATAATCCACCACGCTAGCCCACATGTCGGTTTCCTCACGATGTTTTTGTTCACCGTTATAAATTAGCGGCATTACGCACATGACTTCGAAAAGACAATGGTGCACGTGGTTTTGAACCCAGGGTCTCCGGATCGGCAGTCGCCGTTCTCCCGACTAGACCAGTCGTAACTTTCCCGACTAGACCAGCCGTAAATTAGCAAGACATATATATATGCCTGATGGTAATTAACACACCTGTCCATGACAGCACAATGCTATGTGGCTATTTTAATATGAAGAGGTCAAATCACTGCCTAACACTACATTATACTATACTGTATAAAAGGCCTCGAATGCCATGAGAAAATAAAATAAGCTGCTTATGCTACGTACTCACTCAAAGCTAGAGATGCCCATAGCTCTAAACTCTAAACCGAAATTTACTAACAATTTTGAACTTTGAGCGAAAAATAGACCTTTACGCCTTTAGCGTAGTATCACGCCCTTTACATTCAATGTTCTTGATTACTTAACATAATCTCTTACAGTCCTTTATCGTTGTACATAGGTGGAGTAGCTGTTGCCGATTACAATTCCGTCGTCGAGGGGGAGAAAATTATAAAAACGGCGCTAGATAACTTCGGCCGAGTCGATATCCTTATCAACAATGCCGGTATTCTGCGCGATAAGAGCTTCATGAAAATGTCTGATCAGGTAATTAGATAATATACTTTATCTTAATACATAATATTATCAATATTTTATTTTCTCGTAGATAGGGATGGTATTACATAGCTCGAAATCCAGAGGCTAACCTGAAGGAAATAAAGAGTTGTGGACTGTCCAACTACTATGTCTTGAATTGAACTGATACAAGTATTATATCAGGTATCTGGCTCCCATAGTATAAGCTTTGCTTAGGTTGGGGCTAGATGGTGTTGTGTGTGAAATTTTCGCCCATATTTGTTTATTATTGAAATGGTACCTATTAAAGGTTGACGACATGGAATACTGAATCTTCCATCTAAAATATTAGTTCAGCATGAGTTGACGGCTTCCACTGGTGCGTTAGTGGATAAAAAGTTCGATACACAATGATGACGTCGTAGGTTCAATTCCCGCCTGAATCTCTCTAAGTGTCTTTCCAAGTTAAGATGTACAAGTTTGGTATCACCACTGGTTTTAACGCTGAAGAAAAACATCATAAAGAAACCACCGTTCTTGAGGTACTGTTCTGGTGACGGACGGACAGCCAAGTCACAGTAATAGGGTCCCGTGTTTACCCTTTGAGTACGGAACCCTAAAAAGAAAGAAACCCTAGAGAAATCCGTACTAAACATTAGTAATGGCTGTGTTTCGCCCGGATCTTGTAGGTTTTACGCGAATTCGATATAAGCTTCGTCGTCCAGCCATTTGTTGTAAAGGGTGTCTCAGTAAGAGTGCACTTTTTCATTTTAAAATAAAAACAAGTATTTTATGACAGAGTTGTGATATTTTTATTGTATTGTAAAGAAGACATGTTCCGATTAAGTATGGTATAAAATATCAGTCAAATGACCCCCATGGCTCCGATGACAGGAGTATCAGATAGGAGTATGACAGTCTGTAGGAGTTATCTTCGGCTAATCACGGATTCAGAAAGACGACAAACAAAATTTTCTGTTCTCCTTATCCTGTTGTGTGCTTACAAATACTCGTAGATCTTATACCTTTAAACGAGCAATTCTTGTACCTATATAAATATGTATATATATATAGAATCAGAATCTCGGAAACGGCTCGACGGATATCCATGAAATTATGTATGCAGGGGATTTCGGGGACGATAAATCGATCTAACTAGGTCTTATTTAAAAAAAACGCATATTATGCGCGTTTTTAGACAATGAAAAACTGTCACATTAGACATTAGAATGCGAAGGTAAATTTCGCCGCGTGACGTGCCAGCATAATTAGCTCAGACGGGAAGTCGGGCGCTCATAGCGGTCACGAATTAGTAGCTCCGGGTTCGAATCCAGACGGGTTCTCTTTTTTTTCAATTTGTTTTTTTTTAAGAAAATATATTTCTTGGAGTCTTTTATCTGTAGGTATCTAAGTATATTTAGTATTTAAACCGAGCAAAGCTCGGTCACCCAGGTACTGTTTAAATAAACTGAGCATTCTTTGGTTACAAAATCTAATAATTTGTATATAGGTATTTGATTAGTATGTATTGCGTAAGGAATTTCGGGATTAAAATAGACATACATAATATTTATTTATAGGACTGGGACCTCATCCAAGCAGTGCACTTGAAGGGTGCATTCAAAACCACACAAGCCGCATGGGATACCTTCAAGAAACAGAAGTTCGGTCGCGTTATCATGACCTCCAGCAATGCTGGCATCTTTGGCAACTTTGGACAGGCTAATTACAGGTATTTACTTTTTTAAAAAGGCTCATGGTAGATGAAGTTTTTAAAAAATAAGATAGCCATTGAATAAGAATGTTATTTATAGATAAATAGTAATGCCTCACGTGGAGCCCCTTGTAATTATCCTGCTATAAAAAGCGTATGTGCTATTTGAGACTATAAGCTATCTGTCTTCCAAGTTTCAACCTTATCCATTTAGCCATTCTAACGTTTTTTTATAGTATAAAGTTATAGTGTCGAGACGAGCGGGATTTGTACCTGATGGTAAGCAACGTGCCTGTCGCATAACAGGACAGTACACGCAGCTATTTTAATATGATGAGTCTACCTAGCACTACACTGCGCTCGTCACCCAGAGATCTAACATATCACTAAGCCCTGTAATTTTTTTGGAAATATTGCTATTCAGACTGGAACACAATAATGTTTGCACATTACTACTTTGCGATAGAATAACTGAAAAAGGTGTGGTACTTCGCCAGGGGGACTCTGCCACTACAAAACCTGAGCAACAAACATGCCATATCCAAACTTTTGCATTATACATGCATTTGGATCAATATTGGATCTTGATCTATACATAAGGTATTATTGTTTAGGTCCTGCAGTTGAAAAGAGCTTTAAACGAAACCGTTTGTTTGCGATTATTTCATTACCACTTTATAAAAAGCTAAAAGAATTTACGAGAAACGACGACCACATATTGTGATGACTTCTAAACTATTAACTTTTCCAGCGCTGCTAAATTGGGTCTCGTCGGGTTTGCAAACACCTTGGCCCTCGAGGGAGAGAAGTACAACATTAAGATCAACACGATCGTGCCCACGGCCGCGTCGAGGCTCACCGAAGACATCCTGCCCCCGGAGATGTTCCAAGCCATGAAGCCAGAGCTCATCGCTCCCGTTGTCGTAAGTAAATTGTAGATAACCTTCCTATCAAAATCTTATTAATAATAAATATTATAAAATATTATAAATATTATTATCCATCCTAAGGTTACCGCCTGGAAGATATCGCTTTCAGCGATAAGGCCGCCCACTGTCGCACTACTCTAAAATGTATTGTTCTTTTTTTTTCTGTATTTAATTTATTGGTGTTTCAATAACGAGTATGTCTATCCATCTATCACTTGTGTCTTGTCCAATAAGGTCCTATTTTTAGAAACAAAAAATGGTGTGGAACACTTGAAAATAATATGTTGCTTTTAATTCGATTTATTTTATTGACAAGATTTTTTGATGTACTTACATGCAATCTTTTTAAATATGTGTGATAGATAAATAACTTATAATGTTTTCCAGGCTTACATGTCACACGAATCGTTCCCTGATACTGGAGCCGTGATCGACTCCACTCTCGGTTTCGCCACCAAGGCTCATTTTGTAAGGAGCAATGGAACTCCTTTGAGGTAAGTGGTAGAACGCAGGTTCTTTAGTTCACCTTTAGGATACATTTCAAATCAGTTTTTGATAAAAAATTGTACCCACATGAGTGAGTGATTACTTATCCAGGACAAAAGATAGACTATACATGTAATCTTTTTCTTTCCTTTCGGTTTGTTACGATTTTTACTTAGGTTTGTCTTCTACTTAATTAGATCGAAATGCTTTGTAGGAAGAAACCATCCGACCCCGTGACCATCGAATCTGTTAAGGATAGCTGGGCTCAGGTTACGGATATGAAGGACGCCAAGCATTTGGACAAGATTGCCGAAGTTACCCTTGACTTGGTTGAGAAATTACAGGTTTGTTTACAATTGTTTTTAGCGTTCCAGTTAGACTTAGACAAGGTTTAGACCGAACAGTTTTTTTTTATTAGAATAACGATAAGTAAGTCCTGATGCCAATGCTTTGAACATAAAGGGCTCTAATCACTGCTTAACACTATCGTGTTGATCAACTGAAGGTTTAACACATGGACGTATAAAAAAAGTCGGACGTAGTGTCGCTAAAACAAAAACTGTGTTAATTGAGTCGGCCACATTTGCACGTGTGCATTGTCACTGACAGGCTCACACGCACACATAAACAACAAGTTTGTGCGTGTAATGACCCACTGATGTGTGTATGTGTGCGTGTCAGCCTGTATGTGACCGCACGTAATATGCACATATTATGTGGCCGACTCTATGGACACAGTTTTTGTTTTGGCGATACTGCGTCCAAATGTTTTATACGGCCATGGTTTAACATAAAATGTTTTATTTCGTTGCAATATATCTTTTAAACTGGGTACAGTAATATTTTTACACTTGTTTTGCTCGATATTGTTTATGGTAGAAAAACTAGCAAGGTATTGTACTCAACTAGGGAACTAGGTGAACTCTTGAGTCTCTGACAGCCTGCTTTATTCAACTGCTCAGTGAAGTCACATTAAAAGTTTTTTTGCAAAACTTTTAGGTTCTCGCCAGATGTTAAGTGACGATGCGCTTTACGATGTACCGAGCTTTGCTTGAGGAAACCTCTAGAAAATTGAAACCTTGATTTGAAGACACACCTACCACACCTACCCATCAGGCAATACCCACTCTACTCTACTGATGATGTTGCCACTAAAGTGGATAAGTGGTACAGTGTTTTCTAGGTTAGCATTTAAACAACTTCTCAGTAAATACTGAAATAAAATACAACCCTTGGTTCTTGGAACCCTTGGTTCTATTTTATTATATATATATTTGTAAATAAAATTTCAAGTGTTTATGAAGAAAAATCGTAAAATAAATACTTGTTTTAGGACTTTGAAGAGCGCAGTAAAATCGATGGCGGCAAGGAATCGTACTGGACCACATACTCTTACGATTCCAAGGATCTTGTGATCTACGCCCTCGGAGGTACGAAATTTGGATTGAAATACCTATCAATTATTAAGAAATTGATCTAGTATGCTTTTACCAAATGTCTCACTTATACTTATAAATACATTTTTAATTTAATAATTTGAAACAAAAAAAATATACGAGCAAATATCCTATAGGTAAATATCCTATCCTATAAAGCGTTTTATAGGAGGTATACCCACTACTGCCATCAAATACGTAGTAACGACGAAAACAGTAATATACCTTTTTTTTAAATCGCAGTGGGTGCGTCAGTAGTGAACTCATCCGATCTCAAGTTCCTGTACGAAAGCCACGAGAACTTCACCGCTCTGCCTACCTACTTCATACTCGCGGGCATGTGTATGGAGTCGCCTCTCGTGCAGCAAAACATGCCGGCCGGGAAACACGCCGACTTCACTAATGTGAGTATTACTTACTTTATTTTATAGAGTGACGAGACGAGCAAGACATATGCCTGATTATAAGCAACATGCCTGCCACATAACAGCACAGTGACACGCAGCTACTGGAACATGAAGACTCCAAATCATTACTTAGCACTGCACTGCGGTCGTCACCCAGAGATCTCAGATATTTTATCTCTATGCCGTGTAATTTCACTGGAAACATTGCCCTTTAAACAGGAACACAGTAACATTACTGCTTGGCGGTGGAATAACTGGCAAAAGTACTATAATACTTCCCCAGACGGACTCTGCAAAGAGTCCTACCACTACTACTTTACTTTATTCTCGCGCTACGCGTATCCTCATAAATATGGCCATACGCCAGTGAAATTAAGGCGGTAGGTATGTAGGTTTATGAATGTACAATTATCTTATATATAAAATTCTCGTGTCACAGTGTTTGTTTCCTTACTCCTCCGAAACGGCTTTACTGATTTTTACCAAATTTTATATGCATATTCAGTAGGTCTGAGAATCGGCTACTAGCTATTTTTCATACCCCTTAGTGTTAGGGGTTGTTCACCCCAAACATTTTTTTTAATTTTTGTTCAAATTTTTTTGTTTTTATTTTTTTATAATGTGGCGTTAAAAAATACAACCCTAAATTTTTACCCTTTTATCATTAACTCCTGTTTTTTTATAGCCATTTAGTAATTTAATCATTTGACAGTGAACTCCTAAACGACGGGACCGATTTGAATGTTTTTTTTGTGTGTGTATTCGAAGATGGTTTAAATTCACAAATAAGCCAATAACAAATAATAACAACAAAACATAATAATAACAAATATGGCGCTGCAGACAGTGTCTAGGTTATGTCCGAGTGAAGCCGGAACGGGCCGCTAGTATATGTATAATGTCATCTATCTGGCTCCCATAGTACAAGGTTTAGTTAGTTTGCTAGATGGTGCTTTGTGAGGAATGTCTACCAATATTTATTAACAACTGAGCAGTTGTATTTTTGTTTATTTATTTATTTGGTAAACATATAAAACATTCAGGGTATAAGGTGCACTTTAAGACAAAATATACAGTTTGTTTACTTAATCTAATCTCAATCAGTTATTCCGACCAATAGTAGTAGTGTTGGACATTCAATTTTGTCGGTTATTTGTAGTCTAATAGTGATTAGAATGTATGTGTGTATTTGTAGCAGTAAATCTGCTCTTTTTCATTGCGGCATGACATCCGTCTATTTAACAACTAATTTATTTTCACAAATATATTCAGGTCAAAGTTCTATTTCGTTTGCCACATTAAGCCACGACTGTATAACTATTACTTGTTCACGATAAATGATGATAGTAGATATGATAAAAAGCTTGTAGTATTAAGATTACTGTCAAAATTTATTTATGAATTTGTGTTACTTTATCAACAAAAGTAAATTGCAATGAGAACTACACTGAAATCATATACACTTCATATCATATTAGTATAACTACCTACTCTAAAGACGGAATTATTTGTCTAAAGATGAATAAGCACACTTCCAGTTGGAATCGTGTCCAGCATGCTAGCGGCACGTTTAATGAATGAATACTTATACCTCCTCCTCCGAGAGTCGTATTCCTCATGTCTGAGGGTCGTGACCACCACGTCTCAACAACTTCTCCACGATGAAACTACGCCATCTCCCTCTATCACCGGCGACCTGTAGGGCGTCGTAGACTGATGTGTCTAAAGTAGTGCGAATCTGATCTGACCAACGCATCGGACTGCGGCCTCTTGTTCTTTTGCCGTCAACTTTCCCAGTAACTATCAGCTTCTCGAGGTTGTGACCTTCCTTCCTGGCTGTATGCCCAAAGTACTCTAGCACTCGTTTGAGGCAGATGGTAGAGAGCCTTGTCTTGATCTTTAGTTGCTGAAGTATCAAAATATTGGTCCGACGCGCTGTCCAAGGTATCCTGAGCATTCTTCTCCAACACCACATCTCAAAGGCATCAATACGGCCACGGTCTGCTGATTTAAGTGTCCAAGTCTCAGCTCCATAGAGAAAAATAGAAAAGACCAGGGTCCGAACTAATCTCATTTTCGTCTTGAGATTTATCCCTCTGTTCTTCCATATCTTAGGGGGCGTCCATTAATTACGTGAGGTGTTTTTTTAAATTTTCTGGCCCCCCCTCCCCCGTTGGTGAGATGTCGTGAGATTTTGTTCAACCCCCTCCCCCATCCCCCAATCTCACGTGAGATTTTTCAGAATGTGGGTTTCTTACGTAAACGCGTTGGGTTGTTATTGTAGAAAGAAAAAAAACAATTTGCTTCGTGCTTTTATTTACGACTAGTTTAGACTAGTAATTTGACAATCTACTATGATAAAAAGAAAAGAATACCTACTCTAATTCAGTCCATCTTATACCTTTAAACGAGCAATTCTTGTACCTATATAAATATGTATATATATATATATAGAATCTGAATCTCGGAAACGGCTCGAACGATTTTGATGAAATCATGTATGCAGGGGGTTTCGGGGACGATAAATCAATCTAACTAGGTTTCATTTTTTATAAACGCATATTATGCGCGTTTTTAGACAATGAAAAACTGTCACATTAGATATTAGATTGCGAAGGTAAATTTCGCCGCGTGACCCGACAGCGTAATTGCTCAGATGGGAAGTCGGGCGGTCATAGCGGTCACGAATTAATAGCTCCGAGTTCGAATCCAGACGGCTTCTCATTTTTTTCATGTTTTCTTTTTTTTAAGAAAATCTATTTCTTGGTTTCTTTTATCTGTACGTATCTAAGTATATTTACTATTTAAACCGAGCAAAGCTCGGTTACCCAGGTACTGGATAATTATGAGCGGTCTCAAGAGAGACTATAGGCACCAACATGTCCATATGATTTTCTGTAAAATCATCTGCTCTTTCGAATGTGATAAATAGTGAATAATCTTAATCGTATTAATACGATGACGCTCAAGATTAATCTTGAGCATGTACATACAATTTTGATTGAATGGAACAAAATTGTATAATCTTTTTTTGTTTCAATCAGAACAAAAATTACGTGATATTTGTCGAGACCCTCCCTCCCCCTAACGTGAGATTACATGAGATTTGACTCGACCCCCTCCCCCCCTAAATCATCTCACGTAATTTATGGACGCCCCCTTACCAAGCTGCAGCATGGCACCCTTTGCCATTGCTATACGCCGCCGAACATCTGTTTCGCTGGAGCCTTTGTTGTTGATGCCGGAACCGAGATATATGAAGTCCTCGACCGTCTCCAGGCCCAACACACCAGTGGAGCTCAAGGAACCAGCACGATCTACCACCATGAGTTTGGTTTTTGCTCTGTTTATGGACAGTCCAAGTTCAGCGCTGACATGCTCCATACGACCTAACAATAGCGACATTTCGTGTTCACTGGTAGCCAAAAGTGTCGTATCATCAGCATATCTGAGATTTGTGATTTTAACTCCACCCATACTTACGCCTCCATCCCAATTTTCACAAGTCTGTCGCATTATATACTCCCCATATGCATTGAATAATATGGGTGACACAATGCAGCCCTGGCGTACGCCTTTTCCAAAAAATAATGGTTGAGATGTAATTTCACCACTCCTTGACTTGAATGGTAGAGCCCTTGGAGCAACGTGATCAAGTGGTTTGGAACACCCAGGGCCGCAAGCACCTTCCACAAAGAGCGCCAATTGACACAGTCAAATGCTTTGCTGTAATCCACGAAACACATATACAATAACTATACCTACGTTGATTAAAATAAACGCCAGCATTTTGATCACGCGTCGCGTCAACCTATATCTATTAAAAAATAAATAATTTAATAATTTCGTACTCTGTAACAAAAATGCGGGCTTATAGTACTACATAATCTTATATATAAAATTCTCGTGTCACAGTGTTTGTTTCCTTACTCCTCCGAAACGGCTTTACTGATTGTAACCAAAATTTATATGCATATTCAGTAGGTCTGAGAATCGGCTACTAGCTATTTTTCATACCTTTATTTATATGGCAAAACAACGTTTGCGGGGTCAGCTAGTAAGAATTATAAAATAAGTTACGGCTGGTCTAGTCGGGAGAACGGCGCCTGCCGATCCGGAGACCCCGGGTTCAAACCCCACACGCACCACTGTCTTTTCGAAGTCATGTGCGTAATGCCGTTAACTTAAAACGGTGATGAAAACATCGTGAGGAAACCGACATGTACCTAGAATCTTTCGAAGTCATGTGACATCCACCAACCCGTACTGGGCCAGCGTGGTGGATTATGGTCTTAACTCTCTCTCCTTGCGAGAGAAGGCCCCGAGTCCCAGCAGTGGGAACGTTTAATGGGCTGTTGATGATGAATAAGAATTATATTCGAAAATGAATGTAGTGATTAACAATTTGCGTTTTGATTCGATCTAACATCGACCTTAGGGTCTTGTCCTACCTCCACTTCTCTCTGGAGGTACCAACTGAGCATTGTTACTATCATTTTTACGGGAACTGCGCGTGTAAAACCTTGGGGCGTTGCAACTAAATAATTGTCTCATTCTATACCAATACGTTACTATTTTATTTTTTTACTTTTATACGTTTATTCTCGATTTGAGAACACAAATATTATAATAATACCCAACGGGGAAAACCCACTCAGACAACGTATTCCACAGCTTAGACATTCTTATCACAAAAGTAGAGTCAAATCTCTTCGTTCGTCTTCTTTCGTTGTCTTTGGAACATCAACCCTGAAACGAAACATGAACATGACTTTGAATGAAATATTTCAGATTCTACACGGCGAACAATACATCGAGTTTGTGGGAGACTTCCCCGGTACAGAGGGTCAGTTCACCACTAGAGCGTCCGTCGTGGACATTCTTGACAAAGGATCCAGTGCAGTCGCCATTGTTAACAGTAAGTAACAGGCTTTTAACTTGTATCGGAGCCTATAAGTATAAGATACTAGGTGTGCCCGGCGGTTCCACCCATGTAGTTTTCTGTTCCTGATATTTTGCCGCGATAAAAAGTAAGCCTGTGTTATTCCAGACTAATCTATCTGTGTTCCAAATTATAACCCGATCCGTTCTGACGTTCCGACGCGATTAAGCAAGAAACATCTAAACCTCCAAAGTTCTGCATTTATTAGCAGGATTGGATTTTGAGGGAGCAAAATAATTAAAAGTGCGTTGTTTGGAACTTCAAACATCGTTAGGAAACCAGTATGGTCTGAGAAAAATATTTTTAGAAGTATGTACCTAAGGGCGGTTCAATAAATGCCCGTGTTAGGAATGAAGACACCATTAAAAAACAACATATAACTCTTTTAGAAAGATACAGTTCTCCCAAAGCTCCTGCCATTTTATTAACCCCTTTAAAAAAATAGGCCATGTCCAACGCTCCAAAATTGTTAGGGGTGAATTAACGCCTTGTCTTCACTCTACTTGAGTGAAGCCTCCGAATCTCAGCAGTGGGAGTATTCAATGCTGCTTATATCTTATATCATTATTTAGAACTTCACATTATAAGTACATACAGAAAAAAATGCTGTATACTGTTAAATTTAAGTACTAAACATTAATGATAATAAATAAAACAATAAACCTCTTATCAATACAAATTACCTGATAATAACGTGTTGTTTAAAATCCGCTTCATCTATCAACGAATTTAGATTATGCTATTATTATCTAATGCTTATTCGTGCGTATATACCTACTGCACAGAGGAATTTCGTTAATTCATTGTATTATGTAAAATGTATGATAAAGAAATAAACAAATTTTTAGGGGGCATATCGAGGGCAGGCTTATTAGCCTGCCTATACTATGAATGATGCACTTAACAGAACCAAAATAATAAGTCTGCCGACACCACATAATGTCCTAATCAAAAGTCAATCGACATCAATTAGAAAAGAAAAAAATAGTCAACCAACTCCTGTATGGCAAAACAACATTACAAGGGTGTGTATGTCGCTCCTGAAGTGAAGTGATTTTGATTTTAATAATATCATTAAATTAATTAGTTTCGTATTCTAGATTTAATTATTTTTTTACCACAAATCAGCGATAGTTATATATAGGATAGTGTTTTTAGCTATTTTTGATGAAAATATGTCCAAGATGGCCGCCACCACAAAATGGCGGATCACATACTGTTTCACAACTCAATTTAAATAATGAATATCTAATAAAAGGGCTTGACTAGTATAATTAATACCACTATACAAAAATACACTGTGACAAATTTCCAATTCAAAATGGTCGTCACCGCAAAATTTTGGAGATTAATTTAATTATTATTTTATTTCGATTAGAGGGTACTTTACTATAACTTTTCTAATGTTTTTTTTTTGTTTGTCCACAGGTGAAATCTACCAAAACAAGCAGCTAGTGTGTCGCACGCAGCAGCACATCTTTGTACTAGGCCAGGGCGGGTTCGGCGGGCCTCGGAACAGCCAGGCCGCGGTCGGAGTCGCGGCGGCTCCCAAGCGGGCGCCCGACGCGACCGTGGAGCAACGCACCGCTGAGGACCAGGCCGCACTTTACAGGTTAGTTTAGTTATTTTAACGGGGCTTTTTCCACACTTAGGACTCTTAGTTGGACCATTGTGCGTTGTTTATACTTCCCTTTTCTACTCCAATAAGAATAATGAGCGTGGCTCATACTTCCCTTCCCTAATCCAACCACCCCAGGCTGTTCAAGAAGGCCAGCATTCTTTTCAGGTTGTAGTAGGTAATAGGCCTCCGGAACAGTTGCTGCAGATTGTAGGAATTCTGCTTGTTGATCTGTATGCTGAGTGCGAGTTTTGTCGACATCAACACGCGCTCTAACGTGAGCGCGTAAGCGTGCCTTTTGTATGAGGTTATTTCTAGCGCGTATAGTCTAGGTCTAGCGGCCTCGGATTTCTTCATATAAATGTTATGTTTACGCGCTCACGGTAGAACGCGTTTTGTGTCGACAAAACTCGCACTCAGCACACTGTACTTCACAGATATGCTCACTCATAAACGTAGAATATCGAACCCTATCGACCTAGCCAACGATCAGTCAGTTCGTACGGCGAACGTTGGCTGTATCACCGAAGCTCACCTAGAGTTCCACTTAGAGCTGGCCCTCAGGAACAGAAATTTGGCCTTAGGTAATAGAATTAGGTTGAAAATATACTCTACTCTCCTATTTTTAGGGTTCCGTAAAAACCGAACCTTTATGGATTCGTCATGTATGTATGTCTATCCGTCCGTCCGTATGTCACAGCCACTATTTTTTTACCTTTTTCTTCTCCTAATCCAAGATATACAAATGCACAAAAAAAGCCTAAATGACAGACCCTGAAGTCTGGAGTTGCTAAATTTAAAATCGGGCGTAAGCCCAAGCCGAGGTCGTATCATCCGAGGTGTCCTTGCGCTAGTCATCGTACGCGATGTAGTACTCGTTAAGTACGATAAGATTAAGTTAGTAGGGCCCTGCGCCTTCTGCGGTAGTCCAAAGTTCGTTGGGCAGTAGAGACCAGATGACAAAAATTGCCACAAATCTATTTCCAAAAAAAGGTAAAATACGTCTATAATTTTAATCTGACGAAATCAAACACAGACTTCGACACTCACACAGTCTGGACGTTTTCATAAGTGCGGAGGTACACTTTTTTAACTATAATAGGTTTGTACTTGACCGCCATCTCGCCTGATGTGAAGCGACTATGCAGTCAACGATGATGTGCTTATCTACTATGACTAAGTATTTGTCATCAGCAAATACTTGAGGCTATGCACATCTCACAATAGGCTAGAATCCTTAAAAACAACAAATTAGTCCATCAGCTAGATTGCAAAAAAATGTTGTACCTACACGTATTTTTTCTTTTGTTTCACAAACAAAAATTACGAAGATACAGTGCTTAGAAGTTTCGCGTGACGTCATTCGTGGGTACGATTTTTACCCACAAGTGACGTCACGACTCTGAAAGCAGGATGATCTATGTCTTTGTCGGTTGATAATAATTTGATAAAACAAAAAATACGTGTACCATATTTTTCCATGATCTAGCTGACGGGGTAATTAGATTGGTTTATTTTTGACCCAATCCGATACCCTATTGGCCAGTGTAATGGCCAGTGTAATGCCTCTCTGCTAGCAGGAAAATGTCCCTAATTCCAATAGTGGCAACATAAAGTGGGCGGATTATGCTGAAGCTCTTTTAAAATAATTGCTCTATTTCCAGAATGTCTGGTGATCTGAACCCGCTCCACATCGACCCCAACGTAGCCAGTATCAGCGGTCACCCCAAACCCATTCTGCACGGGTTGGCGTCTCTCGGATTCTCCGCTAGACACGTTCTGGCTAAGTAAGTACTAGTACCTACTTATTACATTCTATCTCACCTTCTCACCCACATAAACATTCAGTCATTTTTTATAAATAATTCGGGCAATGTCTACGTTTCTGTTTTCGGTCTGCCTACTCAAAATTTTATAGAGAAGTGAAAAACAAAACAACTTTATTGTATGTATGTGTATGAGACAATCTAACATTTTTAACACTGTTGTCTCACTCTCCGTAAACATTACGTGACATCCAAGTGATTGTAGTCACCACACAAGTTGCCAACTAGGGAGATTTTAATTGCCTGATTATTTTTAAGTAAAAAAAAGTAGCCAAGTGCGAGTTGGACTCGCCCATGAAGGGTTCCGTTCCAGCAAGTAACATAATATACATAGTACACATAGTTCTTGTAGTTCGTTGTAACTTTGATCGAAGTTTTAATAATAGTGTATTTATGACGTACTAAAAAAAAACTACTCATCAGATCGAGTTCAAACTAATTTTCGTTGGTAGTTTTCATGGTAATGTACATCATATATTTTTTTTAGATTTTTCATTCTCTTACTTTAGAAGTTAGAGGGGGGGGGGACACACATTTTACCACTTTGGAAGCGTCTCTCGCGCAAGTTATTCAGTGTAGACAAAAATTATATTAAAAACCTCAACATCAATTTTTAAGACCTATCGATAGACACCCCACACGTGTAGGTTTGATGAAAAAAAAATTTTTGAGCTTCAGTTTTCAGTATGGGGGGCACCCCTAATTTTTGTTTTTTTAAAAAACTTTTGTAAAAATCTTAATGCGGTTCACAGAATACATCTACTTACCAAGTTTCAACAGTGTAGTTCTCATAGTTTCGGCAAAAAGTGGCTGTGACATACGGACGGACAGACAGACAGACAGACAGACAGACAGACAGACAGACAGACAGACATGACGAATCTATAAGGGTTCCGTTTTTACGTTTTACGGAACCCTAAAAACACACCTTCATGACACACCGTAACGTTTCACAAGACAACCCCTCCCCCCCCCAAATTGCGTTACGTAATACTTGAACGACCCCCTGACATGCAGATCACATTTATAATATTAGTTTATGTCTGTACCAAGTACATTCACAGCCATATATCGTCATGAGGAATGTCTCAATCCACCAGATACGGCGGCAACGATCCGTCTAACGTGAAGGCGATCAAGGCCCGATTCGCCAAGCCCGTGCTGCCGGGGCAGACGCTCGCCACGGACATGTGGCTCGAGGGCAAGCGGGTCCACTTCCAGACCAAGATCAAGGAGACCAACACTGTTGTCATCACTGGTGAGAGTCTTATTAAATTAAACTAGGCTAAATTTGGCTGTAGTGGCACAGAATAAATATTAGTACAAAAGCCTCACTTACCAAAAACAATTATATAAATAGCGACTCTTGCTGGGACACAACAAAGTTCAATTCAGCTCGCATTAGCGCTCAATATCTGTCGCGATTTTCAACTCTCTCTTCTAACGCGTAACTCTGTCCCTGTCTAGCGCGGAGGGTTTACGACATATCTAATAACAATATGCGCGGGAAACGTTTTGCGCGAGCGCCGTGCGTCCGACAACCGACTGTCACTTGTTTCCTGGAAGGAACGGTCTAGTGGTAGGCTAAAACCGCGCGACCTTGAGCGAGTGAGGATGCACTGGTAGTGGTAGGACTCTTGGCAGAGTCCGCCTGGGAAAGTACCACACTTTTACCAGTTATTCTACCGCCAAGCAGTAATGGGCAAACATTACTGTGTTCTGGTTTGAAGGGCAATGTTTCCAGAGAAATTACAGGGCTTCGACATATAACTTCTTAGAGATCTAAGACCCAGAGATCTGGGTGACGACCGCAGTACAGTGTTAGGTAATGATTTGGACTCTTCATGTACCAATAGCTGTGCCACTGTGCTGTTATGTGGCAGGCATGTTGCTTATCATCAGGCACATATCCTGCTCGTCTCGTCATTCTTTATTAAAAAAAAAACTCATAATTTTCCTAAATAATTTTAAATATTATCACGGACTTGTAAATGTATCTTTACCAATAAATAACTTTAACTTTTTCCTCCAGGTGCCTACGTCGACCTCAAGAACGTAGTATCGGGCAGTCCGGCCGCGGCTTCATCAGCGCCCGCGGCTTCTCCCGCCGGAGCGCTGAAGAGTGACGCTCTCTTCGCCAAGATCCAAGAAGAGGTCGCCAAGAACCCCGCTCAAGCGAAGAGCGTCGGCGG
The DNA here is from genome assembly GCA_963693475.1 of Ectropis crepuscularia. NCBI lineage: Eukaryota > Metazoa > Arthropoda > Insecta > Lepidoptera > Geometridae > Ectropis > Ectropis crepuscularia. The sequence goes on along the minus strand of OY856357.1, from coordinate 11,868,208 downwards.
AGTCTTCCTGTACAACATCACCGATAACGGCAAGACTGTGAAGCAATGGAGTAAGTTACCTTAGCATAAACAGCCCACTAAATGTTCCCACTGCTGGGACTCGGGCCTTCTCTCGCAAGGAGAGAGTCCAGGCCATAATCCACCTCACTTTCACTCACTCGCTTGCTCGTTGGCCCAGTACGGGTTTGTAGATGACACATGACTTCGAAAGATTCTAGGTGCATGTCGGTATCCTCACGATGTTTTCCTTTACCGTTTTTAAGTTAACGGTATTACGCACATGACTTCGAAAAGTCAGTGGTGCGCGTGGTTTTGAACCCGGGGTCTCCGGATCGGCAGTCGCCGTTCTCTCGATTATACCAGCCGTAACTTACTAGACCAGCCGTAGCTTGTCACCCCTAAGTTACCTACTATCACAGTAATAAATAAAGAAATACTAGGAGTAGTTCATCGCCTTTGATTTTGGAAGAAACGCCGATGTCTAGATACACGTAGATGAAACGAAAACTGAACTGTGCTCACGAAACACTAACATTGTAATGTTGGCAATGGCGGGAGCGCGCTTTCCGCGTCTCACCCTGCCCCGATTGCCTTGTCTAGACGGCTTCGTTGAACGACTGTATGATTTAATAGACAGTGCTATTATTGGACTAGGGAGAAAGGGCACAAAATATCAGACGTCTTCATGTCGAATGAGAACAATGAGTGGACCTTCTGTTTTTAAATCTCGTGTAAAAATGCAGTTTCATGATGTTTGTTTTCAGTGAACTCTACCAAGTCAAACCAATGTTCACGAAATTTGGAATTTATGTGTAACTTTGTCCAACTAGAGAGATTGGGTAGTTTTCTTTATGGGACAATATCTGTCAGTAGGGGCTAGTAGTACCTTGCAATTTTATTCACATAGTTTCTTTATCTTTCATAATCATTCATCTCACTTATCTTCGTTTTGCCGGAATTATAATCTGTTATTCCTGACTTTTATCTGTATCAAATTACATCCAGATGCATTCAGTAATTTTTTTGCATAGACAAGTAACAACTTTTGCAACTACGATAGTAGTAGTATTGTTGGCTTTACAGATTCTGTGTAAAATATTTTTAAATCTGTTATGCCTCCAAAGATACAGGGACAACAAATGAAGTGGGGATATTAGCAACAGAGTTACATTGTTCTAAAAATTGATTTCTAATTATCACTTATAACACCACCTGTATCTAATTTGATATGTAAACAGAAGTAACAAGTTTTAACATTGATTATATTATTTTCTACAGCTCTGGACCTGAAGACTCCTTCAGTGCACGATGGCAGCCCTAAATCTGGCAAAGCGGACACCACAATGACTGTCTCAGACAATGATCTGATTGAAATTGCTGCTGGAACTCTTAGCCCTCAAGTTGCCTACCTGAAGGGAAAACTGAAGATTGCTGGCAACATTATGCTCGCTCAAAAACTTGGACCCCTCCTCAAGTCTGAATCTAAGCTTTAAGTTATAAACAGGGGTTCTGAAATCACATTTATGTATTTAAGTGGGGTGGTTGAATTATGTATAATTTTATACATTTCGTTAAACTTGTATGGATTTTATTTTTAAACACAAGAATCAATCATACAATCTAAAATGCTCCAAGAATTAATATTTCAAACTGTGATAACTCTAAAACTTTCATTAGACTGTATGTGTATGATTCAAGGTGTGTGCTACTTTATATTCACATGTTAATTCCACTAGATTAAGTGAAATCTGTTATTTATATAATGGTGAAGGATTAAACACCAATTTTTATAAAAGTTGTTTTATTTGACTGCAGGATTATGTTTCCCTTCCATAAAAAGATGTGCTTCTTTAACTTCTGTGTTCCACGCGAGTTTCATTTGTGGCTGTGTAGATAGATCAAGAAATTTGCTTGCTTGGATTTCTGGTAGTCCTTTTGTCCTTACAGCAGTACCTATCACGCAGCAGTATGTTCCTTTAGAGAAAATGTTCAGATTATACAGTTACTTATCAATAAGATAATATTAAAAGTTTAAAACATCCAGGACTACATAAACTAGTAACTAAAGACTAAGTTTACGATGTGGATGGATCATTGCACAAATTATACTTTTATTTTGTATTGGTAGTAATATTGAAAACAATGCAATGCTATGAGACGTACTTCTTAGCATTCCATGGATTCACCGTGCGGGTGCCGGGTCCATCGTGTGGCAGAGAGAGAAATCTCGAATAGACCCCAAGACTTGTGACTTGGGCTGTAGGTTTAAAAGGGGCCCCTTACATTGACGTACGTCAACACTCACCTTCACTACTCGTATTTCTCTCCCTGCCCAGCCAAATCCGATATGATCCTACTAGTGCAGCTTTAGATACTCGTTCTAGTATAGAACTTACTGCACTTCTGGACAATCCAAGGTCTTTAAGCAGGTTATAGAGAGATTTTGCTGGTATACCTCTCGCTCCTACTTCTACAGCGTATAAATTAACTACATAGCCATTTTTTGTTAATTCATTTTGTAGGTCGTAATACTTATTTTGTTTCATCACGTGGTCTTTAGGTATATTAGTTTCCCACGGTACGGTAAGTTCTACCAGGACTATGCGTTTCGTAGCCCTAGAAAAAAGGAAAATGTCCGGTCTGGATGACGAAACACCCACATCCTCTGGGATTTTGTAGTGCTTTTCATACGTGTCCATTAAAATTGTCCAATCAGGTGCTGAACCCAGGATTGAGTAAGGCTTGTTCTTGGAGTTTGAAGTTGAGCCCTCTTTTACAAAGTTAATTTGTCTTTTGTTCATCGTCAATCCCTTTTGGGCTCTAGCTACCGAAAGGCTTACGGCTTCACGTATGATTTCAAGTACTCTGTCATGGCGCTGTGAGTAATGACCCCTATTAAGGAGCACCTTGCATCCCACCAATATGTGCCTTGCTGTACATATCGCCTCACCACAAGTATAGCAACATTTTTCAGAGGCTTTTCCCCACCTTACCAAGTTACTCTGGTCAGGGAGGGTCATTTGGAAAGCGTTCAGATAAAATTTTAATAAGGCAGGAGACCAGTCATATAGCAAGGTGCGCCACTTTAGAGCTAATGGGATACAAAACTCACCTATGGTTAACCACTCACTTTGCATTTCTAAATTCATAGCGTGCACTTTGTAACTATCATTTTCGTCTTGTTGTAGAAAGGTTTTTACCATGTCTCGGTCTTCCCTTTTCTTTCTCGCACCCAACCCAGCTGTATTTACTTGCGCACCTGCCATAAATTGTTTGTGGAATTGAAGTCTAGATTCAAGGTCCGAAGCGCTTTTGTCTTTTGGGAGAGATGCGATTAATTCGTCTTTCGACTTTCCCAAAACATGCGTTTTTGTAACTCTTAGGTGTTTGTAGAGTTCGGATGGTTTTTTTAGTTTCAGGCCAAAACTATTGTGATCCCTAAATAGAGTAGAGGGATCAGCCGGATGTGCCAATCCAAACCATGACTTCAATATCTTTATGACATTAGCATCTAATTTTGCGAGGAGGGTTTTACCGATGTCATATACTAGGAAAGGCCAAGTGAGACGTGATGTGAGATAGTTGTCATATATCCATGCTTTTTTGATATTGCTGATAGGCTGTTGGTCTACCTTACTGAGGTCATTCATGAAATTTCCAACAACTACCTCTAATGATGGTGTACGTCCTTTGTAGTCTATCTTTCTACCAAGAAATTTGAAAGGCACTGCCTCTGCTATTGTGGCAACTCTTTGGCCACTTATGGAGAGTCCCGGATCGTAAGAAGTATATTTGGTATCTCGTCTACCCAGACATAAACAATGACATTTACTTGGTTTTGCCCTCATTCCCTCCGTCCATGTACAGAACTCATCAACATCATTCAACAATTGTTGACACTGTTTGGGATTTCGTGTAAGTATTGCAAGGTCATCCGCAAAGGCTAAAATTGACTCAGTGTACTTATTGTTGATTTTAAACCGGTAGCCCCATTTCTTCTCACGGGATATTAATTTATCTACTAGAATATTTATAACTATATTAAATACTATTGGTGATAAGCAGCACCCTTGGAATAGTCCCACATTATATTTAAGTGGTTTTGAGTATTCTTTGTTTACTGCTATAACAAATTTTAAGTGATTATAATATGAATTAATTATGTCAATAATTACAGCAGGAAAGTTATACCATTTTAGGGCAAATAACATAAGTTCATGCTGCACGGAACCAAATGCGTTCTCTAGGTCTATCCAGCAGACTGTTATTTGTCTCTCATGTGTTCTGGCATCTTTCAAACTTTCCGCTAGTAATGTATTGTGTTCCAGGCATCCAGAAATACCAGGCAAGAAGCCTTTCTGGTGGTTGGGCCTGAAATACCTATTGCTAGCCATAAATGTGGTCATTTTTGTTTGCAATATACTGAAAAAAATTTTAGAAATTGTATTGGTTAGGGCTATCGGTCTGGTGTCTTTTGGATGAGTTACTTCTTTCATTTTAGGAATCAGGACAAAAATTGCTCTTCCAAATGATTTTGGGATTTGCTTTCCTGACCAGATCTTACTGAATATATTTAAGATATGTTTACGAACTGATGGACACTTTTTATACACTATGTAAGGAATGCCATCAGGGCCTGGAGCTGATTTAGTAGTTTTCTTCTTAATTTGATAGTTTACTTCCTCTTCACTAGGTGGAGTGCTTTGAAAGTTTGTTAGAGGATCATTAGGTCTTTGGATGTTTGGTACTACGTACGAGCTCCCGCGTTTAGGCACTTCGTATGTGCTTTTAAAGTGATCGTAAATTTGCTCATTAGTCAAGATAAGCTTTCCATTTTGTTCTCTGAAAATATTTTTCGAGTATTGAAAAGGGTTTTTATCAAAGTCTACTTCGTGTTTAGCTCTGTAAAGATTATCACGATTTTTACTGATTTGTAGCGATATTCCTTGTATTAACTTAAGGATTGATCTTAGAGCCCTGGACAGTTGGTGACTTAGATGGTTGTCGCCCATGGTTTTAGCTACACGAAGACGTTTTATTAGTTCTCTTTTCTTCCTCCGCAATTTCATTTTGAACGTATTTTCCTTGTTATTTCGAGCATAATAAGTTGATGGTGGATAGTGCTCAGAGAAGTATGTATAGATGGTGTCCTGAAAAGTTTCTACTTGGCTGTTTGGGTCTTGTTTTGTACCAGGATGTTCTAACAAAATAGCCAAGTTTTCGTCATGAACTTTCCAGGTGGAATTTTTTAGGCTGGGTATGCCAAGACGTGTCCTGATGACAATGGACTCCTGGTAGTTTTCACTCGATGGTTCACCTTGGGATATATGAGGGTCAACTCTATCCATAGTGTTTGTCAAAGGACTGACCGACGGCTGTCGTGCTTCAACACCATCATGTGTCTTTAAGTGCTTTAGGTACCAGGCTCGTCTCTTGTAAATTTTCCCGCACGTAGGGCATCTCAATTCCGTATTCGCGCCAGGGTCGTCGTTATTATCAACCGGTGGACAGATCTTCCGCCCCCCCTCTCGGACTGTCCCAGGGGTATTTTTCTTTTTTGGACTTTTAGCGGATTCTTTTCCCGGGCTTAATGATAATGTAAGTAAAATACCGAATTAAATTACCAAGCAAAGGTACATTTCAACAATTGTTGTGTTTGAAGATAATTTATTGTCAGAAGAATTTAAATAAATTGTTAGATCGATTGTTACATTTGCTTTTTTTTTTTTATAGGGCAGAGCCTTTATTAACAAAACTAAAATACAATGAGAACTACACTACGCTACATACCTAACAACTACTTACACTAAGCACACCTGAATTATCCATAGACCAATGAAGGTCTACAGATAATCAAGATGTTCAAGCCCACTACCAATCGGAAGCGTACCCAGCATGCTGGCGGCATTACCACGCTGAATGGCAATGCTTATGCGTTGGGCCAAATAAACGCCAGCATTTTGGTCACGCGTCGCATCGACCAAGCGTTCGGAAAGGCTTTTGAAGATGAGGTGAGCTCTCGGCCCCCACGGACCCAATGTCTCAACCCCAAAGGGCTCAAATATGTAACCTCTTCCGAGGGTTGCATGTTTGAGTCGCTCAGCTGAATTAGCCGCTGCACCAGCCTTACCTTTTTTAAGTGATTTTTTGTCGATAATCCCGTCGGCTGAGTCTAGTTTTGTTATTTTGGCGCGTCCGGTTTCATCGTAAATAATTAAGATATCAGTTCCGACAGTTTGCTCAATTGTGCCTTGAACCCATACATCTAGGGGTGGCGATTTATCTAATAATTCTTTAACTAAAAATTTTCTAGGACATAAAGCCATGATAACTTAAGTTGAAAAGCTTTGTAATGTAAAGTAGTAGCCTCAGGTAGTAGCAGAAAACAGCTGACTCCTGAATCTCCTGTGAATCTCCTGATTGTCTCAGCTGGGCTGACTGACACACTGACACTGTCACTGTCAGTTTTTGTTTAATAGATTCTAGTCCTTTAGCCGCAACCATCGACATAACATATAGGACGGCAGGTCTCCAACAAAACATTACAAATACAAAGCCCCCAGTTCAACTTGCCAAAGCTGTCTAAGTCAAGTCAAATGACTTTGACAACTGAATCGTATTATCGCGTTAGTGATTGCAATCCGGCGTAATTTTTAGTCCGGCCGAATCTGACTGAATTCCAGACTAGTTTATCAAATCGGGATGATTTTCGTTTTTCGGTTCAAAATTAATTGTTAGTAAGTTGGTCAAATGTGAGTATATAAATAAAGGTGGGTTACAAAAATGAAAATTCACGTGTATACAAATTTTGAATTTGATGGTAGAAATAATATTTATTGTTGAAGTGAAAACTTCATTGAATTTCAACAAATTGAATTCATTCGACACGCTCGGGTATGATAAGAAAGCTTCGGGTTAACTCGGGACCATGGCTATTGGCCATCTAGAAATACGTCAACCAATGGGAAATGCTGACGCATTTCTAGATGGCCATGCCAAGATGGCGAAGCCATGCCCTCCGGTTACACCCGTGTAGTTTCCAAGGTAAGCTATCAAATTCTGAGTTTTCAATTCTATCGGCAGTTCCTATGACTGCCAATTTTTTTTAAAGTTTAAAATGAACACCAACCACCAACGACTGGTCGACACGAATGATCAGAATATTAAAACCTCTCTAGTTAGCAACTTGTTTGGTGACTTTTAACTTAAATACGATCACTTGGATGTCACCTAATGCTTACGGAGAGTGAGAGGAAGGGTGTTAAAATCTTTGTAAATTGCGTTCCGTAATACTTGAACGTTCCCTATAATAAAAATAATAAGATACAATCTGAACATAGTAACCACATCGACACGACATTGACTGATGCGGCTGAAGGAGTAGTATCTACGGCAAAGAATAAACTAATAAAAATAATGTGATAGCAGCCAGACAGCAGCAGTAACAGCTGATTGTTTCTTTCTTGCTCTAGCACACTTTGCGATGCCGAGTTCACTCGAACCGTTCTTTCATTTACGGGCGTGACGATGAGTTTCATTGACAGCCCACGAAAGATCTATGTCAAAAACAAATCGATTCAACCGTTCGGGATAACTCTCGAACTTCCAACCAAAAAAAAAACAAACCAGTTCATCCGATCGGAAGCTACGATGCTACAGACACATACAGAGATATACATTGACAATCATATACTACCCCTCTTCTTCATCACTAGATTCGGAATTTTGGTACCGGGTTAATTACGCCGGATCCACCGGAATATCAGATTCGTTTTTCCGGAAGGCAATCCCTATCGAATACGTTACGTACATAGGTACTTGGAATTGAAGTAGAATAATTTTTTTTAGAGTATTAACTCCCCTAAATTGACAGAGTATGATGTAATTTCTGAAAATATGATGTACCAAATCTCTTTTTCATTTTTTTGTTGTAATTTTTGCAGGATATTACGACGCAAAACACCATCATAGGGGAGTACGCAATGCGGCCAGTAAGGTGCTAAGTCAGACAACGACTGACGTAAAGTTAGCTGACTTGTAGCGTTTTGTCTGTTCTTGAGTGGGGCCGTTTTTGAACGCTGACCTAAAATCCATAATTTTTAATATCTTTGGCCGCAACTGTCGGTTTTACTCACGATGCTGCCAGCTGAGTCCTGTATCTAAACTAAAATGAAAAGAATGCAGTTTGAAGTTCACTGTGGCGATGCGATGGTTGTAGTAAGTAGTTTGACTTTTTTTAAACTTTTCATTGTAAGATACGCAACAAAAATAGATTTACGTCAAACACTAATGAGGCGTTTTCCAGGGTAGCGATTCTGAAACCATTCGGTTGCATCCGACACGGAATCTCATCTCTCGGTCTTTGTCTTATCTGTTTAGCATGACAAAGACCGAGAGATGAGATTCCGTGTCGGATGCAACCGAATGGTTTCAGAATCGCTACCCAGATGCAAATTGACTTATCAAAGATAGTTATAAATTTGGTCAAGTGTGGCACCACTGTTTGTTTTGTGAAAATTCTCTAACAAAATAAAACATTGGCGCCATCTGTGGTGAAATTGGGAACTGTCTTTGACAAGTATTTTTGCATCTTGAAAACGCCCCATAATAGGAAAAACCGTGAAATGTTCAGTCTATGCTCAAGATCGCTACAAGCCGGGTCACACAGAGGCTCCCGCCGCGAGAAAGCGATAGCGATACGGGACGGGATTTTTGTAATGTTCAAATTTGTATGCAACCTGATACACAGCAAGCGGGCGCGATCCGATACGATACGATCTCCTGCGCAACAAGATCCGGACGACAAACAGGAGATCGCTTTGCGGGAAGAACGCGACGCAGCGCGGGATGGGCGGCGGGCGCGGGCGCTGTACTCTACGGTAGTCGGTACAAGCTGTCACACAGGGCAACGCGATAGCGTAGCGATCGCGATCCGATCTCACGAGTTGTATTTTTTTACAACGTAATCGTGCGATATATTGCGTTTAACGGAGATGTGTAGAACACCGAAACAAATAAAAATCGTAAATCTTGTGTAAATCGTGTGTTCTCGCTACCTTCCCGCGGGCTGCGGGCGGTCGCCCGTGGTACGGACCGCTATCGCTTCGCATCGCTATCGCTATCGCTTCGCTCCGTGTGACTCGGCTTTAAGCGCTTGCCGCGTAACCAGAAAAAACTGACTTCACATTTGACTCTCAAATTGTATCTGTCAGGAAATATTCTACACAGTCAATAAAGTCTAAGTTGGAGTGCTAATGATAAAAAACGATGTCGTTTTTTCGAGCCACGAGCCATCTAATATAAAAAGTAATATTACATTACAACTATTAAGATTTAGTGGTTGTAGAAATTTGTTATTTCTCTTTAATTTTTAATCTGGCATTCTTGTGGTAAACTAGGGGCAACCATCTTTCATTAAAGTATTTTGTATTTTTCGACATAGTAAAAACGCAACTACAATAGCAACACTGATTGCTAATTGACCTGACATTGACATAACTGGAAATATTTAGACTGCTAACTGTCTTGTTTGAGTTGGCATCGCACGTCTCACACATTTGGCTGATTCAAATTTTTTTTTGATTTGATGACATTTTCGTCTCATGGATCGGGACCCGTGAGGGCGCCTCTACTGGGTAGGCGAAAGCTCCTGCCCCCCCTGGGCCCCTGGCGCCCCTGGGCACCCCCTGTCACCAGCAACCTGTAGCCGCAAGCCCTGCGGCGGGTGGTCGAGGGAGCCAGGGCCGTCTGTACCAGGGGGTGCAAGGGATGCGGTGTACCCGGGCACCGAGCGCCCGGGGGCGCCTCTCGAGCGCAAAATTTTTGAATATTTCATTGAACTTAATGCTATTGCACAGTTTTATATACTTGTTACTTACGACAAATATGTATGCGCAAGCAAAAAAAAAATAGTCAGCAACAATAATATTTTATTTTAACTTTACGCTTTCGGCGCTTGTCATACCACATTACTACACTACACACGCGATGTAATACACAGCAAAATCTCTAATCCAAAGAGAGTGTATGTATGTACGTTTGACACGTTGCCGCCCGGTCGCCCGCACTTGAAGCAAAGAAAGGTACCTAAGTCAATTTTATTTTTTGGTGTTAGTGTCGGGTACATTACATTTATTAACATCATCATCACTTAATTTGTTTATGAGACAGAGTTATGACTGTTTTGTTTATTTGTTTATAATTGCAAAAATACGAATTCTTAATGTTGGTGATTGATAAAAAGCTACTTACTTTATTTAGAATAAAGAAACAAAAATTAAATACTACATTTTAATTTGATTTCATTGTACGTACCTAGGTAGATGGCCGAATTGGGTGATAAAAAGAAACCATCGGGTGCTCAAAATAGAAAACGGAAACTGGAGAAAGAAGAAAAAATTAAAAAGCCAACTTCTCCGATTGACTCCACAGACTAAGTAGAGAGATACTCTATTGACTCTTTAAAACTAACTTTGAAACTAACATTTAAATAAAAATAGTAAAAAATAATATCAAATGATATTGACTGGGAGGATTTATGTCATGAATTAGAATTGTTCCCAATACATCAACAAGTACTCCCACTGATATTTTAAGTTATAGGCTAAGTATTCTAATAATTTAATTTCCTCATTTCCTAATATCTCAACAGCTCTGCGTATATATTAAACACTGCCTGTTACAGTAGCAGAAGGTGAAATATCCTTTTCAAAATTAAAATTAAACACAAGAACAAAAATAATTAACCCCGACTACCTCGGATTTGTAATATGTACAACATTTTACTAGTCGAGCCCTTTCATTTGATACGAATACGATACGAAAAGATGACGTATTGAATGTACCTAACATCATGTACCTAAAAGGATGCAGGCTGATTACCAATAACCCTGTATAAGTATAATCCAAAATTGATAGACAAATAAATTATTAAATTAAAATCTTTGCCAACTCAAAAGCAAGAAACATTGAGTTTGTTTGATCTATGTGTATGTACATGTAATAAATAGATATTTAGTAGTCGAAGTTTTAAGTTTAATTTTGTATTTTAGAGTAATAAATAAAATTATCAAAATTACGTGTATTGTGTTTTCTTGGTTGACCCCTTTCATACTGCAGTGTGTCGTGGGTCCCGTGCTCCCGTGCCACGCTGCAGTGTAAACAAAACGAGGGCGCAGGCACAGATCAGAAAATAGTTACTTCGTCCCGAGTTTACACGAAGATTTCTTATCATATCCGAGCTTGACGCTAGAATTCATTTCACAGCCCACGAAAAATCTGTCTAGGCGCGCCAAAAGAAGTTTTCACTTCAATTAGTAAATTCCTATTTATAGAATTATGCTTATTTTGATACACATTTTGATTAAACGGAGTAGGTAAGTATTAGTAGGTAGGTATATAATCTATGTCTGCATGTCTTAGAGTTGCGTAAATTATGTTATTGTGTGCAGCTTTTGACTAATATAGGTTCGCACTTGACCACCATCTCGCCTGATGTTAAGCGACGATGCGATCTACTTTGGAGCGTGCTTATCTAGAAGAAACCGATTCACTCTCTATTGGAAGACACCAAGATTGTAACTATCGGGGAAAACCCACTCAGGCAACGCGTTCCACAATCTAGACGTTCTTATCACAAACGTGGAGTCAAATCTCTTCGTTCGTGTTTTTGGAACATCAACCATGAACGTCGATGACAAAGAAACGCCCAAAAGCTCGAGATGGTCAGTAACCTGCACGGACTTAAATCATAGAATAGATAATACAGATTAAATGTAATACGAGTAGGTAAATATTCTCATTCAGAAAGAGGACAAAGTTTTTTTTTTATTGATCATAATATGTTTTCAAAACCTTCAAACAGCATCTTTCTAGGTAAGTATGTTATTAGTAATTTAATCAATCATTAGTCAATAATTAATGCGAGGCTACGCAGAAAGTAACACTTAAAAAAGACAATGACAAAATAGAATGAAATTAATTAGTTTTAACCCCCGACCAAAAAAGAGGAGTGTTTAAAGTTTTGCCGATGTCTGTCTGTTGTGTGTGTATCTGTCTGTGGCACCGTAGAACTCAAATGAATCGACCGATTTCAATGCGGTTTTTTTATTTGAAAGGTACGAGTAGTTTCCGTGCGGTGGTTTTTAGTTCTTAGCTATGGTGGTATCTACAAAATGACGGAAAAAATATTATTTTACAACCTCCCTCCCTCAATATGGGTATCAAATGAATGGACTGGACCAGTAGGACTAAACATTTCAAAGCTAAGGTAGTCGGGGGTAACTCGACATTTTTAATTTTGTTGTACTTTATTTTAGGTACATTAAAATGGTAGCTGCGTTACACCACATACCCAATAAATCACTTATATTAAGTAGGTCTGAATTACATCTGAATTATTACAGACAGATGTAGGTAGTTCCGGGGACAATTAAGATGCTAGAGCTGACGCCCTTATTTGGTGTACAGACAGACAGACAGAAACACTTTATTATGCACACCTTTTTTCTATCGGACTTCTCGTAACTCGAAGAAGCGGCATCGTTTCATGGTTGATGTTCCAAAGACACGAACAAAGAGGTTTGACTCTACTTTTGTGATAAGAACGTCTCGACTGTGGAATGAGTTGCCTGAGTGGGTTTTTCCCGATGGTTATAATCTTGGTGTCTTCAAATCGAGAGTGAATCGGTTTCTTCTAGGTAAGCACGCTCCATCTTAGACCGCATCGTCGCTTAACATCAGGCGAGATGGTGGTCAAGTGTAAACCTATAAATGTTAAAAAAAAAAAAAAACCAGTAAAGTTAAAAAATGAAAAAAAAACATATACTTAACAAAAACAGAAAATACTTAAAACTAGTGCCATAAATGGCACTAGTACGGCCTTATCGCTAAAAGCGATTTCTTCCAGACAACCATTAAAGGCAGGAAAAACACAAAAAATATACAAATAATGATTATAGGGTGTGAGGGAAAAACAAAATTATAAAAAAATTAAATTTTTTTTTTTGCTATTAAAACGCATATTTTTTGTTCCTAATTTACTTTGTCATAATGAATGTAGCATAATGTTTAGTGTCATAAAGCAACTTACGCATAATAATTTTTTGGCGGTATGTGTTTTAAGCATAACAATCTATTGTACTACATTTAATTCGACTATTGATGAGACGCATAATAGATTTAGGCATTTTTTTATTTGTTCAAATTTTTTTCAAGGTGCCGTTTAAGTCGCATAATTTTTTTATCCCTTATTTAGTTGTCATAATGAATGTAGCATAACATTAGTGTCATAATGTAACTTTTGCATAATCGTTTTTTGGCGTAATGTGTTTTAATCACAAAAATCTATTGTACTACATTCGATTAGATTGTGGCTTAGGCGCATTTAGGCATTTTTAAATTATTTGTTGTTCTACGTAATATATATCCAGGTTACATAGGACCCAGATCCGACTCGGAGCACCCCGACTCCACCTAGTCTTGTTGCCACTACCCCTAGAGTGTATTTAATAAATGCGGGAACCAGAAGCTCTCAAGGGAGGTCCTGAGTGGAGTGAGCCATGCGAAGCCAAGCGTAGCGAATGGGGAGGTGGCGATCGAAGCGAGCCGGCGACCTCCGTAGTGGAGCGCAGGTTGAGTATGGAGAAGCGACACTCAGGGCTGACCGCAGAGTTTCTGGCGGGAGCCCACCCGGAGTCAAAAAGTGCACCATATTTCTTAGGTGTATGTAGGTGTTTAAGTACCAAAAACGTTATACCTACATTACGAATAATAAATACTGTTGTCAAAGTACCCACCCGCATTTTACACTCCCACGTATTTTATTTAAATAATGCTGCTATAGTCCGCTCTTTGCTCTTGCTTTTTAGTTAGGCATTTAAAGTTTATGCCACAGGTCATTATGTTTAAGTATTGTTATGCTTATCTCAATGTGGGCCTTTAAATATTATGCTATTTATGGTTATGCGTTTAAACATTATGCTAAGTTATCGTTATGGTATATATGGTCATGTTAGTTAAGGTTAGGCGAAAACAGTCATGCGTTTAGGTGTTATGGTAAATTATGATTAGTCCTAAAAACGTTATGCCTGCCTAAATTAGTACAGAAATGGTTATGCTACCACATATAGACCCTACTAGACCATATATAAACTACGTAATAATACTATACACACATAATTGCTAAAATACATATAAATACTATACAATAAATACACAAATACTGAGACATGGTCGTATTTTCTAAGACCGAAAATAAACCGTTTCACAAAATTTTAAAGACGCTCAAGCTTTTCAAATTGCTCCTGGGTTAAATCTAGATAGCTGGCGTCAGCATAATCCAAACATGGAAGGAGAGAATTTGCTAGCGCAACTTTAGTAGCCGTTGGTAAAAAAAAATTGATTCTCCTTAGAGAAGCTGCTGAACCGAACAATTTACGCTTAACGGCCTGCAGTTGAGGGTCCCATGACATGCACCTATCCAATATAACCCCGATATTTTTAACCTGCGCACTATAAGGTATAATAACACCTCCGAACATAAGCGGGGTCATTGTAGTCCAATCAATCTTTGAAATTAACCCAGTAGGTACCTACTACCAATAATAATGGCCTGCGTCTTCGAAGGGTTGACAGCAAGCCCAAACGATTGACTCCAGGCCTCGATGCGACGCAAATCATCATTTATAGATCTCACGATCTAATGAAGCCTGCGAGTAAATTTGGAAATCGTCAGCATAGAGGTGATAGGAAGAAGTTATATGAGATGTTATAGAGTTTATGAAGATTGCAAAGAGGAGGGGAGAAAGAACGCCACCCTGAAGTGTACCTAGGTATCTAAAAATATGCTAAACAGGTTTTCTAGTTTTCAATTTTCAAGGAGGTTTATCGCCGTTTTTGATAACTTTTGTTGGTACCTAGGTAAAATGACCTAACATTAGGTATTTAGGTACCATATCTTTGACATGATGTGGTTATTATGTTTGTTGGTACCTGCACTTGGTGCCTTTGTAAATGAGTTCTGACCGTTATAATTAAAGTAGGAAGTGCGCCAGCTATTCAAACATCCAGTACCATGTAATTTCTGAGCAAGCAATCATTTATCATCATCTAACAAATCCAGCAGACTCGAAGACAGTTGAGACGGCCGAACCGGTACCTACAATACAAAGAACAATAAAATAAAATAAAAATGCAACAAGTCTATTTCGTTCGGGTAGCACTACTACGTATTCTGTGATGAAGGGAGCGAAAGGGGCTCGGGGAGATTATGAAGCTGTCATCTGTTGGCGGGCACCGGCACGTCCCAAACTAAAGCTACAAACAAAACATTTCAATCGACTCAATCGAGTACGCGCGCGCGCCGTCGACGCACGTCCGCGTCTCTATTTTTCCCGCTCACGAAATTGAAACAAAACAGAAATAAAACGGTGTAATAAAAGAAACTGGACGTGAATTATGCACTACAGTGAATTATTATAGTGACGTTGGCAAACAGTGAAAATTTATGTGAATAGTTGTAAAAAGTTAATGAAAACAGAAGTTCTAAAGTTTCCACCGTACGCGAGCCATGTGACTGCAAGAGCGCTGAACCAACATTTGTAAGCATTTTGTTTTTAGTTTTATTGTGCTCTACCTAGTTCCTTTATTCTTTTATCGTCTTTTAGATTGAACCGAAAGAAAAATGAATGCTATAAGCTCATGGCAATAAGCTCATTTAAAATGTTTTTTGTAATTCCAAGTGACTTAAAATTTATAGTTAACTAGGTATTTGAATTTCTACGTTCTACGTGGTTTTACTGTATCTAATCTGTTCTTCAGTGTGGATAACTGAATAAATAACTACGTAACGGTCAAGTCCAAGTTTGTAAAAAAAACTAGAGTCTCGCCCGAAGGGATAAAGGACGCTCAAACAACGTCATGAAGTCTTCATAAAGAATAATGGTCTATTCGTGATGTGCCAATAACAAGGGACACAAATGTTAATTCACAGCATAGTAAACATTTGCATATTCGTGCCATGACGTCGGAATCGCTCTATTCAGGCAACCCCCACGTAAATCATACACAATGTTGCCACTTGCCACGTATTGACAGTTCCATTCAAAATATAATTTCGAATGTGAATAAGAAACTAATGCCTGAATCTTATTGTCTTTATTTTGAAAGACCTAGGCCTAAACAGGATTGAAATAGAGGCTCGTAGTTATAACCCGCTGCTTAACCTTTTGACCACCAGAGTCACATATACTTGACAAGCGCTAGTGAGCTCTGTGCCCCAACGACGTCTATAGTTGACAAAAAAGGACTATACCAAAATATTGTGTTAAATATCAAAAGCTGACAGCACAATTGTTATTTTTTAATTTTGAGCTATTTCGTACGCTTGGCGTACAGGGCACGGAAATGCAATTTAGTCCTGGCGGTCAAAAGGTTAACAACCACCATCTTTAACGGGATAAAAAATAACTTATGCCGATCCAAGGAATTTACTTTTTTACGCATTTACGCAGTAATTTAGTTTTTAATATTATTGAAATCCGCTTAACCGTTACTGCGGTAAGTACGTGCGTGCAAATAAATATATGTACATTTTGACATTTAAAACACACAAACTTTGGCCTTAAAATATTAGTGCGATAGATATTTAATCGCAGCTATTCGGAGTAAATACTTTATTCTTAGACCATATTTTTGAAGTGAATAGTTCTTTTGGGGCACCATAGACAGATTTTTCGTGGGCTATGAATTGACCTCAAGCATCACGCTCGGGAATTAAATAAATATTTACAATCAATTTTTAAAATTTTTGTTTAATAGGCAACATAGAAATATTCACAACGTATTTAAAAATTTAAAGTAGGTTTTATTTTGACAGCTTTTTGGCTTGCGGAAGCTTAAAATAAATATTTGGATAAAAATCTCCATTGAACCTTGAATATTGGCAACATGGCAACCTCCTTAGAGGACGCTTTACATATTTATCTACTAGCACTGTACCACTATACATACCTTAAATCATGCGTTGTCTTTCCCGTGTCCTTAGCTGTATTGCAGACGTGGATTGAACTAATGAGATGGCCCATTAAGGGTTACGTAAATAAGTACTTAAATCAATAAACAACACTGCGAAGAGGCAGTTCATTTTGCTTGTAAGTGTAGACAGCAGAATCATTGTTGTTCGCTACTGCAAGTTACAGAGTAACAGGAAAAATCAGCCAATTTTATTCGCAAAACATGGATTGTATGCACTTTACATTGTCATATTATGATACTGCATATATATCTATAAGTACCTTACCATACACACACAACTTTCCAGATGGTCATGGTGATGAAGCGAAACATGGATACGAAGTTTGATACCTTAATTTTCAAAATAGATCAAAAAGCATTACCAATCATATCCGGAACCCCCGGTATAGAATAGATAACCCCGGTTCACGAAATATAGGCGCCAACTTTAAAAAACGGTTAAAAAGAGCCAACAGTTTAATTAATAAGGACCTCGAAACAGAGGAGTATTTTGTGGGTGCCTGCCTATTCCCTGGCGACAATTTGGAAGTCTTCAAGTCGAGAGGGTCTTGGGTAAACGCGCACCATCGTAAACTGCATCGTGCGAGAATGTATCATCGATAAAAAACAAGACTAAAACAAAACTCAATATATTCTCCTGCCACTGTAACAATCGTGGGTTGCAATAAATTTCAGATGTAAATGCACACCAAAATTTTCCTAGACGACTACAGAAAGATATAAAAGTGTGTCTGACGAGAAGGACGCACGTTCAAGCCGTAAAACTACGCACGCCGGGATTGATTGATTTATCGTATCGCGCTGCACATATTGATGTTGTTTGCCTTGTCTTACTCCTTTTCCGATGTGTAATGTACGTAAGCAATTGTGGTATTGGTGTCTCGAAAGCCGCTGACTTTAAAGTAGTTACATGGTGTGAATCACACTAAATCTGGAGTATATTCGCACGATTCCAGTGTGCTAAAGTCTTTAGCGGCAAATTGTTTTGAAAGACGAAAATAACCGGAACCGCGAGCGAATATTTAACACCGTTCGCAATTCAGCGCATGATGAGATGCCATTATAATAACAATGCCAAACCATAACCGAGCATCAGAAGTTTTCGACCTCAAAAAGTTATTTAGTTTAATGACCGAAACATTTGTGACTTCGCCGAAACTAAATCTTGAGCAGAAAATTGTGGCAATTTTTGAAGTTATTGTATTTTTGACGAATGATGTCGGTTACGTACATACTGAAAAAACTCGCTAGACCCTTAACCACAGTATATATCCAGTAACTAAGTAATTGATTATACCAACTGAACAACCGTGATAGTTAAAAAAATACTGAACAATTGTTTGTAATTTAGACAAAAAATATGTTCTAAATCTACATAGACAACTCAACTCTTGATTTCTCTGTAGGTAATTAACATGAAAAATATGTTACGAGAGCATAACAGATGCGTCACAAGTCCTAATCTATATTTACTTAATAATTAGCTGTGAATGAAAAGTCCTCAAGGATATAAGGTTACATGACGTGCCTTATCTAGTAAATTACACTCAACAGATGCAGTGCTTTCCTCTCACTGTTGTGTTTACTTAGGCTTAATAATGATTTGATAGTGTCATTAAAATGATATGGGTTGACTGTTGAGACATTCCACACGTAATAAAATCTCATATTTATAACTATCGTGTTCAATAATTGCACGTTTAATCGGCAAGGAAAAATAAATTGTATTTATTTATGAGGTGTCATGTGTGTTTGAAATGGCTTTCGGTTCCTGCGTTTTATGACTGCTTTTGACTCTTATTGTGTTCGTATTCGGCGGTGTTTTGGTTTTAGTCACGCCTCCAAAATCAATTCTCTTATTAGCGTTTTCATATTCGGTTACAAAAAGCGTTCGAAAAATTCATAAGTGATGTTGGACCCTTGCAGCTGCACACCACATGACACAAATTTGTCTCTCAGACGAACCTTTTCGGTGATTTATGATGTCTAGTGACTATTCGCTGTTCCCAGAAAGTTTGACATCTTATTTTATGTTTATTATTAGAGTTATTAGAAGACGAAACTTGGATGACATACGTGTGCTTGGGTGAGTTTTACTTATTCGATAAAATTTGTATGCATCTTCATTGTGCTGTCTTTTCGACGTAGTGCTGAAATCTTTGTGTCGCAAACATCTTATTTTCTTATTATTACTTAAAGCTGTATTGCTTTCATTTCAGACTTTAAATCTCCCAAAAAGCGTCTAATGTGTTTCATTTGAACGCACAACTGAACAATTACAATGGAGTGTTAGAAAATTAGAATCGCTACCTGCGCTTTCGAGTGTTATCCCTTTTTTTACTACCGTTTGTTATTTAGTTTTTTGGGATTCCCTTTGGCTACTGTCGTACCCGCTTCCTAACTTACCTGAGTTAAGCTTTTGGAGATTCTATACTATGAAGTAGAAATTAAATTGTGCAAGATCTCGAAAATTTAATTCAAGTGGTGGTTTTATTTTGACGCATTCCTCTAAAATCTGAAATTTGTTGTAGGTTTCAAATTGGTTTCAATCGCTTTTTCTGTTTCTCGTTTTTGGCGACGATAACCAACTTCATATCATCTGGAATCTTTAAGAATGGTTAAATTTATTTAACGTCGGATTCGAGCACTTATATCTACTAATGGCTAACGCGAGCCAACCCTGTGAATTTGTTGAGCCCAGTAATGAGTTACACTGTGTTCTGGTTTGAAGGGAAATGTTATTTTAGAGAAATTACATGGCATCGAGATAAATCATGTTATATCTCTGGGTGACTAGCGCAGTGCAGTGCTAGATACTAATTTGAACTCGTTAATTTGTTTCTGTTACGGGCGCATGTGCTGCTTACTAGCAGGCAAATGTCCTGCTCGTCTCGTCACTCTATAAGACTGCCATAAAATCAGCCACCGTTATTTTAGAGTAATAAGATACTTGTGTAGTAAAAATATTCTTTGAGTTCTTTGCTGCAATGCTGCAAAGTGTATGCGGGCAACTACACATTCGTCTGATCGCTTTATTAAGTCTGGACCGGTTTCTCATACCCACCCCGTTTGCGGCTCTATAGAAAAATAAGTAGCTCTTATATCATTTATAAAGAAAACTAAACGTAATTAAGAAAAATACATACCTAGTAGATATATAGACATAAATACAGCAATTAGGAGTAAGGTGTGATGTGTTCCCTGTAATTATGATAAAATATTTAATAAGTCCTGCTAAAATTATAAATTGTGAAAGCTTCCATGTTTCTTACTTCTTCTTACAAAACTTGGATGTATCTGAATGAAATTCGGTACTGGGGTAGATAGCATAGATATAGCATAGTATTAAGAGAACTGTAATTATAATATGGAACAATAAAACTCGCTTTTCTTCCTAGGTAAGCGTGTTTCATCGTAGAGCGGATAATCGCTTAACCTCAGGCGAGATTACGATCAAGTATAAAGCTACCTCTACTCTATACTATCAAAAATACACATACTTTTTATCGACGGTACTTATACGTACATACTATATAGGTAATTGCCGTTATCTCGCCCAAAGGTAGAGTTACAGAATACAGCTGCAAATGCAACTGTAGGTAAGTGTAGTGTTACCGTTCGTTCCTTGAATCATGCTACTGAGATTGTCCGTTATGCAGAAATGCACGATATCTTTGTTTGTTAAGTAGGTGTAGTCAACTGTCACTCGCTTTCAGTGTTTTTAACAATAGTAAATAAATATTGATCGACATTTCTCACACAACCCATCTAGGCCCAAAGGGAGCATAGCTTGTACTATGGGAGCCAGATAGCTGATATGAATAAATAACTAAATATTGGTGGACAATTCACACACAATACTAATATTATATGTAGGTAATTGAAAAATAAATGACAATTACCTTCTACATTTTCGTTTATCATAAACTAAATAAAAAGTGTATAAAGTATATTATACCACAATCTAAGCCTAGTACAAAGTTAGATTTAAATGTAATAGGAACATAAACATGGAAAACGTATTATTTTCCTTCGGTAAATAGTTTGTACAGTTTTTGAATAAAAAAAATAAACATCATATTACGAGTACTCGTATTGCAATTTATCAATAAATTAAAAAATGCAAGCTTGTCAAGTTTTTCTAGTTTTAAAACATTTAGGTTACAACTATTTTTTATTTTATTTTTTATTTACGGAAACAAATCGAAATAAATTTCGAAAACACGACACTAATTCGAATTAAAAATATACTTTCGCAAACAGTTCAGATATCAAATATCATATACATATAATATCAAAATAATTTCATCGTTGGTCAGGATCGATTAATTATTATTCAAGCGCATATCGATTATTATCAATAAAAAAATACGAATTTAAAATTTATCGCATCTGCTTTATACGCTGGTATTTGAACATTTCTTTCTTAGCTATTCCACCAGGGATATAAAACGAAACAATATGATCTACAAATTGTAGGTCTTTGTATTGGTCTGATTCTGATCGGATTGTTTAGGCTGGGCGTTATGTTTCCGAAAGCGTAAAGCACCACTGTATGTGCCCATAGCTGGGTTTCAAGGCCAAGAATAGAGTCAAGGTCATAATTCTTCACGCTGGCGGATGAGATACGTCATCAAAAATGTATTTTTTGAAAGTATTGAAACATTTCAGGACGATTCTTTCCTTTACCGTAGAAGCCAGTGGACGGAAAAATTGGACATTTGTAGTTAAACAAATACTCAGAGGTGCTGGAGAGATTTGAACCTACAACCTCATGCATGTGAAAGCTGACGTTCTCGGCATTTTTAGGAGATTACGACTTCTGTTTCAGAAAGCCACCAATAATAAGTCATGACAAAATCGTTTCAATAGTAGGGCAATCGACGTTGTAATAATTATATAGGTATACTCGTACTTACCTGCCCACCAATTTAGTATAGGTACGTGGTAGTACATTTATAACCGGACAATTATCAAAAACCACTCTTTCGAACGTTGCGTCAAAGACAGTGTAACACTAGTATGTACTTGCTAAAACTAGACTAGATCAATAAATCTCGACCCCAAAGCCCAAAGTAACGAAACAAGACAAACATACGATAACCTCATTACGAACTAACTGAAGTGACAACTCGCTAATATACCAATGAATATCGGCCAATGCAGCTTGAATCATAACAAGAATGCTTACTATGTGTATGATTATTACCCGATGTAATGTTGATAACATGAAAATTGGCCCTCAAGTAAAACAAACAGTTATTTTAGTTGATAGACACTATTTTGTTATAGGTACATCTTATCTTAATACCTATATATAAATGTCCTGTGACGATGTTTGTCCGCGATGGGTTTCCTAAACTACTTAACCGATTTTAAATTAAATTGGCACACCGTGACCAGTCTGGTCCAACTTGAGAGATAGGACAGTTTTTATTTCGATTAAGTCTTCAGCCGGAATGGGCGGCTAGTTTATTAGTAAATTGGTACACGCAAACCACTCATGCTTGTTGAAATGGTCCTCTTTGCGGCGGTGACGTATGTCAGGTCGTATTCTTCCCTAAAATATGCCCGAAGAGAGATAGGCTGCTGCTAAACGGGCGCTGCTTGCGGGAAGTGGGTGGCTCGTCACATATAAGCAATATTAAAAATAGGATACATCAGGAAAACCTGAACCTTCCTCATGTAAAATCATATACCTTTCTTTTATAGTATAAGCAGCCCACTAAATGTTCCCACTGCTGGGACTCGGGGCCTTCTCTCACAAGGAGAGAGTCAAGACCATAATGTACACCACGCTGACCCTTTGCGTGTGACCTCGAAATATTCTAGGTACATGTCAGTTTCCTCACGATGTTTTCCTTCACCGTATTTAATTTAGCGGCAAATTGTTCTATCTGTTTATAAGTACGAACTCAGGAGTGTAATGAAAAAAACTTGTTTAATTACTAAGCACACAATTATGGTAATTTAACCGGTCCATTTAGAGCGCTTTTTTTTTCATTTCAACCACTCTTTGGCAATCGTTTGATATATACATACTAAATAAAATTATTCATCTATTTAAAATATTTATTATTAATATATTTTAAGGGATAGTCTTGAAAACCCGTTTACAAAGTTAATTTGAAAGCAAAATTCACCTAAGACACATATTACATATACCGATTTTAAATCGAGTTATTAATTTGAGAAAAGTACCTATCATAGCTGATATTACACCTCAATAATTTATTACTTTTTGACCTAAAAATTAACCAGCATTTTTTCAGTAGGTAGGTATTTTTAAGATCTTTCATTACGTCTTCAATTCTGTTTTTGCGTCAATATTCTCCGTAAATTTTACTTTATGTAACCTTCGGGTATAAAATTGTTGTTTTGTGTAATGGCTGTTTCATTTCGGTAATTTTCATGGCAGAAAATTCTCCTTACACAAAAAATGCTAGCTCGGTAAACTTGATAACTTTCATGACAGAAAACTACACAAAACATACTAGTTCGGTAAACTTGATAACTTTCATGACAGAAAACTACACAAAACATACTAGTTCGGTAAACTTGATAACTTTCATGACAGAAAACTACACAAAACATACTAGTTCGGTAAACTTGATAACTTTCATGGCAGAAAACTCTACACAAAAATGCCAGTTCGGTAAACTTGATATCTTTCATGGCAGAAAACTCTACAGCGAAAATGTTAGTTCGGTAAACTTGGTAGATTTCATCACAGAAAACTACACAAAAAGTGCTAGTTCGGTAAACTAGGTAGATTTCATCGCAGAAAACTACACAAAAAATGCTAGTTCAGTAAACTTGGTAAATTCCGTGCCAGAAAACGCGCTACACAAAATATGCTTGGCAGCTAACTCTAGATTTAACAAATTCCTGAATAGCTACCCAACATACATACAAACACCGACTGCAATGTACTAAAAGGTCAATGTAAACTGGGCGCTTCATCAAAACGTAGGTGTTATCTCGCAGATAGCACTATCTTAATCACTTGTTTCTTGTAATGAGTTCACGTTAATATTGGTTTGGTTATCGACGCGGTTAAATTCACTCAGTTTCGCTGAAATGTAAAAAATAATAACATCTAGGGATATTTTATTATTTTAATAATCCAATTTTATCAATTCACTTGAGAAGTGAGAAAATCAAAAATTAAATAAACTGACAAGTATTTAACCAGCAACACAATTTCAGAAACACGAAATGTTTGGTAAGATTAATTTTTGATCTATTTCAAAATACATTTAATGGAATGTTTTTATTAATTTTATGACTGCAATCAGTATGTATGTGTGTATGCATCATAAGTATTAACAATTGGGTATCTAAATATTGAATCAGAAATTTGGGGCTAGATAGTGTTGTGTGAAGAATATTCAACATTTCCCACAATGACGAGACGACCACGAGACACCATGGAGGTAGGAGCACCATGTTCTATGATATCGAGTCCGACTTAACCCGACCGTCTGCCCCAGGCGGAAGGAAGGGTATGCGTAATGCGTATTTCCTCTACGTACAAAAAAAAAAAAGGAATGTCCACCAATATTTATTTCATATACCAGTGCCCCGCGGTTTCAAACGCGCTATTCCCGTTTCGTATATTTTCCGCGACAAAGAGTACCCTATGTGCTATGCCAGCCTACTCTACCTAACTTCAATATATATCAGTCTGATCCAATCCGTTCAGTTTTTAAAACGTGAAACGCAAAAGTAAGATTAAAACATTCGCATTTATTAAAATTGGTAGGATTTTTACCATTTCCCGATTCGCCCATAAAATATATTAACATGAAATTCCAAGAAAAAGCCAAAACAAAGGTTTTTACTAATACCTAAGGCCACAAAACAAGCTTACATACTACGAGTATCTCTATAACTGTCTATAATACCCTACGACATCATAATATAATATTCATATGTATTTCTGCAACATTACGAACGCACTATTCACTGCAAAAGGCTTTATACTGGCAATTCAAATGATATACCTACCCATGTTCGGTAAACACGGCTCTGTTAACAGTCTTTACGTAATGCAAAAACTTGTATTCTGCTTCTAGTAAGATTCAATTAAGCATTGACTAGCTATTTTCTCACGAGAAACTAATACTTACTGATTTCGTATTAACTAAGTGAAAACTGCGATGTACTCGTAGGTACGTATTATTTAAAACCTACTCAAACTTTACTGTGGCACTACAAACGATTAAATTTGCCTTTGCGTGTTAATTAAGACCAAGAGGTATACCAGCTGTAAAGAAAACGATACTCAACAGAGCTTTTGTGGGGCGATTTCATTGTTATTCACAAGGTTTCCTATGAGACTAACTCTTAAAACTCGAAAAGTTTGATCTAAACTTTGCAGTGGACAATAAATTAATACTTTTACAAATAAAACGAATTTACAATGACAACTACGTTAAACTATTTTCTTACATTAGGTACCTACTTTATTTTCGTATCTAATTATAAAATTCTTCATCTCGCTAGGGTATTAGAAAATGTTCGACCTTGATTACCATTTCTAACAATAATTCGAAAATAAAATGATGTTCAATGGATTTTTTACCATCGGCCCTAAACATAGGGTTCATAAGCCCGTGAATAATCAATTCTATTTTCCACTGTACACTAATCCGGGCAAGTGTCCCTACAAGGGTTTTAGAAAGCGGCTTAATGTGGACATTTATATTCGAACAAAACGTGTCGCAAGCCCGCTCTATATGTGGCCGATGCTATAACTATTATAAGCCTAGGACCTGGAAATCTGAATAAAATAAATGTATAATATTATGGGATGAAACTGGTTGAGTCTGAGCCGTTTAAGTAATAAAATAGGTAGACATAGGTAAGAATGTTATTGGTATGCTATTTCAAAATTTAATTTGTTATTTTAATCGAGCTCCTTTACATAATTTGCAGAAGAATATTCTAGACCTACAAAATGTTGACTTACATTTGAGATTTCTTTACCGAAAGACGCACGGTTCAAAATATTCCAAGAAAAATTTAGTTAACAGTGCCATTGTCTAGCCCTACACTTTTGTTTTGCGAGATAAGTGTTTCTTACTCATGTCACAGCAAAGGCGAAGTACTAAACACGTTTAAATAAGTTGTTATATGTGTATGTTCTAATGTTAAGAATAATTGATTCGTCAAACCACTCACGGCTTCACCGATACAGTATCTCCACCCAAGAAATGTGAAATCTAAAGTGTTCTGGTTCGTAACGTTCCACTCCATGTTTACCCAACCTGTTAGCACCTAATGACACGCAATAATGACTACGAGACTTCTACACACTAACTCTTCCATAATCTGTTTGTCAGTACAAACTTTTCGTTAAGCTGTAAACGTGTATTTACTTTTCAATATTAACTGTTGCTTTAGCTGTGGGATTGTGTTTGCTTTTGCAGTTAGGATGTCGTGCTCTGCCTCCGTGTTACGTGTCGTGCTAAAACGCTCTGTAGGCGAAATAGGGTTCGGGGAATTTAAATGTGGTCTAGACTAGTTATACCAAAATGCTACTAGTACTAGTTTCAACTTAATTGATTTATCATTGCACACGTAGCTGGCACTGGAGTATTTCTGTAGCTCCTTATCACAGCGTGCTTGGAGAAATAACTTTCAAAGTGTGAGGACCCGGGAAAGTATTTCTTTCTTCATAATTACTGTGCGTCATTGGCCGTCAAAACTATTTTCATAAAGATAATCAGAAATTAATAAAAACTAGTGAAAAGCAAAACCAGTAAGCAAATTATGAAACATTACATTATGGGAGTGGCTGAGGTAAGTCTACCAAATGTTTTTTCGCCAGCCTGCAATCACTTTCAACAAGTAGATTTTTTCATGGGATACGTCCAGGCAACCATCATCATCGTTATCGTTATCAAGCTATATTACTGTTACTCTACAGCTCGGCCACACCCATGACTCTACCTCCATGGTCGGACTGATCCGATCCTCTGTTTTTCGCCACCAAGTCATGAAACTCACTCAGTCTACATTTTAAATGTTTAGTGTAGTGTAGAGTTGGTTTAAATAATTTAGATCGCTATTAAGTCCTGTATAATGTTTTCAATGTGTGATATCATAAGTTAATCTCTATTAAAGTAGCCTTAAAAAAATAAGGTAATCTCAAAGTCTACCTATACATCTGATATTATACCTTTTTACTCGTAGACTTAAGCCAATAAATTTGATAATGCCAATCATTGCCTGCCTACTTTCTCTGAACAGAATCATTTTTGAGGTAGTAACTAATTTATCATCGTCATTGCCCCACAAAATATTCTGACACGCGTCTGCATTTCATTAATTGCCTAACAAGCAACGGTAAAAGTCAAGTTGCCCTTCATGTTTATTTACCGTTTTGATTGAATGACCCATGCTCATATAGTTAAAGATTTTTTATTTTCATTGGCATGCATACTGTGGGTGCGGTTTGACTCATAAACGAAAATATTATGTATATTTTTTATTTTTTTTGGTATTATGAAACTTCAAGTCAGTATTAAGTAATTTAAGTATTTCGTGCAGTTGTCGTTCCCGTTACTTTCTTGTGATAAAAAGTCTATAAGTTATTGTAGACTATGGCTACCAGTGTTGAAATGTTCAGCCCACAGAAATCTAAATAATAAGGTACTAGAAGTCGCATGACCGCGTGACATTGTCGCCGCACAGGTGACTTGTAGGCCACCAGTGCTCGAATTGTGTTTTAGTCTTGTTCGAACCGGCAGGCGTGAATCATCTTTAAAAACTTGTGTTATGCAGCATAAACAACTGTGGAAGTTCTTCCACAACTTGCAATTATACCAATAATGAGATTACATTTCACTGATAGGTATTTTATTTTATTTTAATTGTATTTTTTAATAAAATAAACGGAGCTCAATGATTCACTATGATAGTTATAAATTTTTGGTGTGATCGTCATTTTGCATACCATTGCTGCATACATTAATTAACATCTAAAGTGGTACAAGCATAAACAGCAATGTAATGTAAAATTAAAGATATCGTCATAACCTCTAATCTTCCATGGTACAACCGCAGGTAGCGATTGTGAGTTAGTGCTGTGACGGTCCAATTTTACTTTCCCAAAAATAAACGATGAAATTTTTATTTTAAATTTTACATAGTTTTATCGATAAAGTAACATAATAAATCGATAAAAAAAAATTGTACGCAATTAACATTACACCCGTACGTACAATCTTTTAATTCGCGGTAAACATTACTTCATAATTCATTAATTATTAACAAAAGTATATACATACTGGCTATAACGCGCGATTGTTCGTCCGTGCAAAATAAATATTAAGATAACTGAGGCAGTATTTATCTATTGTAAGCTTTTATTTTTAAGACTTTATTAGTTTTTATACAAAATCAGCGAGCAACACGGAAGGGAGTAGACATACACAGCGTTTCCCCTCTGTCAAAGTACAAGTCCGCGTGGACCATGGAGTTTGATAATATACTGTGGCGTGGAATACACTGAGGGCGGGGCTAGATTTGTGAATGGTGCTTTATTTTTTATGTGTTAGTGATTTGGTTGTGTGAGTATGGTCGGCAATGGATCGGTACAGGAATGTTTTGTATGTAATAGTGCGGCTTTACGCTAGTGTGCAACTTTCCCCTCCCGCAAGAAATGACAGAAAGATTTGAACAATAATTTTTAGCAAAGGCTACCCCCCTTCCGTGCTTGCGCGGAAGATCGAGTTGCTCGATGTACAAAATATACAACAACCTTTGTTCTTCAACTATACCTAAGCCCATGTGGTGTCAGAATTACATAGTTCAGTTTTCGAAACAATAGTATACCCCATGTGACTCACTTATTTTATAGGTAGGCATATTGACTTTGTTGTAGTGTAATACACCTAATTAATGAAATCAATAATAACCTTTATCGAATGTTAAAATTGGACCGTACTTTGAAATATCGATATGTTTTAATTTTTGTCAAGCACTAGCGTATATGTGAAAAATTGTTAATTTTTCAATGTATTAGTAGGTTCACTGATAAGCGTTTATGGATGTGTGTGGTGCAATCACAGACCCAGGTTGATAATGTGCAGCTATTGGTGTGTGAGTGAAGCTCTATTTGAATACTACGCGCATGTAGTAGTGATCGCGGGGGAAGGGGAAATGTGGCGACAAGCGTTTTGCAAGTAATTTGAGAGTTATGCCATTTCTATTACCTTATTATTTAGATTTCTGTGGTTCAGCCCGAACCGTTCAGACGTTAGAAGGTTAGAACGTCAATAATAATATTACACTTTATTCCAAAATTTTATAATTATTAGACTAGTATAATCCATAAATATATTAAATCCGGTGGCAAGAGTCTTTAAGGAGGATAGCTATTGTCGGATGGATCGCGTTATACTCATAATTATTGTAAATTTTTATAAGAGGGCCAACTCTGAAATCGAAAAGTCAAACTCAACTGATGCACCCTATAATACCCTTTGAGTTCAACAAAATGTATAGAACTGCTTACTGATATTATCGCTATCGCCCAATTTTGGATTAGCCGAACTTACTTAACATAATATTTATTGTACAAGAGGCTAACAATATAATCCCACTGCTTGGATTCGAAGCCTCTCTCACAAGGAGTCAAGTCGATTACCTACCACGCTGGCCAAGTGTGGGTTAGCGGATGACATAGGTATATTTTTAATGGAACGATGATGAACGATTTTCTTTTCCTCGCGATAATCTTCACAGATAAAATTATTGGTAAAATACAAAATCGTACTTATCTGCACTTGGACACAAAAAAAACCCATTGGTGCCGTCAGCATTTATTCAAAATGACCTCATGGTTCTAAAATCTGACGTCATAGTTTCTAACGTTAACGAATAATTCGGTGAAAGAAAAATTAAAAATAACATGTGCGCCACCTTGGATCGTTCAGAATCACGCTGAATAGCAATACTTTAAAAGTTAATCAGCAATATTATTCACCAATAACGGTTCCTTCTAGTAAAAAAAAGATTTTCTTGGCACACGTGGGCACTGCCTCATATTCCGAGTTTGTTGACTTTGGTCGAGCAATTACCGAAGGCTTTTCACACTTGCCCGCTAACTGTTTGGATTACGAGAGGAGATATGTCACAAGAATTTCTCAAATCCCGATTTTGGTCTGTTTGGTTGTTTGGCCGGTGCCAAGTTTGGGGCCGAAATGGGAGACGTTATGGATATCTCACGACCACGCGACGCTCATTTGCGTTTAAGATTTTAATCTTACTTATATGTATTTGACGTTAGTGCCTACGTGACTTTTCCATTATAGGCAGTGGAAGAGTTCGAGCACTTCGTGATCTTTATTTATTTATTTTTCTGTTGATTTTTTTGGGAAGTACCTAGAGGGTTGAGATGTGCAAGTGGAGTGACTAATGACACTCTAAAATGCTTATTTTTTAACATCACGTCACGTTTTATTTAAATTCTGGTTACGGTCCTGTTCCTGATACATAGGTCTGTCTATATAGGTGTCATCAAATCTAGAGTATAGTTACGTACTCTATTAAAAAACCTAAACTTTCTAGGCAAACTAATTAAATTCTAGGTCGTGATATTGCTTAACAACGGGCAAACCGCGCTCAAAATAGAACTATCCTTTATAAAAAAAAGAGGTTAAATCAAGTTTCTAATAACTTGTATTTGTTTATTTTTGACAGATATTCTATAGTAGATCTTGATGTTGGGTTTAAAACTACCCTAACAATTTACCGCCTAACGATATTATAAAAAATCAATGCTAATAGCAATGCTCTATTGGCCTCTCTTTCATTTCGATCCAACTTAAAGAGAGAGCTATAACAATACCATAAGTAATTATTTTAGTAGTTCCGATCCTTTGCACGCCAGCGCCGTTGCTTACGTGACTTTTCCATTTTATTCTCATATCTTATTTGAACTTTGCTGTGATATAAGTAGGTAACTAATCCATTTAAAGAGGTGTGAATACAGGTTTCATAATTAATAGACTTGCAAATTAGATCACAAATAAAACAGGAAGATAGTCGTAAAACGCTTGCCATTTTGATATTTAAATTTTTCCACTGACAATGATATAAATCATTGATGAGCGAATGTCGTTATTATGTTGTACTCGTAGTACTCGTATTTAGCGCGAATTCATTTGACAACCGCATATTTTATTTAGACAAGCAGTTAGTTGTAAGAGCCGGTTCACACGGCGCGGCTGCCAACCGCGCCAGCGCGCGGGCGCGGCGCCGCGCCGCACGACGGTTTTCGCGGTTTCTGCTCCGGAAAGCTACTGCGCAAGAATCGCGCGCAGCCACGCGGGCGCCGCGCGGCTGCCGCAGCCGCCGCGGCCGTAAACCGCGTCGTGTGTATTGAATTCAATTTTATATGGAAATCTGCCGCGCCCGCGCGCGGGCGCGGTTGGCAGCCGCGCCGTGTGAACCCTCTCTTAAAGTTATTTGGATTAAATATGCTCGGGGTAACGTATGGATACTTTTGTACATAGAAACGAAAACCTGAATCCACCTCGTAATTATTTTTTCAAGAGATCTGCGAGTTTGTCATCACCACTGCGTTTAACGTTTAAGGAAACTAAGAGGGAGCTAAGAGCCTCTAGGACTTGCCTATGCCGACGGTTATTGATTTTGTGGTAACCGTAGCGGTTTGTTTTTTGTATAGAGAAGGACATGTGCCTGATGGTAAGCAAAGTAGTCTAATTGTATTGGGGCAGGTGCCCTAAAACAATTAGACTACAGGCCCGTGAGCAAAACTTACGTAGTAAATGAACCACCAGGAGACCGAATTAGGATGATAGAAGGGTATAAATAAAGTAATAAGATTCAGTACTAAGCCGTCACTTGTAAGCTGTCCAACTGAGTACACTCAAAGAGGGGGGCTTGCAACCCTCGGTCATTTCTCCTTGTCGCATGATTTTTGTACGGCATTGCGAAATAATGGATTAGGAGAGGTATTACAGTTGGACAGCTTACAAGTGACGGCATAGTGTTGAATCTTATTACTTTATACCCTTTTATCATCCTACATAGGTCTCCTGGTGGTTCATTTACTACGTAAATTTTGTTCACGGGCCTGTAGTCTAAATCCCACAGTGGTATGCAGCTATTGGATCGTGAAGAGTCCAAATCATTACCTAGCACTGTACTGCGCTCGTCAATCGTTCATCTAGACTAGTCAAAATAGGGAATAAATCACAAAAATCCTCATTGATCTAATGAGTGCTAAAAAAGTTAAGAAACTCTATTTAGATCGACGTAATTGATGGCTGACTCATTGCCACTTCAGTTCTCAGATAAATGATGGCTAAATGCTCTAAGCTTTAGTTCGTTTAATGTTGAGAACTTTATATAAACCGAAACAGCTAAATAAGAGTAGATATGCATGTAGGTAATATATTTGCTTTATGCGATGACGCCGATGACATAAATCTCAGTAAGTAAGTAATAATACATTATTTTCAAGTCTTTTCAGTATAAAACTACTTACCATCCAATGTTTTTTTATTCACAGGTAAAAAGAGTAAAAACTAAACAACCTTTTCTTAGGATAATATTCCAAATTCTAAATACACAACCAACTTATTAAGATTAGAAATCACAACATAATTGAATTAACGTAACCAAACAGCTTCCTTACGTTAAAGCCTGTGCTGGCTACCGTCAGTAGCCCTTATTGTTATGCAAATAAGGTTTATATTTGTAGTGAGGATCAATTGTTATTGTAATGTAACACTCGGGGCTGGCCATGGAGTGGACATCTTAAGATGTCACTGTTTTCTTTCTGCAGCGGGCGTCGACCCTGGGTTTTATAACTAGGGTTGCCACCGAGTTTTAGACTTAACATTTTTGCTATTTTTACTTATTATAAAAAGAGTGTCTAAGGATTTTTTAAGAACTTTTTTTAAAATGTTAAAATAGTAAGTAAATGTTATGTAGTAAGTATTAAACGGGGTTTTACTTAATTGGGCTATATCGAAAAAAAGTACGTCGGGAAGAGGGCAACTTATCAAAATGCTTCTTTGTTAACATGTATTAGGTAATTGATGTACATATTTTTATGCAGAAAAATATAAAGTTTTTCGGTTCGTAAAGAAACTCTCGTGTAACACATTATTTAGTAAAAACACGTGTATAACGTGAATTCCTCAAAATATGAAATGTCCGTTTTGAGTTTTGACATACACGCAATATATTCTAATGAATTACTTTAACACGCAAAAAAAAAAACTTAGGTAATAAAAATATACTTTATGGAATAAGTTACTATACATTTTATTGTTTCTTTCACTTTCAACTACCAAGTTACAATCTAGGGTCTTTCTCAAATGTCCCAAACGGGCATTTTATTTTTTGAGAAATGAAATTTGAAATGAAACGAAATTTATTTGGTTCAAGAACACAGTTACTTAAAAAACAGGTTAGTATATACTTAAATCATAAAAACAAAATATGTTGGGACACATGTACACTGGTACCCACACTAGGGCAGCCTGTGTCGTGGGCACCAGGCATAACGATTACATAAATCAATATTTTTTGAGAATTACAAATCACGCTAAACAGTTCAGATTAGTGTTTGTGTCGCGGCACAGGAACAAAAGGTGAAAACTGTGCTGTCCAACCCTAGATCGGTTACGGTAACCGTAAGTTAGTAGCAAGCGACGAGGACGTGCCGTGGTTCTGTTTGTTTACCGAGTTCCCAGAACGCCTGTCGCAGCCTCAAATCATCTCGCTGTTATACCACAAACTTATCTGGCTGGCCGGACAAATATGGAACTAGATATTATAATATGAAATTCAGTCGCAAGGTGCAAGAGTCACGATGTTTTTCTTGGGTTCAGATGTTTAACGTTCTGTAGCTGTTATAGACGTCGTGACAGATATGTCTATTGTTGGACTGATACGTGACGATAGATTATGTGCTAAGATTACTTGGAAGCCTCAGAACTACCTATAGCGTAGCGCGACTAACTTTTTCTCAGTAAACATCCATGTTAGCAAAAATTACACGGTCAGTCTTAGCAGAAAACATCTTGTTGTGTTGTGGTCTTAGGCTGGGTGGATGTTATTTTCTAGTAGAGCGTTACCATAGTGCCGGTGTTGAGGTGTCGTGTCTCTAATATGTTAAATATCTGGTCCGACTGTTCGCTACTGTACGCAACAACTATTTATCATCAATATTTACCATAACAGGATAGCCGATGCAATACAATATAGAACAATTTTATACTAATAATCGAAAAAACAAAATACAGAAAAACAAAGGTCGATGTTTTTTTAATTTTATCCTCTTTTCTAACAAAAATTGGCAAATCGCCGATCTGATCGCTAATAGCGATTTCTTCCAGATAACATTTTGGATGTTAGGATATTTTATTAAAATGCTCTTACGCTTTGGTGTGGTATTTTATGTATTAATTTAGATAGAATAGTCATAAAATAACGATACAAGGCCAACGAAATCGTAAGAACAACGAAAAGTTTTAAAAATACAGTCCCTGAGGGAATCACGTCTTTTCGACTCTGTGTGCAAATCTATTTTTTTAATGGACGTAGGACACTTTATGTTTTCTTAACTTGAGTACTTTCTTAAGGTCCCAAAACCGTAGTGATCAGTAACGGATGATAAATCAAATAGGAAGAAAATAGGGTCTGTGTCGACTCCACCTAGAAGGAAAAGCGCAGGAAGATGATGAAGAAATTATTTATACCTTCCGTAAAATTGTTAAGATTTGGTCATCTCTATATTCTTCGACGGCTGATGATATTATAGTTTTTAAACTTTCGATTTGAACTCATTTTGTAAACATACCAAAGGACATCAGTTATGTTTACAAAATGAGCTGATAATATTTTTGTTCAAAGTGGTCTATCGCTCAATGTTCTCATCTTGTTTTGCAGATAATGTGGCTGGTGGCCGCATGGGTGACCCTGACGGTGGCCACGGCAGTGGCCACGCCATGCGAGCAGGCGCGCGCCCGCTGCATCTACCGCACCGGGTGCGGCGCCGCTCTCAACAACTACGTGATGATGTGTGAAGGAGTCGTCATAGAGTCAGCATGCCCCAAAGACTGCATCCATGCGCTGATTGCGCTCACTTCTACCGAGGAGGGAAAGGAACTAATGAATGTAAGTTATCACTTGTTTAAAAAACACACCTGTAACCTAACCGTTGGGGTAGACGCGTAGACGTGAGATTAGAGTGGAGACAGCGAAAAGGCAAACGGCCCTGAAACTCTATGGAGTGGTGATAATAATATATGTATGTAAGGCAGCGGGCAGTTGCTGAAGAAGAATAGCCTAAGATTGGGAATAGTGTATCATGGGAGAGGTCTATTTTCAACAGTGGACTACGGTAGGCTGATGATTATGAAAAAGTAGACTTATTTTGACTGGTGACTTAGTTGGTAGTAAGTCTACGCGTGGAATCGGAGGTCGTGGGTTCTATTAACCCAGGATAAATATTTGTGTGATGAATGCAAAGATTTGTTCTGTGTGTGGGTGTTATTATGTTTCATAAGCATGTATTTTACCATTAGATAAGTATTGTATCGGCTATGCAGCTCCCAGAATACAAGCTTTGCTTAGTTTGGGGCTAGATGGTGTGGTGTGAGGAATGTCTAACAATATTTATCATTGAAATGAAGACCTTTGTGAAAACATGTTGTCTGTTAGTTCTATGTAATCTGTAATCTACGTGGTGATCAGCGACGGAGTTGTCAAGTAGTAATTATGAATTATATACACTAGCCCCCGTTAAACAAAACTTAACACGAGAAGACTGTATGTGAAATACTTATTTTTAAATATTAAACCAGGAGTTTTGATTATGTAAATAACTAAGCAAAAGCTGTAATGACGTCTGTTGAAGCTACTAGTGTAGACCTAAGATAATCCTTTCGTTAAACTAAGCTTGTTACAACTATAAATCCAGTGACACGGTCAAGTATACACCTCTAGTTCCTTGATAAACTTATCACCCTATTCACACTACGAAGTGCTACTTGAGCCAGGGTTATCTTAGGTCGCAGTAATACACTCGCAATCAACGAACAACAGTCTGATTACTTTAAACTGCAGATTGAGTGCTCATTCTGAGTTAAGACATGTCACTTTACAGCTGTTTACGGACGCTTTTCCCAATTGAAACGAACGGCCAGTAAATTTAGATCCCTCAATTGAAGAAAATAAGATTCAAGTGAAGTTCTGCTTTGGGAAGTCAAGTAGACCAGTAAATTTGAGCTCGCAATTGAAGGGAATTCTGTTGAGGGAGGGTTCTGAGCTAAGTGGTAGTGTGAGGTAGGTGCATATAGGCAGACGCCCCGCAATAAAATCTAATTTAGACGTCGGGCAGATTTGTCGGACGCGGGACGATGCGGCACCGCGGCCGAATGAGGGTCGCGGTTGACGACCCCATGCTAGAAGCAGCATGTTGGCTTAGCTCAAATCTAAAAGCATTTTATGCTACGTATGAAATTGTAGTGTGCCGAGGAAATTATCTGTTGCACCTATCTCATAAATGCAAATGTAAGGGCCTTTGAAAATAGTTCATTAACTAGGAGAATATGCGGAGCTTTTTGTGTAACGTTTTTACTGATTTGTCCGTGTAAAATTGTATGTTGTTTATTTTGAAGTAATTATAACAGGACTATAAACATGCAAATTTTATACATTAACCTCTCTTCTCTCTTTGCTGACTTTCGGTCACTGAAACGAAATGTCTTTGACGAAACCGCTGCCATTTAAAAGAAGTTATTTATGACCAGTTTAAATATAGATATAACTGTTAAATATTAGTAAGTGTTAATATTATTCATGTCGAAGTTTGGTATGATGGAGGTTTGGGTGAATGATGGATGCGTGTTCTCTGTACGTTCACGCAAAAACCTTGGAACGTATTTTAAAAGAATGTAGTTTAGTAGCATTTTCTATGTGACAAACACATAGGCTCTTTTTATCTAAAAAACATTATTTGGCAGTATACTGGGAGAAACGGTGATCCAGCTAGTAAATAATGTTAGTCCGTATTTTTCTCTCATATTTCACAGTAGTTGTTTTGACAATACCTATAAAATTTCAACTCGTGTAAGCGGTACTAAACTAACAGTAGTTGTACAGTGTACAGTTGATGATAGCCGCAGCCAATTTATTTAATAGCTTTATTACACCCATAAAGAATAGCGTAAAGCTAATTCTAGCGCGTAATTAGAAGTAGATAACGAGTGCTAACATCCGTGTAATTTGGTTCTGCTCCCATGTTTTCATCTTAAACTGCAAAAAATATTATGATTAAATAAATTAGTGGTTAAATTTGCATTTTAATTTACTTCTGTAAACTGTATAACTTGTACAATTTTCGTGTCAAAGTGATTGTGGTTGTCTAGACTTCTCCTAACAATTGTTTGTAATGAAAACTTTTTTGTGTATTTTTTGGGGAAAATAGACAATTGACTACTAGTCACTGTTACCGTTACCGACACCGATGTACGTTGACACTCCCGAAGTTCCACTGTTTTTTTTGTACATTTGTTCTTAGGTTTGAGAATATGTGGTAATAATGTATTTACACCCCGCTTTTTCTTTTGATCGTGATTTCATTATTGAAGTGAAAACTTCTATAGGCGCGAGTTTTTTTTTTTTTTTTCGAAAATTTTACTTTGGAATTCATCCGTCACGCTCGGGTATGATAAGAAAGCTTCGGGTAAACTCGGGACCATGGCTATTGGCCATCTAGAAATACGTCAGCCAATGGGAAATGCTGAAATGACGTGGACAGGCCGTCATGGCATGACCATCTAGAAACGCGTCAGCCAATGGGAAATGCCGACGTATTTCTAGATGGCCATGCCAAGATGCCGAGGCCACGCCCTCCGGTTACACCCGTGTAGTTTCCAAGGTAATTTGAAAAAATTCTGAGTTATAAATTTTCACTTCTATCGGCAGTTCCTATGACTGCCAATTTTTTTTTGTATTTAGAATAGGTATCCAAATAATTTATCCGTCGTTTATTGCCTTGAAGTCGTTTACAGGATTTTTCATGTTACTTTGACATTTAATTCGGTTGATAAATTTATGAGACAATGTTTGCGGAGTCAGTTGTGCATATTTATACCACCATAAATTTGTAAATACCGGCAGTTTATAACGACATCAGATTATTTATTAATTAACCTTACCTGCCGTAATTAAGTTTATAATCTCACGCGTTTTATAATAAACTGACGATTTTTCCAATTTTATGGTGACATAGGGATACATATTATATTGCTAAGTTGGTGGTTAATGGCCGTGATTAGAGATTTTCTGAAATTATGTGTATTATTGTATGAACCCAGAAACCAGGGGTCTCCAAACTACGGCCCACGGGCCAAATCCGGCCCGCCTGTGCCATCAATCCGACCCGCGATAGCTTAAGACACTAGTCTTCAGTCTAACAAATTATTGAAATGAATCCCACTAATCACAGTAAAATAAAGTAGCCAAG
This sequence comes from Ectropis crepuscularia, assembly GCA_963693475.1. Lineage (NCBI taxonomy): Eukaryota > Metazoa > Arthropoda > Insecta > Lepidoptera > Geometridae > Ectropis > Ectropis crepuscularia. Next base: position 11,829,651 of record OY856357.1, on the reverse strand, counting down.
TGCGAGTTGGACTCGCCCATGAAGGGTTCCGTTCCAGCAAGTAACATAATATACATAGTACACATAGTTCTTGTAGTTCGTTGTAACTTTGTTCGAAGTTTTAATAATAGTGTATTTATGACGTACTAAAAAAAACTACTCATCAGATCGAGTTCAAACTAATTTTCGTTGGTAGTTTTCATGGTAATGTACATCATATATTTTTTTTAGATTTTTCATTCTCTTAGTTTAGAAGTTAGAGGGGGGGGGACACACATTTTACCACTTTGGAAGCGTCCCTCGCGCAAGTTATTCAGTGTAGACAAAAACTATACTAGAAACCTTAACATCATTTTTTAAGACCTGTCGATAGACACCACACACGTGTAGGTTTGATGAAAAAAAAATTTTTGAGCTTCAGTTCTCAGTATGGGGGACACCCCTAATTTTTTTATTTTTTTTAACTTTTGTAAAAATCTTAATGCGGTTCACAGAATACATCTACTTAACAAGTTTCAACAGTGTAGTTCTCATAGTTTCGGCAAAAAGTGGCTGTGACATACGGACGGACAGACAGACAGACAGACAGACAGACATGACGAATCTATAAGGGTTCCGTTTTTACGTTTTACGGAACCCTAACAAAAAGCACTAATGAGATTTATATGTAGGTAATTGTGATTTCTCATCGACAATAGTTTGTAGTTGTGGTTCAATTTTATTGTATTTGTACCAATTATATTAAAAGAGATTTAAGATGCTCATTGTTTAATTTAGACCTGTAAATATTCTTTGTGTACCGTACCTACTTCATCTTGAAAAATGTTTTCTCACATAAGTGAGTACATGGTACCAAAAACAGAAAACAAACCACGAGCGAGCAAATATATGCAAATTATCAAATTGTTTCAGTGGTAGATTTATAGAGTTCCAACAAAGATGAATTTTGATATATTATGTATTTATCACTGCACTGTAAATCGATAATTACCATTTAGACTTCCGGAGTTTCAATGTTAGCATCAAAACGATTTTCAAAAGGCTTAATTTAATTAGCAATAACATCAAAGTCTGAGAAACAAGACATTTCTCAAAATGTATCTTTTAATCACTCAAAGATTCAATTGCAAAATAGACGTGAAATTTAAAAATCTCTGTATATGTATATTAAATATTTCACATGTTTTAAAACGTGTGAAACATTATTTTACGTAATTGCGATTGAAATGGTATTATTTTCTGCGTCAAGGATTTCGCCTTACAATTTCAAATTCAAGTCGTCCATATGATTTGTCAAATCGGCGTAGAATGGTAACCTCCACAGCCATTCGCTATTTTCTAAATCGGCAAAATTTGCAGATCAATGTTACTTACCATTTAATGGCACTCTCATCTAAAAACTCATTTAACATAATAAGTAGGGATGGGCCGAATGTGGTTTGAACCGAATACGAACTTCGGCCGAACATTCGGTAAAAATGAAAAATTCGGCCGAAGTTCGGCCGAACTTCGGTTCAATTTCGCGGAAAATTTTTACTAAGTTAAGTACCTACCTATGCAAAGATTTCTAAAACTCATTATTGAGATCTTCCAGTTTCATTGTGTGTTTTGACTAAGTAAGAGAGAAGTTACGGTGGTCTAGTCGGGAGAACGGCGGCTGCCGATCCGGAGACCCCGGGTTCAAACCCCACACGCACCACTGTCTTTTCGAAGTCATGTGCGTAATGCCGCTAACTTAAAACGGTGAAGGAAAACATCGTGAGGAAACCGACATGTACCTAGAATCTTTCGAAGTCATGTGTCATCCGCCAAACCCGCACTGGGCCAGCGTTGTGGATTATGGCCTTAACTCTCTCCTTGCGAGAGAAGGCCCCGAGTCCCAGCAGTGGGAACGTTTAGTGGGCTGATGATGATGATGATGATGAAGAGAGATTTCTAATGGTTGGTTATCAATGTTATTATTATTGTTTAGAAAAGTAGTTTAATTTTTGTTTTTTGATTAAGTAAGAGAGATTTCTAAGACTTGTTGAGTAGAGCAGTAAAATTTTGTTTTATGACTAAGAAAGAAAGATTTCTAAGGCTGGTTTGGTTAGTAAGAAGAGCGGTTTAATTTTGTGTTTTGATTGATTAAGTAACCAAAGATTTTTGAGACTGGTAGTTAAAAATACCAATTTAAGTTTTTTGTTTATCACGTATTACTTTTTCTAATTCAAACAAATGACTATGGGTATATCAGACTTATTTTATTTCACTGTTACTACAGATATGTTTTTTCATTAATTTCTATTATGATAGTGCAAGTATATTTAGTGCAGAATGTTCGGCATTTTAACCGAAATTCGGCCGAATGACGAAGTTCGGTTCAAGCTGCCGAAGTTCGGTTAAACCGAATGTAAAACGAATTTCGGCCCATCCCTAATAATAAGTCATACAATTTAGTAGGTGCTTAACATTGCAACATTGCCAGACGCGTTAAAAATGTATTTGAGGCTATTTCAAATTTTAATTGGATATTATTTACGACTAAAAAATAGGGATTCTCAAACAGGCAAACCATTTTGGATTGTCTACCTATCAGGTGATCTAAATTAAGGGATTCATTTTGCCCCGCTACTCACCATAGGTCTGCATAGGTCTGTTGGGGTATAATGAGAATTATGTGACAAGGTTTCACCTTCCCTTAAATACCTACTCAAAATTTGCTACCAGCTCTTGGAATAACAGAAGTAATTGAAATGCAAAAAAATGCGTATGTTTGCCTGGGTCACCCCCTTTGCGACTAGTCTCCAGAAATATAGTATAAGGAAAGAAAAATTAAAACTGTTCTGGCCCGTGCAACATACTGAAAAAATGAGTATGGCCCTAAGTGTTTAAAGTCTGGAGACCCCTGATCTAAAATATGACAAAGATAGAAACTGTGCGTATTTTTTACTTTTTTACTACTTACTTTTCAAAGTAAATATTTTTTGGCGTTGTAATAAAGTGTTTCTATTTATAGATCGCAACTAATGCGTGTTGTGTTATTAGGTATTATGAATTTTATGTTTTTTCTGTGGGCTATTAAAGTATTTCTTAACGTATAATTGAGATATTTTAGGCAAACAGTCAAATGACCTGATTACACACAGTTAGGTATATGACAAATATGAAAAAAAAATGTGACAAGCTTATTTATTTTATGGTCTAGTATAAAATAAGAAAAATACAATTGCTTAATCATATGTTTACAACAAAGATCTCATAACTATTGAGTAAGAAACGTGCACACTTGAAGCTCACCATTGCAACACAGGGTTTGAACTCGCTAGGTGGAAAGGTTAATGTTTTTTAGATAAGAAAAAAGTATAATTGAACCATTTTCATACTCTAGATAACAAATTGTAGAAAGAGTACGAGCAATACTTGCTAACTTTATTTAAATTTCAATTAAAACTCGTACAAAAGTACACGTCAACAAAAACCTTGAGAGTCGAGACCTCCCTGATAGTGCAGGTGCGATTTCGTTATAAGTATTCCATTTTTCGATTATCAGAACATTGTATGATCTACTGATACTTGTACTAAGTGAAAAAACTACTTAAAGACGTACTATAACCTTTTATACTGTAATTAGCGATTGGTATCTGTTATTTTTACATGATGCCAGTAAAATAGCTGTAGATTGTCCTACAAATGCACGAAATTGTAGTTTTAGAGAAGTAGTAAATTGACAATTAAATACTCCCTTATTTAAAAAGTTTTTTTTTGACACAGGTAATTAATGAATAAGCAAGATGTACGAATAATATCACACTATAACTTACTCATTTGAATCTAAGGACTTTAAGTCACTGTCGCATGGCACTGCACTTGTCACCTTCACTGTAAGTTTTTGGAAATATGGTCCTTCGAACAGAAACATACAAAAACAGCATTATATTATGTTGTTATATTACATGAATAAACACAAAAACAATGTTAAAACTTTGTTTATCCTGCGTTTTCGGCCAGAAAAATAGACATAATATCATAGGCTATACAAATATTTTTTTATTCTATTCAAGGCACACAGTAACGAAATTGCTGGTAACAGATGATACGCAAGTACATACACACATATAAAAATAATTTTACATAAACCTTGTATAACCTGCCTTCAATTTGGTGATCTCTCTCGAACAATTTGGCATTCACGCCTGTCCTGTCCCTATACTAGGTAGTTCCGATATAGTAAAACCAGTTTTGCCCTTAATTATATCGTCAGTGTGATTACAATGTTGGGCAATGTACGGCGAAGGAACGGCCGCGGCGAGAGGCCTTGAGATTTGACGTCTTGATCGGGACCTACCGCAGCGCACGAGCACGACTCTTGCGCAGGTGTTTCTCCTAACAAAAAAAAAAAACTAAGCGTAAGACGGCGTCTGTGTCTTCATTAATCGCGTCGTTCTGGTAGATTGACCTTACAGAGCATGGCGGATTGGAGTAGATTGCCAAAACTGTTCTTATAGGTTAAGTTGCGTCACGGCAACGAACTAGATGGGATATTCAAACTCTGGACACGTTTAATAGCCGTGAAACGCTTTATTGAGTTCATTGCATTTTCAGATTTAAAGTAAATCTGTTTACCGTTAAACTTATTTTGGGAGAGTATTTTTTGTTTACACAAATTTCGTCGTCATGAATAATAGTCTAATTTGCTGAAATAGTGACAACTTCAAAACGTAATGAAGCGTTTTCAAAATGGCATAATTATGAATGAGAGATAGGTGAATTACTCTATCTAAATTAATAATACCGTTAGCAGCGTTCCGCAGTTTGACCTGCGTTATTCCTGTTTCCCTAATTTTCTCGCGATTAAAAAATATCTTCTGGGTAATCCAGACTGTTCCTATGTCTATATAATCAATGTTCCTAGAAGTAGAAACTCTGATTCAAATTTCAACGCAATTATTTCAGGTGTCCTAACGTGATTGAGCAACCAACATCCAAACTTCCAAGTATCTAAATGTACATTGAAACTAAGCACAGAGTTTTGAGAAATTCGTCCTTAGGCAAATAATATACTAACTCCTTTTTTTTTATTTGTGTTGTCACCTACTCTTTTTGTTTGCCTGTTGATTTAAACATGTCCTAATTTTTTTAATTAAATCACCTACGTTTATTAAGTTAAAATTGGTGAATTCTAATATTGTCATATAATCGACATTATATCCTATCACTTCCTGTAAGCCGTATATTTTGAAATAGATAGCGTCAAAATGTAATCTTAAGTAATCGCGACAATAAATAAGGCAAAACAATGTCCACGATCATTTTGTAGTAGCGTCTGCATTATTTTATTGCTATTTTTTTAATTCTCAAGTAGGTAGGTATACCTAATTTCGCTTATCTATAATCCTTTATTAACCTTGTTTTGCTACTTAGGATGTCTTCATCTTTTTGAATAATTATAGTTATTGGCATCCAAAGTGATAAGTGAATTTCACTACAAACGATAACTTAGCAATTTTTGGGGCAATGTTAATTAGTGGTAGTTTATATAGACAATATTAACTTAGACAAGAGGGGCATAAACAGCTGATCTAACAAATACTATAAATCTGAAAGATGAAAATTTGATCGTCAGTTGGCTTAACTACTTCATAATAATGATGAGAACTCGAGATTGGTTATAGTTAGTAATTAGAACATTGGCCACTTTTTAGCCCGAAAAAACGAAAATGCAGAATTAAGATAATATTTATTTATTTACAAAATTATACGCGGATGAAGAGGCGGGCAGATTTAGCAATACAAAATGTGCGTCGAATGTAAATATGTATGTATATAAATAAATACATAGAAATTAATACTGGCGGATACTGCTCACAAAACAATATCTAAAAGCTTGTACGATGAGAGACAGACAGCTAATATTATACCTTCTTAAAATTGTAAATACATACATAGAAACACCCAGTCAGAACAAATGTTTGTATTCATCAATATACATGTATATGTATGTATGTTAACAATGTAACTTGAGAAACATATCAACCTGTTGGATTTCGTAAAGTCTAAAACGAACACGTGTTTTGATAAAGGAGATCGGCCGGCCTGGTACCGGATTGTCGTAAAATATTTTACGGACGTAACGTTATTATAATGCGTTATAGACGAGGGTAATTTACGGCTTTCGGCCACGTAAATTTATCGCTGTGGATTTTATATTGGTCTCGGTTTTATGGATATTTTTATTTAATTTTTAGGGAAAAAACGTTGCAACATTATTTTTTTGACGAAATAGTTTTGTGTATTTTACAATCCGACCTACCTCAACGAATCGAAACGTCTTAATCGTCGATTTCATAGTATCTTTTTCTTTTTGTTACAGTGTGAATGTGAAGACGACTATTGTATGAAGGCGAAAACACGCATCGACATCTGTCGCCCTGAAGTGTTAAGAGTAGCGGCCAATGAAACTTCATCGTGTACTCTTTCCCAACTCATTTGCATCGCAGACGCACAATGCGCCACTGCTCTCACCTACTACCACCAATTTTGCAGATCCATGTTCCGAGGGCGAAAATGCTCAAACAAGTGCCTCAATTCCATCGAAATTCTCAGGAAGCAAGAAAAGGCTGCAGCACTAACGGTCTGCCAATGCGATGGCAACGAAGACTACGATTGCCCGCAAATGCAGAGCAATCTAGAAAGGCTTTGTTTCCACAAAAAAGGCCACAGAGGCAACCATGGGCATGAAAAACATAAGAAAGTGCCAAAAGAACAGCAAGTAGTCCACGATGCAGCTAATGTGTCCGTCGTATCAGCTTTATTAGTGACATGTGCAGTTTTGTTGAGTGTAAATTCGTAATGAAAGCTTTGAGCTCCGTAGTTCAATTCAAACTTTAGTGTTCGTAAATTATTGTAAAAGTACAATTAAGCAAAATATTGTAGATATGTACAAACAGTATTGTGAGGGCATGCAAGGGTCCATGAATGAGTGATATGAATGCGTGTGGTAATATTTCGCTTCCTTCAGCTACTAATCATTGTCTTTATAGTTTAAATCTATTCGGATGGGGCTTATAGCCGCCGCCCACGGGTTGCGCAGGCGTCGCTATAAATATGCCGGCGCCGGTGGTCCGGTGACAAATGCTGGCTAGTTCCCGATGTGGCGCCACGCCGATTGATGTAACGACTGTTCCGGTGACTCCCTTTGCCAAACAGGTCGGCTCTTTCCTTCTGCCATCATTAGAGAGAGACTTTCAAAGGGATTTGGGAAGTAGAGGTAATGACACACCAGTAATTCGGCGATTCCGGCAGTAGCGCGACACTAATCGCTGCTCGAGATGTAGGGTTAACGTTTACAAATATGCACCGGGATGCCGGTCGTGGTTCTCTCGGCTTTTTCTTTTCGACGCGACATCCGTTCGTAATGATCTCTGCGGCTTTAATAGCCGCTGTGAAGAGATTTGTGGTGTCCTCAGACACTATATTATCGGGGTTTATTTTACAGTTTGTCGTTTCATTAACTGTTTTAACTTTTATTATCACTCGTAAATATGAAGCTGGGTGAGAGAAAAATTCGTGAAATAGACTCATCTCAATTCAGGAAATGCCTGTTCGCTCTTCATTCATTTTGTTGTAAAATTGAACATTGGTGAGATCGAATGAAACGGTTCGAAGTTTCAAGGTTTTCATAATCTAATTTAAGCACTGAGAATCTCGCTTCGGGAATTGCTTCTGCGGTTTTTACCAAATGCGTTATTTAGAAGCTTGAGATTATCTGTTCTTTGTCTTCGATGAATAGGTCTAAAACCGGTCCAAAGGTTCTTAAACCACGATTAGTGGCTTAAAACAAATCTAGAGTGCAGTATTTATATGAAATTTATATATATTATGTAATCAAAATTAATTTAATTTCCTTTTATGATGCGTATATCGTCATACCATTGAATAATTAGACGCCCAGACCACTCCAGAACCAATTATATCCTACAAATTCAAGCCTAGGCTTGGTATTTGTACCAATTTGCAATATGGGGTTATTTTTAACTCGACCAAGAGATCTAAATATTGCATCAACAATAGTAGCAAGTATCTAGATTATTATGAAAGATATTTTAGTCCCAGCTTGTTTGATTTGGGCTCTAGCCAGAAATGCAGTTACGAGCATTTAAATTTATTTGCTTTTAAAATTTTAGTATGAATGTTTACATTAGACGTATTTATTACATAGCCAATTAATTCGAAATTACAATCCTGAATGATCACTATTTTAAACGATAAGTAATATATAGGTACCTACTTCTATTTCAATGTTTTTTGATCATCTATCGTTAAAAGTTAGAGCCTTACTTCAAGGATAAAGGATGCTAATGCATAAATCCAGATTTCTGTTACCGTGTACAAACTCATATTGATTCCATGTATGTAGAACATAAAAAAATCGAAAATATATTTTGGCCTGTCTAAGAAAGAGTCACGTCGAGTCAAAGAGTCAATACTTACTTAGTAAGGTCTTCTCTCGCAAGCCACCATTTTGGTAAATTACCCGCAAGCTGGCTAAGTGTATGTCACATGTCTTTGAAAAAGGTCGGGGTCTTCCCTCACAAGAGTAGAAGCCACAGTCCACCAAACTGGTCAAGTGCGAGTTAGTGGACGACGTATATGTATGTATGTCCTTGAAAGGTGTTCCTTTAGACCATATTGGTTTCCTCAATTTTTTCCCCTTCGCCGTTAATTTTCAGTGTTATACCCCGTTTACATTATTCCAGTCCAGCGACCGAATCCAGCGCTGGATTGCCTACTGGAATAATGTAAACCGGCACTGGAATGCATTAGCACTGGATTGATGCATTCCAGTGCCGGTTTCCATTATTCCAGTAAGCAGTCCAGCGCTGGATTCGGTCGCTGGACTGGAATAATGTAAACGTTATATAATGTAAACGTTATACCCCGTTTACATGATTCCAGTCCAGCGACCGAATCCAGCGCTGGATTGCTTACTGGAATAATGTAAACCGGTATTATAGGGTATTATAGAAGCAGGCGGTTTTAAATCAATGACCTCACGCTCGTGAATTCGGACTTTTTTTGTCATTGGACAGCCACGACTTCATGGAGTAGCAAGTACCGTCAGTACCTATAAAGTTCAAAGTAAAATTACACTTTCTTTCAAGGCGTTGAAGTTCAACCAACATGTCACATTTCAAACAAAAAGCGGTACATTTGCAAGTTGTATTCCTAACGTACGTATAAACTTACAAATACTTGTGAAAACTGTCAGGTATCGAAGCAATTCCCACTAAATGCGTCAATTCTCAGACAAACCCCAAAGACCCAAATTACTTTAGTTTACTACATTGTGTGCTCCAATGCTTGGTATGCGCGTCGCAAGTGGTTGCTTACTAATGTTCTGTCGCCAGAATCACGTATCCTGATGCATAATGCAATAAGCGATGATATTATGCGAAGTGGGAGAATCGGCCACTAAATCTTAACGTGGGCACGGAAGAATGTCGACTAGGTTTGTGGCAGCTATTGAGAGCATACTGATGTATGTGTGATGGCAACATTGCTGTAAAATACTGAGAGGTGTGGTCTATACCCTAAATTATTTTTGTTTATTGAGTTAAACTGGTTATTTTTCATGTAAGACATAATAAGGTATTACATTATAAATCAACTGAATTTAATCCTGCTTCGGCTGGGCCACTGGATTAGTTGGTTATAAGTTTGCCTTCGAATCCGTAGGACGTGGGTTCGATTCTCATACAGTGCAAATATTTGTATACCTAACTAATACAAATATACAACTATTATTACTATTCATCATACTAATATTTGCACTGGTGTCTAGGTATTTCTATAATAAGTATGTATTTACAACTGTATATTATGTATATCAGCTATCTGACTCACATAGTATATATAAGCTTTGCTTAGTATGGGGCTAGATGGTGCTGTGTGAGCAATGTCCACCAATATTTATTTGAGTAATTATTTAAATGATGTTATGAACCAATTAATTGTTTAGTGAAATAATATTGGGTAACCAACAACAGGTAAAGATGAGCGCAATAGTTTCAGCCAGTCTGTTATAGTAGCATCTGCTATTAAACAGTATTGTAACATTTTAGAACTTTGTGTGTGCGTGCGTGTGTGTGTGTTTATTTTGTAATATACTAGTAAAAAGTAAGTAATATTTACCAATTTATTTAAGTACACTTTCAGTGTTGAATAGGAAACTGGTGTATTAGATTAAATAACATTACAACATTGTAATTTAACAAGATGCTGTAGTAATGATTTATGAAAACAGGTTTGATTAAAATGTCAACTACATTTTTTGATAAATAAATGTAACTGAATATTAATATACGATTAAAACGTTGCGATGTCGACGAATTATAGTTTTAGTATGAAAATTAACGTGGTTGTTACGTATTTCAAAATTACGAAAATGGTAGTAATTCGGAAAGCAGTCACTTAAAACACCCTAAGATACTGTAGAAGCTATCGTTAAGAGGACTGAGAACAGTGTTGATGGTTGGTATATTTTATTTAAAAAAAGCTATTACCATGTAGGTAGTATTTTTCTTCTGCAAACGGTGCATTACTCCCATTTTTTTTTATAACTAATATTAGTATTTATTATCAGCCTGTAGACTCTGAAAAAGTAAATAAGTTGATTAATGACCTCGGCTCCTTTTTTGTTAACTGCACTACGATACTTAATTTATGACTTTTTAAGGAAAACTAAATTATTTTATCACTTGTATTAGGTCGATGTCATTTTGCAGAACTTGTCGTATGAGCCGTAAGTAACCTACAAATATTTGTGTGTTGAAAACAAATATCAATTGCGTGTTTCTATCTTCTTAATATATATAAATCCCCTGTCACGATGTTTGTCCGCGATGGATTCCTAAACTACTTAACCGATTTTAAATTAAATTGGTACACCGTGAGCAGTCTGGTCCAACTTGAGAGATAGGATAGTTTTTATTTCGATTAATAGTCTTTAAATGACAATATCCGAGCGCAGCCGGAATGGGCCGCTAGTTTATTTTAAGTATGTACTTACAATTGCATAGGTATTATCAGCTGTTTGGATTTAATTGTGTAAGTTTTTATATTAGTATGGGCAGTTGGGAGTTGTATGAGTATTTTTTTATGAATTTGAAGAGTCAAGTTACACCAAAGGCGAGTGAATTGTCATTCTAAGATTTACTTTTACAGAGTTTACAGGCGAACTCTACATATTAGACTAAGTTAATTTTAAAGAACTCATTTAACCACAGTTTACCAAAGTGAGATTATTAGATGTACTAAGATTGTAAATATTTAAAGTCTAATTTAGTTTAGTGTGTAATTTAATTGTTTTAACCGAGCTATTATAGATGTCTGTTTATTTTCACGAAAATTAGTACAAAGTATTTTGAGTAGGATATTATTTATTTTGTATAATGCTATGTGTAATTTTAAGTATTGTTGCATTTGTTTCGTTTTGTAAAATTATTTTAAGTAAACTAGTTGTATTTATTTAACAAAAATTGCAATAAAGTTTCTGTTTTCTAAAATACTGAAGTTGTGTATTTTGCCCAGCCCCCTTGACAGATAACGAAACATTTGAGTTGTATCAACAAAGGGCCATGATTTCGATTGCTTTAATGAATAGCTGTGAATATTGTATAGTTATTCATATTGTAAGCGTGAATGTTTGTCAGATTTTATGGATTTATTTACTCTTTCACGCCAAAACTACTGCAGGGATCAGAATGAAATTTGCTACAAAGATAGATAGATAATAGTATGGAAGAATCCATAGGCTACTTTTTATCCCGGGCACGATGGGAACGAGAGCTACGCGGGTAAATCCGCGGGACGCTGCTTGTCTACTATTCTTAGACGCACGCATACGTAGAGTATTTCTGAAAGCATTGCATATTCTTTTCATACTCACTTTCAGTATTCAACGAGAACTACAAAAAAAGTGTACCGTAGGTTAATATAACGACACATTTTGACTACTGGCTCTTGGAAATAGAACACAGTTCATCATCAATATTCTCAGTATGAAAGTTGATGTGTGTTGCTCAATCACATCGAACGAACTGACAGGATCTAGCAAAAATTTTTAACTTTTTATATTCTGGGAATAAATAGCCTATAAATTAGCTATCCTGAATAAATGCAAAGTTCCTTGGTGAAAAACATTTTTCTAATTTCCTCTTGGACGAAATCGCGGGTTTGAAACCTTTGAGGATATAGTTGGTCTGAGGTAGAAACTAGTCAAAAATAAAATAAAGTGGCCAAGTGCGAGTTGGACTCGCCCATGAAGGGTTCCGTTGCAGCAGGTAACATAATATACATAGTACATATAGTTCTTGTAGTTCGTTGTAACTTTGATCGAAGTTTCAATAATAGTCTATTTATGACGTACTAAAAAAAACTACTCATCAGATTGAATTCAAACCAATTTTCGTTGGTAGTTTACATAGTAATGTACATCATATATTTTTTTTAGATTTTTCATTCTCTTGCTTTAGAAGGTAGAGGGGGGGGGGACACACATTTTACCACTTTGGAAGTGTCTCTTGCGCAAATTATTCAGTGTAGACGAAAATGATTTTAGAAACCTCAATATCATTTTTGAAGACCTATCGATAGACACTCCACACGTGTATGTTTGATGAAAAAATTTTTTTTGAGTTTAATTTCTCAGTATGGGGGCAAACCTAATTTTTTTTTGTTCAAATCTTAATGCGGTTCACAGAATACATCTACTTACCAAGTTTCAACAGTGTAGTTCTCATAGTTTCGGGAAAAAGTGGCTGTGACATACGGACGGACAGACAGACAGACATGACGAATCTATAAGGGTTCCGTTTTTACGTTTTACGGAACCCTAAATAGTATTTATCACAGAGTTGCTGATAAAAGTTTAACATTTATTTAGGTTTCTTTTCTTTATGAAACTCTACCAACATCGCATTTCCAAAATAGTAATTACGACTTCGTTTTCTGTTTTGTCAGTGACAAAGAGAAAAGTTGTCTAAGCCACCTCTAAATTCTGGCGAAAATTATAAAATATATATTCGCATACATAGTATAATAAATAGGATAGAGACGCTACCCAGATATATATATAAAGTGGCCAAGTGCGAGTTGGACTCGCCCATGAAGGGTTCCGTTGCAGCAAGTAACATAATATACATAGTACACATAGTTCTTATAGTTTGTTGTAACTTTGATCGAAGTTTTAATAATAGTGTATTTATGACGTACTAAAAAAACTACTCATCAGATCGAGTTCATACCAATTTTCGTTGGTAGTTTGCATGGTAATGTACGTCATATATTTTTTTTAGTGTTTTCATTCAGTTACTTTAGAAGTTAGAGGGGAGGGGGGACACACATTTTACCACTTTGGAAGTGTCTCTCGCGCAGATTATTCAGTGTAGGCAAAAATTATATTAGAAATCTCAACATCATTTTTGGTAGTTTGAAGAATGTTTGAAGAAAAAAAAATTTGAGTTTCAGTTCTCAGTATGGGAGGCAACCCTAATTTAAAAAAAAATTTTTTTTTGTAAAAATCTCAATGCGTTTCACAGAATACATCTACTTACCAAGTTTCAATAGTGTAGTTCTCATAGTTTCGGCAAAATGTAGCTGTGACATACGGACGGACGGACAGACAGACAGACCGACATGACGAATCTATAAGGGTTCCGTTTTTACGTTTTACGGAACCCTAAAAATGTGTTTAGTATGACAACAGATCATAAGAATACATTAGTAAAGTTCTTTGTATAAAACCCTCAAAACACAGGACAAAAATTGCAAGTTATTGAAGCATTATTAGTTATTTAGCAGTTATTCGTATCGTATAGAGCGAACTCTACCGTACACCCACCCAGCTTAGAGAAATAGGTACTACCAGTAGTTCATCGCCTTTGATCTTGGGAGAAACGACGATAATGTCTAGACACGGGTAGGGTTAACGCAATTTTAAAAACGTGGCACCAAAATAAAATTAAAACATACGGAAGATGTAAGCCCTGAGCCGCGCTCCTGCAATACTAACATTGTAATGTAGGCAATGCAGGAGCGCGCTTCTTGCGTCTCAATCCGCATCCCCGTACGATCGCCCCGTCTAGAAGGTATAGACTGTATGATTTAATAGACTGTGCGTACACCCGTGAACGGACAGGGAATGGCATGAATAACATAAATTAAGTTAATCCTAATCTAATCCTACAAATATTATTTATATACAATTTTATATTATATACTTGCAAACGTGAAAGTTTCTAAGAATGTATAGGTGTAGGTATGTATGTTACTCATTTACGCAAAAACTACTGTGAGGATATGGATGAAATTTGGTACACTGATAGATAATGATGTTTAAATAACACAGGCTAGTTTTATGCCAGGTCAATAACGGAATCGGGAACCACGCGGTCTTTTCACAAAGTTACACGACAGTTAGAAGAAAGTGTAAATAAATATTAAAAATATATCACACCCAAAACATATCGCAAACAGAACCTTTCAGTAAAAACACGACTCACTGTTTGTAACCGCGATACAAAACGATAAACACTGCATCTTTAATCTCATCATCATCACCAACAGCCCAACAAATGTTCCCACTGCTGGTCCTCGGGGCCTGCTCTCGCAAGGACAGAGTTAAGGCCATAATTCACCACACTGGCCCAGTGCGGGTTGGTGGATGACACATGACTTCGAAAGATTATAGGTACATGACGGTTTCCTCACGATGTTTTACTTCTCCGTTTTAAGTTAGCGGCATTACGCACATGACTTCGAAAAGACAGTGGTGCGTGTGGGGTTTGGATCTGGGGTCTCCGGATCGGCAGGCGCCGTTGTCCCGACTAGACCAGCCGTACCTTTTTTAAGCTCACGCGGCCGATATTCCTGGTGTTCATTTCCCAAAATACGTATGTTTGTCGGTAAAACTTGGTATCAAGATTTGCTACCATTCTGCGAATTCCTAGGTCGCGTTAAGTCGAGTGGGTAAGGTAGAGTTTATTGGACATTGTAAATTTTATGCAAACATTATTAGAAACATAACTGTAATTATGAAGCCGCCGACAAAGCAGCCAATGAAGCATGTGCTTTAGAATCTCCACCGGTTTATAATAACTTTCCAACATCATTTGTTAAATATCAAGCGAGAAAAATATCTTTAGACATCTGGGAAAATAGATATCAAAGTGCAGAACAAGGTCAACAAACTCGAAGCATATTTCCAACGTTAAAAGATATAAAATATTTTAGATCTCGATCACAAACATCTTTCTTTGTAACTCAATACCTCACCGGTCATGGATATCACAAGTCATATCTCCACCGTTTCAAAATCACAGACACTGACGCATGCCCATGTGACGATATAACACCCCAAACTATTAAACATCTACTGTGTGAATGTCCAGCCTTTATGAATGCCAGATATGTTCATGAGACTATATGTAATAACTTTGGCGTACAACCTTACAACCTCATGGCAATCATTGAGAAAGACTCAACGCTAGAATCCTTGATAGAGTTAATCAACAGTATCTTCAAAAATTTAAAAAGATTCAACAAAACATAAATAAACATAAATATTTCATATCCGTATTTACATAATTACGTACGAATTTATATAATTTACATTAGGTACTTATTATTATATCTTATAGAATGTATTTATTTTGTTAATTAGAAGCCTAGGCCCAACAATCAAACGTATCAAATAGCGTTTGAGCTGTTGGGAAACCATGGAATCGGGAAACAAAACATAAGTTGTGAGTCAATAGCAATATGTAAGTTTCAAACCTCGAAGCGAAAAAAAAAAAACTGGGCTTCAGACACGGTAGTTGTAGAAACTTTCAGGCCTCAACCACAGTACGGGCCTAAGGCGGGCGCGGGCGCGGGTGCGGGCGCGGGCGCGGGCGCGGGTGCGGGTGGGTGGCCACAGTGAGCAGCGGGCGCGCGACCTACGTCAGGTGTCGCAAACTATAGGCGACGATTTGCATGACGTACATGAAATAATTTATAACAGGGAAAAATGTGGTAAATTGTTTCATAATTGCAGGAAAACACCCAAAAAGCTTTTTTATCGCGTAGTACGCTCGAATGTCCATTACAACATTTTAATAGATCCTTGAAAAAATATAGCTTAAATCATCAAAGAAAATGCAAACTTTTGTATAGTTTTAGTTCTAAGAAGGAATTATTTATAAATTTGCGGAAAAATGAAACAGATTTTAAACAGTTCAATTCAGTATTTATCATAATTGTACCAAAAAATATATCCAGCCGCGTAAACGTCAATCTTGTCGCCAAGCGACAAGACTGAAAAGGTTTGATACCCCCGCAACATGCGCATTAGGTCGCTCGCCAACTAGATGTGAGGACGAAACGCTTGAACTAGACGTATGTAAGTAGCTCATTTACTGAAACGACTCAGTGAACCGAAACATCACTGTGATCCGAATAATTGGGAACAGTTGGATGGTAAAAGCACAAAATAAATATTCGTTCAAGTACAGCAAACTCACTTAGCGAAAGTTTTTTATAAAAAGCGACTCTTGTTGGGACACAACAAAGTGCAATTCAGCTCGCATTAGCGCTCAATGCCTATCGCGATATTCACCTAAACATTTGCGCTCTCTTCTAACGCGTAACTCTGTCACTGTCTGACGCGGAATGATGCGCAATTGTTGTCGACATATATAATAAAAAAATAAACTAACCTTCCGTTATGTAGGTAGTCAGCATTGTAGCACAGATTAATATAATTATAAAGGCAATGCAAAAAAATATAATTCTTTGTTTGTTTTTTGACTCATACATGATGCCCTGGTAAAAGTGTTTAATTTGGAACGAAATCAGTTCACAATCACGAGTTAGCAGTCACTGTTTGAATGAATTGTATGTTGTACGATTGCTAACAATATTCAATAATTTACGAATGCAGTATCAAATCGCGGCAAAGCGTGAAAAAAATAAAACTGCGTTGTGTAGTACTAAGATTGAGAAACAAAACGGAATTAACGTCGTGCGTATCGCATAGGTTGCAACCTTGCAACTTGCAAACTAAATTAATAAGTTTTTCATTGCTTTAGAACCAAGTTTTCGAAGTTTGAATAGATTGCTTAAACCGTTTGTTCATATTTACGTTATAAATAAAACTTCTACAAATATGAAAAATATGATAGTAGGTATGTATCTACACAATCTACAGTAATGTTAAAATATAACAAGAACATAATTAAATATTCAGATTTCCACCTGATATAGTGGATTTGATAGAATTTGTTATAGAATTCTACTACTTTCCCTTTCATTTGATATCCATATTGAAATAGGTTGTGAAAAGATCTTTGGTCTACTATTTTATGCAGGCGAACATGTTAAACTCATATTAATCAAACATTACTAAGAACCACCGCAAAGACACTGAATTTCAAATCAAAAAACCGCATCAAAATTGAACCATCCTTTTGAGAACTTTGGCGCACCAGACTGTCTGTTGCGTCTACAGACAGACAGACTGACATCAGCGTCTACATTACTATACCCCTTTTTTTTAGAAGGCCGTAAAAAACTGTAAATGTGATTGAGATAGTAAAGATTTAGATAGTAAATCTATCTATAAATATCATATCTATCTATCTATATCTAAATCATTATTTTGACTCAGTGTTCCAAATGGCACAAATGATCATGTCATCATTTTACAACTGATCGACTGATCCAGATGCAAATATTTCAATCTCGCCAAAGACTCATTTTTACCCACGTCTAGCGCGAACAAATGAACGTTTGACATCTCCGCCCGCTTAGTCGCTCAAGCCCGCCGGGCTAGGCCGCCTGCACTGTGGACACAAAGGCGCGTTTTGTAGATCCGCGTCTCCATTCACGACCGGTCGTGAGTGGAGCCATTGTTGCATTCTACAACGATAACGATAAACAAAACTGATTTTATAAAAGTAGTTCAACTGTTTCGTCAGAGAACTTAAGTGATGGCGCAGAGTTTATGTTTGAAATTTCCGCGCCCGCGCCCGCGCCCGCCTTAGGCCCGTACTGTGGTTGAGGCCTCTCATGCTTTCGACATCGTCTTAAATCTGCAAATTTCGTTGAAAAGCATGTTTTCAACACAGTACAAAATCCTGAGGGTTCTGTTAACATATAATAGGCGTTTCTGTACCAAAATGTTAGGCAAAGACTTCCCTGGCTTCATCCATTAGTAGCTATTTCTCAAATATCCCTAAAAGTATTCCCTCTTCGTGACGCAACTTTACATCCGTTCTCACGCGCCTAAGCACAGATTTGCCAAAATCGTCACGTACAATGATAAAAAAGTACCTACTCAATTCAGGTGAACGCTCTTCGCCAAAGTGTAGTGGTGCTTAGCCAATTAGCTCTTGAATCACGGAATACCTATCATCTAGAGCGCAAGAGGGGATTGTTTGGGAGAACAAGTTACTTCCTGAGAGGTTGCATCCGTTGCATCGTGAGAAAATTGGACCGAAAGGGGGAGAAATTGCAAAAAGTTTAAGTGTTATTGATGTGGCGTATCAGTAGGATGGATAAAATTGGATTGATGTCATTTTTCATAATAATATAAACGTTTATGTCAAAATGTTTACACATAGGCGTTTTGAAGAGGGTAATTCTACTGATTCGGAATAAAAATAAAATACTCTTACAATTATTTTTTAAGTCAACTGGTGGCAACTGTGCACTGATAATGATAATAATGAAATTTTAATCGATGACAAACCAAATTAAAAATCTTTTTAAAATTTTGTTCGTAATTAAAAACAGTCACTACACCAGCTGATTTTGTTATAACTTGCTAGAGTTTTTTTAAATAAAAGCGACGAGACGAGCAGGACATTTGCCTGATGGTAAACAACATGCCTGCCACATAACAGCACAGTGACACGCAGCTAATGGAACACGAAGAGTACAAATCATTACCTAGCACTGCACCGCGCTCGTCGACCAGAGATCCAAGATGTTATATCTCTAAGCCCTGTAATTTCTCTGGAAACATTGCCCTTCAAACCGGAACACAGTAATGGTTGCACATTACTGCTAACTATATTACATTTATTGAATATAAAAGTATCTTGCATAAGAATTTCAGATATTTTAGAACAACAAAAAAGCTGGTTGAAACACAGAGTTATCGAATTTCGCGTGCACTTCTAAATATTTTCGATTTGAAGGTGAACAAATTTGTCACTAAAACAGCTACATGAAGGAGAATTTTGCAAGAAAATCGCAAAGAACACTTGGCAAACCTGGATTATGTTATATCTTGATCCGTACAGTGAGATTACAAAAGTATTAGTTTTTGATTTTACTTTATTGTATATTGACTGCGCCCACTGTTTCACCTGCGTAGTTCCCGTACCCGTTATTTTCACAGGATAAAAAGTAGCCTGTGCTATTTCGAACTTGTTTTAATTGCAGGAATATAGCGGGAACAGAAGCTACGCAAGTAAACCCGCAGGGCGCTGCTATTTAAACCTGTATTTAAAATTTCATCCAGATCCATTCAGTGCCTTTTGTGTGAAAGAGTATTAAAAAAATATCCAAACGTACCTACTGACAAACTGAGTATTTTCATATCGAGAATGGTGAATCTATTCATTCCAGGAGAACGCGTCTCATCGTGAACCGCATCATTGTTTTGCATCAGGCACTGAACAGTGTCTAAGCAGAAAAATATATTTAAAGACAAACAAATGAACGTTCTTTAGAAGACTTTTTCCCGATATTTTCTGTAAACGCGGCCTAAATTCGCATAAAAGTTATTGTTTCCGAGTCGCGAGCGCGGCCCGGGGCTTCGCTGGTGGTCCCAATTACAGGCCTTCCACGTACCTTAATTATTACCACTTCAAGTAAAGATCATCATTTGTGCTAGAGTTGGAGCGGGCAGTGGTTTGGCCGGTTGCCAGGGACAAAGCGACGCGACGGCCAACTTAAAACGGAACATCAACAAATGATATTGACGTTTACAGATAGTAAATTATCTTTTTTTAACGAGCTTAAGCTTCATTGCCATTTCGTCTGATGTTTGTGGTTTACGTTATAGCGAAGTTTACGTATGAAATGCAGCCTAATAAAAATTTAGTGAATTGCCGCTAAATTGTAGCAATTTATTTAAACTCAACTCGTCCACTGTTTCCGGAGAAATGAGGTGTATTTGAGATGCAATAATACTAACCAAAATGCTTTGGCGCCGCCGAAAATGAAATCCATCTTCGGTAGATATATTAGCATTCCTGCAAACGCTTCATTACAGGCCAGATAAATCATCTTAAGTTTTCGGGTTGACGAACGACTTTTGGCATGCGTAAGCCTAATCCGGCAGTTTATTTTTTGTAACAAGCATAAAACTAAAACCTTGGACAATTCAGAGAATTTATTACCTTTAGAGAATTTATTTATTAGCTTTATCGGCTGTATCACAGAAGAAGAGCTAAAAGTTTCGTGTATGAAAGTAATGTTTCCTTGATTATATTTTTCTTGATGAGGCTAATAAGGCTTAAAATCCAACGGTATGAAGTGAACACAAAAAAATACCCAAATTTTTCCATTCGTCAATGTAAAATATTATTACTGTAGCCTTGGTATTTCCAATAATACCTAGAGGTTTTTTTTTACTTTTTGGAGCCAATGTTTGGTTCTAATGATTAAAATAGTGATTTTCCTACACAATGATATGTGGTAAATTTCATTGTACAAAAATTGACAAAAGGTTCTTTCTGACTTCCGACCCATTCATCTAATGGTGGTGGCCAGAAATCGGAACTTCGTAGTGTATTGCCGGATCATCATTGCGTCACTAACTCGAACGCACGACGCGACGTTAGACAAAAAGTGGAGAGAATTCGAGAGCTATGAAATATAATGATGAGATTCCAATGGGGAATTCCTAAATTGGCTTCCACTGCGGCCATGCCGTGTCTAATGATGTATCTGAAAGGAACATACTACTATATATACTAACATACTTATAGCTTTATATAGGGATGTAAATACATACATAGATACACACTACGCGCCACTACGGAAGTTAACCGTAGAATCCATCCTACATATTTTTTGAAGGGACTTGTTATTGGCCTTTTAAACAGAAGACAAAATTTCAAAATTTGACAAAGAAAGCTCAACAATGGAAACTTGTCCAAAATACAACATGGTACTGTGTTATTTTCGGACAGGCATGTTGGTGACCATCAGATTCCCGACATTCGCATTCAGTTACTACGAGTAAGAAATAATCTTGGCTATTTTCTACTGATTTTCTACGAATGCGACAGAAGTGTTGTTTGAGTAAGTATTTGGCGTTTTTTTTTTGTGTTATCACGAGTGTCTTGATTTTAGGATCCTGAAAGATATTTTTTGACAAGATTTATAGTTTAGATTTTGTATGTTTACCAGCTAAAGATCCTTCTATCAAAAAGTGTTTAACCCAAGCCTACTTTTTGTATATTTCTGTATTGTACAAAACAAATTGTATAATTTGCGAGTATTTCACATCGATCTACCAATCATAGTTTTGCGTAATGTAGTAGTATTTTTTCTGGCCGTTTGTTCCGCGCCACGGATAATAGTGCGCTTGCTCAGACCACCGCGCGCGGCGACATGACCGTCCACGCCTCCCGTCGGCGTCGCATGCGCACGATGTTCCCGCAACTCTGTTTACTACGACTCAGATTCATAAACGTTTGTTCAACAATTAGGTATAGGAAAGAGCAATTTAGGTTCTTAGGTTGTTTTAGTCTTTAGTGTATACCTCTATATTAACCAAATACACTTTCAGAGAGTGTATTTTGTCTCTCTTGCTACGACGACGCTAGAAGTTCCAAATGAGTAGAGGTAGTTTGAAATTGTTGACAAAGTCACAGAGAAGCTTTTATGGTGATGCAGTTAAATGCAAAGACGCACAGATGATCATGTAGTGAAGCTTGTCTTTTTTTGGTGTGGTGGAAATGCATTCGCGCCTCGTCCGCCGTGCAGAGATGTGTGTCGGTATGTCGGGTTCGAGAACACTTAAGATTGTTGGCACCATTACCACCGATTACTAACGATTAAAACTCTCACAGGTTTTGTCAGTGCGACGGCAGCGGCTCAAATCGAGACGGACGCGGGACAAAACAGTGCTCACTGGACTAAAAAGGCCGATCCCAAGTAAACAGAACTAGGTCAAGTCAAGAAGAAGAAGACTTTAAAAGCATCATGCAACTTTACCGACGATATATCGCAACATGGGAAACTTACATCACGGCGGGCCGTTTTCAGAAATGTTACCGTACTTAGTCGATCTGTCGTGATTCCTTTCTCTTCCATGCATGGGAACAATAATAGTCAGATAACAGCGTGTAATTGCTTGTAAATGTTCTCCTGGAACGACATTCAAGAAAATTGTGCAAATACATACATACATAAATTCATATCTCGTAGATTATAGTATCATTTACTTTGTTTTTATAGATTTTTAGCCAATGCTCTCAATTCACTGTTGCAATCTTGCAATTTAGTATCACTGTTGCTCATGGACGTATAAAATATACGTCCATGCTGTTGCCGTTAAATGTTTCTTCGTTAACGAAACTGTTCTGTTACTATGAAACATACCACATGTGGATAAAATTCATTAATATGTATGTAATAACTACGTTAGTTTTCATATCTACTAAAAATCCATAGAAATTAATGATACCTACATATAACTGATCGAAAAATATTCTTACAGCTTAGGTAAATGATAAGAAGTGACAGAAATTAGTGAACAATGTGACATTTAAAGGACAGCACAGGACACAAAGTATAATATGACAAATTGATATGACAGAAATTAGTGAACAATGTGACATTTAAAGGACAGCACAGGACACAAAGTATAATATGACAAATTGATAAATAATTATATCTTACTTAATTTTCTACAGGTTTGGTAATATGCATTATAGCGCATAATTATTGGTAGCCAATGTTTCAATATTAAAATATTTTTTACTTTAATTTGTTTTTGGATGAGTCATATTTTGGCTAACGATAGATAATTTTCAATTAAAACATATTTACGTATTGTGCATCTTTACTGTGTGTTTTATATACAGTATAATTTAATATTATACAATTTCATATGCAAGTTTATTGGAAAACAGACAGATCACTTGCATAAATTAACATCTCACTACGTAGATACTCAATTTATATTAATAAATATAATTAAATTCCGTTTAAGTCCATTTTCAATATAGGTACCTGAAACAAAAATGCTAGTTATTTAGATAATTAGTTCATATATCATTTGAGCTTCAAGAGCATCTATAACTACCTAAATTGATTTTTATTGAGACATGACACGTGCAGGTTAGAGAGCAAAATAATGCGTCAGAGAATGATTACTTGTGCTAAATGTACATAGCTATATATAAACAGCAAATTCAGTCCACTAATATTCGCACTGCTGGGACTCGGCGATTTCTCTCAGAAGGAGAGTCAAGGTCATCATCCACCATGAGTGAATTAAATTGAGATAAAATCATAAAATAAGTTAAATTCGGCGTAGGGAAAGATTACAGGGAATATTATAAAATATGGTAACAAGAAGTATGCGTGTTAACCCGAGGGGAGCCGCTAGATTTTGCATAAAATGAAATAAGTAAATGTCGGTAGTGAGAATAACCGCCATAAAGTAAATTTTATCGCCATCTTGTTTGCTGTCAAGCGTGCTTCCCTAAAAGAAATCGATTCACTGTCGATTTTAAGACACCAAGATTGTAACTATCGGGAAAACCCCACTTAGGCAAAGTATTCCACAGCCTAGACGTTCTTATCTTCCGCAAATATAATGAATGGAGTACTCTATTGTCACAGGTTATAAAATGTTGATATGTTTTGTTATTTTGTTTGTTACTTATTGTCAACTGTGTTTGTGGTGCCAATAAAGTGTATTGTATTGTATTGTTGTTGTCTAGCGCATTCCTATAATATAAAAATGTAACAAAAACTATGTAATCAAGTTACATTGATACACATTTCCTATTCGCCTCCAGCTAACGGTGCGGGTTGCGTAAATGCCCAATCGCTGCGTGTGGGTGGCCATCATCCACATTACCTGTCCAGTAATGTTCTGATGATGCTCTCGGTAATTATACCTCCAAATAGTTGCTTATTGTTGCATCATTTGATGCACCGTGTGTGGCTTGGACACGCACGCTATTACAAGTCTGTCAACATGGAACTAGGAAGATAGAAATACATATAAAACACTTAAGACATCATGTGAATCGCCTGAGATTGGAATTACTTGCTGCCTTCCTTGTTTTCAAATGTCTGGGTGTCTTCAAGGCTAAAGTGAATATACAGCATAAGCAGCCCTCATAGCCACACGGGCGCCGCGCGGCTGCCGCAGCCGCCGCGGCCGTAAACCGCATCGTGAGTTTTGAATTCAATTTTACAAACAAATCTGCCGCGCCCGCGCTCGGTCGCGGTTAGCATCCGCGCCGTGAAAACCGGCTCTAAGAAGTAATACGTAAGACGTTTCGAATCGATAGTACCTACTAGTTTTTTTTTATTGCTATAGATACTAATATCGTACTGATAAATGAGTAAATAATTATTGTATTGCGCAAACGCTGACAACAATAAGTACTAAGTTATATAAATAGCCTACACCATGCGGTTTTCGCGGCTTCCTAGATAAAAAATAGATCCACGTTTTACTCAATTCCAAATTTCTTAAGTGATATTGTAGGTGTAATTGTGAAGTGAGAATAAATAGTAATTTTGGGTAACAAAAGTGTTTTTTTTTTAATATGGACATATTTATAGTCTGCCGTCCTAATAGTCCAGTAACTTTATACATTACAGTATGCATTAAATCCGGTAGATCTGATTTTTTGCAGACTTGTTTATGATGTTGGCCTAATGATTAATCCAAGTTTGTGACCTCGAGCGGCGAACGCAACTTTGTCAAAAATCGAAAAAACCGCGAAAAATAGTTTATTTTTAAAATTTTGGCGATTATAACCCTAAACGACTAGTTTTTGAAAAACCTTTCTTATGGCGTTTATAAAGTAGACTAAGTTTGCTACAATATGATACTAGAATTGTCTTTGTACACCCAATGGTTTCGAGAATAAGTCTTTCAAAGTTTATAATTTTTTTCGAACTTCGCAATTTTTTTGCTCCGAGTCGCTCGAGGTCACAAACTTGGATTAATCATTAGGCCAACATCATAAACAAGTCTGGAAAACATCGGTCTACCGTATTTAACGCATGCTACTCCATAATTTCAGGCGACAAAGTTACTGGACTAGAACAGTAACCATGACTATTTTCGTCTTAATTAGTGTATGTATTCGTATATACATATATATATTACATATTTATGCTAAATAGAACTTTAATTACCTATGCAATATTAACTAAAATAATTCATACCTCAACTTGTTTATGTAGTCATTTGGATGAGTGACTGCGGACTGACGGAGGCTTCCCGCTGACAGCAACAACGGATATTCCTGCGTCAGTTTTTATTAGCTCATGGATTATAGCGTGATATGAAGCAACTGTTTTACTCGTTCGTGGTAACAGAGTATCAAGATTTTCTAAGAGACGGCACGATATCAGCTTGGGCTGCTTGGGCGATATAGGGAAGATTTTAAAAGAATTAGTCTGAAAAGTAAAAAAGGAAATCTCCGTAAAAAGGCTGATTCCTATTTTTCAAAATTCCGATTACCTACTGATAGGATCTTTAATGTTGACCACATCGTCGCTTAACATCAGGCGAGATGGCCGTCAACTGCAAGTTAAGGAAGAAAAACAATACAGATTTAAAGGAGAACCCCAGGAATTATATAACATACTCGTGTTATAGAGTTTTGAACAATTCCTAAGGTTTCATGAAGTGGATGCCTGAGAAATCACAGAGCAAAGAGAAAAATCGTCTCATATCTTTGGATGACAAGCGATTCAGTGCTAGACAGTTATTCCGAGAGCTGCCACCAAATTTTGGGTAGGTATACTACACAGTCATAGAGACTGCCCCCTATTAAACAGTTCTCAACGTGGCTGATAAATGTTCACTTCAAAAAGTTATCTGAATTAATGTCTAAAAACCATTTTCAAAATCATAATAAACTTATAAATTCTGTTTTTCTTGACAATATACAAACTGGTTAGTCTCAAAAACCTAGCCCTTTTTTATAGCATCACATACAGTTAAAGCAAAGATCAATTCTTCTGTTCCAAGCAACAATAAACCAGAAACGTGCTCCGAGGCCCACGGTTTGACGACATAAAATACTGTTTCGAAACTATCGCCGTAGATAACTGTCGGAATTGGAATCGAGAAATGCAAGTTAGATCTTTAACTATAATTGGACAGAAGGACAACTCGAGATGGGTTCGAAAAAGTGGTGATATTATAATATTACTAGCTTTTGCCCACGGCTTCGCTCGCGTTCTATATGTAGTTGGCGTAAGGCCTAAGCGTTTATATGAAATTTTCATCCTCTAGGTATATGTACAACGTTTTATTCAAACTTTTAACCCCTATTCTACCCCATTGGGAATGAAATTTTAATAAATCCTTCCCCAGTTAGTAGATCACCGCATCATAGGAAGAATACGTGTGCGGAATTTTAAGTTTCTAGTTCTTAGGGTTTGGCCTGTGTATTCTGTTTTACCCTCTTAGGGTTGGAATTTCGCAAAACCCCGTCTTAGCGAGCGTCTACGTGCTAAAAGACACCTCTAAGCAAAATTTGAGACTCCTACCCTTGTAGTTTTTGAGATTCGGTGATGAGTGACCTTTCGCTTTTATATGTATAGATTAATCATGCATTTTCTATTTTCGTTTTCATATTATGATAATAATGTTGCGGCTTGCTCAATAAATATAAATGAATACATAATTTTATGAAAGTTACGAAAAAAAAACTTAAAACTTGTTATTTGTACTGTTCTGTAAAGTCAATGTCAAGTGATGAGAAGCGCATCAAGAGACTGATAGGTGACGATCTGGTTTGAAATGTAATAATCAGATTGATGGTTTTCATTCAGTACTAAAATATACTATCACCATTTAGTCCGTAGTTCCGAACATCATACTTTTTCTTTTGGAAATGGCTCATTGGTCTGATAGAGAACTTTGAATTTGGATAAAAAAATATGTTCAAAATGTGTTAGCTGTCAGGTAGACTTCATGTAATTCTATTTTTGAACCCATTTTTTGTCTTTTTCGAAGACTGCTTATTAATAACATATTTAAAATGTTCCATAAAGCATTATTATCCTACTGCTCCTACTCCTACTGCTGCATAAGGCCTTTCCAACAAACTGCCACTCAGGCCGATCCTCGGTTATACTCGTGCATATCCAACCGCTACCAGCTGCTTTTCGTAAATCGTCACTCCATCTAATCTCAGGGCGTCATATACTAGAGGTACATTTTTTTGCCGATTAGCGGTCTCCACTCGAGAACCCGTCTATCCACTCTAATAACGTTTATCGGTTCTTATATCCAATTAACGTCCAACTTTAAAAAAAAACTATTTACTCACGAATTGTTTGAGTTATCCTTATGAGTATTTCTAATCTGCGTAGAGATAGGCTAACGGTGTCCTCGTGTTACTAGTGAGAAAGCATGGAGATGTAAAGTTGTTAAACTTATAAACCAGAAATATGTTTGCTACATGTTTTCTGGCTATAAAATTATATGCTTATCTGTAGATGTTGTGTCGCTAAGCTCTCTACACAATATTCTGAAAGCTTTACCGTAATGTTTAGCTATCGTAATCCTCTTCGGGTTTCTGAATTGGGGTTTTATCATTAATCCCTCTCATAATGTGTTTTGCGCTTTCTAAAGTAGATACAAAATGTTAATACTTAACGTTTTATTTTCAGTCATTAGGGATTGTTTGCTTTGTCAGAGTTTCTAAGTATGTAACAATGATCCCACTTACTTTCGAAACCTTTTTTAATGACATTTTCTGTCGGCGATCTTTCATCTAGGATTAAATTAAATCCTCATCTCAAAGGGAAGGATTTTAAAAGAAACGGTAGCAATTTATTACACAATTAAACCCCCAACCCAAAAACTCACGTTTATTACATCCTCCGGACAACTTAAGTAGAAATTTTACTCTGAACGTATAAAAGCCGTGAGTTTTATCACCTAATTCCGTGGAAACTATAATTGCTTTTTTTTATGAAAACTGCTCATAAATCGACATGGTTCGTGGGGCTGCCATTAATAGGAATTTATAGTTGTAGCAATAATATTTTTGTCTGGCAGCACCTTTGGATTGAGACATCAATATGACCGAATGGGGCCGAAATAAATCATTGGGTTTTTATAAAGGAATCATCGCCTCCGCTTGTCACCGGCAAGGTGGCGGCAACTTCAAAGGCGGACGTGTCTTTGTAGAACCGCTGCGCGCGCGCCGATGAAGGCTTCATTAAAACGCAGAGCTTTGATCTACGATTTAGTTGTAGAGTTTGATTGGCTGGAGATTATTTTGACGTTAGTGTAATTGGTTGAAAGGGTGAATAATGTTGTAATAGCTTGTTTTTTGGGCAGTATCCATTTCCATTAGAATAATAAAGCAATCGACACCATAAAGGTTCCACTCTACGATCTACATATAAAATACTTGTGAGTTGTATGTGTTTATTACATACGTAAAGGCTTCCTAATTCGTATCTTCATATTCTGTGTGCTTTGTGTATGTTTCATGTATCATTTTAGATACGATATAGGTACGTATGTGTATAATTGTATAGTAGTTATAAAACTACCAGTCATAGGGACTGCCGATAGAAGTGAAAACTTGTAACTCAGATTTTGATAGCTCACTCTGGAAACTACGCGGGTGAAACGGCGCTGTTGGTCTGGAAAGATTCTCCAAAGCATTGTCATCTAAAGAAGGCATGGCCATCTAGACAATATACTTAGCCTTGATCCCGAGTTCACCCGAAGATTTCTTTCATTTACGATCGTGCCACTTGAGCTTAATTCACAGCCCACGAAAAATCTGTGTATGGTGTGGCTAAAGAAGTTTTCACTTCAATAAGTTTAGATGAGGAATTTTAGAATACCTGCATCTTCTGTGCTGGTCCAAAATTCAGTATAAACTAGAAAGTATACATTTGGTATATATTTAGAGTAGAAGAGTATATATTTAAATACTAGAACTAGTATCTAAATATATACTAAGTACTATACTTACTTACGGACATACGTAAAACAAATTATCTACTTACATAATTATGATGTTTAGTGATAGTTGACTATGAACTACAATGGAAATACTTCGGTTGAATTCCCGATAGAGCTGCACATTGCGATGTACGCGGCGTAGAGCGAATGAATACGATATTGTTGACGCCTTGATTTACGAGCCTCGTGATGTTCTGAGAATCCACTGCAGTTTATTAACAAGTTAGGATTGAAGTTTGCCGAAGCAGCAAACATGTAGAAGTTATGATTCCGTGATTCGGTAAAAAGGAAAACATGGATAAAAAATGTGTAAAATTTTTGGACACCTGTTTGGGGTTGCTTTCTTTGATATTACAACCCAAAAGCAGCTTCAATACCTCAGACAATTTATTACTCAACTACTAAAAACTGCTCTACACGGCGAAAGACGTTTTCAATTCAATAAATGAGCAAAGTAAAGTATTCTATAATAACAAACAACTTCTATTTGTCTATACATAAAAATTATGAGTTTTTTTAGAATAAAAAGTAGCTGTGTTCTTTCAGACTATAATCTATCTATGTTCCAAATTTCAGCCCGATCCGTTCATACATTACGACGTGAAAGAGTAACAAACATCCATCCATCCGT
This sequence comes from Ectropis crepuscularia, assembly GCA_963693475.1. NCBI lineage: Eukaryota > Metazoa > Arthropoda > Insecta > Lepidoptera > Geometridae > Ectropis > Ectropis crepuscularia. The sequence continues at coordinate 11,799,805 of OY856357.1, read as the reverse complement.
AGGTACTTACAAACATTCACGGTTATAATAATATTATACAGGACATATTATATAATATAATATTTTTACACGTTTTCTGGATTAAATAGTTATAGGATACATGCGAAAGGTTGGATGTTTCGATGTTTGTAGCTCAATCGTGTCGGAACGTCTGAACAACTCAGGTGAAAATTTGAAACACAGTTAGATTACTTATATGTAGTCTGGAATAACACATTTAATCACGAAAAAATACCAGAACGGGAACTGCGGGGGTAAAAAAACTGCTAATGTTTTATGAATTTGTGACTAACTGCCTGTATGCGTGTTTTGTCCATCGTATATTGAACAAAAATTCAAAGCTAAGCTGATACAAGACAGGAAGGTTCAGAGTAAGTTAATACATCATTCCGGGAACAGGCCCCGGCGGTGGTAAAAAGCGGAGGTTGCTCCGCGCTTGCGGCCGCCTCGCCGCCGCCGATAGAGTCATTATGCTCCATTATTGGACTGTGGCTCTCAAACTTCTGATCCGACTGGACCTGGCATAAGCAGCCAACTAAATCTTCACTAACTACTGGTACTCGGAGCCTCCTCTTGCAAAGAGTGCGGTTTGGTGGATGAAACAGTAATGTCCTCGAAAGATACTTGGAACATGTCGGTTTCCTCACGATGTTTTCATTTGCCGTTTTTTTTAAGTTAGCGACATTACGCACATGACTTCCAAAAGACAGTGGCGCGGGTAGGATTTGAACCCGGGGGCTCCGCATCGACAGTCGCCGTTCTCCTGATTAGACCTCCCGTAACTTACTAGACCAAAAACATTGATGAACATTTCACACACACCACTATACAACCCCAAACTAAGCATAGTTAGTGCTATGGAAGCCAGATAGCTGATATAATACTTATTAAGCTGTAAATACACACTTACTCTACATAGAAACACCCAGACACAGTACAAATATTAATGTTCATCACACACGAATTATTTGCACTGGGGAGGAATCGAAACCACGACCCTTGGCTTCGCAGGTAGGCTTACTCCCAACTAAACCACAAGGCCAGTCTGCCAGCCAGCAGACTAGCCGTAATTTACTAGACCAACCGTAACTTAACTGGACCTAAGTCCACGGTACACTTGCAGGTATTCATATTTCCAATATCATTTATATTTGGATTCGTAGTATTTGAATAATTCTTATACTGTAGTGGTAAGACTTTTTGTAGATGTCGCCAGTACCCAGTACCACATCTTTGCTAGTTATTTTACCGCATAGCTTTAATTTGCGATCAATTTAAATTTTAATCTCTAAGTCTTGTAATTTCTTTGAGAACGGTGACCTTCAAACCGGAACACTTTGGGTTGGACCAACTGGCAAAAAACATTGAATTTATCCGAAGTTCATAATATACGAGTACTTCTGTCTTAAAAGTTATTTTGTATGTTTGTTATTGTTTCTAATAAGACCCGAGTCATGAGATTGTCAAGGTGGTTGCTAAGTCAAAGTTGGGACAAAAAGTGGGATAGATATGGTTCAAATCTTATGATTTAAGATTATTGGCAGTCGTAGGGACTTCTGATAGAAGTGAAAACTTAAAACATAGAATATTAAACTGAACTAATTTTGCACAATACGTTATACGTAGGTATACGGCTATTGATACTGCTAGTATGCACGTCGGACGCGAACTCCTAAGATTTTTCTCAACCAAAAAGTACCCAACGCGGCGACAGAAGCTTTCACTTCAAAAAGTTTGAGGTCCACTGCCTTTTGAAGGCTGATTAACTCGTCGGGCCTGGCTGCGGGCACAGCGTCCATAATGTATGTAATCATCTCACAACTTTTTTTGTTTTAATCTTACCTACGTTTCTGTTACATTTCCTTTGAACACGACTTCTAGTTGTAGGCGGTATACACAGATGAATGTCTATATTTACCAAACCAAAAATATTTGTATTTTATTTACTCACTATTTGCATTTTGTACCCACCGTGTGTTTCAATTTAAATGCCACATACAGTGATAGTACGTTTTACAACCGACTTCAGAAAAAGAACAGGTTCTCAATTCTCAAAGAAGGAGGTTGTATATAGATAAATTACGTGATAGCTCATTGGGAATAGATTTTGATGATTCTTTTTTTGTTTGGTAAATTATATTTCAGACAGGTATGTAATGAAGCCTAAATAGTTATTATACAGGCAAAATCAATGTTATGCTTGGAAAGAGTGTTTACTTTTTTTGCTTTTATATATAATATTGTGTTGCTTCTATAATATTATCTGAAGGAATTTCATTCATACCGGGTTTCATGTTAACTAGCGGTTCGCGCCGGTATAAATATATAGCCTATAGCACTCAGGGATTACGTACATAACGCTGTAAGAATATTTGAATTAGGTCCAGTAGTTCCCGAAATTAGCGGATTCAAACAGATAACCTCTTCAGTTTTGTAATACATATTAGTAAAAATATTAGATATTAGTATAGATATCAGTAGGGATGGCACACTAAGAAATCCATCAAACTCAACTGCTCATCTCTTTGCTGCCCATCGCCTCGGCGAGTCAAATATCTATCGAATTTATGAGAAAAGAAATGTTTGGTGTTTTAGAAAACAAAATAAACTTTGACTTTGACTTTGCAAAAGCCATTGCCGGAATTGTGAGGCTAAACCACAATACTAGCTTAATCAAGAATTGAATTTGACTTACAAAGGCATAGTTTCTGTCCATCGAAGTAACAAGAAATCAAAAAGATCATGTGAAGGCGTGAAGGAATCTGACTTGTACAATTTACTTACCCGGGAAGATAACTAGCTGTCTGCTTTTTTATTATTCTCACATATCGACATGTAAGCTAAAGCTCTAAAACCCATTAAATTAACCAACTTCGTGTTAATAATGTATGTATTTCTCTCCGCGGTCTTTTTTATTTCATACACGGTACGCATACACGATCAACACGGCAATTTGCAATTTTGTAAACCGTTTCGAAAGTGTAAAAAATGATGTTAATTATCGTAAATTACAGCATTTACCGTGCTCTTACCATTCTCGCTAGCACTTTGTACCGCTTCATAATTCATGAGTGTCATACAACTCATACATAAAGCTGAATCGGCGCTTTAAAACAGTTTGAGTCGAATACAATGACTACTTCGGCTTGACGGCCGTAATGATGGGGCAGGAGGGATGAAGATAATTTAATTATAATACAATTGGAGTGTTTAACTAAGTATTGCCGTGCTTCATTTTTGCCCATTGCAAAGGGGTAGAAGTAGAAACTATGTGATGTGTGTGACAAAAGATATGAAGAGCATACCCACATACAAAAAAGCTTCAAACATTGACTGTGTTTGAATTATCTATAAAGTAATATTTTATGAAGTACTTAATAAGATCCAAATAAGATCAATAGCCGTTACTGGAAATGTTAATAATTAAAAAAATGAAGTAGTTTTGTTTCCACATTTATTTAAATACATAATTAAATTTAAGTACTAAATAAACAATATTTCCATTTATGAAGTGTGCGACCACATTAATTACCTTATTAACCACCCTTATTCATTTAAATATTAGGGACTTTGACTCTCAGCAAGATGGCAACTCAGTTGAACGTAGAGGCTTATCCTGTGGGTTTACGAAGCCAGCGTGGGTGGACAACCTACGTCGCACGTGGCCGGATGTCGTTATATTCTTGATAATGTCTCCGAGATCCCGCCTTGAGACGTTAGATTCAACTGGATTAGAACATCTTACAAAACTGTGATAAGTTGATCACATTAATAATTCTTATTAAAAACATTTTACAGGTCTTAAACTTGACCTTTATTGTTTAATTACTTCCCGACAAGACGAAGACGAGATGTTTTCAATGTGAGGTCTTAATCGCGAAAGCTTATTAAGAGTTCTCGAATCGTTTCGAATCAATACTTAAATCATACCTATATTACTGAGCTTTTATCTAGCTGAGCCCCGCGGTGTAACCCGCGGCTCAGCGGCTTTTCACGGTAATTTATTTTCGCTAATTACGGTTCAGAGGTAAAAAATTACAAAATTTGAAAGTCGTCAATGGTCTTAGTGACTTCAAATCGTAAGCACACTTCATCGTAGACCGCATCGTTGCTTAACATCAGGCTAGGTGGCGGTCAAGTTTAAGTCTATTAAAGTTAAAACAGTTTTATTTCCAACCCTGGATTGAATTGATTTCATGGATTGTTATTAAAATTGGAGTATGTGAGTACAACAGGATTGATTGGATTATTCGAATTGTTTCATGGCTTGAATTGACTATATCGATCAGATCTATAGATTTATAAATTTATTGAATTTATGGGATGGACCGATCATGTTGATTGATCGGATTCACTAACTTTATCGAATTTATTGGTACGATTGGATCAAATGAATCGATTTGGTTGTCTTGATTTGATCGATTTGTTCTAAATATTTAATTTATTTGACCGATACCAACCGAACCCCGCCAATTCAATCAATCCATGATTGAATTGGTTGGGTTGATCGAATTAAAAGGATTATTTGAATTGCTTTCATAGATTGAATTGATTGTAGCAATCAGATCAATAGGATTGACACGTGAAAAAAAGAAAACACCCAAACAAAACAAATTCTTTAGAATCAGAGTATCAATGAATCATTACTATCTAATTAACAGCAAATTATCGCTCAGGTGTCTACACGTATTGCAAGCAAAATAATCCTCACCTTAATCATTGGATCTCGAGGTTCGCGGCCATTGCTTCCCAAAGGCTCGACAAAAACAGGCGCGAGCCGCCGCGTAACAACTTCATCTCGATAACGAGCCCGAACCCGTCTCTGGCAAGGTCTGGGTCGGACTCAGGGCGACAACCTACCTATCCTACTTAATTTACGTTACGTTACCTACATTACGTTATTTTTGTTTTTGTGGATGAAAAATAGAAAAAAAATATATTTTCGTGATGCATCATGAAGCAAAGATTTTACATAAAATTACACTAAAGGTGGATATTTCTCACAGAGTTCTATCAAGCCCCAAACTAAGCGAAGCTTGTATACTATGGAAACTAGTTAACTGATATAGTACATACTTATAAAGTTGTAAACACATTCATTTGATTGATAGAAATACTAAGATAGAATAATAACTACCTATCTGAATTCCTCACACAAATATTTGTACAAGGTGGGAAATGAAAGTTGTTTTAAATCTAAATTAGGCTGATTTGGTTACATTATACTCGGTTTACATTATTCTACTTACTGGAGAAATGTAAACCGGCACTGGAATGCATTGGCACTGGGTTGATGCTTTCCAGTGCCGGCTTACATTATTCCAGTAAGCAATCCAGCGTTGGATTCGAGCGCTGGACTGGAATAATGTAAACCAGGTATAACTCTGGTAATGAAGCCAATCCATAAAAAAGTTTTTTCGTTTTGAACTTATATCAATGAATTCGTTTTTCAAATCTACTTTTACTGTATAAAATTTTACCCATGATTATTTCAGTCTTAATAAATACCTGTGTTTGCCTTTCTCGACTGACGTTACATGAAAAATAAAAGAATAAAGATGTTGTGTATTTCATGTTGTTGTGAGAACAGGAAATATAATAACCGATTTATATATGAAACTGTGGATAAATAAATCATCACTGACCGAAATCAAATTAAAACTAAATTTTATAAAACTTTAGTACATACTTCAAACATTCATGAACTGACCATATTCCAAACATTTGAGCGACCCAAAAAGCCACTTTGAATCGCTATAGAACTTTTCAAAATTAGTGACAACTCTTCTAACGACCCTACGACTACGACGACTCTAAAATTTTTAAGGAGTTTCCTTAAAAATAATAATTAAAGAACATGATTATTTAAAAAAATTACAAAAAAGGAATTTAATGTAAAAAAGATCTTTGGCACACTATCTTCGAATTTATTTAAATCAATTCGGGAGATGAAGTTCACAGTGTGGCGTTTACAAAGCTTGATAGTTCTCAATTGCACCACAAATAGCGTTAATATTTCATGTTATTGCATTATCTTAGGTTGCCTTGATATTGGCAAGTGTGCAAAGTTAAAAAAAATACACTCAAACACACTCACATAGTCAGACACTCGACTAAATTTCATATTTTCTGTAAAACCAATTAAAGGCATCGGTGTTATCATATTATAGACTTTTGTTAACTTTTCGAAAACCACTAAACCAATTTCGATACAATTTACATGGGACCATGTCTAACGTATGATCGACCAAACAAATAAGGAATGAGCAAAATCTGTTCACAAGCAGAGCTATCCCGTACAACTTAATAGGTCCTTCACTTTATTCCTCATGATAAGAAGTCTAACTTCAGCCATATACTTACTAATCAATCTCAACGCAAGAAGCATTAACCTAATTACAATGTTTACTAAAATGTTGACTAGTCAACTTCAGTGTGTGGGTTTTTGTGACGGTGTGCGTGCGCATCGTACAAATCTAGTCACATCATTTTACCCTAACGCGCAAAAACCGGTAAAATCCTACTAATATTATAAATGTCAATGTATGGATGTTTGGATGTTTGTTGCTCAATCACGTCCTAACGTATGAACGGATCGGGCTGAAATTTGGAACACAGATAGATTATAGTCTGGAAGAACACATATTTTATCCCGGAAAAAACAACGGGAACAACGGGAACGGGAACTTCGCGGGTAACACCGCGGGGCGCTGCTAGTAAAAATATAAATAGAAACATCAAAATGTCAAGTTCAATTTTTCATACTTTCTCGGTTAGACTCTAGTTTGTTCGTAAGTTTCCAGTCATTTTATATCAAATTCGAGTTCCGATAATAAAGCAATATAAAACAGGATCGTCAAACAAAAATAAAAATCATTTTATAGCCTGAACCAGTGCCCGTCGCGCGTTGATGTCTTTATCTCGTGGACTTACGGGCCGAATATTGCCTCGTATTGTACCAAGAAAAATATAAATTCGTTAAGATATTGAAAAAAAGTTTAATTTAAGACCATTAAAGTTTATTTTATGTTTTGCTTGGTGTCGTACAGTACAGTGGCTTTCACCATTTTGGTATTTTATATTTGTTTATGGTGACACGCGTTGATTTCATTTTGTATTTAAATTAGAATAACGGAACTAGTAACTCATACATACGCCTGATGGTATGCAAAACATAACCCCTAACAGCACAAAGCCTTGCAGTCGTTAACAGGAGATATGGTTTGAAGAGCAATGTATTCAACATTGCTCTTCAACCCGAAATATAACAATCTCTTTACTTGTGGTTCTACATACTTGGCAGTAAAATAACAAGGAAAGATATGGTACTTCCTCAGACAGGCTGCAAAAAGTTCTATCACTTATTTCTTTTTTCTTTTCTTCTTAATTTCAATAAAACTGAAAATTTGATATTGGTTGCATTTTTTTATACAAGGTGACGCAAATCGCATGTACTAATTCAAAAGGTCGTAATGTACAACATTATAAATTAGTTTTAGTATCGGGCTAACTCTTAAATCAGCCTTTGCGTACTTTTTTCGAGTTCATAGGAGGTTTCTTTATGCATGCTTATACTCATATGCTTATGCTCACACTTATGTATGATTTACCTAATTTTTCACTGAAGAGATTGCACGACCTGATTGAAGGGCTAGTTAGTCCTATCGTAATAGTTTTTCCTAGTAATTAGTATAACTTTCCTCTTTTGGATGATTATCTGTTTACCATATTTTATCTCTGATCACCTAATAAAGGTTTTGTTTATGGATTACTGTTTTCATAGTAATATCATAAGTGTCAAAAATTTTACGTTAGTTGCTCAATCCCGTCGGAATGTGTTTTTAAACGGATTGGCTGGAAATTTAGAACACGGTTAAATGAAAGCCTAAAAAAGTCGGACATTGGCTACTTTTTGTCACTGGAAAATAACGGAAACTACTCCGGCAAACCCGCAAGACGCTGTTTATTATGTTATAAATGGCTTACTATTATTATATTATTAATAAATACTGTATGAAAATTCCATAGATTAGAATTTGAAATGGTCCTCTGTAACCTTTTTATATCGGGAATACCATGGAATTGGGAGCTATGCGGGCAAAACAGCGGGACGCTACTACTAAGGCCATACCTGCAATGATATTGTACTGCAAGGGTTTAGTGCCTCGTTGCCTGTAGTATATGTATATTTTGTTGGATGTTGAAGCAGGGAAGCCAAACATGTTTTACTGCTGCATTCAAAACTTTTATTCAGTCATGGCTGACGCGAGCCAAAATGTCAAGTTTTTATATGTAGAAATTTTAGGCTTTTGTAACATTGTACGAGCTCGAAGAGATAATATTGAGCTTAAGTCAAGTTTTATAGTACACTAGTGATAAACCCGGCTTCGACCATGATACCTATTACTTACATATAAAATATAGCCTAATTAGCATTTAGCATTCACGCACTTACATTGTATCTAACGAAAAAAGGTTTTTTTTAATCGCTCAAGTTCCTGATATTAAACAAAGAAACTCTTCAGCTTTATAATATTAACATTCAAGTATGGTATTTAATATTTAAGTTGTGTTGAAATTGTAAAGTAGAAAATTAAAATTAAAATTGTAGAGATTCAAATTTTTTTTTAAATCGTCAAAGTTTGTAAATTGGAGTGATAGAATTTCTGTGGAACTCGTAGTTTCTTATGTTGTGTGATACAAATAAAAGTTTACTACAAACCGACTGGACAATTCATGACGAAAGATATCCATGTATAGTTATATCTATTACAAGAAGGGGACATAGCTGGTCATTATTTCTTTCTTGAGTTCATTCCCGCCTATGTTCTTATGTAGGCTAATTACCTTTATACTGGTCACCTGAAAAATACCAGCATATTAACTGCCCTCAGCAGCAAGGCCGCCAAGTACTGACAATTAAATACAAAGAACAAAAATTGGAATTCATTTCTTCAAGATAAAAAGTTAAAGGTTTAACACTCCTGCCTTGGGTCTCGCATCCAGCTGCGATATCTTCATTTGGCGGCCGGCAGGTGTCACGTGGTCCAAAATCATCCTTCTCTCTCTAACCTGGAACAAATTCGATACCTCTCTCTTTCGCTTTGATACTCAGCTCTGTAGGAAAGCTTAGCGAGGTTTGTAACTTTTTTTTGTTGGAACCTTTATTTATTTGTGTCGAGTTTCTCCAGTTACGACTCACAAATAAATGCGTTTGTGTGAGTGAGAATTTAAGATCGAACAGAAACAAATCTTAGGTGTCGGTGTAAATCAACACTAAATTATAGTTTGTTTGATAAGCTTTAGCAGCCCGTTTTACGTTTCCACTACCTTCCCTTACAAGGAGATAATCAGGGCCATAATCCACCGGACTTGCAAAAGGCAGGTTGGCGCATAACACATTATCCTCCACGGCTTTCTTTCTTGGAACACGCTGGTTTTACCGGTTCACAGGGTAGTGGTGATGACGAACTCCTACATCTGTACTTTGCAAAAAAGGTTCTAACAGATTGTAACACGCTAAACTAGGATGTTAAGATGTTTGTCAATCACGTCGGAAGTTTGAACGATCGGTTTGAAATATAGAGCACAAATTAAAGTAGGGAACAGCATAAAGGCTACTTTTTATCACTGGAAAGAAACGGGAACGGTAAAAACCGCGGGTCGCTGTTAGTTACAAAATAAATAGAGATTAGCGATCCAAAAGAAAAACAACTAAAAAAACAGAAGCTGTCGTCGATTTCTTTAAATAGACCGTTTTCAAAAAGCAACTTTCAATTTTGAACTATAAAGCAACGTAATATAGCTTTTGTTTGCAACAAACGCTTGAACTGAAATTGTATTGTTTGTTCAAGAGAGGTTTAGTTTAGTTTACACAATGTTGGGTAAATATTTGTGTAGTTGAGCTACTGGCACGTAATCTCGGTTCGTGAATATTTACGTATAATGTCATATTCACGGAAGCGAGCGGAAATTGTTACTTCATGAGTATTGGTTACATCTAGGTATTAGGCATAAATGTTTATGAAGGAATTTTTGGATGAGTAATTAGTCGTTTTGAAGCCTTGGTAGCCTAGTTAGTGGCAAGAACGTTCGTTTGCCAATCATGAGATCGTTGGTTCAGATTCCGCCTACATCTCTGATTTTGTTTCATGTAAACATGTGACGAGACGAGCTGAACATTCACCTGATAGCAAGCGTCTTGCCAGCCCATAACAGTTGCAATACAACCCATTGCTTTGATTTATAAAGTCATTGGTTGCCCTTCAAACCGGAACAGAGTAATGCTTACGCAAAGCTATTTGACGGCAGAATATCTGGCACTGCGGTGGTACCCACATAGTCGTACCTTGCATAAAGGGCCTACCACGTGGTAAAGTATTTTTCCAAGTGCTGACATATATCGTGAACACATCATCTCTACTGGATTTAAACGGTGAAAGAAAATGTCATAAAGAAATGAACACGTTCCAAGAAAGATGTCTTTCGAGGACTTTATTTTACCACCTAACAACCGACACTCAGTCAGTGTTGTAGATTATGGCCTTGACTATCTCTTTGTGAGAGAAAGCTCCGTGTCCCAGCAGTGGGAACGTGAAGTGGGCTACTTATACTTATCCTCAATTATTTTGATGACACACACATTTGTATATGTTAAATTCTCTCATAAGTTTAACAACTTTTTATCTCACAGATGCCTTTATTTATTTATAGTAAAGAGTGACGAGATGAGCAGGACATGTCCCCGATGGTAAGCTACACGCCTGCTCATAACAGCACAGTGACACGCAGTCATTAGAACAAGATGAGTCCAAACCACTACTTAACACTGCACTACGCTCGATACTACTGCACCTAGATATAAGGTGAATTATCTCTAAGCCCTGTAATTTCTCTAGAAACATTGTCTTTCAAACTGGAACACAGTGTTGTTTTTACATTACTGTTTGGCGGTAGAATAACGGGAAAATATATGGTACTTCCCCAGGCAGACTCTGTAACGACTCCTACCATTACAAAGCCTTGAGTGATTTTTTGATATACGGCGGTAAAACTTTAAACTTGGAAATCTACAAGGCAGCCAACATTTCTTGGCAAAGCTTCTACATGGAGGCAAACTTCAAAGGCTGAATATCGATAAAATGTTGGCTATTTATGCGAGCGGTGGTCGCAGAATATGCACATAAATTACACCCAGCCGCATTAGTTAAGATAGAGGCAATGATATCGTACTTGTATGTAGTTCTCAATAAAAAAAATGCATATGAACTAAAATAAAACGAATAACATTCGTCCAGCTGCGCGCTGTGGTTAGTTATTGTACTACTTACTACTGTACCTGTTAGTTATTGTACTACTATTCAACAGGGTTAATAAAATTTTACCTAATACTATGCTGTCCCGACCCTTTGTTCTGCTAAATTTATTATCAATCGAATCAAAAGACAAAGTGACGCGACATTTCATCACCACTCCCTACCAAGCCTGAATGTATGACAACACGCCAAAAGCGATTTTAATAAAATTTAGTATGGAGTTAACTGACACACTGAATTAACACATAGGCTACTTTTTATCCCGAAAAAAAAAACGGGAACTACGCGGGTAAAACCGCGGGGTGCTGGTAGTATTTTCATAAAATGTAAGTACACAGAAACAGCGATTGAAAAATCAAGAGCTATTTGAATATGACGAGTCTAAGTAACTACCTAACGCTCATCACCAGGATACAAGATGCCTTTGCCCTGTAATTTCTATAGAAATATTGCAAAAATCTTCAAATCGGAACACAGTAATGTTTTCGCGATACTACTTAGCGATAGAATGACGTACAAAGGCGCGGTATGTAGTATGAACCCAGCATGTCTACTACGAAAACAACCTCCGAATAATCGGATCCGACCGACAGCTGTCCGAATAATCGGTAAGGTAATTAAATTCTTTCGGAGTAAGGTTTACGACACAAAAACTGTCAAATATTTGTCGGTCGGAAATCGCAATGAACGAAACGCCTGATCCGATCAACTGACTGTTTGTGTTTCGTGGTAAGAAACGTCCATAAGTTCGGCCGATATATCGTTTATCGGACTTCGTAGTAGACCTGAAGGTGTGCTCCGCAAAGAATCCTACCATTAAAAACTTAAATAAATAATGTAAATAAACAGGTACACCAACGATAGATAATTTACAAATGAAGTTGTAGCCAACGTCTCATAATAAATACCCATCAACCAACCAATAAATTACATCCTTCTTAAATAAAAATGTTTGATTTAAAACTAATACAATATTCATAAGGTGTTAGATAATAATCTGTGCTTGGACAGTTCCGAGAAGTAGAAATATAAAATGTCCGTGTCAGACACGCCATCTCGCACCCGACAAATTAAACTGTAAAGGCCGGTTTGCATTTTGATTATTGCGAGTGTGAGTGCGAGTGCGATTGCGAGTGCGAGTGACTGATTACTATGCACTCGCAATAATCAATCGGTGTCCACACGTGTTTGCTACCAATCACTCAACACCTGCACTACTCACTCGCACGCGTACTAATCAAAATGAAAACAGGCCTTAAGAGCTAGTGACTACCTGACCTTAGGCATTTATTAAAAGACTACAAAAAAAAGGTGTTGTAAGTTTGTCTAAGTGCAATAAGTAAATATATAATAATAGTAGTAGTAATTTAGTAGTTATAGAAATACTATAAACACTAATTACTACTAATACTAGTGCACTGCGTCAGTCAGCCAGAGATACAAGATGAAAATATTCCGTTAAAACATTTTACATAGGTACAACAATTCCGTGAAAATATTATGGATGGGAAGATAGAATCATTCCTAAAATGGTCGGGAAGGATATACGGATAAACGGAATGTCAGGTAAGCTTTGAAAATAAGCCACTAGTTTTATATAGAGTTCGTTAAAGGCATGTTTTCATTTTGATTAGTACGCGTGCGAGTGAGTAGTGCAGGTGTTGAGTGATTGGTAGTAAACATGTGTGGACACCGATTGATTATTGCGAGTGCATAGTAATCAGTCACTCGCACTCGCAATCGCACTCGCACTCACACTCGCAATAATCAAAATGCAAGCCGGCTTAAAGGCCGGTTTGCATTTTGATTATTAAGTCTAAATAGTAAGTCTGAATAAATTTAAGTCTGAAAGATTGTACTGCAAAATAAAGCCGTGATGGCCTAGTGGTCACAAAAATGTTCGATTTCACAATTGCGACGGATCGAAATTCTGCCTGCACTTATGAGTATTTTTCCAAGTGCAGATGTCGGTACGAGTTTGTCATGGCTTTAAAAAATAAGGTAAACATCGCGAAGAAACTACTTTAAATTTTTGAGGGCGTTTACGTCATCGGCTAATCCGTACTTTACCAGCGTGGTGGAAATTACTCTCTTCTTGAGAGAAAGCCCCGAGCCCTAACCCTGGAAAAAAGGGGACTTTTCATAATAATCTTGTAAAGTTTTACCATAGAATAGGTTTTACTACACCTATAGCACGTGGACACTTAAACATGTACCTATGTCCAAGTACAAGTTACACAACCTCATCCCGTCTAATTTATTCAACAACCACGACATCAATCCTCCGCCCAAACTCCGAGTTAGATAAAGTCATACAGATAACGAGAAGTGGTCTTAAAATTACGGTCCTCTTATGTTATAAATATTCAAAAGGTCCGAACCGAGGCGAGGCTTGAAAAAATTGACGTCTCAATTATCGAGAACCCAACGCCACGTAAAGGAAAACTCTTCTGTTAATTCAAGCCATTGAGCCACCGTCGTGTTACTAAACCAACTTCGAACTGTTAAATAGTTCGCTATTTTAGCTACGTCTGTAGTTTAGTTGGCGCTCTGTACTGGGTGCTTTTAATTTATATTATTCTCACGCTTTTTATTTCCTGCTGCTCTGTTGCTGTTGTCCATTCTTGCTATTTGATGTGATAAAAACAAGATTTGATGGCATGGTGCGAGATAATTGGTATACTTTTTCTGATTGCTCTATTTATACAACTATTTGTAATTATGCTATCGTTACCGCAGTAACAACCTTTTTTAGGGAATGGAGAGACGGAAGCAAGAACGGGTGAGGAAAAAAAACCTAATGATATGTAAAACATATGAGTGGTTATATATAATATTTGAGCCCTTTGGGGTTGAGACATTGGGCCCGTGGGGGCCGGGAGCTCAGCTCATTTTCAAAAGCCTTTCCGAGCGCTTAGACGACGCGACGCGTGACCAAAATGCTGTTGTTTATTTAGCCCAACTCATAAGCATTGCCATCCAGCGTGGTAATGCCGTCAGCATGCTGGGCACGATTCTGTTGTTATTCGACAGGTCTCCTGGCTCAGTGGACAGAGAGTCTGCTCACTGAGTCTGTAGGTCGTGGATTCTATTTCCGGACAAACACCGAACAAACCTCGGACAAACATTTGTGTGATAAATATGGACGGTTGCATTTTGGGTGTTTCTATGTATCATCAGTGTGTATTTCAGTTATATACTTATGAGTTATATCTGCTGTCTGGCTTTCGTAGAACATGATTTTAATAGTTTGGCGCTAGGTGGTCTTGAGTGAACAATATCGACTCATATTTATTTATAAAGATGGGCTCATACTAGAACTTAGCGTAGAGTTAATTTTACAAATTAGCCGGCTGTAATCCTGTCCGGCTAGCTGACCAATAAGATCTCAAATCGCTACAAAATACACTGTGTGCGTCACATTTGAAGGTAAGTATATTCGTTTGGTATTTTTTCTCAAAACAGTGGTCGATCATTGTAATACTCGTTCCATTATTTATAAAGGGCAGTTGGCCTCAGATGGCCTCTTCTGCTTTTTACCGAACTTTGGGCTGGGGCAGAAGACGCAGGGCCCTACTAAATAGGTACTAATCTAAACTTACCTTCAACAATTCTTCGCGATTGAATAACTGACAAGTAACAAATTACCTACTTACAAATGTTATGATATTCGTATTCGTCTGAATATTCTTCACTTTAATTTCAATTTACTTTATTAAGTTACCTCGCTAATAATACTCGTATGTACCTACATCGGTTTGTTATATGGGAAGTAAGTATTGCTAATTGGTTTTACGAAAAAATATGCAGATCAACATCTCTAGAAGCGGTTCTCACCTGCCTTCCATAGAACCCTCGTCAGGTACCTATATATTTAAAATTCTCAGCTCCACATTTTTTCGTCGTCTATCATTGCCTCAATAAAGTCCTGAATGGTTGTCGCTCATTACAAAAAATCCTTTCACAATAGTCTCGTGCACAATTTAACCGTCAATCATTCTTAAGACGTTCCAAAGGCAGTAGATTTTGTTAAGATTTTATGGGCTTTGTTCACTTTTGTTCTTGAGCGCTCTTGCTGGGTCTTTCATGGTGTGTGCTTTATGTGGCAAATGATCCGTAAAATTATGGCTGCTTCTATATGTGAATGCAATTATTCTTTCTTCTGAATTAATTCGTTTTTCATTTCAGGATGGTACTGAGCAGAAAAGGATAAAAAAACTAGCACCTCTGTACCTAAACTTAAGCCTGCGGGGCTAGCACGGGCAGTTGACAATTACTCCACCGGGAAAGGAAATAATCTCTTTCCCCCTTGTCAATTTTGTCCACTGTCAGAGCACGGACTCGCCGGTGGATAGTTATTCCACGGTGGATATACGGCGGGAGTAGCGTTATCACTTCAGTATTGCCGTTATAAGAAAATTAAATAATAAAGTGGCCAAGTGCAAGTTGGACTCGTCCATGAAGGGTTCCGTCGCAGTAAGTAACATAATATACATAGTACACATAGTTCTTGTACTTCGTTGTAACTTTGATCGAAGTTTTAATGATAGTGAGTGTATTTATGACGTAGGTACTAAAAAAACTACTTATCAGATCGAGTTCAAACCAATTTTCGTTGGTAGTTTGCATGGTAATGTACATCATATATTTTTTCATTCTCTTACTTTAGAAGTTAGCACACATTTTACCACTTTGGAAGTGGCTCTCGCGCAAATTATTCAGTGTAGACAAAAATTATATTAGAAACCTCAATATCATTTTTAAAGACCTATCGATAGACACCCCACACGTGTAGGTTTGATGAGTTTCATTTCTCAGTATGGGCATAGAATAGATAAGTATGGGGGTAACCCTAATTTTTTTTTATAAAAACTTAATGCGGGTCACAGAATACATCCACTTACCAAGTTTCAACAGTGTAGTTTTCATAGTTTCGGCAAAAAGTGGCTGTGACAGACAGACGTGACGAATCTATAAGGGTTCCGTTTTTACGTTTTACGGAACCCTAAAAATGACGTATTATTAATCATCAGTTTTTCTGTCAACGTTCGCTCTTTTTACTTTTTTTTTTCTGTGCTGCGTTTTGAGGTTTTATATGTAGGTTTTATATTTTTGTAAACAACTATAAAACATTTTCTCATCTAAATCACATACCTTAGTATAGAGAACGCATGTAGATGTAAAAATGAGTAATTGTATAATTAAAAATATAATTATAATATGCTCGCGACATTATGTTTGAGAGAGATTTACTTATCCCCACCTCCAAATCAGACGATAGTTTGTCCTCTGTCATATGTCAATTGAAGAGTATTTATCTTCGTTTTCCCGAGTCCGTGCTATACAGCGGGGAGTAGCGGGATATAATGTCCACGACAAACGTCAAGTGGGAACATTTTATCCCTTTCCCCTGTTGCCATGCTATGCAAGGTGGAAATGATTATTATATCCACTGACAGGTGGAAAAAATGATGGAAAGACTATTAGTCCACAGCCCGTGCTAGCCCCGCTGTAGGTACTAGGCCGTGAATTATTTTCAACTGTGATATGGGAGTACTAAATACCACAGTATAAAGAAAAACTACTAGACTATGTTAAAAATAAGCTCGATAACATACCTACCGAGTGTACCGAGATAAAATTTAAACGAAAATCAAAGTTAACTGAGAGCCATAGACTATATACTCGTAGGTAGAGAGTTATGTAGATCCATGTGCCATTATTTCATCGCTCACATGAAACCAATCATATTACCTACATACCTATCACTTCTACGACGAACGAAGAGATTTTAAAATTTTTGAGTGTACATTTTTTTTTTACTATTATAGTTTGAATGCACTGGACCGCCATTTCGACTACGATGGAGCGTGGTTAACTAGAAGAAACCGATTTCCTCTCGATTTCAAGACACCAAGGTTGTAAACATCGGGAAAACCCCACTCAGGAAACAAATTCCACGTTATTACCACAAAAGTAGAGTCATCTTCATTCGAGTCATTGGAACGTCAACCAATTTTTCAGATAAATTACAGGGCCTAGAGATATAATATCTTAGATCTCTGGGTGACGAGCGCAGTGCAAGTGCTAGGTAATGATTTGGACATGTTTCAATAGCTGCGTGTCATTGTGCTGTTATGTGGCAGGCATATTGCTTACCATCAGGCACATGTCCGCCTCGTCACTCTATGTTATAAAAAAAAACATAAAACGATGTCGCTTTTTCGAGCTACCTACGAGTCCAAGTATGTTTGTACTTACTTATTGAAAAAGAGTAAGATGATACTCTTCTAATCCATTATTTTGTGACCAAAATGTTCTAATTTTAAGGTCACTGTATTTCTGTATAGTTTTGTGGTATAATGAAGTGTTTTGTATTGTATTATTGTATTGTATTCCGCAAGGCCGTACAAAAATCATGCGACAAGGAGAAATGATCGAGGGTTGCAACCCCCCTCTTCACCTGCACTCAGTTGGACAGCTTACAAGTGACAACATAGATAATGCTGAATCTTATTATTTTATTCCTTTATTATTATATATATCTATTATATTATATTATTCTATCATCTTACATACATAGGTATCCTGGTGGTTCATATGACCCATAAATTTTGTTCACGGGCTTGTAGTCTAAAACCTGTAGAGCTGATACTTTTCTTTGACGGTTGCCTAACAATTCATTATTATCAGTTTTATTTTTTGCGTTTAATAAAAATATAGTTACAAATTAAGTAGGTATCTAAAGTATCTATCTTGAAATTTTTAAGTAAGTACTGAAATAATTATCGCAACCCTTTTTGCTTATTAAACTTTTTCTGAAGCTTGTAATATTTATAGGATCCGATTGGAATAAGTTAGATCTACTAGGGTTGGTCAATAAGTCCGTGGTAAGGTAACTTTTGGTAGAAAAACATATATTTTGACCAAAAACTGAGTTTTATTTTTCGACGTAATTTCCTTTGAGTGCTATGCACTTTGCCCAACGTTTCTCGAGTTTATTAATCCCTTCCAAAAAATAAGATTACTCAAGATGTTCAAAGTAGGCATTTGTTCCAGCGATAATTTCCTCATTCGAATCAAATCTCTTTCCACCGGGTTTGGGAACAAATGGGAGAATACGGTGGATGTGGCAGCATTTCGTAAAATTTTGCCATAGCGACTATGCACGTATGGACACTTGCATTGTCTTGGTGGAAAAGCACTTTTATATTCACCAAATGTGGTCGTTTTGCATAAATCTGGTCGAACTGTTTGGTCGAACTGGTTTCATAAGTTAGCGTAATATTCACCATTTATAGTTTTACCCTTTTCGAGGTAATCGATGTGGATTATTTGTCACTTGCGTCCCAAAAAATTGTAGCCATAACTTTGTTCGTTAAAATTAAAATTACGTTTTCGTAGTAAAGAGAGTAGACGTCCAGGTCTCTGGTCGCGTCTGATGCAGGCTTAGCCAGCACTCGGTGAAATCTTCCCACGTCGAAGCAGTCGAGGGTACTCAGCTGGTAGCTCATCTCAATGCATAATTATTTAATTTGAAAGTCTCAAATCTCCTGCCAGAGTTTACGTTACGCGTTCCAACTACTCTTTGCAAAAGAGTTTTGAACAGGCGTTTCGTTGTTGTTTTAATCGCGTCTTTTTCGATGTCACCTTTCCTATCACGTTCTAATGAAATGTGATCTCGACGTAGCTTTGGCTTTACTTTAGTTAATTGGTTCTTTAGTAACCTAACATACCTAAAACTATCTTGGACTGAATAACACTATGGCAGTATTCATATTGCGAAAGTGAAATAACATCATTTGAACCAAGGTTGCCATCTTTAAAATTAAGCAACCAGGGTAGCGATTCTAAATCCATTCGGTTGCATCCGACACGGAATCTCATCTCTCGGTCTCTGTCATGCTAAACAGATAAGACAAAAACCGAGAGATGAGATTCCGTGTCGGATGCAACCGAATGGATTTAGAATCTCTACCCAGGTTAATGAAGGTAGGTACTTACATAAAAAATTACTTACTTTACGTAAATTCTCCTAACTGATTTTAACGGAGACAAAATAAGTTTGGGTACCCCTGTTTGAAACGGATAACACAAAGACCGTGTTGTGAAATTGAAACCGATTGCGAAATGAAGTTAAATCATTAACTTATCCGTGACTTCTCGTCTGCAAATCAAAACGGCACACGGAAACATGGAATGTGTCTGGGAGTATTGGCGACATACTTTTAAGGAATTTACCTATGTGTAAGTGCTTATGTAGATATGCTTCTGTAGAAGCATATCTACAATGACCAAGACCAGACTTGTGCGGACATTGGTCTTCTCAATATTTATGTACGGCTCCGAATCTTGGTCTATCTCAGCAGCTGATCGAAAAAAGATCGAGGCCTTTGAGATGTGGTGTTGGAGGAGAATGTTGCGTATACCGTGGACTGCAAAAAGAACCAATAAGTCGATTCTCGATCAACTGAAGATCAAAACCAGAATGTCCACTATCTGTTACCAAAGAGTACTAGGTTACTTTGGTCATATCGCCAGGAGACAACCTGACAACTTAGATAAATTGGTTGACGGGGCCGCTCACCAATCCGTTGGGCAGACCAAATAAAAGACGTGACGGGACTCACTTTACCGACGGCCATGAGACAATCCGAAGATAGAGCAGGATGGAAAGACCTTGTCACCGTCTCGGTAAAGGCATATCAAGAAAGGCACGACCTTCAGTAATGAAGAACACGATGAAGAAGAAGAAGTGCTTATGAATACTCCCAGTCGCCCTCCCTATGAATATGTCGCCAATATAGAAAATAGTAATGTGAAATTGGTAGTCCTTGGATGGGCAGCCAAAGAGAATGTAAATACTAGGGCAGCTTAGAGTGGTGAATTATTATAAAGTAAATTGTAAAGTTTTTAACAAATTGTCATAGACAACCTAATATTTGCATGCCGTAAGGTTGATTATGGAGTTCTCAATCTAAACATTTAACATCTTATTGTAATTACCCATTTTCGCAAATAAAGAAATTTATTATTATTATTTATTATTAATTTTGCTTTTTTATCTAAGCGCCAAAACTGTTGTAAGTATCGATAGCGAAGAAAGAAAGTGACAAAATTTTATTAAGAATTCAAACGGACAAGACGTAGGTAGTAAGTAGTAACCTCAATTTTTTAACCAAAATTTAGTATCAATCTAATAACAACAAAATAAATCCTAAGCACCAAAAATAAAGTATAATGAATATGGCCTAACTACAATAAACGACAAATATGTTACATACAAGAACAGGCATAAAAGACGTAAACGGAGTTCTCTAAATTTGTGTTTACAGCTAAAAAAGGTTAACGTTTGTATAATAAAAGTTTATGTAAGAAACAAAACGCCTAAGTCAAATATTTTTAAATATTTATCGACCAACCACCAAAATTAAATTTTATTTAAAAAATGTGTCGCTTATAACGAAAAAAAATGTCTCCGTCACCTGATTTTACTCCTGCCTACAGGTACAAGTTCGCGCCGCGACCGCGACGCGAGACCGCGACCGGAGACCACTTGACACTATGGAATTGTATGGGCGCCAGTTCGTGCCGAGACCGCGACCGCGACCTGTCTCGGTCTCCTGTCGCGGTCTCGGCGCGAACTGGCACCCATACAATTCTATAGTATCAAGTGCCTGTCGCGGTCTCCGGTCTCGGTCTCCGGTCGCGGTATCGCGTCGCGGTCGCGGCGCGAACTTGTACCTTTAGCGACAAAAAGTGTCACTTAGAAGCTTGTAACCCAGACCAAACGACGCAGAAAAAATCGGCGATTCTAACCATAATATATATTAGTCCATACTTCAAAAAATGTCGCTTATCCCTTATATATATATATTGTAAAAACTTAGATTTGAAAAACTAAATAAAGACATTAATACAATTTGACTTACATTATTTCACCCGTGGTTATTCTGAAAATACCTCATTGCAGATATTTTTAGACACATGACACCTTTTTTGGGAAATGACCCAATTCATAAGATGTGAATAAATAAAAAAATCTTGCTTGCAACTTTTTAAATAAGTCTACGCCGTCAATGTCAAATTCCTCCAATGAAAGTGAAGCATCGCTGACTGACGGGTGACGGCTGACGTCTGTTTTCTAAAGTGTTTTTATCTCGCTCGCTCATCCACAAAACTAAAAATAAAATTATTTTGGAGAGCCTATAGATATTAATGTTGTAAATAAATAAAATAGCTTTTCATTATTTTATCTATATAATAAGTGTGCTATTAATCAGGAATACTTGTGTAGCTGGTTATTAATTAATCAACAAGTGATTTGTGTACCTGACGTTTGAGTACGTATCTTTACTTTTACTCATTGAACTGGACATATTTTGATAACAAATATCATGATCATTGGCTATTTATCGAATACATTTAATCATCCTTACAAAATCTTAACTTATTCATACTAATTATTATGCTGCGAGAATAGCACCCATTTAACTTTCTTTTTAAGTTTCTCCTTGGTCAAATGAAACCTTAGTCGTAAATTTAATTGTAAGACACTGATATTAGCACCATACATCATTAAAACTATGACCTCTTATTCCCAAATACTAGTTGCCACACGTATTTAGAGAAGTTTTGAACTATGTCCTCTAACTTTGACATTATAAGGTTAAATTATTTTGGCTTTATTTTCTTCAACTTTCACTTTCAGAACACTATGCTGTGGTTATAGTAGAGCTCCAAAGTCGGCGAATCATATATTAAGTGAAATATGAGTGCTGGTGGAGCCCAACAAATGAACAATCTGCCGCCTGGTGTTAACCCTGATAATAATTTAATACCAGGCAGACCTCTAATCAATCCAACGATGAATCGGACTAGGAATAACCATCCTAGCCCTTTAATTCACATAAGAGAAAGATTGTTCCATGCATTATTCTACAAGTTTGCTGTGGCCTATGCGAGGACATTCCCTAGGCCAGTGCGGAGATTTTTTGAATTTCTTGTGCTATTGAAAGCGTTAGTTGCGTTTTTCGTTCTTGCTTACATACATATAGCATTTTCGAGATCACCTACAACATGTTTGAATGATGTGAGAGAATCGTGGCCCAGAGATGGGATTCTGCGTGTTGAAATCTTACGAAATCCTGCTCAGGATTATACGGTGGAGCAAAGTTATGCTAAGGAGCATAAATTAAAAAAAGAAAAAGAGGAACTGAACTCTATGCTTGGAATATTAGCGACAGAAGGGTAAGTGCACGAATCATTATAAAGTATCTGATAAGAGACATTGACCTTGTGTCAAACCACAGTTTTAGAGTATAATGATGAGGGGGCAAAAAAATAGCACAACTGATTATATTGGAGCTCAGTGTAAAACTAAGCAATATCACAAATATTATGCAAGGGCACTATTGGTTAACCAAGTTATTTCTAGTGACTATAAGTTTGCAAGAATGTAAAGATATACATACCTCTTCTAATCTATTATTCCGCAACACCGTACAAAAATCATGCGATAAGGAGAAATGATCGACGATTGGAACCCCCCCTCTTCAACTGTACTCAGTTGGACAGCTTACAAGTGACAGCATAGTGCTGAATCTTATTACTTTATACCCTTCTATCATCCTACATAGGTCTCCTGGTGGTTCATTTGACCCGTAAATTTTGTTCACGGGCCTGTAGTCTATTACCTCTATCTCGTCGTTTTTGATAATATTTTGTTGTGTTTTCTAGAGCAGTACTTCAATGATACTTTTATTCATCTGTGAAACTAGGATTAACAAAATTGTGTTGTTGTGTCAGA
The DNA here is from genome assembly GCA_963693475.1 of Ectropis crepuscularia. Lineage (NCBI taxonomy): Eukaryota > Metazoa > Arthropoda > Insecta > Lepidoptera > Geometridae > Ectropis > Ectropis crepuscularia. The sequence goes on along the minus strand of OY856357.1, from coordinate 11,776,681 downwards.
GACCAGAAAAACGTTCGCTAGTTTCCACCACTGTTTGGTATACAGTCTTCCACTTACTTTCATCATCCTTAAATTTTTCTCCAGATTTCCTATTTTGCTCATCTTAACAGCAAAATAACCAATGCCACTTATAAAAAAAACAGGGCAACTAGGCTAAAAGCAGGTTAGAAACGTTTAAAACAATCCATATCAAGTTTTACAAAATTATCCCTCCAGTCACTGACTGGTGGGACAAAAATGAAAATCACCAGTTTTCCACACTTCAACACATTGCACTAGAATATTTGGCTAAACAGGTCAACAATCTTCCAATTCTTACTTTCCAAAAAGTTCCCTTTAGTACAATGTATTTTAAGGCTACAAATACAACTTTTGTATCTTTTTGTGTGACTGGACACTTTTGTGCAACGGGACATTGCTACTTGCTCTTTGTATTTATGGATTTTAAAGTAAAACTCTTACGTTTTCTGCTATATTTTTAGCCCAAATTAAAATTAAAGAGACTCTTATCACTCTCCAATACCATCAAAATAATCAAAAACAGTGATGCCAAAATGGTACAAAAATCACACAACTCATTCACATCACATTGCTACTTGTCACAGTGAAAAAAAAAATTATCTTGTTTTTTGATTTGATTTTTACAGATCATTAAATTTAATTAATCTACATTGCGTTAAGAATAAATTCGTCATAATCATATCAATTTTAAAAAATAGTTCGTTTTCCCATTTTCCGTGGAATGTCCCAGGTGCACACTAATCAAGAAACATGTTTTTAAAATTTAATCACCTTTAATATATTTTTTCAGATTAATCAATATACAATCCTCATCGGGTGATGATATTGAAGAAGATGAATACATAAGAGATGGTACTGACTATGGTAACATCACTCGCATTCAAGAGGGACAAGACTTGATAATGTCAAGCAAGCCTGACGGTCCTGAACGAGGGACAGAGCCTGTGGATGTCAATGTTACTATTGTCACCGACACGGGAGAGGAGACTTCAATATCAACGTGGGCTGCAGGCATAATGGCCCTTGTGGAAGAAACTGCTATGGATCCAGATGTTATTGATGTAAGTATAATGTAATAGAACAATATCAGTTAATTCTGTCTGGATCTATTTTGCTTTATTAATACAGTGTAAACTCCCATGTAGCGTCACTCGATTTAACGACAAAGTCCCTGAAGCGTCAAAATTACTATGTTTAGGTTGGTTTAGCTTGTACTCCATACAATGATTCACTCTATATATATAGCAATACATCCACTCTCCATAATGACGAAAATGTCGAAAATAAAACAAAAAGCACTTTTTAAGTTGCCAAAATTAGTAAAAGCTGCGCTGCTGTCCACGTTCTTTTGTAACTTTATCATAGCCAAAAGCCATTTCATATATATGTGATAATACTACCACAGTATAAAGAAATACTACCAGTAGTTCATCGCCTTTGATCTTGGGAGAAACGCCGATAATGTCTAGACACGGGTAGGGTTGTCGCAATTTTAAAAACGTGACACCAAAATAAAAATTAAAACATACGGAAGACGTCAGCCCTGAGCCGCGCTCCTGCAATACTAACATTGAAATGTAGACAATGCAGGAGCGCGGACCCCGCACGCCCCGCACGATTGCTCCGTCTAGACGGCTTCGTCGAACGACTGTATGATTTAATAGACTGTCAATGCGTCAATTTTAATATTATAGCTTCTGATAAAACTCCCAAGGCTCGCGTCACTCATTTCTCCGCACCCTATAGCCGGCTTCGGCTTTATGTACCTTACCTTACGTTATTGATTGCAATAATTGTCGCTTCTACCTAATAAATATAAACACTAACTAGGTTAGTAGAACACAAATAAAATAAGTTTAGGTATTTTGCACAATCAAATCACAATTTAAGTTAACCTTTGATATGCTGAATGTATGTTTTATCAGTCATGTAATTATAATCAAACGTGTGTAGGTATATTATTGCTTTGTTTATTAGATAAAGTGTCTAATTTTGCTCGTTTCCGGACTGGCGTTACCTTGACAGATAAACTGTTTGTTCTCAAAAAGGCGTCACTTAACGTCTTGTAGTTACTACGACAGCACGCTAATATTATGAACCAGCTGTGCCTCGCGGCTTCAACCACGGCTTACCAGTTTCACACGATTTTTTATGGGGGCCAAATACGATGAAATAGTATTTCTTGTACAAATGTTGAATACCTTATTTAAATCTAATCAAATGCCAAAAAAAAAGGTTTTAAGTTTAAAAAAAAAACGAAATTTTAATCAGCTTAAACTTCAACCCTTTAAAAACCTTTTTTGCGTTCTTCTTTTGTAAGAATAGGCTACAATCCTAAAAAAACAAATTAGCCCGTCAGCTAGATTGCTAAAAAATATTGTATAAATACGTATTTTTTCACTCATGTTTTACAAGCATTTTTGACAAAACATCACTTTAATACCAACTAATCGTATGGTGTCGCAGAAATGTGACGTCATGCAAGTTTTCTTCTTAGTCTTGTGTCTTGTCTCTTCATATGTCCATACCATCCCAGCCTACTCTTTAATCTCTCGTCTTGTCAACGATGATCACGCCCAGGCTGCGTAGGTACAAACGATTATTTTTTAAAATCCATCAAATTGTTTCATTAGTCTTTACACGACCTAATTTATCCAACTATTTTTGATTGTAATCAAACCTACCGGCAACGCGACAGACAATGGATTGTTGGGCTTATTGAAACAATAGCGATTCCGATGACGGACTTATTTGCTCAATTGTTTTATTTACGCATATATGTATTTTAATCACACATTTCTTGAATTGTGGTTTTAGCTGCACTGTAATTAATTTTTAAGTACTTATGTATTTAGCTTATAAATAGAAAATTCAATATAACATGTTTTACTCAAAACTAGCGTGCGCCCTTCTACAACCGTCATTATTACCTACATAATTATATCCTATATCCTTTATAATTAAACCACTTTGGGTTTTGTAGTGAAATTCTTTCACAAAGCGCAAAATGGTTTTTTGTCAACAGGTCTCTGAACTCCCAAGATATAAAGTTAGTCTATTTTGGCGTGCGCGGAATAAACCATTTATTCGATAATAATGCCTACCATATTTTCATGTATCTCAAATGGTACCTAAGTATATGTCCCGTAAATATTGTTGTTAAATTGTACCTATGTGTGTAAATATAACACGATTTGATTTGAAAGTTGTAAGTCTAGAGGTATAATTTTGGGAGAACTCGGTGTTCCACCGGTGTGCCTTTGGGGGCACTGCGTGCCCCCGCGGACCTCAACAAAAAAGCCCTGCCTATAAACATTCCTACAAAGATGTTATGAAACGCCATTTTAACGCATGTAACATCCCATGCAAAGTTTGGGAAGAGTTAGCAAAACAGAGTCAAGTAAAGCACAGCTCTTAATCTGTGTTAAGAGCTGTGCCTCACGGCCTGTGTGTTCTGTTTTGTACGGGCCTGTGCCCGTGAACAAAAATTACGTAGTAAACGAACCACCAGGAGACCTATGTAGGATAATAGAAGGGTATAAAGTAATAAGATTCAGCACTATGCCGTCACTTGTAAGCTGTCCAACTGAGTACAGTCGAAGTCGTACCTGCAATTCGAACGGACTATTGTATTGTTCGCCTCGCCATAGGATATTTAAAACAAATCTTTGTATTGCGAGCTATGTACATACAACATGAGGGTGCACAACCGTTCCTAGCAGGGTTCGCCTTTTAATAGTAGAAAACTACTCGCTAGTTTCAACCAGGAAACAATTAAATTCAGACGAATCTGACATCTACTTGCAGTTGTGATAATATGCTCAGAATCGGATGGCTTTCGAAAATCCTAGTAGATGGATCAAATAGATTTGTCGGGCAAAAATTCTTCGGCAAATTTGAAAAATACCTTCAATTTTTGTAATCCAATCACGTCTTTACGTCGGAACGGCTAAATAGATCGGGTTGTAATTTAGAACATATTTTATAGTTCTAACTATAATCTATTATAGTCTGGAATAGCACATACTTTTCTTTTTTATCGCAGTGAAATGACAAGTACCACGCGGGGCGCTGTTACTACTCTTAATTTTTTTTATTATATAACAAGATAATTCTATGATGATAGTAAACACCTTTTTTTTGTAATTTCCAGGAATCCATAGACGAGCCTGCTTCAAACGAGTCTACTAAAGGTAATATTCATATTTATTTGTGTTTAGTATCGAGCCTTGTAAGGCCAAGGCAACTCATCGTAAGGCTTCTCCAACGCGCGGCTTAATACGTAGTTATACAATTTAGTAAATTAAATAGGTACTTATAAAAAGCGAACGCTTGTTAGTGGAAAAATGTACTGTCTTATTAGAAGCAGAACATCGAGTTTTATGGTATAGGGGGCAAAATAGCTTCAATTTTGTTACGAGTTTTATCTCACCACTTGAAATTACAGGGCTTAGAGGCTATAATATCTTAGATCTCTGGGTGACGAGCGCAGTGCAATGCTAGGTAATGATTTGGACTCTTCATGTTCCAATAGCTGGATGGCACTGCGTTGTTATGTGGCAGGCATGTTGCTTACCATCAGGCACATGTCCTGATCGTCTTGTCACTGTTTACTTTAAAAAAAACTTGTCTTACAACGAAAGAGTCAAGGCCATGTATCACATTGGTCAAGTGCGGTTGTCACAAAATGTTGACGTGTTCCTTGTAAGATGTATTTCATGAAACGTGGCCATTTCCTTTTGCTGTTTTTCCTCACCGTTAAAGACTGGCAATGATAAATTGTATTTACACAATTGCGCTTGGAAAAACACTTAGGTAGAGGTTCAGTGTATGAACTCTACGGTGTAGTTGTGAGTTCAGACGTGTTTTCATTCAAGTAACAATACATAATTATATTCTTATTCTTAATATATTTAAATTACGCGTCACGTTGTTTGTCCGCGATAGACTCCTAAACTGCTTAACCGGTTTGAATCAAATTTGCACATCGTGTACAGATTGATCTAACTTGAAAGATAGCATAGTTTTTATTTTGATTAATAGTATTTATGTGACAATATCCGAGTGAAGCCGGAAGGGGCCGCTAGTATATACTATATAACAATGGGTGATTGGCACTATAACTTATTTTAGTATGAAAGTTGAGGTAGTTGTTAGGTACACATTTTTGGAACGAAGTTCCTAATCGCGCGTTGCGAAACGGCTAGGCGGTAAAAATTAACACCAAAAGTTATAACGACACTTTAAGCCGTGCGGCGGGATAGAAAACGATAACAAACGCCACTGTAAGTAATGACTAAATAGCTCAACAAACGCCACTGTAAGTAATGACTAAATAGCTCAGGCGGGAAGGGGCCGCTCTTGAAATCATGAGACCCCGGTTCGAATCCTGACATTAATAGTATCATGATTTCTTTTTTGTTGTTCTTTTTTTGAGAAAAATCCTTTATCAACGCATTTTATTCGTATCTAAGTAGGTACATTTTCTAACAAAAACACGAAACAAATATCCTACTGGCCATTTATCTGCATAAACTAACTGTTGTACTTAACAATAGATGGCGTTCCACAACTAAGCCTATGTGTATCTGGTTTGAGGCTAGACCAAAAATAATTATCAATTATTCGCTTATATTATGACAAAATATTTATCTTTTTAACCGACTTTAAGAAAAGAAGGAGGTTCTCAATTCCGTTGCATGCTTTTGTGTGTATGTTACGCGATAGCTAACTAATTACCGCTAATTGAGTATCGATTTTGATGATTTTTAGGGTTCCGTAAAACGTAAAAACGGAACCCTTATAGATTCGTCATGTCTGTCTGTCTGTCTGTCTGTCTGTCTGTCCGTCCGTATGTCACAGCCACTTTTTGCCGAAACTATGAGAACTGCACTATTGAAACTTGGTAAGTAGATGTATTCTGTGAACCGCATTAAGATTTTTACAAAAAAAAATAAAAAAAAGAAAAATTAGGGTTGCCCCCCATACTTAGAACTGAAACTCAAAAATTTTTTTTTCATCAAACCTGCACGTGTGGGATGTTTATCGACAGGTCTTCAAAAATGATGTTGAGGTTTCTAATATAGTTTTTGTCTATACTGAATAACTTGCGCGAGAGACACTTCCAAAGTGGTAAAATGTGTGTCCCCCCCCCCTCTAACTTCTAAAATAAGAGAATGAAAAATCAAAAAAAAAATATATGATGTACATTACCATCCAAACTACCAACGAAAATTAGTTTGAACTCGATCTGATGAGTAGTTTTTTTTAGTACGTCATAAATACATTATTATTAAAACTTCGATCAAAGTTACAACGAACTAAAAAAACTGTGTACTATGTATATTATGTTACTTGCTGCAACGGAACCCTTCATGGGCGAGTCCAACTCGCACTTGGCCACTTTATTTTGTCATTTGTTTAGTACGAAATACTTGACAGGTGGTCCCATTTAAATTTGATCGAAATGGGTGTGGCGATGTCCTAATAGCCGACGTAGTCATAGCTTATAAAATTTAGTCGTGTGTCTGAATTAAATTTTAAATTGAAGTCGATTTTGGGTTTGTCAAAGAAAATCCTATCCTATATATTTTTTGTATACCTTCAAATACCTTTAAACGAGCAATTCTTGAATGTATATATATGATATTTTTAGAATTTAAATCTCTGAAACAGCTTTAACGATTTTGATGAAATTTAGTTTGAAATTTTGGAGGCGATGAATCGATCAAACTTTTGATCGATTTATCGCCTCCAAAATTTAACCGTTTCATTACAAAAAATAAAACCGGCTAAGTGCAAGTGGGACTCCCGCACGAAGGGTTTCGTACCATTAGCAAATAAACGGCGAAAACAGCTTTGACTTTATTCCGAATTCCGTATACATAGACTATCGCAGTTTCCGCAGACAGGCTCTCATCCAAAAGCGTTATTAAAATTTTGATTTTACGTTATGGTTCCAACGACGAATTCGATACCGCGTTTTAGTCTTCTAGTAGCGCCATCTAGTATGCTTGGGATGGACTAATCGAGCAAGAAACGGTAAAAATCAAGTTTGTTGTATGGGAGGGAGCCCCCCCCCCTTAAATATTTATTCTATTTTATATTAGTATTTGCTGTTATAGCGGCAATCGAAATACACCATCTGTGAAAATTTCAACTGTCTAGCTATCACCGTTCTTGAGATACAGCCTGGTGACAGACGGACGGACGGACGGACAGCCAAGTCTCAGTGATAGGGTACCGTTTTTACCCTTTGGGTACGGAACCCTAAAAACGACATTTCAAGCCCATTTTCGGGCAATGAATTGCTAAAATATCATTAGAATACGAAAGCATATTTCGTACATGTGTTTAGTATCATAATACGTACAACTGCGTTCCATCCGGGTATCCCTTGACACCTCTCAAGTTTTTTTTATTGATGCATTTAAATAATTAACTCACGCGCAGTTTATTTCACGAAATTTAAGTTGCGACCATATTTATAACATGTAGGCAATATACTCGAAATATGTCATAATATCAAGTAGTAATAATACTGGTATGTAGTTCAATTTTACGTTTTTTTTATAAAAAACGTTTGCTTATTTTTACCATTTAGACCAGTTAATATAATAAATTTCTTCGACACTTTTTCACAAACCCCTAAACAAAACTTGCACTATGGAAATGAGATTAAAATGTATGCAATTTTAAACACATACTTACTAGCTATAAACATCGGTATTCACAAAGTTAAATGTTATTTTAGTAAATTCATAAAATACTAGCGGCCCGCTCTGGCTTCGCTCGAATAATAACCTAGATATCAACTGCAGCGCCATCTGCCGGGCTGATTTGTGAATCTAAACCTTCCAAGGCCCTACCCAAACGTATACAAAAAAAAATCATTCAAATCGGTCAAGCCGTTTAGGAAGAGTTCAATAACAACGAAAAGTGGCATTGATTTTTATATATATAGATGAATAAACAGTAACCGCTTACATTCTTGCTTGAATACCTACCAAGAACTGAGTGTATAATAGAAAATATTAGTAATATAATAATATAATATAATATTAATACTAATAAATATTAATTTATTTTACGCTGCGGACGATCACCGAATTGTAAGTTTTAGTACATTTATACTATGGTAACTACTGTATAAAAGTAGCAGAGTCCACCTTGGGAACCACACCTTTGCCAGTTATTCTACCGACAAGCAGTATATCACTGTGCTGTTATGTGGCAGGCATGTTGCTTACCACGAGGCACATGTCCTGCTCGTCTCGTCACTCTATTCTATATAAAAAAAACTTGAATTGAAATCGAAACGACCCGGGTACCAATAATATAAAAAGAAACGTAATAGATGTTATACATATAAACTCCCAGACACAGAACAAATATTTGTATTCATCATACAAATATTTGCCCTCACTGAGAATGGGACTCACGATCCACGGCTCTACAGGCAAACTTACTATCAAGGCCTGTTCACACCGGAGCGGTATTCGCTACCGCTGCGGGTAGCGTTAAATACCGCGCGGGTTTCGCGCGGTATTTTGTACGTACTGCCAGTAACTTTATACATTACAGTATGCGTTAAATCCGGTAGATCTGATATTTTCGATTTTTGACATTGTTGCGTTCGCCGCTCGAGGTCACAAACTTGGATTAATCATTAAGCCAACATCATAAACAAGTCTGCAAAAAATCAGATCTATCGGATTTAACGTACATACTACTCGCATACTTTCAGGCGACAAAGTTACTGGACTATTAGGTACGCGGTATTTTTTGGTGTGAACAGAAATATTAGCGCGTACCTATTCGGACTTCGCTACCGCAGGCGGCAGCGAATACCGCTCCGGTGTGAACAGGCCTTTAAATAAGCCACTATATTGCTTTTTAGCATGTTCGCTTCCCAATCACAGTGGCTGAACAATAGAACTAATAATTATTTTCTATTTCAGATGAAGACTACATTCTGGAATATTCTCTCGAGTATGGCTTCCTTCGATTGTCTCCGAACGCCCGTCTCCGACTCAAGATCCCCGTCAAGATCATCACGTTAGATCCGCAGAAGGACAAGTGCTTCGGTGATCCGTTCTCCAGATTCGTTCTGGACGAGTTCTTGGGATACGATGATTTGCTGATGGCCTCGATAAAGACACTGGCTGAGAATGAAGACAATAAGGGATACCTGAGGTTAGTATAATTAATAAATAAATAAATATTGGTGGACAGTTCACACACAACACCATCTGACCCCAAACTAAGCAAAGCTTGTGTGATGGCGGCCAGATAGCTGATATAATACTTATATAGTTTTAAATACATACCTACATAGAGATATACATAGATAGAGATATACATACCATACATAGAGACACTCAGACACAGTGCAAACATTTTGATTCATCACACATTAATAAATAAATCATAACATATTTCAGCCAAAAAAGTAAATATTGGCTATCTAGAAATACGACAACATTTCTAGATGGGCAATGGGAAATGCTGACGCATTTCTTGATGGGCAATGGGAAATGCTGACGCCTTCCTAGATGACCAATGGCTATGGCCAGAGTTCACCCGAAAATTTCTTATCAATCCCGAGCGTGACGTTAAAATTCAATTCACAGGCCACGAAAAATCTGTCTGTGGTACGCCAAAATAAGGTTTCACTTCAAAAATGTGTCACAGAGTATAAGTAGTTGTTATAATGCAACACAGGTACTTGGTTTACATGAGTCCTGGATTCTACACTAGGGGAGGTCCTGTGTTGTGGAATCTAGCACCTTCCACAATTTTATTGTTATTGTGGAGGAAAACAACCAATGCTGCTTGGTATTCTGGGTACTTATTTCTTACGAACCCAGGTACGGTTAAGTTATGTCCGGTCTAGTCGGGAGAACGGTAATCGCCGATCTGGTTCTGGTTCGAATCCCACGGCACCAGTGTTTTCTAGAATCCACGTTCGTAATGCTGCTTACTTAAAAAGGGTGAAGGAAAACATCACGCGAAATTGTTTTTTTGAACTTTGACCGCCATCTCACTTGATGCTAAGCGACGATGCGGCCTACGGTGGAACGTGTTTTTTTTTAAATAAAGTGTGACGAGACGACCAGGACTTGTGCCTGATGGTATAAGTAACATGCCTGCCACATAACAGCACAGTGACACGCAGCTATTGAAACATGAAGAGTCCAAATCATTACCTAACACTGCACTGCGCTCTGTCACCCAGAGATCTAAGTTGTTATATCTCTAAGCCCTGTAATTTCTCTGGAAACATTGCCCTTCAAACCGGAACAGGAATGTTTGCACATTACTGCTTGGCGGTAGAATAACCGGCAAAGGTGTGGTCCTTCCCCAGGCGGACTCTGCCAAGAGTCCTACACCTAGTAACCGTTTACCGAGAAGAAACCGATTCACTCTCGATTTGAAGACATCAAGATTATAACTATTGGGAAAGAGCTTACTGAGGTAAACTCACCTAGTACCTTTCGAGGTCATACTTCATCCACCAACCCGCAATAGGCCAGCGTGATGGTTTATGGCCTTAACTCTCTCCCTGCGAGAGATGCGTCTTAGCAGTGGGAACATGTAGTGTGCTGCTTTCGCTTTTGATGTTAGTACATACAGTACTACTTGTGTCTTGTCTTAACTCTCTTCTTGTCAAAGAAGGCATTCACTCGCAACAGTGACAGCATAAAATGATCTGTTCATGGATATTAATTTAGTAGAGACACCAAAATATCTCTAAAGTACGAAGACTTCATTAGCTTAGGTAAAAACTACAAATAGGATACATATTTCTCAGGGTTTTTCTTGAGACTTGGCTTGGATCAGTTTCTCAGTTCTGAATTAAGCTCCGATTACGGTGCTGTCTGACAGTGATAGAGACAATGTTTAGACATATTTGAAGTGTGCAATACCCAGCCAGAATAAATATTTGTACTCATATTTAGCTTGGATGAGTTTCTCAGTTTCGATAAAATGATGCTCCGATTACGCTGTGCTGTCTTTTTTTTTAATATAAATAACGAGTGACAAGACGAGCAGGACATGTGCCTGATGGTAAGCAACATACCTGCCACATGACAGCACAGTGACACGCAGCTATAGGAACAAGAAGAGTCCAAATCATCACTGCACTGCGCTCGTCACCCAGAGATCTAAGATGTTATATCTCTAAGCCCTGTAATTTCTCTGGAAACATTACCCTTCAAACCGGAACACAGTAATGTTTGCACATTACTGCATGACAGTGAGAGAGGTAATGTTTAGACAAATTTGAAGTGAGTAATACCCAGACAGAATAAATATTTGTATTAATTACACACATATATTTAACCTGGGTCAGAAATCGAACCCATGACCTCTTCAGGGGCTTATCCCCAGCTCCTCAGGGAGACTTTATCACCAACGAAGCCACTAGACCAGTCAAAATATTAAGATAACTATTTGCATTCGAATTCATAATAAATATGTTTATCTAGCGTCGCGCTTAAAATAACTAATTTGTTAGATAAGACCAATAATGTTTCTGTTGGCCTATTTCATTGCAGAAACGTCATCACTGGAGAGCACTATCGCTTCGTGTCAATGCAAACCGCACGCAGTTCGTACATAGCTGCGTTCCTCATCATGATCGTGTTTGTGAGTATATTTATACCGATTCACTCTCGATTTGAAGACACAAAGATTTTAACCATCGGGGTAAACCCACTCAGGCAACGTATTCCACAGCCTAGACGTTCTTATCCACAAAAGTAGAGTCAAATCTCTTCGATCGTGTCTTTGGAACATCAACCATGAAACGATGTCGCTTTTTAGAACTACGAGCATTCCGATAGAAAAAAGGACAAGGTGGTATCAGATCATGCAAATCAGTGGCACACTCTCCGAAGTGTATCCGATAAAAACCCGATAGGCTAGCAATTTTTCGGCGATGTTTTTCAAGACTTTGAAGTCTTTTTCGCAAAAGAGTGTCGTTGCCTATGAGCCTTTTGGCACGTCTTTCGATCGATTCCAGAGCCTCCAGCTGATACTTAGCCGATCCATCCCAAAGGTGCGAACAGTACTCCATACAGGAGCGAATCTGTGCTTGATATAATGTAAGCAACTGTTCAGACTTGAAGTACCTTCGCACCTTTGAGAGGACACCTAATTTTTTGGCAGCTAGTTTAGCTTTGGATTCGATATACGAGCCAAAGTTGAGCGTAGAGGTCAAAGTAACGCCCAATTACTAAGGTTGTAGTAAGGTTGAGGTCGTTTCGGCCCCAATGCTCTAACCATTCGCTTTACCAGATGAGACTGTTCCAAATCGACGCTAGCTACCCCGAGGGAAACTTCGGACGGAACCAGCTACTTCAAATGCTGATGGTTCGATTAGTCTTTCGCCCCTATATACGTGGGACACTCAGAAAGTTTTGAGAATCTAAAAAACCAACTTGTATGAAAAAAATATTTTTACTAAATCTTTTAAATTCATGTAAATAATAAGGAATACGAACTAAATATAGGGTGTCTCAGTAAGGGTGCACTTTTTCATTTTAAAATAAAAAGAAGTATTTTACGACAGAGTTGTGATATTTTTAATGTATTGTAAATAAGACATGTTCCGATTAAGTATGGAATAAAATATCCAGCAAATTACCCCCACGGCTCCGATAACAGGCCATTACTCTTTTCATGACTTTTGCACAAAGATGTGGCTGTATCTCACCGACGACGCGTTGGATTTCCGATTTGAGCTCAGGAATTGTTTTGGGTATATTCGCATAAACCCGAGATTTCACAAATCCCCAAAGAAAGAAATCGCACGGCATTAAATCGGACGATCTTGGATCTTGTCAACTGGACATAAGAATTTCGTGAAATAATGTGTTCTGGAAATCGTTGTTGCAATAAGTCGATTGTTTCATGCCCGGTGTGGCAGGTTGCGCCGTCCTGCTGAAACCACATGTTGTCCAGATTCATGCCGTCCAGTTGAGACCACAAGAAGTCCGTTATTATATTCCTGTAACGAATGCCGTTCACAGCCACTGCAATTTCGGCCTCATTTTCGAAAAAGTAAGGTCCAATCATGCCGCCTGACAGAAAGAAACCCGCACCAGACAGTTACTCGTTGTGGGTGGATTTGTTTCTCATGGATTGCATGAAGATTTTCTGAGTCCCAAATTCGTCAATTTTGTGTATTGACGAAGCCATTCATATGGAAATGCGCTTCATCGGAGAAATTTTTTTTTTTCGAAAAATTGGCATCGACTTCACTTCAATTTCATGAAAAGAGTAATGACCTGTCATCGGAGCTGTGGGGGTCATTTGCCGGATATTTTATTCTATACTTAACCGGAACATGTCTTCTTTACAATACAATAAAAATATTACAACTCTGTCATAAAATACTTGTTTTTATTTTAAATTGAAAAAGTGCACTCTTACTGAGACACCCGTTATTTAGACTAAATTGTTGATTTTCTTTCATAATTGAGATTGTTAAATTACCTAAATTTAAACGAAACTACTGTTTCCAACACCCTTAATGCAGGGTATGCACAAATATTTTAGATACGTTGTAGGTATATGTGCAATTAAACAATAAACGCAGTAGAGAGCTTTTGAAACAACTTTTAACTAACGCGAGGTTTTATGAGTCTTGGGCGCTCGCACCTTCATAAAATGAGACTATTTTTTGTTAGCATCAATAATATGCCATCCAACGGCAAGTAGCAGAACCAAATCATCCAAACGTACTAAAGAAACCAACATTTAACACAAACGTGTTCAAATTGAGAAAATTAACGCCCTGTCTTATATTCTGTAAAGTGACATCTAGCGTCGAGTAGCAGAACAACGTAATTCGAGAACCTGAAAAATTCGGGAAGGAGAACCTTTCTAAGAATAGTTGGTCTCAGAGGAGAACATTCATCTAATTTTGAAACCATGTCACCACCTTCCTTGGAAGTTTGTGGTTATTCAAAACTGCGCTAGATGGCTATTAAAGCAATTTAAACAGTTCTTGTACCTACATGATGCCCTATAGAACCCAACTTGGGTTGACGCAGTCAATAAAAAAATTGATAAATTAGGTCAGTAAGTTCAAACACACGTAAATAATACTTTTGCAAGTTTTTTTGTCGCAATATATACTAACCGAAATCGACTTAAATCAGGTAAAATATCTTAAAGTTTCTTTGTAAGATGATAAAGTGCCGATGACACCCATAATGTTGCAAGTATCCATAGGCGGTAGTTACTGTTTGCCATCAGACAGATAGTCTATTTGTAATTTTTCGTGTTTTAAGAAATATTAATTTGGCTTGTTTACCAGCCCAGCTCTAAACGGAAACGATACCTAGTAATATGTGTTGGTATGTAGTATGTATGTACCTATATTACCTGTGGAGAAGAAATGGAGAATGATGTACCTTAAAGTTAGACGAGGATAAGTGAATTACATACATAATATCATTTTAAAATTCTAATTTCATCTTATTCCTTTAACGAGCAAACAACGATATACATATGTATAGAATTTGAATCTCGGAAACGGCTGGAACGATTTTCATGAAATGGGTATGCAGGGGGTTTCGGGGACGATAAATCGATCTAGCTAGGTTTTATTTTTTAAAAACGTCATTGTATGCGCGTTTTTAGACAATGAAAAACTGTTACATTGACATTAGAATGCGACGGCGAATTTCGCAATGATGCACAACAGTATCAGGGAAGTTCGGCGATCACAAATTAGTAGATCCGGTTTCGAATCCAGGCTCATCTTTTTTTGAAGTGAAAACTTCTTTTGGCGCGCCTAGACAGATTTTTCGTGGGGTGTGAATTGAATTCTAGCGTCACGCTCGGGTATGATAAGAAATCTTCGGCTAAACTCGGGACCATGACCATTGGGCATCTAGAAATGCGTCAGCCAATGGAAAATGCTCCAAGGGTGTGGCCTAGCCATCATGGCATGGCCATCTAGAAATGTGTGAGCCAATGGGAAATGCTGACGCATTTCTAGATGGCCATCCCATGATGGCCAGGCCACGCCCTCCTGTTTCACCCGCGTAGTTTCCAAAGTAAGCTATCAAATTCTGAGTTATAAGTTTTCACTTCTATGGGCAGTTCCTATGACTGGCAATCTTTTTTTGAGAAAATCTATCAGTGTTTAAACCGAGCAAAGTTTCGTCACCCAGGTACTTTCAATTTAAGCAGCACCTCACAATTTTCCCGTGTAGCTTCTGTTCTGTTGTCTGGAATACCAGACTTTAACTGTTCAAAATTTCGTTTTATTTTAGGCCTTTTGTTTTTAAAGACTAGTAGCGCCCCGTTCCGTCTTCGCTCTGGTAATGTCATATAATAAACAAATTATTTACAATAAAATAAAAGCAACACAAAAAAAGTGCGAGTCGGACTCGCCCATGAAGGGTTCCGAGGCAGCAAGTAACGTAATACATTTGTAAGTTCTTGTAGTTAGTTGTACTTTGATCGATGTTTAACTAAAACTGTATTTATGACGAACTAAAAAAAAAACTACTTAGGTACTAGATCGAGTTCAAACCAATTTTCGCTGGAAGTTTGCTTGGGAATGTACATCAAAACATTTTCCACTTTGGAAGTGTCTCTCGCGCAAATAGTTCAGTACTTGTGGAAAAAAAAGTATCTTAGAAACCGCAACATGATTTTTTAAAGTATTTTAGTAGTTTTCAAAAAAAAATGTACCCCTCTTGTCACTTTCCGTAACATTCCATTTTGTGATCGGATTTGAAACCAAATTTGTTTTACAGTAGTAACATTTGTTTCGAAACAATTGTTACTATTATCTTTCTATATGTTATCTATATGTTAGGTACCTACTACCTACTAGGTTAGTTTCCGAATTACGGTTTTATCTAGTTCGGAGACGGTGGATCCACATTGTGATACACAAATTAAGCAATATAGGAATTTGAGTTTGACTACTGTAAAATAAATTTAGTATAAAATCCGGTTACAAAATAAAATGGTCCGGAAAGTGACTAGAGGTGTAGGTTGACCTTTTTGTGAAAACGTCCTCGAACATTAGAACCATCAAAATCGATCCACAAAGACCCATCAAAATCGATTCACAATTGGCGGAGCTATCGCGTAACATACATACAATAAAAAACATACAACCAAATTGTGAACCGAAGTTGGTTAAAAATATAATCTTAGAGCAATCGACTGAAAGAACATGAAACTGCCACAATATCGATCTAAAACGCACTCGGTCACACACCAACATATCAATTAATAACGCTTGCGTTCCCTCCATTCCGGCCACTAAAATCTGTACTCCCCCCCAAGTAACAGTTATTGCTCTTTTACAGCCCTTTCAAAGTTTATTACGGTGCCGAAACAGCACCTCCGCCGGCCGACTTATGTTTGTTTTACAAAACTCCTTACGTAAACTGCCACTTTCATCTACTACGGATCGCTCCGATTTCTCCAGCTAATGTTACAAATTGGCTGACTGCGTATTATTTCATTGTGAGAATACGTAATTAATAACTTCTTAACATTTAATTAAGAGAAGCCGTGGCGGCCGAGTCGCAAGAACGTTCATTTCACAATCGTGAAGTCAGACTTACACTTTATTAATCACACCAGATATGAAATACAATGAAAATAGACAGGGTAATGACTTATACCTAGTGCCTTAAATTATCATTAGATCTTAGGTTTGAATACCAAGCATTATAATAGCGGCACCTCTTGACTATTTTTCCAAAATTTGAAAATATGTCATCACCACAGGCTTTAACGGCGAAGGAAAACATCGTGAGAAAACAGGCGTGTTCCAAGAAAGATTTCCTTCGCCGATATGCGTTATCCTCTGAATTTGACTAGCGTGGTGGAATATGTCCATGGATAAATTGGGTTGCTTCATCACCACTGGGTGTGTGGTGTGCCAAATACGTGATAGTGTGTGTACCATTTTTGTTTATTGATTTAATCTATTTTCATGCATAATGAAAAAAAAATATAAGCATACTGTGCTCTTTCTCTGTAAGAAGTAACATCAGGCGAGATGGTGGTCAAGGGTAAAACTATAAAAGTTGAAAAAAAAAGTGTGCGAAATTTCATACTCTTCCGTCCTCACAATTTTCGTTAAAAGCTGCACTAACTTTTTGCTTCACGTATTACTCGTAACTCGTAATACATAGATTGATACAGTGGTGCCAAATATTACTTCACAGTTCACAAATATAAACTTAAATATATCCACAAAAACGGCATTCTCCGTTGTCTCTATCTGTCTCTCTCTCTTCGTCTCCATTTCTCTTCTTTAATTCGTAATATTTAAAGACTTAGTAGCTGCTGTTAAGTTATCACTTGGTATTTATTCCACGCAATCCCAGCAATACCTATTTATTAATTCTTTATTATTATACGTTACTCACTGTAACAAGAACCGCCATGCCTGACGTATTCTCTCATAAGTGACCCAAACTAAACAATTTCATCGTATAGAGTGTTTCACTTCTACCGCAGTAAAAATAACATAGGTAGAAACATTTTACAAAAAGACGATGGTTGTGAAAGTGAATGGATAACAATAGTGGAAGAAAACCAAAGAAAGAGTATGAATGAAATCTGTAAATAAAGATATGTATTCTTTCTATTGAAAGAAGAAATAAAAGAGGAGACGAGTGATCTAAATGAAGAGAATAAATAATATACGTATTGTATCGATCCCATGTAAGAGGGATATAACTATTTCTACATATTCCTAAATAAACGCCCACGTAACACTAAGTAGTCTCAAAATAAGCAACTGTAGTACAAAATATGCGAGTCAGAGCTGATTTCATAAAACTGACATTATATAAGGCCGCCAATTAAATTGCTAAGATATTATTTTTTCTGTTTTGTATTATGTGTTGTATTTTTTATGCTTTATGGCTTTTAAATAAAGAGTTATTGTATTGTATTATAAACGTGAAAATTTGGATTTATCTCTCTAAATCACGTTGGAACGCCTGAACGGATCTGGTTGAAATTTGAAACAATTAGATTATACTTAGTCTGGAATAAAACATAGCCGGATACTTTTAATCACGGAAATTCGCGGGAACGGGAATTAATTAATTAAATAAAACCGTAGGACGTTGCTTATTGTAAAAATAAGGGTAAAAAGGTGATAATAAACCAATAGAGATACGAGCTCCGTGGTTTTGTAATCGTCGCGAGGCCGCGGTGGACAATGCAAGAGCTGTTTAGTGAATCGCAATTAATACAAACGTTAGAATAACATAACATTAACTAATGCTCTAAACGTAGTCTATCAAACTGATCAAAGCCCAAAGTCGTCATGTCACGTAATTAGAAACAGTATCACTGAGAATCAGCTCATTGTTTAAGCCGATATCGAACGCATGGCGCCGACACATTCAATATGTTTCATCCGTCGCGGGGATTAGCCCGGTACCGGTGTCGGGAGCTCGAGAAATTGCATTAATCAATTGTCAAACGAGCGTATTGCATAACATACATTTGATATATCAGCTTGTGGGGCGAGCGCATATTATACGGGTACATATAGATTTGCGGAGTTGGGAATCGAAGATACAATTTGGGTTAGAATTAGGATGTTTTGTTCGTAGATTAGGCTATTAGAGTTCAATACGCTGGTCGATTGCGGGATTTTTACTTGTCTTGGCTGAGTTCACGTGCTTGAGGTCTTTATTTGTCGACGTAATACATCTGGACTTGAAGAAATGTTCAGAGATACGAGGTCGTTTTTCGCCCCGGATGAAGAATAATTAATTTCCTCCTACTTGTATAGCAGTTCTTCACTAAAAGTGACAAACAAGCAAACTGAGGTTTGTAATGGTACATGCACCTTTGCTATACCTGAGATGTTGGCGATTCTGTGTACTCTTCGCTTCGAGAATTCAAACGTTTTTGAAATTAAATTTTCTTGCTCGACGTTTACTTTCTTTACGTCTTAAATATTATATGATTTATGTTCACTATTTGTTGAAGTTGACGACCTTCCTGACGCAGGTCTATTAGCTTTTCGGTAAAAATAAGTCAACCTACACAAGCACCTCCGCTTTAAACCCCTCAACAATAACAAGTTAGACGACAGTTTTAGACAAAATAATAATAATCAGTCTGCCGACAACAATATCCGCTATCGATAATAATCAGCCAGACGACTCAAGATTTGTCCTAAGAATATATCAGTCGACATCAGTAAATACCTAAAATCATTCAGGCGACACTTCCATGGTAAAAATAACAATAAGTCAGCCGATGCAGATACATCTTTTGAAACGCAATTTCCCAAATAACAAGTCAGCCGACATCAGATAATAAATCAAAAATAGTATAAATCTACTTACCGGCTCCAAGTCGGCAAGATCTTCCCTACTAGGGCCACAGGGCACATTCTTCTGAGATGCCAGGTCATTCCTTGATTTTCCCTACCGGCGGCAGCTCAAGCCGAGGTCTTACCATCTGAAGTGCCCTTGCGCTAGGCGTCGTACGCGATGTAGTATTCGTTAAGTACGGTAAGATTATGTAGGTTAGTAGGGCCCTGCGCCTTCTATGCTAGCCCAAAGTTCGGTAGCCAGTTGAGGCCACTTGAGGCCCCTAAAGATACCATAGGTCAAAAACATCGACATGCATCTATTTAAGTTCATGACTGTTCTCGTGTTTAAATTTTTTTTGTTATGAACATACACCGTCAGGACGTCTACTCTCTTAACCGACGGATCAAAGTAGAACCGGAGTAGGAAAGTCGCGAAATTTATTTCGAAATTACGTTTTTCGTAGAAAGAGAATATACGTCCAGTAGTTTTTCTTTCAAAGCACATCGCACTCGTGTGTAATAGTACACTTGATAATTCTATTAACGTAGAGTTTTTGACGTGACAACGTATTATAATTCGATGAAGCCGGCTGCACGCACGAAAAACATGACGTCATGTACCGTTACCGCCGGTCGTTACCTCGCCGCATGTTTGTTACAGTTGTATTAATTATTTCGACCAGTAGTTCAAGCGGGGATGTAGCTCAGTGGTAGAGCGTTCGCTTTACATGTGAAATGCCCCGGGTTCGATCCCCGGCATCTAAAAGTTTTTTTGCATTGTTTTGATTGAAAATGACTAAATTCTACTGATTACTTTTTACATACAAATCTATTAAACAAATGAAATCAAAATTTTCTTTTGAAAAATGCTACCATTCCATCAGTATTTTCTTAAGACGTTGTCACGTTCTATCGTCAGTAAACCGACTTTACAGACAAAGTGCTTTAGTGCCATATCTACACAAATCCATTACTTAGCTGCTCGTAATTAATCGAGATCAAGATGGAAATATATCGATCGCACAACCTTCCCGAGTATACAAAGTACAAACACACGTTAAACTTGGGGACCTAATAATGCCGAACTTGTTACTACTAGTGCTTCGTCAAGGTAAAACGGAGCTGCGTAACGATTCTACGGTGGAACTTGGTCGAACAAAAGCGCCACTACGGCATCTGATCGATTACACTTGAGTCGGGAATATAATTAGCGGTAGCTGTAGTGGAATTGCGGTTCTAATACGATTAACGTCACTTAGGGAATGAAACCCGCGGTATAGTTGTGTTGACGCTTCTTGTATGATGTCTACTACTGCTTTGGTTGGTAAGGTTTGGTAAGGTTGGGCACAAATCAGGATAAAAATGATATCTCTTTTGCCCGAGCTACACGAGGCCAGTTTTTCAAGCTAAGATAGCTAGCTAGTGCTTCTAGCTTCGTGTAGACAAAACTAGTGTTGCCTAGTCGTTGTCTACATGCAGCTAGAAGTACTAGCTTGATATCCTCGTGTAGCTAGTATTAATGTCTGACCTGGAAACATGAGTCAGGCTAGTTGGAGTAGCTTATGTCGTTTTCGTCTACCACGTATTGATGTGGGATTCCCTGGAACAGTGGTTCCCAAAGCTATCTGGGCTACGACCCATCTCATACAAGCTGTTAAAAACTTGGGACCCACATTGTGAAACTTTAATAACCAATATGAAAAAAATACTTTTCAAATAAAAAAACTAAGTTTAAATGTAGTTTTTTAATAATTATTTAAATATCTGCATAAAAAAATAGAATGAGATTGCTTCCTACAGGCCTTCCTTCCTTCCTTTCAGTATTCACTGGTGACCGAAGAGTTTACGTATTTTACTTATACTTTATTTTATATGCTTGTGTTAGGATTGTTATTACGCTAAATTAGGAACACTATTAGTCCATAAAGAAAACAGCGATGATCAGTCTATAGCATTATATTTCGGAATCAGTCTTTCATACCAACGTATTCAGAGCTGCCTCGTGCAGCTGAAGTAGTACATTTAGTACACACATAAATTAACAAAAAAAGCTTTAAAGTACCTTAAATTTAGTAACAAATGTACAATTGTCAAGATTACAATTACTTAAAAATTTACTTGTTACCGGTTGGGTCATTCCATGAAAAACGCTACTGAAGGTCAAAATATGAATATCTTCTTTATATATAATACCTTCTTTTTCAAATTTGATAAAGTTTGAAAGAAAACATTCCAAATTATAATGTGCTGCAAAAAAATCTCGAAGAAACGCACGCGTAATTTTTAAATTAATTAGGCTATAAAGTCTGTACTCAAGTGAACTAGCAGAATGAACATTGTGACTCTAAAGAAATGTGTCAGCCAATGGGAAATGCTGAAAGGGCGTGGCCTCGGCATCATGCCATGGCCATCTAGAAATTCATCAGCCAATAGGAAATGCTGACACATTTCGAGATGGCCATGTCATGATGCCCAGGCCACGCCCTCCGGTTACACACGTGTAGTTTCCAAAGTAAGCTATCAAATTCTGAGTTATAAGTTTTCACTTCCATTTTTAGGGTTCCGTAAAACGTAAAAACGGAACCCTTATAGATTCGTCATGTCTGTCTGTCTGTCCGTCCGTATGTCACAGCTACTTTTTGCCGAAACCATGAGAACTACACTGTTGAAACTTGGTAAGTAGATGTATTCTGTGAACCGCATTAAGATTTTTACAAAAGTTTTTTAAAAAAACAAAAATTAGGGGTGCCCCCCATACTGAGAACTGAAGCTCAAAAATTTTTTTTCATCAAACCTACACTTGTGGGGTATCTATCGATAGGTCTTAAAAAATGATGTTGAGGTTTCTAATATAATTTTTGTCTACACTGAATAACTTGCGCGAGAGACGCTTCCAAAGTGGTAAAATGTGTGTCCCCCCCCCTCTAACTTCTAAAGTAAGAGAATGAAAAAACTAAAAAAAATATATGATGTACATTACCATGAAAACTACCAACGAAAATTAGTTTGAACTCGATCTGATGAGTAGTTTTTTTTTGGAACGTCATAAATACACTATTATTAAAACTTCGATCAAAGTTACAACGAACTACAAGAACTATGTGTACTATGTATATTATGTTACTTGCTGGAACGGAACCCTTCATGGGCGAGTCCAACTCGCACTTGGCTACTTTATTTATTATTTAAGATATTTATTGAAATGTCAAACTTAATTGTTAAATATGAAAAATGAGTTTAAAAAAATATTTTGTTTGAATGAAACAGTACATTATATTTATGAGTAGATATGTTTAAAAGGATTTTAGTTATTTTTTTTTGATTATGACTACATCTTTTTTAAAGAAGTTTGCGATTTAGCATGTACTTTACAGAAGACTTTCTGTAGTTAATGTTTATTTGTCCCTAATCTTTTTTTAAGAAACTTTTTAACGACGCATATGTTACGATAACGCAGAATTCATAGTAGTTATCTCTATTTGTATTGTTTTTTGTTTTGTAGTACCTAGAGACTAATAAAACACCTTATAAAGTATTAATTTTCGTACTCGTAACACCCGAAACGAAATCGCGGTAACACCCGAAACAAAGTAAAATAAAATAAAAATAGGCCAATGTTATTTGTGAATACGATAATGTGATAAATGGTTAGTAAATATTATACGTTTTCAGGCCTGAAAGTTTTAGAAATGGTTCCCAAAGAAAATTCGCAGATTTTTCAAGAAATGTAGAAATACTCAGAGCAAAATAGAGGCAAAATCGTGTAACACCCGAACGCACACTTTTCGACTTATAATTCAGTGTTTCGATATGCTAAACTATAATAATTTTACATTTCACATAAAACAACTAGAAACGTAGAGAATAGAGCACTTTCATTATTATAATATTATTGAAAACTAAAAAAAAAAAGACTTTTGTCGTACAAATGTAACACCCGTAGGTCTACCGCCTAACGCTCTTGCTTTCGGTCATGCTTTGATTTGTGACGTCATCGGCCAATTTGGTACCGCCGATGAAAGCCGAACACTACAAATGCTTTCCGTATGATGGAAAGCATTAGTCAATCAGAAGAATGAACGAAACTCATACATTTCCACTAAAATAGCGACCGCCTAATGTTTTAGCTGCTTTCAAGCAAAGCATTAGTGGCTTTCAAGTCATGTCATGAAAGCATCGCCAAATTAGGTGTTGTTTTGGAATTCTAGTAGTGTAATTCTCAAATATTTTCGTTAGATACTGCCTTGTAAAGATCAAAAATAGCACGGTGAACATGTACTATTGCGGGGTCACCAATTACATAACAAGATTCGTCGAAAGAAATAGTGATTTTACTAAAAATAAGTGTGTCACTGAATTTTACAATTTTACTATGGGGAAGACCACTTTCGAGGGCGTAATTCCCTCTTGCATCTTTCCTGAAAGACGAGACATCAAACCTGAGATAAAGGTAACAAGCAACTTATAAATAACTAGAAACCCTTTTTGTCTTGATAGTAAGTAATACTTACCTAGCTTTATTTATTATCATTTGTGATTACTTACATTCACTAATTGTTACAGAAACTGGCTGCATTAAATACCTACCTAGTATTCAAAGAAGTCTAAGAATGATTTTCCTATACTTACCTAGTACCTCATTGAAGTGATATTGCAAGGTTGACAGATGCACATATAAAAGAAAAAAATATTCCAGAAACGGAATGTTCCTCTTGTTTGATGGTAAGCAAAAAAAAAATCTTTGAACATGTTGTCCCTCATGTTCACCTTAACTGGTAGCTTGGAATGAGTACCAAGGAAAATGTGATGAAATCTTAAAAGAAGGGTAAATTAATAAGTCATTATTTTAAACATTCAGAACTGCTTGAGATCAATATTACTGCGTTATCAACAAACAGCAGTACATTAAGGCACTAATATTATGAAGCTATTGAATATAAAATAGCAGAATGTGGTTTAAAATAGGTAATAACTAGCAACTATTCAATTCCATAAATATATACCTACATAGGTAATTTATGAACCAGTCTCCTAATATTGTAAATGTGAAAGATTGTTTGTTGCTTAATAACTTTGATTTGTCTGAATGGGTCAGATTGAAGTATATATAATATGTACTTTTCATAAAAGCAAAATAATTGGATGGAACTGTGCCATAGCCATGGGGTGCTGCTATTCATGTGATGAAATATTAATGTCTTATATCAATATAATTAGATTTTGTTTTTGTTTTAGGAGTCAAGACTGCTGGCTGCTCCCGTAGCTTACAAGAAAACAAGTTGTCTCACAAGCAAGACATTGGGTCATCAAACCCATTCAACTGTTAGCAAATGATTGATAATAAATACACCCTTTATACAATATAATACATTTCTAAGTGTTATGATTCCATAATCTGCCTGAGGAAATAGAAAACCTTTGTCTAAATCATTCTACGACCAAAGATATTGGTGGACAATTCACACACAACTTCACCATCTGACCCCAAACTAAGCAAAGCTATAATTTTAAATACATACTTATTATACATATAAACACCCATACCCAGTGCAAACATTTGAATTCATCACACAAATATTTGCGCTGGGTGGGGATCGAACCCACAACCCTCGGCTTCGCAGGCAGAGCTACTACCAACTAAGCCACGAGGGCAGTCAAAAAAAAGAGCAAACATCATATTCGGTTTGAACAGCTAGTAGGATAGTATGGCTGCTGGTGTCTTAGTTGGTAGCACAGACTAAGTAGAGAGGTACGTTGGTAGTAAGTCTGCCATGTGAAGCTGTGGGTTCTAGGTTCTATCCTCACACAGTACAAATATTTGTACTGTGGTTGGGTGTTCTCTATGTATAATAAGTATGCATTTTTTAAATATATACTTATATATTAGTATTATATAATATGATTATGTCAGCTATCTGGCACCCATAATACAAGCTTTGCTAAGTTTGAGGCTAGATGGTGTTGTTTGTGAAATGTTCACCACCAATATTAACAACTAATAGAAAATCTTCCTGTTCAATAGTTGTATGGTTGCTTGCCATCAGGCATTATCTCATCTCTCTTCTACTCCATATATCTACACAGATTAAACTAATCTGTGTATATTAATAAATCATTACATTGGTGTACTACAATAAAATTCTCATTTAGGATACAGAAAATTTAATAAAAATAATATTTGTTATTCTTGTTGGTGCATCTGCTATAAATATTATATCAGCTATCTGGGGCTAGATGGTGTTGTGTGTGAGATGTCCACCACCAATATTAATAACTGTAATAGAAAACCTTGTTACATCTCAATCTCAAGGTGTTGACGGTTAAGTATGGTTAGGACTTTTTGTAGAGACGGCTGGGACAAAACCACTTCTGAGTAAAGTATAGTGCTAGGCAGTTATTTAGACACTTCCTGTTCAATAGTTGTATGGTTGCTTACCACCAGGCATTATCTCACTCTTCTCCATGAATGTACACAGATAAATCAATCTGTGTAGATTCATGGATCATTAAGAAATCATAACATTGGTATTCTACAGTAAAATTCTCATTAAGGATACAAAAAAAATAATTAAAACACAATATTGATTGTTATTGTTGTTGATGCAACAGATAAATTTAATTTTCAGTACTTCACACTTAACATATTTGTTTTAATAAATCAGCGACATCACTTCAGGAAGGACAGTCGAGATGGTTTCAGAGAATATATCGGCCACCACAAACCATAACGCATAACAATAGATATATCTGAAACAAAGAACTTTTATTTTTAACATGTAACTTATTGATCTAGTGGTAACACTTTGCCAAGTCTGTGTCCCGGTTTGAAAGGCAATGTTTTCAGAAAAATTACAGGGCTTAGAGATATAACAACTTAGATATCTGGGTGATGAGCGCAGTGCTAGGTAATGATTTGGACTCTTCATGTTCCAATAGCTGCGTGTCCCTGTGATTTTATGTGGCAGGCAGGTTGCTTACCATCAAGCACATAAGTCTGCCTGGGGAATCAACACCTTTGCCTGTTATTCTACCACCACGCAGTAATGTGCGAACAGAATCAGGACTACTTCATTACTTACAAGTTTATTATGTATCACTTTGGGAGGGTGAAGTTTGCACAGAAATCACAGGGCCTAGAGATAATCATCTAATAGGTATCTCTGGGTGACAAGTGCAGTGTTAGGTAATGATTTGGACTCTAGTTCCAATAGGTTTGTGACACTGTGCTGTTGTGGGCAGGTGTGTTGCTTACCAAGGGGAACATCTACCTATCACTTCTAAAGACACCAGTTCAGAGCCGCCGCCTCGACAAACATTATGTCTATACTAATATTGGCAGCATAACATGGACAGCTCAATGCATGCTACTGCTGGGACTCTGGAAAAATTATGACAAACTTACGTATAGGTACATCACCACTAAGAATAATACTCAGAGATGTAAGCGGGATTCGAACCCACAACCTCACGAAATGTGAAAACAAGCTTAACAACGATTGACACTATTAAAATTTACCTATTATCATTACATACCTCATGAAATACAGTGTACAAATACTTGTTTTTGTCATCGCCGAAGTCGTTTTTATAGGGAATCGCTAGCTAGATTCCTGAAGCAAGACTTTACGAACTGCATGACTTTAAAAAGTAAACATCACAATAACAATTAATATATTAGATATTTATATTATGTTATAATTGTTTATCATAAATCTAAATTGTAAATGTTTACCTCAGATGGAGGTTATGAAAAGTATACACAAAAACAATGTTGCCAGCCAAATATATCTAAACAATGCTAGGCTTACGTGGGTATTTTTTTTACTACAATTAACTTTGGCGAAGAATAGGTAACTTGTGACACTTTCTTGCGATGAAAACTTCTATTTTTAAATGTTTTCACTGAGTTTGAAAAGAAAAACGACGATTTTCTATTAATTACGGATATTTGAAATTTATGTAGATTTTTAGAAATAAACCCTAGGAAGAAATTTAAAAATACGGTGGGAACACTTAGAGTAATTGACAAATATTGCGTTCCGTTTTTCGTTTTTTTCCTATCTTCGGTTCATCGTAATGCTAATAATGCACTTCTATATTGACCTAAATAAATGGAAATAAAACAGATTTATAGCAAATCTAGTAATTCGAAGTATCAACCGATGCTTTTTGACGTTTTAACTGTTGAATAAACTCATAAAATATTTTCGCATTGTCTAGTTTGACGAAACCGATTACGTGGTCTCGAAACGTAATAACGAATGCCTTACTTCAATTGTTTTTAATCTGCGAAGACACGATAGATTTTTGAAAGCAACATTAGTTAGGCGATCGCTGTTAGATGAAAGCATTACATTACAAATGCAATGAAGACATCTCACGCTTTCCGAAAGCTTTAGAGTTAGGCGGTAGACCTACCGAAACGATGGAATGACCCGGTTACGAGTACCTTTAATTGAAATCTTTCGCTTAGACTTGCTGCCGCTTCTCACGAGAGATGAGAGCTGCCTTGTTTTGCTGCCAAAATTACCACAGACTGAAAACAAATCGCCCTTGAGTATAAAAATACTTGAGGGTTGCAATAGAGTGCATTTCAATATTCTTACTGTTCTTCCAATACCAACTTATATAAATTACTGATATTGCTAACACTTGCGACCCATCAGTGAGTCGCGACCCATAGTTTGGAAAACCCTGCCCTGGAAGCTTTTCTTAAAGATTAGGTACATATAACTTGACGCGCTTCACGATAGTGAACAGCATTATCTTCTTTTTCATCAGAGTTAGATTTTTTTACCGCCAATTAGCTTGATCTGTGGACGATGCAATCTACAATGAAGTGCGATTCACTTTTTCATATCAATAGATAACACATCAATAACGCTTATTATGGTGTTGCAGTTGTCTATCGGGTGACCCGTTTTTGCTTGTATCTGTTTTGTACCTATAAAATAAATAAAACTTTTCATACCAAATCAAAATAATCGATTCACAATTTTGTGAGCTAGCTCATAAAATACATGAAAAAGGAGAACCATTGAAGACGAGAGAACCTCCTCCTTTTTTGAAGTCTGTTAAAAATTATGTTTTTATTTCTTGTACTAAATGGACAACAATGAACTGAGCGTTGCTTTTGATTTTGCTGTTAGTTACAAAAAGGCATCTCTTTACAAAAAAGCTTGTTGTAAGAATGGTAATATTTTAAAAGAAAAAATGTGTGCGTGAAGATATCAACTTGTCACGTGTGTAGTTAAAACTACAAAACTGACCCGTCACCCCAGTTGCTTATAAAATAATCAATACCGATGCGTCCAGCCGAGCGAAGGTGTAAGATGGTTGAAACGCTATTTATTTCGCACCGTAAAAAGGGCAAAACGAAAAAACCTTTTAATATTAACGTGTGGGTACTCGATCGATTTGCTGGCCGCTCTTTAGTTTACTGCGACCGTAAAAACTAACAGCTAACGGGCGGATTACGTCCGGCCCATTGCCGGTACTAGGCCTCCTGGCCGTCCGAAGCGACGACTGATTTACAATCGGCAACAGTGACACGATAAAACAAGCCATATGACTTGATGCAAGATAGCATCGTATCTAACAATTATAAAAAAAAATAACAATCAATTAGCACCATCTATATTAATATTATAAAGCTGAAGAGTTTGATTGTTTGAACGCTAGGTTCTCGAGAACTGCGGGCCCGAATTGAAAGATTATTTTCCTGTTGGATGGTCCATTTATCGAGGAAGGCTATAGGCTATATAACATTACGCTACTATCAATAGGAGCATGAATGAAACATGTAACAATAGAAGCGGCAAAGTGCGAGTCGGACTCGCCCATGAAGGGTTCCGTAACAGCAAGTAACATAAGAAATAAATAAGTTATTGTAGTTTGGTGTAACTTTGATCGATGTTTTAATAATAATGTATTTATAACGTACTAAAAAAAACTACTCGTCAGATCGAGTTCAAACCAATTTTCGTTGGAAGTTTACATGGTAATGTACATCATGTATATTTTTTTTAGTTTTATTTTTCTCTTATTTTAGAAGTTAGAGGGGACACACATTTTACCACTTTGGAAGTGTCTCAAGCGCAAACTATTCAGTGTAGGCAAAAATTAAACTAGAAACTTCAACATTATTTTTGAAGACCTATCGATAGACACTCCACACGTATAGGTTTGATGGAAAATAAAATTTGAGTTTCAGTTCTACGTATGGGGGCATCCCTAATCTTCTTTATATATAAATATATAAATCTCCTGTCACGATGTTTGTCCGCAATGGATTCCTAAACTACTTAACCGATTTTAAATTAAATTGGCACACCGTGAGCAGTCTGGTCCAACTTGAGAGATAGGATAGTTTTTATTTCGATTAATAGTCTTTAAATGATAATATCCGAGCGCAGCCGGAATGGGCCGTAGTTTTTTATATTTTTTTGTAGAAATCTTAATGCGGTTCACAGAATACTTCTACTTACCAAGTTTCAATAGTGTAGTTCTCATAGTTTGGGCAAAAAGTGGCTGTGACATACGGACGGACAGACAGACAGACATGACGAATCTATAAGGGTTCCGTTTTTACGTTTTACGGAACCCTAAAAACTGGAAAAACATTCCTTTTTGAGACCTTTCGTTGCGTACGCTGACATGCGCCGAAGTTCGTGACAGCATGTGTACATCTTTTAAGGTTGCCGCATTATAACCCAAGCTAACCAAATTTGTTCTAAATCCGAGTTGGTACGACCAATTTTCGATAGGTGGCGTAGTAACACGCGCAGGGTTCAGCTAGTACCTAATATGAGTATAAGCATATAAGCATACAACACAAGTATAGAGATAACATTGAAGTAAAGTTATTAATACGGCATTTAATCCCCTGATATGTGAACTGACCTTGTCACAGCTATTCTCCGAAATCTTATGAATGTATCTACCTCTATATCCTGATGCTACGAATGCTATCTTACTAATATTCTATATTAGATATATAGGATTCAATATAATATCTAAAATTTGATATGGTTGTTCCTCAATTGCGTCGCAACGTGAAGGGATCTGGTTGAAATTTGGAACATAGTTAAATTATAATCTGGCGGAACACATAGGCTAACCTAGGCCAGTTTTTATCCTTGGGAAATAACAGGAATGGGAAACACGTAGGTAAAACGGCGAGGCCATGCTAGTCTTTAATATTTTTGTATGAACAATATCCAAATAATATTATCGTCTCTAATTGACAATTTGTATTGTAGAACAAAGCTTGGACAACACTCAACTAAAGTTTATAATACGGCAGTTAATCCAGTGTTATGTGAACTGACCTATTCACAGCTATTTTCAGGAATCTTCTAAAAGTATTTTATAGCTTGATGTCACAAATGTTTAATATTTTTGTACGAAAAATATCCAAATAATATTATCGTCGTTAATTGACAATTTGTATGGTAACATAACGTTTGGACAACACTGAAATAAAGTTTTATAATAGGGCAGTTAATCCACTGATATGTGCACTGAAATTTTCAGGAATCTTGCAAAGGTATTTATATCCTGACGTCACGAATCTTCAATATTTTTATATGAACAATATCTAAATAAAATTACCTTTGTGAATGGACAATTTGTATAGTAAAACAACGTTTGTGGGATTGACTAGTAGTACTTACGAGTTGTTCATAATGTTGAATACAAAGCGTCTTTTGGGCTTAGTACAGGTGTTTAACTCTATATTTCTATACAACGCTGTCTATATGAGATTAGGAATCCACCAACAATTCGCTACTTTCACCGCCTCCACAATACACACGCTCCACATTTATATACCGATAAGTTCCCTGTGCCGGTGACTCGGCCATCAATCTTTTCGCCACATCATTTGCTCCCGCGCCCGTCCGCGATTGAATTTCATTAACGGAACGCTTAGTGCAGATTGAATCCATTTAACTAAACACAGGGACCGACCCCCGTGCTGTCTTGTGTCGTATGTTTGGGCGACTTTTGACTTGTCCGGTTTCTAAAAAACTTAACGCAATTATTTGGCTTTGATAATTAATAATTTGGAATCATTTGGCTGGTTTTGATTCATAGTAGGTCTGCCTGCATAGCCGTATAATATAATTGAACCCACGAGGGTTCGATTCCCACTCACTGCAAATATTTGTGTGATGATTATAAATATTTGTTCTATGCATAATAAGTACGTATTTACAACTATGTACAAGTATTTTAGTAATACGTATATACTTGCTTAATACTTATAGATTTTCAAGTATCGAGCACATTCATTTTTGAAAATTTAAAAACCACTTTTGCTTTCATTTAGATGTTCTCGTGACATGACCCGGTTTCGTCCATATCCTTATCCATACCTACTAACTAGCAGCGTCCTGCGGTGTTTCCTCGGGTAGTTCCCGTTGTTCCTGTTATATTTCCGGAAAAAAAGCCTGTGTGTTCTTCTAGACTATAATCTATATTTTCCAAATTTTAGCCCGAGCCGTTCAGACGTTACGACGTGATTGAGCAACAAACATCCATTTATTGACATTTATAATATTAGTAGGATATGTATTTTATTTATATCTTTGTGTAGATATAAGGCCCTGACCAGACATGCTACATTTTGAAGCGGGATGCAGCGGCTAGACGCCAAGCGCAGCTACTTTTTGAGCGTGATACAGCGTCTAATTGCCTGTCGCCGCTGCTAAAAGTAGCTGGTGTGGTTTGGCTGTCATTGATGATCTGGTGACCCTGATCGTTCTTTTCTCTTTTGGATAAAATTTACGTTTTAATTGCCTAGAACCTAGATGATTGAATTTTAAGTCTTGTGTTCCGTGTAGGTTCATTGAATGACTTGTATAAATGTGTCTTTCCCTTGTTTCAGACCATCTCGATATCAATGCTACTGCGCTACGCTCATCACCAGATATTCGTTTTTATTGGTAAGTGTTTTTTTAAGATTTACCTTCTGAATTATGGTTTGAATAATATACTAGGTTTGAATTTGACCGCCAAACATCTAATAAAAAGTAATGGTGCGGCCTAGAATGGAGCATGCTTATCCAGATGAAAAAAATGACATCAATTTTTTAACTTAAAATAACTATTTTCTACAAAAAATTAAACCGACTTCAAAACTAAAAATAGACATTCAAAAGCGAAAATAAACTGATAGAATTATTAAAAGCGCTACTCCACTCATCTATTTGAATTCGGTGCCAGTCTAGTCAAAAAGCTAGTAGATATACTCTATGTACGTAGTAAGGTAGTAAGTAGGCAGTAAGTAGTATCTATCTACTACCTGTTAGACTTGGCTGGCACCGACTTCAAATAGATGACTGAGTAGCGCTTTAATTAAATCAGTTTATTTTTCGCTTTTGAGTGTCTATTTGTGGTTTTGAAGTCGGTTTAATTTTTTGTAGAAAATAGTTTATTTTAACCTTTTTAGTGCAAAACAAGTTTTCTCTAATGCATTGTCACAATTTCGTGTTTACAGGATCGAATTTCATAACTTTTGTGAAATCGACAACTACGTGTTACAGACAAAATTGTAGGCCAATTTTAGTATTTTCTTCATATTTCAAAAACCACAGCAGCGATTTCGATAAAATTTATTTGAGACCATTCGGGAAGGATATCCATCCGAACACAAAAAGAAATTTTGAAATCGGGTTGGGCGTTCTCGAGAAATCAGGTAACAACATGAAATTGAGAATGTTTGAAAGTCGGTTAAAAAGCAGAATAATCTAGGCTAGTCATAGTCCATAGCATATTACGTAGGTACATTAAGACTGCAGTCAAAGCCAGCGTAAAAATACACGCAGCGGTCAATCTCTGGTCTTATTTAGAAAAATAAATTCCGTCCGTAGGCAAGGTTTTAACTTGCGCGTTACCGTGAATGTAATTAGGAGACGTTGGAATGAATTCGCTGAAAAAACCGCTGTGAGCCGGCTCACGGCAATCTCTTTGTAATAACAATAATTGCGAATAGCGCCCGCGGTCGCGACCCGCCCTGCTACGGGAAAACACAAAAAAAGAACTGTTCGGATTTACCTAGCGCTTCCCCACTTTGATCTACCGACAATTAGCCTGCTAAAGATAATTTGTTCTTTCAACGTCCCTCGCTCCGCCACTTGGCTTATTGTTAGGGCTGTCATCGTGTAAAATACCGATACCGGACGAAGACTTTTAAAAATCTTGGATGTTCGCTGAAAATTTGGGTTTCTTTCCCGGACGCCGATGGTAATGTTATACGACGAGATGTTTTTATATGTTCGGTTACACTTGTCAGAGTTTGTATGGGATACTACCTAAAAACGCACCTAGAAATACGGGCTCGTCTGCGATACTAGGACGAATTCAGGGAAATGGGAACGGATGGCAGCCCTAGTTATTATTTCAATACGGCGATTGTTTTGAATTTTATTTTCCGATCTCCTCCTTGAAAATGAAAAATCTCAATTTTCCCCGTAACGTCGAGACTTATTAAGTTGCGCGCAAGGGATTTCAGCTAGGATTATCTTTTTGTATTGTTTTATAAAATCTAACTGATAACAAAATAGCGACGACGGATTTAGTTTCGACAACGAGCTCTCCACCCTAATTAATCTGATTAACTATAATAACGATATCCGTTTGTTTTGCCGATATCCGGGAATCATGTGTCGATGATTCTTAATATACGTAATTGTGTTTATTCGACGCTTGATCCGATATTTTGTGCTCGTTAGTTTTATTAGCGGGAATTATGTTTTTGTAGCTGAAAGTGTTTATTACATAAATCATTATTGTTATATTGTGAACATTGATGGTTTTTTGTTTGCGGTAGAATTTATTTCTTACAGATTCAGAATTGAGATTGGAAGGAATATGCCACCTAATTTTAAAATTTAACACCATAACAACAGAAAAATAAAGTGGCCAAGTGCGCGTTGGACTCGCCCATGAAGGGTTCCGTTGCAGCAAGTAACATAATATACATAGTACACATAGTTCTTGTAGTTCGTTGTAACTTTGATCGAAGTTTTAATAATAGTGTATTTATGACGTACTAAAAAAAACTACTCATCAGATCGAGTTCGAACCAATTTTCGTTGGTAGTTTGCATGGTGCAATGTACATTACATTATATATTTTTTTAGTTTTTTCATTCTCTTACTTTAGAAGTTAGAGGGGGGGACACACACATTTTACCACTTTGGAAGCGTCTCTCGCGCAAGTTATTCAGTGTAGACAAAAATGATATTAGAAACCTCAACATCATTTTTTAAGACCTATCGATAGATTTTTTTTGAGTTTCAGTTCTCAGTATTTTAACCAATAACCCTATTTTTTTTATTTTTTTTTGTAAAAATCTTAATGCGGTTCACAGAATACATCTACTTACCAAGTTTCAATAGTTCTCATATTTTCGGCAAAAAGTGGCTGTGACATACGGACGGACAGACAGACAGACAGACAGACATGACGAATCTATAAGGATTCCGTAAAACGTAAAAACGGAACCCTAATTAGGTAGACGGAAAAGACATCATCTTTTGTTTCTGGGCGATGAGAATTGAAGTGCTGGATGGTGATTTTGAATCTTTATGATCAAATAGCTGCGTGGCACAATGTTGTTATGGGCAGGTGCGTTGCTCACCATGCCTGTCCCCCCCCTACTTTATTATGGAAAAACCTCGCATCGTTGAAGAAAAATTAAAGATCCTTTTCTAAGAATTAATCTTATAAATAATGTCGAAAAGGTCTCAATAGGTCTTACTGTGCGCCTATGAAAAAAAAAATATATCCAAATCTGGGAATCGAATTAGGAATCTAATGCCTAAAATGAAAAAGTACTACTTTTTATGCCACTACATGTCGTCATAAAATAATGATACATATTCTTTACTCAATCTGAATTGAGAGTTTCAAGCGGATATCAGGTGGGACTACAAATATATTTGTGAAGATCAGATTTGTATGAAAAGAACCTCTCCCGACCGTCGATTTACGGATGCACTATTCAACCCTCGGCATCAGATGGAAGCGGATCTGCTCAAAGGAATCAAACCGTCTCCATCACGACATCCTAGTTAGCCCTATTGGGATAATATAATAAAACATCGCAGGTGGTTCTTCAAAGATTAAACTTTTATATTCTCAAACTCATAGACTAACTATTGACAATGACCAGACAGTACAAACAGTTATCAACAGAGAGCGCTACTAGTATTTAAACACATTATTTTGATAATTAATTCTAACGTATCAGGGGTGAAAACTGATGAGTTTTTTAAAGGTGACGAGAAAAACAAACGGTGCACATTATGGGAAGCAGGCCATAACAGCAAAGCGCGACGCAAGACTTTTAATAATGGATTTTAGTGCTGCATCTTTACCCAAAAATTAAAATTAGGCATTTGTATTACTCCATATATGGGACATTATAAATAAATAAATATTGGTGGACAATTCACACACAACACCATCTGACCCCAAACTAAGCAAAGCTTGTATGATGGCGGCCAGATAGCTGATATAATACTTATATATTTTTAAATACATACTTAATATACATTGTATTGGTAGGACTCTTTGCACCACCTAGGGAAGTACCAGTTAAAGAACTAGTAATAATCTTATAATACAGCCGGTTTGAAGGGCAATGTTTTTAAACAAATTATAGGGCATAGAGATAAATCATCTTATATCTTTGGGCGACGAGCGCAGTGCAGTGCTAGGTGTACTGTTCATGTTCCAATAGCTGCGTGACACTGTGCTGATATGGGAGGCGTGTTGCTTACCATCAGGCACATGTCCTGTTCGTCCCGTGACTTTTACTATGAAAATAAAAAAAACTTTTCCCTATAAATTCGACTACTGTAACTATAGCATATTGCTACTTAGTAGTTTAATATTATTTATTCTATGTTAGCGGTAGAATCATAGAGTAGAATATAGCGTGTAGTATATTTTCCAACAGACTCTGTTAGGTCTTTTACCACTTAAAATCTAACGATTTTACTTTTGTAGTATTAGCCGAGAAGAGAAACAACTATTTATTATTATTATTAAGAGCCTGAAATGTCCCAAAGCTGGGCAAAGGCCTCCATACCCTCTTTCCACTTGTCCCTATCCTGAGCCAGTGTGTACCAATTCGTAAAATGTTTGTCGAGGTCATCCCGCCATCGCTTAGTTGGTCTACGTCGTTTGCGATCTGGCTTCCACTGTGTGGTGATTTTGGCCCAAAGATCATCCGACATGCGGCAGACTTACCCTCATTACCCTCAAGAAACAACTAACACATTTAATTTTTTTATTAGTAAGACCCTGCAGTTTCACCAGCGTAGTTCCCGATCGTGTTATTTTCCCGAGACAAAAAGTAGTCTATATCTTATTCCAGTCTATTATAAATCTATGTCCCGAATGTCATCCAGAGATCTTTAGTGTTTTTATTTGAAGCAGTAAA
Source organism: Ectropis crepuscularia (assembly GCA_963693475.1). NCBI lineage: Eukaryota > Metazoa > Arthropoda > Insecta > Lepidoptera > Geometridae > Ectropis > Ectropis crepuscularia. Next base: position 11,739,869 of record OY856357.1, on the reverse strand, counting down.
AATACAACCACAAATAAAACAAACTTTCGCATTTATAGTATAAAGGTACAAGTTCGCGCGGAGACCGCGACGCGAGACCGCGACAGGAGACCGAGACCGGAGACCGCGACAGGCACTTGACACTATGGAATTGTATGGGCGCCAGTTCGCGCCGAGACCGCGACCGCGACCGGTCTCGGTCTCCTGTCGCGGTCTCGGCGCAAACTGGCGCCCATTCAATTCCATAGTGTCAAGTGCCTGTCGCGGTCTCCGGTCCCGGTCTCCGGTCGCGGTCTCGCGTCGCGGTCGCGGCGCGAACTTGTACCTTTAGATGGATTTATTTAGGATTATTCTCATTCATTTGTAATTTTTTAAAATCGAAATTAACACCTACTAATAGCGATATCCTTGTAGCTTGCGCTAGTAACTTAGGTACGTTTTCCCGGGCAAAGGGGACAAATCGACATGTGTTGTATTATTTTCTCCAACATTAATGAAATGCAAATATTCGAACAATCGAATCAAACGGGTGTAAATGATTATAATACCGTGTCCACTGTATCGCTACCCCACGCAATCCCTTCTTACCGACGCCGACGTTTCGTACGTAAACCGGTTATAGCCACCTTTGCTCTTTGTTACCTACTTATTCTTTTGCGTCCGCAACCATTCACAAAGGTGTTTGAGAGCACAAACGTAACCATACCTACGGGGTCCTTTTGAGAAATTCTAAACTTGAACAGAACAAAACTGTATTCTCCTGTGGCAATGGTATTGTGCCGCATTTAGCGCTTACCCTTTGTGTAAAAATGAGATTTTCTTTTCCATTGAAATGTCTATATATATACTAGTGGTAGGACTCTTGGCAGAGTCCGCCTGGGGAAGTACCACACCTTTGCCAGTTATTCTACCGCCAAGCAGTAATGTGGAAACGTTACTGTGTTCCGGTTTGAAGGGCAATGTTTCCAGAGAAATTGAACTACACATATCAAATACTCATTATTGACAATATTCAGTAAACTTATATGTATATGTGCTGTTGTGCACTGGTGTAAAAAGTATTCAAACAACAACTTCAGGAAGTTTTCATTGCGCGGTTAAGGGTTTCTACACAAAACTGCGATGCTATGCGATGCGACGCCGCATCGGAGGAAGGGCTCCCACACAAAACTGCGATGCGATGCGATGCAACGCCGCATCGGAGCAATTTGCATCGCATCGCATCGCTTCGCAGTTTTGTGTGGGAGCCTTTCCTCCGATGCGGCGTCGCATCGCATCGCAGTTTTGTGTAGGAGCCCTTAACCGCGCAGTGAAAACTTCCTAAAGTTGTTGTTGTTTGAATGCTTTTTACGTTTTGTGTGGGAGCTCTTAATAGATACATGAGTAGTTACACAAAGGTGTATATATGTCAACGTAAGTATCGTCAGTTTATAATAAAACGCGGGAGATTACAAACCTACGGTAGGTGAGTTTATAATTTAACGTTACACGTCGTTCGATTATACACTTTAATTTATCCATGATGATATATTGTATTTATTCATAAATTATTCACCCTCTTGAAGAAAGGTTTCATAATCTCTCCTTTTATTCCTTAAAACCTACCTTTACCTTTAAAAACAAAAAATACATTTTACTCTACGTAATAAATATCTATACATTCCCGTTCCGTCTTCAGGAAAAAAGGCTTAAGCATTTGCATAATTAAATATCGTAATTAACTCAGCTATCCCGAGGATATAATTAAGTGTTGAACAAAGGAGTTTTAATGTTTATTTTTTATCAATCTCCTTTTTGAACTTCACCACCGATAGATTAAAATATTCTTTAAACTTTATCATGGCTACATTTGAAATATCAGACCGTAGGTTTTGTTGGTACTTTAGTTGCTCCAGTGATGCTAAGTTTTACTTTGCCCACCATTATATTAGTACTAGCAGTGCCCCGTGGTTCTAGCCGCATAGTTCCCGTTACCACATTTTTCCCGCGATGAAAAATAGCCTTTAGCCAGCCTGCTATTCCAAATCATAGACTGTATATGTGTATATGTTCCAAATTTCAACCCAATCCGTTCTGCCTTACCGACATAATTGAGAAACAAACACATACAATCTTGCGCATTTATAATATTAGTAGGATTATTTAAAAATCATTTTGTTTGAGTTTGGTTTGGCATGCAAAAATTTTTTTATATTGTGATGGGACAATAAGCAAGAGAACAAGTAAGCAACACGCTTTCTCATTACGGCAAAGTGCTACGTACGAGTTAGAACGACGAAGTACACAAATAACATGCTTAATTTTTAGATGAGGTTAAATCAGCATCTGCCCCGATTGTGTAATTGTGAATATCATGTAAAAAAATATAAATCATATAAAAGGCATGTTGAGAAATCTGTATGAAGCGTAAGCGTAGGACCCTATTGTGAAAAGGGCGAATTCTTTGCCCATAGCGAACGTCAAAGAAAATGTATTTCCCGTTCACTTTCCCAGAGTTTCGTAACTATGACGTAGATACGACGTATTTGTACGTCACCCACAAATTTCCCGCAATTTAAGCATAAGACATTCAAACATTCAAACAAGTACAAATATTAAATTATGACTTTATTTTGATGCCTGATAGTTAGGTTATAAAATCAATCAGTATATTATCGTTTACATATAGCCTGATAGTGGAGTAATCATATTCTTTCTTATTAAATAGTTTATTTTGAAATTTCCTTTCAACTGATTTCAGAGATTAATAAACCCAATAATTTCCTTATATCTTCAAAATGTACCATCTTTCAATAACTACTAGAAGCGAGACCAACGCTGTTTATCTGCCAGATAAAATTAACAACAAAATGAAAAAGGTCGCTAATTCTACCGATATTTCTGATGCTTGTAATTCGTCGAAATAGAAATGTTTTTTGCCTCTCCGTCGCTAATGGATGCCAGAAAAACAACCTTGTTTTGAGATTAGAGGTAGCAAAATGTTTTATGCTCATTTTAATGATCGCAATGTTTTTATAGGAGAAACGTGTATGGAAAAGACATTATAATGAAGAGGATTTTCCCTCGATGAGTGTTTTGTTAATGTGGTCTGATTGTTGTATGATTATGTAAAAGACATCTTTTCAGGAGTATAATGAATGGGTATTAGTATCTTATTATGTATTAGTGTACATTGTAATGTTATTTATGTATTGGAATGTAACGTTATTAGAATGTATGTTTATTGTTAATTTATGATAGTCAACAATTATTATTTAATACCTCGTTTGTTTTAGTATGTAGGTATCAATTTACTCCTATTTTTCTATTTGCTCTTTGTTTGTGAACCCGTCTTTCTTTATTTATAATCATTTTCCATACCACGGTTGCCTGGAAGATATCACCTTTAGCGATTAGGCCGCCAATTGTAACTAAATTTTCTTTTTGGGTTGTTGTTCCTTAATATTTTTTTGTTGTGTTTTATTTAGTGCAATAGAGAGTTTATCTATCTATCTATATTTCTAATTCCGGAAATCGTAAAAGCGATTGTGGTTTTTGGTTGATGTTCTGGAAATTCAAATAAATAGTTTGATCTTTGTTTTGTTTATACGTTCTTATAGAGAGTGACTTGTGATGGCTGAATGGATTTTTCCCAATTGATACAATTTGGGTACTTTAAAAGTGCGCTCCGTCTAGAACGCATCGTGCGTTGAATTAATCGCCTTAGATCAGGCGCGGTGGCGACTAAGTGCATTACTATTTTTTATAGTGGAGTGACTAGACGAGCAGGACATGTGCCTGATGGTAAACAACATGCCCATAATAACCCAGTGACACACAGCCATTAGAACTTAAAAGTCCAAATCATTACCTATCACTGCACTGCGCTCGTCAACCAGAGATTTATGATGTTTTCATCTCTATGCTTTGTAATTTCACTGGAAACATTGCCCTTCAAATCGGAACACAGTGACGCTTTCACATTACTACTTGGCGGTAGAATAACCAGCACAGGTGTGGTACTTCCCCAGGCGGACTCTGCAAAGGATCCTATCACTACTACGTAATAAAACTAAATATGTATTAACGAATAGTACGTTATTATTACAATATATTTAGTTTCTGTATTCCATCGTTAATTTAATTGGCGCCATGTATAATGATGTATGAATACACTATGGTGTATTCATTATATTAGAAAATTGAACAAATTTACGAGCCGAGACACGTACTGAAGTTTATCGCCTGATTTCTACTCTTTTAAAAAAAGTATTTCCGTCCTTAGTGTACCGGGATATTTTATCTTTGTATGGTCTAGGTTGGGTCTATATTTTTAAGATTAAACATTACATCGCGAATTCAAAACGAGTTACACACGAAAAACGCACATCCAACACCTTAAGAAAATTAACCCACTTCAAATGTATATTCGAAGAAATAACAATTAATTTTGAAGCAGGGGTCTTGATTTTAAATCCCTCTTCTGGTTCTCAGGCGCAAGTGATGATACTTGATGCTTTGAACAATGTAGCAGGTAATTGGCACTAAACCGGCTGTTAGTGCCGCGAGGGAAGCGGCCCTAATTAGTAGGAAATAGGAGAAATAACGAGAATCAGGTCGTTGAGAGCTCGCGTCGGAAAGTTTTGTTGGATGCTGAAGAAGCTTGGGTCGTATTTTGAAACAAAGCTATGTTATTGAAAAATAATACTTAATACTAATATTATAAAGCTGAAGAGGTATTTTGTTTGGACGCGCTAATCTTAGGAACTACTGGGATGATTTCAAAAAATCTTTCACTGTTGGACATGTACGTGATCCCTGAATGATAAAAGCTTGTTGTGGTAGGACTCTTGGTAGAGTCCGCCTGGGGAAGTACCACACCTTTGCCAGTTATTCTACCGCCAAACAATAATGTGCAAACATTACTGTGTTCCGGTTTGAAGGGCAATGTTTCGAGGCAATTTACAGGGCTTAGAGATATAATATCTCAGATCTCTGGATGACGAGCGCAGTGCAGTGCTAGGTAATGATTTGGACTTTCATGTTCCAATTGCTGCGTGTCACTGTGCTGTTATGTGGCAGGCATGTTGCTTGCCATCAGGCACATGTCCTGCTCGTCTCGTCACTCTATCCTGTTTAAAAAAAGCTATATATACATATATACCACGGGCAAAGCCGGGGCGGACCGCTAGTTATGTATACATTACTAATTTCGTGGACCAACATCCAGTTTGGATAACGTCTGGGTTTCACAGTATGTATAATAATAAAATATTTTATTTCTTGATACCTATACCGGTGCAATTTTGTACTATATCAGAACTTATAGGGTTTTTTATTTCACACAATAAATATTATTTTTCTAAAAATCAAATTTTCCACACCCGTTTGAAATCATGGCCAGACATAGCACGCCAGTCCCTGGTGTTCTTTCGAAGAACAAAATGTACATATTTTACAGAAGCCAAGTAGGTACTCCTAATAGGGATGTTAAGACTAATCACAAATTCATGTTTAGTGTTAATTTTATGATAGTTTGTATTAATAGAATATCGAAAATCACATTTTTATAATTTAATAATACGTAGTCAATTAATTTATTATAAAGGATTTTAAATGCTATATTTTTAATCTGTTGCCATGTGACTGGAAACACCAATATGACTTATTACGTCACTAACCGCAAAACAAGCTGTCGAAGACTGACCAGATTGTTTACTTCTCTGCATTTTTTGTTATAGTTTGCGATCTTAGCGATGATGATTTTGATTGTTTGTATTCAAGTAAATATAAGGAAATACATAAACTGGACATCATGAATCGCGACCGATGTTTTGCGGCTAGTGACGTTCCTAATTACTATATTATTGTATATGTACTCATCGAAAATACTAATACTATTTTTAAATATATTTTTTTATGGTAAACAAGCGTCAATCTTTAAAATAAAAGCATTTCCGAAAAAATGTTAACATCCCTATTATATTTAATTTTGATAATAAATTTATATCGCCAAATTAGTATCCCAACTCTCTGTAGCTGCCTTGAGGAATGAGAATAATAAATTTCATAATTTTCCAAACAAAAGAAAAACAACATTAAAAACATTTTCGCAAATAATCCGCTAGAACGCCAGAGTGCGGGCCTTCGCATTTCCGAAGAAAACACTTAGGTACATAATTATAAAGGGATTATTTTTCATTTTCTCCTGAATTCCTCTAAACGCCTTGTTGGTATGATAAAATATTGTCTGATAGTCGATAATTGAGGAAATCACCTCGCCAATCGCCTTATTCGAGGAAATCATGCAAATTAGGTACTTAAAGGATTACAAACCTACGCAACGTCGGCTCTGTTAGCGTTCCTTGTAGCGAAAACGCTTATTACGTTATCGGAAAAAAATAATGTCTATTATATTTATTACGGATGCAAAAAATATATTTTTCTTTCAACGATAAAGATATGTCTTGCTGGCTGAGTAGTAGCACTGTGTTGAAATTAACAGGAGTTTTGTTTGACGTAGCTCGTTACAGTTTAGTGGTACGCAGCTATTTGAATATGAAGAGTCCAAGTCACTGTCTTTTTAGGGTTCCGTAAAACGTAAAAACGGAACCCTTATAGATTCGTCATGTCTGTCTGTCTGTCCGTCCGTATGTCACAGCCACTTTTTGCTGAAACTTTGAGAACTACACTGTTGAAACTTGGTAAGTAGATGTATTCTGTAAACCGCATTAAGATTTTTACAAAAAAAAAAAAAAGAAAAATTAGGGTTGCCCTCCACACTGAAAACTGAAACTCAAAAATTATTTTTTCATCATTCCTACACGTGTGGTAGTAAGTTACGGTGGTCTAATCGGGAGAACGGCGCCTGCCGATCCGGAGACCCGGGTTCAAACCCCACACGCACCACTGTCTTTTCGAAAGTCATGTGCGTAATGCCGCTAACTTAAAACGGTGAAGGAAAACATCGTGAGGAAACCGACATGTACCTAGAATCTTTCGAAGTCATGTGTCATCCACCAACCCGCACTGGGCCAGCGTGGTGGATTATGGCCTTAACTCTCTCCTTGCGAGAGAAGGCCCTGAGTCCCAGCAGTGGGAACGTTTAATGGGTTGTTGATGACACGTGTGGGGTGTCTATCGATAGGTCTTTAAAAATGATATTGAGGTTTCTAATATAATGTTTGTCTACACTGAATAATTTGCGCAAGAGACACTTCTAAAGTGTTATGTTACTTGCTGCAACGGAACCCTTCATGGGCGAGTCCAACTCGCACTTGGCCACTTTATTTTTTACTATGATAGGTTTGCACTTGACTGCCATATCGCCTGATGTTAAGTGGCGATTCGGTCTACGATGTCTCGCACTGCACTGCGCTGGATACCTTGAAATTTAGCAAAAAAATATGTTTGGCCTAGAATATCTCTGGAAACATTATGTAAGGTTATCCGGGGTGTTATGGTTGAGAACTCAATAGGTTTAACATTGTATTCTCAAACCTCCCCGGAAAAAAAGTTAAGTTTAAGTAGAAATAAAAAATTAAGACCTTTTCAAGCGTTTATTGATATCAACCAATTTAAAACTAGGGAAAAAGGGTTAAAAGGGTCAGGGGTTGATCGCTGTATCACTGTTACCAAGATCTTAAGAAGGAATTATAAGAATTCCATCAACCTCCTTGAGTAAAACAACTAAGATTCCGCCATACAGGGTCCCAGAGTGAGGTTCGGTAGATGGGAAATATCGCCGGTAGAAGTGAGGGGTTAAGCCCCGGGCAAACTCACCCGGTTAGGTTTAAGAGTTAATTTGAAAATCACCACCTCACCATACTCCCGGAACCTGTAGGGTTAATAGTGAGAAGCTACAATTAACAATAGGTACTAAAGGCCAATATGCCTTCTATAGGGTGGTAAAAAGACCACTGAATTTACAATATAATAACTCTAGACAAGAATTTAACTACCACTTTAAACGCTTAAGATTCCATACAGAATTATAACACTTAAATAACCCCTTTAGTAGGGTTAGACATCCAACATTAGAACAATAAATTTATAATAACCGAGAAGTACTAGATTAGGGTGAATACAATAAGTTCCCTTTCTAGGTCCCATAAACAGAAAGGCTAGTATGGTTAAACAGAATAACATCAGTCCTGACTAACTCATATACAAGGTACAGGAAGTATGGATTACAACGTTTCACTTATCCATCTCATATCTTCACATTCACAACGCTATAATTTAAGTTTTACCATCGGTTAACGGATGGGTAAGTAGATATCCAGGGAGTAGGTTCCTCTGGGGAAATTAAACTTGTGTCTATTTAAATTAAACAATAGGTAGTCTATATTATTAAACAATATAGTGTCCCGGCATCATATGTGTGTATAACAACCCTAAGCGGACCTCAGCTATCCGATCTCCGCACACACAGAAAACAAACTAGGGTACTTATCCACTTAAGCCCCTAGGAAATAACGTAGGTTAATTGTACGGTAACCCTAGTTGAAAATTGAGAACATGGATTCATTCTCAATGGTAAAAGAATGATATTCATTAATTGACCGAAGGTCAACGATATAGGGAGACGTCCCTTCACATATAGTGTACTTAAATGACCCTTAAGAACTACGGAGGGGATGGACCACTAACAGTGTAAACCTACTATGATACGGAAGGTGCAAGAGCCTGGGCTTCCGGAATCCCTGGTGGCTTATAGCCAGGAACACATCGGGAGATGAAACCGTACACCTTTACAAGTACCAGGGATCAGGCCGTCCCGCCCTGATAAGCTAAGCTGAAGAAAACATCCTGAGGAAACCCACTATTCACTGGACGGCGGTTAGGATAACATTAAGAAGGTGGTTTCGAGATGAAAGGGGTCACATCTTCCCCCGGCTCTGCCCTACTTCAACCACGGCCCTTGGCTCCGCACGGCAACCATGCCCGCACTCGCCCTTTCCACATCCCGCTCAATTTCACCCTCAAAAGCCCAAAAGATAACCTGGATGCCCCAAAAGGCGGCGCTCGTGGACACAGGCCACGAGATCACACGAGGTCGCGCGAGATCGGCCTACCGCCGGGTCTCGTACGGCGCAGTAGCTCGCCCCAAGCAGAACAGCTCGCCCCAACAAAACACCTCCTACAACAAAATGATTCGTTAGCGAAAATATTCCACAAACATCCGCCACGCGGCTCACTTGACATTTTAGACATTCGACTTACCCCTTTTTTTTGTTAGGGAGGCAACGACTCGCCAAACAGACGCGAAGGCAGTCCCAGCGCTCCACGCGGACTAGGCGTACCACACCCTTCGGGACACGTCACTATAACAATCAACCAAAGTTCACTTCTCTGTGATCCACATAACGAATGAGCAAGGCGAAACAATTGCCCTAGAACTCACCAAACAAGATATACCAGCACAATTTAATTTTCCACGAACCAGCGACTACTCGCCATAATTAATTAATAACGGAGCGGCAGTCCGAGACCGCCGCCCGTGACAAAAAACAAATGGCCGCTCACTTCCCTTCCGCTGTCAAAAACCAGCTAGTGTTGCGGTAAAAACCAACGATTATTAACTAGGGAGGGGACGTTTTGCTCCGCTAGCCGACGAAAGAGTCGCGTTCCGAATTACGGAAAAAAAGTGTTACAATTACCCTTAACTCTTCAATTCCCATGTCCAAAATATTGAAGTTTTTATAATTTTTAGTTTAGTCATCAACTAAATATATGTTTAACGAATAGAAAAAAAAGAAAAAAATACTAAAAAGCACCCCCCTCCCTTTTTATAGGGGGGTCACCTGTAGGTGACACTGGGCATTGTACTATACGATTTATGAGGTATGAAGCATCATTTTGACAGGAATGAAACACCGGTTTTGTTTAGAAGTACCAAATCTATTTATGAAAGTATGGTAACAAAAAACAACAGAGTACTGTACTGTTCTGTTACTAGTAATATACATACATGTTCCACAATAAATAAACCTAAATCTAGGTTTTGTTTACTGTGGAACATAAGTATACCAACACTTGAGGTGCAAACGAATGTTGCATTTAGCGCACATTTTTCTAGTATGTTGGTGACAGTTCCCACATAGCCGCTGAGAACAGTCGACTTCTGCGTGGTCATCCTCTGTTCCTGCACTCCTCACCTCTTTAGACACTGTAGGCTCCAGATGAACGCCACCGTCAGAATTGCGATTTGGAGGTTTCCCGATTTTTTTAGATAAGTGGTGGCAATATTTCGAGGGAATTACTACGTCTAATACTATGATGTCACTATAAAGCAATTCAAAGTATTGAACAGGAACTAGAACCTTCTGACAGTCCTGGGTGACAATTTCTTCGTCACAATCACCTATGCCCCAAGTAGTAAATGAAGAAACATTATTGAATCATCTCTTTACTGTGTGATACTTTTTCTTTATTGAGACAGGTTGAGGTACTTCCTGCAAATGGTCTTGTTTTCTAGAATCTGATGGTTGACCAAGTAATTCGACTTGAGAACGAAAAACGAAAGAAAAAATATTCGTGTCGTTTTCTTCTCCACTGTCTTCATCAGTAATTTCACCATATTCAGGAGGGAACATAATGATATCTCCTAGGTTTCCACCGGTCTGTAACACCTCAGCAACTTTATCTAACATCCAACATGTAAAAAAAAACACTTCAGTAACAGTATTTTCATAAACAATATAACAGTCAGTAAATAAAAAATAAATTGGAATTCATAGTATAATGCCCAGTGTCACCTGTGGGTGACACTGAACATTACAGGCGCTACAGTTATAAAACTATCAGTTATTTATAGAAGTAAATATGTGTCAAGTATAGGTACCATATATAACAATAACATATAATAACAAACATACCAATAATTACGGTCTAGATATTTTTATAGCACTTTCTATCACAGTAGATAGCACAAACTAAGTTTCTTACCAATTGCCGCTAAATAACCAAGTGATATTGATAACTGATAAGTGATGTGTACTACCACATAGAAAAAATATAAAGTTGTATTCCATGCCATTACTTATTATAAGATAAAATCAAAAAAATAATATTTTAAATAGTATAAAATCATAACTAAACATATGTCACCTACAGGTGACACTGGGAATTGAAGAGTTAAAACCAGAACACGGAGTAGAATAAATGACATATGTAGGTATGGCACTTCCCCTGAGGGAATCTGCAAAGAATCCACTATAGTAACTTTGTGTATAGTATAGACTTATAGAGTGACGAGACGAACAGGTCATGTGTCTGATGGTAAGCAACATAACAGCTTACTGTGCTGTTGATCTTTGTTGTTGAATAACGTTGGCAGAACTGAATAGCTGATGAATAGCTGATGTAATTAGATAGATTTGCGTGTGGAACAACAGATATACTGCATTTTTGTTCAGGAAATGGTTCTTTTCGGAATCCTATCTGAATAAAGTCGCAGACACATACTACATATTTTACCGACAAGCAAACATTACTGTTTTCCGGTTTGAAGGACAATGATTCCAAAACAAATACTGCACTAAAAGATAAAACACCTTATATCTCCGGGTGACAAGCTCAGTGTGTGCAGATTTTTTTTTTTTTTATAGCATAGAGTTACGAGACGAGCAGGTCATGTGCCTGATGGTAAGCAACATGCCTGCCACATAACAGCACAGTAACACGCAGCTATTGGAACATGATAGTCCAAAATCATTACCTAGCACTGCACTGCGCTCGTCACCCAGAGATCTAAGATATTATGTCTCTGAGCCCTGTAATTTCTCTGCAATCATTGCCCTTCAAACCGGAACACAGTAATGTTTGCACATTACTGCGTGGCGGTAGAATATTTGGCAAAGGTGTGGTACTTCCCCAGGCGGACTCTGCTAAGAGTCCTACCACTACTAAATATAACCGCGGGGCGCTGCTATTTGTGCATATTTGCAACAAATTTTACCTACGATAATATACGATTTTCTAATTTGATCTACGATATTTGTAAGGAAATTGACTGAGAACACTGAATTATATTTTTATCTGTTTAAATAGAAAATGTTTTAATGTTGTAAAATGTTTAAATAGTGTAGATAAACTTATTTTTTTCATTGCAATGTATTTTAATTAGTGCACAGGAAAAAATAATGTAGATGAACTTACTCGTACATAGAAAAAAAAAACATACATTCGAAACTACGCCGATGTGAAGTTCCTTTGAAATCGGTTGCAAATGCGAATCGATGCGAATCAGACTGCGGCACCTTGTTAGTTGCTAGCTAGAAATCATTTATTGACGCGTATCTGTCTGCAGATCTGTTGACACGAACTCCTCGGCTTCCGACGAAGCTTAGCACCAGTTTGTGCTCTGAAGCGTTGCCAAAGACGTGTGAAGCCGTGCAAAAACTCGCTACGTCGCACTACTGCATAAATGAGAATGCGTACGAATCACCGGTCTGATAATACCGCGTTTCAGAGGAAGGATATACGTTCTAATAGGCTAGTTAAAATAGAATTTAACTTTCCCCCAAATTTCCGATACAATTTGTTTTTCAGCAGCAGTCAGCATTTTGTGATTTTATGCTCAGTAAGTGATCCTAAGCCTTACAAAAAAAAAATTGGATCGGAAATGTAGTGCGAAGTTGACCAAAAAAACGATCTATTTTCGATATATTATCTATTGGTCTATTTTTACTGGTCTATAAAGTCTTCAACATTGTATAATCTTGGTTTGTTCAAGAATGAATCGGTTTTGCATCGGTAAACGGGCTCTATCGTAGACCGATTGTCGCCTAACATTACGCAAGATAACGGTAAACCGTAAGCCTATCTTTGTATACAATATATATACATCTTTTAATAAAGCAATAGCTTATTGAGTATTCAATATTTAGTATGGGAGGTTGGGTATAAGCTTGAAATGTGTGTCATTAAAAGAGTATATCATCACCGTTTTAGGGATAACTAATAGTACAAGTATATCGCATAATTAAACCACTTATGTTACCACTGATGTGTCGGCCTTCTCGCACACGGAACCGGGATCTAGTCAAAATCTCGGGGCGATGTTAGTCAGTCCATAATTCTAAATCTCAAGTACAAATTCATTCGGTTCGTTGAAATAGAAATAAAAATTACTCTTTTTGAATATCGTACACTAAACTACAAAATTTAATCTCGGCGATATTCTAAAATATATCGCAAATAAACGAAAGCAACGGCATATTGCACACGCGATATTTTAATATCGTCTGCTCCCAATGCTCCGCTCCAGGAATCGCGGCAGAAAACTAGAGGTCTCATTCTTGAAAGTCACTCGCTTGTGATCGCTTTTATTGCTGCACGTTTATCTGCACTTGGTGCATGATGTGCGATATATTTTCACTCAGGTATCAGGACGGGGAGAGGTAGATGCTTGCAATGTGCGATATAAACTTAAGCACTCAACTAAATGTTTCCACTGCTGGGACTCAGGGCCTTCTCTGGCAAGGGGAGAGTCAAGGGTTTTTTTTTCTTTCAAAATATGCTACTCCACAGACTCCGGGGTCCGTGACTTTTGTTATTTCAAATCTTATTTATTTTTACATATTTCTTGGATAATTAGAAGAAGAGGAAAATAAGGGGGGAGTTGGGAACATTTTAAACCTAATACTAGTTAGTGCTCGTCTGTTGAGCCGATCACTACCGGTTGGGATTCCGCTAGTAATCGAGTCGACATCGATTCTTTGCCTTATTGCCATTTGCCTAAGCCGCCTCCTCCCGGCCGAGAGCCTCCACTACGGCTGCATTTCTGTCCCTGATGGCCATCTGTAGGTTGAACTCTCGGTGATGCAGCCAACGCTCGCCGCACGAACCGACCGATGGCGTCGTCGGTGTCGTCAGCGTAGTACGTGAAGGTCCCCGTGTGCCGTGAGATTGCAACAACCGCATGGGGCACGCTCTCGTGCAGCTTCATGTTTGCCTTGGTTTTTATTGGGATTACCGACTCATATGTCAGTCCCTGAGCTTCATGGATGGTGAGGATACGTGACCCTGTGCCTGACCCATAACCCTGGTTTGTCAGGGTCTCCTTCTCCTCTTGAGTGTGAACTAAGAAGAGGGTGTTTGGTAGGGTGTTGGGTATTTGCGCTCCCTTTTACCTTTTCTGCTCTAGGGACTTTATACGGGGTGCTGAGGAGTACATACCTGAGTATATTTCCCTCAGCGCATATGCGACATCCATCGGATTACGATGTGTGCAGAGCAACTCCTGGCTGATCTTTGTTACCAGGTTTGGGCGGTGATACCTCATTTCGAAGAGATTTTCCCTGTCGATATAAGGCAACTGATTGACATCTCCGATGAGGACAATTTCACCAACACTAGATAGCCTTGAAGCCATCACAATGGCACCAAAATGGTTCATGAGAGCTTCGTCCACCATGAGACGACTGAAACTCTCTCTTCCGAAACCATTTACCAGAGCAGAAGCCATGGTTCGCACTCTGGGTTTGACCAGGTTTCCGATACGGTGCGATAGATAGATCGATTTTCTCTTAGATCTTTTGCTGCCTCAGTTGTTGTAGTGATAATGGCGTCCTTGTCCACATCGAAGTGTCTAATCACCCATGTTGTCTTTCCACATCCTGGAACTCCGTTGACCCACTGTATTCGCGGTACCTCCCAGTTTTCCCAACCCGCTTTGACGTTTGAGTTCCTTTCGATAGTCTTGGCCATCTCAAGGATCTCATCGTCCAGCATAATCTTGGTACATCGGGCAGTAACTACGATTGGGTCGTTTGGTGGTGTCGCATTAACCGGCATTCCCGCGCGCTCTGTCTCTTTCTCGTCAAGTCAAGTCAAGGGGGATTCAGACCAGGGGCTCTGGATCGGCAGTTTCCGTTCTCCCGATCAGTCCAGCCCTAACTTAATGTGCGATATGAGTGACATTAATACACTTATGCATAAATTCGCTAATTATGTGTGTATAGGAATCTGACATTCTTCTCACTATTAGTCTAGTCAACAAGTTCAAAAATGTGCAAAATAGAAATAAAGCTCCTAGAAACATATGCGATAACTCATAAATTATTATTTTTATAAAAGTTGGTATTATAAATATTTTTTTTAGTAATATCTTACTATTGCTGTTTTTTCATTTCATATATGTTAACATTAAAAAAATAAAAATACGTCATTTCTTATGAAATTGTTTGTGAAAAACCCAGGCTATCTTGGGATAAAAACCATTATATTGGAAACTTCTTCCTCCTTTAGGATCTTCTTTCAAAATTTCGATATTTCTTACAAATATCGTGGATTAGGAAAAAAAAGGATGTAAGGGGGGGACAGTAGGGAACATTTTCTATGCATTCCATACTTCAAAACTGACTTGTGTCAACAACAAGTGAGTTGTTTTTAAGAATAAGACCCAGTAAATCGCGGGAAGTGCGCGTAGCAGGAAAAAGTGCGCGTAGCGGGAAAACGATACCAGCGGTGAAATTAATTTTCATATGATGAATGATGAACGATGACTATGCAATTTACAAATTTTTCATCGCTACGTGTGAAGCTGCAAATCTGTTTTGACAGTTCAAAGATACAAATGGGTTATAGGGGATTAAGGATTAAGATTTGTTTAAATAAATATAATACTACAGTCCGCGAGGTATAAGCTGAGCTTTACATTAGTGTGAGTGATCACATGCATACGCATCTATTACCAAAAGTACAGTCAGACAACAAACTCTTAAACAACAAGCTGACATTAACTATCCAGGATCAATATGGTCATTGCGAAAAGAAGTATCTCTTTTAGGATTCAAATGGTCAAGGACAGAGAATAACAGAAAAATTTTAATGGAAAAGCATGAGATCCGTCACCTACGTATAACTTATTTACTTAAAATTTCCGAATACCGTATTCAGGGCAGGCCTATCGTTTATACCGATGAAACATATATTGACACCACTCACACTTCATCAAAATCATATTCAGATGGCAGCACTTCTGGTTTGAAGAAACACCTTATTAAGAGAACATGGTCACAGCGTCCTGCGTCTGACTGTACTTTTGGTGATCACTCACACTAATGCAAAGCTCAGCTTATACCTCGCGGACTGTAACTTTGTAGATTAATAAGTAGTAAGTGAAGGTAGTCGCGATTACAGGAGGTTCGTTCTAGGTGCAATTCATCTAAACATAGACATGATGCAAAAGAAACGCCGTAAATAAAGTTTAACATACAAATATTCAGCCTTTCTACTCTTAGCTCGGCATCCATTACTAAATACATTCATTAATTTTCCATAGTAGCTATTAGTGTTACATTTAGAGTCCTTACAGATAGACACCGCACGAACACCGCCTGTCGTGTTCCAGACACATATCCCCGTGTCCTGATGTGTAAATGACGTGTCCATAAGGACACATAAGAGTTGGGGACTAATTACCACCGAGTGATCCGATACTTGTTTGTCCACTGTTTTTTCTTTGCGTGACAGAGTGATATGAGTAATATAATACCTCGCTCAACAAATACTGTATTGAGGGTATTTTTTCAAGACAATAGGGGTAAGAAGCGGATAGTTGACCCACATCCATTTAGGGCGCGTCACGTCAACCCCTTTATTCAGTTATGTGACATCAAAAGGCGCCGTCTGAGAACGCGACCGCCTATTTTCGATATGGAAACTGTACGGGGATTATCCTACCGTAGGCAAACAACCGTCCGCAAAGCCTCGCCGACACTCTATAATGTTGAGCCAGTGACTGATAGACTGAAATATTACGACTGAAGAATGAGACGAATAAAGACTCTTTACTGAAAAAAGTCTACAAGTCTTAATTATATAAATAGTGACTTCAATCTCCACCAAAAGGTCGCTTTCAGCGATAAGGCCACTTGTTGTAGCACTAGTTTTTTGTATTTATGTAACTGTTTTTATTATTTTGGTGTATTACAATAAAGGATAATATCTATCTGTCTAGAGGTACAATGAATTTAGGCTCTATGCACACACTGAAAATGCGAACGAAACCTAAACTTGACCCTAAGATTGGCTACAATTCTGCTGGATCCTAAGTCAGGCAATACCGGTGTATTTCATTTATTGGTTAGTTGTTGATTCCCCAGTGTCAGAATTGTATTATTACCAAGAATTCTTAACGGTTATGGCAAAAAAACTGCTTACTGGTCGAATGCTATCTGAATAAAGTGCTGAAACTAAAAAGAGAAGGGACACTGCTTAGTGAAAGCGCTTTGGTTTTCCAAATTACACCCCGTGCAATGTCGAGTGAGTTGGTTTGTATGTAAAAATGTGTCTTCTTTGTCTATACTTAGTTTAAAATAAAAGCGGCCAAGTGCGAGTCGGACTCGCCCATGAAGGGTTCCGTAGCAGCAAGTAACATAATAAATAAGTTCTTGTAGTTCGGTGTAACTTTGATCG
Organism: Ectropis crepuscularia; assembly: GCA_963693475.1. Lineage (NCBI taxonomy): Eukaryota > Metazoa > Arthropoda > Insecta > Lepidoptera > Geometridae > Ectropis > Ectropis crepuscularia. Next base: position 11,722,484 of record OY856357.1, on the reverse strand, counting down.
ATATTTTAATAATAGTGTATTTATGACGTATTGAAAAAAAGAACTACTCATCAGTTCGAGTTCAAACCCAATTTTCGTTGGAAGTTTAGAAACCTCAACATCATTTTTGAAGACCTATCGATTGATAACCCACACGCATACGTTTGATGAAAAAAATTTGTTGAGTTTCAGTTCTAAGTATGGGGGCAACCCGATTTTTTTTGTAAAAATCCAAATGCGGTTCACAGATTACATCTACTTACCAAGTTTCAACAGTGTAGTTGTCATAGTTTCGGCAAAAAGTGGCAGTGACATACGGACGAACAGACAGATAGATAGATAGACAGACAGACAGACAGACTTAACGAATCTATAAGGGTTCCGTTTTTACGTTTTACGGAACCCTAAAAATATTACGGTTTTAAAGAAAAGATTGTAGTTAAAAATCCATGGAATTATTTAATTATGGATATATTGGATACTATTTCTATTACAACTTTTTTACATTTCCAAAGTTTAAATTGAATAAAAGTGGTCAAGTGCGAGTCGGACTCGCCCATGAAGGCTTTCGTAGTAGCAGCAAGTAACATAATAATAAAAGTTCTTGTAGTTCGTTGTTACTTTAATCAGTGTTTTAACAATAGTGAATTTATGACGTTTTAAAATAGAACTACCAACTAGATCTCATTCAAACCAATTTTAGTTGAAAGCTTACATGGTAATTAATGTATTTGTAATGTATCATTTTTGAAGACCTATCCATAGATAAGCCACACGTATGGTTCGATGGAAAAGAAAAAAAAAGTAGCCAAGTGCGAGTTGGACTCGCCCATGAAGGGTTCCGTTCCAGCAAGTAACATAATATACATAGTACACATAGTTCTTGTAGTTCGTTGTAACTTTGATCGAAGTTTTAATAATAGTGTATTTATGACGTACTAAAAAAAACTACTCATCAGATCGAGTTCAAACTAATTTTCGTTGGTAGTTTTCATGGTAATGTACATCATATATTTTTTTTAGTTTTTTCATTCTCTTACTTTAGAAGTTAGAGGGGGGGGGGACACACATTTTACCACTTTGGAAGCGTCTCTCGCGCAAGTAATTCAGTGTAGACAAAAATTATATTAGAAACCTCAACATTTTTTTTAAGACCTATCGATAGACACCCCACACGTGTAGGTTTGATGAAAAAAAAATTTTTGAGCTTCAGTTCTCAGTATGGGGGGCACCCCTAATTTTTGTTTTTTTAAAAAACTTTTGTAAAAATCTTAATGCGGTTCACAGAATACATCTACTTACCAAGTTTCAACAGTGTAATTCTCATAGTTTCGGCAAAAAGTGGCTGTGACATACGGACGGACAGACAGACAGACAGACAGACAGACAGACATGACGAATCTATAAGGGCGGAACCCTTATCATTCGTCGTCTTTTTACGTTTTACGGAACCCTAAAAAATGAGTTTCAGTTCTAAATATGGTACACCCCCAAAATTTTTTGTTTTTTTTGTATGACAATTTTAATGCGGACAATGCGGTTCACAGAATACATCTACTTATACCAAGTTTCAATAGTATAGTGCTTATAGTTTCGGAGAAAAGTAGCTGTGACATACGGACGGACAGATAGACAGACATGACGAATCTATAAGGGTTCCGTTTTTTGCCATTTGTCTACGGAACCCTAAAAATGATTGAATTGTATGACATGTGTGTAATTTAAAACGAACTTCATAAACAAATTTTCGAAGTGAACACTTCTTTTGACGCACCACATACAGATTTTCCGTGGGCTGTGAATTGAACTCAAGCGTCACGTTCGTAAATGACAGAAATCTTCGGGTAAACCCGGATGATCTAGATCTAGATGGCCATGGTCACGACCACGCCCGCCGGTTTCACCCGCGTAGTTTCCAAAGTGAACTATCAAATTCTGAGTAATTAGTTTTCACTTCTATCGGCAGTCCATATGTCTGCCAATTTTTACTTTTTAAATAATCGCAACAAAATTGTACAAATCGTATCATTTAATACTGTCTTGCCAGTACATGTGACCGCATTGAGGGCACACGTGAACTATGCCGACGAAAAGAAGATAAAACCTTTATCTTATTACGTATCAGGGACCCTACGGTGCGTCACTTTCAACTAAATCCTATTGACTAGCGTTTTTTAACGGCTTTTTTTCGACTGCAGACGAGTGCTTTTAGCAGTCTGTGTTTAACTCGATTATTTAACAGATCAGACTGAAAAATCAGGGTTGAATGTCTGGATTTTACGTATTTAATTAAGGCTGAGGGCTCGATAATGGCTGTATGGTGAGGCACTATGTATTTTTTTTTTACAAAACCTTAGGTACATGGTGTAATATATGGTAGTGTTTTAAATTTTTCAGTTAAATTTTTAGCTATAAGTACATAACTACACATACTTACTTATATTGTTGAAAAGCAAACAATTTTACTCTAGGAACAAAAGTATCTACTCCCAAGCGAATTTTAATACATATATTATAAAAGTTAGTTATTTTTGACATTTGAGTTATTCTGTGAAATCTCTTGATATAAAAATAAAAATCAAAGTTAAATGAAAATTAAAATATTAAAAAAAATATGGCTTACGATTTACTCTCATCTCGCCTGGTTTAATAAAGCAACGATGTGATCTAAGGAGACGTACTTACCCAGAAGAAACACATTCATCCTAGATATGAAGACACGTAGATTGGATCCATAAATAATAATTCATATTTTACTTTAATTAAAAAGAGCGAGACTGTTATAAAATATCTGCAGTCGACTTCTCTATGTCGCGTGCTTATTCGTATTAACGTTCCGTCGTTTTACACGCCGCTAGACACTAAAAAAAGCAAAACCGCAGTCTGAACGTAAGTGCCGAGCACAGAACACACCCCATATATTTTTAAAGGCTTCCCGTTGTCGCATCGTAAAGAATGATCCACAGTCTGAAGCTACACCATTACTTCTCGACTCGCATGAAAAATTCATACTCTCAATGCCGCCGGTTGATCGCGTTAAGGAGACTTGACGACGCGCGCGCATTCTCCCGAGACCTCTAACGGCGGCCTTAAGGAGGCATCGCTGTAACCCTTACCTTAAACTATTGCACCGTTATACTAAGTTTAATTTATGCTGGCATACGTGCAGGATCCAATCTCCTCTGTTATAGCCTTTCTTTACGCGGGCTTGGCCCGGTTTGCGGGGGATGATTAAATTTCCTGCAGCTGCTTGTTATTCGAATGCAGACGAGTACTTTTAACAATCTGTGATTTACTGGTATACATATAAGTATATATTAAAATACTATAGAATACTGTCAGGCAAAGTATATTATTTCTTATTAGTTCTGTATCCTAAATATCAAATTTGATAACTTTATACCGACATTTTCACTTTTTCGGAATGTAACTCAAATCCAATTTGATCCATATTAGCAAAAAATATAGTTAGATTAATATCTATTGATATCACTAGATACCCCAGTTAATAAAAGTAATATAATTGTTACTAAACTTTATCAGACATCTAGCTCAAATTTAAAATATGCTTGTTCTATGGAAGCCTGATAGCTGACGCAATACTTATTCGTTTACTTAATTAATTTCTTTTATATAGAAACACCCAGGCAAAGATCAAATATTATTTTTATTCATCACATAAATATTTTCAATGGGTTGGAATCGTACACACCTACGGCACAGATCAGAAAATAAGTTACTTCCTACGGTTTCGAAGGCAGACTTACTACCCACTAAGCCACTTTAATAATTTAAGTAATTAATTTAATACTCACCTTATTTTATTTAATGAGTGAACAGTTGCTTGTCTAGTTCATAGTTTTTTCCTACTCGATACCTTTGTCAAATATTTGATTTTATACTTTCGGATCTTCAAAATATAGTTAACTTTGTTAACAAATGTTATATTTGTTTCAGTGGATCTCCTGCAAATGTTAGAGTTCAACGTATCAGTGTCTTTTCCGGCTGCGCCACTTCTCACCGTTATCCTGGCCTTAGTTGGTGAGTTGCTTTAGTCAAAAACACTAATATAAATTTATCCAATATCATATACTTGAAAAATTTATGTGTAGCTCAAGTTGATGAAGGCATTTCCCACCCTCATGGAGTGCCGGTCGCTAAACTAAAATACTATATACTTATGAAAACTTAAATATAAAAAAAAAAACTTTAATCACTCATTACAGTGAATATAATATTATACAGGTAAAGATTTTAAAATCTTCAAGTTTTTAAGATTTACCGTTTAGTGTTTTTACGCCACGTGCAATTCAGCATAAATAGAGAATACTTGGAAAATCCATTTGGTGCTAAAAAATATTTATGTACCTTTAACTAACATTGTTTTGAGCTATTCATTACGGAATGTTTACCATGGTAATATGGTGGATCGAGTCTTCGATATTTCGTCGCAGTTGCATGTGCCATGTTCACGGGTAAACTGAACAGTCAGGCAATCATCACCCAGACCTTTACTGGTCAGTTTGACTGTGAGTATGTAATACGGAAATTCGCTCCACCATATTTACGACCATGGTGAAAACCCAGTAATTTGTAGTACTTGCTAGTACTACAAGTTGTAGTACGTACTAGTAATTAGTTGCACTCACTGTATCAAATCTTTCAGTCATATAAAAGAAGGAAAGCAATCACGTTAATGGAAACGGTCCGTATAAATGCAACCTATCCGTGCTCTCGACTAGTTGGCACTTATGTGTGATGGCACTTTGATCGTGAGAGCACTTGTCATAAACACTGAAAACAGTGGTATCATTTCTGCACATTGTCTCTGCCTTGATCTACAACGAAAAAGCTAACGAAATTACTCTTTTTAGGGTTCTGTAACCAAAGAGAAAAACGGGATTCTATAATATTACCACGACTCCCCTGTCCGTTCTTCCTGCTCTCGGTATGTCCGTCCGTCACAAGCTGTGTCTCATAAACCGTTATAGTCAGTTGAAATTCTCACAGATGTTTGTTTCCGTTCACGCTATAACAACAACTAAAAATGGAATAAAATAAATATTCAAGTCCCACAGTCTTAAACGCTCCGAGCTCAAGCAAAAATAATTGAAATGGAATTGAAAGAAATTAAATGAAATCTAGTGAATTGAAATTTAATAAAATTAAGATAAATGAAATAAAATTCATTCTCTTCACACCTTTACATTTGCATCTTTGATTCTATCAATATAGCAGAAAAATGTACTAATGGTGAACGTTGACACTCAGCCAATGCAAGCGATCCGTGCTCAAACGCGATCTCGACAAGTCGCCGAGACGAGAACCCTTGGCGTGTGAGTGTACTCGTGGTTGAATCTGAGAGTGAGAACATAATTTCCATACATTTTCATTGTTTCACGCGTAATACGTACAGTTTCAAACATGCTCCACTGTGAGTAACTTAGTTTTTAGGGTTATGTGACTCAAAACAGAAAAAAACCGATTCCTTTTAGGATCACTTTGTGGTCCATCCGCGCGTTTTTCTCTCTTTCTGACCATTTATCTGGAGAACGCATCGATGTATCCTATTTAAATTAAAACCAGATGCTGAGGACTACAGTCTCATGAGACTGTAACTTTATAGACTTTATAGACGATAACTCTATCGTAAAAAATATACAGTATTTTATATCGCTTCTGCATAAATAAATACTTACGTGTATTTCGACAGTCTTCAGAGAATCAACATTTTACAAGTAATACAATTTTCTAGTAAGAGTATAATAGGGAAAAGTAAAAAAAAAACTATACTTATATTATCATAAAATCTTAACAATGGTAGTCTTTATTCAAAGTACGTAATCGTAATCACCGATTCCTATAAATGTGTACGAGTCGGTCTGGCTCTTTTCCGGTTTTATTGTATGTCTTTACTATTTCAGCGATGACTATAAGAATAACTGCTTTAAGGTTTCAGCCCATTCATTTTTATTTGTTTATAACTGCTTTAGGTTTCCGAATGGAATTTATTGTTAAACTCTCAGTTCCTATTCACATCTAACCGATTTATCAAAGCTATCTTTCTCCCTATAGGAGTATAATACTCTATTAATTATTTACGAAAAATAATACTCTATTCTGCTATTGGAGGACTTTATTGGTTAGCTTGATGTTGAAATTAGTAATTAATTGAATCACCTTAAATGTTGTAGTGTTTGGTTACAAAATATTGTTGACTTTTTAAAATATTTATTTTATACAAAGGACTTGTGTAAATCGGTCCTCTTCAAAAACGAATTTAAACAATGTAAGGTCGTAGTATCAATTAAATTATTTGAGAGCCTTCAAAATTGCATTTTTATCTATGAACTTATACTAGTGCGTGTCAACAATCGTCTCTGAAAACAAATTACCTCCCGGGAATCGCAACTCGTCGACTTCCACCAACGTCGTACAAAGCTCCGCTTATGATGCGTCGTTAGAGGGAATTAGGCAGCCATTACACCTTAGAAATTGTGTGACTTGCAAAAACTTTTTACCTTAATTAACGTAACATAATTTTTCAGAAATGTGTTTTATATTTCCATTTCAATTTAGTGTTTATCTGATGTGTAATGCAATGGTACTCTGTGTGGTCTATTTGGGTCGTCCGGAAATCGGATGATGTTTTCGAACATGGTTTTTTAAACCTTAAGAAGATTCCAAACCATATTTTTATTGTTTACGGAACATAAACCTCCTCAGCATTCTTTAGTATTTGTATGATAATGATGGTCTTAGATGAAGTCGAAAAAATTTATGAAATCCCTTAAATAATTAAATTTGTAAAGTACAAGTAGAGGAAATTTCCTCGTAGTCCCATGTTGGGCGCCATTTTTAGCTACCCTCCTCGCGATTTTTGTAATTACGGTCTTATTTATATACAGTAACTAGCGGCCCGTTCCGGCTTCGCTCGGACATAACCTAGACACTGTCTGCAGCGCCATCTGCCGGGCTTATTTGTGAATTTAAACCATCTTCGAATACACACACAAAAAAAAAAACATTCAAATCGGTCCCGTCGCTTAGGAGTTCACTGTCAAATGATTAAATTACTAAAATGGCTATAAAAAAACAGGGGTTGGTGATAAAAGAGTAAAAATTTAGGGTTGTATGTAGTTTTTAACAACACATTATAAAAAAATAAAAACAAAAAAATTAGACCAAAAATTAAAAAAAAAATGTTTGGGGTGAACAGCCCCTAACACTTAGGGGTATGAAAAATAGCTAGTAGCCGATTCTCAGACCTACTGAATATGCATATAAAATTTGGTTAAAATCAGTAAAGCCGTTTCGGAGGAGTAAGGAAACAAACACTGTGACACGAGAATTTTATATATATACAGTAATAAAATATATGGTGTTTTGAAAGCTTCCTTAGATGAATTGATTTATCAATATTTACGGTGCCTTTTCTATTTATTGACAAAAATAGTGACAACTAACCAAAGAACTAACAAAAAGAACCAAACGCTTGTTTTTAATATCAGTGTGGATATCTGGTTACTTGGCGTGACAAAATTTTGGGCTCTTATAACTTTAGCTCTCTTTTACCCACAATACATGCTTCCATTTTAGTGCGTCCTATACTAAGAATTTGGTGTCTTCGGATCCGTTAGTAGGTCGGTCGATTCAACAAGTAAGTCGAACGCGGCGCCTGTTGCGCGGCGGAGGGGGGCGGAGCGCCTGTTGCGCCTCGCAGACGCCGCCGCCGCCCACCGCGGCGCCCGTGCTGCCGTCCACATAATGGAAGATACTTTTGACCCACTTTCACATATTTTTGCAGGTTTTCTCTGTTACACTTGCAGCTGCTAAGGCATACAGGCTCCCGAGTGCGAGCGGCGGCAGTCCTGACATTCTTTCGCTTCGAATATCGTTCCTATACGCTTTACGGAGCTTACGATCTATAGTGGACCTGTGACAGATAACCTGGAAAAATTATCCGTATTAGGGTCGAACATTCTGGGCGTTGTATGAAAAATTACAATCCTCTCAGTTTAGCAGTAATGCCATTGCCTAGCTTAGTGCTACTGGTACCTTTAGTCACGATATTTTTTTGATGGAGTCTTTCATAAAGATATTGTCAAAACATAAATTTTCATGACACCTTTTGTGGCATTACAATACAATACAATGGTCTTTGTCAAAGTCAGTCAAATGGCTTTATTGGTCAGTAAAGATTGAGTACAGGTTCTGAGAGATTCAGAGATACTGGCTCAAGGGCAACAACTGCCGCAAAGTAGCAAGTTTATCGATTTTTTATCGGATACATTTGACAGCTGATCTGCATGATCTAATGCCACATTGCCCATTTTCTATCGGACTACTCGTAGCTCCAGAAAGCGACACCGTTTTAAGTTTAATATTCTAAACACTCGACGGAAGTGGTCTGACTCCTTGCGTCGTATCGTGGGTATTATCTGAGGGATATAATCCCTTTGTCCTGTAATTTTTCTAGAAACATTGCCATTGAAATTAGATTACTGGTTGGGTATTATTAGTAGAGATCGCATTCTACAAATCAGAATTGCAAAAAAAAAACTGAAATTTGATTCAGAGATCTGATACTGGTTTTCATATTCAACATTCTGTCGAGTTCAAAACATTTGTTGTGTATGAAGCAACTGATTTTTGCAGTTCGTGGGTTCGTTAAGGTTTGTTCATGGTGACTAGGACGTGGTTTTTGCATGTTAGTACCGTAATTCTTCATAACCTTCGTAAAGAGGGGTTTTATAAAATAATTAATTATATTTATTTGTACATATTTGCTTAAAAACCCAAACGTCCAGCATACATTTAATAACTACTAACACACTTAGCAACTAAGTATGTCGCACGAGCAAGCAGGGTTTGCTCCTCGAGAGGGGATCAAAATAGGGCTAGCGCAGTCGGGGCCGCGGAGGAGTGTGGAAGCATAACCCTAGGCCCGATCATTGGTGGCTCGAGCGTTGGTGTAATAACCAGAGTGGGTAGGCCGTCACTTCTGAGAAAGAAAGCCCAACATAACCACTGAATCCCCCCGAGGGCTGGTGGTACCCATAATGGATTTACCTAAAAAAAAGACACTGAACATAATGCTCGAATGTGACAGCGAGGTTTCCGAGTAAACGAAATCAACGATGTTTACGATTATTAGATTTTTGTTGATTTTTTAAAAACCGCTCTACCGAATCCGGTAAATTGAAATGGAATCACTTGGCAAGTAGAATAAAAATGAAACAAAAAATAGTTTTCCTAATCGATTCAAGCGTCGCGTCGTGGAGTGAATATGTTAATGTATCAATATCAAGTGTTTGTTCCCAGTGAAATCTTCCACCAAGTCAACCGATATTCACGAACGTTGGCATTAAGTCATTGGTCCATTTTAAGAGATAGGATAGTTATATTTCGATTGATGGTATTTATATGCCAATAACCGAGCAAACTAAGAACGAGCCGCTAGTACCTATGTAGATACATTAAAAAAAGAAGATTCTGACGAATTGTTGAAGTCCTCTTTGAAGTAGGTTAAAAATTATGCTTTTTGCACCATATCTAATGAGTAACTGCCTTGTGAAATTACTTTTGAAATGAGAAGCTTTTAACAAGTCGTTAAGAGATAACACAACTCACAATTTTTCTTAAGCTCTAAACCCCTTAGCTTTTATTGTTAACAATATAACCGTCTTACAACAGTTCTTACAGACGATTCATACGTTGTCTAACGATACGTTGTTGAATCTTCGGCGTACTTTACTCAAGGATTTTTGTAACAGGTCTAATTGGTCTCCATTTTTTCGTAGCTGTGCCTTGTGTATAATGACAAGGCACAAGTTTAGCAAGTTAGAGTTTTTTTGGGATAAAATGTGGAGTTTGTTTGTGATAGACTCAATTTATTTTTACTGTTATCTTTTAAGTACTGAGTAAGTACATTTTCTAATCAAGGACAAACATCTGTTACGGGTAGTAACAGATGTTTGTCCTTTCTTTTCTGTTAGTCTTTCTCAGTTTTTTGGGACTATTATTACTTTAGTCTCGACAAATTCGGAAATCTCAACAGACTAACTGTATCACTACATTTATTATTTGGAATGCAATTTGGACGCGTATGTTTATTTTTTTAAAGTTCGTTTCTTTTTTTTTTTTGCAAAATTAGGATGCGTTCTCAAATAAAACTTGTTCATAATGATAAGAATAACATATGAGTACATTATAGGTGTTTTGCGTTATCCTGGTTAGTTGTATAGAGAACCTATAGTTCAAAGGTTTACCTTTATACGAAAACCAGCAGGAAACCCAATCATAAACGAAATACGCGAATCGTTACATCCGAAATAACTTGTAATATTAACAATAAACTTTATTATTCGGTGCCCTCTGTTCTTGTAGGCAGTTTACAGGGCCGAGTTTCATTCAGTATAAACATAAGCAAAAGGCTTCATTACGTACTTTGTAAACAATAACAAAAGCTAGCGGCCATAGCCGGGCTACCTGCCGAACAAAAGATTGATTTGCACAATTATGTAAGTAATATTGTTTATTTGAGAGCCCCTTGGGAGGGAACACCTGGTTCTTTACTCGTTCGATTCGTTCGTTCTTACTCTGCAACACTTTCGAGCTGAATATAGAAGACGGGCGTTGACCTGGTCATGGCACGTCTACTATATGTATCATCATCAGTCTATCTTAGTCCAGTGCTGGACATAAGCGTCTCCCATGGCCCGCTACTCAGCCCTACCCTCGTCTAGGCTATACGTCTTCATCCACTGCCTGCTGTCTTACGTATATCGTATTCCGTATGTCATATGTATAAATAACCAAATTAATTTTTGGTATCACTGTTGGGAATCAGTGCCCTCACTCACTACGAGAGAGTCAAAGCACATGCACACTTGTACACATGTCCTCGACTAATGTTCTTGGAGCATGTACATTTCCTCACTACATTTTTCCTCGCCGTTGAAAGTTAAAGTCTTAATTTTTTAAATCGGATGCAATCGCGATCGTCGCTCTGTCTCGGCATACTGGGACCTTCATCTATTACACCGATGACATCGAACACGATATGTTATGTCGTTTTGTGATGCGTGGATCGGCTGCGCTACCTAGTGCCATCAGGGACTATAACTTCCAGATGGCAATAAAAGATCGTAACGTGGGGGTGATGAGGGCGCTGGGAAGGGGGGAGATTTTCTAAAGACAGAAATAGTGTAAAAATGAAATAGTTATTCTTGCCTGGCAAATATTTAAATCAAGTTATTAAAAAGCGCTGTACATAAAAAGACAAGTTATCTAATTATACAAAAGGCATGGACCTTGGAGTCCGTGGAGGTCATGTATATTAATAATAAAAAAATCGGATGATAAAACCATTAGGGCAACACGGCTTAGGTTGGTCATATGAAACATAGAAATAAATAAAAAGAAAAAAACTAAGGTTATGTAGATGTCGTTAATGCGTGATTCTAAACTTTGGATTTTACGTTCAAAGTCGCATCGTCGACTACCATAGTCGTACGACTTGTCTACTTCAAATTGCCATATCATATCATTAATATAAAATAAAACCGGCTAAGTGCGAGTGGGACTCCCGCATCGAGCGTGTTTACCTAGAAGAAACCGATTCACTCTCGATTTGAAGACACAAAGATTGTAACCTACAGGGAAACCCACTCAGGCAACGCATTCCAAAGCCTAGAGGTTCTTATCACAAAAATAGAGTCAAATCTTTTCATTCGTGTCTTTGGAACATCAACCATGAAACGATGTCGCTTTTCGAGCTACGAGCATTCCGATAGAAAAAATGGCAAGGTGGAATTAGATCATGTAAATCAGTCGCACACTCTCCGAAGTGTATCCGATAAAAAACCGAAAGGCTAGCAACTTTTCGGTGATATTCAAGACTTTGAAGTCTTTTTCGCACAAGAGTGTCGTTGCCTATTAGCCTTTTGGCACGTCTCTCGATCGATTCCAAGGCCTTCAGCTGATACTTAGCCGAACCATCCCAAAGATTCGAACAGTATTCCATACAAGAACGATACCGTTCCGTACCATTAGCAAATAAACGGCGAAAACCTCTTTGGCTTTATCCGGAATTCCTTATACATCGCAATTTCCGCAGACAAGCCAACATTTTCTTTAAAATTTTGATTTTTGCCTCATGATTCTGACGATGAATTCGATATTGCGTTTTATTTTTACTAGTGGCGCCATCTAGTTTGCTTGAGACGGACTAATCGAGCAAGAAACGGTAAAAAATCAAGTTTGTTGTATGGGAGCCCCCCTTAAATATTATTTTAATTTTATTTTTAGTATTCATTTTTATAGTGGCAATAGAAATACATCGTCAGTGAAAATTTCAACTGTCTAGCTGTCACCGTTCTTGAGACAGCCTGGTGACAGACAGACGGACAGCCCAGTCTCAGTGATAGGGTTCCGTTTTTACCTTTTGGGTACGGAACCCTAAAAACCAGTATCATGATATTTGTTCCTAGTTAACTCTTCACCAAGGTTACAACGAACTACAAGAACTATGTGTACTATGTATATTATGTTACTTGCTGGAATGGAACCCTTCATGGGCGAGTCCAACTCGCACTTGGCAACTTTTTTTTTTTTTCTTTGAAATGTTATAAGTTTATAATATGACATTACCCGAGCGAGGCTGGAACGCGCCGCTAGCACCTCATATGTTTTATCTCAAAATTTATGAACGAATTTACCACTACAACATATTCCAGCAAAATTCGAGCTTTCGAGCAAAGTTGTAAAATACAGAATTGGAAGTACCTACTCGTAAGTTGTGGACCGGATTGCAGTTCGTCTGACTCAATTATTGTTACGCGGGGAGGACGGGAATTCTAATCTTGGGCTGAGTGTATGTGCGCCCGCATATCGTCCGATTAATATCGCAGACGGATCCGTGTGCCGAACTGGCTTCAGACAACTTTCAAATTAACCCCCACATTGACGAGATACTTGCTACGGGAGCGGTTTGGCTGCGACTCGGCTTTGATTAGCGGGTCGGCGTTCTGTTGCTTGAACTTGGCAAGTCTTTGCATGTGCAAACGTTATGTCAAACGGATTATTTCGTGTGAAGTTTGTCTGTGCAGATAAATTTATAGTACTTGGATGACCGAGGTTTGCTCGGTTTTAACACGGATAAAACGACGTGTTGTAAAATTGAATAGCCAGATTTGTCGACCCTAAAACTCCTTGCATAAATACTAAATTTCATGAAAAATGTCCGATTTCCATTTCCGAGATTCTGTTTGAAATTGCTTGTCAATTTTGTTCACACATCACCATCTAGACCCAAACTAAAAAAAAATATATATGATAGCGTAGCCAGATATTGCGTTATTTTGATATATGTGTATAGGTCGTCACAGACAGCTATAGGTAATATATATTTTCATATTTTCCTGACGTCAGCAAAAGACCAGACCCTGGTTACCATCTATAACCAAAGTACTAATCAATACAAATGAAACGAGCCCGAAATCGATGGTGCTGTGTCGTTTAATTACTTCGTTTCCGACGGCATTATTATGTCGCTTAATTACGAAGTTCCTATGACCATCTTCCAACTTCTTCATCAGATCCTAGTTACCTACTAGCGCTAAAGTAGTCATCACGACGAATAAAATGAGCCCAAACTCGATGGTGTTATGTCGTTTAATTATTGAGTTCCTATGGACATCTTCCAGCTCCATCATTAGACCCTGGTTTCCGTCTATCATCAAAGTACTCATTAATACAAATAAAACGAGCCCTAACTCGATGGTGTTGTGTCGTTTAATTACTGAGTTCCTATGGCCACCTTCCAGCTTCATCATCAGACCCTGGGTTCCATCTAGCACCAAAGTACTCATCAACACAAATAAAAGGAACTGAAGATGGAAAAGGAAGATTTGACGGGATTTCGTCGCTTCATTACAGTTTTCCTTCAACTACCTTCCAAATCTATCATCAGACAGACCTTGGTTAATATCGGGAATCGGGATAGATGAAACCAATAAATAAAAGCTTGTAAAACAACTCGTTATGTGTGATCGGACAATGTTGAAACACGCTGTACATTCAAAATATGTCTTGCTATACCATAATTAATATGCCTTAAGATATATTACGGTATAGGCGACGTCACGAGAATATATATTATAGCTGCGTGTGTGGACACTCGAGCTTTTGTATAGAAAATATATCCAGCTATGAAATATGAAACTATAAATTATAGCTACGGCTGTGACGGCTTAAATAGACATAACAGTTTCCATTCGGCGGAATCGAACTAGCGACCTACGTACCAATGAGCCACATAGAGCCAATAATTTGAGCCACGAGTCCAGTCTTTAGTTTCAAGCAAGATCCAAAGCTTTTCAAGTAATGATTGCAACATTAGAATTTTTAATTAAGTCAATGCGCTTGTTTGTTAAATACACTTACTGTCATGGGTGTTTTTAACAATCATACAACATTCGTTAAAGATATGCCATTCAAATTGTTTGTTCAACTATTCGATTTTTTAAATCTCGATTTTAGGTTTGGTTCGATATAAATAGTAAATTCAGCACATTCCATCACTTTCTGTTTTAAAATGTTTATGTGTAACCGTATATGTAGCATAAAACGACTCCCAGAAGATCACTTCGCGTGAAATCTCAGCACCTAATATTTCCGCGTCAGAATGCTGACAGTCTGATTTGAGAGCGGTGTGCTGAGGTATTGCAATCTTACTCTTAACAATATTACTACCAAAGCTGCGATGTACTGAAGCGGGACTGTTTACTCCAAAGATGCAGCGAAATTTTATCCGCTCACCTGATTTGCCTGAACAAGTTATGAATAAAACTTGACAATTCGAACAAGAAATTTGTTATCGCGTCGAATACTTAACGTGTTTTTCTTTCTCTGGCAAAACGAGTCAATATAATTCCTCTCGACGAAACTTTTATATGACGTTAGTAAATTGATAAGCTGACAAGATTCAATGAACTGCGAATAGCGGACATTCCTCGCTGAAGTATTTGTGTCGCGAAAAATATGTCATCTCTTTTAATTTGTTATCTTGTCGGAGTTCCTTTTACTCGTCATTTCGGAGCTTACGCTTTTTAAATTTCAATCTGGAGAGGGCGATGGTATCGTGCGGCCCATCGTCTGCGCCTCCACTCGTGAACTCTGAAAAATGACTGCCGAAGGGATTATTTTCAATCCGTTCCCGACCGCTGCCACCGAGAGGTTCGGCATATTTAATAAGGTCTATTATCTTCATCGCTGTCCCTGAATTCCGACTTTTCAATTATCAGATTGAGGATTCTTTTTGAAGACGCTCGTGACTGTTGACCTCTAATTGTGGAGATTTATCATGTCTTCATCGTGTTATGTCTGGCCCGAGGAATTACTTAGTAATATATCGTATATCGTCCCCGCCTGCGATACTTTCCAACAACATTTATAAAATAAATTATATTTAGAATAAGTTTTTACTTATTTAAGTATCGATTACGAACACATTTCGTATTGTACTTTATATTGTTTAAACGGTATTCCATAGCTTGGTTTTAGTATTTGATTGAACAATATTTTTGTGGGTCTTGTTTTCTTCTTTTTAATGTGCAGTCGGGTTTTTGTTTTTTTTTTATAATAATTAATTTTTATTTAGAACTTTTTAGTTGTTTTTTTTTCAAATCAATCAAAAGGTCCTAAATTTATGTAGGGGTCTCCATACAACCAACTATTAATGATAATGACTTCAATCGTGCGCGGGAGCACAGTACAAGGTTATTTGCTCATTGCTTGCTAACGCTTGGGTGGTTTGCGCTTACGAATAAATAGCATGTTCCAGTTATTTCTGGATAAAATGTATCTTATGACACTCCCGTCATCAAGACGAATCTATCGATACCTCATACATCGAAATCCATCAAGCCGTTTAGGCTACAGGAGGCCACAAAGAAACAGACATACATACATACACTCGAAAAACATAACCCTCCTTTTTTGGCAGTCGGGTAAAAAAATGTATGATGTACATTACCATGCAAACTTCCACCGAAAATTGGTTTGAACAAGATCTAGTAAGAAGTGTTTTTGTAATCGTCATAAATACTTATTAAAACATCGATCAAAGTCACAACGAACTAAAATATTTTTTATATTATGCTACTTGCTGCTATGAACTAGGCTAGGAACCATTCATGGGCGAGTTCAACTCGCACTTGGCCTCTTTTATTTTTGCACCTTTCTCCAAGGTACGAGTAACTTCTTGTGAATTTCGTGTTCTATTACGTAACTCGTAAAATACTTCAATGCCTACATTTTCTGCATTCAGTTTTCATTCAACTGTTATTCACGTCAATCATAATTAATATTTTATTGTGTTCAGTATTGCATTGTCCTTAGTGAAAGTCGATATGGACAGCAGTTCGACCTATTTCAGTCCAATTCCAGTGTTTGTTTGGTTGTGCGTGGCCTCACGTTCGAGCACGCTTCTCTCATACGTTGAATACTAATGTTGGACAAAGAATGAGCGCATGTCAAAGGATTTACTACCTTACAAAAACTATTACAAGGTTGTGAGTTGCTATTTCAAGGATCATCTACTAAACCAACCATGATACCCGAGCTACACGAGACGTAGGCGTACGAGACGTAGACGTACACGCGTAGACAAAACTAGCGTTGCGTAGCGTTGTCTACACAAAGCTAGAATTGCTAGCTTGCTATCCTAGCTTGAAAAACTAGCCTAGTGTAGCTCGGGCATGATTCGTAAAAAAATACGACATTCGTTTTCTCCAGTCCAACTCAAAACATCTGATTCATTTTACGAATTCAGGCTAGGTTACGTACTAAAAATCTCTTACTTATGTTAAAAATGCGAAAGTTCGGATATTTGGATGTTTGTTGCTGAATCACGGTGCAACAGCAACGGGTAGAAATTTTCGACACATATTTCATGGTCTGGAATATCATATAGGCTATTTTTCATCGGAAATATTAGGGGAACGGGAAGTATGCAGGTTAAACCGTGCTGCTTATCTAGTTATTTGTAGTGTCGAGGCACGATGCACAGTCCTTTCATCGTAGCAAAACCTGTGGTTAGAGATGTGTCAAAACTCAAATTTTACTACCAATAACTCTCTTGTCTCTTTTCTGTGTGTCACAGAAAGTTGTACTACATACAGTTTAGTATTACGTTAGTATAACACGTGTGTCAACAAAAAATATTCTGATTATTCTTCAGCCATATTCATCAGCGAATTTATATTAAAATTGTGAAAGTGATAAAGCTCCGTTTGCCTCACTAACTCAAGTGCACCTCTGGAAGCGCGAACCTTTTTTCCCTATCCAATGATTATGGCTAAGCTTAACATCAGGATGCCGTATTATCGGCTATGTCCAGGTATGGGAGCATTTGTGTGTCTCGGGGGTGCGTGGCGTCACGGTCGAGAACTACGTGCCTCACGCACTCAGAATATTAAACAGAGGCTGACACTTCGGGTAAGCTGGTCAGGGATTTTAATTCTATACCGAGGATAGATTATACATCGATAGATTTTTTCTAATTTTCATAGGAAACCTTCGTATGTACAATTAAATTTTCTCCGAATAAATAAAAACCGATTTAAATTTAAAAACTCAGACATTCGATTAAATTTCATATTTTTTGTGACAAAATATTTTCTCTGCAGCACCTTACATTAATCAATCACACATTGGTCACTCCATCTAGTCTTCCAATCGTAATTATATCCAGGCATCCCAGACTACGTTCACCGATTTGCGATATTGGTCACCATTCTGATTTTTAGAGTTCCGTAAAACGTAAAAACGGAACCCTTATAGTTTCGTCATGTCTGTCTGTCTGTCTGTCTGTCTGTTCGTCCGTATGTCACAGCCACTTTTTGCCGAAACTATGAGAACTACACTGTTGAAACTTGGTAAGTAGATGTATTCTGTGAACCGCATTAAGATTTGAACAGTAAAATTAAAAAAAAAGAAAAATTAGGGTTGCCCCCCATACTGAGAACTGAAACTCAAATTTTTTTTTTTCATCAAACCTACACGTGTGCGGTAGCTATCGATAGGTCTTCAAAAATGATAGAGATTTCTAAAATCATTTTCGTCTACACTGAATAATTTGCGCGAGAGACACTTCCAAAGTGGTAATATGTGTGTCCCCCCCCCTCTAACTTCTAAAGTAAGAGAATGAAAAATCTAAAAAAAATATATGATTTACATTACCATGTAAGCTACCAACGAAAATTGGTTTGAACTCGATCTGATGAGTAGTTTTTTTTTAGTACGTCATAAATACACTATTAAACTATCGATCAAAATTACAACGAACTACAAGAACTATGTGTACTATGTATATAATGTTACTTGCTGCAACGGAACCCTTCATGGGCGAGTCCAACTCGCACTTGGCCACTTTATTATTGTTCTTTCGATCATGTTTTTCTTTTATATAACATTATAATATTTTAACCACAACTCCGAAATGCCTTCGTCAATGGTTGTTTGTCATCATTGGAACACTTTGTGCAAAATCGAAAATGGCATTATATTTATGAAAGCTATTTGTGTACAAACAAAGGTAGCCCTAAATTCACTTCTTTTGTTTTGTGCAGTCTTTTAGAATCAGCAGTCGTAGTCATATCGTATTTGATTCCTCACGTTCCGAAACACGAGGTTATGAAATTTCTGTACAAACTCCAGTGTAACCCAACGCAGGTTGGTCCGGTGCACTCCGGTTGATTGGGCATTGTTCCCACCGGCACGCCGCCTCGCCTATAATACTGGGTGCGATGCAAAAACAAAACCTCCACGTTCGTGCCCGAAATACACGAATTTGGTGGATATTGTATTCTGGGTCAATATTATGAGGATATTCATATTAGCATTTTTTTGTAAACGTAATAGTAATTTTTACGTGCGAAAACCTTCAGCTATAAACGTAGTTACTTACTTGACGGTTAGTTAAAGTATGTTTTTTCGTTTATTAACATTTCGTAGTAAGTTACACACGTCTTGAAATCTTGTGGAACTTTGTTAATGAGTTATCCTTTGTTAGTAAGTAAATCTTTTATTTAGGCGATTTGCAGCGATCTACGTGCAATATTATAATAGAAGGAATAAAATTGTTTGTTTTTTTTTGTAACCGGTGAACTTTTTTTATTGCGACCTTTGACTGACTACTGTCCCGTATATATTACTGAGCACCTATTTACCATAGCTGTCTGTGTAGGATATGCATGGAGGACGAAAAAACGTTGCAGCATGTGCTCAGCACGTGCTCATAGCGTGGAAGATCAATGGGCACAATTCCTCCAATCTCCGAGTATCTGGCCCGGAGTCCTATAACAATCTGAGTTGGCTACTGGCCTTCTGAAATAGCCTGGACTGCTTGGAGTACTAAAGAAAAAACGAGCCACATACAATGACCCAATTAAGAGGCAAATGAAGCTTGGCCTCAGATAGTCGCTACTGCCTATAGAACTTTGTGCTAACGCAGGTGTCGCAGAAAACATCTGCAAGCGTACTCGAAGGAAACCTACCTGAAAACTTACAGTGTAGTACATACGTATCTAGAAGGAACACGACGTGTCTATGACTTGAGCAAAGAAAGCGCGGAGAGACAGCTATGCAGCAAGAGAGACGGCATATGTGGTATACAGTTGTGACGTTATGCGGCCTTATCAAATGACTTATACGTGGAATTCGTGTATCGATTCGGCAGGTGTTGCATAATGAGGTCGAGTCGCGCGTGCTGCATTATAATCGGTTCGGATTGGCCCGCACTGATAATCCCGAATGTGTATGGATGCGAATCGATGGCGCACTACGTAACGCGCGCCGCGAAATGATGTTCCAGTTATTTTACTGACTGTACAATATTCAAAAGCTTATGACAGATTCCCGATGAATCCAGACACTCTATGATTTTATCCAGATGTAAAAATAATGGTATTAAAAGTTTGACGTATCTACCTGTGCATCTGTGTTTGTTATATTGTGGCTGCCTTTTTTGTTACCTATGGTAAAGAGTGGCAGGACGAAAGAGTGGCAGGACGAGTAGGATATTTACCTATGGTAACCAATACGCCTGCCCATAACAACACAGTGACACAACTATTTAATGTGAAGAGTCCCAATCCTTACCTAGTTCTGCACTGCGCTCGTCACCCAGAGTTATAAGAGGTTTTATATCTATGCCCTGTAATTTCTCTGGCAACATTGCCTTGCAAACTGGAACATAGTGATGTTGGCACGTTACTGCATTGCCGTAGAATAAGTGGCTCCTAAAACAATGGATAGTTTAAAAAAAAATTGAATTCCGATAGCGTTGAGATGTTTCAGAATCTAGATGGTTACTTTCTCAAACATACACATACCTGTACTTTTCAAGGGGAGTGTGCAGTGTGCACGCGGGATCGCTTCTCGCTTGACACTCGAAACAATTAATGAATTTAAAAAAATGTAGCTATTAGCGACAAATAGCTATTTCAGCTTGCCAGCTGAAGATATTTTCAATTGCCTGAAATTGGGACATGAAAATGTTGAAACGTATTCTCGTTAATATCGGCTATTAATTTGCGAAGCGCCCGTAGATTTAGTGCTCGGTGCGAAGCTCTTAAGCTCAGTTCATACCGTCGTGTTCCGGACAACAATGATTCGGACACGGCCATGGATTACCGGGCGCTTTGGACGCGATACCGTGACGCCTCGCAGTACTCGGTGTTTGTATGGAATTTACTAGATTTCAATGGAATTTATTGGTATCAGAACTAGGTTCTTTCAGCCGGGATATGCCAACGGTTAATGTGATATTTTTTCAGCTTACCGTTGGTCTTGCCCAATCAATTAATACGGGGTATATTATGCCACCGTACGATTGTATTGGACTATTCTTTGATAGATTATATTAAATAATCAGTAGTTCGCAATTTCTCGACAATTTGTAATCTCGCTAGATAAATTGTAATGTAACTGTGTTTACAATCCTACGGTGCCTTACATACAAGGTCTAGGATAAAACACGCTTTCCCAGAAAATTAAATTGGAGATAAAAGATGTTGTGTTTATTTATCGACATTTATGCTCTTGTTCGATGCGAAAACTCTATTACTCTCTTCAAGAGATCTTTTTAGGGTTCCGTAAAACGTAAAAACGGAACCCTTATAGATTCGTCATGTCTGTCTGTCTGTCCGTCCGTATGTCACAGCCACTTTTTGCCGAAACTATGAGAACTACTCTGTTGAAACTTGGTAAGTAGATGTATTCTTTGAACCGCATTAAGATTTTTACAAAGGTTTAAAAAAAAAAAAAAATTAGGGTTGCCACCCATACTGAGAACTGAAACTCAAAAATTTTTTTTTCATTAAACCTACACGTGTGGGATGTCTATCGATAGGTCTTCAAAAATGATGTTGAGGTTTCTAAAATCATTTTCGCGAGAGACACTTCCAAAGTTGTAAAATGTGTGTTCCCCCCTCTCTAACTTCTAAAGTAAAAGAATGAAAAATCTAAAAAAAATATATGATGTACATTACTATGTAAACTACCGACGAAAATTGGTTTGAACTCGATCTGATGAGTAGTTTTTTTTTAGTACGTCATAAATACACTATTATTGAAACTTCGATCAAAGTTACAATGAACTACAAGAACTATGTGTACTATGTATATTATGTTACTTGCTGCAACGGAACCCTTCATGGGTGAGTCCAACTCGCACTTGGCCACTTTATTTCTTGTTGAAATGTCACCTTGATCGAATCCATTCCAAAACATATTGGAAACATATCCAAAAGCAGGTCCCTATCTTGTTATTTCTCAGTAGTTCATTCACTGTCCTCCACAGTGCTTAGTTTCTGTACACACGGATATTTAATTTGCTGCACTCTACTTATAATAGGCGTCCGGCGTACCTTCGAATCCATCCGTTGCAGCTTTACCGCGCTGGTTAAGTTTTCACAGTTTACACAACTACTCTAAAATGTTCACAATCGGATTATGAGGTATCCCGTGGTCTTCTGTATTGATTTATTAGTAGACTGCCCTGTGGATAATTACCATTGATACCTGAAATACAATATCGAGCTAAGACCAAGCTAAGATAGAGAAACACCTGATTCATACATAGCACTCTGTCAAGTGCTATCGGGGCGTACTCTCTAAAGCAGGCGACGCGCGGCCCGCGAGGTTGTCAAAGAAGTATTTTTTTAAAATAATTTATTCCCGGTTCACATTTAGTCTATAGATTTTACAAATTGCAATTTTTTTATATTTTTTTTTTAACTTTAATAGGTTCGCACTTGACCACCATCTCGCCTGATGTTAAGCGACGATGCGATCTACGATGGAACGTGCTTACCTAGAAGAAACCGATTCACTCTCGATTTGAAGACACCCTGATTGTAACCATCGGGAAAAACCCACTCAGGCAACGCATTCCACAACTTAGACGTTCTTATCACAAACGTGGAGTCAAATCTCTTTGTTCGTGTTTTTGGAACATCAACCATGAAACGATGTCGCTTTTTTGAGATACGAGAATTCCGATAGAAGAAAGGGCAAGGTGGTATTAAATCATGCAGATCAGTTGCACACTCTCCGAAGTGTATCCGATAAAAAACCGATAAGCTAGCAATCTTGCGGCGATGATCAAGACTTTGAAGTCTTTTACGCACAAGAGTGTCATTGCCTATGAGCCTTTTGGCACGTCTCTCAATCGATTCCAGAGTCTCCAGCTGATACTTAGCCGATCCATCCATTAGATAATTTAGACAGCTAAACCTACACAACTAAATAAATGTATTATATACAGGTATTCATTCGCTACTTACGGGGGTAGAATTACAAAATTTCAAAAGTGCGGCCCGCTTTTATCTTCTTTTTTACCATGTGGCCCATGGCTCCCGAAACGTTACCGACCCCAGCTCTAAACGACTACTTGTCGCGTTACGACGACTAATAGCAGTGTAGTATAAATTAACGTTAGTTAATTTTTAAATTAAGAGTTTGATAATATTGGTTAGTTTAGTTGGTGGTTTTATATAATCTAAATTCGGCGGAATCTATTGAACTTTTGTTTATTTCGTCGTCTTGCTACTTCTCGATGGTGTTATTGGTTGTCTCAAAGTAGGTGTCATCGCCCGTTCATATCGATAAATCTGCGAGGTGAAGCCCAATTATATCAAAAAGCAGTAATTAAAATTTCGATTCCTCAGTCACCATAGATAAACTAACTGGTAGACAGTATATCAGTACACGCCGCATGTGATGACGGCAAATTGAATGCGCCCAGCGCGGTGCGGGCGGTGTGTTTGCCGCTGTCATCAATCACTCGCGTGTGGATTTCATTTTAATGCGACGTCATCGGCGGCGGAGTCTCGGCGGCGCTCGGGTGACCGCGCCAACGCACCGTCATGCTCTATCTATTGTTTTATACATCCTATGTCATTTGTAAATACGTTTGTGTAAGGGACGTTATCTTATGCAAATGTATTTTATCCATTCTCTCTCTATGTAGGTTATATATAATAAGTATGTATTTACAACTATAATATACTAGCGGCCCGCTCCGGCTTCGCTCGAATAATAGCCTAGATATCAACTGCAGCGCCATCTGCCGGGTTGATTTGTGAATCTAAACCTTTCAGGGCCCTACCCAAACGTATACAAAAAAAATAATTCAAATCGGTCCAGCCGTTTAGGAGGAGTTCAATAACAACGAAAAGTGGCATTGATTTTTATATATAGGTATAGATTATATCTCTTATAGTACAATCTGTGCTTATTTTGGGGTCAGGTGGTGTTGTGTGTGAAATGTCCACCAATATTTATTATTTACTATCACCGCTCCGCAGGTGCACCCGCGAAGTTGGTCGGCCCGATCCTGTTATTTTCCCGGGATAAAAATGCCTATTTGTACGTAGTTTTTAAGGGAAATAGTAACAAACATCCATCGATACGTACAAACTTCCGCGTTTATAATATTAGTAGGATTTATTTACTTACGTGGCTTATTTGTGCTCACTGACGCTGCAAACGGCAAATTCTCTGCCTCACAAATATAATCAATCGAATGAAACGTTAAATTAAATCGACATTTCTAATTTTCTTGAAGTTTTGAAAATGATTAATTTTGTAAATTTTTATGAGTTCTTTTCTAATTTCGATTTAACCACCTAGTATTTTTGCCACTGGTGCCGTCATATTGAAAAAATGGCTACTAAAAGCAGTTTTTGACAATATCTTTTTTCCGGACTCATTTTGCGACGAAAATATTAAAATACAAAATTAATTCAAAGAATTTTTTTTACGATTTATTTGCTCTTAGTTTTTTTATAAAATGTGTCCAAAGTGTAATAAATATGTAATAAGTATAATATAATATACGTTTACGTTGAATGGCCCATTTCCCCATTACCTTGGAGTTTAGTAAGCGTAGTACCTAAACATTAAAATCTATGAAATTATCAGCATAAACCCCTAGAAAACTCCAGGTAAAAGCCTCTTTTTACCGAGTAATTTCATATTCTAATTGTCGATAGCAACCAATATCACATTTAACTTTAAATTATCACATATTCTCACCGTTGTAGTAATTTTGCCGCAGCTACTAATTGGATGTCTAGAAACTTTTGATCGGTTTGTTTCAGTGTTTATACATTTCATGTAAAACACTGACACGTGATACGACTACGAATTCGCGCGTGTGTATTTATACCCACGGTTCAACTCTGACTTGATACAAGATGTCTAGTGAAGTCATTCTTAGAAATAATTATTTTGTATGCGAATCGTTAGGAATACGAAGTATACAATGTATATCTATATCAATATTATAAAGTTGAAGAGGTTTTTTGTTCAACGCGCTAATCTCAGGAACTACTGGACCGATTTCAAAAAATTCTTTCTCTGTTAGATATATGTACGTGATCCCTGAGTGCTATAGACTAAATATAATGTACCACGGGCGAAACCGAGGGGACCGTTGGCACCTCTATATATCGTTAAACAAAAATGGCCAAATAAGCTTAGATTTTATGATCTCAGATCAAATGTCTTCAAAAAAGTAAAGGCCATTCATAAATAGCAAGTCATTGCGGTTTCACCCTCGTAGTTCCCGTTCCGTAATTTTCCCGCGATAAAAAGGAGCCTATGTCCTTATTCCAGACTGTAATCTAAATGTGTTTCGAATGTCTACGTGATCTATTCAGGCGTTCGTTTTCACGTCATTCACATTTTCACATTTATTTTATAATATTAGCAGGATTGGGTTGTTTTAATAATAACTATACATAAAAAATATTGATTCATGAGTCTTCGATAATTAATTAGTCCACGTTTTTGCGTTTTATCTTATCATGGAATTATCTATCTTTGGAGTTTAACTAATTTTAAGGTTTAATGTCTAGCAGCTTAGGCTGAAAGTTATATTTCAATGAATAAGCTTGTTAATCACTGGAAACTAAGGCTACTATAGATATAGATTGTCCTTAGTGTCAAATATTTCACACAATTTTAAATTTTATTTACTATTACTCACAATTTAAATTCAAAAATATCTGATATCTGTATTATTCAGACGTTAGAATAAATATGGATCAAACGAGAAAG
This sequence comes from Ectropis crepuscularia, assembly GCA_963693475.1. Taxonomy (NCBI): domain Eukaryota; kingdom Metazoa; phylum Arthropoda; class Insecta; order Lepidoptera; family Geometridae; genus Ectropis; species Ectropis crepuscularia. The sequence goes on along the minus strand of OY856357.1, from coordinate 11,696,873 downwards.
CTCTCAAGCCGTTGGAGGCACGGAGACGACATAAATAAGATTTGTGTGAATAAATATATTCATAGTTCATAGGTAGATTGAATACGCTATAAAATTAATATCTCATCTGGCAATAAACCCCAAACGCAATTGTATAAAATTTTAAATTCCACAAATATTTGTAAGTAAAGACCATAACGTCTGAGATTCCTACTCCAGTTAACAAAAGAGCTGATAACTTTGAAACGTCTAAACCGATTTTGATGAAATATAGCTAGGAACAGTAAAAAAAAGCCGTAGTGAGCTAGCGGCGAAAACGTCAGATTTCAGAAGCGTGAAGTCGTTTAAAATTCCGCCTTCATCTCCCACTATATTTCCTAGTGAAGATGTGCAAGTTTATCATCACCATTGTCTTCAACAGTGTTGTGAAAATAACGAAAGAACATCGGCATGTTAAAAAAAATGACACACCCAGCGCAGTGGTTGAATTACGGCTTTGAATCTTTTCTTGTGAAAGAAGGCAGTAGAACAAATGTGCTACTTATGGTAACTTTGTTGAATTAAGTAAATATGAAACCACTAATGTGGTACTTACTATTTAAACATTTAAGAACTATCTATCTATATAACATTACGTTTAAAAAACCGTTCCGAAATTGGTTCATTCGTTAAGGAACAACGATGCTACAGGTAGACATACACCCCGACTCTTTGTAATTCGGAGAGAGTAGTGTAGATTTGAAGTTTAGTTTCACAAAACAAACCCAGTTTATGACTAAAGCCTTGGACGTATCGCGTAGCCGTGACTGATGGTAGTACATAATGCAGGACATTTCGCTCGCTACCTGAGGCCATTCCATTTGTCCTTTTGACAGAGATGCATACTCCCATCGCATCATCATGTCATCCAATGCAGGGTTTTTTAATTCAAAGAAAGGGTTACACTCTTGATAAACGTGATAAAGTGCTGTTGTGGTTTACGTTGAAACTTGCTTATAATAAACAGACACAGCTTTGATTTCGTCACACCCATAACTTATTTATTTGGATACTTTCACTCTTATAATAACGTTGCTATGTAATATTATCATCGATATTCCTCTTTTCCCCATAGTTTTCAAAGAAATCACAGGTAACTAGGTATTCATGATGTAGGATAAAACATCTTGTGTGTCTGTACATCTTGTATCTGCGTGACGAGGGCAGTGTAGTGCTATGCAATAATTTGGATTCTTCATATACCAATAGTTGCTTGGATGTAATGAGTAGGCGTGTTATTTTTCATTATACCCATGTTTTGCTCATCCTGTCGCTCTCTATTGCACAAAAAACAACAGTTTATTGTATTACTAAACTAAACTAAAATGTATTATATTTATACATTTCTTTATAATATTAAACTTACGTAAAAATATACGTTTTGTCCATATTAATTGTTACGTATATAAGCGTAACGTGCTTCACGTGGTTTCATATAAAAAATCAGAAATATATCACGACAAGTGCTTTGTTTTTAACAGAATAAAAAAAAGGGATGATTTCTTGGTAAGCACGCTCTATCGTAGACTGTATCTGTGATTAACATCACGCGAGAAGGCGGTCAAGTGCAAACCTATCATTGTTAAAAAAAAAAAAACGAAACGAATTAAAAGGAAAACGTACAATCAATTATTGTAATGTCTCAAATTGTATCAAGCAGCCCATTTATATCTTTGACAGTTAGAATAAAATAGTGCCAGTATTCATCCAACTACAACAAACAGTGGTGGAAACTAGCGAACGTTTTTCTGGTCTCTGACACAACAACACAATTTTGTTAATCCTAGTTTCACAGACGAATAAAAGTATCATTGAAGTATTATCCATTGTAAATAAATAGAAAATAAAAAATTCACCTCAAACTAGAACGATGTGATTATCTGAATATTTTCTCTTGCTCAACGTACAAAGTTCCTTGTGGCCGCATGAACAGTAAGGACAATCCCTATATCTTAAATATAACGAAAACTGTGTGATTTGTGGTACGAATAACGACTAATGATTCGAAAAAAACCTATTCTATTTCAAATCAACGGGGGTGGTCGGTTAGTTATCAGAACTTTAATCGTAGAAGTTAAAAAACCACAGGAGAAATAACGGCCGCATTGTATAACTCCATAAACTGTTGAAGACCGTATCGTATTATTGTTAAAGAAAAAACTCAACTTAAGCTCAATGTACTCTTTTTGTTCAGTTGACGCCACAATCGTCAATTACATTTATACCGTCTCGATTCGTATGAATTAGACATGGTCTTTGGCTCGTGTAAGCTTTGTTGTTGTTTTTCATCATCATCATCATCATCATATAGAGTTCATTCAGCCTCTCTCTCTCTAGTTTTCTTTTCATTTTTGTTACAAATCAAACTAGCCGTATCATATTTATAATGTCTGATGATTTATCAAATATGACTAGCAATTTTTTTTATTGAGTGAACTCAAAATATATTTTTTCCATGACATACGTTGCCCATACTGATAATATGCTGTATACTGCGACCACAGACCTGGTTGTGCCGTAAGCGTTGTCTTTATAGAGTAATGCAGGTTTAAGCTAGCTCTGTCCAACACAGCTGGAAAATTAGCCCGAGTGCTTTCTTATTGAGTTTCAGAACGCAGCGTTGAAATTTAATTTAGCTTGATGCTCTCTTTCATTGCCGCATTTAGAAAATTGACTTTCCACACCTTTCTCTTATTGCGTGGATAGAAGTAAAGCCAATATTGAATGGACTTGTTCAACTTGTATCATAATGTGTTGGTATAGTTCAACATTGTTCATATTTTCCAAATAGAAAAGTAGCTAAAGTTTATTTGAGACCGGTATTTTAATTTTGTTATATTGTGTTCCGGTTTGAAAAAAAAAACGCAGGAATGTAGTGATTTCTATGGACAATCTTTATTAGGCTAGGTCGCGTAACATTTTCCTTTTGATTGAAAAAAAATATATATTTAACTTTATTTAATCTTATATTATCTTATACCTTTAAACGAGCAATTCTTGTATATAAATATATATATAATTAAGTTTAATAGAAGTAAGTAATTTGTGGTTAGTAAGTCTGCCCACGGAGCTGCAGGTCGTGGGTTCAATTCCACCTGGGACAATTATTTATTTGATGAATGTAAGTATTTGTTCTGTCTGGGTCTTTCTGTGTCATATGTATGAATCTACAATTCTGTAAGTAGATATTTTATAATACAAGCTTAATACAAGCTTTGCTTACTTTGGGGGTAGTTTGTGATGTATGAGGAATGTTCAACAATGGTTATTAATTGTGACATATTGAAAACAGACAAACAAATATTTCTTATTTGTATTGATTTCCATACTACATATATGAATCTACTATAAAATTGTTTCTTTAGTTTGAACGCGCTGCTCTCTGAAATAACAACTCCGAATGGACATTTTTTATCCAGACCGTTTCATGATAAAGGCTGTTTCATGGTCGATATAGTGCAATCTGCCATTGGCAAAATAACTACTCTCTATGTCGTAGCGTCTTATGTATTCTGCGCTAACCCAAGGCTCGATAGACAATTGAGGCAATTTAAGTAATTGTCATAGGGTCCTTTTAAATAGCGGGTTTCAAACCTTTCCCCTCACGCTCAGAAGTACGACGTTCTAGCCACTTACTTCCCAACTCCTCGCTAGACGTACACACCGCCCCACATATCATCACAAAACTTCCACACTTGTAATATGTGATTCGTTCGATGTTGGAAGTTATAAGTTCTATCGGGGCGCAGTAAGTTTGCAATAAGAGTTAGTCGCAAGACGTCCATAACTACTTCCCGTCGAGAGCTCTAACTTCCCCAGCGTTTGTTTGATTCTTCTATCTTCAACAGTCGGTACTCAGACTACGACCGGCATTGATACTTTTATTTCTTAATACACTTACCCGATCGAATTGCTTCTTCTTGGCCTAGTTTAATAGAGCTGAATTGGTTGATATCAATTTCTTATTAACCAGCTGCCCTAACTTATATCGTTCTGTCAAAAGTTATTGGCCTGTCACAGTCCGATAGAAAACGTTGATTGACGTCTAATATATATATATCTAGAGACATCTATACTAATTGTATAAGGATACTATAAAGAGGTTAAGTTTGTGAGGCTGTAGGGAGTAGTCTCTGAATCTATAGAACCGACTTGATTCCCAATAAAAAGCCACATTATTTGTCATCATAACATCCACATCATAACATCCGGCGAGATAGTGTGCAACCGCAGATTTATGTGAAAAAAATAATCATTTCCGAACAAAACAATCGATTTCAATTCAGAAATTAAAGACACACACTCAACTTAATAATACAATTTGTGGAACTAAAATTTGTGGAGCTATCGCCTAACATACATACACAAAACACAGTTGAATTGAGTACTTCTCTATCTCTTTTTTTGAAGTTGGTTAAACATCGTTCACATCAATAATATTAGCGTGATTAAGCTTTCATTCAAAAGACTCCAATACCGAATCGTCAATACGCCGATGCACAGCCGCATTTAATTTAAAACACACAGAGAGCACTCGATAGCTTCATATTTCAGCGCAGATTACATCTTCGCATAAATTGCTTTATTGGTTTCTCGAATACGAGCACCGAATGACGTTCGACATCCGAAATGCAATATCACTGATAAATATTTGCATGGAACGCGAAGCGACAACGAAAATCTATAGCTTGTGGTCATCCAATCAGAATCATCAGAGTTTTCCTATGAAAATTAAACAAATTATTTTAGTCTCTTTATATGTTACCGGCCAAACCCGATTTCAGGTTTGTCCTGTCCTAGTTTCGCCTTGGCTAAGCTAGTTCTTCCTATATGCGATAGGATTAACTAGTTTAGCCTAGGCCAAACTAGTTTGTCCTGAAATCGGGTTTGGCCGGTAACATTACTACTGCGTTGAGCACTTCATGGTAAGATAAATTCTTGTGGTTTCGGGTCACCGACATGCTGCGTAGCTGCGTAGTGGCATAGCGTCGCAGCGGCAGCAGAGCAAGACGTTCATGTTAGATGGGTTTTGGATGGGTGAAATCTTGTTCGCGTCTCTTTTTCATTCAAAATGGAAGTATATATTTATGTCCGTATCTATAGAGGTGGTGTATTCGGCAACAGTACTGGCTGTACAGGCTGTTTAATACTTCAATTCTAAGTTATAAGTTTTCACTTCTATCGATAAAAATGAATATAAGCAAACTCGTTGAAAATTTCAATTGCTACAAATTATATCATACCTAATCATTTTTTTAAGGGGGCGCCTAAAGCCAGAAAACGAAAAAAGGACATTTTCGACGCCGCTCACTGAAGTTAAAAAACTAAAAACTATGACAAAAAAAAATATTGACGTGTGGGTACAATCAAGAAGAAGCACAATAACCGAATAGAATTTTAAAAATAGATCAAAGTTTTTTACAATAAAAAAATAAAAATGACACCCCGAAAAAACCCGTTTTAATTCGAGTACTCGAAATTATCAGCGATGACCCCACATTATTTTTTGGTAATAAAATTCCTATTTGTACGTTCTAGTAAAGTAACCGAACACTTTTTTAAATTTATGTTTAGTTATTGAGTAATTAAATAAAACTTGGTCAAAAATGGACTCCTGATTAAATATTGATTTTTCCTCCAAACTGTGTCATGCTATTCTCGACTTTATGAACATCACATTAAGAAACGCGTCGCGCGGGTGAAATCTGATTTTTTCCTGGCTTTAGGCGCACTCTTAAACGGTTGGTAGTTTAAAAGAAATATCGAAAAACGCGTTTTCCAAGATGGCGGCAGGGGGACAAGGACGGCAAACCCACAAACTTGGAGTTAAGCTTCTATTTACATCGCATGTTCCGAAAATTAAATTGCGTCCACTAAAAAATGCAAAGCTCATGTAGCATTTCAATGAACTAATGTGTGATTGTGTGTAGAGATTCTCATAAGTCGATCTTTACGTTCATCAAAACTACTCCCGGTCGACTCCCCAACTTCTGGTCCGCGAACTTGAATTGGTATCTAATACTACCTTCCTTTATTATTAATCCGCGCCAGACGATGCTCGGTTTTATCTCGAAAGCTGAAACTTTACCCGTACGTTCTTTCGCTGCATCTAATTGAGAAAACTTTGGTTTCGCTTGGGCATAACTGCTCCCTGGTAGAGATTAGTGGTGAGATAGTAGTGCCTCGTTATTGTTGGTCGTAGAATGAGTTGTTGGATTTGTTTTAATCCTATTTGATGTTACTTTGTTTTGTTGCCAATGGTAACGATTTTTTGTCGCATGTTACTCTTTACCATTGCTGTGCTACGATATTTGCGCTACGCTTATCTTCTCTTGTCATAGTCCCATGTATCCATTTGGATTTGAAGAGTCCGCATCACTTTAGCACCGCGCTGCGCTCGTCAGATATAGGTAAGATGATTTATATCTTTGTACACAGTAAAACAGTATTAAAACATTAGGGGGCATCCATAAATTACGTGAGGTAATTTTGACGGTTTTTCGATACCGGAGGGGGTATCGAAGATTCTCTTGGTGAGATTTTATTCAACCCAAATTTTCAAATTTTTTATTCAAAACCCAAAAATTCTCACGTGAGGCCCGGACGTGAGAATTTTACACATGGTTTACTCAATTTCTCCACGTTTTCTCAAAGAATTAACACATTTTTTTTGCGAAAAAAAAATTCGTGAGGTTTGCAGAGATCACCCCTCCCCCCTTTGAACACCTCACGTAATTAATGAATTACTTACTACTATGGCTACAACTGGCTATTCCTTCTGGATACCTGTTTTTTTTGGGATGAAAAGTAGCCTACATATGTATTATTACAAATAAGGATCTATTTGAGTTCCAAATTTTAGCTTGCTTTCCTCAGTACTTTCAACGTGATTAACCGACAAACACATTAACCTATCAGTAGAATTGGATACAAAAGTAGATATCCCCGATGCTATAACGTGTCTAAATCCAACACATTTTTGTATCTCCTGACTTATTTGTCGTCTCCTGACCATCTGATTTATTTGTCGCTATACTTGTTTTGACCTCGTACTCAAAGTTCTTCATTTTGATGAGTGGAACACGTCCTTTTCATCTTAGTACACGTTATCAACTAAACCGTTAGTAGAGATTGCATTACATTGCTCTAGGAAGATGCAAAATCCGCAATCGTTCAGTGGATTTTACACCTCCCCGGTGTAAATCTCTAGCGGAGTCCCAACTTAATCTCACTAAGTGAATTACTCGCATCCAGCGCAGCACCCTCCTGGGCGGCGGTCAAATGGTCACACTATCGTCTCAACCGCTCGCACTGGCCGGTAATCGACATTCGATACGATTTATACAGATGGCGAATGAAGTGCGGGCCTGGGTGAAACCTTTTCACACTGATGGCGGTTTCGAATTATTTGACACGACGGCATGGAATATAGATGTTTGATGTTTAAGCTTTAAATGTGTGTTTTAGTTATGATGCTGTAGTTGTGGGCGTCGAAAGGAAGTGAGGATGGATTGTGTGAAAGAGGACGTGATTAAGACAGGAGTTACTCATATGTTATAACGAAGTTGAAGTGATTCGCCGTTTTACCTGCGCAGTGCCCGTTTACCTATTGTCCCTGCGATAAAAAGTACCGTATTTCAGTTCCGAATAAAATCTCAATGCGATCCGATCATACGTTTCGATGTGATTGAGCAACAAACACCCAAATATCGAAACATCCAAATATTTACATTTAAAGTCAAATTTAATTTGTATTATTAGGATTGTCCGATTACATATACACTTTTAGAAATGTAGAAGCCGTTAACTTTTATAAAAAAGAAAGACTACTTTATTACGGCTAAGCGAGTTTCCTATTGCACCAGAACTGGCCGACAGGGCAATATCGCCGCTTTATGATAAAGTTAATTAGATGGAACATTTGTTCCCTCGAGCGTAGGTACATAGATGAGGCCTGCGCTTGAAAGAAACAAGCGAGACTGCAAAGTGTAGGTCCGCGCGAAGATATTAATCTCGGAAATAATTTTAAAGTAACTAAATAATGGCTTGGATAATGTAGCACGGTTTTTTTAAGTGAAAACTTCTCTAGCTGTGTTTAGCACTTTTAGATAGTGGAAAATCTTATGAGTACTTACTGTTACTAAAGTAAGTAGGTACTTACTTTAAACTAAGTATTCATAAGATTTTTGATTAAAAAACAAAAAATCTGTTATCCCAATTTTGTCCTAGTAATTACAAATACAACAAAATACCAGCTAAATAGATAAATTAGGGCGTGTCATTCAACCATAATGTTTTAATACCAGCCGAAATAAATCTAGCTTTATCTAGCTATAGTATAATTAACTAGCTGTCCGCCCCGCCTTCACCAGTGGTAGTTAATATATACCACTCAGGGATCACGTAAATATACAACGGTGAAATAATTTTTGACATCGGTCCAGTAGTTTCTGAGATTAAAGCGTTCAAACAAAACACATTTTTAGCTTTATAATATTAGTACAGATACGAGTAGAAACAAATGTAGCTTTCCGCAATATTTTAATCCGCATTATATTTGACACTGAATAAATATTAAATGACGGCAAAGGAGACGAGTGCCGTTCTGGAAATAGTCCTAAAATGAGCAGCTCAATCGTATCAGCGCATCTCGATCGTAGTGATCAAGTCGTCACCAATTCCGCAAAGCCAGCGGGTCCGTGCGGACGGCACGCGCCACACGACCCTACATCCGTGTTGTTGCTTGACTTTCCGTCCGGTCCCGTGGCTAATTATACCTCCGGGCGGACACGGCCCGGACGCTAACTCACGGATACGACGTTTTAAGGGTATAGAACGCTCTCAGATCCCGTTTGGGAAAGTACCACACCTTTGCCAGTTATTCTATCGTCAAGCAGCTTATATATAGCTTAGAAGGAGTCTTCGCAGAGTCCGTCGGAGAAAGTACTAGGATGTTTTAAGGGTAAAGTATAGAGCAGGATATTATTTTTTTTTAACTTTTTATAGGTTTACACTTGACCGACATCTAGGCTGATGTTAAGCGACGATGCGGTCCACGATGGAGCGTGTTTACCTAGAAGAAACCAATTCACTCTCGATTTGAAGACACAAGGATTGTAACCAACAGGGAAAACCCACTCAAACAACGCATTCTAGGCTGTGCTAGAAGTTCTTATCACAAAAGTTGAGTCAAATCTTTTCGTTCGTGTCTTTGGAACATCAAACATAAAACAAATTTGCAAAGTCCGTCTGGGGAAATAATACCACACCTATGCCAGTTAATCTAGCGCTAAACAGCAATGTGCAAAGGTGTCTGTGTCAAATTGTGTCCCGGTTTGAAAGGCAATGTTTTCAGACAAACTATAAGGCAAAGAGATAATTTATCTAATGTCTGACGCACCCTAGGCTAGGTATTAATTAAGATACAAACATGCTTAAAGAGTTGCGTAGCACTGTGATCTAATGAGCAGGCATGTTGTTGTTGCATATACCATTAGGCGTATGTTATAGAAAAAAAAAACATCGTTATAATTAGTCTACGTAGGTACACTACTGTACATGGGGATGTACGAATGTATAGCGCAATAGACTAAAGAGTAGTTTAGTTCAAAAAGAAAAGAAAAAATAATAATAAAAACAATCGATAATTTACTAAAAATATAACGTTACCCATGAATAATGTAGCAATCTAATGGTAACATTAATTTAAAAATAGGTGCAGTAATTTTCGAATTCATTCGTTACAAACATAATATGTTTGAAGGGCAATGCTTCCAGAGAAATTACAGAGCTTAGAGATATAACATCTTAGATCTCTGGGTGACGAGCGCAATGCCGTGCTAGGCAATGATTTGGACTCTTCGTGTTCCAATAGCTGCATGTCACTGTGCTGTTATGTGGGAGGCATGTTGCTTACCATCAGGCGCATGGCCTGCTAGTCTCGTCACTCTTTATTAAAAAAAAAAAAAAACGCACATTTCTTTTTTGTGTTACTATGGATTATATTTTAAAAAATAAAACAGTGGTTTATAATTTAATACCGTTACTTCTAGAAAATTCTTTGAGGACTTATTCAACAGTTTCAGTATGCCCAAATCCTTCGGAACATACGTCGAGAGACCGCGAGCTGACTGCCCCTTAACATCACACACAATGTGAGCTACAGTCAGTTTCTTAAGTTTAGCGGTAATAAAATAGGTTCAATTTTTGCCTCAAGTAGCGTATTAAGACATCAAAGAGGCATATTTAGTTTTTAATGTTATATTTTTCCTGTGTTCTGTTTTTACTTTTGTAATATTTTAAAGGTCACACGAGTAACATCTACTTAGGGTTTAAATAGTAGCGGCTCGCGATTTTGTCGGAATAGAATTAAAATAAAGTAGCCAAGTGCGAGTTGGACTCACCCATGAAGGGTTCCGTTGCAGCAAGTAACATAATATACATACTTTACATACTTTAGAAGTTAGAGGGGGGGGACACACATTTTAGCACTTTGGAAGTGTCTCTCGCGCAAACTATTCAGTGTAGACAAAAATTATATTAGAAACCTCAATATCATTTTTGAAGACCTATCGATAGACACCTCACACGGGTAGGTTTGATGAAAAAAACATTTTTGAGTTTCAGTTCTCAGTATAGGGGGCCACCCTAATTTTTTTTTTTTTTTTTTTTGTAAAAATCTTAATGCGGTTCACAGAATACATCTACTTACCAAGTTTCAACAGTGTAGTTCTCATAGTTTCGTCAAAAAAAGGCTGTGACATACGGACGGACAGACAGACAGACATGACGAATCTATAAGGGTTCCGTTTTTACGTTTTACGGAACCCTAAAAATGCCTAAAACTTAACATTATTGAGGTTACAAGATTGTGGTCAAGTGTACACCACACATATATATGTAGTTAGAAAAAAAATTATACGTATATCTTGCGAAATAATAGCAACCATCTCTAATAAATGCTAATAACAAATACATAGTCAATATATGTAGAGGTACATAATGTACAATTTTGGGGGCATTATAAACAAAAAAATACAAACGAAAATAACTATAGCCCAATAATTAGTGAGATCAGGTAAATGATTTCAAATTAAAAACGTTCACGTAAAAACGTTGATCGTTTTAGACTATAAATGTGCAGTACTAGACACCTGATGACATGGACTCTTCATGTTCCAATAGCTGCTTGTCACTGTGATGTTATGTGGCAAGCATGTTGCTTACCATCAGGCACATGTCCTGCTCGTCTCGTCACACTCTATATTACAAAAAAAACTACCTGAGATTAAAATTTCAGCCCGATCTGTCCAATTCTTTAATGATTTAACAATAAACATCCAAACACTCACTTTTCAAATGTTAGTCGGATTTTAGAATGTGTTTTCATAATTGAGTCTATTGAAGACCCAATTACACCATCCTTCACCGATATATCGTATCAAAGCTTGCAGTAAACCGAAAAGGGCTCCTATGAAGAATTACGGCAGTTTGTGCAAATTGGTGACATCCTGTGAAACAGGAAGCGGGTAAAGGCGGCTGGTGCCTCACACAGCTCCGGTAACTACGTTTCTTTTATTCAGTTACGCAGAAAATGATAGGGTTTGCTGAACTATCCATTAGTTGTCTAATTTTTTTTTTGTTTTTTTTTTATTAGTTATTTTTTTTGTAACGTAGAGTGAAAAGACGAACAAGACGCCTGCGCGACATGGTAAACAACATGTCTGCTTATGGTAAAGTGCCATGCAGCTATTTGAACACGAAGAGCCAAATCACTGTCTAGCACTGCGTCAACCGAACCGAACCGTTTATAAATGAAAATTTAACCGTACAATAATAATTATTATAATGTACCTACCTACCTCTAGATACGAGTCAAATAATTTATATTTATAACAATCGTAATGAGCAATGTCTTTATTTTTTTTTATTCTAACTTTACCATTATTTTCTAAGAACTCGGAGATACATACTTTAATATGGTTCATCGCTTTGGCCTGTAAATGTTTGGTTAGGTATCTAAATAAATAATAATAAATAAATATTGGTGGACAATCAACACACAACACCATCTGACCCCAAACTAAGCAAAGCTTGTGTGATGGCGGCGGCGGCGGATGGTGTTAAATTTACATTTTACATCGCATACCATCAGAAGCATATCTTGCTCGTCTCGTCTCTCGAAAAAATAACATACCCCATATAAGTGGGTCGGGTTTTACCCGACTGAAAGAAGGGTTATGTGTTTCGCGCGTATCTTGTATGTTTGTAAATTTCTTTATTCCCATGTATCTTCCAAACGGCTGGATAGATTCTAACAATTAAGATATCGTTAGATTCGTCTCAATCACCCAAGTGTTCTTAGATAGTATATCTTATATATAAAATTCTCGTGTCACAGTGTTTGTTTCCTTACTCCTCCGAAACGGCTTTACTGATTTTAACCAAATTTTATATGCATATTCAGTAGGTCTGAGAATCGGCTACTAGCTATTTTTCATACCCCTAAGTGAACAAGGGTTGGTCACCGCATAATTTTTTTTTTTAATTTTCAGACAACATTTTTTGTTTTTATTTTTTTATAATGTGGCGTTAAAAAATACATACAACCCTAAATTTTTTACCCTTTTATCACCAACCCCTATTTTTTAATAGCCATTTAAGTAATTTAATCATTTTTCATCCCGCTCGATAACTGATCAATTATTATCGTTTATCACTAGAAATTACCTAGAAATGATTTATATGGCATAACAACGTTTGCCGAGTCAGCTAGTCTTATATATAAAATTCTCGTGTCACAGTGTTTGTTTCCTTACCCCTCCGAAACGGCTTTACTGATTTTAACCAAAATTTATATGCATATTCAGTAGGTCTGAGAATCGGCTACTAGCTATTTTTCATACCTTTATTTATATGGCAAAACAACGTTTGCGGGGTCAGCTAGTTGTATTATATAATGTTATTGATTTTTGCTGTCGGGTTTTTTAAATTAAAGTTTTTACAATCAGTTTTACCTACGACATCATTACCTGACAAATCACTTTCACAATATCCGTGTTGCCAGTCTTCCAACTTTCTTAGATAAAAATATATAAATAAAATAAATTAAACCGCGGGAAGAAAACCAAGTTAGTTAAGTGGTAGGCTCCACTATCCAATATTCAGCTACCCCCGGCCATTATTCTCAATTTGCAGCGAGGTCATGCTGTTCGCCGTGGGTGTTCCCCTTCATTCAAAATACAGCAAAAGAAATAAGGAATGAAACTCTCTCTGTTTCCTGGTTTTAAACTGTTCTGGTGCTACCAGTAAAATTTATAAATGGTTTATATGTCACCGTAAAATTGCAAACACCGTGACATTATTATCTCAAGGCGATAGATTTTTTAAACTAACCTAACCTACCGTAAGATTCTTTATATTGTTTTTAAACATTCGCGATTTGTACCCATGAGAAGAAAAGCCTATGTATCTTGTAGTCTATTCTAGACTATGCGCTATGTTCCAAACCGACCTGCTAGAGCATTACACATCAAAACTTTCACATTTGTAATATTAGTTTTCCTGTTTGATTAATTTATTTCTCTGTTATTTCTAAAATATAAAATGACTAAATGTACAGATAGCTACAGTAAAGAGATAATAACTGATCATCTTAAAACATCCTTTTTTCTATCGGACTTCCCGTAGCTCGAAGAAGCGGCATCGTTTCATGGTTGATGTTCCAAAGACACGAACAAAGAGGTTTGACTCTACTTTTGTGATAAGAACGTCTAGACTGTGGAATGAGTTGCCTGAGTGGGTTTTTCCCGATGGTTATAATCTTGGTGTCTTCGAATCGAGAGTGAATCGGTTTCTTCTAGGTAAGCACGCTCCATCTTAGATCGCATCGTCGCTTCACATCAGGCGAGATGGTGTAAACAAACGATGGTCAAATGTAACTGTTACTTAACTCGGGCTGTCACTCCATCTGACTGTAGGGTGTGTACACTACGTTCACCTAAAATCGAGTATATGAGTAGTTCATTGCAAAATTAGCTTGCTGATTTTCTACGCTGTGTCAGTAACTTTGGTTCTTTGTCGGAGTACTTCATTCATCATTTTATCCAGCAGACACACATCAAGCAAATCTCTGTTTGTATCGTGCTGAGCAACTTTAAACATGTCGACCTTTCTGCTTTAACTGTGGGTGTCCACGTCCGGGCTCCGTAAGTCATGATAGGTACACTGACTTCAGGTCATATGCTGACCTGGGTCAAGATAGAATAGGAGAATATACTGAAAGACTTCTCTTAAGGCACTACAGTATGGACAACGTACTCGTATGCACGACAAACCTTAGCAAATGCTTACTAACCTAGTTGAATCCTTCTGTTGGTTTCTTTCTCAAAATTGTTTTTATCGATCTGCAATAGGGTACCGGACTGGGTCAAAAATACACCATCCTAATTAGTCCGTCAGCTAGATCATAGAAAAGTATTGGACACGTATTCTTTGCTTTTTCATAATATTAAAAATCGTCAAAGATATAGACCATCAAACTTCGAGAGTGGGGGGTCGCGACGTCACTCGTGAGTAAAAATCGTACTCACAAGTGACGTCACACGAAACTTCGAAGCGCTGTATGTATCTTCGTCATTTTTTGTTTGTGAAACAAAAGAAAAAATACGTGTACAATATTTTTTGGCAATCTAACTAACGGGCTACTTAGTTTTTTTGAGGATTGTACCCTATTGTTGTCCCAGATAAACATACTGCTAAGTAACCTCGAGATGAAAACTGTAACTAATTGCGATTGGCTCTGGATTTATTTGACTTAATCTTTATTAAAGCTCGCTCTGGATTCATGACCAAAATCAAAATAAAAATCGAAATTGTCAAAATCGTCCTTACGTAATTAATGAATGACCCCATAAACGTAAACCCTATTTTTTCCTGGTTTATAAAACACACACTCTGATAACAAAACCGCCCGACACTAGTTGCGGTAGAAAGTTGTGTTATAACAACACTTCAAACAAAGTAGTCTCCACAATAAGCTCAGTGGTTGTGACAATAATAAAGTTGATATTGGTTTCGCGGAGGAATCAAGGCAGTGTATGCGTTGCGGAATGAAAAACTACCGCGGCGTTCACCTGGGAGTGCGGGCAATATTGCACGATTCGATTTAAACTACGGTCCGTTACGGCGCGATTGGCTGAGGATTTTTTAAAATTGTGCATCGGAATTATGAAAACTTGTGAATGGATTTTTGTTAGGACATACTAGTTTCACAACTCAGCTACTGACGTGAAATTTGACGAAACTGACCAGCATATTTTAGGAGTGGGTTTGAGATATACTGTTTTAATACTCGTAGCTAGCTAGTAGCTAGCGGCCACTATTTTTATTCCAATACAATCGTTTTTATGGGAATCTCGTTTTTTTTGCATTTTTAGAGTTGATAGACTCTGGCCAGTCATAACCTAGCAGCGTTGCGTAGAACTTCTTTTTAGCCTTAAGAGCGGGCCTAGTGCCAGGAAAAAATCAAATTTCACCCGCGCGTCGCCCTTCCCCTCTCCAATACGCTGCGTCGCTGCGAGTAAGATAGAAGCTACGATCACTCAAGGTCATCGTTCCCCGAAATCCAGTATATGAAAACATTCAGATTAATCATAGATGTTTTTAAAAAAATACATCAATTTGTTTTTTATTGTCTATATACACACAATAAACCATTTATTGAAAAACAGTCGAATGAAAGAAATGAAAACAAAATATGACTGAATCACAAGATTTAGTCATTTATTTATTTAATATGTAGTCGTGTTTTATAATTAAATAAATGCGTGTTTTACGATATCGTATATAAAAAGGGCATCAGTCTATTGCTTTAAAAAAATGTGTGCACTTAGACCGCACAGTAGAAGTGAACACTTTATTAGGAGTTTTATTTATTTATTCTGTAATAATATAATGTGTAACCGCAACTTTAGTAGTTAGTAGTGGTAGGACTCTTAGCAGAGTCCGCCTGGGGAAGTACCACACCTTTGCCAAATATTCTACCGCCAAGCAGTAATGTGCAAACATTACTGTGTTCCGGTTTGAAGGGCAATGATTCCAGAGAAATTACAGGGCTTAGAGACATAATATCTTAGATCTCTGGGTGACGAGCGCAGTGCAGTGCTAGGTAATGATTTGGACTATCATGTTCCAATAGCTGCGTGTTACTGTGCTGTTATGTGGCAGGCATGTTGCTTACCATCAGGCACATGACCTGCTCGTCTCGTCACTCTATGCTATAAAAAAAAAAAAAAAAAAAAAAAAAAAACTTTGATATATTTTGTAAAACTAAATAGCATGACCATGTTAGTAGGATAAATAGAAAAAAGACATTAATCAAACTTTGTATTTTTAAAATTAAATATAAATCAAAATAGCACAGCGACACTGCAGTGAAGAGCAGCTGTATCTTTTTCATTCGGGTACCCTTGGCGGTCCCTAGTTTACCCGATGGAGCCTTTCATCTTGGATCGCAACAGATCAGCTTCACTTACAGCTCTCGAAAAAAACCTGGCGCACCGCCAAAAGTAGTTTTCATTCCGAAAAAAAGGAATAGATTTCATCCCCACGTCACTCTTCTTCCGCCGCGTTAGCGCTAATAGAAAGATACGAGCTAAGCTCACCTTAGGTCTTAATATAACTAAGTACAGTAAGTACACGTAACATTACGATAAATCACAGATACTGTAATAGTTACTAATGAATGCGCGTGTGGGTAAAATTATTAAGTTTCTATTTTTACATAGTATCTAAATTGAGAACAAAGAACGAAAGATGTTGAAAGAAAGAACGGGTGGACTGATATTGATGAGTTTAGATAAATATGTATACTAGGTTTCTGATTAACCTGTACTCTGCATTTATTTTTGGATAATTCAGGTAACATTGTATGTGGAAGCTAGAACTAATAATTATTAGGTAGAGAAATATTTAATAATAATGAAATTTACATAAATATGTAAGTAATATTTTTCTATTTAACAACCGCCAAACAAACAAACACCTCAGTTCAAAATACCAGAAATCAAATTACCTAATGGTTGTTTCACTTAATGTTGTTGTTATTGGTTTAAATATATTTAAACTAGGTAGGTATTAGTATTTGTAATCATTGTACATAATATTTTGTAGTTTTTTAAAAGCACAAACATGTAGATTATTTACCAATCTATTTACCCGAAAATACGTTTCGTTTTCAAGTATAGACAATGTGTGGTTGTGTCGGTTTCCACCTGTGTAAAAAAATAAAATAAAGTGGCCAAGTGCGAGTTGGACTCGCCCATGAAGGGTTCCGTTGCAGCAAGTAACATAATATACATAGTACATATAGTTCTTGTAGTTCGTTGTAACTTTGATCGAAATTTCAATAATAGTGTATTTATGACGTACTAAAAAAAACTACTCATCAGATCGAGTTCAAACTAATTTTCGTTGGTAGTTTACATGGTAATTTACATCATATATTTTTTTTAGATTTTTCATTCTCTTTAGAAGTTAGAGGGGGGGACACACACATTTTACCACTTTGGAAGTGTATCTCGCGCAAATTATTCAGTGTAGACGAAAATGATTTTTAAAACCTCAACATCATTTTTTAAGACCTATCGATAGACACCCCACACGTGTAGGTCTGATGAAAAAAAATTTGTGTATTTTCGAGTGGCAATGTGCAATATAATTATTAGGTGGGTTATTACAAATTACTATTTCATGTTCGTGAACGTACTTCTTTGACGGTTTTTAGTAAAACTTGAAAATATTGAAATACGTAATATGTGAAAACACAAAAGGCGTGCGACGCCAAAATAAAAAAAAAGTGGACAAAATTTACACAACATCCGATTCGTTCGAAACTCGACTCCAACAAGAATGTAAAATATGCTCGATTCGTTCGAAACTCACATCGCGTTTTTTTTTTCAACGTTTTAGTTGATATCTTTTAAACCCCGCTATGCAGAATAAAAACATTAACAGTTCCTCAATATAATTTTAAAATCCTATACAATGATCCAATTTTGGTCGAGTCTCCTGCACTTTTGCTGTGGGGCAAATGCCCATGGAAAATGGGCCGTCCCTTTTCATTTGGCCTGAAAAAATAAAAAATACGAATGGTACTCCGCCATTTCTGTGTCGCGATCGTCCGACGCCATTTTGCCCCAGGACAAAGAACATTTTTTTTAAACCGAAAAATGGGAATACTGTTTGTATTTTATTGTAATCTACTAAAAAAACTATGCAATGCAAATAATAGGCAAACGTGGTAAAGTTAATATTATTTATCACATATTTGCTCGTAAAGGGTCTCTTATTGCACCAATTTCTGTATCGTAATGTATCTTATTACGTACTTGTGCGGTAATGTAATGTAAAACGCAAGTTTCAAAATGCTCCGTCTAAAACGAACGGTACCTTTTTAAATCTTAGTAAAGAGTTTTTATGTCAGAAAAGTTGTAAACATTTTATGTATTAAACTAACTAAGTATGCCTGTATGTATGTATGTAAGCAAAGGTTGGCCATTGCCATTCAGCGTGGGAACGCGGCGAGCATAATGGGCACTTTTGCGCTGGGAGCAGTTAGAGGTGGGTTATTCGGAGATTAGTTTTTTAATTATTATTTTAAAATTATTTTAAATTTTACTTTTTTAGCGCCCCCATTTTTTCACTAATTATATGTATAAGTAATCTAACTAAGTATGAGAAATAAAATATAATGAGAAATATTTAATTTATCAATTTAATTAATTTTGACCAAAACTCGCAACAATTTATTTATAACAAAACACAAAAATATTCAATTACTTTATTACTAATGTCTTAATGTCAAACTAGCTGGATCAGTGCCCTTGCTTTAAAAAAAAACGCTGATGCGCGCGCATTGTTAATCGGTGAACAAGAAATATGCCAGCCAATGGGAAATGCTGAAAGGGCCTAGCCTCTGCTAATTATAGCTGTCGCCTACGGCTCGAGCTAGCAATATCGCCTCGGCTGTAATTATCAACTTAGCGCACTTATATCATAATGTACTATTGTGTCTTGTGTTCTTTTATTAGTGCTGTGAAATCCAAAACTTTTTTACAACGGGCGTAATATGTAAACTTTGCATTTCGTGATAGGATTATTTAATGTAGTAAGTACCTAGAAGTTAATATAATAGTAAACTATATTTCAAGGGCTTTCTGGTGATATATACATATAGATATATAATAATACAAATAAATAATAATAAAACAAATAAATAATAATATTTAATAAACACTGTGAATATATAATAAGAATATGTGATAATGATCTAGCCGGCACGTACGGACCGTTCCACGAGTTTTCTTCAAACGCGTGCAGGGTTAACCAAAAACATATATATCAAGACACATGCTGGAAAGTTTACCATGAAATATACATTCTCCTTTCTCCCTATTTTAATAAATCTAATGCTCAGCAGACGTGCCACGATGGATCGTCTGCTGATAAACATATTCATCAAGTTTGCATTTCTTTAATCTGAAAAGTTTATGTTAAAAAAATACTTAAAACATTATTTTCCGCAGACCTCAATTCATAAATATTTTCTGATCGTTTGTTTCAATTGTCACTAAAACTTAAAACTATTAATTTATTCATTATACAAAATTTATTATGTACACAATGACTTGTTTGGGTTTTTGCATATACTACCACAGATTGCTCTTTTATTAAATTGAATTTTTAAAATTTATGAAATTTATTAAAAATAATGTTGGTAAACTTATCTTTTTAACAATATATAAGATACCTACCTACTTTTTTACCTATTATTGTACATACTACGAACCTATTCCAAAACAAAATTTGACTTACCTAACTAAAACATACATTAAGTACTGGACTAAAATTCCAAAATGTTTACGTTTAGTTCTCTTTTTTCGCAGAAAACTTATTTATCGCATTATCCTTTCATCCCATTTTTTTAATTCACGCACGCATTTGCCTGACAGAGCGTCCGTAAACAACCTTCCACATCGAGCGTTGCCCGACAACTGACCAGGACCCAAAGGTCTATTTAATATCTAACCTGGTACGCATAAAGTCGAGAATAGCATGACACAGTTTAGAGTGGAAATTAATTTGAATTCGGGAGTCAGTTTTTGACCAAGTTTTATTTAATTACGCAAAAATTGAACATAAATTCAAAAAACTATTCGGGTACTTAAGTAGAGCGTAAAATTAGACATTTTATTAGGGAAAAATAATGTGGGGTCATCGCTGATAATTTCGAGTACTCGAATTAAAATGGGTTTTTTCGGTGTCATTTTTATTTTTTTATTGTAAAAAAATCTGATCTATTTTTAAAATTCTATTCGGTCATTGTGCTTCTCCTTGGTTGTACCCACACGTCAATATTTTTATTGTTATAGTTTTATCTTTCTTAACGACGGTGAGTGGCGTCGAAAATGACCTTTTTTGCGTTTTCTGGCTTTAGGCGCGCTCTTAACTTTACCCTTATAAGAGAAGATCTCGGCGGTAGGAACATAAAGTGGGCTTTAGTAGAAAGTATGCTGGATATAATGGGCTTTTATGTTTCAAGTTTTACAATATAAATAAATATTGGTATTTCACATACAACACCATCTAGCACCAAACTAAGCAAAGCTTGTAGCTTCCAAAATGTAATTTCGAGCGAATATGACCTATATCATCATGGCATGTAACCCAAGGCGGAGGAAAACGAGGCGATTAGTGGGTCGCTGGCGCTACACGACGAAATATTTCAGTTTCATATCCGAGCGTTGATTACCTATCGAGAGCGGAGATTAGCCGGCCGGCGGACGGGCCTCTCCCGCGGCGCTTATGTTTCGGCTAAGCCGTGCATTGGAGATCCGGGTTTACGAGCTCGTTAGTGCCGTAATCGCGACGCTGCACGGGGATTACGCCTGTGCATTATTAGTGTTTTTATTGATTCACTCGGCTGCCGTCGTAAACTGAGATTATTATTCGCGACGCGGCTCCCCCGCGCTTCTCCCGGCCGGCGGTGCTGCGTACGACTCGCGACAGAAGCTGAGCTCCGTTTCAAGATACAGTTTGACTACATGCTTAGTGCAAAAACGTGGTGCAGCTCTCGTGATCCAGATATTCGCTGTTTGGTTCCGAACCATATATTTCTTGTTCGTACTGCGCCTGTAGTAAATAACTCCTAAAAGAAAATGATTTCCTATTTTATTTAATACGGTTGTTGCAAGAAGCTTAATAGGGATTCAAAGTCCGTAAGAGTAAAGTGTGGCTTTTCCCCGGAACACAATTTTATGAAAATCTTCCAACTATACAGTGCGCAATGAGATCACATGATTAAAATTAATAAAACTTATCAGCACTGTAGTCTTTATTTCCGTTATCTGTCACTGTAAATAGTATCCGCACAGAACCGAAATAATGGTAATATCTGAGCGTCATTGTTCATTCTATATCAGATGCTTCTATATTAAGCGATATACCACCATCTAACTAAAATTGTCTTAGCTTTGATATTGCTCCCTCTTTTCTTTTCGCTTGAAATTATAGAGACGACAATAGCAAACCCATAGCCAATTTAGTTAGGCGGTAGAATGACGGGTCACTATTGGACGTAGGCCTTCGAACAAGGTGCCCCACCTAAATTGTCATTACACTAAGTTCAACGCAACCTCTATTCAGGGTTCCACATCTCAATGTTGTTAGGTGCGATGCGGTTTAAGTGTAACAGATCTATGATGATATCTGCAAAGTGCACAGCTAACACTGCAGCTCACAGTAAAACAATTATACTAGACTCAGTCACTGGCTCCAGCCGCTGTACCCTCGAGCCAAGTTGTTTTGTTGCTTAATCGTGACGATAACAACATTTAACGACGGCTAGGTGACTGGCGAAATTCCGCTCCGATGTTTAGTGCTCATTCTATTTTCATTAACCATTTACCCACTTAATGATCCAGATCCTAAGGGAGTGATTCAATGACTTGGACCCATAAAATTAAACCTTGGCGTGACCTGTACACTGTAATTAATGGCTGCTACTAGAATTTTCCTTTCGCGTTTTCTAGCTGTGTTTAAATGCGGTTGCGGACGACATTTTGTTGTACCTGCTCATCGCTATGTCAGTCATTTCTATTCAATGCCTTTCTCTGTTCTGGGGCCCTCAGTATGACAGTGATACCGAAATCTTATTTGTACTAATGTACTAGCAGCGCCCCGCGGTTTAACCAGTGTTGGTATCGTTCTCGTAATTGCCCCCGATAAAAAGTATTACTATGTGCTATTTCAAACTAAAATCTAAATTTGTACCAAATTTCCACCCGATCCGATCACCCGTTCCAACGCCATTGAGTATCAAACACCTAAAAATAAAAATAAAAAATTATAATATTAGTAGGATTAACACCTATGCCCTCAAGATCTTCTAAACTTAAACGTAATTAATTGAAGCACCAAGTGCACAGATCGGTGTTAGGGGTTCTGATTACAGTTAAACAGTTTACAAAGAACACCTTCTACTAAGCTGGCGCGTAGTACTGTCACTATGAAAAACTATTACGGTGGAACAATTTCTGAATTTGCAAAAAGTCACCTACTTGTTTCATACATTTAGTCTACTCTGAAAAGTCGTCATTGTTGGAACAGCTGGCTTTTTTCGCGATTTGATGACGTTAAACCAAAAATAAAAGCTTTCCATATGAAAAATAAAATGCGTCTGTTTCAATAGAGTAAGACTTTCTTCATAACCCTGTACAGAAAATAGACAATCTTGTAAGGTCTAAATCATATCAAAAGGTTCAAGCAAACTGTATTTATCCTACATATTATAGAAAATTGATACTCTTGGATGTATTATTATATCCAAATCCTGTCAAGAGTTTTAAGCAAACTGATCGCATGCTCGCTTCCCTTTACATGGTCCCCGGATTGTATGCCGCAAATATGGCAACTCCTTGCCAATTTGTATCGAGACGGGTGCATGTTAATAAAGCCTATTGTAGTCGTCTGCCTGCATGAGATTAGGCCACGGGTGCATGCGGAACCAATCTGTGTTAGGATAAATACTACTATACGATGGACGAAGCTCTATATGGTTCAAGCTTAATCACTAAAATGAATATACCTATCTACATATACTAATCTTATAAAGCTGAAGAGTTTGTTTGTTTGCTTGAACGCAAGGATCTCGGGAACTACTGGTCCGAATTTAAAGATTATTTCTCTGTTGGATAGTCCATTTATCCAGAAAGGCTATAGGCTATTTACCATTACGCTACTATCAACAGGAGCGGAGCATGAATGAAAAATGTAACAAAAACGAGAAAAATATTAGTTTTTGAGAGCTTTCGTTGCGTGACAGCATGTGTCTATATTTTAAAAGGTTACGTCATTAGAATCTAAGGTAACCAAATTTGTTCTAGATTTGAATTGGTACGATCAATTTTTGATAGATGGCGTAGCAACGCGCGCACGGATCAGCTAGTGGTGTATAATACAGTAATGTGATTTATAAAAACTTAAAATCTAAAGTGATTCTGACCTACATACCTTTTTCGAAGTAGCTTAAAATGCTTTTTAACGTACTTTGAAAAAGGATGAGGTTATAATATGTTTCGCTGTATGGTTTTTTAATACATGTATATTTGTATATTTTACGTATGTCCGTCGATAATTTTGCCAATTGTGAACAGATTGTGGTCGTTCTTTCTTTGAAAAAAAAATGTATAACCCCGACTATTTTAATATCAATTAATATATGAGATGATCATAGCAAGGCAATGTTCTTTTCGCATCCAATTCGACGATTATCAGGATCAACTGAAAAACTGTTTGAGTCGGAAGGAAGTTGTTGTGAAACAAATAGAGATTGATAAATAAACTTAAGAATGCGATGTAATTAGATTTTGTAACAATTGTCTCTTAGGAGATATGTGTACCAGAGTAAAAAAATATACAGTGTTAACATTTTACATTACTACCAATTTTGTGTGAAAGCAGTTGGTTTTTAATTACCTATGTTTTACTAAAATGTAGTGCTCATTACTTTACTCCTACTGCCTCAACGTTTTCTTAATAAGCACATCTTGTGACCAACAAAGTTTAAAGTAATAGTAAAAAAAGAAATGATAAAAAAAATGTATCTATAAAGTCAATAATAGTACCTACCTAATATGTTATTTGGTACAAGCCTAAAATAATTACCTTCGTGAAAATTAAGGTTAGCACCGATTTCAAATAAATTATAAGGTAGTGCATGAATTTATTGTTATTTTCTGCATTTTAGTGTTATTCACATTTCGAAGTCAGTTCAATTTTTTTTAGAGTTTTTTTTCCACTTTGAATCGCAGAACCGGCCCGTGGATTGCTACCTATTTGATTGTAAACTGAGATGTATATGTGCCAAATTGGGTTACGGGGAGCCAAATGGATCGCGCGACCCCTTTTTAATGAAATAACCACCAGATGAAATCGAAACTATCGATGACACATCAGAATCTGCGATACAACATGTGTAGGTATTGTGTAAGCACCGATATCTACGTATTGTAAAAAAAATGCCAAAAAAGAAATTATTAATACAGGAATGTCTTATTCTGGGGCTTGGTAATGTTGTGTGTTGTTCACAAATATCTATTTCTGAAATATGTATAGTTACTTAATTAGTTATGATATATATTATTTTATAAGGTAAGCTAATTAAAATATCGCCGTACTTTCTGTTGCCTGCCATAAAATAATAGAAATACATTCAATTGCTATTCTAAAATTTAAAGCCTTTTTATTTAATATTAAAATGCTTTTATAACAGTGTCTTAAAATAAAAGAAAAAAGATAAGAAGTAACGACTTGGGATAAATCACTGCTGTATTAGAAAACTTGACTTTACGCTGATTTGTGTTTCTTTGAGTTTGTATGACGTCATTAACCTCGAAAATAGGGCTTCCCTTAAAAAGCTAGGTTTGATAGTCGTTATAAACGACCAACCAAGGTATCTCGCAGTTTTGATAACTTACCAACTACATTGTAATAAAACACAACATCAGTATTCCTTGTTATTAAACCTATTTATTTCGTGGAATGGCTCCCAGTTTCTCATTGAATAATTGAACGGGTGTTTAATAAGTATTATAAGCGGAGCGCCCCCTAGCTCCGGTGCGGAAGAGTCGATCATTAGCCGATGAAGAGGTTAATTTCGCTAATCCTCTTTGCCAGCGAGCCTAAAATCTGCCGGGAAGCGAAACGTTGAGAGTTGATTACCCACTGTGTTACACAAGCTTTAGAATAGCGGGCGACGTTGATTTTGTTATTGTTTATCTAATTTTGTGCTCATAAAAAATGTTGTTTTTAAAGCTGAACTGGAAAAATACAAAATAATATTATATCATAAATCAATCAAATAAAAAAAAACATATTTCACGTAATAAGAATATAATTAACAGGCTATTGAAAACGTCAAAGGTATGATAACGTCAAATTAATCAAATCGATACCTAGTTTAATTAGATAGCTAGATTAAGTTCCACCTAAATATTTCAAGAGTAGGACCTAAATATTGTGTAATGTTTCCAATTTGATACATACAAAAATTGTACAAAAATATTATTAAATCCGAACTAAATCTATAATCTACATTTCAATTTAGATACAATATTCAATACAGTAATTATTGAAAGTATGTTGAATTTTACTTACAATTTACATACCTGTTATTAAATCTCTAGGTTAGATGCCAGTAAAATGCTGGTATCGTTAACATTGGAACCATAAATATTACGCACCAATGCATAGTTACGTACAATTTCGGCAGTCTCCTCATCGGGGGTGTAGCTCAGATGGTAGAGCGCTCGCTTAGCATGCGAGAGGTACGGGGATCGATACCCCGCACCTCCAATCTCTTTTTGCACTTCATTTTTGTACTCTTAATTTATTACATTACATAAAACAAAAATTCCGATTTTTAAAAGTAATTTGTAACTGTTTAATGTAGTTATAAAGTTTCGTTTTTTGACGTTACGCTAGATTCAATGTAGAGGGCGCCTCTCGTATGATGTAATAGTTACTAATTGTTAAGTGTCGTGTTGCGTATCTGTATGTTACATTCATACTAATCAATAGCAGCTTTGTGTTAGATGTAATAAAATTTAAAAAATGCTAAACTGGATTTTGAACGTGTTAAATTGCACACAATATTTAATGTAAGACTGTTTTATGAGCGACTAATCACGTTTTGTTTTATTGCACATGGCTGTGACTAATGCGCCGATTGATGGTGATCTGTATCAATCTAGTACTATCAGCGACCTGCGGCTTTACGATGTGATTGAAAAACAAACAGCCAAATTTTCGCGTCCTACTAGTATCGTAAATTCGAAAGTTTGTGTATTTGTTGCTCAGTCTGCAGTCCCGTCGGAACAGCTGAACGGATCGGGTTGAAATTTGGAACACGGTTAGAAAAAAAAAGTTGGCAGTTATAGGAACTGCCGATACAATTGAAAACTTATAACTCAAAATTTTATAGCTTACTTTGGAAACTACGCGGGTGAAGCCGGAGGGCGTGGCCATGAGAATGTCCATTTAGTAATGCTGACGAATTTCTAGATGGCCAATGGTCATGGCCCCGGGCTTACCCGAAGATTTCTTATCATTCCCGAGTGCGACGGTAGAATTCAATTCACAGCCCATGAAAAATCTGTATGTGGCGCGCCAAAAGAAAGTTTTCACTTCAAAAAATCTACCATTTGGAAGAAAAGATTTTGTACAAATGTAATGCATTTTTATTAGTTCATATTTCTTTTGGATACAGAGTAGTAGTCCAAAAACTGCACAAAAAGCAGGGAATACTTCGTTTTTCCCGGGGACGCTTCTTATACAGTAAGGTCCCTGACCACACATGCTACTTTTTGAAGCGGGATGCGGCGACTAGACGCCAAGCGGAGCTACTTTTTGAAGCGTGATGCAGCGACTAGACGCCAAGCGGAGCTAGCGTCTGTCGCCCGTCGCCGCTGCTAAAAGTAGCTAACGTGGTTTGGCTGTAATTGAAAGTTGATAAGGTTGATGAGAGATGTGCATCATTGGGTCGCGAGCCAGCGGCGACCGACATGCCCTGCGGCCGAATCAACATTTACCCACAGATCGAGTTACAGGCTCGTGTCGACGTAACATAATTGATTCACCAGCCGACGCTGACGCCACGCCCGCAAAAAAACTCAAAATCCGATACTAATTTAATATCCTTCCACTTCGCTTTTAAACTTCAGCTCGCAATATAGAGATGCAGATTTTTACAGTTTTAAAATACTGCTGAAAAATAATTTCACGCAAAGTGATGGATCGTTCATTAGCTTCAGACTCACTCAGTTCGTGCAAAATGTTTTATATTAATGGTTATTTTTTGTTATTGTATTACGCAATATCCTGAACATAACCAGGTCTATTGTGATAAAATGTTTTAAGACTGACTGATATCTAAGTCAAGCCTAGTAAAACCGAAATATAATGTTTCTATTATTGTACAATAGGGTACAATTCTCAAAAAAACTAAGTAGCCCATTTTAATTAGATTCCCAAAAAATATTGTACACGTATTTTTTCTTTTGTTTCACAAACAAAAAATGACGAAAATACAGCGCTTCGAAGTTTCGTGTGACGTCACTTGTAAGTACGATTTTAACTCACGAGTGACGTCGCGACCCCCCACTCTCAAAGTTTGATGGTCTATATCTTTGACGATTTTTAATATATTATTATGAAAAAACAAAAAATACGTGTCAGACGTAACTAAAAACACAGACTGACAGACTTTATTATGCATGTCAAAAAAAAACATACAATTAAACAATACAAAGAATAACTTATAGCTTTATCGCTGATAGCGATTTCTTTCAAGCAACCATTAATGGTAGGAAAAGCAAGTAAATAAGAATAAGATAATGTGATGTAGCAAAATAAAAAGTAAGAAGTAAATATGAAGTTGTACTTAGTATATTACACCATACCAAATATAAGGTTGCACATAACAAGTACTCTACGTAAGTTTGTGTATTTATTTAGCAGAGTTGGGCCGTACGCCTTTGCGCTAACCCGATGTTCGATATTCGATAGCCATCTGAGACCAACTTCCATACGTCTCGTTATAATAAAGTTACACAAAATATCAGTAAGTACCTATTAAGTAAAGATTTTTGCGTTCTATTTACCTCTATACTGAGGAAGAGCTATAACTAAATGTCTAACCCAGATATGGTAATAAGATCTGCCATTCCACACATCATCATCATCATCATCCACAGCCTTCTCTGACACACTATAGGCCTCTTTCTTACTTTGTCCTCTGCCTCGGTTTTGTTTTAATCAGGTCCAGGTTCGGCCCGCGATAGTGACAATGTCGTAGACCCGTCTTGCTGTTGGATGATGATGGTGATAGACCCATCTTGGCATTCCACACAAAACTAGTTCTTGTCGGATACATTTTAGTGATGAGTAGATTTGGC
Source organism: Ectropis crepuscularia (assembly GCA_963693475.1). NCBI lineage: Eukaryota > Metazoa > Arthropoda > Insecta > Lepidoptera > Geometridae > Ectropis > Ectropis crepuscularia. The sequence goes on along the minus strand of OY856357.1, from coordinate 11,668,341 downwards.
TGAATTGCATGATTTAATACTACTTTGCCCTTGAACAAAATCTCACCAAGAGGGGAAAGGATATCGAAAAAGAAAAAGCGTCAAAATTACCTCACGTTATTTATGGATGCCCCCTTATCGTAATGTCAATGAGTACAATCTTGTAATAAGATAAAAAGGCATAATAATAATTTTATTATTTGTCGATTTTTTTTCTAAAACTTTAGCCGGAGTTTTTAAAATTGTTACCTATCATTTCAATCTTTCTGTGTAAACATATCCGTAGGCGATTTGCGTCTCACGGTTCAATTATTCTATCGATCATCGAGAAGCAGACATATTCGATCAAAACGGTCAAATACGTCGAAAGCTTGATATATTGGCCCCAGCACCTTGCGTGTTTGGTGAAATGAGAACGAACGTGGGTTGTATTGAAGGTATACAAAGTTGAAGTGCGGTTTATTAAGGTTAGGATAAGCAGCCCACTTTATGCTCCCACTGCTGGGACTCTAGAAGCGTTTTCAAACTAGAAGATAGTCAAGGTCATAAATCCATCGCGTTGTCCTAGGGCGCGCGGGTGGCGAATATCAATTTGTATTATTTCTTAAAACACACCGGCTTTCTCACGATGTTTGCTATCACCGTGATCAAGTGGTGATGACAAACTTACATTGCTATAATACTCTAGAAGTGCTGGTGGGATCCGAACATACAAGCTCAAGAATGAGAAATAATAAATATATCGTTCTCGCTACTATGAAGTTTATGAGAAAATAAAAAAAGAAAATAAGTTTATAAGAAAGGATGCCAAAGATACAACAAAAACAAATACAATACAAAATAAATACTTTAAAATGAAACCACCACAATATAGTTTACAAAGAAATATATAGTCATAAAATCGCAGCTCATTGCATAATGCTATCTGCTGTACATCTCTTCCCGACATTCTCTCAATTCCTAAAGGACTACCTACTTGAAATAGTCACATACATACCTCGCAGTGCAAGGATCAAAATTCAGAAAAATCCTGTGCGTGGTTTGTATTTCTCGACAGCCAGTGAGTTTTGCTGCCATTTCGTTCCGAAGTGCATAGGACATGTGCAATTGAACAGCAGTCCATTCGGAAACAGATACGAGGAAGCGTCGCTACCAGGTATTCGAGAGAGAGAATATTTTCAGAATAACATATAGGTAGGTTTGTTATTGTATATTCATGATAGCGCCATTGGAAAGCTCATACATTGCGCAAATACACAAGATATTTTCTTATGACTTCTATTTGTGAATATGTCCTCTTGGCCGGTTTTATTTTTACTTTCGCGTTTGATCACCGCTCGCCCAATAGTAAGCGCTGGTGTGGGTAAAGGTGATGCTTGCTAACCTAGATTGTTCAATCTGAATTTGAACATGTTAAATCTCACTGTATTGAGCAGTTTTTTTCAACGATGATTGGTTTGAAATTGACTGCCATTGCCTGACATTAAATGACGATATAGTCTACGATTGAACGTGCTTGCCTAAAAAACTGTTTTACTCTCGACTTGAAGACCCCAGAATTGTAACCATCGGGAAAGCCACCACTCCACCGTGCCTTCTCTCCGAAGAGAGAAGACACAGAGAGAATCAGGACTATAATCCATCACGTAGCCAAATTAGCGGACATATATTTTTAATTATGTTTTTCTTCAAGAAAGCAACATGCCGGTTTTCTCAAGAAGTGTTACGTTACCATTGAAACCATTGGTGATGACAAACTTGTACTGGTGCGTTTTGTTACGTTTCGATAAGCAAGGGACTCGGAACGCAAGGTCGAGAGTCAAGGCCATAATCCACCACGCTGGCCCGGTGCTCGTGACCCGTGACCTCGAAATATTCTAGGAACATGTTAGTTTCCACACGATGTTTTCTATTTTTAAGTTAGTGGCATTACCCAGATGTGTTCGAAAATACTGATGCCCGTGGAATTCGAACCAGGGGCCGGATCGGTAGTCGCCGCTCTCCCGACTAGATCAGCCGTAACTTCAGTAGTTCATTGTACGGAACCCTGAAAATGGATAATATTGTGTAATAATACCGAATAGCGGATGTTAATATGAAAGGTAGTATGGTCCAACCGTCTCTCTCCGCTAGTTTGGAGCGGGTAGCAGACCTCCCGCCGT